>CM037882.1:25329625-26583580 GCA_021292165.1 Shinisaurus crocodilurus
TGGGGCCTAATATGCAGCTGCCCCCACTGACAGTCAGAAATGCAAGCAAAATTTTATCCACCAGGGACCCTTCATGCCTGGAAAATCTACAGTATCTGAATTCTTCTTGCCTACCAGGTCACTGTTAAAGATATAGGAGGCCTACCAAGAAAAAATGTGGCAACTCTAGCCAGCACCTAGAGGCGATAAATGCGCGTGCACATACACACGTTGCACATAGAACATACTGATCTGCAAGTTCAGACACATCCCTTGTGCTGAAATCTTTTTTAAAAACAATCCAAATGTTTAAAATGGATTAAAGTACACACATCAAGATACTTTTTGTAAAAATAAAACTACCGTATTCATTTGCACAATTCACTTTGGGGGCAAATGGAATGGGGGCAAGGAAAGCCGCTCCCTGCCCCTTACATCCTTAAGTCACAAACTTGCTGTGAGAATGGGTTTGGGATTCATTTGGGCATCGGGGGCCGATTCAAGTCCTCACATCCAAAGCCCCCCAGTGAGAAGACTTAGCCAGCCTTCCTAAAACACCTCCCTGCTTGCTCTCCTGGGCCCAGCTGTCATCTACACATGGATGCTTTTTCTGGGGTGCAAATAGAGCCTGGCCTGACTGAAACTGGAACCGTTCTCCCAACATTGCCCTGTTTTCCTGACAACATTTCTGCCACTTCCAAGGCAATGCAGATCTCCTGAGCTGCTATGGCCTGGGGGAGGGGGGAGGAAGACCCTCTCATGCCAAAGAGGAGACATATGGAAGCACGGCTGGAGATTGGGGTGAAATTTATTTCCCCTTTCATTCCACAATATGCAACTTCCAATAGCGAGAACAGGCTGTGTATTTTCATAGCATCTGCCCACGGAGCTTGGTGGATATGAGACAATTAGAACTGGTGTGCAAGCATCTCGGCCAGCCTCAGTCTCCCCACTGCAAAGGCCAAAATCCAACTGGCAGGAATTGGATGGTAAAGCTTTGCCTAGACAATGCCACTTCTGTCTGAGGGGGAATGCTCACACACAGTAAACCTCCTCCTATCATATGGAGCATGAGGGAGGAGGCTAGGTTGAACTCTTCTCCCTGATATGCTTGCTTTCTATGTGCAGGGAGTGATTTCTTTATTTTTAAAACCATCCATATATACAACCCCACCACTTGCAGACTGAAATGGTACAGTCCAGGAAAACCTATACCACTCAATTTAAATATAACTTTATCCAATACACATACTGAGACACTGACCTAGCCGCCTGTTCCCTTCCTTTTGAAGAATGGGATGCTCTTTGTCAAGGACATTTTGAGGCCTGCAGGGGTATTACTACCAGCTAGATCCCACAGAGATCTGTCTACTGCTCAGGCACCAGGGAACTACCTGGGCCAAAGAAGCAGTCACTCAGGAAGGCCAGCAACAAATAGGGCAAGCTAGCAGGCAGTCCACTTGTCTAGCAAAACAGAAGGATCTGCCTAGGGGCCTCTCTGGGTCAGGATTTGCCCAGATGATGGGAGGGCAGACGCTCTGTAGTATGTAGTGGCACAGGATTGGTGGTCTTCAATAGCCTAGTCCCCAAACCAGGAAGATTCAGGGCTGTAGCAACAGCGTTCCCTTTTGAACTGCTTGGTTCTCTCCTCTGACCAGCAGCCCCTTTGGTCCAGAGAGCCAGTGCCTTCTGAAGCCCTGGAGTGCCTGACAAGAACAGCCCAATGCCCTCCGGTCCCCGGCAATGGGTGAAGGATGTAACCTAAGAGTGCAGCCACATTTCAGCTGTCTGAGCATTTTCCCTCTTTGCTCGCTACAGGCAAAGGGGTCACCTTCTTCATGACCGCTTCCCATCACTGTCCTTCGACAAGGTCACTGAACCATCCATTCTTTGCTGGACAGATCCTGTCTCTCGCTTTGGATACTGATAAACCAAGACAGGGTTGGCTGCCCTTCTCTACCAGCAAAGCCATTTGATCCATGAGAGGGTTCCTCTGAACACGCCACTCCCTTCTGCAGAGGGCACAGCGAGTGGAAACCTGAGAATCCTTGGGGGATTCACTCCTTGCAGCGGTGTGTGTGTGTGTGTGCGTGCGTGCGTGCGTGCGTGTGTGTGTGTGTGCGTGCGTGCGTGTGTGTGTGTGTGTAGGGTGGGGTCGAGGAGGTAGAGACAGACCCAGAGCAAACAGTTAAACTACTAAGCTCTTGTTCAGGATGAGTGAAAAGCAACTCTTGGCAAATACTAAAAAATGATCCTACAAGGGGAGCAAACACTAGAGATCAGGAGGGCAGGAGGGAAATGCCCTGGTTATTGCCAGAAGCACAATGCAAGCAGGAATTGCAACAGTGCCACTCTCACTGGTCTGCGGCCCGCTCTAAACCCCTGAGGCTTTTCATCAGCAGGTCTAATTATTTCAGATGGAAAAAGAAAATATGACATCATTTAACTTTATGAACATAAAATAACTGTAGATATATTACGCGAGCTTCAGTGCTAATTTTCTACCTTTGCTCAAGCTGCATAGCTCCAACTGTCCCATTCCAATTTCACTACTAACCATACAATATGGGGGGAAAACAGGAGCAGTATATATTTAACAGGGGGAAGAAAACCTATGTCCTGAGAGAGTCACAGAGACCCATAAAAGAGCACAAGAAGAGCCCTGCTAGATCAGACTAAGGGCCCATCAAGCCCAGCATCCTGCTCCCTATAGTGGCCAATCAGATGCTTTGGGGAAGCTCAGTAGCAGGGCAGGTAGGCAAGAGCCCTCCCCAGTAGTGTAGTGGAGGGGAAATGCAGGGGAGCACAGCCCCAGGACCTTTTCCAGCACAGGAACAATGGCATCATCTGCCAGAGCATCAAGGTAAAATGGGCCCTCCTTGCTCTGAGCAGGGAATGAATGGATAATGAGGCTTTCAAGATTGTTTGTGACAGAATTAACATAGGGGAAGTCAGAGAATGGGGAAAACAACCAAGCCGAGGCTGGATATTGCTTTCCTTTTCTTGGGAGGGGTTCCTATTTCACCAGTTTTTTGCCAGACCTTTTCCATTTCTAACTAGAAGCTAAAGGCCTTTGTTAAAGCTCAGCGTGTTTTACAAGTTGAACCTCTGCAGTCAGAAGCAAGCCCCACTGAGCTCAATGGAGCCGACGCCGAGGTAGCAATGCTCAGGGCTGCATTCATGCCCAGTAAATTTACTTGTGAGATGACATTACTGGTTTGTTTGTTTTGGATGTCTGTGATTTATGATGGGAGTTTTTAGTGGGAGCGCATGACAACGGATTCTTACTGGGGTGGGGGCTGCCATGATGAGCTCCTTCCCTTCAACACGCCAGTAGTAACCCTCCCCTGTCCCTTGTTTGACTGCGATTCAGAGGTTTGCTGCTTCTGGACATGGGTTGTTTGATGGAGCATTCAGAGTTGACACCATGTTAATAATCTCCTCCCACTCTTCCTCCAAGCCAGTGGCCCTCACCACATCTTTTTGCTGTGAGGTCCATACATTAAAAACACATTGGCCTTGTTAGACACAATAGATTAAAAACACAATATGGCACAGCATTACACAAACAGACTCGGGCTCATCAGTTCCCCCTCCCTTCCCCTCTAGCGCAGTCATAAGGAGGATTAGTAGTGTTCACTTCCATTTTAACTAAACTAACTTCATTTGTTATGTCCAAACCCAGACAAATTGTGGTTAATATTAATGATACTTTATGGAAACAAGCCAACTTCAAACCCTGGTTTATATAGTCAGCTTGTTTCCTAAACCATAGCTAACATTAATCACAGTTTAGGGTTTGGGTGTAATGCTAAACTGCAGTTAACTGAAAACAAGCAAATGCTTCAAGTCTTGCTTGTCCTGAATCTACTGCACAGCTTCTCAGTAGCTTCCTCAAACTGAAGGAAGAAGCAGCCTCAGAAAAGAGGCTGAGCCCTTAGGAGACACGCCACAATCCAGTGGACAAAAAAACTGGAGGGGGGATTTACTACGGCTGGTAGCCCAGGCTGCACTGCCTACCTTCTGTATTCACCCACCAGTGGCTCAGGCCTACTCTCCCTCCCCTGCCCCGCCCCCCATATGCCCAAAGCAGTTAACAAGATTGGGCTCTAATCGCCTCACCCCTCCGGAGTGCAAGGATGGCACACGACGCAGCTGTTCCCCACCACGTGAGGTGGCTAAGCCGCCCGTACTTTGTCTTCTGGGCTTGCTGCCTTGGAGCTGGCAGCAGTCACGTTGCCAGGGTCTCTGGCCGGCTCCGCAACAGCGAATCACATTATTTTGGAATCAAGGCAGGGGTCAGTGGCCGGCTCTGACCTCCCTCCCCTCCCCCTTTCTCTCTCCTCCTCTGGCCTGCCAACAGCCGGGCAAGGCTGCTTAGCTGCCTGCGGCACGATAAGGACGTTCCGGCTGCAGACCGCCACCAGCCTGGCAGGGAGAGGCGTAAGCTGCCGAGCAGCCTCTGTTGTTCTCCGGCTGGCTCCCTTGCAAGGAGTGGGATTAAGCTGAGCTCCCAAGTGGCTACATGGAGACAGGGCGAGCGGTTGGCACGGGTGCCAGTGTGGCGCTCATTACAGCCCAGTTGCTGCATGTCAGGCTGCCTGCCTGCTTCTTCCCATCTCTCTGCTTTGGGCCTTCCTCATCTATCTTGGATGTCACCTTTAGAGGAGACAGACACAATCAGAATGTGATGGCCCTCTTAGAATCCCAGCTTTCATAGCAGTTGCCAACAAAAAGAATGTGGAGGGAGGTAGGTGTGTTTGTTGTTTTGGTTATCCTCTTGTTAGGATTTTGGTTAACACAAAATACGGTATCCCCAAAAGGGGGGGAGGGGGGAGTCTGCTGAACAGGAGGTCCTCTATCCTGGCATCCCATTGCACCCAGATGCTTTTGGGAAGACCACAAACAGGGCAAGGAGGCAACAGTATTCTTTGTTCCCAGCATCTGGCCTCTGAGTTCACAGGTTTCATTTAGTTATCAGGCTAATAGCAATGGAGAGGCCTTTTCTCTTCTCCCTGAATTTCCCCAATCTTTGATAAGGATTTCCCCATCTAGTCCAGCCTTCTGTTCCCAACCATGGGCCAGCCAAGGCCGCTGATGGATCACAAAAAGGGTGCAAAGCAACGGCCTTTCCCCGGTTGGTCCCCAGCGCCGAGTATTCTGCCATACATGGAGGTTCCATTCAAGGATCTTTGCTAAAATCCACTGCTATACCTATCCTGCTTTAGAGAGGAAAAGAAAACTCTAGACATCCTGTGAGGCACTCTGAGGTCTGTTTTTTATAAAAGGAGTTGGGCAAACTCAGGCCCACGGGCTACAAATATTTTTGAAACAAGAACTGGCAATCTTTCTATGGCCACATTCGCACGCAACAGTAAACCAGAAATCTGGAGAATCCTGGCTTACTGTGAACAAGCTGCATGCCAACACACACAGCCCTTTCATTCCCTCTTGGCTATTCCTACCAGTGGGAGCAGCTAAACAAACCAGAAGTTGAATGCTTACCATGTTTTCCAAAGCAGGACTTCTGGTTTGTAGCTCCCCAAAAGCCAGGAATCAAAAAGGAATCAGGAATCAAACCCCAGTTTGCAATCCTGGCTTGTAAAGGGTGAATCAAGCCAGGAACTCAGGTTCAGATGATACGGCAAGTTTTCAATTCCTGGTTAACTTAACTGCTCCCAGGAGGAGCCAAGCAGAAACAAAAGGGCTGCATCCACAGGCACACAGCTTGTTCACGGTAAGCCAGGATTCTCCAGAATTTGGGTTTCCTATTGCATGAAAACACAGTTATTGTTTGATATTCTTTCTCTAACTTATCTGCTCACAGTATCTACTACTCCATGTGTTCTGAATGTCTGTATTTACTAGGGACAGTTCTGGTTTCTGTTCCTGATAAGTGACAGCTCCTACCGTGTTTCCCCGAAAATAAGACCTACCCCGAAAATAAGACCTAGTACTATTTTTGGGAATTGCTAAAGTATAAGACCTACCCCGAAAATAAGACCTAGTTGTGATCATTCCCATGGCCTGGTGGTGGCAGCAAAGGGCAACTTGAAGTATAAGACCTACCCTGAAAATAAGACCTAGTGTGTTTTTCTGAGCCAAAACAGATGTAAGACAGTGTCTTATTTTCGGGAAAACACAGTATTTTGTCCCTCTCTTCACCTTTGGGGATGCCTTATTAACATTTTTCTTTAGTTGAGTTGCTAGTGCTGCCATTAGAACTTATGAACATAAGAAGAGCTGTGCTGGATCAGACCCAGGGTCCATCTAGTCCAGCATTGTGTTCACACAGTGGCCAACCAGCTGCCTGTGGGATCCCACGAGCAGGACACAAGTGCAACAGCACCCTCCCACCCACATTCCCCTGGAACTGGTGTACATAGGCATACTGTCACTCTTCAGAATGCTCTAGAAATTAAATCTCTGAGTGCACAGCCATGTAAAATGCATGCTCATGAGCCCCATGGTACCATGCAGAGCACTGCCTGTAGCTGCTGAGGCATATTTTGAACTACTGACAACAGAGGAGGATGCCTTATACCAGGTGAGACTATTTATCTAGCACAGTATTACTGGCCAGGGGACCAAGAGCCCCTGCAAGGCTCCTAGGAAAGACACCATGGCAAGGGGGAGGCCAGCCTGGCCTCATCCATTAACCACAGAAAGAGCAGCTGCAGAGAGCTTTCTCCCCTAATCGCTGCCAGAAAGAGCACTTACAAGAATTTTGTAACTGAGGACTAGTGCCCAGATTTGCTGTTTTCTTCCTCCCTGCCACTCTTTTTTCATTTTGTTTCGGGTTTTTTAGATTGTAAGCCTGAGGACAGAGCTTGTCTTATTATTAATCTCTGCAAGCTGCTCTGGGAGCCTTTTTTTGGCTGGAGAGAGAAGTAAAAATGCTTTAGAATAAAATATTATTAACAACAGCAGCAGCAAGGCATTCTCACTGGCAGGAAAAGGTCTTTCCAGTCAACTCTCACCTGATTCTTTTTTGAACTGGCGATCTGAGGGACTGCCCCAACATGTAAAGCATTTTCTTTAGCACGAAACTCCAGCCCTCCTCTCTCATACAGCTTTCCTCCATGGAACTCAGGGTGGTGGGCATTGGGGGGGGGGGAGTCAATCTCCCATCCAGCAGACCCAGCCCTGCCCAGATCCAGCAAGACTCTGCCCTCGTCCCTTTGGAGGACAGTGCTGTTTTTCTAGCATCTCTTTAAAACAAAACAGCAAGAAGCATCACTATCTTGGCTTTTAAATCCAGTGAAGATGAGCTACTACAGAATAAATCAGTGCTTGAATTACAGAGGACCAGAATAGGCCTGCCCCCTTGGACACTATTTTTAGAAGGCTGGGGGGGGGGGAGGTTTGTCTAAAATTATGGGGAAATCAGCAATGTGGCAGATGGCTTTCTTTAAGGGCCCATGTGCCTTTTCTTCCAAAACACAACCATTGGAATAAACGAAAGCAGGAGGAGGGTAGAGCCACATCACCCCACCCCCACAAAGGTGTTTTGGGCAGGAATCCTTGTTATAAGAGTTGGTGGTGTTCCAAGCATGCCCCTTTCCATCTGCGAAATGTGGGGAGGGTCGCTACACTCCACCTGTAGACATCTGCCTGCCTAGCAAATCCTCCCTCCCAGCTAGGCCTGGTTGTACTTTGAGGAAGGTAACCACAAACCCCCGTGCCAAAAACCACGGAGATGTCATCTTAGCAAAGACTGATTTCATGCCGTCTTCTTTCCAAATTATGGCTGCATGGCCAAACTCCCTGCAACCTCAGCCACACACGTCAAGCTGCACAAGGGGAGGACTGGCCCTCACAGCTCAATGTTGTATGCTGCATTGAGTAGACAGCAGCATTGAGCGGAGCCCCTGCCAATGTTTGGACAATGACCAAGTGGGAAGAAACTCCTGTCCCCATGGTCTCACCCAGGATAAAGACGCTTCCTATGTTCAGTGTAGTGTTATGGTTGACCTATGAGGGGGAAGACCCAGGTTCAGAACCCCATTCCCCGGGTGCCCTTCGGCAATTTGCTCTCAGCCTGACCCAGTTCTAAGAATAAAAGGCGGGATGGTTGGCTCCTGCATGCTTGCCCTGCCCTGAGCTTCTTGGCAGAACGGTGGGATAAGAACATAAGAAATGGATGCAAGCGGCCTGATCCAGTGGTGCTACTTCATGCTAATAAAAAGAAATCATACGGAGGGAGAAGGTGTGGATTTCAGAATAACCACAGAGGTACACATGTAGCAGAATAGAGTGGTCAAATAAGACTATAATACCCTTTCAGACTGCAGATGGCATGGATCCCATTCTGGAATGGTCTCTTGAGTAACTGGATGCACGTCTCCAGCAGCTCTTAACCAGCAGGCAAGCTCACATGAGAGAGGGGAGACAGGCCTTTTCAGTAACCTGGTCCAAAGCCATTTAGAACCAACGCTTTGAACTGTGCCCCAAATGGTCCAGAACTCCCTCCAGTAAACATTCTAGCTGCCATGTTCTAGACCAGTGGAAGTTTCTGGACACTTCTCAGAGACAGCCCACATAGAACACATTGCAGTAATTCAACTGAGATGTCACCATGCCCAGATCTGGCCTCTAAGCTAGGTCAAAGCACTCCAAATCGTGTGTACTAGTTCCCCTCTACTCAGCACTGGTTAGGCCTCATCTTGAGTACTGCGTCCAGTTCTGGGTACCACACTTTAAGAAGGATGCAGACAAACTGGAAAGGGTTCAGAGGAGGGCTACAAAGATGATTAGGGGACTGGAAACAAAGCCCTATGAGGAGAGACTGAAGGAACTGGGCATGTTTAGCCTTCAGAAGAGAAGACTGAGAGGAGATATGATAGCTACCTTTCAAGTACTTGAAAGGTTGTCACACAGAGGAGGGCCAGGATCTCTTCTCAACCATCCCAGAGTGCAGGACACGGAATAATGGGCTCAAGTTACAGGAAGCTAGATTCTGGCTGGACATCAGGAAAAGCTTCCTGACTGCTAGAGCAATACGACAATGGAACCAATTACCAAGGGAGGTTGTGGGCTCTCCCACACTGGAGGCATTCAAGGTGCAGCTGGACAGCCATCTGTCAGGGATACTTTGACTTGGATTCCTGCATTGAGCAGGGGGTTGGACTCGATGGCCTTATAGGCCCCTTCCAACTCTACATATTCTATGATTCTACAGCCACTATTTGAGCATCCAGGAGCAAATTTGGATCACCCAGGTAAATTTTCAAAGGGAGTGCTACCTCATTCAGAAGAGCCTGTACACCTAATCCCAGATTAGCTCTACCTACTGACCAAAAACAACTGTCATGTCTGGATTAAGCTTCAGTTTATTTGCCCATAGTCCACT
Organism: Shinisaurus crocodilurus; assembly: GCA_021292165.1. Classification (NCBI taxonomy): domain Eukaryota; kingdom Metazoa; phylum Chordata; class Lepidosauria; order Squamata; family Shinisauridae; genus Shinisaurus; species Shinisaurus crocodilurus. The sequence continues at coordinate 25,338,957 of CM037882.1, forward strand.
ACCATGCTCAGACAGCGATTCAGAACTTCCTTAGCTCCCTGGAACCAGACAAAAAGGAGAGGGCAGGGTGTCATCAGGATATTGGAGCCACCACACTCCATGTCCCTGGATGATCTTTCCTAACAGTTTCATGTAGATGTTAAACAGCAATAGGATAAGATGGATCCTCCTGGGAAGCCCACCTCTAATATTCATTCTTGGGCAAGGCGCTTGATTGCCTTGGCCAATGGCCAAGATGCTGTACAACAGTACCCTAGCACCACGAAGAAGGACCAGAGCTTCTGCAAAACAGTGACCCCAAGTTCCATCCCAACCAAGCAGCCAGAAGGATACCAAGCGGGGATGGACGGGTGGGTTGTGTGACTGCACAGATGACCACTAGAAGAACTACGGTTACAGGTAAGCAACCTGTCTTTTTTCTTCATGGTCTCTGTGCATCACACATATGGGCAGAGTAACAAGCTAACTTACCGGAGATGGGCCGGTGTCGGTTCTCATAAAGTCATTGATGACAGTACCGCCCTGCCGAATGTATTTTGTGCTCTCGCACAAACATCGAGGTGGTAGTGGCAGATAAAGGTTGACGGGGCGGACCAAGTTGCTGCCCGGACCAAGTCCTGCAAGGGGATTCCCCTTCCAAAGGCCATTGAAGTGGAAAGTGCTCTTGTTGAATGGGCTTTAATAGCCTCCAGCAGCTGTCTATTAGCTAGCTGATATGCTAATTTGATGGTTTCTACGATCCAGGATGACAGCCTTTGTTTCGACACTGGCTGCCCTATCTTTGGATCTCCATAGCAGATGAATAGCTGCTTAGTTTTCCTAATTGCCTCAGTGCGTTGAACTCGACGCACATCGAGGCAATGCAAAGTCTTTTCGGCTTCGGAGGTTGGAGCTAGAAAAAAAGCCGGTAACACAATGTCTTGCCCCAAGTAAAACTCAGAGACTACTTTAGGTATAAAGCGAATGTCCGTTCTAAGCACAACTTTGTCATGATGAAAAGTTGTGTAAGGGGGGTCCACCCTCAGAGCACATAGTTCGCTTGCCCTTCTGGCAGAAGTAATCGCGATCAAGAAAACTGTTTTCCAAGGAAGCAGTCTTAGATCAACAGTCGCCATGGGCTCGAACGGTTTAAGAGTTAGAGCTCGCAGGACAAGCGGTAGGTCCCAACCTGGAGATATAGCCCTCAATGGTGGATGCAGATTCCTCAGACCTTTCAAGAATTGCTTAGCAATTGGATTAGTGAAGATCGAGGGCTGAGATGAATCCACTCTGTATGCCGATATTGCCGCTAGATACACTCGAATTGAGGAGTATTTCAAACCTTTAACCATCAGTGAATTTAGAAATTCCAAGATGACAGCAATTGGACAAGATGCTGGATATGAACCCAAGGTGGCCGCGAATTTAGAAAAAGCAGTCCACTTTCGTTGATAAGAAATTCTTGTAGAGGGCTTCCTTGCTGCCAATAAGATGTTCTGCACCTGTTCAGAAAAACTCTTAACTTGATCTACCTTATTCTCCAAGCCACTAGGTTTAGTGACTTGGGATCTGGATGTAGCACCTTGCCGTTGTGCTGAGATATCAGGTTCTTTAAAAGAGGCAATCAAACGTACTCGTTCTTGGATAGATGCAGTAGGTGGGAGAACCACGGTTGGCGGGGCCACCAAGGTGTTATTAGTATGCAGTTCATATGATACAGGGATATCCTTGATATCACTCGAGTCAGAAGTGGGATTGGAAGGAATAGATAATACAGTTTCCCGATCCAGTCTATCATGAATGTGTCTGCTATCGAATCTGGGTCCGATCCCGGCCTGCTGCAAAACACAGGGCAGACTGTGTTTTGTGCTGTTACAAATTGATCGACATCCGGATGGCCCCAGTCACGAAAAATCATGTCCAGGACTTTTCCGTTCATCTGCCACTCGTGGGATAGGATGGACACCCTGCTCAGGGCATCTGCTAGCATATTGATCTTTCCTGCAATGTGAATCGCAACAAAAGACATTTGCCTCAGCAGGGCCCATTCGTAGAGTTGTAAAGTAAGGCTCGTGAGACGGGTCGATCTTGTGCCACCCTCCTTGTTTATGTAAGCCACGACTGTTGTGTTGTCTGTGGCAATTTGAATATGACAGCCGGATAGTTGGTGCTCGAGGGCACGTAGGGCTTGCCATACTGCCATAAGCTCCAGCCAATTTATATGCCTTTTCCTCTGCTGTGCAGTCCAAACGCCTTGCGCTATTTCGGATTCAGAATGCGCTCCCCACCCCAACAGGGATGCATCTGTAGTCAACATTCTTGTTGGTGTTGGGTGGTGGAAGGGCATGCCTCCTGCTAGGTTTCGCTTGTTCATCCACCACAGCAGTGTGTCCTTGACGTTTTTTGGCAGAAAGAGCCACTTCGATGGTTTTTCTGTTTGTGGGGGGAAATGACGAATGAACCAATTTTGCAGGGTCCTCATTCGAAGTCGAGCATGCTGCACCACAGTGATTGTCGACGCCATGTGACCGAGCAGACGTTGTATGGAGTGAGCGGATGACATCTTTCGATCGAAGATTTGTCACAGTAAGTAATTTCTGTATCCTGTCTGAAGGTAGGTATGCCCAACCATCGTTCGCATTCAAGCGAGCGCCGATATACTGTATTTCTTTTACAGCGTGCAGAACCGACTTCTTCTCAAGCAAAGGCCCAGGTCTTCCATCAAATTGAGGGTATCTTTGAGTGCTTGGCGAAGCTTCGATTTCGACGGAGCCACAATCAACCAGTCGTCAGGATAGGGAAAGATGTTGATCCTCCTGGTTCGAAGAGAGGCACAGACGACAGCGATGCACTTTGTGAACACCCTCGGTGTGGTGGAGAGACCGAACGGAAGAACTGTGAACTGGTAAGTGTTTTCTGCTATTCGGAACCGTAGGTACTTTTGACTGTCCTCGTGGATCGCAATGTGAAAGTATGCGTCCTTGAGATCGATGGATGCAAACCAGTCGGTCCTGCGGAGTAGGGGCAGGATCGACTGGAGTGTGACCATGCGAAACTTTCGAGGTGAGATGAACTTGTTGACAGTTCTTAGGTCCAAGATCGGCCATAGACCTCCTCCCTTCTTCGACACCGTGAAGTACCTTGAGTACAGTCCCTCATGCAAGTTGGATCGGAGCACTGGTATTATGGCTCCTTTTTGAAGGAGGGTAGATACGTCATCCAACAATGTTGGATTCGGTGTGGTGGTGCGAATGCCGAGAAAAGGAGGAAGAGCTTTGAATTCTATCTTGTAACCGTGCCGAATGATGTTTAGTACCCATCGATCTGTGGTGATGTTGTTCCAGGATCGAAGGTGTCAGTTTAGACGGTCTCCGAAGATGGTATTCTCGGTTGGATTTAATATTTCGGTGCTTGAGTTTGTTTGTTTTACGATGGAGGGGCGAGAGGAGTCAAACTCGGCGCTTGGAGAAGTCCCCTCCTCGTCGGGCTCCTCGGTACCGACGCTGATAGGTGGCACGTTGAGGCACTTGGGCAGCCCTGCCTCTGGACTGCCGATCACCTCCTCTGTACACAGCCGATGCCGGTTGGAACTGCGTCGATGTATACTGGAAGTGGCCCCATCAACTCCTTCTGTATGATTTTTGTTGGATCTGAGGAAGGAGTCCCATTTTTTTCACGTTGGTCTGCGCCTTCTGTACCGCATCCAATGAGTCATCCGTAGTATTATTAAATAGGCCTGACCCATCGAATGGGAGATCTTCGATGTGTGTTTTTGTGTCCGTAGATAGATTTGAAGAACACAGCCATGCATGTCTTCTAAGGGCTACGCTGTCTGCTTGGTGCCTAGCAGTGTTCATCTGCAGAGCAGCCATGTCCATAGCCTCCTTTTGAAAAACCCTGGCCAACTCCCGCTTCTCATCCGGGAGGTAGTCGCACAGGTCTCCCAGCTTCTCTACCAGAAACATCTGGTACCTAGCCATCACAGCCTCATAATTCAAGATCTTCAGACCCATAGAGGAGGAGGCATAGACCCTTCACCCATAGGAGTCAAGCCTTTTTCCTTCCTTATCTGTGGGGACACTGTGTTGCTTTCCTCCACGTGATTGTGCTGACTTGACTATGATTGGATTGGGCACCGGGTGCAAAAACAAAAATTTGGCGCCATCCTCCTGCACCCTGTATATCGACTCCAATTTTCTAGCCATAGGTTTAGTCGATGCCGGGGTTTTCCATGTCTCTTGTACGGTTTCTAGAAGAGTAGGTAGAAACAGGATCAGGGTAGTGGAGGTCTGCGTGGCTTGAAGGATGTCATATATTGGATCCTTTGTTTTTGGTTCCTCAATTTTTGACTCCAAACCCAGGGCCGCCGTCATCTTGGCAACATGGGGTGCGAAGGAACCCATGTCATCTGACGGGGAAATTGCCGCTTTCGATTCCACCTGAGGATCCAGTGAAATCAAGTGGGGGGAAGACTGTACCGAGTCCAAGTCCGACAAATAGTCCAACTCCGAAGACTGCGGCTCAGTTTGTACCATGGGCAAATTTTCAGCCGAGGAAGATGCGGCAGGAGCAGTAGCTGTAGCTGCTGCTTGCTGTTGTTGTGGTACAGGCGGGGGAGTAGGTAGCTGTGTCCGCTCCGCTGCGGCTAGTGGAACTTGGTCTCTGGTTGGTGAACGGGACCTTGTTTGAACCCGAATGTAGCAGGTCTCATGGCTTTCCCTGCTGCGAGACCGTCGGTGCCGAGATCGAGACCGATATCGACGTGGGGTGTATGATGGGGATCGATATCATTTGCAGTAGCACGAACGCGATGTAGAGGTGATCGAGTACACAGATTCTTCCCTTTCTCTTGGAGACTGAGCTTGACATCGTATGACGGTCTGCTCTTCTCTCCTATAATAGAAAAGGACCGCGACTCCGTTCTGGTGTAATATCTCTCTTGAGATTGAACGGTTTCTCGGGATCGAGACTGAGATCAGGCCTCCTGTATTACTTGTTGTCGAGCTGGAGGTGTCTCCACGATCACCCCCTCCGAAAGAGATGCCACTGGCATTGTCGATGCCAAGGGCCTTGCTGGGGATTTCGATCCCGATCTCTCCACCAGCTCTGGGGCAGTCGATCCCGACGGTGCCCGTTCCATTTCTGGTCTAGTACTCAGAGGCGATGGGTTTTGAAGTTCAAGTTGCTCACTAGGCAGTTTTTCTGTAGGCCTTGGAGACTTTTGAGAGTGTCGAGTGCCCTCGGCACTCTTCTTTTGCCTTTTCTTCTTTTCCTCCTTCCTCTTTTTGAGCTCGTCCGAGCTTTTATGCGCCTTCTTTGCCAGTTTCTTGGCTAAGAGAAGGGCCCGCTTTTTTGAGGAAGCAGCCGCGTCCTGCGTAGTAGCGGTATGAGAGGAGGGGATTTTCCTTTGCTCTTGAGGTTTTTCTGCCTCAGACGGTGCCGTGGCCAATAGCGTCTGCTCCCATAACAGAACCCGAAGCTTGTCTGCTCGGTGCTTTCAGGCCTGTTTCGTGAAGGCCTGGCAGTGCTCGCAGGAGTCTACCTTGTGGGCCTGGCCCAGGCATAGCAGGCAGAGCAAATGGCCATCAGCGGGTGGAAGTTTCGTTCCGCATTTTTCGCATTTTGAGAAAGGGCCTTTAGGAGGCATAGCTATTAGAAGTGAAGAAAAGGAGAATAGAAGAGGGAGGTATACTAACAATTTTTTTAGTTTGTTTTTTTTTTTTAGACGAAGGAGAAGATATTTCGAGAAATAATTACGAAGAAAATAGAGATTTATGAGGTAAGATATATAACTAGATAGAATAAACTGTCCTCAGGAGAAGAAAAAGAAGAACGTTCCCAAACGCTGCCACTCGCAATGGCAGTCGAAGAGGAACTGAGGGAACTACCTCCTGGAATTGGCCATCCAAGCACAGGGCGGCAAAGGCAGCTTCTGTTCCAAAACCAGTCCTGAAGCCTGACTGAAATGGATCCAGATAACCAATTTCATGCATGAGTGTCTGGAGTTGGCCAGCAACCACCTGCTTGAGCACCTTACCCAGGAAGGGGATGTGAGCAACAACAGCTTCCAGATGCAGGTTAGGCTTCTTGAGAAGTGGCCTAATTACTACCTCCTTTGAAAAGGCCAGTACCAGCCTCTCTCTCCAGGAGGAACTGACAACCTCCTGGACCCAGCCAGACATCCCCTCCCTGTTAGATGTAATAAGCCATGAAGGGCAAGGGTCAAGCACACAGGTGGTTGACCGGGCTTGGCCAAGCACCTTGTCCGCATCCTCGGGCCTCAACACCTGAAAGTCTTCCAATAAAACTAGACTGGTTGATGCTCTTTCTGGACACCTCTACTGATGGAGTTACATTAACTGTCCAAGCTGTGACTGGATCGTGCCCAGTTTAGTTTTTTTGCAATATAATTTTGAGGAGGCCTCTGAAACCTGCTAGGAATCATGCCCCCTCCACACACATCCAACACACACTGAAATCCCATTGCTTACCCTTCTCACTGGACCTTGAAATGTAGGGATGCTGCTGGACCTCTTGAGGTTCAGATAATTTTGGGACAGGAGTGGGGCCTGACAGCATCAGGGCATCAGGGCAGCAGGTGAGGTCTAGAGATGCCAAGAAGGATGTTGTGTGTGGAGGGTCAGGGACAGAGCCTGATGGACAAATTGGTGTGGTGCAACAGAGCAGGTAAGTGTGTGAGGGGGCTGGATGGCCCTGGGGAGATGGGCAGACCCAATGGCTTGTGAGCCTTTCCAGAGCTTTCAATTTTACATGAACCTTTCCATGCTTCTCTGCTGGATGTAGGCAGCAACACAGGGGGAGCAGGAAATAGCTCAGGGATGCTCCTCAATTCAATCCCCAGTTAAAGGGGTTTGGGGGGGGGGGGAAGCTTCTTCCTGCCAGAGACCTTGGGAAGCTGTTGCCAGCCAGAGCAGACAATACTAGCCAAGATGGACCAACGGCTTAGCTTCCTATGTTTCCATGGGGGGCATCCATTCTGGACACATACTGTGCATTAAGGTTCTGTCTGTGGCATCTCCAGTTAAACAATGGATGGGAGACCCCTCCTCTAGTTTCCTGCATTGAGCAGGGGGTTGGACTCGATGGCCTTGTAAGCCCCTTCCAACTCTATGATCCCATGATACTATGACCCCAGCTAAAACCACTACCGCCTCACATCTGCATCAGTGGAGCAGAGCAGACCAAGGCAGAGCAAAGACAGAAGATTTTCACTCCCTTTGGGGCCTGGATAGGATTTAGTGAGGCCTGCTCACCCTCATCTGCTGGCATTAACCTTTTAAGATGGAGAGGGTAATCACATCTCCTTCTCCAGGGTGTAAGCTGTTTGCTCTGAGGATTGGGGAAGGAATTACCATACAGTCCAGCCTGGCACAGCTGAGGGAGGATTTCTGGCTCCCTTCTCATGCGTCAAGGTCCCAGCCGCTTCCCAAGTCGGCCAGCCAGCCCTGACATAACAGTGGACTGATCTGCTGGGGCAAATCCACACCGCAAATCCCTGTAATGTCATTAAGGACTATTACAAGCTGGGCACCCTTGCCTAGGGCTTCTGCTGGCCCACATCTGACTTAACCTGATTTTCCCTCCCCAGGGGAATGCAACTCCTATGTGTCCCCTGCAGACAGGGCAAATCTAACACAGCACTAAGACCGTGCACTTCAGTGGATCCCATTGATCAGTGACAGACTCACATATCTGGGACAGGCCCTGGGTAAGTCACTGTTCCAATTTTTCCCTTTTGAGAAATGTGGATGCCTTTTAAAAAAAATCTTGCTAACACAAGTTGCTAAATCTTGATAACACAAGTTGTTAGCATTGCCTTTCTTTGGGCTTAAGCCTTCTTCCCCAGGGTCTCTAGAAGTTCCAGCTCTGTGTGGAGGAGCTGATGCATCTTAGCCCTAGGGCAAATGCACAGACACTAAAGTGACACTTAAAACAGCCTCCCATTTCACATGCTGTAGCTGAGGTGGTTCATTTTGTGGTACTGGGAAAGTCTACTAGAAAAACACATTTGCCCTGAATTGTGCAGAATAAGCAAATATGGAGTGCACAGAAAGTAAATAAATACAGTACACTCAATGTCAGATGCAGATTGGTCACATTAGTCTAGAAACCTGCAAAGTGAAACTGGCCACTCTTCGATTTCCCAGAACTCATACTTGTAGAACATTTTCAGCGCTCACTGAGAAGAACCAGCCATGTCCAAAGTCTCCCACAGAGGCATCTGCAGTTCCAAACCACCACACTAAAGGCAAGTAAGCCGCCCAGTGCAAACCCAAGCAGGTTCTTAAGCCTCCTGACCTAATGCCGTCTCTCCTTCATCCAAAGGCTTTGCAATAGGAACACAAACCACCAGCAGCTCAATGGAAAGAGATGGAAAATCAACCTTCAACTTGGCTCTGTGCTCTGGCATGGAATGCTTTTTCCCCTTTTCCTGAAGGGCCGTGGAACCTGGATGCCATCAAAGCCCCCAAGAACTCCCTGGGCTGCAAAGTATTTTCCATTCAGTTTTACAGCTCCCAATAACTGTGGAAAGATTAGGCTTGCCCCTGGCAATGGAGTTCCCATGTTGCAAAACATCACTACCCCAATAAGAGTACACACACACACACACACACACACACTTTCTTAATAATTGCTAATGGGACATTTCCTGCTAGACTTAAAAACAAGTAACGCTTTGCAGAATTGGAATGCTTTCACCATTTCTTCTTTACTTCCTGCACACACACTCCGGACCGCCCCAACCTTCCCTGTAAATCTTTTAATAAGGAAAACTTGCAAGTCCTACTGTTCCAATAGGGAAGCCAGTCCCATGGAAATTAGTTGTGCCCATTGGTTGGGCAGGGGAAGCACCCCCAGCATTAAAAATGGGGACAAAATCTGGACGCCATCAAAGCCCCCAAGAACTCCCTGGGCTGCAAGGTATTTTCCACTCAGAAGAGAGCTGATGTAGCGTAGTGGTTACAACATGGAAGTCCCTATTCAAATGTTGCCTCTCACTAGGAGGCCTTAGGCAAGCCCCTCTCTCTTAGCATCCCATTTGCAATATGAGGATTAGCATCACTGCCCTACCATACAGGGTCGTTGTAATGATTACAACCAGATAATGTATGTGAAACTCCTTGAACCCTTTAAAGTGCTATATAAAAGCTAAGTATCATTATTAGGGCTGCCACTCAATCAAAGAAATCTTAGTGGATTAATCATGTGAGTTTTAATTAATTTACTCAAATAAATTTGCATATGAATACAACAAAGTTCTGCTGCCTGATTAGTTAGGGACACCTTTTTTTTTAATTGAAAGATTTTTTATCAGACTAAATTGGTTAGTCAACTAGACATTGTAGCTCCAATTATTTCTGCAAGGGAAGAACAGGGTCAAAAGGAGGAATAACCTAACTAACTAACTAACTAACTAACTAAATTCTGGAATCGAAGCTTGTGCAGTTTGCCACAGCTTCCAGTTCCTTCAGCTCACTTGTGTCTTTCCCCTTCTTTGTTACTAACCAACGTACATGCGTACTTTGATTTTTAAAAAATCCTGCAGAGAGAGCCACCTTGATGTGCTCCTATGTATGAGTACATTGAAATCCTTTTTGTGTGGTATTCTGTTGAGGTGCACATGCTCACTTGAGCTTGGGTGAATTACCCTGCACAAAGAATCTTGAAACCAATCAAATCATCACATCATAACGTTTTTTCTGGTGCTTTTACTAGTTTACTAGTTTCTGGTACACTAGTAAAACATTGCCTGACATACCCATCCTATGTACTATTGCATGTAGACTATGACGCATGCATGCTGGCCAGACAGTGGTGGACAGAAATGAAAAGGCTGTGGCAAACAGCACATGCATGCCACATTCTACAAAACTGGGAACAGAAAGCAAAACAGTGGAGGTTTCCTAATGCATCTGTTCCACATCAAAATCAAGACTAGCAGAACTCCAAAATCTATGAAGAAATTTGGATGGGGAAAATTTTAGAAGCAGCCTCTATTGACAACATTACATGCCCACTGAGGCATGCACCTCTCATACTGTTTGATACAAAATGTTTCAAATTGTCTCCTGATGACAGGCCTACACAGAAATGAGCACAATCACACAGAAATTCTACCAGGAAATGGGCATCTTGCATAAAGCTCTTCTTTCTCTAACTTGGAAGCTTCTTCAAGATTCCTCATCAACAGCAGCAATGGTGGACAAGCATGTCAGGAGCCTGGGGCTGGGTGCAGGGCACAAGCATGTCAGGAGAAGTCAAGGCAAGCCACCCCACCCCACCCCCTCCCTCCCAACTGCTAGGGAGGATTACTGAATATATTAGTGCTTATTTATGTACATGCACATCCCACCTTTCTCCCCTGATGGAACTCAAGGCAGCACATATGGGGTCCCCCAGCAGTCTTCCATTGAGGAACTGACCAGCCCTAGACGAGCTTAGCCTCAAAATCATGGCTGCATCAGGAGCCTTTGGACCAGACCCACTAGTTGCAGGGATAAGCAACAAAAGGAGACACACAGCGAGTGGCTCCTTTACTCTTGTGAACAGGAGAAGCAACGCAGAGCTGACAGCAGGCTACTCGCAGGAACAAGAATGGGGAAGGGGTCGCCATAGATAACCGTGGCTGCGGACACCACCCTTACTAAACACTTCCCAAATCAATCTTACAGAAGTTCCAAACGCGACTGCTTGGCTTTTCTACTGCGAACAGAGCTTCTAATTCTCTTCCCACTCTGTCCCTCCTGTGGTTTTTGCCAACATGGGCGCGAGGAGGAGGAGGAGGAGGGTTAGTATTTTCAGTTCTCATAATGGGATTTGTAGTTCTCTCAGGTGTTTATTGAAGCAACCTCGCTCTGTATCAAGGGGCTGTTGCCAAGAGAACAGACCTGCTGGGTAGCTGGAAATCCTAACTAGGCCATCTGTCACGATGGGTTAATTTTAAGACCTCACAACCTTGAGGGTGGTTCCCTGAAGGGTAGGAAAATATTTGCCGCAGCACATTTGCTGCTCGCCAGAACAATCCCTTTGCTAGCAATGGAATGGCAGGGACCTCATACCACAGTCATGATATTTAGGTGCACACAGTGTGTGTGGGGTGGGTGGGGGGTCTGATGCTTAACAGAAATTGGACTTCGGTAAAAACTCTGCAGGATCTCTGAGATATTCATGAAAAAACCCTGCTTGTTTACAGTATTTTGGGATTGCTGCATTTTAAAGTATGTATATAGTAAGTTCCAAGTCCTCATGCTGCAGAGGCAACAAACAAGGAGGCTGATGAAGGCCAAGCCACACTGGGGCAGGGGAGGCAAATTAGGACTCAGCCAAATATCTTTTGTTGTTTTTTAGCTGCAGCATTTATGTTATTAGACCTTTTGATTTATAGGCCTCCCATTCCAATACAGCGGCCGAGTCACCAATAATAAAATCCAAATTAGGATGACCGAAGCCTTGTATCACCATCCTTGTATCAAGCTAGCTTGCATAAAAACTGTACACGGCTCCTGGAAGATGCTCAGAGGAGGACTTTGGAGAGCCTCCAGGGGACTGGAATTCTACAATTAAAGGGCAACATCCCACTGGGCTACTGTTGCTCCCATGCTACACTTCCAGCAAGCCATGGGGGACAGCTGCAACCACCTTCACACTTATCTGCTCAAGCATTCGCTTGGTGCCCCCTCCCCCTTTCACTTTTCACTTTAAAATTGGTTCCAAGATAACAGCTAAAGGTTGCTTCACGGCTGACAGAAGGACCCTCCAACCAGCACCAGGCACAGGTTTACTTCAAGAAGGCCAAGCAATCAAGCTAGGGGTGGCCAGGCAGTGCAGTGCAGATCTGCCTTCTTCTCAAACTGGGAAAACAAGCCCCCCCGGAGCTCAAGCCAGACAAGAAGATCATACATGTGGTATAAGCAGCACACAGATGCTTTTCTACAACAGTCTCTCTGCCACAGTGATGTCCGTGCAGACACATCCTTCAAGGTGAGAGCAATCCCTTAGGGGAGTTGGGCTCAGACTGTTTAGGGGTGTAAATTTTGAGGGTACATGAAGGATGAAAACAAAAAGTGGAATGCAAATGAGAGATGAACCCCCACCGAAAAAAGGCACAACTGGCCAAGACTGGAGTGGACTGAACATATTGTGTCCCAGTTGGCAGTACAACAAGTATCCCTGAGCTCTACTCATGAGGAGGAAACATGCTCTGGATCCAGGCCCTACTGACAAACCAGGAAGGGCTGGGGTAGCAAGAGCACCTCTAAAGCTGCTCAGTTGGAGCATAACCACTGCTGAAACAACATATCTCTTGCTGTGCTCTCTTCTGGATAGCTCCCCACCCCCAACTTGCACTGACTTACTTGTGTGTGTGTGTGGGGGGAGAGATTATGAAGTGAGGTGCTCATAAACTGAACCTTCATGACATCCAGGCAAAGCACCTCTCTTAAAATATAGAAGGTCTGCCAAACTGGGGTGTTCCACTGGGTGGGCACTTCAGAGCCTCCAAAGACTAACTGCTCAACTGCATATTGAGTGGAAGGATGAGAGGAAGGAGGTCAGAGAGCACTGAAGGGACTGGGATTTGTGAGTCACCAGCCAAACAGCTTTCGAGAAAGAAAGAGAGCAGCCAAGTTCTCAAATGGGGGAAAGCAGCATGCCGCTCCAGAATGAGCAGAATACGAAAACATACCCTGCCCTCTACTCCCAGCAGGGGATGCCAAGGTCCATAAGACCCACAGCTCCCTGGCTCCACCCCCTGGAAACCCAGCCTGGGTCCCAAGCAGATCTACCAACCCTCTGCCAGGTTCCACGCACCTTCCTTCCTGTACCACCCACATCATCCCAAGCTACTGAAAACCACCGGCTCAATTTTACAGTTAGGAAAGTTAAGACATAAGACAAATGAAAGCATCATCCATGGGACTTTACATAAAGTGGGAAAAGGGGTCTGTGGGGCAGGGGGAGAAGAGAGGAAGAACCAGCCGTCGAAATCACATCCATCCATGCAGCTGACCTGCCGATTCCTCTCGTCCGTAATCCTCTGGATCTGGATCTTTTTTCTCCCCATGTTCTCCGGAGATCCTCACGGGATGGGGTGGCTTAATTGTTTTAATTTCCAAAATGTAAAATGAAAAACCTTGTTTTTCAAAGCGTTGTCATCCAAAAAAACCCTCTTTTTAAAAACAAAAGTAGAAAATTGCACAACAAAACAAAACCAAAAAAGTTTGTCTCTTCTTCAGTTCATGATATTCCACGTTCCTGTATAAATCCAGATATGTTGGGCTTTTGTGATGACAAAAGAAACCTGAAGAAAAGAAAAAGAGGGAGAAAGAAATTTAAACTATTGCTTAGCAAACTTTCCCTCATTATGGGGTACAATCAGAAACTAGTCTACCCATAACACCTTGCCCAGCTTCATGAGGCAGTGCTTTCCATCTTGAAATGAGCATTCCACTGATAAAAAGCATGCCTTTCAGATCATAACTTGCTCAGGAGTTGGGGACCCTCCATACAGGACACTGAGGGCCAAACTAGACAAGATTCAGAGGGTTCATGATAGGATTTCTTGACTCTAAATTTCTCTAAAAGCACCTTGAATTGCCTCAGGACCACACATCCTCCCAAGCTATTTGCCCTATTGTGAAAAAATATACGGGCCCTTAATGGGGACATCCCGCCCATCTGTGCTGCGTTGTCATCTTTGTTTTACACTTGACCTAATTTGAGTGGGAAGCATGGCTGTCGTTCTCACTGAGGCGGTCAATCTATGTTCAGGCTATATTATGTTAGGACTCCAGGTGGGCACTCACATAACAATGCTCCTCCATATAAAAAAGCATGGGGAAGGAAACGTATCACTCCCTCCTTCCCTCTTGCATGTAGAAAACTAGCATGTCAGGTAGAAGACTAGACTAGAACCCTGATCCCTGATGTGCTAGTGTTCTATTTACAGGGATAGACCTAAGACTTTCCTTAATAGGCTTTATAAAACAAGTGGATATGCTTTATGAGGAAATGTGATTATTTCATACAAACAAGTTTTGACATTCACAAATTCACAAGGATGGGTACAAATAAATAAATGGATAATGTAAGACACCATAAAAATATATAATAAGATTTTTGTTTTAACTTTGCAAAATGGCACAATTTAAAAGTATAAGACTATAATTCAGCAGCAAGAGCAACAAAATTCAAAAGAATTCAGCAGCTCTACTATGCAAGGGTCAGGAACTCAAAGGACCTTCCCCACCCCCAGGAAGCCCCTTAAGGAAACCTTTCCACTCACAAGACTTTGTCTCAGAACAAGCCCCAAACAGTAACAGCCATAAACAGGAAGTGCTCACTGTACACCTGGCAGGCATGGCGACAAAAGAGCCATAACAAACAACTGACTCATTTTTCCTTTTTGCAATTCTTTTTTAAAGGGCCTTTTTTAATTAAAGAAAAAAATCATCAATTGCTTGACTATGCTGAGTGTGGTGTAGCGGTTATGGCTTTAGACTTTGGCCTGAAAGATCAGAGATCAAATCCCAGTCAGCTGTGAAGCCCATTGGGTGACCTTGGGTCAGCCTAACCTGGGTAACAGAGATCCATCTTGGCTTTCTGCATGGGACTGTCCATTCTTTCAGCACACTTGTATAACCCCCAAGTCTCTCTTGGTAGGGTCCAATTCAATGCTCTTGGGTGCTACTGGGTTAAGCATCACACCAGACCTGCCCATGTGGGGCTGGAGTGTTTGCAGTCTTGAATTTGAAGAGAGCCGGAAAGCAGAGTTCTGGGGCTGGGAGCTAGCTGGGAATTTCACTAGAAGATGATTGGGGACATCATAGTTGCCCAAAAGGACGCTGCATTTCCACTGACGTGGACAAACATCCTGGACGCTCCTTTTGTCTGATTCTATCCAAGTTAACTACTATCAGAAAAAAGCAATTAAAGTCCAATGCACAAACTTGTGCACCTATCTGCTCAGAAATAAAATATTAGATGCAGCTAGATGTGCAACACCCTGAACAAGTTCTGTCATTTGTGTAGAAAGGCTGCAAAGGCAGCAGTGAAACTGACATGCTTCTCCTCCCCCACCACATGTGCCAGTCAAAACACTTCCATTGCCTTGTCAAAAAACCCTTTTAAAGGGGACCTAGAGAGCTAGCTATCAAAACTTATTTTCCCCAGAAAAAGGGAGTGGGATGACTTTTGCAGTTTCCCAAGCAGCCAGAGTCTTGGGAAAAAGTGCAAAAAACGGATCACCCTGAGGACTATCAGCGGGGAAAAATAGGATCTCACCTTGAAGAGGGTGTCTCACCACCCCCTTTTCACGAGCAAAGATCATTCATGCCTTTGCTTTCTCTTGACAGCTTGCCTTTTGACAGCTATAAAGAGAAAGCAAAAGGGGGGGAGCCTATTTGGACGCTCTTTGGGTCAATGTCCAGCGTTGGTACCTGCTGCACCTTCCCCCCCAACTTGACCCAACCAAGGGCTCCCATTCTTTCAGTTGAGCAAGTGCAGCTAAAAAGAATAATAAAAAAATAGAATGGTGGGTTTTTTGCACACATTGTGCACACAAAAATAATAAAAATGTTTGCTAGTCACTGGCAGCCTCTCCAAGGTGCCACTTGGGCACTTGGAAGGAGCTGTCAGTGGCTGTCAAAACAGGGATTATGAAAGCCAGCTGCCAAGCTGGACTTTGCGATCTCCGAAAAAAGAAAGGGTAAAGTGACAAAAAGTCACGAAAAAAATCGGCTGGAGATCATGGCAGGGAGGGTAGCGAGTCAGTGCATGCCACCCCCAAGTGCCAGTTAGGCACTTGTGGGCCAGCTGGCACTGGTGGGTGCCTGGGCAAACTTGGCAAAAGCTGCAAGGGGCGGTTGCCGCTCTTGCCAAGCAGCTTGCTACCCAATTTCCGGTACCCACAATCAGGTTGGTTGGCCAGGTTTGGATGATACAACTTACAACAACCCTTTGTGGGCTCAACTATCCCTACAACAACCCATGGATTGACAGGGTGGCTTGTTGCCCTCAAACAAGCCACCCTGTGGAACTGGTCCAGGTTTGCACAACATGGCAACCCATTGTGGGTTGCCGGGCTGTGCAAACCCAGTCAGGTTAGGCTGAGAGTCCATGACTGGTCCAAATCCACCCAGTGAGCTTCATGGCTGAGTGGGCCATATTTTGCAGGTGAGGAGGAACACATGCATTGTTCAAAAACCTCTGCAGATATCCATGGATATCTGACGCCATGGAGAACAAAAGCAGAAATATATATGAAAATAAAAGCTACCTTTTCCACACATCTGAGTGAAGAGATTTCTGACTGGCAGAAGTAACTTCTTCAGATATCTAAAAGGCTGTCACACAGACTATGGAGCAGAATTGTCCTCTGTTGCTCCAGTAGGGAATAGGACTAGAACCAACGTTCTAAAAGACGTGTACTTTCAACATCCCCTAAAGCCAACTAGACCCCCTTCCTTTGTTAGGCAAGAACAAGACAGCCCCTCTCCTTTTCGGTACCTGGAAGTCACCCTTCCAGGACAACCCTACTCTTTTGGGAGTCTTGCAATCAAGAGGCTGAAATGGCCTTTGACTCCTTGGACTCCGTGGGTTTTCTAAGTGGGCCACCCCCAGATCCTGTACAAGCCTGCTTCCACAGGTCCCCCTATGCTGTTTTTGCTGGTAGACACTGCCAGCGTTTTAAAGCACCTGGCTCTTGCACCCATAAACCCCTGAACTCCAGGTGATTCCAGGAGAGATTTTGCTGGGATCAACTCAGCCTGAGCTGGGCTCCCAGCTTAGAGTGCTCCTCTTCTGCATCCCCACTTCCACTGGACTCTGCCTGGTAAAAGCCTTGCTGCGGCAAAGGGAAGTCTGCTTTTTAGATTTACCCAGACATTCAGGATCTGTGCTCCCTCTCCCTATGTTTTGGACAGAGCATGGGGAAGGAAACGTATCACTCCCTCCTTCCCTCTTGCCAGCTTCCAATCCCCACTGTAATCCCCCGCTGCCAGCCACTACCCCCCCCCCCCGCTCCAACCTCCTTGGCAACGTTACTTATCCTCTCTCTCCCATTTCTGGGACAGCCTTCCAGAGTTAGCTTTAAATTGCCATTTTATCTACGCTCACAATAAAACCCTATTTCTGGAAAAGTCCCGATCTCATCTCTGTTGTTCCCCAAGTACCTTAGAGTAGACTGACCTCCAGCAGAATAGAGTCAGGTTCATAGTGAAAAGCAGCTCCCTGAGCACAGGGGTAGGCAACTTGTGGCCCTCCAGATGTTATTGGACTGCAACTTCCATCAGTCATGGCCAGCATAGCCAATGGTGAGGGCTGATGAGAGCTGCAGTCCAATAACACCTGGAGGGCCACAAGTTGCCCAGCCCTGCCCGAGCATGTCTGAGCTAAATTCTTCCCCGACATTTGCATTTTGGATGGGCTTAATCCCTGAACAGAGAAGTCATTTGCAGCTGTGTGCAGGAAGTGGATTATTAAGGCCCATTTCTATCTGGCTTCAGGCCTGGGTATAGCACTAAAACAGCCTTGGTCGCCTTGACTGACAGCCTTTATCAGGAGAGAGACAGGGGAGCACTACCTGCCAATTCTCCCGGATCTCTCAGTGGCATATGAAACCACTGACCATGTTGTCCTACTGGAGTGACTCTGCAGGTTGGGAGGCCCTGCGTCAACAGTGGTTCCACTCCTACCTGCAGGGTCACCACCGGGGTGTCTCTCAGCTCCATGGCACTTGTGCTGTGGGGTCCTGCAGGGTCCTGTCTATCCTATCCCCCATATCATTTTAGCATCCATATGTAACTGCTCAGAGTTGTCATGCAGGGATTTGGGACATGGTATCATCAGTATGCTGATGACGCTCGGCTGTACCTCACCATTCTATTTGAATCAGGATAGGTGCTGGATAGGTGCTTGGAAGCAGGCTAGCTGGCTGAAGGCCAACAAATGGAAGCTGAATCCTGGCAAGAGAGAGGTGCTTTGGGTAAGTGGTTCTCAGGGCTGGGAATTAAGGAGACGTCCTGTTCTGGATGGGGTTGCACTCCCCCTGAAAGAACAGGCTGATGATCCCTGGACAATAGGGACAAGGGGATGTAGGAGAGCCCTGTCTCATAGATGGGTGGGGTGGGGTGATGAGGCTGAGAGAGTAACGGCCACCAAAGGCAAAATTTGTACTGATTCATGTAGCTCCTTCACTCAGCCACTGACCTAAATCAGCAATGCAAGGGAGGCCAGTATTCTTGTTTGCATTTCCCCCCATTATGCCAACTAATATGGAGCACTTGCACAGCACAGCAGAGGGAAGAAAGAAGTGAGGCTCCCATGGATTTGTTGGGACTGGTGCTTTGAAACATGTTCATAAAGGATCTGGAATTAAGAGTCAAGCAGTCCAACACAACTGGAGGGCACCAGGCTGGGGAAGGCTGCACTAAACTAAAAAGGCCCAAATACTTTAGTTTTCCTCATAGGGAAGATATTCCAGTCTATTTTCTGCATATTTCCTAGCACTATTATATTTTTTTGAGATAGGACAAGTAGAATAGTACACAGGATTCCAACTGTGGCTTCACCATAGATTTATGTAAGGGCATTACAATACTGGCAATTATATTTTTGATCATTTCCCCAATAAATTCTAGCACAGAATTTGTGTTTTTCACAGCTGCTTCATGCTGAGTTGATATTCTCATTGAACCACAACTCCAAGATCTTTTTCCCGGTTGGTCACCCCCAGTTCTCACCCCATCAGTGTACGTATATGAGAAGTTAGGTGGGATTTTTATTATTTATTTATTTTGCCTCAATGTGCATCACTTCACATTTACTTACATTGATCCATATTTGCCATTTTGCTGCCCATTCACCCACTTTGGAGAGAGTATTTTGGAGCTCTCTGAAATCTATTTGCATTTTCAACATGCAAAATAATGTGGTGCTGTCTTCCAATTTACCTAGAACAGATGTTAAGCTAACCAGCTTGTAATTTTCTGGATCTGCCCCCCCCACACACACACACAAACACTGGAACCCTTTTTAAAAATTGACATTATACCAAGCACTCTGCAGTCCTCTGGTAAAGAGACTATCTGCCCAGAGACCTCTTGCTATTGGGTGGACTATGTATGAGTGAATGAACGAGTCCAGCCAGCCCCTGCAAGTTGTTCCAGTAATTGTTATTGGGTGGTAAAGCACCTCCAAACATGGAGGTTCCACTGAGTCATCATGGCTAATAGCCATTGATAGGCCTCTCCCTCTCCCTCCTCCCCTCTCATATAACACTATAACCCAATGGGGACATCCCATGGAACTGAATGGTGGGAGATTCAGGACAGATAAAAGAAAGGACTTCTACACACAGTGCATAGTTAAACTATGGAATTCACTACCACAAGATGTTGTGATGGCCACTCATTTGGATGGCTTTAAAAGGGGATTAGACAGATTCATGGAGGATCAGGCTATCAATGGCTACTAGTTCTGATGGCTATATGCTTCCTCCAGGAACAGAGGCAGTATGCCTGGGTATACCATAAGTGCAATCACACCGTTCTGCTCACATTTTGTGAGTTTCCCCATGGCATCTGGTTGGCCACTGTGGGAACAGAATGCTGGACTACAGAGAGGCCTTTTGTCTGATCCAGCATGGCCCTTCTTATGTTCTTCTGAATGGGCAGTGAGGGAGAATGGGTGGAGTCATTGAAGAGAGCAGAGGCTCGTGTGTATCTCAGTGTGGCAGAGTTGCAGGCTGCTGCCTCAAGCCTCCCAGTCTCATGTAGAGAGAAAGACAGGAGTAAGAGTGACCTATTTGCAAGGCTGTTGAGAGGATGGAATCAGGACCAGAGGGAGCTGTTCATAAAATATGTCACACATTGGGTGGGGGGCAAAGTTGTGACAAGGGAAAGCAAGATTGGGGCTTGTTTAAAATGGGACAAAGTGTCACAACTAGCATGGGGGCAAAAAAGGGGGCCAATGAAGTTGCTGAGGAGGACAATGTAAACACCAAGGCCACACCAGCACAGCCAGGGAGCAACTTTCATTTGTGGGAGCAGCCAGAACACAACATACATTATGAATGGTCTTTCCTGCCCTTTGCCAAAGAAAAATGATTTAATAGTTTCTGGAGCCCCAGTAGCTTTATTCAGGGGAATGTAGCTGCTCCCCAGCAATTAGACTCTGGTGCTTTCAACATGGGAGCATTACTCTCCTCGTCCCAGCCAGCAATACATCTCTCTCAAATTCGCTGAGAGACATGAGGTGCAGAACGAAGAAAGGAAGATGCAGGCACCTGGGATGCATGGATACAGATGGAGTGGTCTCCATGGTAACTATTACCATGCAACAGTTCTTCCATTTTTTCTTCTTCCAGCCCCCTTCCTTTCCTTTTTCTGTCAGCTCACTGGATAGACAGAGGATTGGGGAATGGCAGTCAGTTAGAGGGGTAGGAGCTGGGAAAAGACTTCCTTAAGTCATGAGTGAAGAGCCTTTCCACCCACCACCCCCAGCCTTTCAGGAAGGTGCTGGGTATTCCACAACTTCACAGTGGAAGCATGGAATTGTGTATTTGCTTTTTTAAATCCCAAGAATCTCAGCTCTTATTTTTAAAAATGAAGTTTCTAACCCTTAAGGCTGCAGAGATACTAGGTCTGAAAGTCCATGCCTGATGAAATCTAGGAATGCAGTGAGTAGGATTTGCGGGAAGTCTTCAGAGGCTATATCGGGCAAATTCAGGAAAGGCATGGAGATCTGAGTAACTGCAGAATTTATACAGAACTTATTTTCTCTAATAGAAGCATTTTAATTTGTCTTTACAGCATACACCATCCTGAAAATAACGTGAGCCATAATTCTGCCTTGAACAGGCCAGAGTTTCATCACCACACCAATTCCTTCCTTAAGGGTACATGATCAAGCTGTCAGGCCCAAAAGTGCCACCCTGTTCTTAGCTTCTCATGAGGGATAGAAACTTAATGTATGATGCATCTATTTATATTTAAATGTTAAAGGCATAGGTTGCCTTAGATTTAAGTCTTAAGAGTAAGATAAAAAGAATCAATCACAAGCATAATTTCACACACATGGCACAACAAAGTCAGCAAGTACAAAAAAAGGAGAAGGAATTAAAAGCCTGTCAAATCAGTTGTTGTTATAGGGCTGCACTTGAGACCAAATTGTTCAGCAGGTTTGTGGCCCTGTTTGCGGGGGTGAACTTGGCAGGCCATTTCTCTGATCTTTCCAGGGGGAGCAGAGAAGCTTGGCAGTCCAGCCCACATGTCAAGTGCTGTGTCTGGGACATCCTGAAGTCAAGAAAATGGCAGCATGCGGGCTGCTGAAGAAAAGGTGCTGCTCATCTTAAATAGCCAGAAGTGGGTACACAGCCGCTTCTTATTGGGCTCCAGCATGTTGGGGCTTCCACAGAGAAAGCCCTGCTCCATAGCTCCCCCACCCACAACAGGTGTGTCTGGCAATGGGGGGGGGGGCAGAGCCAAAGGGTGGAATCAAGGGAGGAGGTATGGTCTAGGGGCTCTACAGCAGAGCTAAGGTGTCACCTGGCACATTATGGGTGAAGTCTGGCAGAATCAAGAGCAGAGCCCAAAAAGATGCCACCTGGCAGATTATGGGTAGAGACTGAAATAATCTGGAGTTTACTTCAGTGCTCAAATTATTGGGGGAGAGGGAGCAGGAAGGCCTCTAGTGAAATTCACAAGCCTCATCTCTCCTCTGTAGCTTTCTAAAAAGAGTAATTAAGAGGGCCAGGCATTTCAGATCCAATACTTGTCACTTCGCAGTTTGGTTGGCTGGCAGCCCTCTAAACCAGCCTCTCCAGTGGGCCTTTGGGGGTGGCCGGGCTGCTGCAGAGACAGAGAGAGAATCTCTCTCTAGTATCCCTAGTATCTCTGCAGAGAGAGAAGCATGACCTCTGGTGGTTCAAGCACGGGTCAGTGTCAAGGCTTCAAAAACGCCAAGACCAGCACATACAGCCAGCTTGCAGAGAGAACAGGATCCAGGCCGGTTCCCCTTAGAGCCAAGCAAGCGACTGACTGGCACAAACACAAGGCCCTCTCTCCCTCAAACTGTTATGCACAAAGTATGATTATCCCAGCAATTAGCAGGCAAGTCAATTACATACAAGCAGGTGCTTGTTAGCACTGCGCCTTGTAATTCATACCCGACTTCCAATAAATTGCCTCAAATTGAAGAGGGGGAGAAGAGTTTGCTTTCTGGAGAAAGGGGGGAAAACAGGGAGAGATTTAAATGAGAGGGAGAGAATGAAAATTAAATGAGAGGCAGAGGGATACCCCTGGCCAGAGACAATTGTGCAGAAGCATGAGGGTTGGGAGAGATTGAGCTGCCAATATCTTGCAGGAATCATGAGAATTCACCCTTCATTCATGAGCCCAAATACTGTCACCATTCAGAGCCTGAGCCAGGAGCACAACTTATGCACTGTGATGTCCGGGGGGGGGGGGGGGACAGGACGAGGACGGACGTTTTTACACATTTCCACTCCCCCAGACAATTTACAGCCAGCACTGCCTATCTGATCCAGTTTTCCTTAAGTGGCAGGCTTAGTGTGCCATCTTTGCTCTGCGTTTCAAGGACCGGGCAGCTGGCCCCTCAACCTGCAAAAGGCAGTTGAAGTCACCGAGCCATTAACAGGTAGGTTCCACCAGCAGGAAACTCAAATGAGAGAAGCAGAGGACGAATGCCATCAGGCCCCCAAGGAATTTAAGAGAGGGAGGAGAGACACACACTTATAATATTCCTGACCCAGATTGAAGCATTCTCTGGAGAGTATCAGATGCCAGCTGCAGTTCCTGAGTTGCTGCCAAGTTCTGCACCATCATAGGGAGGGGAGAAATGCAATCCTAAATACAAGCTCTTCTTTAAAAAAAGGGGGGGGAGTGAAATAAATTGGGGAGCTGAGAAAGAAAAGCAGGTCCATTTGTTCCACCCACTTCTCTCTGCTGTGCACACTCTTTTACCTGCCTTGCATTCTCATCTGCTGCCAGATTCCTGTTCCTCAAGCTCCACTTCCCTCCTCAAAACCTGCTGGATTGTTGCATTTATTTTATTTTAGACCAGCACAACTTGTAAATCATGAACACAAGGGAAGTGCAACATCGACCCCTGGGATTGGTAGCAGCTAGTGTGAGGCTTCTGGATGGCCAGGCCGGGGGGGGGGGGGGGAGCTGTCTCAAACTGGGGCTCCCCACTATCATTTCCCTCCTGCACTGCCAGCACTCTCTTCCCAGCACAAGCCCGGTCGGTGGAGTTCTGGTGTCCAGCTAGCACCATCTAGGCTGCAGTACTAGCCTGCTGACCCCCAAAGGTCAACCCCTGCCCACTGGCCAGATAAAGCCCTAGCCTCAGAGCATGCTCCTCAGTCAGGGCAATGCATCTCCAGTGTGAGGACACTGCCTGATTTGGACCACGCATCTCCTTCTGGCCCAGTTGGATTTGCAGCAAGCTCCTTGAACCCAATTGCCTGAAAGCTGCCTATTGAGAGCCAGTGTGGCGTAGTGGTGAGAGTGTTGGACTGGGACTCAGGAGAGCCAGGTTCTAGTCCCCCCTCGGCCATGAAGCTCACTGGGTGACTTTGGACCAGTCACTGACTCTCAGCCTAACCTACCTCACAGGGTTGTTGTGAGGATAAAATGGAGAGGAAGAAAACCTTGTAAGCTGCCTCAGGTTCCTTGCAAGAGGAAAAAAGGCAGGATATAAATGTAATGTTAATCATCATCATCGTCATCATCATCCCAAGGCGTGACATGTATCAGAATGTGGCACTGGCTTTCTTTCCTAGGCTGGACAACCAACCAGGACTTTGGTTTGTATCTCAACTTTACCCAATTTGTGAGTCTCTGACTAGCAGCTATCGGACTAGATGGGTCCCAAAATACAACCTGCCACTTCCTGCTTGCCCATTCCTTAAAAACAAAAATAAACCCCAAAGCATCTGGATTTTTTTCTTTTAGGATCCCTTTCCTATTCATAAGTGACTCTAGGTTTCTTGCATGGCTGGCACAGCTCCTAGCTGGGGAAGGGCCGTAGTTCAGTGGTAGAGCACCTGCTTTGCATGTAGAGGTCCCAGGTTCAATTTCTAGCATCTCCCGATAGGGCAGGAAAAACTTCTCCTGAACCCCTGAAGAGCCGCTGCCAGTCAGTGCTGACAATACTGGGCTAGATGGACCAAGGGACTGACTCAGTATAAGGCAGCTTCCTATGTTTCTCGCCTGTGTCTCAAGATTGCACAGGGAAAGTTTCCTTCCCAATTTTTCTTTTTCAAATGTACGTTCATCACCATTACCAGTTTTCTTAGTCCCTATGGCAGGGGTGGGCAACTTGTGGCCCTCCAGATATTGCTGGACTGTGACTCCCATCAGCCCTAGCCAGCATAGCCAATGGTGAGGGCTGATGGGAGTTGTAGGCCAAAACACTTGGAGAGCCACAAGCTGCCCACTTCTGTCCTATGGGATGGAGAAGTAAGGTTTAGCACAGTATATTTCATTAACAGCTCAATCCTATATGTATCTATTCAGAAGTAATTCTTGCTAACCTGGTTCGCACAATCACCGCAGCCCACCATGGCTTAAATAAATTGTTCTGGATTAGGCTACCCATGAAAACCAGGAGAATGGGAGGGGATTGTTCCTGCAGGGGAGATTGTGGTGTCCGCAGGTGCTGCTAGCTTGCTGATTCAAGCTCCCGCCACGGCTTCTTGTGTCACCTGAACCCGGTGAGGATGGTTTGTTGGGATAGTTAACAAACCACCCTACAACAGGCCATGGGTTCTGGGTGGTTTGTTAACCACCTCAACAAGCCACCCTTGCCAGGTTTGGACAATATGAGAAGCCGTGCCTGGCAACGGAAATTATGTAAAACAGGGCTGCATGCAACCGGCAATCACAGGATGCTTAACAAGCCACCGTGGCTTATTAACCACCCTCGGGTCGTGTGAACCAGTCCACTGAGTTCAATGGGGCTTACCCCACCCAGGTAAGTGTGTATAGGACTACAGCCTAAAGCATGTTAGAAAAATCAGGAACCATAGCAATGAGTTGGAAGCAGCTAGTGCTCCTATATCTAAAGAGCGGTTCTCTCCCAAATCCCACAGGGATGCAAAGGAAACAATTTCTGCAGGAATGATCCCCTCCCATTCACCTGGTTTTCATGGGTAACCTAATCCAGAACACCCATCACTGGTCCTCACTTCCTTCACTCAGCAAAAGTGGAAGAAAATGGGAACTTTTCATCCCATTTCAGCCATCCTGTATATGTGAACAAAAGAGCAAGGAGTCTGTGTTTGGGAATAATGCTGAGGATGTACTGGGACTGACTTACAAACATTCAAGCCCACAAATGTGGATTTTAAAAATAAACCAGATGGACTCTGACCTCATCTACGCCCTGCCCCGCAGCATCTGGCACTTTGCAGGATATTGCTGCCTCTGAATGTGAACATTTAGCTATCAGTGGTCGATGAGGTCAATCTTCTTTCATGGGTTTGCCTAATCCTTCCTTAATGGCATCTAAGGTCATTGCTATCACATCTTGTGGCAGTGAGTCCTGTAAGTTAATTGTGCAATTCATAAAGCAGTGCTTCTGCTTGCCAGTGCTGTAAGGATTACTAAAATGATGCATGTGAAGCTCTTTGAGCACTCAGCAAGGGTATACAAGTCCTACCATTATTTGTTATTTTCAAACCATCTCAGACCTACACTGTCTTAGCTGCTGCCATTACAAGGTCAGCCCCACCCTGCCTCTCCTGAACAAAGGGGGTGGGGGAGTGCTAACCAGCAATGAGATTATGCAGCATCAGTGATTCTGGGAAGGGGGCATCTTGCTGAGCGCCTGCCAGAGACCCTTTTCTCTCCCCGCAGGAGGCCAGGAAAATCTAAAATGGACTGGAGAATGGGGCAAGGAGGAGGAGGATCTGGATCTACTGGTACATCTCGATTTGCAGGAAATTATTACGGACTTCTAATTCTCAACTGTTTGACTATCGCAGAAACAATATATGACATCACCACCACCTTAAAATATGCAGCTGAAATTAAGAAAGCTTAGGGTAATGAGGAATGGATATTTGTGTGGAAGGACCATGCATTCTCAGATTCTTGGGCAAATAATTACAGGCAGTCCCCAGGTTACGAATGAGTTCTGTTCTTAAGAATGTCTTTAAGTTGAATTTGTATGTAAGTCGGAACAGCATAGCGTTCTATACGTTAAAATCAGCATTTAAGCAAATTGCGTAAATTATGCAAATTGTGTAGTATACTACGCTATGTACTCTACGTAAAGGACGTAGCACCGGGGGACCCAGAAGTCCGTTCTTAAGTATGGGTTGTCTGTAAGTCAGATGTTCTTAACTCGGGGACTGCCTGTATTTCATTCTAAGTTTATCCTTTTGCACCAGACTCCTGTTGGCAGATCTCAGGATTCTAGTAAAAAGGAAAAGGAAAAAAGGAAAACAGATCTTGCCAGCCTGAAGTCTGCCCACCCCTGGACTAGAGAGAGCAGAGGTGTGGAGAAAGCCAACCTAAAACCCCTTTCTGACACACACACACACTCACCAAGGAGGGGGGAAGGAGACCCAGGGGGCAGAGACAGCCAGTCTCCACAGAGACCAACAGGGACAAACAACATCTGCATAGAATCACCCCAGGGGGGAAGGCAGGAAGCATCCCCAGGTTCGTCAATGCTCTCGTATATCAGCCCCATCTACATAAGACTTGAATACCTTGCGAGAGCAGACATTTCGGCACCCATAAGAAAGGGCCATTCAACACCACAGGATGGGACCATTAAGCAGGTGGCTTCAGGGGGACCCCACCCACCTGAGGAGGGTGGCAACCCACCTGATTGGCCGCCCACCTGAGGAGGGTGGCAACCCACCTGATTGGCCGCCCACCTGAGGAGGGTGGCAACCCACCTGATTGGCCACCCACCTGACTGCAGAGGGAGGGGCTACCTGAAACCCAAGGTATAAAACACCCTGCGCAAGGGAACTGAGTTGTTGGACCTGATCAGCAGTCTTGCCCCATGCTTGGGGTAAGGGAACGAAGGGATCGGCAACCCCGGGTAGCAGCACCCGGCGTGCTCCAGCTAGCTGAAATCACTGGCCGCTTGGGTTGACCGGACCCCCGGGAAACCAAGCTGAAATCACTGGCCGCTTGGGTTGACCGGACCCCCGGGCAACCAAGCTGAAATCACTCACAAGCCGCTTGGGTAGACCGGACCTCCGCCGGGAACCCAGCTAGCCGCTTGGGTAGACCGGACCTCCGCCGGGAACCCAGCTAGCAGCATGCGGTTGACCGGGCCTCTGCTGGAGCCCGAGCTGAACTAACTAGCTGAGAGCCCTGAATGAATGAATGAATTCTTTATTTGCATCAGCCACTGGCCTTAGCAGCTGAGAGCCCTGAAATCACGGTGTCCTTGAGATTTCTTGCTTGCTACTTTGTGCTGTACTGATAAGCTGTATTGCTGGCGTGTGTCTGCGTTTGTGACGGTCATTTTGTAAATAAACTTGTTTTATAAAAGATACTTTTGTGGCTATAAGTTATCCCTTTGTTCTAGGCTAAGGGTGATAGTCGCTGGGGGACCTCGGAGAAGGCCCGCCCCCAGGACTCGCTACCCCCTTAGTATTGAACCCGCGCAGAAGACCAGGTTGGCGGTCTTCCACTAGAGGAAAAAGAGAGAAAGACAATTTATAGCCTCAGGATAAATGAGGGCTTGTAAGCAATTAGGAAGAGCAATTTCCCAAGGAAACAAGAGCCACCATCAAGTTCCTTCAAAGGAAAGCTCCAGTCGCAGCAAAAAGGAAACAATCAAGACTTGTGGAGGGTCAGCTGATCCACACAATCTTTCTTTTTCCAGCTTCGACATAAAAAAGGCTAAAACAACACATCACTCCAAATGTGGAAAAACCACGGTGAAGCCATAAGAAGAGCACTGCTGGCTCAGGCTGAAGCCTCACCTAGACGGGCATCCTGGTTCTGACAGAGGACAGCCAGAGACTCCCTCTGGAAGCTCCCCAAGAGTAAGACGGCAATAGCATTCTCTGTTGTTTATCCCTCAGAGCATCTGGTATTCAGAGGTACTCGGCCACCAAACATATCCATTTAGCCATTATGCCCAGTAGCCACTGATAAGACTCCGACTCCTCCATGAATTTCTCCAATTCCCTGCTAAAGCCATTGGCCGCCCATCACCACATCTGGCAGAAACAAATTCCAAGTTGCTGATGATGAACATATGAAGCTGCCTTGTGCAGCAAATCAGACTATCAGTTCATCTAGTCATAACATTATCCTGACAGGCAACAGCGGCTCTCCACATCTTCTGGGGTGGGGTGGGGACCCTTTCTTGGAACCTGCTACCTGAAATCCTTTAGATGGGAGATGCCAGTGGGGTTAAACCTGGGACCTTATATATGCCAGCTCGGTGCTCTACCACAGAGCTATGACCTTTGTGTGAAGAAAGGTTCCCTTATTATTTATTTATTTATTTATTTATTTATTTATACATACCCTGCCTTTTTTCCTGCAAGGAATCCAAGGCGGCTTACATAATCATCCTCCTCTCCATTTTATCCTCACAACCACCCTGTGAGGTAGGTTAAGCTGAGAGTCAGTGACTGGCCCAAAGTCACCCAGTGAGTTTCATGGCCAAGCGGGGACTAGAACCCGGATCTCCCGAGTCCCAGTCCAACAGTCTCACCACTACTCCACACTGGCCCTTTTGTCTGTCTTGAACCTTGAGTCTGTCAGTTTCATTTTGTGACACAAATTCTACTACAATGCAGGAGAGTGAGAAAAACCATATTTTCCCACATAATTCATAATTTTATAAAACCTTTGCCACATCCCCCACCTTAGCTGCCTTCTTCTACACTAACCCCACTCCAACATTTTAGCCTTTGGGGGGGGGGCTCCCCTTCTCTGCACCTTTCCCAGCTCTATAATGTCCTTTTTGAGCTGGAGTGACCAGAACCACATAGAGACCCAACAACAAAGCCCCAATCATAAAATACAGGCTTGTTATAAGAGCATTTGAAAATATTTTTTTTGAAATAGTTAGGAACATAGGAAGCTGCCGTATACTGAGTCAGACCCTTGGTCCATCTAGCCCAGTATTGTCAACACTGACTGGCAGCAATGGCTCTCCAGGGTTTCAGGCAGGATTCTTTCCAAGCCCTGCCTGGAGGCCGGGGATCAAACCTGGGACCTTGTGCATGCAAAGCATGTGCTTTATCAGACTGAGCTCTGGTCCTTCCCTACAGCACCTGGTATTCCAAGGCGGTCACCCATCCAAGTACTAACCAGGCCCGACCCTGCTTAGCTTCTGAGATCAGACGAAATTGGGCTGTTCAGGGCTGAGTTCTATTTCAAACAGGATGAAATGTATCAAGTAACACTCCTTAACTCGCAAACTTGATAGCATGCAGCACTTCAAACCCACTTCTGATATTGGAAACACTAATTCAGCTTACCCTCCACCCCATTTCCAAATCCACACTATGTATAAATGGCTCCTTGAGAAATTTGGACACACAAACTATCAGAGAGAAGTGGAAGAAGCACATAGAAAGGCCCACAGGAAAACAGCAACAGATTGGCACTTTGACTCTACATGCCTCTCCTCGCTAGCTGTATGATGGCACCTGATCCAACAGAACTCACTTTTGAAAACCTCCTGGACTCCAGAAGAATTTAACTAGCTCAGTTCCACGCTGGTGCTGTGGGCACGATACCATTACTCTCTTGCATGTGATGCGGGCACGTTCTGTAGTAGACAGCCTATATTTGTGTTCATCATGTACTAGCTGTTGCCCGCAGCTGCGCTCATGTGGATTTTAGGATTTGGTACAATGGAAAAGATAGTGTCTCAGTGTAACGTTTAGGCTGGGTGCTGGCAGCAGAAAACTTTTCTGACAGAAATATCTGATCTTAAGGAAAAATCAGGTTAATCCTGAGAGTCTACAGGTAATGAAGAGTGACCGTGCCAAGTTTGGGGTAGATCCATCAAAACGTGATAGAGCCTATGCGAGGACGCCCCACACACAACAGTCAGTCAGTCATTTAGTCATTTAAAAAGTTTCCCTCCCTTTTCACCCCCCTCAAGAGAACATTCTAAATGGCCTAGGGGAGATTTGCATACCCACCCCTATTGGCCCCTGCAGGAATTCATATGAACTATGGACTATTTGCGTAACTCAGTGTTCTCCATGCTGGGAGTTGTAGGCCAAAAACATCTGGGGACCCAAGGTTGGAGAACACTGGCATCACTGCTCCTATTGGCTCCTGCAGCAATTATGAGGTGAGGCCGACTTGCATAACTGCTCCCCTGTTGTTTTGCCCATAGGAGATATGAGAGTGGGGCAATTTTGACCCCTTTTTTCACCTCCTTAGGGACGGAATTTCCAAAAATCCTTCCTTAGTGGGTGTTCCATGGACTTTGAAGAAGCCCGAGTGCAAGGTGAAAGGGAGAAACGTGCTAAGCGAAAAGCACGTCAAATGAATCCTTTACAGGACCATCTTCTATCTGGTAACCTGTGTCCTCACTGTGGGAAGCTGTGTGGATCTAGAATTGGCCTCCACAGTCACTTACAGACCCATCGCTAGAGCCTACACAATCTTCTTTAGAATTTCCTCCTTTTATCCCGGAAGACAATCTTACTCGGTCACGAGTGATCGCCTGATGATGATGATGATGTCATAAAAGCAATGTTCCTTCAAAATTTCACGTTCCTAGATTAAACGGTTTGAGCTAGGCATTGATGAGTCAGTCAATCAGTCAGGACTTCTTCTTTTATATATATAGATTAGAAGCCTTCCTAGTGTTCACATGTTATTCAACTATATTCCTGCACTTTGGGGCCGCTCAGCCAGGGGGAAAAATGGATTCTATAAGCACTCACAGTAGCAAAACCACTCATACTCCAACACTGGAAAAACAGCTTTCCACCATCAAGCCACCATTGGATCAAATACCATACTATCTCTGTATCAGAATGTGTAGCAGACCTCCAGCAACAATCAACCACCACCCATTTGGACTGCCTACATGGACACATTAGTGTGAATCCATCCCTGGACTGTGGCCAACTCACTTAAAACTAAATATTTTTCCTTCTGTTTTGTAAGCTGGAGCCCCAGGGGCAGTGCTAGGTCCCTAAAAGATCCCAGGCTCAAGCCCATAGGTAAAAAAAACTGCACAAATGTACAAGTGCTGATTTACATATGCAAATATATGTGCATAATTAGAAATAATTACTATGATTTAAATTGCACAGAAGGCAAGCTAATTAACCTGTTGCTTGCTTTCTGGACAGAACTGTGTGATGTCCCAAATTGTGCTTGCTTAAAATTGCTTGCCCTCCATGCACCCACACTTTTCCTTGGCCTTTCAGGCCCAAATCCAGATATGGAGGATGGCGTGCCTGGGACCAGCAAAGAGCTGTATGGCACCGTAAGCATTTACCAATGAATTGCAAACTGAACATGGTACACTGGCAAGGGAGAGTGTGGGAATGTATTGTAGACTACAATAACCCATGCTCTTCGGCAACAAACTTACACAATTACTAGGGAGTAACCCCCATTAAAAATAGTGGGATTTACTTCTGAAAAAATCCTCACTCGCTGTCCCGCCACTGTCACCAACAAGCACAAGAGCATCAGGTGGAGAGCTCAGGACTGGAGAACATTGCTTTGCTGCTCCTGGTCCCCGGACCAGGTGAGGAGGCAGAAAGAGCTGCCGCCAAAGGCGGCTCCTCGTTTTGTTTGTTTTTCTTTGCATTTTTAAATATGATTGAAAATAAAAGAAAACACAAATAGACACTACCAAAAAAACATACAGGACTAAACTAAAATGGACTTCCGATTTTCTCCACAGCAAGTATAAGTAACAATAGTTTCTCTTACTCTATAATTACAAAGACATTTCTTTTTTCCATTGTAACAAAATCTTCTTCTTATTCATCAAACCCACAAAAAACACAAATCATTTTTTTAATTTCTACAAAAAGACTATTAAGGTTTCCATTCAATCCTAAACATACATATTAAGTATTCTCTAAATACTGACGAAAGTTTATCCAACATCTTTACTAACCATTCTTTTATTGTAGCCAATAATATGCATTTCACTCATATATTGTATATTATTAAAATTCCATGACTTCTTTCCAACTAATTATCCATTAATCCCAGAAC
Source organism: Shinisaurus crocodilurus (assembly GCA_021292165.1). Lineage (NCBI taxonomy): Eukaryota > Metazoa > Chordata > Lepidosauria > Squamata > Shinisauridae > Shinisaurus > Shinisaurus crocodilurus. The sequence goes on from CM037882.1 coordinate 25,371,173, forward strand.
AAAAAGATTCTGATTTAATTTTTTTTTTTTTATCATACATCATCCAGCATTCACCAGCCTTTCTTCTTATCCATCTTTCCTGGCTTTATTACATATCCCAACATAAAATAAAATGTTCATATATCAATCATACATCATCTTAGGAACATTCTCTTTAAAAGTAAATAAGTTTCAGCCCTTTTAGCCACATAATTTCCCACTATTTCATTAGTACATCATATCCCAATTTATTAGATCCCTTCTATCTACGGTACATTCCTTCACATATTCTTCCTCAGTCTCAAATAATCCACTACACAATAAACATAACTATATTTTCTTTAATCCATGACATAAATTTAGCCATCTCTGCCAGGTCCAGCATTCACCAACAATTCTTCCTTCCTGTTAAAATCCTTCATTTGCTCTTCCTCTGTCAAAAACAATCTTTTTCTGTTTCAGCTTTGAAATAAAAGAGGCAAAATCTCTCCTCTTGTCAATCAAAACAACCATAATCTTGCCCTCCAACTCCATTCCAATAAAAAAAAAAGTTGCTGAAAAACTTGATCTGTATCTGCATCCTCCAGATCCATTGCAGTAAAGAAGTATTGCTGGCAAACTTGATCCACTATATTCTTTCTGACAGAGTAAGCCAATAAATCTCCTGAATCCTCCAAATAATCTTCTTTCCCTCTCAAATCCAACAAAATCAAAGTGCCTTTCCCCTCATCAGATATTTGTTTTGTGTGGCTATACAATTTTTTTTACTTTTTGTAAGGCATCCATCCTGTTTCCAAGATCATCCATCTTAATCTGTTTCTCCAATTTACCTTCTCGGGTCATTTCCACTCTTATTCCAAGCCTCTCATCCAAGCTTTTTTCAAGAGCATTGATCCTGTCTCCAATTTTTTTCTCCATTTGTTCAAATAAGTTGTAAATCAAGTTAAGTGTAACCATTCTGTCTCCTTTAACCCTCTTCCCGGGATCAACCATTATTCAATACAGTCCAGGAGTCACAGTCTGGGCTTTGCTCTAGTTTATCTTTTATTTATGTGCATTCCTCCCTGTCAACCAGTTCATAAACAAAAGCCTTCCCACAGCAATCTTACCTGTTTCCATAGCACTTTTGCCAAGCAAGAAGTAATTAAAAATAAAAGGGGTGGGGGTGGTGGGAAATCAGAGAAACCTCTTACCCATTTCAAAACTTACATATAAATCTTTTCTTTGTGAGGCTGTTTACCCAAATCTATCTTTCCCCTTTTAATAATCCCAAGAAAAAAGAAGACCTCACTGTAAGGAATATCAACTCTGCTGTAGAAAAACTCTCTCTCTTCGTAAATAATTATAAACAATAAATATTTGAAAAAATGGGAGTAGGCAGACTTTAATGTCTTTTCAGGTCTCCAACTGTGGCATTCAAGCAAGCTGTAAATCCTTCACTCTGGATCACTCCCGCATGCTGACTGTCGAAAATGACAGAAAAACTCACAAAAAACTACCCTTAGATCTTATCTCTAGATCTTCCCTTTTGATTCAGGGAGATCTAGGCCGGCTGGGATCACTCCTAACCAGTTTTTCAAGCCATGTTGTGCCTTCAGCTATTTGTGAAGACGTCAGACTGCCATTCACCCCACCGGAAGTCCCACTCTTTGTTTTGTTTCAGATGCTTTATTTTGGTAGCTTCTAGGATTCTAGAACACACCTCTTTTTTACAGTTCTTGGGTTCTAACTTATTGAAATCCTAAAATCTACAACAAATGTTGCAATATTAAGTTTCTAGCAACCTCCTCAACATACAACCCTTAAGGTACCAAAATGCATAGTTGGATACCTTTATTAGGACCAACCAAAATTCCTAATAAGGGTACTGCCCAACTGTGGATTTTGGGTTTTTATTTCCCATGGAACTCGGCTACCTTTGTTTTGGTTGGTTGTTTTATAAATTACCAAAGTTATCAATCCCCAGGTTTCTCTCTACATCCAGATATGGGAACTATCTTCAGTTTCATATAATGTTTTTGTTTCTGCTTTTAAAAAACACACACCCAGAGGATGAATTTGTATAAGTATATACTTAAAGAATTCAAATTATCCAGGATTTCCTATCATATACTCCTGTGGCCCTCTGATTGGTACTGCTGGTGTATTGGAAGGACAGTCCACTATGTGGCTGTATCAGCAAGAATCAAGGCTGCTTATAGATGGAAGGGTCTGGAAACACCAATGGACAAGTGGCTGGTTTATAACTGTCGGAAAACTGTAGCATTAGAACAACTGACGCATTTCATAGGGACAAGGGGCAAATAACAAACAAAAAAACACTCCACACCATACATTTTCAGGTGGGCAAAATTTCTAGACTGCTAGAATATTAATTTTGAATACAGAATCTCTGCAGACATCTTGATGCTATGAACACATATATGAAAATAAACAAAATAACTTCTTTCCTTTCCTTTAATCCTTTATTAATTATTATTATTATTAATAATAATAATAATAATAATAATAATAATAATAATAATAATAATAATAATAATTATTATTATTATTATTATTATTATTATTATTATTATTATCCTTTATTAAAGGATAAAGGAAAGGAAAATAACTTCTTCAAGCAAGACATAATTAGCTAATGGAATCTGCTGCCACCAGATGTGGTGATGGCAGCCACTGGCTTAGATGGCTTTAAAAGGGGATTAGACAACTCCATGGGGAAGGGGAGGTCTAGCCATGATGACAAAATGGTGCATCCAGGTCTAAGGGCAGAGTAGCTCTGAATGCCATCTGTGAAGGGGAAACAACTAGAAAGGGAATGGCTGCTGCTGCCTCCTCCCTGCCCTGCCCATGGGCTTTCCAGAGGCATCTGGTTGAACACTGTCGGAAACAGGACTCTGGACTAGATGGAACGTTGGCCTGATCGAGCATTGCTCTTCTTATGTTTATCAATGGCAAATCTTCAGGATTTCAGAACATGAGTGAGACCACTGTGCCATGCCCCCCACTGGAGGAATCCTCCTCAGAGGAGGAGCTAGGGCTCCCGGAGATCAAGAGCACCCCAGAACAGTCCATGTCAGAAGACCAGGAGGAGCCTGGGCCCTCGGGGGAGATGGCTGCAGGTCCATCCCTGCAAGGGGCAGAGGCTGAGCAAATCCCTGGTCCCCAGGACCACTGTTACCTAAAGAGGGAGGCCAGTAGGGCTCCTTTGAGAAGGGGTGCTCGATTACAAAGGAGGACTCTTGCTACAGAGCTATAATGAACTACAGCTGAGCCCTAGGTGGGGCTCAGGAGGCTCTGGCTATATAAGCCTTCAGTTTCAGCCTAGCCAGTGCTGGAAACAATGCTCTTGTTGCAGCTCCTGTATCTTGTACCCTGGCTTGTGTTTGGACCTCCATGTTATTGTTATTGGACTCCTGCCTGACCCTGCCTTTTTGGAACTCTGATCATACTTGATTGATATCCCGTGCATTTGAGCTTAGCTACATCTCTGACTTCTGTCAGGAAAATCCTTTCGTTCCTGGTAAACCAAATTTGCCTAGCTTAAGAGACTCACCCAGCCAGAGCAGGACATACTGGTCTATCTAGGTCCATACTGTTGACACTGACTGGCAGCAGGGTTTCAGGCAGGACGGGTTTTTTGATCACCGGCACCTACCTGGAGATGCCGGGGCTCAAGCCTTGGATCTTCCGCATGCAAAACATGTGCTCTACCACTGAGCCCCCACCCCAAGATCCTGCTTAACATACATACTGTGTCTTAAATTGTATATTTAAGACAATAAAGGGAAACTAATGCAAAATTGACCAGGACCTTAAAGGAAGACAGCTGGGCAACTTGGGGTGAACTTCTCCATTTCAGTACCCAGGAACGCTCTACCATCAATCAAAAGGCACCAGCAATAGCAAGCAACACAGGTGACTTACGTCCCCTCCATCAACCTGCCTCCACTAAATACAGCTTCCTATCTCAATGAAGAGAAGCAAGAGACCATTAAACTTGCAGCCTCAACCCACACCCCTTTCAGCACCCTGCAGGGCATGAAATAACCAACTACCATCTCTCTGCACGAATGTGGTGCTGTAAGATTTCTCCCTGTCACTAGTGTCATTGTGAAAATTTGGATCCCTGATAATGAGGCACTTCAGTGTGGTGAATGAGAGGTGGCCTCGTTAAAAAAATTACTTAAAGAGAAAATGAAAACCTCTGCTTCTCCAGGTCTACTCATCATCCTGTTCAGGATTTTGCTTTCAAAACCTCCACCAGATTTTGGGGAAAGTGGAAATGATAAGATTTGCACTAGCAGCAGGAGGATTTTTACAGGCCACGTTTTTACAGACATTAAGCTAAAGCCAAAACATTTCTCAAAAACCTGGCAGACGGAGAACCCAGATTGAGAGAGAGGTTGGCCCCCAAGCACTGGACTGTAGGTACAGGGGTGATTCCCAGCAGGATCTTCAGCCTGGAGGGCTGAGGCTAATCCACAAGGTGGGTCAATCCAGAGGCGATCTATAACAAGCCAGGTTCTCAGCTAAGAAACCTAACCAAAGAGGGCAGGAAGGAACAGGCTGAATGGCAGACAGGGAAGGAGGCAGGTAGGAATAAGGTTGCCAGAGTGTGGGGTCTGACTCGACCTTTTGGGGATCAGGGGGAGGCCAGAATCTTTCCACTTGACTTGAGAGCTTTTGCCAGTAGCTCTGCCCTCTAAGCCACTAGGAGCCACCCTAGCTGCCAGGGGCCACCTCTGGCCCTACGTCCAACCTCTACAGCTTCTCCACACAAGTCTCAGCTCCTGAGACCTGGCAGGCATGAGTAGGAAGAGCCACACGGCCAAGGTCAGGTGGGTCGTGGGGTTATGGTGCACCAGCAGCCAGGCCGTATTGCTCCAAAACCCAATATTATGTTTCAAGTAGCTGCCTCTAAATATCCATCCAGGTCATGTTCGTTCGTTCGCTCTCGCTCTCTCACACACACACACACACATTTTTTTGTCAGTAACCAGGGCTGAGGGAAGGAATCCATGGTCTACCTCAAGTGGAGGAGCCATTCAGAAAGCTGCATAGGGTTGCCAGGCCTCCAGTCAGGGCCTGAGCCAAAGTGTCAAGGTCATCTGTCCTCCTCCTCCTCCTCCTCAGAAATGGAGTAATGGTGAGGAGCCAAAAGCATGCAAAGGGCCCACCCCCAGCCTTTCCTCCCCTGGATTCAGCATCTCTCCCTTTCCAAGCAGGAGAGCTGCTGTTGGGTGGGCCGGGGCAGTAAATACATATTCACGACAAACAGGAAAGAGGGCAACAATTCTGCACTGGATGTCAGAGAGGGGGAGGGGCTTAGGAGGTCTCCACCAAGTGCAGCAAGTTCCGCTTCATGCTCTGACAGGCACTGCTGCCGAGATCCCAGGCTCCAACCCCTGTGAGGGACAGTTTATACATTCTGCAAAACCAAGAGGTCAAGGTTTTCCTCCACAGCTGTACCACTTCATGTTGCAGGTAGGTGGGGAGGGGAGTTGCATGTATGAATGCTCCTACGGAATGGGGGGACCCAAATAATCTTCCTGCAGATAGAAGAGTCAGGGGAAGGCTAATCTGAACCCCTTTCTCCCTGACATGCTAGCTTTGTACATGCAGGATATTTTCCATATGGGTGAGCATTCAGACATGTAATCCCCCTCTGCAACCTGAAGTAGTACATTCCAGACTTGATTCTGAATGCATAAACTGACCCAGAGCATCAGGAAAGCTGGCAAGGCAATACGGCCCCCTCCTGCGTGCAGCTCAAGGCAAGAACTGTGAGTGCACAGACCAGGAGCGCAAATCCCGTGGATCTCAATCATGCCAAGTCCTGAGTCAGCATCACGGGTTTGCCCAACTGAAATTTCAGATGCTAATTTTACAAAGCACCCCTACAACCAGGGACTGGTGCAGTTCAACTGGCTGCTTTCCTGGGGATGTTCAGTTTGGAAGGTGGCCATGTGTTTTAGCTTCTATGGGGCAGCTCTCCAAACAAGAGTATCTTGCAGGCACTATGGGCCTGGTAGCAACCCCCTCCCATCTGTGACCTTTGTTAAAGAAATCATCATCTAATTATCTTATATGCCACTTATATCACACATGAATATTCCCCAAGTAGCTCACAGTAGAAGGAACACATCCAACAGATAATTACAATATCTAACCAGCAACTGCTCATACATGAACCATCCAGAGTAGTATATAAATACAGTAACAGTAACAACAACAACAACCATTCATAAAGACCAGAATTCATACCAACACATGTTGTAAGAACTGTCTACTATCAAATTCATTTCACAACAGCAGTAATATTACATATTCATTGCCAGATAAGCAATCACTAAATTAATACTATACATTTGCATACATTTAGACATCAGGTTAAGACCTTCCTCTTTAAGCAGGCATTTAATCTTTAATTGCTTGATTATTATTTTACTGTTGGCCCTTCAATGTGTTCAATGTTTATTTTTGTATTTTTAATGTTTTTAATGTTTAATATTGTATTATTTTGATACTTTTATTCTGTTTTTGTTATAGCGCCCAATAGCTGCAACTCTCTGGGCAGTTCACAATAACCAAAACCATAAAATACAACATAAGATACACTATAAAAGTTTAAAACTACAGTATAAAACTGAAGTAAGAACCAAAGTAAAACCTAGCAGCAGTGCAAAGATTAAAATACAACAACAGATTTACAGCGCAGTCCTATGAAGCTGCCCGTAGCCCTCTGAACTCAGAGGATTACGGGCATCCTACTGAGGACGGGAGGAGTGCAGAGGAAAGAATATCCGCAGTGCTCCCCTCGCCCTCTAGAACATCTAGGCAGCCGATTTCGGCCATCTATATGTTTTACCTCTCCTCACGAGGAGAGGCTGAGGCGCCACCTGGATTCCTCAGAATCCGGCAGAGCCTCGCTCCTCCCCTCCCCCAGGAACGCCCCCTCCCACGGGGGAACCAAACACGATCTTCCGTGTTCGGTTCCCTGCTGGCACTGAAAGAACTACACGGGCTACGAGGTGGGGGTGGGTGGGCGCTCCACAGCACTGCAACCTCAGAGGGGATTTCTGAGGTCGCAGCGATTTCCAGGCCCAATCCAAGGTCAAAGGGACATAGGATTGCGCCCTTAGAAACAGATTTAAAACAGAAACTGAAACTTTATTATTGTAAACTACCCCAAGGGCATTCACCAACTGGATGGCATACAAATCTAATAAATAAATACTATCACCATATTATACCAAGATTTCAAATTCACTATAAAAGGAGACATTACTAAAACTGACAGAGTATCAATGAATGTCAATATTAATCTTTAGAACTAGCAACAACCATATAACACATCATTTTTACCACAACAGTTTATTATTTATTCATTCAATCTATTTATTACCATAATCTAAAAAATATCTCTAAGCAATGGCTCAAGCTTACCAGTAGACAGCACACACAAAGCCATAGTAACAGCTTCACTAGAAAACACCCACTTCCAATTTCCAAGACTTTGCTGACCTATTGCTGTCCACTCACCTTAGAGACAGCCCCATGCCTATAAACCCCCACTACAAATCCACAGGAGCCCAGAGCAGCTACAGCAGGCCTAGGAAGAAGAAGAAGAAGGGTCAGCGGCAACGCTCCCTCTCACAGGATGCCTGAGAGAGCACTTTCTCCCTTATCCACCTGCCCAGTCATCAGATGGCATGCTCCTGGTGGTTCCACATGGACCCATGGCCCAACTGCAGTCCACCTGGAGAAGAGCCTTCGGTGTGGTGGCTCCATTTCTGTGGAACTCCCTGCTTCTGAAGGTCAGGCAGGCACCAACATTGTGCTGTTTTTGGCGCCTCCTGAAAATATCTTTATTCCAAGAAGCCTTCCTTGTTTGACCAGTCACAGGTTATTATTGATATTCTGTTTTAATAGAGGGTTTTATTCTTTTTTACTCTTTTATTGTTCACCACTCCGGAATCTGCTTAGATGTGGAGCGGTATATAAATGCTGTAAATAAATAATAAATAAAATAAATAACTGCAGCAAAACAAGCCTAATTGGTGTACAATAAAATCAATATCCCTCACGCCAACCCAAAGAGGCAACCCAGCAACAGCCATAGAGGGAATTAATCCCTGACAAGAAGTGCTGCACCTGATGAGGAAGTTATGCTATAGCGTAAGTACCTCCAAGCCCCTGCCCCTTGCCACTAAACAACCACAGCCCATCTCCATATACCAAGGTGCTTTTTATTGTGAAATTGCCCATGGAAATCCTTGCCTAAAGATTTTTTTTTCAGGGTCCAGACAACATCTTCAGCTTGTAACCATCCTGTGTTTTCCCACAATTTCCTCTATCTTTTTTCCTTACCATAAAAACTCCATTAAGGAGGGAAGGATGGAATAGCTGCATGATGCCTTTTGATTGGTGGTGCTGGGAGGAGCTCTCCCAGCTAGTACAGCTAGTACTCATCTCCCAGGATGAGTACATCCTGAAAAACACAGTCCATTTTTTTTAAGGTGAAGTTGAGAACTTATAGAGGTACTTCCACCCCATGACAAAATTGTCTGCTGTTCTGTGCCTGCTCACTCTCACCCTGCCTCCAAGTTTCCCTTCAAAGGCATTAGTGCAAGAGGGCAGCTGTGTTGCGAGGGCTCTGGCATTGTATGGCTACCAATAATTTTAAGGAAAGGCAAGAAAAGGGGTGGATGTTATGCACTCCAACGTCCAGGAGGAGAGCACAGCCAGCCAAGCCAGCAGGATTTCTTTGCCTTGATTCTGTAGATGGCAGCCCTGAAAAAATGGTGGATTTTGCTCTTCTCTCAAAAATCCTGACCATTAAAACATATGGGTGGGGTGGGGAGGAGTCTTCCCCCATTTCAAGGGGAAGCTACACATCCTGGGGATCCAACCTCAAGTAGAGTCACCAACAGCACTGACAGGGTGCAGCACTAAACAGAACTGCAATACACTCCCGGACTTTAATACACCTACCAAAGCCACACACCCAAGGGACCAGAGGCAGCTGAACCCCATCAGGTGGGGAGGTCACCACATTCCTTCCAAGGTCACAGGACCTATGAACCAGCTTTTGCTAAGGGTACTGCTCAGCAAGACTAATTGGGCTGCACCAATGACACACAACAAGGGAAACGGTGTTTATGCTAGTAGAAAGCAGCAGGCAGGGATGGAGAAGGTCTGCTGGAAGAGAGCGGGGGGGACGGACAGGTGACTCTTCCACCAGCCAGGACCCTTCACACATCACTCTTGGGGCCTCCATGATCTCTCACCACCACACAGCTCGAAAAGCAGCCTTTGTGCACACTGTGGAATCTCTTGCTGCCTCTTAAGCAGCAGCTGAAAACCCAGAGCAAAAAACTAGGACAGCTGGCGATCAGCTGCAGCCACTCACGCATAAGGAACAGATTCTGCACAGACACAAATGCATTTTTTAAAATTAAATATATCTATTACATGGCAGGCCTGCCTAGCATTCACTTTACCACATCACAACACGTGATTCCGTAAGGAAGCTAAAAGCAGGTGAAGCTGCCTCATCGCCAGTCAGGCTCTTTCTCCATCTAACCCAGTTTCATCTGTTCTGACTAGCAATGGCTCTCCAAGGCCTCAGGTGGAGCTGGAAAGAGGCCTTTCCCAGCCCTGCTTTAACTGGGCATGCTGGGGTTGAAGCCAGGACCTTCTGCATGCAAGCAGGTGCTGTGCTGCTGAGCTATGGGCCTCCCATCCACTCAGGTAACTGCATGGGACATCCCTGCTGTGTACTTCTTTGCAACTCAGCACAATCCACAGCTTCTGGTCACGGGAAAGCAGTGATTCTACACAAGCAGGGCGGGCCCCAGGAGGCTGCAAAGGGTGGGTATCCGCTGGCACCCCCAACCAGCAAAAAGGGCCCACCATGCCAAAGCACCACCACACTCATGCTGCAGGAGGGATGGAAGTACCAGGGATGCTTGAGCACACTGGGCCAGAGGATCTGAGCCGATCAACATCTGGACAGGAGGTGAGGACGGCTGGACAACGGAGTGCGAGATTGTAGCCATCTCCATTGAAGACCTGGGTGCATCACCACCTCTAGCGCCTTCCGCCACAGAACAGCCCTTAACCGGTCCAAACGGTTTCTCCTGGCCTGCTTGGTGAAGGCCTGGCAGTGAAGGCACATATCCACTATGTGCCCCTCCCCAAGACAGAGCAGACAGAGGAAATGCCCGTCAGCTGGGGGCAACTTACTGCCGCACCAAGAACACTTTCGGAACGGGACCTTGAGGGGCCTCCATTCCGGATAGACCTCCATGGTCTAACCAACTGAAGAGTGAAAGAACTAAAATAAAACGGAATAGAAGGAAAAAAAACAATAGAATAAAATCGATAATAAGAACACCTCAGCACAAAAACCGCTCTCACAAAGAAGAGAGAGAAGTCCCTCAGCAGTCCAGCCACAATGGCAGTTGAAGAGGAACTGAGGGAACAGGCGGGAACCCACTAGGAGCATGCTCAGTGAGGCAGTGGGGGAGGGGCTTCTGCCTAAATTCCTCAGCTAGAGAAGTTTTCTGAAAGAGGCCCCACACAGACACAGAGCCCAGATGTATAATGCAGAGACCATGAAGAAGAACCAGGGATGCTTGAGCTCACTGAAATTCTCCAAACTTTACTTCAAAGCTCGGTTCAGCTCACTCCCGTTCTCGTTTGCGACCTGTTTTTCAGTTCGTTCAAATTGGAAAAGTGTGCATTTTTAAAGTTGTTGTCCATTGTTAAAGCAGTTGTCAATTTTTAAAGTTGTGCTTTTAAAAAGCACACATTTTTAAGAAGTGCACATTTTAAAAAGTGCACATTTTACAAACACAAGTTTGGGAACTTGCTAACATTTTTTGTAGAAGATATGTTCAGGGTTGCGAATGGGGTGTTTTCAAGGGATTTCTGAACTGAAACGGAAATCTCATACAATCCTACATTACTGTCCCTGAGGAGATCAGGGACAGCAGAAGAGAGTTCTCGAACTGCATGCCCCCACCTCTTGCTGAATAAAGCATTCCAATTGGAGGTGTCTTCCCCAGAATGATGGAGGAGGTACGATGCACACAGAAGGGGGGGGGCAGAATCCTACCATTCCTGCACCGCAACCACCGGACAATATATTTTCCAACTTGTCATGACCTCAGGATTGGACTTTTCCTCCTTGGGGGGGGGGGCGAGGCCATGGATTTGGAGGAAGAATCAGAGGGTGATAGGAAATGGTCCTCAGAGCCTGCCTCAAAAAGTCCCCACAGCCCTAGAAGCTCCGGCACAAAAGGGACCCATTCTGCCTGCACCTCTCTTGCATTGCCACCCTCCAACTTGGACGACTTCAGCCCAGAAGGTACCGGAGTCAAGGGCTCTTGAAACAGGCAAGGCCCCTTCAACAAGACACTCAGACCAAGCTAGGGCTCTACCTGGGTGCTGAAGCAACATTCAGAACTTGTGCCAGCTCCACTCAGGACTGCACTGACCAACACACACACTCCCCCCCACTAGAACCCTCTTTCTAGTGAACACAACTGGCCCTGCTGATCAAGGAGAGACCATACATTCTGGTCCTTTTGCTGGTAAATCACTCTTGGCAACAACAAAAAAGTTGTTTGTTTAAAGTTTCGTTAGTGTGGGAGAGATGTCATTGTTCAGAGCTTAACTCCCTCTCCATAGCCCCTAGAGCGGACATCTATGAGTGGGGAACGGATGCACCTTGTCCCTGGCCCCCATGCAGGTAACTGAATGCACATGCACGCTAAGGCACCATGATACAATGTGCAGCCCTGCCACTGTACATACCCTGCAGCTGAAGAAGTGTATTTTGGACTGCTGATAACATTTTGGGAGCACTTTGATTTTCCACCCATTTTGTATTAGCTGAGAATGGGCTATTGCTAAGTAAACAAATATTTATGTATCTATTTATTATTAACAAATAATGCCACCCATTAACAATAAGTTATTTGGGCAATGTACAGAAAAAAATTAAAACCATGTAATATAAAAAACACAAAATGAACAAATTCAAAAATAAGTTTGAACAGTATCAGAATACAGCCGGTGAAAAATACACCATACCAAGATAATTGTGCAGCCTTCAGCAATGCACAACAGTTGGTTGTTTTAGATCCGACCTGAGTAGTCAGTGTTGCTGCGGTTTCTTTTTAATTCAATTGTTGTTAGGTATAGTTAAAATGTATCGTCTTACCACGGAATCCTGTACCTGTCTACTCAGAAATAAGCCTCACTGAGTACAATGGTACTTGCTGCCAGGTAAGTGTGTATAGGATTGCAGCGTTAATGTGTGTTTTGATTGGAGACATTTGCTAGAAATGCCTGGTATGTTTGGTTTTTTTAATCAAATAAATAGCCAACCTAAAGTGGGGCAGCAGCTCAGGCAATGACCCTTAGTGTGAGACGTGGGGTATTATAAGCATGTCCCTCTTTTCTTACAGGAAATGGTGGAGGCTGCTGCAGCACTCAACCTGCCACTTCTGGGACCAGACACTGCCTTGGCTTATTATATAGCCCGCCCATCCCCGCATCTGTTTCTTCTCTGCAAACTCACAACCCCACCCACCCAAATGAAACAAAAGCACATTTTGAGGGGGGGGGTGTTAAGAAGACAATTGCAAAAGAATCCTAGTGAACAGCTTGTTAAAACAGTATAATCTTAATACACAAAGGGAAGCAAGAGAGAAAAAGAGAGAGGTGTCACATTGCAGAGGGGAGAAGCACCTCAACCATTTCAGAGCCAGCACCCATATTATCCCAGCTCTGGAGCCAGAAATGTTGTGGTGAGGAGGTCTGAGGGCACACTGGGGTGGAGGATCAATGCAAAATTATAAATAACCTAAATCATTGGCTTTACTGGGGCTGCATATCTCAGCATTTGCACTCAATTGGCCAGAACACTAGAAGGTTGATGGAAGGTTAACTTCTTACTGAGCAACTGGGTAGAATCAGGGCTGGCCCAAAACATTTTGTTGGCTGAGGTGGAGCAGGAAAGGCCACCTTCCCCCCAAAATCATGGTGCAGAGTACCTGCAGCTAGTCATGTAACTTTGGCCGGATCCAAACCTAAGGTTTATTGCAGGACTATATCGCTGCTGTGACTTGCAGGGCACACGGCACACACACTTTTCAGTGCTGGTCATGCTAGTCCTGCATAATCGTTCTTTGTTTCTTCCGGAATTTCCTAGACTACATTTATAACGGGGTTTTTTTGTTATTGCAGTTCACTGTCGCAGCACGCAGCTAGTGTGTGCTAAGCTGGCGCTGTCGTTGCCTGTTTGAGGTGTGGCCACAAAAGTGTCATCACTGGAGTTAGCCAATTGTTTTCAAGGGGCAGGGGAAATGCTGCGTTACATGTCTCCCCCAAACTAGTGGGGAAGAGAGGTATCCGCCATTTGTTGTTGTGTGGTGGTTCGACTTCTTCCCCAGAAGCTTGTTATTTATTTATTTATTTGTAAATGTTCCTGCGCACCTCTGCACCTCCAAACAGGCTGCTTCAGGAAATTGCATTTGGGTGCTTTTAAAAAACAAACAAACACACAATTTAGCTCCTGAGCACATGCACACCTCACACAAAGAACAAGGAGCTGTAAATTAGCCAACAGTCATGTCTACTCAGAAATAAATCACATTCTCTCCAATACCCTACTCCCAAATGAATCACACTGATTTAGCAGGAGCCTTGTGCTCAGGAAACTCAGACCGGGAGGAACACTGCTTTGGGAAATTGCATTTGGGTGGAGGGGAGGGGCGTGGCACGCTGATCCTGCTGGCTTCACCCTGACCCTGTGGGAGGGCGGCGGCAGCAGTATCCTTCTCCTTTTTTGTGAGGGGCTGGAAGAGCTTTTTCCGTTCTTTTTAAAAATATCACTCCTGCGCACGTTTGCACCTGCACAGAGATAACAAAGCAATATAATAATAATAATGATGATGATGATGATGATGATGATGCCCTGTTCAAGGCAATGCCCAGTTCTACCACTACCGAGTTAGGTGTGGGGTGGCAAACTGGGATGGCTGCAGTACATTTAAGAAGAGTGTGCCTTGTGAGTAGTGACTGCGGAACGTTAATATAGAGCAGTACTGTTCTTCTAACTTGAGGATATACAGTGTAATGTATATCTGGTCTTTGACACCTGAGAGAGCAAATCCCTCAAGTGCCTCTTCCCCCTCCCTGGCAGTAAAAATACAAGAATAAAAAATAAAATGTCTAACAATGTGCTTCCCTTTTATCATGAAACCCAAAATCAGCTGCCTGAGGCAGCCACCTCATTTTGCCTAACAGTGGGGCCAGCCCTCAGTAGATTCCTAGCCCGCATGCTTCCCCCCTTGCATCTCTACAGATGAAGAGACTATTTACTTAAAAAAAAAAAAAAAAGCTGAAAATTCCAGGGAAGTGGCTTGGGATATCCCTGAGGGGGTAAGGTCCATTGTGGCCAGAGCCCTTACATTTTCTTTGTTTTTTTAATTACACCATTTTCCCAATAGTGCAAAACAGATTACAAAACATGCAGCCTAGAAGCCAGGGCTATACATCTATCTTTTCTTTCAAACTTTACACATTGTTTCTTGAAACTTGCAAATATAGACGGGGCTGGAGTCAGGGGTAGGGCACTCTTAGGCACCTGCCGAGGCCCACACCCCAGTAGGGGCCCACTGCCCACGCTCTGGGGCCTCCTCCTCACTGCTGCTGCCAGTTCACCTCCCACCTCCAAGCATGCCAGAAGCAACTCCAAGAGTGAGGAAACTGAGTAGCATTCTCTACTTTCCTGATGCTCTCTCTCTAGGCAGTTGTGCAGATTGGGCCCAGGCGGAGAGGGCAAGTGAGTGGGCGGCAGCAGAGCCTTGCAGAGCAGAGGAGGGCACACTAAGGGCACCTTGTCCAAGCCCCCCCTAAAAAAAAACCCACCTGGGGCCAGCATTGTATAGAGGAGTATCTTATAGCCAGAACACCAAAAGGAGGAATTGGATGTGGATATAAGACGGAAACAAAATATGGCAGGTACAGGGACCTGATAGTCAAGCTGCACCCTTACAGTCTCATATATGTCTACAATCCTATATACCGGTATGTCTACTCAAAAGAATGCCCTATTGAGTTCAATGGGACTAGTTACTCCAAGGTAGGTGCATACAGGATTGCAGCCTTACCTTGCAAATGAACAGATCCAAAAACAGTATTTACCAGCACATGTGGTTTTTCAGACTGTCACCTCCTTACACACACACACACACACACACACACACACACCTCTTCAATATTTCACAGAGGAAAACAGGGTATGCTTGTAACATGAAGGCCCACTGCCTGGGAGCCCCCACCCCATTTCACATTGGCACCTGCTGTATGCTCTACAATTGTTGATTACATTTCAATCCCAGCTTTCCTGCGAAGAGCTCAAGACAGCCTACATGGTTCATCCCGCTCTACGTTTATCCTCACAACCTTGTGAGGTAGGTTTTATTCTTTTGGTTAAAAATAGCCTTGAAAAACATGGGCTTCCAAAAAGCTTTTGCCTGCTCTCACCAAAGGCTCCTGAACAAATTTAGCAGTCATAGGACAAGAGGAGGGGTCCTCTTATGGATCAGTAGCTGGTTAAAGAACAGAAACAGACAGTAGGAATAATGGTCACTTATCGGATTGGAGGGATGTTAAAAGTGGAGTCCCCCAAAGTTCTAGTATATTGGGACTGGTGCTTTTTAACTTGTTAATCAATGATCTGGAATTAGGAGTGAGCAGTGAGGCATCCAAGTTTTCTTATGACACCAAATTATTTAGGATGGTTAAAGCAAAAACAGACTGTGAAGGGCTCCAAAAGGATGTCCCCAGACTGGAAGAATAGGCTTTACAATGGTGAATGTAGTTCAACGTAAGCAAGCGTAAAATGATGCACGTTGGGGCAAAAAATCACATATACGCTGATGGGATCAGAGCTAGCAGTGACTGACCAAGAAAGAGATTTTGGGATTGTGCTGGACAGCTCAGTGAAAATGTTGACCCAGCGTGCGGCTGCTGTGAAAAAGGCAAATTTCTATGTCAGGAACAATTAGGAAAGGAATCAAAAATAAACATTTGGAATACTGTGTACAGTTCTGGCCACTGCACCTCAAAAAGGATATTTTAGAGCTGAAGAGGATGCAGAAAGGGGCAGCCAAAGTTATCAAGGGGTTGGAACCACTCCCCTATGAGGAAAGTTTACAACATTGGGGTCTTTCAGCTTAGGAAAAAGGCAAGTACATGACAGAGATGTATCAAATTATGCATGCTGTGGAGAAAGTAACCTGGGGCCATCCTATGAAGCCTAATTGTGGGACAGATAAAAGGAAGTACTTCTTCGCACAGCACATACGGTAGTTAAACTATGGAATTTGCTACCACAAGATGTAATGATGTCCACCAGTTTGGATGGATTTAAAAAGGGACAAATTCATGGAGGATACAGCTATCCATGGCTGCTAGTCCTGATGACTATGTCACCTCCAGTATTGGAGACAGTGTGCCTCTGCTGGGGAAACAAGTGGGGGGGGGGATAATTGAGCTCATGTCCTGCTTGTGGGAAACAGAGTGCTGAACTAGAGAGGACTTTGGTCTGATCCAGCACGGCTCTCCTTATGTTTTTATAATTATCCTATAATCTGTTACCAACAGTCACTTTCGGCACCAGTTACATTGGTGAGCTTCACTTCTGTATGAACGAAGAGGCTGTGCTCCACATGTGCTTTTCATGTGCATTTGCATGGCTGTGCACTAGAGACAATATGCATCCACCCCAACAATTCCTATTTCATGTAACTTCTATGAGGCATGACATCGGGGTCTGAAACCTGCAGAACAGCACATCCAGAAACAACACCAACACAAGGCACCCCCCATTACAGAAATAGGGGCTGTGATTGTACAGAGCCAGGGACCAGAAAACAACAACTGTTCCTGGTAAACAGGGACAGTTGAGGTGGTATGACATGGTCACAGCCTCCCCCAAAGAATCCTAGGAATTTAAGACTAGCAAAGATGCTGATAATTTTCCATTAAGAGATCTCCAACCCCTCACAAAACTACAGTTCACTAGGGAGACTGGGAAGCCACCAAACAACCACATTTATCATGACATATATCTGACAAAGTGGGCTCTGGGCCCACAACACTTTATGGCTCATTAAACGTTGATCTGTCAAGGGCCCCAGGGTGCTTGGTTGATTTTCTTGAAAAAGATGAAGGGCCTAACTAGATCAGACACAAGAGATATAGGTTTTGTTAAAAATTAAAAAGCTGTGGGGGAAATTAATTGCATTGGGCCACACACTGGGTAGGGATTATGCAGGTGGGCTGTGGGGCAAAGTGTGTGTTCCGTCAGGCTCTCTCTCCACAGTAACCTTTTCCTCCTGCACAGTTTTTCCCCACCAAAAACCCCCACGCGCACACACACTGGTGCCTGTAAGATTCCCACTTCAGGACAAATAGCAGCCAGGCATTTTAAATCAAGAATACAGAGTCAGAGCAAGGGGTTGAAAACACTTCTCCAGCACCATAATCCTAGTCCCAAATCAGCCCCTCCCTATGGAAGCTGTTACTTCACTGACACGCCTGGCTTGGCTCCTCTACTCAGACAGACCACCTTGACCCACCTTGTTTACTGTGACTGTCAGTGGCTCTTCGGGGTCTCAGCGAGAGAAAGGCCTTTCCTATCACTGATCTTTTTAACTGGAGATATCAGAAAGTGAACCTGGGACCTTCCGCATGAGAAGGATGTACTCTACCTCTGAGCTATGGTTTAAAGCCAGAGCATGGAATATGCTCAGACTGAATTCTCATGACATGGCAACCTACCCTGTGAATAAGCTACAGTGTGAGTTGTTCGTAGAAATCTGTATACGAAATTTATGTGTGTTCCTGGCAAAAAAACAAACAAAAAAAACACCTGTTTAGCCCTGTGAAAAATCCTGTTTTAAAATAAAGCCTTACTTTCGACAGCTGTCAAAAGTAAGTGCTCCCGTAAATGGGGTGGGAGGCACTTTCCCACCTTCCTGAGCACCTAGTCTCGGGAATGGGTGGAAAAGGTAGAGGATACTGTCAGTTCCACACTTAAAACCTAGAGTATCTTGCTGCGAAGGGGGTGATCTACTCGCCACCCCCTTTCGCAAGCAAAGATCTTCTTATAGCTTTGCTTTCACTTGACAGCTCGTCATCTGACAGCTGTCAAGTGAAAGCAAAGTCACATATTTGAAACCTGGCTTTATCCATGTTGTGCTACCAACCCGTCATTTTTTTTTCATTACCAAAAACATTTGCGCACATTTCTGGTGCAAAAAAAAGGGGGGGTGAACCAGTGACTGCCCCTCCAATGTGCCGCTTAGGCACTTTGGAAGGTCTGTCACTAGCTGTCACATTGGAGATTGTGAAAAGCGACTCCAAAAAAAGGGGGGGAAGGCAGGGAAAGCCGCAACAACCGCAAAAGGGGTTGCAATCGCAGCAGGGAGAGCAAGCCAACGACAGTCACTCCAAAGTGCTGCTTGGGCACTTGGTGGAGCAGCTGTCATTGGCAGTGGCCTGGGTGAACAAGACAAGAGCGGCAATGTTTTTTTGCTGCTCTTGCCAAGCAGCTCGCTCACCGCTTCCCTGGACCCACTATGGGATCGGAGGGGGTTGACTTCTTTGGAATGATTAACAGAAAAAGCTACAAGAATGATCAAGAAAGCCTTTTAAAAAATGTATGAATCAAGGCAGAATCATCCAGTCAACCAAACACTGACCCCTGAGTCCTGGGTTCAAGACCTGCCCTCTGCGACATTACGAACCTTCTTTGTTTCTCATCTACATAATAGCAAACACAGTGACCTAACTTCCAAAGATGGAGACGTAAGGGTGATCTGTGAGTTATTAAGGAAGTCCTCATGGGGTTGCCATTACACAGCATGGCTCTGATATTGGGTTTAGCTCTTTGGTTAACCAAAATAGCTAGGAGTTGTGAGGATAGCCACCAGAATACTTTGGTGTTGTACACAAAAGAGTTGTGAACACGAGGAGTCAGAGCTAAAGAGGCGGAAGAGTGGGGAGGTGGATGTCCAGGTCAGGGTCTTGAGCAGAGCGAAAATCCCACAAGCTAAGAAGTTGTAGAAACTCTTTCCCTGAGGATTTTCCCCTGATCTAACAGGCATTTCAATCAGGACAACACATGCAGGAAAACAAACCCTCTATCTTCACCAGCACGCCTTCAGGATCTATTTTGGGAATTTAAAAAAAAATCGGAAAGAGTATTAACACCAACAGGAAAACAGCACAATGAGAAGCCTGGCTAATTGCATTCCCAAGTCTCTGGTTGCATTCCAAGGTTCTCCATCCACGATCTAATCTGAGGTGCTGGGCTGGGCCGTTTTGGTACCAGTTCCCAAAACATAACGCCATCTATTGCTTTAAAAAGAAACACGACCTCTGCGGTTGTTGGGTTCCGTTCAAGCAATGCCTGTCCTTTAGAAGAAGAAGGGGGGGAGTTGCTAATTTTAACTCTCCAGTGGAAAGAGTGAAACAGTACTCACGGGAGACAGAATGGCTGCGTCCTTTTCCACGTCTACGCGGCCCTGGATGTCAGAGAGGAAACTGGCAGGGCAGAGCTGGCGTCTCAGCTGCCCTGATCTGAAGAAAGACTCGTGTCTCTCCCTCCGTGTCCCCCACAAGCCACTACCTGAACAAATGTCCCGAAAATGTCACAGGCAGCAACAGCACTGGAGGATCACACCAGCTTCCCTTTTCCCTCTTCACCATCAAGCTGATCTGTTCCTTTGCCCAAACACTGTCCCGGGATGACAGGAAGGAACCGCCAGGCTGGCTAAAGGGCAGGAACAGATGCAGAAAGCAGAGGGAGGGTGGTTCAAGTGCATGTGGGGGGAGCGCTGGGGGATGGGTGGCTGCCTCAGTCGGAACAGCTGCCCAAAGCCAGCGCCCGGGCTTGCTTCCTTTGTGGCCAAAAAGAAGAAGCAGCAGCAGCCAGGGCCATCACTGGAGAGGGAGAGGCGTGGAGGGGGCCATGCATGTGTGGCAGGGGGGGGAGGAATTCCCCCCACCCCGGTTTTCTGGCAGGGCAGACACCAAAGTGATCTTGACATTTAATGCGCTGGAAAATCATTTGGTCTGGGCCCCTTCAGACAGATTCTTGCTTGAATTTTTGAATGCACACATACACTGACATACACACATACAGTGGTGGGTGCATAAGCCCCTCTGAAATTCTGCAACTGTGCAACGCAAATCCTGTACCATGGGAGAGCTCAATTCTGCTACTTAAATAAAGTGTTCCTATTTTGCATAATGTATTCCTATCTGGCCCTGTCCTGGACCTCTGGAAATCTCATTCCGCCACCTCTGAGCCTCTGAGATTTCAGCTGGCATTGTGCACACATTTCAAAAGTATATGACTTCCTCCATAAGGGCTAGAACCATGCGTTGTTGTGCCTTTAAACAAAAGCCAGCATTTTCAGGAAACTGAATTCTTTACTAAGTAACATCTGCTACGCTTTTCCTGTTCTTCCATAAGGCTGCAGCACACACACAGCTCAAAGCTATGCATGCCCTATCTAGCATGGAAAGTATATGCATGAAGTTTTCACTACATTCTCCTTCAAAATACAGGAGTGTGACCCTGATGTGTGCATATCATACATGAGTATGACTCAAGTATGATTCATGCACTCAAGAGAAAATCAGCATTGTTTCATCCATGGCTGCCTCTCATCTATGGAACTCTCCTCCTCAGAAAACTCACCATGGCCCAAGATGCAGTATCTTTTCAAACCAATGCAAAAGCTTTTTGGTTTCGGAGTACCATTTGACAACTGGGGACCAGGAATTAACCCAGGTGGAGGCAAGGCTTTTAACTCCGTTGATAGACATGGTCAAACATGCCTCGACAGCACCAGGGAAAAAATCCATAAAACTTTGTATCAGTCTTCTACAACTTGATGCTCCACCTTGACAAGGTGTGAATTGCTAAGTGGTGTTTCAGGCCTCCCCCCCCCCCCCCGAATCCACTGAACAATCTATGTTTTTCATAGATTTCATAGATCATAGAGTTGGAAGGAGCCTACAAGGCTATCGAGTCCAACCCCCTGCACAATGCCGGAAACTAGAGGAGGGGTCTCCCATCCAAGTAATAACCAGGCCTGACCCTGCTTAGCTTTCATTCTTACAGCTTTTGGGGTCGATTCTACTCGCATTGGAATGACTGAGAAAACTGAAAACCT
This sequence comes from Shinisaurus crocodilurus, assembly GCA_021292165.1. Taxonomy (NCBI): domain Eukaryota; kingdom Metazoa; phylum Chordata; class Lepidosauria; order Squamata; family Shinisauridae; genus Shinisaurus; species Shinisaurus crocodilurus. Next base: position 25,392,427 of record CM037882.1, read on the forward strand.
ATGCATGTAAGGTGCTAGGGGTCAAAACTACCCCATAAAATGCTGTTTAAATAGTTACTCTTCATGTCTACAGATGCCTAGTCCAGAACCTGTTCTATTTCATGTTAAAGAGGTGCTAGACGGTGAAAATACCTTATTTTATGTACTTTTATAATAGACACTCATTTTCCTTAACAATCGTATTAGGGGTCAATAGTACCCTATTGGTTTACAAAACACCTTGAATTCTTAAACCTTTTCCCCCTGTCCCTTCCTTGTAACCCAGTAATACTGCTTTCTTCATTATAGCTACCATTGTGTGCTATACTTCCTAATTCCACTTTTGGGGTCACTGTGACTCCAACTGCATCTGCAAATGTTTGCAAGCAACCTGCACCCTTTTCTCAGCAGGTGGCCAGACCTGATGATAACACTCAATGACCACTTTTCTCTGTTCACAGAAAGATGTGTGTTGCTGAGGGTTGCTCTCTGGCATCTCTGTAACCAGCAGGCTCCAACAGCTCAAAACCAAGGCCAGGTACTGGCTAAGAAAATACCAACACATTTCCAGGGTTTGGGACAGAATATAACAACCAGCAACTCCCTCTAGCTGAATTTTAACAAGGCATCACCAGAAGAACCAGGGACACGGACCAAAAAACAGGGGCCACCCTTGGCCAAGAGGGCCCCTGGTGTGACTGCAGTTCACAAGCAAGCCGGAGGAGAAAGGCAACGCACCTGTCCCATGTCAGCACAAGAGGCTGTTGGATGCTCCAGGAGACTCCAACAGATGCAGGCAGATTCAACAAGCAAGCCAGGCTCACCTTGGGAGTAAATCATGCCAGGAACAAAGATAAGACCCCTTTGCAGTGCCCCTTACACAGAGCTAGCATAAGACCAAGGCACTCCACTCGATCTGGTGCTGGTTCCAAGGCAAGATCAATGAAACTTTTAGGCCTGGACCACACCTTTTTTCAGCCAATGACTCAGAGGAGTCTTTCCAAGCAGGGGAGAACATGCCCTTTCTCCATTGTCTCTCCATCCCTCCCCTCGCACACACAAGGTGGGGACTGGGGCCACTGTGCTTTGGTGGTTCCACTCACACCTGGATGGCCAATTCCAGAAGGTGATGCTTGGGGACCACTGCTGTTCCAGGACATTAATGAAACAGTGTGCCATGTAAATCAATGCTATTCTCCATGCTCTTGAAAACTGACATGAAACCACTGAGTGAGGTCATCCAGGGTTTTGGGGTGCAGTGCCCTCAGCACGCTGAAGACACTCAACTCTACCGCTCCTTTGTTTTAAATGCAGGTAACACTGTCAAAGTGCTGACTGATGTCTAAGATTGGTAATGGGCTGGATGGGGGCCAGTAAACTGAGACCCAATCCTGATAAGGAGGGAGTAGCTGCTGGGAGGTGATTCATCTGATTTAGGAGCTGGTGTGCAGCAACCTTCCCCAACCTGGTCTCCTCCAGCTGTGTTGGACTGCCCCTCCATTGGCCCAGCATGGCCAATGGGCATTGCAGTCCAACACATCCAGAGGACCCCAGGTTGGGGAAGGCTGGCGCGCAACTTGTTCTGAAGGGCTTTGTACGAAGAATCAGGTTTGACCCTTGGGAGCCCTAATAGATCTAGCCCCCTCTCAGGAGGTCCAAGGAGACTCCATGGCGCACAGGACATATTGAACTCTGGAAAACCCTCCCCGTGACGTTTGGGAGGCAAAAAAGGAGGCATGTTTCAAACACCTCCTGAAAACGCACTTATTCACCCAGGCTTAATTGCAATCAATAATATGCTGATCTATCTTACTGTTCCTTGCATTGTTTTGCAATGTTATTGCAGTTGGAATTGTTTTTAATAGAGTATTTAAACATGATTTTAATATTTATATGTGAACTGCTTGAGAGACTGTATTATATTCAGCAGTATTTAAGTAGTACAAACACACACACACACACACACACCTTCAAAGAGCTTCCTGTCTGTTTCTGAGCTCAACTCACCGTGCTGGGTTTACATGTCAAAGCCCTAAATGGCAGAGATCCAGGACAGCTCAAGAACCACCTCTTGCCACATGAATCCCACTCCCCAGTTGTTCAGAAGCTCATCAGAGGCCTTTCTGTGGGCCCCTCTGCTATCTGAGGCAAGTCAGGTCCTCCCTGTGATGGCACCCTGCCTTTGGAACTCACTCTCTAGAGAGGCTCACCTTGCGCAGACCCCATTACTTTCAGAGTGCCAGTGAAGAGTCTTATCCACCCAGGCTTTTAATTTGAAAATACTTTCGTGTGCTGGTTTTATCTTGCTGTTATAATAGTTTTCCCCTCCCTGAATACTTTTGCAATACCACCTCTCATAAGTAAGGTAAGACCACCTCCACCTCCCCAAATACACTTAGAATTTCACCTTTCCCCTCCCTGAAGATTAACCCTATATTCAGGAGGCATTTTCACCCCACCCCCACAAAATGTGGGGGAAAGCTCTCAATCTCCTGAATCAAGAAATGGTTTCCCCCAACCATGCAACCTACTAACTAGCTAGCCAGCTCCAAGCACCACCTCTGCCCCTTTGGAAGATTACACCAAGGTCTTCCCCATAAATTATGAACCCTGTACACCAGCCTTCTCCAATCTGGTGCCCTCCAGATTTGTTGAACCTACAACTCCCAGCATCCCCAGGAATGCTGGGAGTTGTAGTCTAACACATTTTGAAGGCACTAGATTGGAGAAGGCTGGTGTTCATAAACAAGCCTCTGCCAAGATGTTTAAGACACATCATTTGCCAGTGAGCAAAGATAACTACTTTTATTTTATTTTTATTACACTTCTATACCACCCAGTAGCCAAAGATCTCTTCTATTATGGCTTCTATTACATTTGGGACAAACAAAGAACCGAAGTACCCACCACTCTAGCTTCCAGTGCAGCACAGTACTAAATATTGAGACTAGACCTCACTGAGTACCAGCCTTCAGCTGTGGATTCCTTGACCATTTCTGCACAGCTTTAGGGAATGTCCATAGCTCAGCGGCTGCAAGAGCATCTGCTTTGCATGCAGAAGGGCTCCAGTTTTATCCCTGTCAGCATCTCCGGTTCAAGGATCTTGGACAGCTTTCCCCAACCTGGTGCCCTTCAGATGGGTTCGACTGCAACCTCCATAATCCCCACCCAGTATAGCACAGGCTGACTAGGGATTATGGATGTTGTAGTCCGAACTATCTGGAAGGCACCATGTTGGGGTAGACCGATTTTGGGGACTTGACACCATTCCAGGCCGACAGTGCCAGGCGGGATGGGCCAAAGTTGTTGGGGAGGGACCCTGAGAAACAGTAGAAACAGACTTGCCAGATATCAATAGACACAACTCCGATATCAGACTTTGACCCCAATATGTTGATGGCAGAAGAGAGCAGCACAGATCTATGTTTTATGTGATTTGTGTGTTATAAGTCACCTTGAGGCCTTTCTAAGTCAAAAGGCAGGGTAAAAATACTGTAAATAAACACACAAACAAGCACTCTGAATGTAGAGGGACAACCCCCCCCCCCAGCACCTTGCCATTAAAAGGTCTTTGGCAGGATCCCCGCCAACCACCGGAAGAGCTGTTGCTGGCAGAAGCAGCACTGAGCTGGACAGAGCAGCTGCCCAGCCTGGCCAAAGGCAGCTCCCTTTGCTTTTACATTCCTGTGATTTACAGCCCATTGACCTTGGGGCAGGAGCAGCGCTCAGACTAGAAGAAATTAAAACGCCAATGCCTCCGCTTTCAATCCTGACCTTGCAGGAGGAACATTAACAAAAATGATTGTGTTGGACAATTTGCATGTCAAATGTACCAAGTCTCCAGTACCTTTACACACACCCTGTCTTGAAACCATCATGATCCTATTTTTCTCAGATAAAATTTAAAATGCCCACATTTCTAGTGTTGGGCTCATTTTCATTTTTTACCATCTTTCCTCTCATTGATTTTTGACCGGCAGAATGTACATTACACAAAACCTTTATTAAATTAAAAAGAAAAAAGAAATAGTTTCTCCAGTACTCTGCATGCTACAATCTCATTACAGACGGAAAAGATGCTAACGTTTACGGTAACAGCAATAAAACGAGGATATAAATTATGGGATGAAGGAATACGCACACACGCACCCCTGCACATACTTTTTTCTAACTCCCGCCTTCACCTTCTTTTCTTGATTCTCATTAGAGCTACGGATAGAGCTCAAGGAACAACCTCTCTCACCCAAAATTGGGTGGAGCCACAATTTTGTTCTTGCTTGACACACCCCCACACACATACACCCCACTCAAAGTGGCATTCACATGACAATGGCAGATGCGAGAAATAACAGCACTGCCTCCCAGCCAATATGCCACTGGTCTAGCCAGTAAAATCACGTTCCAGTGGATTTCACTGGGCTCTTGCGTGTTCTGACCTGAGCTGCGCCCCCAACCCCCACCCCAGTTCCAAGTGGCTCTTGCCCAGGGAGGTCAGTATTTCTGAAATCAATGTTAGCAGCCCTTATCCAGCAGGATGGGGTGGCAACAGCTCGAGGGCTGCCAAGTATCCTAAGACTGGACCCCTGAGACGCAGTCAGGGAAACCTGGGTGCCCAGGGTGGTGCCTGACCAATCATGGCAGGTAGCCATGGGGGGGGGGGGGCTTGACCTTAGGTGTGGAACCTAAAGTAAATAGCAAAAACTTACAAGTCAAGCAGAAAAATGCCCCTCTCCCTGCCTGCTGCTCCTGTGAGATTGCACTCCTCCATCCCCTGGAGGTCCTGAAAAGGAGGCCAAACCTTGAAACATTGATTCAAACCCTGAAACCTGGCAACCCTATTTAATAAACACACCATTTCCCGGTGACCACTGCTGGGTGAGAAGCCTGGGAACATCCATTTCCCCAGTTCCCAATTGTGCTGTGTGGAGGCTTCTGTGATCTGTGGCAGCTTCTCACCCCCCTTCTGAACCAAGGAAGCGTGATTTTATTCATTCATATCTTCTAAGCCACCCTATATGCCACCCTATAACCAAGTGCTCAAAGTAAAAATACAAGAAATGAAACAGGTCAGCAACCTCAGCACAGCATCTTATACCAATATGGAGGGGGGAAGATGCCTCCCAGCTCTCCCTCCTTCTCTGCACGAAGCAAAGGTGCCCAAGACTTGGAGACACCACAGGACTGCTAATTTTTATTGTCTCTGCTCCTGTGCTAGTAAGGCTTTTTCTTGGCATGAAGGTGAAGTGATGAGAAAAGGGTCTTACCCACTGAATTCCAGGGTCAGACTGTTCTTAGAAGTCATAGGAGCAGGTCTGGTAAAATACACTGGCAGCTCCAGACACAAACCTAATGGTAACAGGATCAGAAGCTGGTAATTCAGCTTGTGACAAAGGGAAGGTCTCAACTGCTTTCAGCAAGAATCATAAAGGTTTAGCAATGCATTTTATCTCTTGGCCAATTTCTATGGTAAGGGTAGTAAAAGTAACTGCTACAGGATGGACCCCTTCCTAGTAGAGAAAAGGCTTTCCCTCTTCTCACGACCTGGAATTGCAAGTACCTAGAGGGCTCAGGCCAATGTACATAAAATGAAATTAACAATATCCTTTTTTCACAAAGCAGATGGGGTAACACCCCCTCACCTGTCTGCCGGGTCACTGCATCTTCAGTTGTCTTTGTAAGGCGATTTGTAGCCAACACCTGTCAGTCAATCTAGAGGGAGGGAGAGGGGAAGAAGTCAGTCACATTTCCATCCTCCAAGGAGCCCAGGACAGAGCTTTTTTTTTTTTTTAATCTTAAACAGCCCTGTGAGATTGGCACTGGTAAGAGAGAGGGTCTTCGTTCCAGGCTGCCCAAGATTTCAGGGCTGAGCAGGGACCCCAAGAGCTGAACGATTTCTTCTGGCATCATTTATATGTTTGTTTCATTGCTATTCCACTGCTATTTCTAAATAAAGTTGCACTAAAAGCAATGTACTATCAGATCAATGCAAAAATAGACAAACATTTTAGACTGAGAAACCAGAACAGAAAACCTTCTTTAAAATGGCATGATCACTTCTTAAATGGCTGGGGAAATAGAAGGAAACACCCTATCAATATTTTCCTGGGTCCTCTGGCTCTCACCCGTAAGGCCTGTATCCAGCTCTTATCTGGGCCAGGGTGCAATCCCTCACGTGCCCAGACTACATCCCACATTGCAGGACAAAAAATGGGGCCTTCACCCTCATTCCACCCCTGAAGGGATAATCCCAGAAACTGCCACTATCTAGCCCAACCCAGAGTGCACCCACAAGGTAACAACACCTTGCCTGGCTGGAAGGTGGGCAAAAGCGTCCTTTTGCCACAATAAATGTGCTAGCTTTTGGGGTGGCCAAAGGCTCTTTGTTGCTTCTCTATTATCTGAATGGAACTGTGTGCTTGTGTACACAATTACAAAAACAGCAGGAGCAACAGAAAATTCCCTCGCCATCAGCCCACATCAGGTCTTGACGCGAAAGGGCCATATTCCTACCGACACACAAGCTATGAAGTTCTCCTTGCTTCTGAAGCAACCGAGTAATCTACTTAGCTCTAATTGATAAGGCATGGCGAGGGTGAACTGCCAGCCCTAATCTGACTTGTCAAGTAGAAGGTGACAGAACATTAACCCCACATGGCCTTTTGTCTGTCTACGTACAGGAAAAAAATCAGCTTTCAAGAAAAATATTTATATGTTAAAAGGATTGTCCTTCACAGCAGGACCAATGCGCACGTCAATGAGCACACAGCACACCAATGAGAATGTTAAATGTAACTACAACCCAAAGGAGCTGGCTCTTCGCCCCCTCCCTGCCTCCTTTGCTCTTCCCCACCCTGATGCACTCAGGCCAACCAAGGTCACACCCCGCCAGCTGTTCCCTTCCCTGGGATAGGAGAGTGTTTACGATGGTGGTGCTGAGACCAACTGAAACACCTCTGCCATCGGCAGCCAATGGAAATCGCAGGTGGCACCCCGGCATCCAAACCCCTCCATGCCCAACATGGTACTCCCAGAGACCTATCTTGTTCTGCGCAGGTGCCCCAAAAGGAAACTATTCTCATCTGAGGAAAATGTCATTTCACTGACTGTATCAAACAAGGACCAAAGATCTCCTATTGATTTTTTACCTTTATAAATCCACTTTTTCTCCAAAGAGCTCACGGTCTCCTCCTTCACCCCATTTTATGCTACCCTGTAAAAAACGGACTTGCTCCAAAGTCACCTAGTAAGCATCACAGCTGTTAAGACTTGCACCCTGGTCTCCCTGTCCTAGTCCAACACTAACCACCACATCACACAAGGAGCTTGAAAGCCCAATGGAACTGAATTTTTTTTAAAAAAAAAACTTTATCCCCTCCATCCCACAATAACATATCACAAAAGCAGACTTAGCCATGCTATGGTGTGAGGAGGGAGCTAAATAAAGAGGAAGCTTAAACCCTTTATGTGTTCAACAAACTAATTTTGCAGTTCTTTGGATCCTGGACGTGGTTTGTAATGCTATCTTACTCAAGACTGTCACAATTAAAGAGGGGGACACTCTTTCCTGCAGAACATGCTTTCCAGGGATCACCTTCTGCCTCCTGAGAGTTTACCAGATGCTTATGCACTACTTAAAAAGCAATGATCCCTATTTATTTATTTATTACATTTCTGTACCACCCATTAGCCGAAGTTCTCCGGGTGGTTCACAAAATAGATCTTATAGACCCTTGGAGCCCCCCCCCCCCACTTCGTGCCTCCCTCCTTCCCTCCATTGTGAGAACTCTGGGCTTCCTGTTCTTTAACCAGTTGCTAGTCAAGAAAGGGTCTTCCCTCTTATCCCACGAGTGTCAAGTTTGCCCAGGTGAGGGACTTTTTGCAAGTCCTGGTATACAGGGTCTATCACTGTGATCACCAATATTATCATCTGTTAATAACTCTAAAAGGTTGGAGAGTCTTTTGCAAAAACCACGCTCATTTCTCCTCCCTTATCCTTCCCTCCTTGCATTGTTATTCCAGCAGGTAACAAAATGGGCCTCTCTCTTTTGAGGGAGCATGTTTATTTTCTGTTGCTCTTTCATATTCTTTCAATATTATTACTTACATTTGTATCCCATCCTTTGTTCAAAGAGTTCAGGGTGGCCAATATGGTGTCCATCCCATTTTATCCTCACAACCACCCTGTGAGGTAGAGTGACTGGCCCAAAGTACACTTTTGGGCTTACCAGGGACTTGAACCAAGAAGGATTCTGTGCTGTCCAAGACTACCTGAGATGCCACTCGATTTCCAGATCCTCCACTTATTCTTCTTGACCAGGGATTGTCCTTATTTCCCAGCCTGGGAAAACCACCGTGCTGGTTCTTGTTATTTGCGTATCCCTTGCTACAAATTTTGTACTTGGCGTGTGGTCTTTCTTCAGAGCTCAGCTCCCTCCCCGGGGGAGGGTTGTAGAACCTTCATCTCTGCATGGGGAGCAGATGCAGCTTGTTCCTAGCGCACATGCATGTAAATGGGCACGCATGGACACTAAGGCACCATGCAGTGCACAGTCTGCCATTCCACATACCCCGCAGCTACCAAACGGCTGATGACTTATTGCAGGACAATTGTGATTGTTTTTCACAAATATGTTTACCCCAAAGAACAAAGACCTTCCTGGCTTTCGAATCAATAGCGGAAAGACTATCGTAGAAAAAATTAATATGGCACACAGCAAGCAGAGTAAAACGCTCACCACTGTATAATAGTGTGGAGAGGCTCAAGCAGTGATCCGCGCGCACAGAATCAGGATGTCACAAGCTTGTCCCTGGGTTTTTTCATCTGAGGACTGTTGGAGGGGATGTGGTCCCTTCAACTGGTATTCAGTCTGTCAGCTCAGGAGACACAGAGAGGGAGGCATGGCAGGCATACTAAGCACAGGATGCTGCTACCCCCGCGACAGCATGTGCAGCATTGTGTGTGGCAAGAGCATCCAAGCTCAGCCCGGCTTGGCAATCCAGAGAACAGCGTGGGGCTGTGACTGTTAGAACCACGAGTTTCGGTCTCACTGATCAACTTCCTTCTTGCACAGGGAGAGACAGAAGTGAAACCAACAGATGGATGGATGATGGAAGGGCAAGGGGTGAAAATAGTATATGCGTGCGTGTGCATGTGAGGGGCATAAGTGGCTGCAAGTAGAGGCCAGGGTTCTCTTGATAGCTTTAATAGTCATGTTGTTGTGTTGCAGGGGTAAAGACAGGCAAACGTCCCCTTGTCTATATCACTATTACAAGGCACATTAGCCTGATCCTGTACAGGGCATCAGGTCACTGCTGACATGAGCGGAAGGCGTAGGAGGAACAAGGACTTAGCAGGAAATCCTGAAGCAACCAGGCAAAAGTCACAATGATCCAAATAATAATTATCAAGCCAATAATTTGCATTTCTCACAGGAGGATTCTGGTTGATCAGACAAAGCTAGGTCCACCTCATCCAGCATCTCCTTTCCAGCAGAGTCCAAGCAGATGCTTCCAGAAAGCCCACAAGCGGGGCAGGGAAGCAAAAGCCCCCCCACCCCTGCCCTATCCATCTCCATTGCCTGCCCCTCAATAAGCAAAGTCTCTGAGTAGAGTCTCAGGGTCAGACCGCCTCTTTGACTCTGCTCAGAGACTTTTCCTCATTTATGAATTTGTCTAATTCATAACCATCACCACATCCTGTGGCAGTGAATTCCAGAACTTAATTATGCATTGTAAGAAGAGATATTTTCTATTGTCAGTCCTGAATGCAAGACAGTAAATTGTGCCAAATAAGAGAATCTAATAAAGTATTCCTCATCACAGGGAGGGTCCTGAATCCCACACTCTGCCTTCTGAGATTTTACTAGACAATGTTCATGTGCTTTATTTATTTATTTTATTTAAAAATTTTCTAGGCTGCCTTTCAGCGTAGGACCTCCTCCCAAGGCTTTGGGACTACAATCCTAGGCACACCCATCTGAGAAGAAGCCCCACTGAATGCAATAACCAGGTTTGCATGACATGACAACCCACTGTGGGTAACTAGTCATGGTTGGTTGTCATGTCATCTGAACCTAGACTGCTTCCCACAGGGTGGCTTGTTTTTTCCCCCAACAAGCCACCCTGAGAACCCATGGGTTATTCTAGGGGTTCTTTTAGCCACAATGGGTTGCTGCGTCATCCAAACCTTGGCGACCAATCCCACAGTGGGTAGGAGAAGCGGCGGGTGAGGCGCTCAGCAAAAGCAGCAAAAAAAAAACACCCTGCTGCTCTTGGCAATCTCACCCATGTTGCCACCAGTGACAGCCCCTCCAAAGTGCCCATTGGAGGGGCTGTCACTGGTTACCCACCACTTTTTTTTTTAATTGCATTCCACATGAGCACAATTTTTTTCTTTTTTCTTTTTTTTTAAAAAAAATTCTAGCCAGACTTCTGAAAGTGTGGAGGTACGCACTTCCACGGGTCCAATATGGGAAGCCTCAGCTGCGCAATGTCCTGGGGGGTAACTGTTGTCAAAGTGCAGCAGGTACCAACCCTGGACACTGACCCAAATAGACTCCAAATGGGGGGGGGGGAGGGATGCTTTGCACAAACCCACAAACCCACAAGGATATTTCCGCAAAGGGGGTGAACAAGCTGCCACCCCCTTTTCATGAGCTAAGATCACTCACATCTTTGGTTACACTTGACAGCTCACCTTTTGACAGCTGTCAGACGTAGCCAAAAGGGAAAATACACTTACCTGCAGCCTCTGTGGGGCAATACCCAGGGCGGGTACCTGCTGGACTTTGCCAGCAGGTACCCCTGTGCACATTGCCCCCCCCCAAGGCTCCCCATTCCCGCAGTTGCAGAAGTGCAGGTAAAAAATTTAAATTTGCAAGTATTTGTGAAAATTGGGGGGGAATTAAAAATATGTTTGTCAACCATTGGGCAGCCCCTCCAAAGTGCCAATGGGGCACTCTGAAGTGACTGTTTGTAGCTGTCAAAACGGGAATCGCGAAAGCTGCCTGACAGCCCGCTTTCGTGATCTCCAGAAAAATAAAAGTTTAAAGTGGGGAAAAAAGCTGCAGTGAGCTCTTGGCACTTTTGGGGCAGCTGGCACTGGCAGGTGTCAGGGCACACTTGGCAAGAGTGGCAAGGGTTTTTTGTAGCTCTTGCCAAGCGAGTCACTAGCCCAGGGCTCTCCAACCTTGGGTCCCCAGATGTTGCTGGACTACAGCTCCCAGAATGCCTAGTCATTAGCCATGCTGGCTAGGTATGCTGGGAGCTGTAGGCCAACAACATCTGGGGACCCAAGGTTGGAGAGCCCTGCACTAGCCAATTCCCTGTACCCACAATGGGCTCAGTCGCCCAGGTTCAGATGACACAACAACCCATTGTGGGTACAACAACCCCACCTACAACCCATGGGTTGTCAGGGTGGCTTGTTGCCCTCAAACAAGCCACCCTGCAGGAATCAGTATGGGTTCCCACGACACAACAAACCATAATGGGTAGCAACCCACGATGGGTTGTCGTGTTCTGCACACCCAGCCACTGTGGCTTGACAAGGTGGGTTAGCGTGACGTGCGAGCCCGCCCAATGGAACTTACCTCTGAGAAGACACGCTAGGATTGTGCTGTAAACATATTTTCACAACCAAAGGCAGGCTCCTAGCATGGAGTGTTTCTGCCGACAACTAAAGACATATTTGTTTGTCTGGGCATTTTCCTGACCGCTAACGTTGCCAGCTAACCCTGGTTATTTTAATGCTATCTTTTAGTGATTTATTACTGTTTTATTGGTTAGCTTTACTAGATTTTGTTATGATTTTAATTTGTAAACCACTTTGGGATTTATTTATCTATTTTTAACTGAAAAGCAGTATATAAATATTCTGAAAGAAATAATAAAATAAACAAAATACAATAAGATCTAAGATCGTTTAACAAAGGAAAGGGGGGAAAGAAAGCCGAACCGGAATGAAGTCTGAGATTCTTAGGAGGTTGATTCTCTGTGCCTAGCACGTTTTGCACTTTTACGAAGTTGTGACACATACCAAGGTCTGCCTGCCTGCCTTATAGACCAAATCTGTCTACCCTGACTGGGTGTCAAGGTCACTTCACACATTATGTGTTATAACTGAGTGCCCTGTAACACAAGACGAGCAAAGACGCCCCATTCTGAGTCACACACAGCACCACTGGTGTGCTGCAGGGATCAGCATAATTGGCTGATTTTATTTTTCTTTACATGGAGATCATGGGGGAAGAGGTCCACAGTTCCCCCCAGAATCTGGGCACTGCTGGCTCAGTAGAATAGGCATCTCCTGGTCTCAGGTAACTCCCAAAGCGTCCATTGCTGTGAATCTGAACCATACACCCATATTGCCATGCATGTAGGAGATAGAAGGAAAAGGTCTCTCAGGGATGCGTTCCAACTGGGCTGGAGCTGAGAGTGACATGGGGAGGGCCCAGCAAATGACCAAGGAGGACTATGTGTGTGGTGTAATCTCCCTTTAAGACGAATTGTCTTTTAGCACACTTGAGGGATATTTAACTAACCAAATGTTTGGGGTTAGCTACTCTTCTCTCCTCTCTTTCCTCTCTCTCTTTCTCTTTCTGTTGTAGTGTGTACGCTGGTACTTGCCTTGTGTATAGATTAAAGGATAAATCTTTCTTAGTCTGTTATGTGGGAGTCGTGATTATGTCCAAGCCAAGTTCACGGAACCCTTAAAGGACAAGATATTACAATGTGGACTCTTCAGACACATGAGGGGAGCAGGATGGTGCCGCACTGGGCCCCATGACTGGCAGGCCAGCTGGCCCTAGCCAGGCTTGCCACCACCAGGGTCAACCTTCTGAGCTTCTGGCCCATCCTTTTCTCCAGTTCCCACAAGAGACAGCCGGGACTGTAGGCTGGAAGGCACCGATCTCAGCTCTGGATTTGGGTGACACCATCTGCGATCCAGCCCTGACAACGACAGAGGTGGAGGGGGCTCACTTATTTGCCAGCCACGCTCACGTTCCAGTCTGCCAAGTCTCTGCACAGCCCTCCAAATTCTCATCTCGTTGCTGACCTACTTAACGGCAAGATTGCAAAGGCATTAATGATTTAGAAGCCTCTGGCTAATCGCATGCCAAGGTAGACTGCAGTGTTATATAATACTGTAGTTATCTGCCATGCAATAGCACCTACAAGGAGGGAGCTGAGCGCCAGCTGGATTTACAGGTCTTTGGTTGCTGGTCCAGAACAGGGTTGGTTTACAGATGGCCAATTCCCACGTAGGCTGAGGTGTCATTTCTCACAGCTTGCACAGAGAACCTCATGCGCACGCACAGACACACAGCATACCAATGTTAAAAAAAAATTAATTCCCAGGAGGTCTGAAGGCATGGGAAGCAAGTCCTCTCCACTGGGGCGGGGGCAGGGTGGAGAGCCTGAAATAAAGCTTTGGTTTACAGATGCTCAAGGGCACAGCTATAAATCAAAATAATTCTGTGTAACAAGCTGGATTTAGCAAAATCTAAAAGTTATAACAAGTCATATATATGTATTCTGTTTGATAATAACAAGTCATATATATGTATTCTGTTTGATAATAACAAGTCATATATATGTATTCTGTTTGGGGGGCACAAAAAGAATTATGTAGGCCCTACTGTCGGAAAATCCTACTGAGCCACCTCTGGCTTCAGAGATCTCATCAGACAGTGTTCATTCACTTTGCAACTTCTATTCACATCCATGAGGACTAGTTTCTTTAAATTACAGCTGAGATTCTCAAGCTGCTAAACTAGAAAGTTTATGCAGGAAGCTTCCCTTGACTGACAACAGGATTGCTTACAGGGCTGGGCAACTTGTGGCCCTACAGATGTTTAGGCTTACAACGCCCATCAGTCCTAGCCAGCACTGCCAATGGTGAGGGATCATGGGAGCTGTAGGTTAAAACATATGGAGGGCCACAAGTTGCCCACCCCTGCTTAGGCACATGGGAAGGAAAAAGAGAGAGCCAGCTCAGATGCTGAATAGGATAAAAAATGGTTTTAATGTATCAGCTTTAGAACAAAAGAGCAACCTTTTTCTTTCTATCTATCCTCATTCACAAATAGCCTCTGTTCTAAAACCGATTTTGAGGCTGCTATATCTCAAGAGGTACTAGAAAATCTTGCAAGCGCTTGAGGAAGGAGTCTTTGGCCTGGTTCACACGCACCATGGGTGAACTTCCCCATGGGGCTTCTTGTTGTGGTGGCTGCTGCCGTTTTAAATATTTGGGGTGCAGCGGGGGCACGCTGTAGCTTGTCGTTACTGGTGAGGATGGGTTGTTGGGGTGGTTGACAAGCCACCCGCAACCCTAAAACAGGCCATGGGTTCTGGGTGGCTTGTCAACCACCCCAACAACCCACCCTTGTCGGATTCACACATAATGAGAAGCCTTCTTCCTCGTTGGAAGAAGTTGGCTTGGACAGCTAACCCAGCACCCGCGGGTGCCACAGCCCACCATGACTGATAAGCCACGGGGGGCGGCAGTGACCATGTGAACCAGGTCTTTAACACCAAAACGCAGCAAACTACAAAAGCAACAGTAAAACCATTTTTTTCCCTATTCAGCCCTGAATTTGCTCTTTTTTGCCTTCTTATCTGAAGTGCTTTCCCCCCTTCGTTTTCCCTTGCTTTAGGAACATAGGAGCATCGGAAGCTGCCTTCTAACAAGTCAGACCCTTGGTCCATCTAGCCGAGTACTGTCAACACCGACTGGCAGCAGTTCTCCAGGGTTTCTTTCCTAGCTGTACCTGGAGACCTATGGCTTAGAATATTAAATTGAACAACAATAGACCCTATTTGGGTAGGAAATCTCAATGTTGATGTTGGTCTCCCCTCCCCCATTTCAAAGTTGGAGAACTGGCAGGTGAAGGTGTCAAGCCATTGCTTAAAAACTGGCCAGGTGTTAATGCTATTGCCCTGAAAGAAATCCAGCAAGCTGGAGGGGAAGGCGCAGAAACAGAAGTTAGGCTCTTTCCAGAGATGGTTCGAACTATGGTCGGAGATGATGATTCGGGAAGAGAAGATGAAGCTAAAAATCCTTCTCTCTCTCTCTCTCTCTCTCTCTCACACACACACACACACACACACACACAGACACACACACACACATGTACATCTGCTTTCAGATGTACACGTACACACACACATACACACACACACGTACATCTGCATGAGTCAGCAACTTTAAAGAAGCGCTTCATGCAGCATGCCAGGCCCCGGCCTCCTGCGCAAACATGCTGCTCTCAAGGTTGAGTGACCAGCTCACCCTGTCATCCTCCCCATGGCAACCAAACACACACACACACACACAAGCCTGGCCCCAGAAAACAGTTTGCAGCAGTAACTCTCATGCTCCTGACAAAACACAGCGGCAGGTTGTAAGTCTCCCTCCCGGAGGTAATTAAGCCACCATGAATCAAGCATGAGGCATCGAACCTTCCGGGAGGAGCAAAACCACTGGATGCAGGACCGAAAGGGGGCCACCCAAGGCAGCGTATGTATTCCCTCATCTATCCAGCACAGAGGTCATCTCACCTACTGGTGATGGGGAGGCTGTTGTTGCGGGGGTGGGGGTTAGGAGAGAAGGACATCAAAGGTTCGGCAAAAGGAGCTCAAAGTGATGGGACCTGCTTGCATGAGGCAATTCTGAGGTGGGGCCCTGAAAGTGAGCTGGGCTGCTCTGAATCACAAGGTGGATTTCTAACCACAGTCTGTCCTCATGGGTGGCAGAACAGAAGAGAAAATATGCTCAGGTGCCTGAAAAAACTTTTATTACGCCCAACACATTTCAGAAAGGACTTTCCTTCCTCAGGGGCTGCTTACCTTTCTCCAAATGTGTTGCAAAGAATCTTTCCAATGCTTCCTCTGTCTTAAAATTCTTCCAACAACAAAATGAAACAGAAGAAGAAAAAGTGCCAAGGGCCAACTGACATTTGGGGGGGGGGGGAATGCTACCACCACACCTTCCTGGGATGGTTCCCCCCATACGCATAGGCACTCGTATAGGAAAGCTGCACTTGCACACATGCTACAAATGATCCAGAGACCATCCCAATGTTCTGGTCCTTAGAAAGTCATTATCCTAGCACTGAGAGAGATGCAGGGAATCTCTTTGAAAAATTGAGTTTGTGTGCATAATTGTGTGCACTCAAACTCTCCAGGTTTTGGCCTCTAGAGCTTAAATAGGTTGAACTGGTGCAAATGTGTATAAATGCACATGCATGGGCATAAAACACTAGTGCCCACTCCCTTTCTACCAAAGAAAACACAACGGAAATGTTTTTGAATGCATCTGCTTTAGAGTAAGTGGAACTGGGGCTGCTATTACTTTTTCCTTTTTTTTAGGAACACCTTTATGGTCATTTACTAGCCTACCTCATCCATCTTTGGCATCCAGTGTAGGACCGCCCTTCACAGAGCAAACAAATGCAACATGCAGTTAAGACTGACAGGTCTCAGAATGTGACTGGCAGTTTCAGGGTTTCAATTTAGCCTCCTTCTCAGGGTCTCCAGAAGAAGGAGTAATAGCTCAAAGTGAGGGGCAACACTAAAGGGGATGGGCTACTTTTCTGAGAGCTTTTGCTTTTCATTCTGTCTAGCAGACCCCTGGCACAACCAGGCTCTCCTCTTGACCCACCAGGTGCAATCCTCTGACCCACAAGGCTCCAGCCCCAACCTATTAATCCCCACCCTTTACTTCCCAGCAGGTTCATCCCTTGCATCTCAGGGTCTGACCCTCAGAAGACTTGGAAAACCTACAGAAAAGTAGGAGAAAAGCATCCAGCAAGAATAGAGCCAGCAGTGCAATGCGGCAGCTAAAAAGGCTAATGCAATTCTAGGCCGCATCACCAGAGGCAGTGTCCAGACTCCAGATCATGAGAAGTAATGGTACCACTGCTCTAGTCTGCTTTGGACAGACCTCAAATGGAGTATTGTGTCCAGCTCTGGGCACCGCAATTTCAGAAGGATATCAACAACTGGAGCATGTCCAGAGGAGGTCGACAAAGATGGTGAGGAGCCTGAAGACCAAGCCCTAAGAGGAACGCCTAAAGGAGCTGGGTATGTTTAGCCTGGAGAAGAGAAGATTAAGAGTTGATAGCAGGATAGCCATCTTCAAATTTTTTGATTGGGTAACCTCCCTTGTAGACTGTGGGCATCCTGTGGAGATAATATATCTTGACTTTGACAAAGCTTTCAACAAAGTGCCTCATATCCTGATTAGCAAACTAGCTAAAAGTGGGCTTGAGGAACAACTATCCGGTGGATCCACAGTTGGCTACAGAATCAGACTCAAAGAGTGCTTATCAATGGTACCTTCTCAAACTGGGGAGAGTGGGGTAACGCAGGGCTTGGTCCTGGGCCCAGTGCTACTCAATATTTTTATTAATGACTTGGATGAGGAACTGCAGGGAATGCTTATCAAGTTTGCAGATGACACTAAATTGGGTGGAACAGCTAATACTCTGGAAGACAGAAACAAAATTCAAAATGATCTCGATAGGCTGGAGCGCTGGGCTGAAAACAACAGAATGAAATTTAATCGGGATAAATGTCAAGTGCTGCACCTAGGAAAAAGAAACCAACTGCACATTAACAGGATGGGGGATACTTGGCTCAACAGTACTACAAGAGAGAAGGATCTTGGAGTTGTTGTAGATCATAAGCTGAATATAAGCCAGCAATGTGATGTGGCTGCAAAAAAGGCAAATGCTATTTTGGGCTGCATTAATAGAAGTATAGCTTCCACGTCGTGTGAAGTACTAGTTCCCCCCTACTCAGCACTGGTTAGGCCTCATCTTGAGTACTGCGTCCAGTTCTGGGCACCACACTTTAAGAAGGATGCAGACAAACTGGAAAGGGTTCAGAGGAGGGCAACAAAGATGATCAGGGGACTGGTAACAAAGCCCTATGAGGAGAGACTGAGGGAACTGGGCATGTCTAGCCTTCAGAAGAGAAGACTGAGGGGAGGTATGATAGCACTCTTCAAGTACTTGAAAGGTTGTCACACAGAGGAGGGCCAGGATCTCTTCTTGATCATCCCAGAGTGCAGGACACAGAATAATGGGCTCAAGTTACAGGAACCCAGATTCCGCCTGGATATCAGGAAAAACTTCCTGACTGTTAGAGCAATACGACAATGGAACCAACTATCTAGGGAGGTGGTGGGTTCTCCCACACTGGAGGCATTCAAGGTACAGCTGGACAGCCATCTGTCAGGGATGCTTTGACTTGGATTCCTGCATTGAGCAGGGGGTTGGACTCAATGGCCTTATAAGCCCTTCTAACTCTACTATTCTATGATTCTTAAATATCTGAAGGGCTCACATAGATGATTGAGTGAATTTGTTGTCCTTTGCACCAGAGGGTCCAAACCAATGGGTTCAAAACCACAAGACGTTCCTGTAAGGACAAGCAGGTCAACAGCGCTACAGACTGGCTTAGAAAGTGGTGGACTTTCCTTTGTGAGAGGTTATTAAGCAGAGGCTTATCCCTACTTCTTCAACTTTAAGGTCTCCAAGAGGGAAAAACATTTATTTTCCCCAGTTAGTTGCTGACATCTCACTTGCAACAAGATTTGCCTCATTTGGGAGAGGGCCAAAGCACTGTGGTAGAGTGTTAGCTTTGCATGCAGAAGATGCTAAAACCCTGGCATCCCCAGTTCAAAGCAGATCAGGCAGCAAGTGCCTGGGAAAGGCCACCCCTGGAGACCTCAGAGATCCATTGCCAGAGTGGTCAATAATGAGTAAGAGATGGACCCACAGCCTGGCTCAGGAGGAGACAAATTCTGTGTTCAAGTTTTTTGGATCTTAGCGCTGCTGTTGGTTTTACTCGGTAGCTGTCTTTAATTTTTTTAGGTTTTACATTACATGGGCTGAAAGTACATCCCCAGATGTTTTAGACTTCAGCTCCCAGCATTCCTGACCATCGGCCATGCTGGCAGGGGCTTCTGGGAGTTGAAGTCCGAAAAATCTGACGATCTATGTTCTGCCTTCAGCGATGTGAAATGGGAAGAAGGGCATCAGGCAATGGGCCTTGCAGTGAGAGATGTTGCAAGCACGCCCTCTTTTCATCTGTGAAATGGTGAGGGACGGAGGTTCTCCTCTCAGCCACCAATGAAGTGAGATGAGCCTCTTCTCAATTCTGTCTGAACTTGACAGCCTATTACACTTTGACCTGTGGAATTCAATGCGAATCACAAACCAGCCCTTCTCAGCATAACCGAGATATATCCTTCATCCACATACACATGACCTGGGTTCCGCTGCTTGGAGCAATGCTTGTGCATGGATGCCAGAACTGGAGGCATTTGGGAGCTTAACAAGAGAAGAATGTTGGGAACTGCCTAAGTTACAGAGATAAAAAATGGTCGTCATGAAGACAAGAGCCCCTTTCAAAGGCTTATTTGTAGAGAACAAAGGCATGTGGAGATGGAAGTGTGGGATTGCAAAGGCCGACTCAACCCCCCAACCTACGGGCGCTTGATTAAAGGTCTGAAGAGTTCTCCACTTGTACACTGTGTACAAGTCACTGCAGGCCTTCACATGAATGTGCAGAGGAAAGGCCCATGCAATCCCAGCCTCCCCCTCCATGCACTCATCAGCAGGATTGTCAGGGGTTACTCCAGCCTTCCCCAACCTGGTGCCGTCCAGATATTTCAGACTTCAACTCCCATCAGCCCCAGCCAGCATGGCCAATAAGCAGACATGCTAGGAGTTGTGCCCTCCAGATGTTTTGGGCTACCAGGTTGGGGAAGGCTGAGCTACTCTGTGGAGAGGCTTGTATACGCGGTGACCCCAATCATGGAAAATAGTCTGCTTCTGTGGAGTCCCAGCCTACGTGCGGTTTCTTGGTCACTCAAGAGCAGTCTTCCTGAACCTGGTGCCCTCCAGATGTGGACTTCAGCTCCAGCCAGCATGATCAATGGTCAATGATGATGGAAGTTCTCGTCCAAAACATCTGGAGGGCACCAGGTTGGGGAAGGCTGCTCTTGAGTACAATGGAGTTGCTGGGAACTGGCATGTATACCCCCACAAATGTGCAATACGGACCCCAAAGGCAATCCAAAGGAATATTTGCTACAGGCTGTACCGCTTGCCCTGCATGGCTGCTGAATGGTCCTCAATGACAGGGTGGTGCCTTTTCAAATGCCATCTTTTTCCCACATCCCTCTTCCTTCTTTCCTATAATTAACCTTGGCTCCCTGCCAACATATATTGTACAGTCCTGGAAAAGGGGTCAGACGTTGTGTGCACGCAGCAACCCAAGGAATGTAGCAAAACTTTCTCACCCAGAGAAAGAACAGTGTGGAACTTTTCATCAAGATAAAAAACGAGGGACAGAATACTCAGCCCACCTGCCTGAACAAACATATCTCCCTTGTTCCTTTAGGATGGCTATGTGGCGGTGGGGGTGAGGGGTGAGAATAACCTTTTCATTTTTTACACATGCAACTAAAATATTATAGTTTTTGAGAAAAGACCCCAAGTCCACCCTGGAAAGGAGCTTAGAACTGCACAGTAGCACAGCCTTGCAAACAGGTCCAAAATTATTAGCCCATAATAAATTAAAAAAATTAAAAACTACTTGCACAGCTGCCCATATATTGATCACTTGTGTCAACATGACAGCCTGGAGAACATAAATTTAAAAGGACCAACCCTCTCCCTACGTTACAGAAGGTTCTGATCTGTCCGGCCAAGATGATTTTCTCTTGCCGTAGGTGAGAGGCTATTTATACAGTTGTTCTGCCCACTTGCCAAACTAGGCCTGCCGGTCTGTAACTAAGTAGGCTCCTTCTGTGACACTCATCTATAATACGGGGGTACTGGGAGAAATGGATGCACCTTTGAAAATAATCAGATTCAAAGGGCTAGAAAGCTGATGTGTATTTTTTAGTGAATAACAAATTGCTAAAATAAAGTAAGAAAAAATAGCAAGCTGGAAAGAAATTCTAAGATTTTTGTCCCAAGTCTCTGAATTTAGCCAACCTGTCTCCTGCACTGCTGTAGAAGATCACAGCTTCTACAGGCTCCTTTTACTGGGACAAGGATGGGGAGGGCATACAAGGCTCAGAAGCCCCCCCCCCCCATGTATCTTTGTACAATTACAAGCTCCATGTGTAAAACTGGAAAGCTCCATCCCCTGGGAAACTCAATCCAGCCAGCAGATCTGCATTAAGCAAGGGAACGGCACTGTCAGCCTCTCTGCTGGTATCCATTCTGGCACAATATTTCCCTTGCTAGATGAGCCCTGCAATTTGCTAATTTTATTGTTATTAATCATATCATACCAATGACAGAGCTCAGAGAAACCAACATTTCCTGAATAGTTAGTGATGAAGGTGGGTTTTTCATATGTTTCATAGATTCATAGATCATAGAGTTGGAAGGGGCCTACAAGGCCATGAAGTCCAACTCCCTGCTCAATGCAGGAAACTAGAGGAGGGGTCTCCCATCCAAGTAATAACCAGGCATGACCCTGCTTAGCTTTCCACACTCAGACAAGCTGAGCCAGCATGAGCCACAGGCCTGTTTTCTGGCTTCAAATCCTCATGCAACCAGGCCATAGGCTTAGGTGGCCTGAGGCCAGTCCACTCAACAGGGCTATCCTCCAAGAATTTGTCTATCAATGGCTATTAGTCATGATGCCTCTACAGGGACTCCAAGTTGAGAAACAGTCTACCTGAATGTTAATTAATGAGGAACTACAGTGGGGAAGGGGATTACTGACTTCATGCCCTGCCTGGGGTCTTCGTGGATGCATCTGGATGACCATACTGTGAAGCAGGATGAAGGAATAATAGGGCCAACATTGTCTGATCCAGCTTCAAGGCTCTTGCTACATCCTTATCTCTCTGCCCCCATTTCAATAATGGGTGGCACACAAATGTCATAAAGAAAGAGAGAAATCCTTATCTGTAAACTGGAGGAAAACTGTAGCTGTATTGTAAAATTGCAGCTATTATGAAGCAATCAGTAATTACCGGTATCCATTTTTTTCAACCACTATATAATTATCCTGGTTAGATTATCTGGCAAACCTTGGGGCTACTTCATCATCTTTTACCCTTGTAGCATGCAGCTTGGCTCATTCACTTGAGACAGCTGTTTCTTTATTAAACTACAGTATTAAGTCTGCTGCAGACACCTCTGGTGTGGCAATCATAACTGTTCTTGTCTTGCAATACACTAAAACCCTAAACAACTTAGGACCAGGTTACCTGCAAGATTCTCTCTCCCTATATAGACCTGTTAGAGCACTACGATCTTCAGGGGAGGCCTTGTTGTCTATGCCAGACCATGCAGAGTCCCATCTGGCAGCAACACGGCAACGGGCCTTCTCTTTGGTGACACCATACTTCTGGAATGACCTCCCCTCTGTGATACATCAGGCACCAATGATCATGTGCTTTTGACGATTACTAAAAACTTACTTGTTTACCCTGGCTTTTCCCAACAATTAACTTATTTAAATGCTGTTATGCTTTGAACGATGTATTATTTTGTAATATGTTGTGAACCACTTGAGGGTATGTTGATAAATCCCATGGATTATGTGGGATTTATCAGCAAAAATTTAATAATGATCCCGTCTCATTGCAGAATGTTAGACATGGTGGCCTCCAAGGTGCCTTCCTCTCTTTCCTTTTTTTTTTTTTTTTTTTAACATCAGCCAGTGTGGCGTAGTGGTGAGAGTGTTGGACTGGGACTCGGGAGATCTGGGTTCTAGTCTCCGCTCAGCCATGAAACTCACTGGGTGACTTTGGGCCAGTCACTGACTCTCAGCCTAACCTACCTCACAGGGTTGTTGTGAGGATAAAATGGAGAGGAGGATTATGTAAGCTGTCTTGGGTTCCTTTCAGGAAAAAAGGTGGGGTATAAATATAATAAATAAATATATATATAAATAAATAAATAAATAAAATGCATATGAGGCGATAATGCCAATTTGAAAGAGCAGGGTTTTTTTTTAAAAAAAAAAAGCAACTCCCACATCCATCTCTTGGAATACCAAAAGTCTTTTGGATTCCCTTCTGGAATATTAGTCCTCTGTTTTAGATTCTGGAACAAAACCTTAATGCTGAAGGCAATAATCCTGCCACCAACCCCACTAACTCCTGCTAACTGAAACTCATAACTGGATAATGAACTTACAACAAGATGCTAATGAAGGATTAACGAGACACCACATAAAAAGATTAATGGCCAGTCATTTATGTTCAAACACTTTGGACACAGCCAGTCAAATGAAAAAGGGTCAGGCCAACAATCCCTACAGCAGCAGAAAGACAGCCCAGAGCACGGGCCCTGAAACACCCCCACTCCACCTCGAGAGAGCGCCCTTTCTTTATTCCAAGGGGACACAACAGTGTGCCCTCCAACCACGAGGTCTGTTTCGTATCCATGCCCTGCTGGACGCCTCCAGCAGCCAGCAAGTCCAGGTCCATGGTTTCCAAGCATGGGGACTTCTTCCATGAATTTGGGTAATACGGTTTAAAAACTATCTCAGCTCGTGACCATCACCTTATGTTCTGGCTGATAATTCTGTAAGTTAATCAGGTGTTGTGTGAAGAAATACTTCCTTTTTACTGTCCTGAACCCACCCCAAACCTGATCAAGAGTTTTTTAAAAAAGAAAAAGGTTCTCTTGTTTACTCCTGCCGGACTATTCCCCATTTTGCACATCTCTACCATGTTCCCTGCTCCATCGTCCTTTTTTCTAAATTAAAAAACCTCAAATGCCTCTTTGCCTTTGCCTTACATTTCTATCTTCCTCATCCTTCCTTGCTCAGATCAAGGTACCATATGAGATAGATTAGGATGGAAGTGTGACACTGTCCCAAGGTCACCCAATAAACTTCATGGCTGAGTGGGGAATTTGAACCCAGGTCTTCCCCCATCCACACTGTACTCCTGACTGGCTCTCACACAGATATGCCAACCCTGTGATCATTTTGGCTGTCCTTCTACAGCACTGTAAGATTTTTTGTGATGGTGTGACTCAACTCAACTGCACGCAATTATCTTAAGTGTGACAGCACTTTGCGGACGTACAGGTGGGAAATGAAGAGTCGAGACACTCAGTTGGTGTTTAACTGGGCCACGTTTATTTACATACACAAACTGCAAAGGGATAGAGTGCGGGTTATTCTATTCTGGCCTCATAGGCCGCTCTGTTGTGCAATTGGGCGGAGCATCCAAAACCGGGAGGTGGCGAGGAATCCGCCGCCTCCCCATTTTGCACTTTCCAGTGTTGGCAGCCTTTGTTACGTCGCTCCCTCTCGGAGTCTCACGACAACAAGCTTGGCGAGAACAAAGGCATCACAGGCGTTCTTGACCCCCAGCTGTCTGAGCCTACTGACCCATCCATCTGAGGCATCCTGAAACCGCCTGTCACCTGAATGGTGCCAGGGATGCTCACCTCTCCCTATCAATACCCTAACCCGCACTTACCTGCCCCCTATCTACCTGTGACCATTTTTGCTTGCTATGTGCGCTAACTATAATACTCCCAACCCTGCATTAGTCTGGAGTAGGCGAAACTCGCCCACCCCCCTAATAGGGATAAGCCAAAATTCCTACTCGGCTCCTTAACGGCGACCAGAGGAGCCCATACTAAATACAGGGCGGGAGGGAGGGAGCTGCCAAGAACAAAGAGGGTGTGGGGCGGGGCTGCAGGGCCTAATATTAGCTCCTGCAGCCCCGCCCCCCTACCCGAGGAGTACCTGCGAGATCTGTTAAGTCTCGCCTCACCTCCCCCCACGTCCGCAAAATTTCTCCCCGGCCACAGCTGCGCGTGATGCGGGGGAAGGTCCTCAGATTTATATAATCACTTCATGATACCTGCGGATTTATTTTCAATTCCTTCAATAAAACACAACCATAACACCTGATTGGTTCCATTTCTGGCCTTTAAACTCACATACATTTTCTAGCCACAAAGAACCATCATGGGAATCCCCCACTCAATGCCCAATGTATAAAAAGGTTGCCCTCGACCTCGAACAGCTACAGCCTTTTGCAAAGACACCGGTCCAAGTCCACAATCCCATAACACAACAGGTGCAACTAGAACAGAAGGAGTGTGAAGGCTGGAAACACCTGTCTTTACAAACAAATCAAACTAAGATGTCTGGAGACGGTTCGACTGTTTACTGGTGACGCAAATGGGCATAGAAATAATGATCTTGAAGGAATTAATTTTTATCCCATAGGCATCCTTTTCTCTTTCTTTCTTTCTATATCAAATTGGGACCCAGAACAGGCTGTTCTTTCCTCTCTCCCTCCAACCAAATAACAAAACAAAAAGCTTGAGACAGCCAGATGTAAAATACAATCACTAAGAATTTAAGATGTTAATCTCAATCAACAGGCATTTAAGACCGAAAGCAATAACCATTCAGAGGACACACAGCAAAGAAATATAGTGCTGCAAGTCATGGCTGCTGAGAGTCTATAGCAACAGCATTCCTCAAATCATCTGAAGGCAAGGGGACTCATTCAGAGATACTAAACCTCACACACACAGCAACATCACACTCCTTTATCACTGGAGATAAACACTACTCTCCATAAATGACGCCAACTTCTCACAGACAAAAATAGAGGCATCTGTACAACATTCCAAATCTCATTCCAAGGACCATTTTAAAAGCTGCACCCCTCTCAGTGCAAGTATCCTGAAGCGATGTGGAGAGCACTCCCGGTTGGATGAGCCCTTTTCAGATTTAACCTCTAGACTGGGGAGGGAGTTGATGCCATTGATCCTAACAGCAAAATTGGAATGCATTTTGTGATGAGCGGCACATGGAAAAGGTGAAAAGGATCTAACATAGGTATTGGTAAATTGTTATTCTGAAGACTGTATGACAAGTATAACATTGTTTTAACTCAAGTTAATTTTAAAAGCTGCTAACTTTTAGCTTTAACTAGTTAAAATTTAACTGTTAACTCTATAAACTTGTCACATGACTCTCAAAATGCAGCACACTGGCCATGTATTGTGACCTAGAGGGTCTGGAGGGTCCTCACTCCACCTCAGTATGCCATCTAAGGCAACCCACAAAAAAAAAGGGTTACTGGAATTCTCAGGAAGCCATCTGAAATGGTACCTCGGCTATGTGTGGCTTAAGGTGCAATCCAATGCATGTTTAGACAGAGAAAAGGCCGACAACTCCCAGCATGGCTGGCTGGGGCATGTTGGGAGTTGTGGGCATTTTCTCTGTTTAGACATGCATAGGATTGTGCCTTAGTGGATCACATGTTGTGCAGGTCTGCAACAGAATGTCTTCCCCATGCTGACATCACCCTGGCACCTTGTTGAAGAACAGCTGACGTAATCTTTCACCATGTCTGAAACAGCCAGTACTGGAGCATCAGCAACCGTGTGGCAATAACAGTGTCAATTATACCAGAATCCCAATTATACCAGAATGCTCAAAATGGTTCACTCACATTCCAGAAGCTCCATCCTAGTCAAAGACCATGAAAAGCCACCCAGGTCCTGCCTGTCTCCCTCCATCCCATTTTAAAAATCCAGAGCATTAGGTCATATAGCCAAGTTGGGGGTGCTATTTTTAACTTTTTAATATACATACATAAAACAAACACAAGAAGACTCATAGCTTCTCTTAAAGCCTATAAATAAACATTTATGCGTCGCTTACCCTAAATTTGAGCAGGAGCAATAAAATCTCTTGAATACTAGAGGAAAGGCTTGGTTGCCATGATAACCCATTAGGCCTCATCAGGAAACCTGGATTCTCACACTGCCTTAAGCAGGCTAGTGCACATCTTCCCCCAAGAAACCAGCTCAAATTTGGCTAAGTATGTCATGAAGCCAATAGGTCTAGGTTCACCAACGTGGTGCCTATGGACACCAATGTGCCTGCAGACACCACCCTTGGTGCCCACCAGGCTCTCTGCCTCTCCTGATTTGTATTTTATTTCTTAAGTTTTTAAAAATCATTTTTAAACTGAGGCTGGCATGCTGCGAAGTGAAGTGCTGCCCTCCAGCACTATCTATACTTGGGTTCAAAAGAGTGGTTTCGTGTTTTGGAGCTCAAACCCCACCTCTGCCTTGGATGTACATTCTTGGGCAAGTTACTCTTATTTTGGGCTCACCAGTTTGCCTTCTGAGAAATTAGTGTTTTGTAACCAGCTATGCCCACTACAGCAATCATTTTATGAATGGGCAAGCCACCGCCCCATAGCACCTATTTTGTGGGAGTACCCAATTTCACAAAATCCCAAATGTGCCCATCAACCCAAAAAGTCTGAGGACCCCTGCAGTGGATAGGTAACGGGCCTCTTGAAAACCAATGGCTTTATACAACTCTGTGCACCAATTTTATGATGAAAAATACTAGATGTTTTTCCCAGCTCCTGATTTTTGAAGCCACTATCAGGGGTGTGCAAAAAGTAGACTCCTGGCCAGGTTTCAGGGGATCATCCAGTGAGGACAGCATTCCATAATGGTGGTGAGGGCTACCACAGAAAAGGCCCGTTCTTTCATCGCCACCCTATGAACATCTCTAACAGGAGGCATGGATTAGCCTCAGATGTCGATCTCAGTGTCTGGGCAGGTTCATATGAGGAAAGGCAGTCCTTGAGGTACTGGGGTCATGAGCCGTGTGAGGTTTTATAAGTCAAAACCAGCTTGAAAACAAATTGGCAGCTTGAACTGCAGTTGAAAACAAATCAGCAGCTAGTGCAGGCAGGCCAGAACTGGAGTTATATATCCAGTGTTCTATTGTCTGATTGCCACATTCTGCATTAGTTGCAGTCTCTAAATCTTCTTCAAAGACAGTCAAACATAAAGTGCATTGCAGTCATCTAATCCAAAAGTTACCAGAGCATAGACCTCCGAAGCCAGGCTTTCCCCGTCCAGATGGGGTTGAAACTGGGCAATCAACCGAAGCTGGGGGAAGGTGCTCTGAGTCACAGAGGCCATTTGTGCCTCCAATGACAATGATGGATCCAAGAGTACACCAAGCTGCATACCTGTTCCTTCAGGGGGAGTGTGAACCCATCTAGAACTGGTTTTACCCACCTGTCCAAACTGGAAAACCATCTATTAACAGCGTCTCTGGATTGGGCTTCAGTTTATTGGCCCTCATCCAGGGACTGGTTCAGCAGTGGCCATACCAGCAGGACTATAATATCTAAGTGGGGAATTAAACCAGAATAAAATTCAAGTCTGGCCAGGGTTTAGACAAATTCATGGAGAATAAGGCTTCCAATGGCTACTAGTCCTATTGGCTATACATTACTTCCAGATGCTGGGAACACGAGTGGGAGGGTGCTCTTGCCCTCCTGCCCTGCTTGCGGGCTTCCTATTGGGGCACTTGGTTGCCCACCATGGGAACAGAATGCTCAACCAGATAGGCCTTGGGACTGACCCAGGAGGACTCTTCTTATGTTCTTTGGTTGGCCCTTGTCTGCTCTCCATACATATTCACTGACAATCACTGCGGAACGTAGCGCCCCTAGTTTTTCATGAGCTGGTGTAGCATTGTGGCTAAGAGCATGATGCATTTGCTCCCAGTTCAAAACTCAGCTCAGCCATTCTTTCATTAGGAACAGAGGAAGCTGCTTCCTCCTACTGAGTCAGACCTGCCTTGGTCCATCTAGCTCAGATTGTCTACACCGACAGGCAGCGGCAGCTCTTCCAGGTTTCACACGGACATCTTTCCCACCCTTACCTGGAGATGCCAGGGACTGATCCTTCTGCATACAAAGCATGTGTTCTGCCACCAAGCTAAACCAAAGCATGTGCTCTGCCACCAAGCCAAACCAACACATGTGCTCTGCACCCTTCAATTGGGTGCCCTTAGACAAGCTGCTCTCTCCCAGACCCATCTTTAGCATTTGTATACTGCTTGCTCCTGTACAAATATTAACAACTGCAAAGCTCATTATTCCAGCATTAACCTTGACAAGTGAAATTTACATAGGATGGAAATCTACTGGAGAGGTTAGATTGTACAGCCATTTCCTGGAGGGAAAAAAAATCTTTAAAAACAAGTACCAAAAAATAATAATAATCAAAGAGTTTCCCTCCCATTTTACTTCCTCTGTGGCCAAACATAGCTTCCATGAGTAATGTCAGAGGGAATGAAAGCGGCAGAGTTGGGCACTTTGCCATCCACAACAGCAGATCTGGGGGTGTGGAGAAAAAGACACACAAAGTGTTTATTTGCGGGGGGGGGGGGGGAGACTAAGCAGTGCCTAAACCACAAAGACAACCAAAACTGTGCTGCTTTCAAGAAGAACCATGTTGGGGGGGGGGGGGAGATTCCTAAATATATAAAAAGGCCTCATTCAGCTATTATGGGAGGCGCTGCCATTCAGGGCCAGGTCAGAAATTCCGGGACTTGAATTGCCAGCAAACCTCATGGCCCAAGGCTAGACTACTCAGATCCCGTGCTCAAGCCTCAGAGCCCCTTCAGGCACAGGTGGGAACCAGGGCTATACCACCTCCACCCCTGCCACTGGAAGACAGCATAAAACCTCTTGGTTGGACGGGCCTGTCTCTGGCCTTCTGCCCTTGCCTACCTGGCCCACAGAATAAGGTGCCAGCTCAAGCCCCTGACCACGCTGAAGAAGCCTGCCCCTGGGTCTTCTTTTCAGATGCGGTTGCTCACTGCCTCGGCCTGGTCCTAACACTGGGAAAGCACAAAACCAAGACTTCTTGCACGCATGTTTTTGACAGCAGGCAAGCCTGCACTTCATACTGAGTGAGAGAGAGGTGCAGAGGTACAGAATATTAAATTAGGACTTGGGAGACCCAGATTCAAATCTCCACACAGTCATGAAGTTCACTGATGGCCCTGGGCATTCACTACCTTTCTCTCTCAATCTAACCTACTTTGCTGTGAGAATAAAATGGGAGAACACAGTTTACCGCTCTGAGGTCCTTAAAGGAAAGGTGGAACATGAGAAGAAAATGCAGACCACTTGATAACCCGTTGTGACCCATTTGTGTGACACTTTGCAGATAAAATTGCTCAGACCTGTGCTAACCTGGATGCCATAGCTGATACAGGTCCGGTGGATGTAACCTTGGCCCCTGCTTGTCCAGTTACAATGGATACACTTCAATTTGTACAGCTCCAGGACGTGAACAGGATCCTTCGAGAAGTGAGGCCTACCACAAGTGTACTGGACCCTTGCCCTTCCTGACTTATAAGAGCAGTCAGAGGGGGACTGGCCAAGTAGGTAAGGATAGTGGTGAATGCCTCTTTCCAACAAGGTGTGATTCTGTCTTGCCTAAAGAAGATGGTCGTGCGACCTGTGTTTAAAAAACAACAACAAAAAAAACACCTTCGTGAACCCCACCGTACTGGATAATTACCAGCCAGTCTCCAATATTCCATTCTTGGACAAGTTGTTGGGAGTGTGGGGTGGCATCTCAGCTCTACGTGTGTCTAGATGAGGCAGATTATCTAAATCTCAGCTCTACGTGTCTGGATGAGGCAGATTATCTAAATCCATTTCCATCCAACTTGACCTGGCTATGGGACAGACTTCTTTGGTCACCTTGGTGGACAATCTACACTGGGACCTGGACAGGGGTAGTGTATCCAGTTGGTTCTGATGGACCTCTCAGCACCTTCAATACCACTGTATCCTTGTGGGGCACTCTCTGGGATGGGACTTGGAGGCACTGTTACATGGTGGCTCTGGTCCTTCTTGGAGAGGCAATCTCAGAAGGTGGTGCTGGGGGACTACTGTTCAACAGCCTGGCTTGTGGTGTCCCTTAGGGTTCCATCCCATGCTATGCAGCATATACTTGAAACGGCTAGGAAGATGGTGCCACCAGTATGCTGATGACATCCAACTCTCTCTCTCCTTTTCATCTGTTCCCGTTCTAAATCAGTGCCTGATGTCAGTAATGGACTGGATGACAGCAAACAAATTGAAGCTAACTGAAAGACCGCCTTCTCCCATACAAGCCTGCCCAGGTTCTAAGTTCTTCAGGGCAGGCTCTTCTCTCACGCCTGCTGCCATCAGAGGCGAGTTTGGTGGCAATGCTAGAGAAAGGCTTTTTGGTGACTGCTCCCAGGCTTTGGAGCTCCCTGCCGAGGGAGGCTAGGTTGGCTCTCTCTCTGCTATCCTTCCACCGGCAGCCAAATACGTTTTTATCCAAGCAGGCCTTTGGCGTGTAAGCTAATCTTGTTGTGCTTTTAAATTTTGTTTTAATGCATTTGTTTTATGACTGCTTTAACTAAATTTTATTTTAAATTTTGGTTCTTATCATTGTTAGTCACCTTGAGTGTCATTTCTTTGGTGGAAAGGTGAGGTATAAATCAAGGGTGTGGGTGAGAGAGAGAGAGAGAGAGAGAGAGAGAGAGAGACAGACAGACAGACAGACAGACAGACAGAGACCTCTGTTGTGTGTATTTATATTTAGGAATCCTCCAATTTATTTGTAACATTACTGAGATAGCGTATATGACATTGTCAGGCGTTATTGAAATTATCATCACCTCATCTTCCAAAGAGTTCTCACACTTTGTCCTCACAAGAGCCAGGTAAAATAGACGGAGAGATTGTGACTTGCTCCATCTTCTGAGGCTCAGAACTTGAGACAGGGCAGTGGGGGTCTTGGCTGGGTAAGGGTGGGACTTAGTGGCACCTGGCAAAGGCAGACAGTGGCACCTGGCAGGTCACACTGATGATTGCTTGGCTGTAACTTGTAGCGCAAGATTGGAGCCTGATTAATGTGGGAGCAAAACTTACAGAAAAAGCTCTGAGGCCAAGCAGAGGGTCTCCTGCACTGCCCTCTTTGATCCTGGATTGTCATGTTGAGATTTTACTCCTTCCCCTGGAAAAACCTGAAAAGGAAGCAAAAAGCTGGAACGTTTAGGTCAGCCCCCAGCTCTGCCAATCCTACTTGACCAAGGCCATCCAGCAAGCATCCCAATCAAAAAGGGGTTTGAAGCTGGATTTCCCAGATTGAAACCCAGCACTCTCCCTGCTACACCTGCCATCATAACAATCCATGCTAAGAAGTAGAAAAGAAGAATTCTGCGGAAAAAGACTGGGTATGAATTAGGGCAGCTGATGTGGAATAAGCATATCCACATATTTTCCGTAGGCTTGCGCCATTTAATTTGAAAGGGAGGGTTCCCCTTCCCCTTGGGGCCTTCTGCATGCTGGTATGTTACTAGCACGAACATCCCTTTCCTAGGATCCTCCAGAAGACATCAGAACAGGGCCAGGGGAAAATGGCAGCAGCCCTAAAAAGTTAGGGTACCAGGACTGGCCCTTCCAGGAGACCGACTGAGGTTGCCTCAAGGGGCAGATACTGTATATATTCCCATTGACCAGGGATAGTCACAGTTTCCCAGTCCCTAGTCCGGGCAAAATGTGCCCCTTCCTAGGTTGTATCCCTTGCTAAAGTTTTATTCCTGCGAGTGGCTAATACTGCCATTCTTCAAAAAGCCTCCCGCAGGTTTCTAGAACTTACATTTCAGTGGGCGATGGATACACCGTCTCTAGCACACAGACACCAAGGTGCACAGCCAGCCATTTCACTCACTGCAGGTGCTGAGGTATGTTCTGAACTGCTGATAACACATTGCAGGGCAATTATGTGTTTCTAGCGTATCTTTAATCCAAAGAACCAAACACCCTCCTGGGTTTTAAGTCAGTAGAGGACAGGTTATGGCAGAATAAATACAGCAGGAAGAGAATAAACAAAACTTCCCCCACCCCCTCCGCAATTTGGGGTTGCTGCTAATTTCATGTGTGAAATGTTGGAGGGTTTGAAGTTTTGAGTGCCATTAAAAGGGCAGCAGATTGCCAGCTATTTAATGTATCACTAACAGGAAGATGATTGTACCACTTGTATGGCTTTATGCCTCAGCAGCCCAAGAGGTCTTGAGGAGGCTTTAAATGCAATTCAAGAAGTTTGAGAAACCCTGTCCCAAGTGTAGCAATCTTCCCTGCGAAGATGCTGACAGAGATTAACTATTTCCTAATATGTTAAAAGCATACCTGGCTTTCAACGCGGTGATACTATTTTCATCAACATAATTTCTTCACATTTTTGCCTGTTCTAAAGCGCAGCATTTGGAAATCTGAATAATTGAGACAGTGGCACAGCTAGGGAGGGACCTTGGGGCCAATGTACAGGACCCCACAGCCAGGGGGGTCCCCAAATGACCACCCAGAGAGCAGCAGGTGAGGGGGGCAGCGGAAAAAGGGACCAGTGCCATCCTGTCCATCAGGGTCCACCAGGACTGAAGCTGATCACAGCACAGCACCCTTTCTTCTTCCTCTTTTTTTTTTTTAAAAAAAAACATTTTATCGTCCGGGGTGGCCAGCCAGGTAAGGCTACAAATGCTAATTTTATCATTTATACTTCAAGTATATATTATGCTTTTCTACAACAAAATGGTGCTTATTCCCAAGTCAATGTGGTTAGCATCTGGGCAGCAGAAGCAAACTCCATTTTATTCCTGTAGTCATGACGGTGCTATGATTTGAGCTTAAAATGTGAAACGGCACATGCTCAAAGTATCTCTTTTTTTTTTTTATCAGGGTTGGCAAACAGATTTTTTTTTAAAAGAGTTTTTTTGACAAGGTTTTTTGTTCTAACATACCAGGAATGTAGAAGCAGTTCTAAAGCATGCAATGGTAGTTCCACTGGTGGTTCCATAGAGCATGGGAGCCATGTCAGTTGTGTGCTTCACAACACATGGTTATCTAGAGGGGGAGACATAAGACCATCAAGTCCAGGGCTTTGCTGCACCACTAGAGGGAGAAAAACGCCCCAATCTTTCCTCTTCACACCTTTCCTGCCTGTGCCTGATCCCACAATAAAAAAGCGTAGTACTGTGACTTGCCTGAATATGTCTCTTTACAAAAAGAAAAAAGAAGAGTTGTCATGGCAATGATCAGGATGCTGCAGAATCAGCATCAGAAATTCTAGTGCAGGAAGAGGATAGAAAGGGGAAGATAATAAGTCAGGATAGGGAAGCTGAGAAGGAAAAATCAGATAATTTTTATTTAAAATTACCAAAGTCTTAAAAAGGAAGGAACTGCTATTACAGTTTTTAAAGGCAGAAATGGCAGGAAAAGTAAGTCTATTGCTCTGTCTTCCCTACCTATCTGTATTATGGCCAGAAAAAGAATCATCTTCTCTCATCTCCGAAGCAAAAAAACACCCTCTTTGGTTCAGTGAGCTGCAGCCAAGGCTTCCTTGGGATTTTAATTCCAGGCTCAGAAAAGCAATTTGAGGGATGACCTTAGCCAAGGTCGTCCGCTGCTTCCTCCTTGCCTCAGTTTCCAAGCTCTCAAGATGCACCATCATCATGTCTCTGACCTTCTCTCCTAAAGTGTTCCGAGGTCCATGACGAAAAGGCCTTACGTAAGTGAGCGAGCGAAGGCGCAAGCAAGCATTACCTATTATTTATGATGCATACTTAAGGGTGCCTTTGCTAGCACTGAAAGAAGCCAAGGTCAGGCTAGCCGCTAGGGTAGCCATCCAACCCCAGTGCACCTAATATGAGGCAAAGTGTGCTCTCTAAAGAGGTCAAGTATCCCCAGATGCCCTCCGCATGGGTTGGGATCAAATGATGGGACACTTCTGCTCCTTACCAGACCTGCAAGGAAGGTTAAGTGGGGAAGGCTTTCAACCCACGACCCAACACAGTAGAGAAACCCACTATTATCCACACAGGGTCTCAAAAAAGCTCTGTGAGACAGATTCATACTCCACAGAGCAGTAACCCACACTGCATGCCCCAAAGGGATCTGCTACAATACTATGAGAAATAAGAAATTAACATAATTGAAGGTTCCCAAAAGCCCAAACCACACAGCCAGAGAAGAGGTTGCCTGTTGCATCTCTGGGTGATTCATTGCTTCAGTCTTGCCTCCTTCTAATCTGCCACCAGTAGAAGGGGGAGTGGGCCATGAATGAATTATCCAGTCACAACGCAGAGAAACGCAGAAGCCCCAGAGGAGGCTGCCCATTGCCTCTCAGCCAGAGTCACTTCTCATGGTCTCCTCTCTTTCACATTCAGAACAGCAACTCACAGAGAAACACATAGAACAAACTACTCTGTGTGAAGGTAGGAATTAGCCACCCTTGCTCTAAATGTGAAGACTGTTCAGGTGCAAGAACAAAAGTACAGGCAAGAACAAAAGTACAAGTTACTTCAGAAATGAGTGTAGCTTGCGTATCAGAAGTCTGGTAAACACATTTGCAGAGTCCCACAATATAGCCTCTCCCCACCCCAGCTCGTGTATGTATACATATATAGATCCCTCCATGCACAGCAGCTGAAAAAGAATACCAAAGGCACTCCTGGATGGTGAGGGGGCAGATAATACATTCAGAATATCCCAACCCGTTGCAAAGAAATGGTCCACCCCGTTCAGCAAAGGACACACACTCAGAGCCAGAAGCCCAAAGACCTCCCACTCCCTTAAATGACTCCATGCTCTCTCCCCATGTGTGGAACCCCCTCCTTGAGCACATACAGAACGCCACCACTGTTTCCCTTCCCTTCCCTCAAATCACAACTCTCCTGCCTGGTCCTTGACTTATCTCCTTAGTCCTGTTACCCAACTATAACCAAGGTTTAAGTACACATTAACTGCATTTGTGCACATCCCTCCCATTGCCTCCCTATGCGCCAACGATCCGTCTCTGGAAAATAAATCACTGCCCCTCCATTTCCCTTTTGGAGATGCACTGCGGTTCTAGCTGCCAGCAGTGTCATCCCTCAGGGTTCAGCTTTCATCCCTGGATCTCCAGAAGTCAAGTCTCTGAGTGAAGATCTTGAATCTAATGCACATGCATGTAAATGGACATGCATGCACACTAAGGCCTCATGTGGTACACACCTTACCACACACACTACGGGAGGTATGAGGTTCAGACCTGGGACTTCCTGCTTCATTGCCCCATCTCTCAGCCACCATGCTACAAGCCTAGGGAGTCTCACCTTCCCCCTCCAAAATCCAAAAAAGACCTCCCAGGGGGGTCCCACCTACACCCAGTGACTCAGCAACACCAGACCCTGACAGTGCCACAAGTATTTCAACTCCCTC
The DNA here is from genome assembly GCA_021292165.1 of Shinisaurus crocodilurus. Lineage (NCBI taxonomy): Eukaryota > Metazoa > Chordata > Lepidosauria > Squamata > Shinisauridae > Shinisaurus > Shinisaurus crocodilurus. Next base: position 25,428,497 of record CM037882.1, read on the forward strand.
CCCCTGTGCCCTCCTATCAGACTGTACATTTGTTTTTCCCCAACTCTTTGGGTGTGCCAGATTTAAATTGTTGTACTATAATGTGGAGGTGTACCTGTTCATTTAGGAGGGGGAAGGGGGGGAGATTTTAAACTGAGGTACCCAAAATGGGGGTGGGGTGGGGAATCAGATTGCTGTAGATTCATTTATATCTCTCTGCAGATTGATCCAAATTCAGTAGGGGGTGGGGAACGATCAGCTTTGCAAAAGGAAGATGCAGGGTTCTAAAAGAGATGATGTTTAGAGTGGTCTGCCACGACACTTACCTTGCTGGCACCCTCCTGTCCATGTTTTTTTTTCCCCTCAACAGGCAGTCTGGGAATTTTTAGGGAGACCCAGCTCTTAATGTAAATTAGTGACTTAATGCATCACAATTTCCAGTAAGCCAGGACTGCGAGAGGCAATTATTATGAATGATATGCAAGCTACACAGGACAACCTTATTATACCTGTGAGTCAAAGATTCCTGACCGGCACAATACTTAAGACGTTGTCCTGATGCGAGATCCTTGCCCCCCTGGCTCTCCACATCAAGGAATGTGAGAGCTGACCAGGTGGAGCCAGGGAGTTATAAATCCCATTATCTTTTTAAAGCTCTTATTTTTCTGCCATCTTTTGTTTCACTATATTAATCTTTATTGCTGCTATATAGGGGGGTGTTAAATTGTATATGGATTTGGTAGGTTGCATAACTGAAAAGCAGTATATAAGTGCTTATAAATCAAATCATTCCCAGGAGACAGTCAGTCAGGACTGGACAGCACATATAATAGCAATTCAGCATCTCCAAAAAGCAGTTTGCTGTCCTTGTTGAATGCAGAAACATGTATTTCCCCCATGTTGGCCCCGGGTTCTTAAACCTTGAGAAGGCACTGTGGAGGCCACCACCATCACCTGACCTTCAGCAGATCATGACCAGGTCCAGGACAGTCTCTCTAGGTCAAGGAGCACCGTAATCTCTGGATTCCCTCTGACGAGGAGGGCCATTAGGCCTCCTCACTCCACTGTCAAGTGGGAAGCTGGCAAGGCTTAAATTACAGCAATGGCCTGTGGGGTATTGATTACTCTTCTCTGCTGCTCAGTCTTACCAAGTTGTTTTTAAGCAAGAGTCCCAACCTTCTTGGTTTGGTGGGCACATCTGAAATTTTGAGAGTGTGTTGTGGATGCTCCCACGAAATGGCTGCCATGGGGGCACCTTGCCTATTCCTAAAATGGCTGCCATGGAGGGCATGGCTGGTCACAGAACACTCATTTCCCAGAAGTCAAACTGGTTAGGCTAAAAGGAAAGTAACTTCTCCAAGAACTTAATTACAAGGCAGAGGTGGAGTCTGAGCTCCAAAACACAAAAACGCTCTTTTGAACCCAAATAAAGATGGTGCTGGAAGGCAACACTTTGCTTTGCAGCATGCCAGCCACCCAGTTTAAAAAATAATACAAAAAATCTTAAGAAATAAAATTAAAATTAAGAATGGCAGGGTGCCTTTTGGGTACCAAGAGAGGTAGCCATGAACACCACCTTGAAGACCCCAGTTTTTAAGGATTATTATTTATATAGTGTTATATGAAGCACATGAAGACAAGTCCCTGCCCCAAGGAACTTAAAATTTGATGCAGCAGGGACAAAGGAAGGGAAGAGAAATTAAGGCAGAATTATAATATGCATTATGGGTAGGATCCAGCCAAAACTGAATACTTTACAGTGCTATTGACTCCAGCTAGAGAATGCAATTTAAATCTCTCCCACGGAAGTCCCAAAGTGCTTAACAGTGCCTGAAACATGTGCCACGTTCGTATGGATTTTAAAATTATTTGTATGTCGCTTGAAGAGTCTAACAGGGAAGCAGGTTAAAGAACTGCAAGGAAACTTGGAGAAAAGCAGGTGCTTGCTTCTCCCACGCCAGCCCCTCCTGGGAAACTCCTGCACTCAACACTGCATGGATCACCCAGCCCACACTGGCTCCAGCATGCCAAGCACTACCGGTCAGACAAGTGCTACTTCAATTCAGACCCACCGAGGGTTGCCAACAATCAGGGCTTGAGTATCCTTCTCACAGTGCTCAGCTTGAGAGCTTTTTCTATTCTCTCCAGTCCCATGCAGGGTTAGACAGAGGGGTAGATGACCAGGCAAGGGTCTGGGGTACCTAGTTTGGGGGGGGGGGGTGTCATGGGCCATCTACTCAGCTCTCCATTCAACAGCTTAAAAAAAAAGTAGAAACAGTTTATATTCACTTTTACAGTTGGCAACACTAACTTGCATGGCCAGTGTTACGTTAACGTCATTTATTCTGATTGTTAGCATCATCATTATCATTAATGGGGAAATTTGGAACATCAGTGCCTATTCAACGAATGGTGTGTGTGTGTTTGACTGTGATCAGACCCACGAGTACCTGTTTATCACCTTATACACCAGGGATAACTCTTGCACACAAAGTTGTGAAATGGGCTACAAATACAATAAAAGATAAAGTATTCAAGAGCTGAACAAAGCCATCCTTGACCCTGTGGCACCATTTGGTTCAGGGCCATCCTGGAAGGGGAGCACTCAGTCATGGGCCCACAGCGGCCGTCTGAAATGGCAGAGCCCAGATGCAGGCTGGCCACCTCGGGGAGACCTAGAACTAAGTCATGATCAGATGCCAAGATCAGCAGGGCCATAGGGAGGAGGGCTATGTATAGTCACTTGCCTGGGACAGGGATGTGTGTTGGGAAGCTGGAGCCAGCCCAGAATGCCACACGAACCCTGCTGGCCACTTTTACCAGCAGAAACCATCTATTTCTTATATTTATTTATTTCTTATATTTATTAATTGCCCATCTGGCCGGTCACCCGGCCACCCTGATGTACAATTAAAATAATACAATAAAACAATAAAATAAAATATAATAATTAAAACAGTATAAAATTATTTTAAAATCCTAACCCACCCCATATTCCCGCCTGAACAGCCATGTTTTTAATGCACGGCGGAAGCTCATCACGGAGGGGGCATGGCGAAGGTCACTAGGGAGGGAGTTCCATAATGTGGGGGCAGCCACAGAGAAGGCCCTCTTCCTAGTCCCCACCAGCCTGGCTGCTCTGGCTGATGGGAGAAGGAGAAGGCCGTCTGTGGCAGACCTTGTTGAGCGGCCTACTTGATGTTGCTAGAGGCGCTCCTTGAGATAAACTGGGCCGGAGCCGTGTAGGGTTTTAAAGGTCAAAACCAACACCTTGAATTCGGCTCGGCAAGCAACTGGTAGCCAGTGCAACTCATTAAGCACTGGCGTGATGTGATCACGCCGGCGGCTGCCCTTAATCAGGCGAGCCGCTGCGTTCTGTACCAGCTGAAGCTTCCGAACCGTCTTCCAGGGTAACCCCACGTAGAGCGCATTACAGTAGTCTAGGCGAGAGGAGACCAAGGCATGAACCACTGATGGGAGCAGGTGATTAGGTAGGGGCGCAGCTGCCGTATCAGATGGAGTTGATACAGCGCCGCCCGGCTCACAGCTGCCACCTGAGCCTCCATGGACAGCTGGGAGTCTAGAATGACCCCCAAGCTGCGGACCTGGTCCTTCAGGAGTAGATGTACCCCATTCAGCACCAGGTCAACATCCCCTAACCTCCCCTTGTCCCCCACCAGAAGTACCTCGGTCTTGTCGGGGTTCAGTTTCAGCATGTTCCTTCCCATCCAGCCAGCCACTGACTGCAGGCAGGCACTTGGACAGGGTCTCAACGGCCAACCTTGGTGAGGACTTAAAACAGAGGTAGAGCTGCGTGTCATCCGCATACTGATGACACCGCACCCCAAACCTCCTGATGATAGCTCCCAGCGGCTTGAGGTAGATGTTGAATAACATCGGGGGGAGGATGGAACCCTGCGGCACTCCACAAGTGAGCAGCCGAGGGTCTGAAACCTCCTCCCCAAGAACTACCCTCCGATACCTTCCAGAGAGGAAGGACCGGAACCACTGCAATACAGTGCCTCCCAAGCCCAACCCCTCCAGGCGGTCCCGGAGGATATCGTGGTCAACACTATCAAAAGCCGCTGAGAGATCGAGGAGGACTAGAAAGGAGCATTCGCTCCTATCCAAAGCCCTCCTCATATCATCCACCAAGGCGACCAAGGCCGTCTCCGTCCCATGTCCAGACCTGAAGCCCGACTGGCACGGATCTAAATAATTGGCTTCATCCAAGTGTGCCTTCAACTGAGCACCCACCACCCGCTCGATCACCTTGCCCAGAAATGGTAAATTGGAGACTGGGCAAAAGTTGTTTAAATCCTGGGGATCCAAGGAGGGCTTCTTTAGAAGCGGTCTCATTACTGTCTCCTCGAGGGAGGCATTCACCACTGCCTTGATCCCCTCACCCAGTCTCTCCCTACAGTTCATGATGAGCCAGGACGGGCAAGGATCAAGCAAGCAGGTGGTCGGACTCACAGATGAAAGCACCTTGTCCACTTCATCAGAAGGAAGAAGCCGGAACCGATCCCACAAAACCAGTCTGCCATTGGCCTCCTCCCGCTCACTCTCTGTGTCCACGACGTACGATATCCCACTCCTAATCCGATTAATTTTATCTGCGAAGTGCTTCGCTAAAGCCTCAAAGGAGGCTTTTGACTGTTCCAGTGGGTCCGGAGCGACTGGACCGACCAGACTCCGGACCACTTGGAACAGCCTCCTTGGGCAGCACTCTGCAGATGCAATGGAGGCAGCATAGAAATTCTTTTTTGCTGCCTCCACCGCCACCCGGTAGGCTGAAGATGCAGCTCTAACCCGTGTTCGATCGTCTTCGGAGTGGAAATTACGCCATCGGCGCTCTAGCTTTCTCACCTCTTGTTTCAGAGCTCGCAGCGAAGGAGTGAACCATGGCGCCGTGCGAGCTCTGTTTAGGCGAAAAGGGCGCTTCGGGGCAACTTGGCCTAATGCCCTGGTGATTGCAGCATTCCAGTCATCCACCAGGGTCTCGACCGAGCTACCGTTTGTGTGCTCCAATTCCCCAAGCGTGTTCAGGAATCCATCCAGATCCATAAGACGCCTGGGGCGGACCATCCTAATAGGTCCCTCACCCCTGCAGAGGGGTTGTGGCACCGAGAAATCCAACCCCACCAGATAGTGATCTGACCATGACAAGGGGGTGGTGGATATACCCCCGATTTCCAGATCATTTCCCCCTTCTCCAGAAACAAAAACCAAGTCCAGTGCATGACCGGCTACATGGGTAGGTCCAGTTAATACAGGGTGCAGCTCCCAGGAAGCCATGGTCTCCATGAAGTCCCAAGGTGCCCCGTGAGGGCAGCCCTCGAATGCACGTTGAAGTCCCCCAGCACCAATAGCCTGGGGGACAACACACGCACATCAGAGACCACCTCCAGCACCTCGGCCAGGGAGTCTGTCATGCAGCGGGGTGGACGGTACACGAGCAGAATCCCCAGACTGCCCTTTGGACCTAACCTCCAGTACATGCACTCAATAAACTTGGTCTCCCAGAGAGGGAGTCTGGTAAGGACCAAGGACTCCTGGTAGATAACAGCCACTCCCCCTCCCCGTCCCCCAACCCTTGGCTGCTGGGCATATGAGAAACCGGCCAGACACAAGGCCGCCAGAGTTGGAGCAGCGGCCTCGTCCAGCCAGGTTTCCGTAATACATGCCAGGTCCGCACCCTCATCCAAGATCATGTCATGGATTACAGATGTTTTTTGGGTAATGGACCTGGCATTACACAGCAGCAAACGCAAGGGTGGGGAAGGAGCCACACACACACACCCCAGTTATTCCTTGGCTCTGGGCAGGCCTGGAACAAGGGATAGATATTAAGCATCGATCCCCTGTTCCCCTTAATCGGCATGGCCTGCCCCTAGCACTCTGCCAGCGTCTGCCGCTCAACAATAGCGTCTAGGACTAGAGATTAACCCTAGACCCGCACAGTCCTGAAATTGCGAATCTCAAATTTTCTCAGGGGTGAGTTGGCACCTAAAGTTCCTGAGATACCCTTAGAAATCACAAGACTTCAAAGAAATCACAAACTTTTACGCGTCTTTGTATTTGGCTTCAGTATTATCACCATAGTTATTTTCTTTCTTCATTTCCCCCTCCTCCAGCTACAGTGCAAACTAATAATAAAATGTGGTCCTCCAGAACATAAGCACAGAGATTGCCATCCTTCGGAAAACCAAGATTCTCAATGTGTCTCAAATGCCAGCAGGTATTTTTTGTGTCTGTCCCAAATTCAGGAATATCATAAGCCAGGCCATAATTTTAAAGGGGAAAGTAGTGGCAGAACTCAGCTGCAAAGGAACGGTTTGTCCGATGGTAGCCTTGGCTGAATTGCAAGGAATTCTAGGATTCCTATTGACCATGACTGCAGCCAGATTATTCCCATTCTCCTGAGGGGTGGGGGATCAGAAAACAGACACACATCCTGCCTTTTAGAATTGTCCCTACTTGCCAAAGGAAACCCAATTTCTCTCTTCCATACATCCCTGTAAGTCAGGAGTAACCAATATTAAAAGAAAAGATAAACAGGCCGAAGATATTTTCCAGAAGGTGGAATTTAATCTGACAGTTGGAGGCCAGAGTCAAGTGAGCTATGCACATAGAGGACCAGGGCTAAGAATTTAGTAACCTACACGGTGCTGTAAGAGTTAGAGGTACGTGGAGCAAAAGTAATCACAAGATATTCATGTCATAGATTTCATAGATCATAGAGTTGGAAGGAGCCTACAAGGCTATCGAGTCCAACCCCCTGCTCAATGCAGGAAACTAGAGGAGGGGTCTCCCATCCAAGTCAATTACTCATACCCAAAGCACAGGGCTTAACATGCTTCAGAACTTTGGTGTTTCAGTGTCCAATCAGATTCCAGACCCTTTCCTCAGCTTTCAAACAGATCCGTAAGGTGGGCTGCTGAGAAGCCGAACAACTAAGGTTTCCCCCCGGAAGTATCCACTTCTCATCTTTCCCACCAAGCTTCTTGCATCTCTTCAGACTTCTTAGGACCTAGGAGGAGTCCCATTTTGAGAAGCCCTGCTTGATTCCATCTTTGAGCCAATGGCCCCGGCTCGCACCACCAACATGGGTTAAACAAGCCATGGTGACTTGTTTAAGCTACGGTGCATGCCAGGTGCCATTTGCCTAATTACCTGCCCAGGCGCAGCTTGTCATGCTGTCTGAATCCTGCTCAGCCAGAAAGCTTACCTTGGGCTAGTCATTCTCTCTCAGCCAAACATACCTCAGAGGGTTGTTGTGAGGATAAGAGGGGAGATGTTCCTTGGAGGAAGGATGAGATAAAAAAAAGAGTGACTAAATAAAATGTTTTACACTCACCTCTCCCTCTCCCCCATCCACAAGTCTATTTCAGACTGCATGCTCTTCAGGGATAGTCTTGGCTTAGATGGCTTTAAAGGGGGATTGGACAAATCCAAAGAGGGGGAAGAGCACTGGCTCTAAGCCAAAATAGATAAATGGAACTGCCATGTACAGCAGAGGGCTCCTGCCTCCAGATACTGCTGGTGGACTTCCCGGGACAGAAGCACCTGTCTGGCCATGGTGGGGAAGAGAGGAATGGACTACGGGGACTTCCCTTGCTCAGATGCAGCAGGGGTCTCTGCGCTCATGTTTCTCTGCAATGCTCCATGCAATAATAATAGACTCAACAAAAGGTTATTTAGTTGCAATTTAAAATCTTATCTTAAAATTCAAATCTCATGATTTTGTAGGGCTCAAATTGATTTTGTTTGATCGTTCTTGGTTTGTGGCCCTGAAAAGTTGTATCTCAATACCTTGAGGCCAAGGAGCATTTTGCTGCTTATAAAAAGGGTTAAATTAATGTTTAGGAAACACTTTAATAAGAAGGTCAACCCAGTGCTACACACTGCCTGAAAGGGCATTTGTAACCACCAATGTTCTTATAACCATGACCTATTAAGGCATATGCTTAGGCCCAAAACAATTTTTATAACCCTGTTCCAAGATACATTATATAAGGCATGCCTATAATAAAAAATCTGACTGGTCCTCTTTTTATAACTTCAGCAGCATCCGATCCTCTCCATAATAAACACTACAGAGAAAAGCAACATGAAATCAGTGTCAGCTGACATGGAAAGACAACTAAGGGCGCATGTTTAGACAGAAAAAGGTCCTACACATGACCCAGCCAACCATGTTGGCCGGGGCATGCTGGGAGTTGCAGAACTTTTTTCTGTCTAAGCATGCATAGGATTGTGCCCTAATGTTATTAGAATTGCTGCAAGGCCTGTAATCCTATGCACATTTACTTGGGAGTAAGCCCCACTGAGCATGCACAGGACTGGGCTGTCCAAGTGTTAACTATCTGCAATAGCCCAATGTGGCTCAATGGACAGCACTGGAATGGCCCCTGGGTTCAAATCCCAGCTCACACAACACCTCACTAAGTTGCCTTTGGTTTCTCATCTATAAAACAGAGGCATTATTCATGACCTACCTTGCAAGGATTGTTGGAAAGCTTATTGACATCAGGTTTGTAAATCATTCTGAATGCTAGAAATGCAATGACTAAAACCTTTAATTAGAGTTGTTAATGTGTTCATTTCAGTAGTTAAGGCTCTCTGCCTAGAGAAGTTGGAGTTTCAGCTGAGAAACTCCAATTGTCTTGCTAAACCTCCTTGCCTTGAAGTGGCTGAAAGACAGAGATGACATCTGTTTGTTCAATTCAACGATATATTTAAGAAATTAATTGTCCTGCAGTTACCAACAGCTCAAACTAGACCTTACCAGCTTCACCATAGGAAATGGCAGGCTGTGAATCGCATGGGACCTTACTGCCCATGCACATATGCTTACCTACATGTACACTAGAGACAAAAAGCATCTCCCCTCCCACCCTCTACCCTACTCCGCTCAGAGATTTGTTTAATTTATTTATTACAATTATCTATATCCCACCTTTCAGGATACAAATCCTTCCAAGGCAACTTATAAGTAACATCAAATTACACTAATAAAATCACAACAAACCATAGTTTTAAATTCTAAAGGGGCTGAGTCCTGAAGAGTTGATTGGCAGAGATGCAGGGCAGCAAAAGAAAGTATTTCTTTACACAACACATAATTAGCACATGGCATTCACCGCTGCAAGATGTGGCCATTATTTATTCCTTCATCACAATAAGACACTCTCATGTTCTCTCTCTCTCTCACACACACACACAACCCTCACAACCATCCTGTGAGGTAGGTTAGACTGAGAGGTCGTGACTGACCCAGGATCACCCACTGAGCTTCAGAGCTAAGTGGGGCTTTGGATCCGGGTCTCCCCAGCCCTTGTCTGACACTCTACCACTACACCACACTGGCCAGCAGCTTAGACAGCTTTTTTAAAAAAAGAATTAGACAAATCCACCAAGGACTAGAAGCCTGCAGCCAAAGAATGGGCTGGTTAGTTCGAATCCATATATGAACTTCAATACACACAAGTAAGCACAGATGCGCGCGCGCACACTGCATTTTAGCACAGTCCCACAGTAATAGCAGAAGCTACAGCTGGCAGAATTTCCCTGCCAGGAATGTTCCCCTTGGCTCCCTGGAGCTCAAGTCCCAGCCCTCCCAAGAGCCCCTCCTGTCTGTTCCGCTCCATCCTGCCAAGCGTGTACAGCTCCTCCTGCCTCCAAGCCCCCCCCCCCCCGTGTGTAGCTTTGCCTGCACCCTCCTTTCTCCTGGGTGCCCCCTTTCTCCACTCTTCCCCACCCCTTGTTTCATCAGGATCCTGCCTTCTAGGGCTCTATTTGGTCTGACTTCCTTCAGCCAGCCTCCCTCACACTCCTCTCTAGACTCTCTTTCTCACTTCAGAGCCTTGTCTGGATTTTACGCACTGGTACGTTTAAAATCCCCTATTCAATTAGCCCCTTCTTGCCTCAATTCCCTGCCTCCTTGGCAGTTTTCGTCAAGCTGCACTCTCCACCTACCTTCCCTTCATGTCCCTCTTTCTTAGTCCATTCCTTTCTCTGCACTCTTCCTTCAAACTCCTTGTATCTTAGCTTCCCTACTTCTTCATTCTATCACTGTGTGAGATTTCAATCCCAGGCAAACTGATATCTTTGCCTTCCCTCACAGAAGCTGGACTGCAAGTTAAAGTTTCCTTAACTGAACATTCTGTGCCGCCACCACAGCAGGCCAGCCAATCAGTGTAACCCCCCACAAGTGCAATACAATAGAGAGGTCTGTCATTGGCGATCAGCCATGATAGCTAAATAGAACCTTCATGTTCAGAGGCAGCATATCAGGAGCCAGGGGCAAATAGAGGACTGTTGGCCCACACAGCAGCCACTACTTGCCAGCTGCCTTAAAGTGTCAACTTGGAAACAGGGTGCTTGGCAAAAGGGCCTGATCCAGCAGGGTTCTTCTTAAGTTCTTACAATGAGTTGAAGCTCTGGCAACACACTAAAAGTGTTTCCCCCGGTTTAATTCAATTGGTTTTATGTACTTATTGCTGTTTTGTTTTGACATTTTAAAGACATTTGTTGATTAGGTTTGGAAAGTTTCTAAAGGTGCAATCCTATGCATGTTTAGACAGAAAACAGTACTACAACTCCCAGCATTCCTTACAACTCCCTACAGCGTGCCTGGTTGGGGAACACTGGGAATTGTAGGGCTTTTTTTCTGTCTAAACTAGCATAGGATTGTGCCCTAAGCTGAAAAGCAGAGAGGGTGTGTTTGGCGTAGGTATGATAGTGGTCTTCAACTATCTGAAAGGCTGTCTCACAGAAGATGGAGCAAACTCGTTCTCTGTTGCTGCAGATGGCAGTACTAGAACCAATTGGTGGAAATTGCAGGGAAGCAGATTTTGGCTAAACATTCAGAGACACTTCCTAACAGTGAGAGCTGTTCAGCAGTGGAACCAACTGCCTCAGGGGGGTGGCACGCTCTCCATTGCCAGAGCTATTTAAACAGAGGCTGAACAGCCATCTGTCAGGGATGCTGTAGCTGGATGCTGCATTATGGAGCCTGCACTGAGCAGGAGGATGGACTAGATGATCTCCCAGATCCCTTCTAACTCTATGCTATATAATTATAAAGACAGACAAAATCAGTACAGACATTTATCAGGGACAAGGTTGAAAAAAATTGGGTCTGTCCACCAAGAGACCACTACACCACAGCTGCCAGGGTCCCCAAGTCCTAACAATGCCCCGAGAGTGGCAGTCCCATCTCATCACTGACTGCATCCCATCTTTCAACTCACTACCCAGGTGTAAGGCCATTCAAGCTATCTAATCCTACCACCACCACCCTGTAAACTTCCCAATATTACAGCTGATGTACTTGCCTGCTGTTGCTTTGCAAGCATTTATTTATTTATTTATTTATAGTCCGCCCAGTAACAAAAAGTTATCTGGGTGGATTACATAATAAAATAATAAAACCATAACATTTCACAATGCAAATCACTCCAGCAACAGATCCTTAGATAGATAGATAGATAGATAGATAGATAGATTCATAGAGTTGGAAGGGGCCTACAAGGCCATCGAGTCCAACCCCCTGCTCAATGCAGGAAACTATGTACTTAAAGTGTTTGACAATATGCCAATAAAACAACCCATAATCCCAATTTTTTTTAAAAAAAAAAAACTGACTGCGAAGCAACTAGGCAGTGCTACTGTGTTTTTTATCACACCACATCTAAATTTGCTATTGCTGTGGACAATTTCATCCAAATTGCTTGCAGGTGTTTTTTTTTTAATTCCTCTACCAACGATTTCTCAACAGTATTATTGGCCAATAACTGGAGGGTACTTCATGCTTGGAGGTCCAAGTTCAGGTTCCTGCCCACCCCAACCCCCCATCGTGAAACTCACTGACCAGCCACTGGCTCAAATCAGACCTGATTTATTATTTTTATCCTGGTTTCCTGTCTGGACATAAATGAAGAGCTTACACAATTAAAAGAAAATAAAACAATAAGCAAAATTAAACATAAAATTACGCACAAACAAGAAAAAAAAGCAACTGAAAACCAGCAGCAAATAAAAACAAATCCAAAAAAATCAAAGGCATGCTGGGACAGAGAGGGCAGTGGGAACACCAAACCATGGGTTGCACGAACCAATCATTTAGAGCCCTCAAATGGACAGTACAAGAGGCCAGCCAAGGCTCGGAGGTGCTTATCTGCTTTCGTTTCCACTCTCTTCGGACTTATGCTTCTTAAATCCACCCCTGCTTCCATGCAGCAGCAGTTTCTTGAGCCGGGAAGATGCTCCTGCTCATGGTTTATCAATTTGGACATCACACCACACCGGAGTTACACTTCTTTAACCATGTTTCAGTGCCATGTCAGAACTGAGCCACTATCTAGCCTACCTCACAGTGCTGTTGTGATAATCCCAGGCGCCAGCTTGAGTTCCTTGACAGATTCCAAATTAATGATGCAGGCCAGGCGGTCTCACTGTCCCCTCCAAAGCCTCGCATAGGACGTGCCCCCAATGGCATTCTGCATGTTTCCAGCAGCAGCAGCAAGGACATTGTTACGGGTAACCCACCAACAAACCTAGCTGTGGTTTCAGCAACACACCAGAGATACATAGGAATTCCGTGGGGTTTCAGCAGCACCAGGAAGAGACAACTCCAAATATTGTCTTTAAGACAAAAGGACAGATATATTTGAAACAAGATTATCCTGTGTGTAGAGACGAGGGATATATTATTATTTTTCAGACTTTCATTCCATCTTTCCACTTCAGAACAAAGCTCTCAAGGTGGCTAGCGTCAATAATGAAAAACAATCCACTCAATAAAATAGTTTTAAAAGCAAACAGAGCAACAAAGAGAACAGCTGCAAATAATTCAAGAACACTCCAGTGGGAACAAAATAATGGGGGGCAAAGTCAAGCCAAAAGCCTGATAAAGCCAAAAAGGTTTCCCAAAGATGGGGCTAAATGGACCTCCAAGGGCACAAGTGAGGTTCAGATCCTGGGTGCTGCACGCAAAAAGGACCTTCCCCACCGTCCCACCAACTGTACTGCAGATGGTGGCAGGACACACAAAAGGCCTTTCCCACTGCCTGGGTAGGATGGAGGCGGGGGGGGGGGGGATGGTCCGTTGTGTGTCCTGGTCCCAAACCAGGATGAGTTTTAAAGGATAATAACCAGCACTTTGAATTGTGTCCAGAAATGGAACAGTAGTTAGTGAAGACAGTATAAAAATGGAGTCATGTGCTACAAAGGAATTTTCAAGGGGAGTGCAACCCCATGCAAAACAAGCTGAACCCTGGACCAACAGTCCTGCTGACAGAGAGCACTTTGGTCTTGACTGGATTAAATCTCGGATGGTTTGCACATACCTAGTCCATTACCAATTTCAGACAATGGTTTAGGAATGAAAGAACTTCAACACCATAACCTTAACATTTTACAATAGATTCTTTGATGCTGACAATAATGCAGAAAGGAAGGAAACAGGAAGGGGAAACAGTAGTCAGCCCAGTGCACAACGTTACAGACATCGCCACAGACAGGCAGTTGAACCCAGCTGGTGGAAGGAAGGATGGAGAGATAAACAAAGAGAGCAAAGACTTAAGAACAAAGATGGAAAAACAGACACCAGCTATAGATGCGAAGACCCAAACGCTCAAGACTATCCCAAGGTTATACATTAAGAGACCACATTTGAAGACAACTGTCATTTTTGTCAACCAGAGTCCATCTCTCTTAAAAGCAGAGAGCGGTGGGCCAGTCATAAGAGGAATGGGGTTGGGTTTTGTTCAGGGACATCCAACAAATTGGCCTCTTGCCTAGTAAGATGGTTCTGCAAGACATCCTGAAACACAACACCCCAGTGGAATGGGAGGAAGGGACATGGCTTCTGAGAAGTTAGTGTATCTGCTCCCCAGCAACTGCTTGAAAGACCACAAGGCCTGAGGGGAGGTTGCATCTGCGGGAAACACACACACTTTGCCCTGTCATGGGAGATGGCTGCCCTTGCCATTCTTAACTGTGGGTGGAAACAGATTTCCAGAATATTGAGCGTAGCAACTGGGTTAGCCAGCAACCTGATGCCAGTAACACAGGGGATGGAAATTGTGTGAACTGTGTATGTAAGAAGGGCTACCAAAGCAATGTTTTTGTGTAATTATATGATGCTTTGGGTCTCACTCACTCAGGATATACGATGTAGCTATATACCCACAGCGGAATGAGGTTGGCCACTCCTGAGGGTCCTGAAGACACTGAACTACTTCGGACTACAGGTGGGAAATTCCATTTTTGAACATACTTTGGCAGAAAATACTACAGAAAACTAGCACAGTAGGGCTATTCCGGGATTTCTCCCTGATGTGCTGGTGTTGGTAATTGTTGTTGTTTTTTAAAGTGGGAGACCAACCCAAAATGTAGGAGCACCACGTTTAGACTACTGCAATGCATTCTACATGGGCCAACCTCAAATAGTGTCCAGAAGCTTCAATTGTTGCAAAAGGCAGCAGGCTACTAAATGGTGCATGGTATCGGGACCATATTACACTGGTCTTGAAAGACCTGTACTGGTTGCCAATTGCTTTCCTAGTTCAATTCAAGGTTAAAGATTTTAACCTTTAAAGCCCTAAACAGCTTTGGACCTGGCCATCTATGGGACCTTCTGTCTTGCTATGGACCTGCCCGAGTATTAAGATCTGCAGGTGAGGCCCTTTTGAGGACACCAGGACCCGCAGAGGCCATTGGTCAGGCAAGCATGAAAGGGCTTTCTTTTTAATTCAGCCTTTTAAATTATGTAGTTGTTTTAATGTTTTCCTGTTTTAATGTTCCTGTTCTTTATTGTGTTAAGGTTTTATTGTTTTAAGTTGTGTGCGCTGCCCTGATGGTTTAGCAAATATGGCAGTATATAAATGTTTAAAATAGATAAAAAGCTATAAATAAAATGCTATTTCCCCACCAAGAGGCTGAAGTGGTACAGACCCTCTATCACCTCATTCCACTGTATATGCCAGGCCTCCTTCCCCCACTCCAGTATTGAAATTGTTGGGGTAATTTCCCATGACCCCTAGAACTTGGCACAAGCCCAACTGAAGATACCTTGATTAATAATCTGAAATTGCAATATTTTTACAATTCTCCTTCAAAACAAAGGATTAAAAAAGCGTATCCCAAAAGGATTAGTGTGCTTTTCACTTCACCTGCAAATCTGAAATTTGGCACATGTCAGGGTGCCTAGGAACATATAACTCAAAACATTGGAAAGGCAGACATTTCTAAGTCTCTCCCTAGATACAAGAGGCATGAAGCATACCACAAAAATACTTACCGGTAAGTTAATTCCAGGCCACACAGAAAGCTGAAATTTGGTACATAAGTATCCCAAGACAGGAGGAAAGTCTAGAACTAGGGCATTTTAATATCTAACCATCACAACTTGGGTATGAATTTTACGTAATAGTACAAGCCAACATCCCTGCATACAGCAAGCTAAGCTGGAGGTTAGACAGAATCCTGGGCTGTAGGAGCTCTGTTCGTTCCACCTTCAAGTTGCGACTTAGAGGGGAGGGGACTCCAAGAACATGCATCTACGCTCTCGTAGAAAAGAAGCTGAATTTTTTAGTACAGTACAGAATTTACTAGCACATGCATACGTGTGCGCGCACACACACATATATATATATAATTTATCTGGTTAAGAAAGTATATGCACCTTTTCCATGTAATAGTACAAGCCAGCAAATAAAATTCATACAACTGTAACGTGTAGAGACAGCAAAAGGAACCAATCAGAAACCGTCTTCTATCTATTTCAGAAGAGATCCTCCCTGAAACCCAATATGGTTTCCGCCCCTCTAGAGGGACAGTAGACATGATTTTTACTGCACGTCAGCTCCAAGAAAAATGCTGGGAGCAAAATCAACCCCTTTATATGGCATTTATCGATTTGGCTAAGGCCTTTGATACTGTAGACCGTACAGCTCTCTGGACTATCCTTATGAAAATTGGATGCCCCAATAAATTTGTGAATATCTTGCGACTTCTCCATGACAACATGACGGCAACGGTTTTGGACAACAACGGCTCTCATGGTGCTCCATTTAAAGTGGGATCAGGTGTTATCGCCCCAACATTATTTGCCATTTTCATCGCCATGGTTTTACATCTTGTCGAGGGGAAATTTCCCACTGGTGTGGGAATTATATATCGAACAGATGGAAAGCTTTTTAATCTCAGCAGGCTGAAAGCAAAAAGTAAGGTAATTACAACCTCCGTTGTGGAACTTCAGTATGCTGATGATAATGTGGTCTCCGCACATTCAGAGGATGATCTCCAAACTATCCTAAATGCTTTTGCAGAAGCATACGAAAAACTTGGTCTCTCACTTAACATCCAAAAAACCAAAGTGCTTCATCAGCAAGTGCAAGCTAACCCTTTGGTGATGCCATCTATCCAGCTTGGCGGGACAATACTGGAAAATGTCGATCATTTTCTCTATCTTGGCAGCTATCTTTCTGTTACAGCTAACATCGACAGTGAAATCCAGCATCGTCTGAGCTCCGCAAGTGCCGCATTTTCTCGAATGAAACATAGAGTGTTCGAGGATCGGGATATTTGTAAGAAGACCAAAACACTGGTTTATGAAGCCATTGTATTACCAACTTTATTGTATGCCTGCGAAACATGGACTATCTATAAACGTCACTTCCACCTCCTTGAAAGGTTTCATCAACGTTGCCTCCAGAAAATCCTGCGAATTACTTGGGAAGATAGACGAACAAATGTCAGTGTACTGGAAGAAGCAAAGACTACTAGCATTGAAAAAATGATCCTTCAACGCCAACTTCAGTGGACCGGTCATGTTGTTCGAATGCCTGACTGCCGTCTCCCAAAGCAGTTACTTTATTCCCAACTCAAGGATGGAAAGCGGAATATCGGTGGTCAATATAAGAGGTTTAAAGATGTTCATAAGGCTAATCTAAAAAAATGCAATATAAATATCGAAAACTGGGAAGCTCTGGCCCATGAACGATCTAAATGGAGGTTGGCCTTTCACAAAGGTTCCATGGACTTTGAAGAAGCCCGAGTGCAAGGTGAAAGGGAGAAACGTGCTAAGCGAAAAGCACGTCAAATGAATCCTTTACAGGGCCATCTTCTATCTGGTAACCTGTGTCCTCACTGTGGGAAGCTGTGTGGATCTAGGATTGGCCTCCACAGTCACTTACGGACCCATCGCTAGAGTCTACACAATCTTCTTTAGAATTTCCCCCTTTTATCCCGGAAGACAATCTTACTCGGTCACGAGTGATCGCCTGATGATGCAAAAGGAACCAATCAGAACAAAAACAGTAAAAAGCAGCCAGCAATTATCCCTTTAGAACTGTGGGGCAGGCCCAGATTCAGGGGCAGGCAACAGCCTGGATCACCGGATTCAGGAGGTGACTGCCATGGGTTATATATTAGACTGTCTACTCAACAGCTGAAACAACAGTTTGTATGACATGAATAAATACAAATTTACAGATCCTAGTGTGCAAATTTATTATCCTACATAACAGGGATAAAACCATGTGTGCAAATCGTGCATCAAAGTCATGAAATGAGCTACAAGCGCAATTAAAAAACAAGGTATCCAAAAGCTGAGAAGATGGAAGGTGTACCAGTGACACTCCACACCTGAGTCTAGGGCTGCTTCTGCTGTGATGAATAAGGGTTTAGCCAGGTGCCTCCCTAACTGGCCGGGGGGGGGGGGATGTTCCATAAATGGGGCACCACCACTGATTTAAAGGCCTTCTCCCTAGTCATTATCCACCTCACCTGAGAAGGTAGGAGAGACAGACAGACAGAAGATTAAGGGAATAAGAGAGACTGACAATAGCCAACTGAGTAAAAATGTATGTTTGGTAAGTTTATCAAAAAAACATAGAGAAAAGAGTGCAAAGGAATGATACACACACACAGGAAACAGTTATGAGAACCAAAACATATGAACAACAACAGATCAAGGGTAGTGTGTCAGTGTATACACATATTTCTGCAACTGTATGACCGAGGCAGTGGACAGAAAGGGAGGAAAACCACATCATGCCAAAAGGGAAACAGAGTATGTGTGAATGTAAATAGATATTGGCTACAAGCGTGGAAAGGATGCTCGTTTCCCCTGCTTGGCTCGCAAGCTATCTAGACCAGCCTTCTCCAACCTGGTGCCCTCCAGACTACAACTCCCAGAATCCCCCAGCCAGTATAGCTGGGAGTTGTAGTACAACACATCTGGAGGCCACCAGGTCAGGGAAGGCCAGTCTAGACTATGTTTACGCTTTTCTAAATCCAGCCTTCACTGCCACCTACCCCACCCCACTATGACAATCCTGCTTCCACAGCATCTGAAACATCCTTTCTTCTCTCTCCCTTCACCTGCAACAGCATTGACATCCAGTGGAGTGACCCAGGAGTGTTCTCCAACAGTCTTACCTTCTGGAAAGGAGACCCCAACAGACACAACTGCCCGAAAACATGCCAAGACCAACTTCATGCTTTGCACAGCTGCTGCAGACACCCCTCAGCACTGCCCTCTTCCGACACCCTCTCACTCCCACCAGCACTCTTCCTCCCCATAATGCCTGCTTGGGGTTAGAAGAATCTCTACCATCCACCTACAATTTCCCAACAGTCACCTTTTCACTTTTTTAAACCAGAGCTGTCAGTCTCCACCACAAGGCAGAACTGCAGAGCTCCAGGACCCATTTATCAAGACCAAGGCTCCTGCTGACAAGCCAGGATTGCTGCCTTCCCTACCCTGACCCTCTCTGACTGTGTAAGTCACACACACACACTGCCCTCTCCAGACACAGATGCCATCCTAAGAACTACTTACACACACACTAATATTTTACAAGTGGGTTGCTATGCTAGCAACAGAGACAGCACTGTCACCCATCAGACCAGATAGAGTGGATGGGAGAAACAGCTTCCTGAGGGTGTCTGGCCCCATCAACACAGCTTCAAAGTACCTCTCCCATATTCAAACAGAAGGGTTACCCCCCCACACACACACACACACGTTATGTGAAACTTTTATGGAACTTATAATGTTGTGGGAACCTGGAAGTCTTCAGGGGACCCAAGGTTGGAGAACACTGTTCTATACAGTGCAGAGTTCTGTTCCCATGACAACTGCATGCCATGGGAACCTGGCTGAAGGGAAGATGTCATTTGGCATAGCTTGTAGCCCTGAGTTAGTATTGGGACCAACTGAGCAACAAAGCTTAACATATAAAATATGAAACTCTGTTTGAAGGTCTCGTAGTAATATTATTATACCTGCATTCATACAGCTCTTTTCTTAAGAGCTCAGAACACTTTACATACATTATCATGGTAATTCCTGCAACAGAGCTGTAAGGTTGGCCAGTATTAATTAAGAACACAAGAGCTGCCATGCTGGATCAGACCAAAGTAAGTCCATCTATTCTTAACAGCCACCAACCAAATGCTTCCAAGAAACCCACCAGGAGGCCATGGAGGTTACAGACCTTCCCTGTGGCTCATCCTCAGCTCAGGTCCTAGGTACATACCCTCTAATTGTGGAAGCTCTATTTGGCTTGCCATGGCCAATATCCATAAGAATTGCCTTGCTTAAGGGGGAACTGAGGATGAGACAAAGACTTGTCAAATGGTATCTGAGAGGTGAGATTTGAAGCAAAGACTTCCTGGCTCATATCCTTAACCCCATCACCAGATCTCTTAAAGTAACAACATTCTAGAGACTTTGAGATGTCTTTAAATAACAGGCCTTGGTGAACCATAATCTATAGAGGCATACACCGATTCTCCACCAACCTACACACATGCATGTGTGGTAATCCATAATTCCTCTGTCTGTTTTGCTCTGATATTGATTAGGATACTGGGCCGGATTTACTAATGGATTGATCCATTATGACAGCTTGCAATGAAAATGCACACATGCACGCACGCACGCACACACACATCTGGTCTGCAATTTGGGGCAGGTGTTGAGTGTCAACATCAGAGATCACATCCATCCCTCTCTCCCTCCCTCCCAGCAACTCTCAACTGCCTCCCACCAAAATGTCAGCACTGAGCTCTAACTCCACTATTCTACTACCAAGAAACAGCCGGGAGCTGGATCCAGAGACCTGGATTCAAGTACCCCTTCTGTGATCGCCTTATTATGTGGCAACTTAAGCTGCAATCTTATACACACTTACTTGGGTGCCCAATGGGGCAAGGCACTCATAGGATTACAGCGTCAGTCTCCCTGGGCCTCAATTCTCCACTGTCAAATGGGAACATTATTGACAGACAGGAGGTCAAGATCAAAAGAGCTTGGCACATCTTTATGAGCGCTAGAAACAAGAAAAATAGCTAGCTTTTTATTCCCAGTGCTGCTTCCACATTCCTCCTGCCCCTCTCCAACACCCCCCTCACAACTGCACCAATTCCTCCCCCTCATCCTCAAGATACCATGGTTCCAATTTTGCAGTTTTCTCCCTATATTCTTTAGCCAGCATGCATAATTTACACCCACCCAACTTCCTGATTATCCTTCCTTATTCCTTTCCGAGCCCCCCTCCGCTTCTCAAGGCAACTCTGTAAATATGCATTCCTCCTCTCCCCTCTATAAACAGCAGCTCCTAATATACGAGCCCAGGCACCCCCGATTATTTTCTAGTTCCCACCATCCTTCCCTCCAGCCTGCTCCTTGGGATTGTTCCCCAAGTCACTTTCTGCCCCAAAACATTTGACCCCTCCCTCCACATGGAGACCCCGCATTTCAGGGTATGCCGAGGCGCACGGCCGGGGGCTGCCACGGCGAGACGACGACGACGCCCCCCGACGCCCCTCCCCCGCTGTGCGCGGGCACCTGAGCATCGGCCCCCGCCCCAGGCGAAGCCCACCTGCCGGCGCCAAGACCCCCCGCGGGCTCCCCTTTACGGCCTCCACTTCTCGGGCCCTTTTCCTGCATACGAGGTCTCTCACACACACGCCAACTCCGGGCCCCCGAGTCGCTGCCTCCCCCCCCCCGCCGCCTCCCCTCCAGCGGGCAGCAGAGCCCGGAGCCGCCCGCACGGGCCCCACCGTGGAAAATGCCCGCCGACCCGGAAAGCGGCCCATCCGGAGCTCCCGCCGCCCCTGCCGCCGCTCGGGGTCCGCCTGCGCGCTTGCCCGGGAGAGCGCGGCGCGGAGAAGCGCCCGGCCCGGCCGAGGCGGCTCCTGAAGCAACCCCACCGGCTGCGGCCCCCAAGGAGGGAACAACCGTCGCCGCCGCCGTCCGCGAAGCCTCACTCACCTCCGAGCGCCCGAAGAACGCGGCCTCTCGCGGGGCAGCACAGGCGGCCGAGCCGGAGGAACGCGCCTCCCGCGGGGTAGCCCAGCTCCGTCCCGGCGCCGCTGGCTGGCTGGCTGGCTCGTCCTGGCCGCGCGCAGCCGCCGCGCGCCTCCTCGCAGCGGGGGTGGCGGCTCCTCTTCCTCTTCCCCCTCCCTCCCTCCCTCCCTCCCTCCCTCAGCCTCGCGCGCTCTTCCCGGCGACCCCTGGAAATAAATAAATACGAGCGGCGGCGGCGGCAGCGGCGGCGGCGGCAACTACATGGCACAAGGCGAGGCCGGCCGAGGGGGAGCGGCGGCGGTGTCGCCCGCTCCGGGCTGAGAAAGCAGGCCGAGGGCGACGCCGACCAATGGCAGGGCCTGGGGGGCGGGGCTACGCCTCAAACGGGCAGATAGAGAAATAAATAAATGATCCCTCCTCCCCTCCGCCCCGCCTGCCCATATCCTTCCGCCCGGAGGAGCCCGCCGCGGCCCGCCGCCGAAGGGCCTTCCTGACCGGTCGCCCGCCGAGCCGCCGTTCCAGGCTTCACGCTCCTGCTGGGTTGCAGCAAGAAAGCCCGATGAAGAGGGGAGAGGTCCTCTGAGCACGTGCAGTCTCGCCTCTGAAACCCGCGTCCATCGTAGCACCGCCGCGGCTGCGGTGATGAAGCGAGGGTTGCTTGCCTCTGCCGCCCGGAGGCCAAACGCGCGCTCGGGGAGGAGTGGCGCGTTGCCGCGGAGAAGCATTACATGTATCTCAAGTGTAAACGATAACACTCGCGTTCGCAGCCGTGGGCTTACCTGGCTGGCCGCCCCCGAGGAAAAAACGTGTTTATGAAGAAGGAGAAAGGACCAGCCTCCGCCACCCCCGCCCTGCTGCTCTCTGGAGGTCACTGGGTATCCCCTGGGCTGTGGGGCTCGGCCCGAGGTCCGGGCCTGGCCGCACCTGCTTATGTTCATCCAAATGCGAAGCCCCGCTGGCCTTTGGCGGAGCAGCAGCAGCAACTGCATCCTTAAGATTTCAAAGGCTTGTGGCAGTTTTATCCTACCATCCTTCAAAGTGCCATATAGGGCTCTCCTCCCCCCCTACCCTCACCACATTTTGTGGTTTTAATTGTTGTGAACCGCCCAGAGAGCTTCGGCTATTGGGCCTACAGAAGTGTAATTAAAAAATAAACATCCCTGTAAGGTAGGTTAAGCCAAGAGGTAGGTTAAGTCTGTGAGTTTTGCAACTGAGCAGGGCTTTGGACAGAAGTCTTTTTGGTTCTAGACTGACCATTTAAAGCCTTTTGATCAACTATGAAAGCTGTTGCTGACAGGCACCATCTCTGAGGAGGCCTTGTGCACACAGACAATGCCTCTTCTAAGATGCCTCTTCTAAGATGGCACCTGCTGCCACACCTGCACATGTCATTAAATGCAAAGCATGCTTCTTTCATCAATAACCACCACACCATCAACCTAAACTGGGCCATTCCCCGCAGCAAGTTCACTTCCTTGGCAACTACGTGATGGGCTCTCTTGGTGCCCGCCAAGCTTCCTGACCCCTCCTGGTTTTTTTATTTGTTAAGATTTTAAAAAATAGTGTTGAGGCTGGCATAGGCACCATGTGGGCCCCAAAGGTGTCCTTATAAAATCAACATGTCTGCCCAGGAAAAAATGTTCGGCGGGCAGTGCCCTAGGCAACTAGTAGTGGGGACCATAGGAAGGAAGGAGGAGGCTTTGCCTGTGTGCATCTTCGTGGCGCTGGTTGGTTTGATTGTTGGGGCGGGGGGGGGGCTGTGTTTCTCTAAACTTGCCTTCTGTTTAATGGGTATGTTGTGCACTTCTCGGGCCCTTTGTGGGGGTAAATACATGATTTGACGTTGGGGTTTCAGCCCCCACCTGTGCCATGTACTCAGTTTCTTGGGCAAGTTACTTGTCTCTGAGCCTCATCCATTTGTCTTCTGTGAATGTGTGAATGGCCAAAAAATGGTGGGTTCAAAATAATGGTTTTGGATTTTGGAGCTCGGACTCCAGGGGTTGCCTTGTGCTTAGGTTCTTGGCAAGTTACCTTTCTTTTAGCCAACGAGTTTTTCTTCTGGGAAATGGGTGTTTTGTTACTGGGCATGCACATCATGGCAGCCATTTTGTGAATGTGCAAAGTTTGCAAACCCTCTGCATGGCAGACATTTTGTGAGAGCGCCCACAAACTCAATTCCAAGTTACCTTAAAAGTAAAAGTTGTCCAGGTTAACCTTATGCTACTATTTCAATTCAGGTGGAAACTCCTCTCCACATTCAGACATTTGAGGACAGATAATTTAGCAAATCCTGCTTCTCCCACCACTTAATCTCTGTGCCAGGATGCTGTTAAAGGTGCACCTGAGGGGGCGGGAGAAACACATCCTTACTTCTTGTAAAAGTTTGCTAATTTTTCTCAACAATCAACATTAACAAACTGGCATTGCTCTAATTTACTAATATGCACTTTTATAATCTCATCTCATCTATGATTTAATTTATTACTAGCAGTAGTGGTGGTAATATTCAGTATTTACATGTATATATATCCTACTCTTCTGTCAATACACACCTTTTTTCTTTTTCTTTTTTTACAAAAAAGGAATATATTAAAAACAAACAATATTAAGGACCACAGAATTAACCATGATATGCATCAGTACTTGAAAAATTTACAATGTAACAGTGTGATATCTTGTCTTTGGCTGGTCTGGTGGTGGTAGTGTTTCTTGAGCATAATTTGCTCATTTGTTTTCTCTGGATTTTCTTAAGCCACTTTCAGTCTCTATTTGAAACAATTTCCCAAACTTCCAGATTGCCCAGTATCTCTAGTCCAAGAAGTTGCTTTCAATTATTCTATTGCTTTCAACTTTTCTGATGCTTTGTTCTTCTGATCTCCCCATCCCATATATGTATGACTTGGGTCTACTGCTAACTGAGGTGGTCAGCCTGTGTCAGGACTGTACCATTCAGACCACAGCTGGGTCAGATGCTGCTCCATACAAAAACATGTCCTGTTGCACATAGAAAACTTTCATCTAAGAGAGAAGACTGGGCAAGCACCTTTCTCCTCCGTTACATGTCTGCTTTCTACATGGAGGGTATATTTAAATATGAAAGAATGTTCCAAAAGGTGAGTCTGCACCTGTGAGTAGTACAGTTTAGGCACAGGTTTAGGGACAATCCTTTTGAGCCTCCCATCCCCACCCCAAGGGGATGGTCTACATGCGCAAATGACAGAAATGTAGTTTAAATGTGCTTATATCAAGGCTTTGGGTTTTAATCAGCTGGTGGTCATGCAGGAGCTAGGTGGATTTAGACTTGCATGTCTAAATGGGGCATTTAAATGCACCTGCTGTATTCATCTGAGCAGGGAACGGAGCCCTCCTAGCTGTGGCCTCAAGGCACCTGATGCAACCACCTTGCTGAAGCAGAGCCAAGTCTGGCTGATGCCTGCCTGCATGGTGGAAAGCTACCTGGGAAGCCATCCCGAGATATAAATAAGAAACCCTGAAGGTGTTTTGAGTCCTTCACCTGCCATCTTTTCTATATTGTTGGAAATGGCCTTATTCACATTTTATTTTTGGTGGAGGAGCATTCTATCATGTGAGCTTCCCCCCTTCTCTGTAAACTAATACAGTCCAGTTGCAGGTTTTCCACTTCAATATAACCTTTCCTCCCTGTAGATAAGTGTGGTGGAAACACCTTCTCGAGGTTGCCAGGGCCACTTTGAAGGGGCCTTCTGCAAAAGGCCTGGTAGTCCCTCTCCTATGATGCAGGTTTTCATGGTGGTGGAAACAGTAGCAAACATCTGTTTTAATAACATCAACATAGTGCCACTCTGCAGACTGTGGGAAAGTAAAATAGTGGCTCACAGACCCAGGTGCTTGGTGTGGGGTTGCCCAGGGCAGGAAGCAGTGATGGTGAGCCCTGCCATGTTATGGGAGCAGGGGTGTACAATGGTGAAGGAGGTGATGGTGGGGCAGGCTAGAAGGATCCGTGTGAGATTGCATCCGTACCTTCTTGGAGGTCAGTATCCAGGATAGGCAGAACATAAGAGCCATTCCAGATCAGACCAAAGGCCTCTCTAGCCCAGCATTCTGTTCCCACCAGTGGCCAACCAGATGCCCCAACTGGAAACCCACAAGCGGAGCATGAGGACAAGAGCCCCCCCTCCCGGTGCTTGTGTTCCCCAGCAACTGGTAATGAGAGGCATTGGGGCTCTTTTCTCCTGTACCAGATGGAGAGTATGTGTGGTATAATCGTGTATAATAGATGTGTTATAGATGTGTTGGACTACAACTCCCATAATTCCCAGCCAGCAGGCCATTGGAGATGTGGTCCAACAGATCTGGAGGGCACCAGGTTGGGAAAGGCTGGTGTATAACTTGTAAAGGCTAGTGATAAGCATTATTAACAGAAGCAGGAGAAGATTCCTGTGTGATAATTAAGGAACTTTAAATGCATTTATGATTTTGGCCTTCTCATTTAAAGGATGGCTTCTACCAGGCTGGGGTTCCATGCTGCAGAGACAGCAGCTTGTAGCAAGAAAGGTTTCAACTGATCAGTCAGCAACAGCCTTCCCCTTTACCGGCTCTGCATGGCTGAGAGACCAGTTGCGCTGCATGAATTCACACACAACCAATTTCTAGAGTTAGGAAAGGGTTGTTGTGGAAAAACTGATCTACTGCGTTGTGTTTTGGAGAGGAAAGTTTATTCGTGAATTCATGGATGGCATCTGAGCAGAGTCAGGAATGCCAACCATAATGATAGCCTTGTAGGCTCCTTCCAACTCTATGATCTATGAAATCTATGAAAAGGAGACACTTCCATTTATACTGAATAGTATCACATAGAGATCAGGTAACAAGGAGTCGGTACAAGGAAACTGAGAGATAATTCAAAAGGAGAGACTTAGACAAGAACAAAAGATCCGGTATTGCCCATCTTCTAGCCATCATGGTAATCTAATCAGTACAGTCTTTCCCAAGGTGATAATGGCTCACAGTACTTTTAGCATAAGAAGGGAAGAGCCTAGGCAAATTAATAGATGAGTGATTTGCCCTCAGGGTGGTTCTTTGGAAGGTCAAGGCAAGGGTCTGACATGTTGGCATGTTTCTGGAAGGTAGAAGGAAAGGTCTGACTTGCCTTTCTGTTTAAACTAAAGCCTGGACAAAATTTACTTCTACAGGGTTTGTGCATCCTCTCCTGCACAATATCTTTCCAAAGTTTTATCCTAGAACTAAGATTAACAGAGTTAATCAATAACAACATTTATTTTATGTGAGTAATCCCTGTGCCCAATGTGCTTTGGAACCTCAGTTGTTCCCAGTCTGGTTTTGCGCTAACACAGCAGACAGAAAACAAGACCAGTGCACTTCTCATTTTATTGCTAGGCTGACTGCATCTGTTTGCCACAGGAAAGGTTCTCCATCTGGAGATGCCCTAAGAACACTCATAAAGCCACCTTAAGGTTGCTGCAACTTAAAAAACACACAGCTGAAAACAAAACAAAAAATAACTCATGTTCTCCAAACTCATCTCCTTACACTAATTGTTTTCTTATGATCCATGATTCCCTGTATCAGTTCCAGTTCAGGCAATTACATCTAATTTCTCAAAAGTGTTTTTACCTGGATACCATTCTTATTTGCAAGTTGCCCCATCACCATTGTACCAAACCCCCACATTAGGAAGTATTGTTTGGGATACCACTTCTAGTGTGGGCAATTTGGTAACTGGAGAAGCTGCCACCTGCTTCATGAGGTTGCATGTAGCTGTCACCTGATCTGGCTGTTCAGTTGTGAGATCAAGCCCTAGCCCCAGAAAACTGTAACACTTCACTGATGTATTTCTATGCAAACGTTATTTGTACATGTTTGCACCCCAGTCCTTCTGAGGCTCATGTCCAAGACTTTGAAAGGAACACTTTTTGAACATTTCAATGAGGACTAGAAGCATTTTGTTAACAAACCCAGCTGAGGTTCCCAGAAAGACAGAATTCTGGGCAATGTGGAGAAATGCAGAATTGAAAAAGAGCTGTTCATAATGGTTGATGTTGCTTGTCACATCTTGCTGATGGTTATATATGGTTTTTAAATGCAATATCCTATCAGTAATTTGCCATTTTAAATTTCCTTAGTGAGAGATCTCTCATGCACGTGCACAAAGCGTAGCCCTAAAGTATTTGGGGCAAGAAGCCACAGAGAGGTTGTGGCACTCTATTTCCCTCTGGTGGTGAGCTCAAGATTATGGGGATGTCTCAACACTGCCTGCCTTAAGAAGCAAAGGGTATATAACCTTGCAGGCAAGGCATCATTTTAGATTTATTAAAGTTATTTATCCACTTTGTACTTCAAAGGCTCTGTGCAAAAAGTTGCCTACTCCACATCCCACTTTCAGCTTGGGGCAGGGGACCAATAGGACCCCCCCTGGCCAGTTTTTGATCTTTGGGCTGCCTGTTGCTGATCCCAGCTAGGTTGCCAACTGACCAGAAAAGCCTTGCCCTCTCTTCTTGGTGACCTGCCATGTCAGTGTTTCCAGGAGGATCTCCCAAGGTGCCAGACAAGCTGCCCTCAGTTTACTCTGGGCTCCCTACCAAGCCTGCTGCCACCTTTGTTCTTGAGGCAAGAGTTGGAGACTGAGGCAGGGCCTAGGCAAGACATCTATACAGGCCTGTGGCTCACGCTGGCTCAGTTTGTCTGAGTGTGGAAAGCTAAGCAGGGTCAGGCCTGGTTATTACTTGGATGGGAGACCCCTCCTCTAGTTTCCTGCATTGAGCAGGGGGTTGGACTCAATAGCCTTGTAGGCTCCTTCCAACTCTATCTATGAACAAGACACTGGGCTGCCTTAGAGCCGGTGTGCTGGTTAGAGTGTTGGGCTGGGACTTTGGAGACCTGGGTTCTAGTCCCCACTTGGCCATGAAGCTCACTGGGTGTCCTTGGACCAGTCACTGACTCTCAGCCTAACCTACCTCATAGGGTTGTTGTGAGGATAAAATGTAGAGGAGCAGGATCATGTAAGCTTCCTTGGGGGGAAAGTGGGATATAAATGTAACAATAAATAAGGAGGTTCTTCCAGGCCCTTGTTGGTGGTACTGGGTTTCTCTGTGGGGTCCAATGCCTCTTCCTCAGAGGAGGTGTCCCCAGGGTCCAGGTTGGGATCCTGACACCACCTTCGTCTGATCCAGCACACAGCATTCTGATTTGAAATTGAGTGGCCTACAATGCAGGGTTGTTGTAGAACTGCAAAAATGAATCACTTCACACTTGAAATGTGCTTTATAAACGTAGAATACTGTGTATTAATCTGGAATGCACCTGAGCTTTTAGTTACTTTTTAAAAGGTTTCTGTGCCGCCTTTTGGACCTAACAAAAGCTCCCAAGGTGGGTTGCAGAAGAAGAAACAGCCACAAAGCCATTTCCATGTTTCTCTGCAGCAGCAAAAACAGTCTTGAAACCGCGAAGAGCAGAATTAAAACAATCTCACATTAAAAGCCAGGCAGGATAACAGTGTTTTCGCTGCGCCCCCGAGGTTTTTTTGGAGAGGACGCCTCCCCACCCAATCTCCCTCCGTGCAAGGAAAGCTTTGCCCCAGAGCCAGGCCTGCCGTTGAAGGCAAAGGTACGGAGCCAGGGAGGAGCGCTCGGTTGGAGAGAAGCCAGAGGCTGCTGCGCAAGGCGACCTGAGCGCGCACCCGCGCTGCTGCTCCTGCTAGCCGCCGCCGATGATGCTCACGTGCCCCCTGCCTGCTGCCGCCGCCGCCGCTCTGGCATATCACTGAGTGACAGCGAGGGATTCTTTAAGGCTGGTGGCGGAGGGAGACGGTGTTTACTGCTGATTCTGGACCAGTGAGGACGGTACAGAGGGAGCGGTTTGAAGTCTGACCCGAGAGCAGCAGGGTCTCAACTGGGGCGCTCCCACAGGGGTGGGTCCCCGTCGCCCCACTTGTCCAGAGGGAGCCGCCGCCACTCCACGCAGCGCAAGACTGCCCGATCCCCGGCCATTCCTTTAATGCAAATGAGCCGACATCTCTCCCCTCCTCCCTTTCCAAGTCTAAGTTCTCCCCAGCACCCATTGATGTCACAAGTGCGTCACCGTCGCCACCACAACCAGACAGCACGTGGGAGAGAGAGATTTAAAGAGGCAGGCAGCTGTTTTGGCTTCCAGCTGCAGATGGCGCGCGGGGGGGGGGGGGTTGGCTTGCAGAGCAGGGAGCCAGCGCCGCCGCCCCCTCTCGCCGCTGAGGGTTGTTTTCACATGGAAAGCCTGCATTGCCTCAAACCACATGCTGCCCCCCCTCCGTTCGTCCAATGTGTTTTCGCTCAGGAAAAGCCAAAAATGGGGGGGAAGTGATAGATCTAGATTCAGCGCCTTGCAGCTCAGTCATCAGCCTAACCTACCTCACAGGGGGGTTGTTAGGAGGATAAAGTTGGGGAGGGATGGAGAGCTGTGAGGAAGGGAGGGATTAAAGTGTAAAAGAAAACAAGACAAGCCAAAGCAATATAACCATTTTAAAGGAGGGGTATTTGTGGCAGGGATGGGGGGGGGGGGAGAGAATGGTCAGTAATCTTATCGAAATTCCTCCCACCTCCCAAGCAGGGCCTCCAAATCCACCTCGAATTTTGGCTTTTCATGAAGCTTAGAATGAATTCCAGTCCTCCTAGGTCAACTTTGCTCACTGTTTGGAGAAGTTCTTGGCTCACCCTGGACTCCCAAGGAGGACATCCAGTGTTCAGTGGGATTTACTTTTGTGTAAATGTGCATAAGCATCAGGGCCGCACACCTCACTAAACTGGAATCAAGGGCACACCAGGAAGCCTCGATGGTCAGAGCCCTTGGCCAGCCCCCACCAGCCCTCACATCAGCCCCATAAGAATCCCACACAGCCTTGATATACTGCCAGGTTCCCTTCCCAGTTCCCACTCTTCTGGGACTTCTTGCTTTGGTTCCCACACTTCGGCTCCCTGGTGTATACATTGGCCCACAGAGCCAGCGGCCTGGTTCCATCCTCTATGACTGGATCCCAGAAGGACTTATCAGCGAATGAGGCTGCAAAAAGCCCCTGTCTCACAGAATAAAAATGCACAACATCTTAAATCTCAAATTAATCGTCTCTCCCTCCCTCTCCCCCACCCCCTACATCCTGCAGCCAGGCCTCTACAAGTTTTCCTTTTTTGGTGAGTAACTAAGTCTCTCCCTCCTTCCTCCCCTCTTTCACTATTCTTGAACCACCTTGGGGCTCATCCAGACTACCACAAACTGAAGCAGTTACCTGTCCCACCTAGGAACATCTCTTCAGATGCATAATCAAACAAAAATATTGTGGCAATCCATGTAGCTGGAACAGTTTCCGTTTGTAGTGGAGTATGCAAACTTTAAAGTTACACAGAACAGTTAATCGGAGCAATGCTTGGCTGGCCTATTTAATCCTTCTTATTCTCCTGCCTGAACCCTTTGGCATAACCCCTTAGTCCTCATACCCGGCCAGAGGGTGGCTGTCTTAGTCTGTTGCAGCAAGATCAGCAAGGAGTCTGGTGGCACCTGAAAGACAAACAGATTTCCTGGTAAGGATAACAAGAAATGTCTTGTTTACAAGAAATCTGCTAGCCTTTAAGATGCAGTGTGTTTCTGGGTTGCTGAAGCCTAGATGCACCCACATTCTGAGCTGAAGCCTTACTCTCCACATTTCCTGAACTCCCACTTCTCCCTCTGTTGCCTCCCCCTATGCTGAATCTCAGAGCTGCTCCTCCTCACGACAGAGACCTTCTCCTCTTGCAGTTATTCTGCAGAGCACTAGGCAGACAAGCAAGCAAGGCCACAGAGTGTTTGCACCACACTGACACTGGGGCACAAGGGGAAACGCCCCCCTCCCCATGCCCCAGCGTGGCTCTCAAAGGCTGTACCCAGCCAGGTGCTCCTGTCCCTTTAACAGGGGTGCAAAAGGGGGGAGTTCAGCAGGTGCAATTTCCCTCTCTCTTCCCTGACAAGTTGCATCTATGATTAAAGGCACAGGAGCCCCCTCCCGCCCTCCTCCCACTGTCCTCCTTTGCATCTGGCCTCCCATCTGGCTGTGTGCACTGCACGATGTTGTGGTCATGCCATGCAAGCAAGGAAGGAACTGAAACTGCGCACAGAAATAATTATCTAGAGAATTTTGGCTTTAGCATTTTTGAAAAGATGGGTACAAGTTTCCAGCCCTTAAAATACATTTGAAAATGTTTGGGTGTGTGGGGTGAGATCTCAAAGGCCAGAGGATTAGGGTGGTGAAGGTAGGTAGGTAGGTGTGTATGTGGTGGTGGTGGTGGTGGTGGTGGTGGTGGTGGTGGTGGGAGTCTGCTGAAGCCCCTTCCTGAACTACTTCTGTCTTCCCCTTTAAGTACATCCCACACCCGCCCCAGGGACTTAGCCTGCTGCTGCTCATTTGTCAATGTGTGATTCCCCATCAGCTATCCAAGCTCCTCCCCCAGAATCCTTTGTACCAGTTTAATGCCAAACATTGGCTGGCAGCCATAATTTCTCCGCCTGATTAACATCTCCCTGGTTATGTAATACAACATCTAAGCTCTTTGCCTTGTGTGTCTGGGGGGAGACGGGGACAGAGATGCAGGTCCAGCTCTAGGTAACTGAGGGAGGGGCCTCCCACTAGCAACCCTGGCCTCCAGTCACTCTGCAGCACCAGCATCCATGCATGAATTCACACATGCCTTACATTCAAGATGGCAGCAATAGGGATGGAGGTGAAGACAACAGCGGGAAAGAAAGTCAAACGTGGTGTAGCAGTTCACATGTCAGAGAAGGATTGGGGCGAGTTGCATCCATGACCCTACTGTGGGACTGTCTTTGAAAATGGCCAAGAGACTTCAGTTGGTTCAAAACAGGCCAGTGAGGCTGCTAGCGGGGACTGGCTGACAAGAACATATTACACCATTCCGCTATGATTTACATTGGTTACCAATTGAAGTCCGGGCCCAATTCAAAGTTCTTACATTGACATTTAAAGCCCTAAATGGTTTGGGTCCAGGTTATCAGAAGAATCGCCTCGTCCCATACGTGCCTGCCTGAACCTTGAGATTCTTCTCCAAAAGAAGCTAGGAGGGTGGCTATTAGGGGAAGGGCCTTCTCAGTTGTGGCACCCCATCTATAGAGGTGCGCCTGGTGCCTACCTTCTGTTCTTTCAGGCTCCAGGTGAAGACCTTTTTATTTGCCCAACATTTTAATGGTTGATTTTATTCATTTTATTATCGCCACTGTACCTCTGGATTGAATTTATTTTGGCTGCTTGGTTTTATCATGTTATATTTTAATATGTCTGTGTTTTTATATTATTATTATTGATGTTTTTGTTTTAGTGTTGCTTTGTTTTGTAAACCGCCCAGGGAACCTTTCAGCTGATGGGCGGTGAATAAATAAATTAAATAAATAAATACTCAGCTATATGAAGCTCACTGGGTAATCTTGGGCCAGTCACCATCTTTCAGCCTACCTCACAGGGCTGTTGTGAGGATAAAAGCAGAATAACCATCTATAGCTGGCTAAGCTCTGTGGTGGAGGGCAGGGAAAAATGTACTCAATAAATAAATGATGAAGGTTGAGGTGCAAGGAGGAGGGATCTGTTTCTGTGGGGCAGGACCTGCATCTGCTCTGCAGAATGAGCAAAAAGGGGTGGCCCTGCTCCAGGGAGCTTTCAATTGGAATAGATCTTCAGAAGTTTAATTTCTTAGATTTTGAATGTGTGGTAAATTGCTTTGAGCTGTTGGAGAGGTGTCATATGCATGTTCTAAACTAACAGTTGTTGTGAGGATAATGGAGAGGAGGCGGAGGATTATGTAAACCGCCTTGGGTTCCTTGCAGGAAAAAAGGTGGGATATAAATATAATAAATACTGTAAATTAAATAAATATAAATTTTCACGGTGGAGCAAACAGGAATAGCAGGGCAGGCGGGTAACAGACAAGAGAGGGCAATTATGTGTTGTCTGAGTGGTTAGAAATGGGAAAGTGGGGAGGAATTTCCCCCAGGAAAGTGGGGAGATTGCACCCAGGAGAAAATATTGCGAGGTGGCTTCTGGATTAGGACAGACAAAGGGCCTGAGAGATGACCACAGATGCTTAAAAGTAAATTTCATAGATCATAGAGTTGGAAGGAGCCTACAAGGCTATTGAGTCCAACCCCCTGCTCAATGCAGGAAACTGGAGGAGGGGTCTCCCATCCAAGTAATAACCAGGCCTGACCCTGCTTAGCTTTCCACACTCAGACAAGCTGAGCCAGCGTAAGCCACAGGCCTGTTGTTACATACTCCCACTTCCATACTGAGAAGTTCCAGGGTAGCACTAAAGAACATGGGAATGTAAAAAGACCCTTGCAGGATCGGGCCAGATGTTTCCAGGAAGCCCACAAATGGGTTCTGAGGGCACTAGCCCCTCCCTTATTGCTCCACAGCAGCCTGGTGCTGAGAGGCTGCTTCTGATCCGGGAGGCAGCATATAGGCAAGGCCAGTGGTGACTGATGGCTCCAGCCTCCATTAGTTTGTCTAATCTAATCCCATTTTAAACCTGCCCAAATTGAGGGCTCTCACCACAGCTTGTGGGAAGGAATCCCATAGTTTAACTCTGTGCTCTGTGAAGAAGGACTTCCATTCATCTGTCCTGAATCAACTTCATGGGATGATGCCAGATTCTGAGGGAGAAAAACGTCTCCCTGTGTACTTTCTCTGCACTGTGCATCTTTTTCTATACCTCCATCACCCTCCTACATGGCTTTTTTCCCTCAGGTGAGCTCCACCAACCTGCCTCCTTTCAGAAACGAGACCTCCTCATTTCGGGTTGCCCTGGAAGCACTAAATCGCCATTGCACAGGTAGTGGTGGGCAGCTTCTGCAACAGAATTGGCGGGGCATAAGTGCCCAATTAGATTCTGCCCCTAATGATCCCTGCATTTGCCCTTTGCACAGCAGCAGCGCACTGGGTCACTGTTTCTACTGAGCCACCAAAACACCAAGATCCCTTTCCTGGCCAGTCACTGCCATCAGTTCCTATGAGAAGAGAGGGTTTTTTGCTCCAGGATGCATCACTTTATGCTTACTTCGACTTGCTGTTTTATTGGCAATTCGCCCATTTTGGAGACACCCTTCTGGAGCTCTAAAAAAAATGCATTTTGAGAGCAGCAGCAACCACAGCAGCAGCTGAGCACCCGCTCGTGGCTGGAGGGCCTGTCGCCCACCCTCCTCCAAGACACAAGCCCCGCTGCAGAAGAGGGCAAGTGCCCACCCGGAGGACCAGCCCTGCCCAAGAGGTGGCCCTTATCTGGAGGCTTGTCGCTGGCGGTGGGGTGCCCCTGGGTGTCCCTTCATGGAAGACCAAGGGCAAGGGCTGAGATTCTGAAAGACGGAGCCTCCAGGTAAATGGCAGGATAGAGTTGGTGGGCGTTTGGGGCTCTTTCCTTGTAATATCTAGGTGTGTGTTGTGCACTGGGCCATTGGCAGAACTTGAAAGAAGGTTGCTAGTCAGAATTGCTATTAGGCCAATTAGGGGGGGTTGAGTTTTTGGTGGTTTGGGGGTCCCAATTAAGGCTGGTCATGTGTTTAGGAGCAAAGGATGTTGGGGCCGTTGTAGATGCAACGCAGGACAGGGGGGGTGGCGGTGGGAGGGGGCGACATCAGTTGAGGGGAAGGTGACTGAGACATTTGTGTCCTGTATTCCCTCCCAGCCTCCGTAATGTTGATGGTTGGTGCCTTTCCTGCAGTCTCCTCTAGCCTGCAGGTGCTGTTGATGAATGCCAGCTCGGCTAACAGGAAAGATTGTGTCAACTCTGGCCTAATAGCTGAAGCTTGTGCTGTCTTCACTTGTGTCATGGAAAACTGATTTATTTATTGAATACGTTTTTATACTGCCCAATAGCCGAAGCTCTCTGGGCAGTTTACAACAGTTAAAACCATAAAATACAATACAATATAAATATAAAATTTAAAACCACAGATTAAAAACCAACAGCAAAGCTAGCAGCAGCAGTTCAAATTACAATAACAGAGTTAAAAACAACAATAAGATTAAAATGATTAAGATGATTAAAATGATTAAAATGCCTGGGAGAATAGAAAGGTCTTCACCTGGCGCTGGAAAGAGTACAATGTAGGCACCAGGCGAGCCTCTTTGAGGAGCTCATTCCACAACATTTGAGACATTTGTGTCCTGTATTCCCTCCCAGCAGTTAGTACCAGCACTTTGAATTGGGCCCGGAAACAGACTGGCAGCCAGTGCAGATGAGAAAGCACTGGCATTATATGTTCACGTTGGCCAGTCCCCGTTAATAATCTCGCTGCCCTATTTTGGACCAGCTGAAGTTTCTGGACTGTTTTCAAAGGGAGCCCCACATATAACGCATTGCAGTAATCCAAACGAGAGGTTACCAGAGCATGGATAACTGTAGCTAGGTTATCTCTGTCCAGATAAGGGCGTAGTTGGTATATCCGCCTAAGCTGATAAAAGGTGCTCCGTGCCACCGAGTTCACCTGTGCCTCGAGTGACAGGTGTGGATCCAAGAGCACCCCCAAACTACAAAGCTGATCCTTCAGGGGGAGTGCAACCCCATCCAGAACGGGTTGAATATCACTTAGCTGGGCAGACGAACCACCCACTAACAGTACCTCCGTCTTATCTGGATTGAGTCTCAGTTTATTAGCCCTCATCTAGTCCATTACCGTGCCTAGGCACTGATTCAGAACAGCCACTGCCTCACCTGGATTAGATGAAAAGGAGAGATAGAGCTGGGTGTCATCTGCATATTGATGACACCTCAGCCCACACCTCCGGATAACCTCTTCCAGTGGTTTCATGTAGATGTTAAACAGCATGGGGGATAAAATAGAGCCCTGTGGCACCCCATGGCATAACTGCCAAGGGACAGAGCAGTAATCCCCCAGCACCACCTTCTGGAATCGGCCGCCCAAGTAGGATCGGAACCACTAGAGTGCAGTGCCTCCAACTCCCAACCCAGACAACCTATCCAGAAGGATATCATGGTATTGAAAGCCGCTGAGAGGTCCAAGAGAATCAACGGGGTCGCACTCACCCTGTCCCTCTCCTGGCAAAGGTCATCCCACAGGGTGACCAAGGCAGTTTCTGTTCCAAAACCAGGCCTGAATCCAGATTGAAATGGATCTAGATAGTCCAATTCATCCAAGAGTGCCTGGAGTTGACCAGCAACCGCCCGCTCAAGCACCTTGCCCAGGAATGGGATATTAGATACTGGCCTGTAGTTATTAACATCATCCGGGTCCAGGTTAGGCTTTTTGAGAAGTGTTCACTTTTGTGGGATCCGTTCCAGCCTCTTCCTTCTGATGAAGTGGACAAGGTGCTTTCATCTGTGAAGCCGACCACCTGCTTGCTTGATCCTTGCCCGCCCTAGCTCATTATGAGCTGCAGGGAGAGACTGGGTGAAGGGATCAGGGCGCTGGTGAATGATGCCATCAGCCCTTAAGGAGGCAGTAATAAGACTGCTTCTAGATCCCCAAGATTTAAACAACTTTCGCCCAGTCTCTAATTTACCATTTCTGGGCAAGGTGATCGAGCGGGTGGTGGGGGCTCAGTTGAAAGTGCACTCGGATGAAGCTGACTATTTAGTTCCATGACAGTCGGGCTTCAGGCCTAGACATGGGACAGAAATGGCCTTGGTCGCCCGTCGCCTTGGTGGATGATATGAGGAGGGTTTTGGATAGGGGCAAATGCTCCTTTCTAGTCCTCCTCGATTTCTCAGCAGCTTTTGATACTGTTGACCACGGTATCCTCCTAGACCGCCTGGAGGGGTTGGGCATGAGAGACTCCGTATCCTCCTAGACCGCCTGGAGGGGTTGGGCATGAGAGACTCCGTACTGCGGTAGTTCCGGTCCTTCCTCTCTGGAAGGTACCAGAGGGTAATTTTTGGGGAAGAGGCTTCGGACCCTCGGCTGCTCACTTGTGGGGTGCCGCAGGAATCCATCCTCTCCCCAATGTTATTTAACATCTACCTCAAGCCACTGGGAGCTATCATCAGGAGTTTGGGGGTGCGGTGTCATCAATATGTGGATGACACGCAGCTCTACCTCTCCTTCAAGTCCTCACCAATGTTGGCTGTTGAAACCCTGTCCAAGTGCCTGGAGGCAGTGGGTGGCTGGATGGGAAGAAACATGCTGAAACTGAACCCCGACAAAACCAGGGTACTACTGGTGGGAGACAAGAGGAGGTTAGGGGATGTTGACCTGGTGCTGAATGGGGTGCATTTACCGCTGAAGGACCAGGTCCGCAGCTTGGGGGTCATTTTAGACTCTCAGCTGTCCATGGAGGCTCAGGTGTCAGCTGTGAGCCGGACAGTGCTGTATCAACTCCATCTGATATGGCAGCTGCGCCCCTACCTTCCTCATCATCTGCTCCTGTCAGTGGTTCATGCCTTGGTTTCCTCTCGCCTAGACTACTGTAATGCGCTCTATGCGGGGTTACCCTGGAAGATGGTTCCGAAGCTACAGCTGGTACAGAACACGGCAGCTCGCCTCATTAAAGGCAGTCGCCGACGTGATCACATCAGGTGGGGACTAGGAAGAGGGCCTTTTCTGTGGCGGCCCCCAAATAGTGGAATTCTCTCCCCAGTGACCTCCGCCATGCCCCCTCCTTGATGAGCTTCCGCCGTTCATTAAAAACATGGCTTTTCAGACAGGAATATGGGGTGGGCTAGGATTTTAAAATTTTACACTGTTTTAAGTGTATTTTGTTTCATTTAATATTGTAGATTGCCCAGAGTAGCCAGGTTACCAGCTAGATGGGCGATCTAGAAATACAATAAATAAAAAAACCCTTATTCATATGTGTGTGTTGAATTTAATGACACTGTCGTCACTGCTTCCAGTAGGTTCAACCACATGGATGTCTTTCCTCAGGTCTTGGACACCACTTAGGATAAGTCCAGGGTTGTTTCCTTCTGGTTGGTTTCCTGACCAACTGTTTAGGGTATCTAGAGATTTTGCCTTTCTGTCATGACCAGAACATGCATTTAACTTGTCTGTGTGGGGGTAACTGAAATCACCCATTACAACACTTTCTTGTTTGGATGCTTCCCTAATTTCATTCTCCACCTCAAGGTCACCCGGAGCATTTTGGTTCAGGCGGAAATAGCATGCCCCAAGTACTAAATTGCCTTTTGAGCCTAATATTGCCAACCGCAGTGATTCTGTGGAGGAGTCTGCCTTCTGTGAGATTTATAGCTTGGGTGGCCCTATGCTCTCCTTGACGTACAGAGTGACGCGACCTCCATCACGCTCGTCCCTGCCCTTCCTACAGAGTTTGCATCCAGAAATGACCGTATCCTGCCAGTTCTCACCATGCCTCCGGGTTTCCATTATGTCCACCACATCTATGTTCTCCTTTAAAACGAGCACGCCAGCCCAGAGGCTTCTAGCATTAGCATATAAGACACCACTGCCTGGCAACCCCTCCCAATGTCTCTGACATGTGCATTCCCCCCACGCCCCCTTGGCGTCTTTGACTGGCTGTCATGTCCTACTGTACGCTCATGGCCTAGCTCTGCCCCATCCCTATTTGGATGATCAGAAACATTTTCACCCTCTTCTCCTCAGGATGATTCATCCCGAAGAGGATATTTATTTCCCAGCTCCTGTCAGCTTCCATCAAGGGCCACTCTAAAAGCTGTTCTGCAACCTTTTTGATATGAAGTGCCAGCAGGCTGGTTCCATTTCAGCGTGAAGCCTGACGCTTTTGTACAGCCCGGGCCCAGCTTGTCCGGAAATGTTCCCCAGGGACTGACAAATCCAAGCCCCTCCTCCTCACCCAGTGTGTCTCATCCACACATTGAGATGCCTCCGTTTCTCTGTCTAGCTGGCCCTGCGCTTGGATCAGTTGCATTTCAGAGAAGCCTACCTTGGAGGTCTTGCAGTTCAACATGCCACCCAGCAACCTAAGTTTGGCTTTCAGGATCATACAACTGCATTTCCCCACCTACAGCCGCTAACCGCTCTCCAGCATGATTTCCCAGCCTATACAGGTGAAGAGTGACTTACGCTGCCTTTGCATCCGGCAGGGCAGAGGAGTCACTGTACAGGCCCGTCCCAAGCCCATTTCTGTGTGTTTCTAAGGGGTGGATCATCCACTGCCAGGAGCTCCCCACCTGCCGGAGGCGAATCCTTGATTCAAGAGGATATTGGCTTGTCCTCCAAGGAATGGGTCCCTCCTAAGAGATCATTTCCTTTTTGTGATGCCCTCCTTCTCCGAGACCCTCCTCCTGCACATCTGCAGAGCAGAGCCAGCCCAGCCATTAGGCAGGGTGAGGCAGCTGATTGGGGGCTTCATGGAAAGGCAGAAAATAGATATTTAATGTATTCTTATTGTATTTCTAGCACCAGGGCAGGGAAAGAGGTGCTTGTGGAATCTGCCCTCTCAGGCACCAAAATGACGTGACCAGCCTCGCTCGGGTACCATGACTTTGGGGGCGGGGAGGTGGCACCTCCTGCTCCGCCTCAGGCAACAAAATGTCTTGGGCAAGCCTTGCTGCAGAGGAGCTGCTGCCCTGGGGGTGGGATGCCTTGTCCACCAGCCTCTCTCAGCTATTCCAGGTCAGCTACCTTGGCCTCCAAGGAACAAATGTGTTCCCTGAGGGCCAGGAGCTCATTGAACGAAGCGCACACCCCGAATGTCTTCCCAGCAGCTCAATAAACATGCAACACTCTGGGCAAAGGGCTTAATTCTCCTTCGATGAGAGAGTCCTGGGCCGGATCTACACCTAAGGTTTATTGCAGGACTGTATCACTGCTGTGACCTGCGGGGCACACGACACACACACTTTTCGGTGCTGGTCGCGGTAGTCACACGAAATCGTTCTTCATTTCTTCCAGAATTTCCCAGACTAGGTTTATCACGTTTTTTCCCCAGTTATTGCGGTTCACTGTTGCAGTACGCGGCCAGTGTGTGCTAAACTTGTGCTGCAGTTGCCCGTCTGAGGTGTGGCCACGAAAGTGTCGTCACTGGAGTTAGCCAATAGTTTTCGAGGGGAATGCGGCGACTCGTGAGGAAGAGAGGTGTCTGCCATTTGTTGTTCTGCAGCGGTTCGCCCTCTTCCCTGGAAGCTTCCTAATTTTTTGTTTGTTTGTAAACGTTGCTGCACAGCTCCGCAGCTCCAAGCAGGCTGCCCCAGGGAATCACATGTCGGTGGGTTTAAAAAACAAACAAACAAATTTGCTGCTGTGCATGTGTGCGCCTCCGCATAAGCGGTGGACCAGAAACAAAGAACCCCTGCTTCTGAAATGGCCGTTCAATGGTCAAAGAAATGGAAGAGGAGAAATGATTATGAAAGAGAATTCACTGCATTTGAGCAGTTAGTTATGTCCAGAGAACTTATAGAAGGGACTGTATCATCAAGAGGTATAACAAAGACGTTATATAAAATGATTCAAAAAATGGAAGAGCAAGAAGAGAATCTTAAGATAGTTTGGGATACAGATTTTGAGGAGGAAATAGCAAAAGAAGAGTGGAATAAGATATGGGATAGGCGTATACTGAAAAGTATGTCAATAAGGATAAAGGAGAATTTTTATAAACTTATTTGGAGATGGTACCTGACTCTGATGAGATTAAATAAAATAGATAATAATTGTTCAGCAATGTGTTGGAGAGGTTGCCAGGAGCTAGGTACGTATGCTCATATGTGTTGGAGCTGTAAAAAATGTATTGGATTTTTGGAACAGAATTTTTGAAGAAATATCAGAAATTATTGGTATTACTTTAGAGGTCTGTCCTAAATTACCATTGTTATCAATAATGGAGAAGGTGGCTTGTTCTCCAGATGTTAAAGAACTAATTGTAAATGTATTAAAGGTGGGTAGATTAATGATAGCAAGGAAATGGAAAGTTCAACAAGTTTTTTCTATTACCTATTGGTATAAGGAGGTGTGGGATATGGCCTTAAATGGTAAGTTAACTTGTAATATCAAATGCAAAACGGGACAATTAAAGAAAAATAATTTTAAGGATATTTGGGGATTATTTTTAGATTATGTTCTATTAGAGGGAAAGGGGAGTGCACCATGTCAAGATTTGATGTATTTCTGGAATTTAGGATAAAAATGAATTATAGAGATAATAGGTATTTTTTGGTCCCATGGTGATGGGGGCACTGTATTAGTTGTATGTATTTTGTTTGTTTTATTGTCTGATAAAAATTGCCGCATTTTTCGCTCCATAAGACCATACTGTATGGTACAAAAATTTAAAAAAAAAAAAAAAAAACAGCTGAGAGGCGGGGGCTTCCCCCGCCCCACCCAGGAGTCCTCCGCTCTTCCGGACCAGCAGAGGAAAGTAAAAAAAAAAAAATTAAATATATATATATATATATATATATATATATTACTATATTCACTCCATAGGACGCACAGACATTTCCACCTAGTTTTTTGGGGGGGTAAAGTGCGTCTTATGGAGCGAAAAATACGGTAATAAATTTTTTAAAAAATGAAATGGCTGTTTCACCTGCTTCTGAAAGGAAGTACCTCCAAGATATGCGTAACTGCTGGGGGGAGGCAGGGCAGGGCGGGAGACCCCCTGGGCTGTGTCAGGCCCACCGGCCACCATTCTCCCTCTCCCCCCCCCCCCCGGAATCTTGTTCAAAAACTATGGCATGAGAAGCTCTTCTCACCGACTATTAGAAGACCATTTTCCAACTCATTGAAGAAAGACCAACCGGCCACCCTGGACAATGAACTAGCCATCTGCTTCAGCAAAAGGTTACCCGGCAGCCGCAATAATACTTTGTCAGGCAATACAGAAGGGTGCATATACATGTGTCCCTGCACATCAGGGGTGGGCAACCTTTTTATTTATTTATTTATTTCTTATATTTATTAATCGCCCATCTGGCCGGTCACCCGGCCACCCTTGGCGATGTACAATTAAAACCATACAATAAAACAATACAATAAAATATGATAATTAAAACAGTATAAAAAATTCTTTTAAAATCCTAACCCACCCCATATTCCCGCCTGAACAGCCATATTTTTAATGCACGGTGGAAGCTCATCACGGAGGGGGCATGGCGAAGGTCACTCGGGAGGGAGTTCCATAACGTGGGGGCCACCACAGAGAAGGCCCTCTTCCTAGTCCCCACCAGCCTGGCTGCTCTGGCTGATGGGATAAGGAGAAGGCCGTCCATGGCAGATCTTGTTGAGCGGCCTACTTGATGTTGCTGGAGGTGCTCCTTGAGATAAACTGGGCCGGAGCCGTGTAGGGTTTTAAAGGTCAAAACCAACACCTTGAATTTGGCTCGGCAAGCAACTGGTAGCCAGTGCAACTCCTTAAGCACTGGCGTGATGTGATCACGCCAGCGGCTGCCCTTAATCAGGCGAGCCGCCGCTTTCTGTACCAGCTGAAGCTTCCGAACTGTCTTCCAGGGTAACCCCACGTAGAGCGCATTACAATAGTCTAGGCGAGAGGAGACCAAGGCATGAACCACTGATGGGAGCAGATGATTAGGAAGGTAGGGGCGCAGCTGCCGTATCAGATGAAGTTGATACAGCACTGCCTGGCTCACAGCTGACACCTGAGCCTCCATGGACAGCTGGGAGTCTAGAATAACCCCCAAGCTGCGGACCTGGTCCTTCAGGGGGAGATGTACCCCATTCAGCACCAGGTCAACATCCCCTAACCTCCCCTTGTCCCCCACCAGAAGT
Organism: Shinisaurus crocodilurus; assembly: GCA_021292165.1. Classification (NCBI taxonomy): domain Eukaryota; kingdom Metazoa; phylum Chordata; class Lepidosauria; order Squamata; family Shinisauridae; genus Shinisaurus; species Shinisaurus crocodilurus. The sequence goes on from CM037882.1 coordinate 25,471,488, forward strand.
ACCTCGGTCTTGTCGGGGTTCAGTTTCAGCATGTTCCTTCCCATCCAGCCAGCCACTGACTGCAGGCAGGCACTTGGACAGGGTCTCAACGGCCAACCTTGGTGAGGACTTGAAAGAGAGGTAGAGCTGTGTGTCATCCGCATATTGATGACACCGCACTCCAAACCTCCTGATGATAGCCCCCAGTGGCTTTAGGTAGATGTTGAATAGCATCGGGGAGAGGATGGAACCCTGCAGCACCCCACAAGTGAGCAGCCGAGGGTCCGAAACCTCCTCCACAAGAACTACTCTCTGGTACCTTCCAGAGAGGAAGGACCGGAACCACTGTAATACAGTGCCTCTGATACCCAACCCTTCCAGGCGGTCCAGGAGGATACCCTGGTCAACGGTATCAAAAGCCGCTGAGAGATCGAGGAGGACTAGAAAGGAGCATTCGCCCCTATCCAAAGCCCTCCTCATATCACCCACCAAGGCGACCAAGGCCGTTTCCGTCCCATGTCCAGGCCTGAAGCCCGACTGGCATGGATCTAAGTAATCGGCTTCATCCAAGTGTGCCTTCAACTGAGCCCCCACCACTCGTTCAATCACCTTGCCCAGAAATGGCAAATTGGAGACTGGGCGAAAGTTGTTCAGGTCTTGGGGATCCAAGGAGGGCTTCTTTAAAAGTGGTCTTACTGCAGCCTCCTTAAGGGCTGATGGCATCACTCCCTCATAGAGGGAGGCATTCACCACCGCCCTGATCCCCTCACCCAGTCTCTCCCTGCAGCTCATAACAAGCCAGGACGGGCAAGGATCAAGCAAGCAGGTGGTTGGCTTCACAGATGAAAGCACCTTGTCCACTTCATCAGAAGGAAGAGGCTGGAACCGATCCCACAAGACTGGTCTACCATTGGCCTCCTCCCGCCCACTTCTTGTATCCATGACGCGCGAAATCCCACTCCTAATCCGATTAATTTTATCTGCAAAGTGCTTCGCTAAAGCCTCACAGGAGGCTTTGGATTGTTCCATCGGATCCGGAGCAACTGGACCGACCAGGCTCCGAACCACTTGGAACAGCCTCCTGGGGCAACACTCCACAGACGCGATGGAGGCAGCATAGAAATTCTTTTTTGCTGCCTCCACCGCCACCTGGTAGGCTGAAGATGCAGCTCTAACCTGTGTTCGATCGTCTTCGGAGCGGGATCTACGCCATCGGCACTCTAGCCTTCTCACCTCTTGCTTCAGAGCTCGCAGCGATGGAGTAAACCAAGGTGCCGTGCAAGCTCTGTTCAGGTGAAGAGGGCACTTCGGGGCCACTCAGTTTAATGCCCCGGTGATTGCAGCATTCCAGTCATCCACCAGGGTCTCGACTGAGCTACCGTTTGTGTGCTCCAATTCCCCAAGCGTGTTCAGGAATCCATCCGGATCCATAAGACGCCTGGGGCGGACCATTCTAATAGGTCCTTCACCCCTGCAGAGGGGTTGTAGGTCCAGTTACTATAGGGTGCAGCTCCCAGGAAGCCATGGTCTCCATGAAGTCCCGAGGTGCCCCTATGAAGGCAGCCCCCGAATGCACGTTGAAGTCCCCCAGCACCAATAGCCTGGGGGACAACACACGCACATCAGAGACCACCTCCAGCACCTCGGCCAGGGAGTCTGTCGTGCAGTGGGGTGGACGGTACATGAGCAGAATCCCCAGACTGCCCTTTGGACCCAACCTCCAGTACATGCACTCAGTAAACTTGGTCTCCTGGAGACTCAGGGAGTCTGGTAAGGACCAAGGACTCCCACTCCCCCTCCCCGTCCCCCAACCCTTGGTTGCTGGGCATACGAGAAACCAGGCGTTTTGCCCCCGAGGGCCACATGTAGTGCAAATGACCAGAACTGGCAGGGCAGGGCAGGGCAGGGCCAGGTGGGTGGTGGGTAGGGCCAGCATCCCCCCTGCCCCCCCCCCACTCATTCACACACTGTGGGGAGTGCAATTTTCTTGGAAAGGGTGATATGAGGGAACGGCCCTTCCCACGCGCCACCCGCCCTATCAGAATCATTCTCCTGCCAGCCTGCCAAACAGCGGAGGGGGGGCTTTGGGGTGGGGGCCACAAATTTGTCAGGGGGGTGGTAAGATTCAGTGGCGGGAGGATTTAACCAGGGCAGCGGCTTAGGCCTCCATGTAGGCCACCAAGGGCCCCACGTGGCTGTGGGTTGTGGGTTGCCTACATGTGCTGTGTATTTTAAGAGACCAGAAATCTACCACTTGCCCTGTGATACACCGAGAATGTATAGGTCCTTTCAACTGAGAGGTTGTTTTGATTCATTGCAGAGGAGGGAGGAAACGGATGAGGATGCTGTTCCCCAGAGAGCGCTTCTTCTTTCCCCTTAAATATCCTGCCCACATTCAGTAGATCTCAGTGCTATTTTTGGTTCCCTGCCTGCTTAATTATAGTGAAAGATCTGTCAGCGCCCAAGAGTGCTCCATCAGGACATCTGCCTGCGGTAACAGTTAACAGCCTTTCCCCTCCACCAGAGTAAGTTGCAAGAGAGCTAGCACAGGTTTACAAACTAACCCATCAACAGCCATTCATTGGGGGAGTATCCATGATATCACAGAAGTTCAACAGCCTGATTGTAGAAGAAAAGTTACTCTGGCCATTAAGCTCAGCTTAGCAAGAGCTGAACTTGCTCGTTCAAAGCAAGACATCCCCCCATTTATTTATTTATTATATTTATACCCCGCCTTTTTTCCTGCAAGGAACCCAAGGCGGCTTACATAATCCTCCTCCTCCTCTCCATTTGATCCTCACAACAACCCTGTGAGGTAGGTTAGGCTGAGAGTCAGTGACTGGCCCAAAGTCACCCAGTGAGTTTCATGGCCGAGCAGGGATTAGAACCCGGATCTCCTGAGTCCCAGTCCAACACTCTCACTGCTACGCCATTTCATCTTGGTACTTCAGGGTGTGAGAACCCACTGCCCCACTGGTTTCAAGGTTGGTATCAAGTACTACCAGCCCCCCACCATGGTCCCCGGAGGTGACCTGGCGAAAGTGCAGCATGCCGTTTGCATGCTGAGCAACACCACAGCCATCGCTGAGGCCTGGGCTCTCCTGGACCACCAGTTTGACCTGATGGTATGCCAAGTGTGCTTTTGTCCACTGGTACGCTGGGGAGCGGATGGAGGAAGGTGATTTCTCAGGGGCTCAGGAGGACATGTCTGCCCTTGGCAAGCTGTAGCAGCTATGGTTAAAGCAAACCATGAAATGGAGGAGCTCCTGCTGGCACCTTCGCAAACTATTGTTTACAAATTGCCCTGTTTTGTCTGGACTAGACCAGTAATCTTGTTTCGTGTTTCTCCAGAACCATTATATTTGGCCCATTCCTTTATTGCCCAAAGCCCCACACAAGTTTTCTTTTCATCTGCAGTATGTTTTGTATCATGCAGAAATTGAATGTTGTGTTTTTCTCACATTAAAACTGACCAGGGTGTTGCAAATGACTAGGATTCCTGCTGTTTACAGGTTGTGTGTATATAATAATATACATGTGTCCAGTGATCATACATGAGTCAGTCAGTTGAAGAAAACAAGAATCTTTCACAAGGGATGACTACCATTTCACATGGAAATGATCATCTCATAGGGCGTGGACTTCAAATACATTTTTCATCCTGCATTGAAGATCTAAAATGTTTGTAGTAACATGAATGCTATTTGCCAGGGATGGGGACTCGGACTCGAGGACTCGACTCGTGAGTCGGACTGAGTCCCCCCTCTGACTCGACTCGGACTCGAGTCCCAATATTTTTAATGGGACTCGAGACTCGACTCAGGACTCGAGACCAAGGACTCTTCAACATCCCTGGGCTGTGCCAGAAGGAGTGGAGAGGAGCGTGATTGCCGGCGAAGAGCGCATGGAAGCGGGGTGTGCCGCTGCTCGGCCACTATGGACGGCTACCAGGAGTGCAGCCCCAACAGTGTGTCAAGATTTATTTTGATTGATGTGTTGCGTACTTGGGAGAGGCAGAAGAAGGACCTGAGATTACTCTGTGTGGCTGCTCTGAGTGTGTTTCTGGTTCCAGCAAGTTCATCACCAGTGGAGCGGGTGTTCAGCGAGGGTGGAATTGTGATGAGATCTCACCGTTCCAGAATGGGGGCCAAACATTTAGAAAAAATCATGTTCCTCAAATGCAACATGGATAAGTTTTAGGAAGTACAGCAAGTTTATTTTTTAAAATCATTTTTCTAAAATGCAACCTTTCAGACATTTTGGGTTTGGCTGCCTCTGCCTGCCTGTCTGGGGTTCCCAGCCTCCTCTGCCTGCCTGGTCTCTTCTTGACCAGTTCAACAGTTGAATTGTCCAAGACAAAGGCCTCTGCCTGCCTGCTTTGGGGTTCCCTGCCTCCTCTGCCTGCCTGGTTATTTTGGGTTTTTCTGCCTGGTCTGTTCTTGCCAAAATCAGTTGCACAGTTTTGAAATAAAAAGGCACACTTGTGCCTAGAATTTATTTAAACCACACATCTGAAGTAGCCTTATTTTGTTGGGAAAAAACCCCATTGATTTTAATAGGGACTCGTGGAGTCAGCTTTGGGAGTGACTCGTGACTCGTGAGTCACCATTTTGGACCAAGGACTCGGACTCGAGACTCGGGTCCAAAGACTCGTGACTCGACTCGTGACTCGAGACCAAGGACTCTTCAACATCCCTGCTATTTGCCTATAGATATTTTGACATGGATCAATGGCAGCCAGACTCATTACTGGGACCAGAAGGTCCGAACACATAACACCAGTTCTTGCCTGCTTACACGGGCTGCCTGTATGCTTTCGAGCCCGATTCAAGATGCTGGTCTTAAACTTTAAAGCCCTACGCCGCTTGGGATGGGACCACAATACTTGATGGAACGCCTCTCCCATCCACAATCTACCTGGACACTACACTCAACATCTGGGGCCCTCCTCTGACTGCTACCTCCGAGGGAGGCTTGGAGGGCGGCAACAAGGGAGAGGGCCTTTTCTGTGGTAGGCCCCCAACTCTGAAACAAGCTCCCCACTGAGGCTCGCCTGGCGCCAACTCTGCTATCTTTTCGGCACCAGGTTAAGACTGCCCTCTATGTTGGAGCTTTTAACAACTCTAAATATTGCATGGTGGGGTGGTCATTTTTAACTTTTTTAGTGGTCACGTTGCATTAACTTGTCTCACTATTTCTGTCATTTTAAATTTGGTTTTAAATTTTTTATAATGTTTTTTTTATTGTGTATCTTTTATATTGTATTGTATTTTTAATTGATTGTTGTCACCTGCCCAGGGAGCTTTGGCTATTGGGCAGTATAGAAATAAAATAATAATAATAATAATAATAATAATAATAATAATAATAATAAGTGAAGGACTGCCAAACAGTTAATAATAATAGAGAAATGTGTGAGACAAAGCAACCATGGAAACGCCAACCTTTCAAATTGGGTTAACAAACCTAGATAGTTTCTGTGCTAAATGAGCTCCATTTCTGAAGTATATTGAAAGGCTAATGCCTTACAACGACCAGTTAGAATTATTTAACTGCCAGTTATATGCCATATATTCTTAATCTTACCTACTTAAAAAAAATGTGCACCATTTCTTGCAAGAGTGTTGATTTTTCTGTTTCTTTTTTTCCTTGTATGTGTGTGGTTGTAATTGCTTTCTGTGTCTGTTTAAAATTATGGAAAATCTGCAATTTAAAAAAATTAAGCGTTTTTAAAAAAATCTCTGCTTGTCTGCACTCCGACTTAAGCCTATTTATTTATTAACATTTATATGCTGCTTTATCTGCTAAAAAAAAACCCTTAAAATGATAAGAGCATTAAAACAGTAAAAACATTAAGGCACTAAAACTAGCAGTGTACGCTTTGGGCGAGTTTGCACAGCACAGCAACCCACCCCACGAATAAGCTACCCAGTGTGGGCTGTTCGCAGAACAACTGACAGTGTTCCTGACAGATGATTGGGCCTCCCATGGGCTGTTCTCCCCCTCCTTCCCCCTACCCCATCCCCCAGTTCTCTGGCCGGCATCCCAGGCTCCTGCGCAGCAGAACCTGTCTTGTCTCACCCTCCCTGCTCTGATCGCAACACCATTTTCGGTCACCATTTATTTGTTTGTTTTTGGAGCTCCATGCTACCACCACTGACAGTCACTCCGCCGAATCCCCGATGCCCAAGTGGTACTTTGGAGTGACCGTCACTGGCTCATTACCCTTTGGGGGGGGGGAGTGAACAGCAGAAATGTGCGCAGTTTAAATTGTATTTTATTATTTATTTATTTATTCATTTATTGGTCTTTTGCAGGTGTGCACTTACGGCTGCCTGAAACGTGGAGTCTCCCTGGCCAATGGTCTGGCAAGTGTCTGCTGTCAAAGTGCAGTAGGGAACTTCCATGCTCATTGAGCAAGCGAGGCTGCATATAAGGTTGCTTTGCAACCCTTGGCAGCTGTCAATCGATGAGCTGTCAAAAAGCAAAGCTGTGAAGGTTTTTTTTGCCCCAAATCTTCCCCTTTGTGATCCTATAGTTTTTAAGTATTGCCCTGACAGTTCTCAGTGCCCTCCAGCTTTTCCACACTTCCCTTAGCCTCTAGGTACTCCAGAAAAGGGAGATCTACATCCCACCCCCTTTTTACAAGCACTTTCTTTTGACAGCTGTCAAAAGAAAAGGTTCTTTATTTAAAAACCTATCTGGTGCATTTGAGCATTTTTTTGGTCAGGGAAATATACGCAGATTTCATGGCTGTATATTTCCCTGTCCCAAAAAGAAATGCTCAAATTTACTCTATAGGTTCTATGATCTGAGATAACAGCAAGGATTCCCCTGCTGGTGTGTAACTGCACTGGATGGAACCCCTGTGGTTATCTCTGATTGTCAGTCTTTATGTCAGTCTTTTATTATACGGTCATAGACCCAAACAAAGCAAAATAAAATCAAACAAAAAACACAGCAAAATATACATATTATATTGCAATAACATTAAAAACATGAGAAGTTATAAAGGTGGGAAACAGCATAATAAAATGTAAAATATCTAAAATAGATATAATATATAAAATATATTATTGGATATACGCACTAAAAGTAAATAACATGAATGATTTAATTGGTTATGAAGTGAGATTTTATAATATAAATAGCCCTGAAGAAAAATTATTTTAGTTAGGGGGAATTCCCTTCCGTGTTTTTGTGACCAGGAAGAGAAATCTCTAGCCACCAACTCTGTGACTGATTTATTCTTGTCTTCCAGAAGATAGGTCAGATACCATTCAGACAACCGGCCTGGAAATTTAGAAAAAACAGGTGTTATTAGCTTGACCCAGTCATCTTTATAAAAATTACAAGCAACGAGCATATGGACTAGAGATTGTATAGCCCCTTCTCCACAAGGACAGATTCGTTCACTATAAGGGATACCCTTAAATCATCCATCCAGTACAGCAGATGGTAAACAATTGAACCTAGCTCTCATAAAAATCAGGCGGTGTTTAGGAATAGATAGATTCTCCAGCTATCTAGTATAACTTACTGGAGAGAAGAAGGATAAACCAAAATATAAAGGAGAACAAGTCTTCTGGGCATTAGCAGTAGAATGCTGGATGTCAATATCCTTAATACGGGAATCCATAATGGCTTTTGCCTGTTGGTACCTGCGATGACACAGTCCTTTCACTCTAGGCCGTCGCATAAACCTTTCTCAGGCTAAGCACAAACACCTAAAAACCTGAGGGGAGGGTCAAATGAAACCCTTTCCCTACCTATGAGGGAAAAGAACATTAAAGTTTATCAAGGTTCTATTTTAAATGTATTCTACTGTGGGTATAGTTGTGTGTATGTAGGTTCAACAGTAATATCGGTTAATAACGCCAAGCTGACACGTAGGATTTGGGTAGCAAACAAAATAAATTAAATTTATTTTAATTCCCAAAATCTTAGTTCCAGACCTTAGTTCAAACCTGCCTACCCCAACCACCAACAGACAAGACAAGACTACAACAAGAACCAGTATAATAATAAAAACTGACATCACTCAATCCCCCTTATATAGTACTCCTCTCCCACCCTTTCTAAGACATCACTAAACCACACCCATTCTTTCAACATTCCATGTTCACCAAACATACTAATGCCGAAATACACCAGGGAACTGAATTGTGAGGTTATGCCACAGTAGCCTACGGAGAGGAGAAAATTTATAGACAAACCTAAAAATTGCTATTTATTAATCAGATTTTTGTGCCACACACTGACATAAGTATCCTGGTGAAGGAAGTATATAAGTCCCGAGGGTTCCTCAGCAAAAATCAACCTTAACCAAAACCTAAGAGCCCATAACCATGCAGTACCTTCAACAGAGAGGCAACCTGCCTCCAGACATAGAACTGCCGATACCGATACGCATCTGGGAACACCAAATAACACCAAGTATATAAAAAAGAGGAAAGGAATCGTTCAATGCTGGAATCGAATCCCCTTATCCAGATGGGGATACCGTACAGTAGCTGTGCCAAAGATTTAGTTTGAACACCTGAAGATCAGCTGGTAAAAATTGCCCTCCCTTAGTGAAAAAAAAAAAGTGAGTTATTGCTTTAGTGCTGTTAGAGGCTGTATGGACAGCAAAAGATTTCTGAGATGACCACGATAAAGAAGAGTGAAAAGCAGGGCTTTTTTTCTGGTGGAACTCACCGGAACTGAGTTCCAGCACCTTTTCTTCTATTAATTGCATTACAATTTAATCGCCATCTACTCCCGAGGAAATGTAATCCAAGAGTTCCGGTACCTTTTTCTCCAGAAAAAAAGCACTGGTGAAAAGTAACACCTAAATATCTAAACTGTCTTACTTGCTCTATAGACTGGCCTCTAATTACCCATTTATACAAAGATATATGGTTAGAAAAGAACATGATCTTTGTTTTGTTGAAATTAATTGTCAATAAGTTCTCAGCACAATAATCCAAAAATGCCCTTAGTAGGCGTTTCAATCCTACTTTGGAAAGGGACAGAAGAACCGCATCGCCTGCATAAAGAAGTAAAGGCACTCTGCTCTCTGCCAGTTTAGGAGGATGGAAATCTGGCAAAAGGCAAGCTAAAGATAGGGTCACTTAAAAATAAATTAAACAGGGTAGGGCCGTAGGGGCCAATATGCAGCCTTGCCGGACACCTTGGTAACAGGAAAGGGCTCAGTTAGTTGTCCTCGATGCCACATCTCACCCTAAGAGAAGTGTTCTGGTGGAGATGCATAATTAAAAAGAGCAGCCTTTTATTGATTGTTGAAGAGCATAATTTGGCCCATAATCTGTCCCTTGGGATCAGATCAAAGGCGGACTTTAGATCAACAAAAGCAGCATATAGACCATTTTATTTATTTATTTATTTATTTATTTTATTATATTTATCAATCGCCCATCTGGCCGGTCACCCGGCCACCCTGGGCGATGTACAATTAAAATACAATAAAACACAATAAAATATAATAATTAAAACAATATAAAAAATTCTCATTAAAAACCTAACCCACCCCATATTCCCGCCTGAACAGCCATGTTTTTAATGCACGGCGGAAGCTCATCACGGAGGGAACCCATGGGAACCCATGTATTTCTCCGCGAGATGGCTTAGAATCAAGCAGTGGTCAAGTGTTGATCTGCCCTTTCTGAAACCAGCCTGCTCAGGTCCAAGAACTTGTTCATCCTCAATCCAAGAAACTAGCTTCCTATTTAAATGAGAGGCATATAGTTTACCTACCAGGAATAGCAGACTAATTGGCCTATAATTAGCAAGGTTGGATCTGTCACCTTTCTTAAAGATAGGCACTACTATAGCTTCTGACCAAGCAGGGGGTATTTTGGCCTGAGTTATTAATTTGGGTAAACAATGATGCTAGTACTTATCATAGAATCATAGATTTCTCAGTTTAAGTCAGGGAAAACTCTGGGTTCTGATTCAATTGTCCCTGAACTTTTGAAGTGTAACATGGCTTGGTGGGCACCTTTACTGGGTGGGAGACCCCTCCCCTAGTTTCCTGCATTGAGCAGGGGGTTGGACTCGATGGCCTTGTAGGCCCCTTCCAACTCTATTAAGGACTTGACTTCCGATTCAGTCTCTGGTTCCCAAGCCGGAAGCACCTTGGGAGTTAATAATAGTGGAGATGTATTAATCTGTAAACCCCGGGAATCTTCGAAAAGACTGGGAAAATGAGAAAACCCAGGTATTAGCTGAGATGTTACAAGCAATTGCGCTGGAGGGATCCCCCCCCCCCGACAGGTAACTAATGACCAGAAAAGTCTGGTGCTGGGTTATCTCTGATTGCAGACAGGAGCAGGAAAGTGTGGCAGCCCGAGGATTGGGACTCACCCACCTGTGGGGAAGAGTACTTGCTTTCCCCGGCATGGCTGAGTCCCAACACCCCTCATCCCCACCGCTATTTGCAATCGCAGCCTGGGCACTGGAACTCGCCAGTCCCAACCCCCCTCCCCCACTTCACACCACTACCTCCGATCTCAGATTGGAAATAGCAGCTGAGAAGAGAGCCCTTTCCTGTGTGCTGGGAAGAGGCACAATTCTCCCAGAGGGAAAAGGGGGGTGTGACATCAGCCCACCACCACAAAGCCACTCTGCACCCCTGATCTAGGCCGGTACTGTCTACAGTGACTCAGTAATGGCCCTGCAGGGTCTTGGACAGGGGTCTTTCCTAGCTGTATCTGAAGAAGGCAGGGTTTGAACCGGGGCAAAGCAGGTGCAGTTATTCTGAGCCAGACCACCGGTCCCTTTAGCCCAAAATGCTGCTCAGGGCCACTCTCCAGGGCTTCCAGAAGGCGCTGCACAGCTGCCCTACTTTTTTAGTTGGAGATGCCATGGACTGATTGAATTGGGGGCCTTCTGCCTGCGAAGTGGGTGCTCGACCACTGAGCTCCGGTGCCTCCCTCAGAAGCTGCCTTATCCCGAGTCAGCAACTTTGGGACTGGCCCATCGCTCTCCCTTTCACAGCCGCTGGATCTGCTGCCATGGCCACATTGTGCTGCTGACCAGCAGCCATCCAGAAGCAGCACTTGCCGATCCCCGCGTGCAAACCAGGCACCGCGTGCATCATGAGAAGCTGCCTCACGCCAAGCCACACTGGTGGTCGCTCCCTCTAGCCAGGGCCGGTGCTACCATTAGGCCAACTAGGCAGCTGCCTAGGGCGCAGGGCTAAAGGGGGCGCCAGAAATAGGGAGGGAGGGCTCAAGTGGGAAGGGGGGGCACTAAATATCTGATCTTGCCTAGGGCACCAAACTGCACCAAACTGCCTTGCACCGGCCCTGCCTCTAGCTCAGCAGTGTCTACTGAGCAGTGTCAAACTGCCTTCCACCACCTGGCGCCCACCACATGTGTTGGACTATAACCCCCATCTTCTCCACTGGGGATGGTGGGAGTTGTGGTCCAACACCTCTGAGGCTGCCATGCTGGTGAAGGCTGGACTCTACACAGAGCAGACTAGCAGAGTCCGAACAGGGTCTTTCCCAGCCCCACCTGGAGAGGTGGGGGACGAAGCAGGGGTCTTTCTGCAGGCAGCTCCAACAACCCCTCCACAAGGCACAGAGGCAGCATGGGGCTCTGGGCCATGTGGCAAACCTCGCTTGGCAGGATTGGGAGTTTTCCTGGCTTTTCAGACCCCCAATACTTGTCACCTCACGGGGCAGTTTTACTGGTTAGACAAGGCTGAGGGGCAGTGGAGTTGCTGTGATTCACAAAATTTCCAGCTCTATCACCAGGAAACCTGAGGGGTTGCACTGGTGTTGGGCCATGGAGACAGATTGGGGATGCTGCTGGTGTGCCGCCCGCCCTGCTGCCCAGCATCCTCCCTGACCGAGCTGGCAGAGGTTGCCTCAGGTGTGGTGCTGGAGGTCCTGGGTGACTAATTCCCATGCTGAGCCTGCCTCTGGAGCCCCAGCTCGGGACTTCATGGCCTCCACGACATCCATGGGGCTGTCTCAGTTTGTCATTGGCCCAACATATGAAGCGGGGCATCCCCTTGACTTGGTCTTTGCTCCAGGCTGTGAGATGAGTAGTCTGGAAATTGGGGGGGGTGTGTGTCCAAGTAACCCTGTTGTCATGGTCAGACCATTTTCTGGTGAGGTTTGAATTCATGGCATTACTTTCCTACTGCAGGGGTGGGTGGCCCATTCAGATGGTCTGCCCCAGGAGACTGATAGAATTCAATGGATTTCTGAATGCTCTTGGGGATTTTCCAGTGGATAGAACTGGTGATCCAGCCAAGCCCTTGGTCTCACTGTGGAACAGTGAGATGCAGAGGGCCATCAACTCGATCGCTCCTGAGTGCCCACTCCGGCGCTGTAGAGCCCGTTCTGCTCCTTGGTATACTGGGGAGCTGAGGCTGATGAAACCAGCTGGACGTCCGCTAGAGCGCAGATGGCATAAAACTCAAAGCAAAGACAACTGAGCATGCTCTAGAACACATAATCATGTCTATTGCGCAGTGGTGCGGTCAGCAAAGAAGCGTTACTTTGCTGCCTCCATTGTGTCCTTGAGTAGTCATCCAACGGAGCTCTTTTGGGTGGCCCAGGGGATGTTAACACTCTCCCCAGCGAATGGGCCTGGTCCCCTCAAAGTCCCGCTGTGACCTTTTTGCAGCACACTTTGAGGACAAAATCACTTGTCTCTGCAGCAAACTTGATGCTGTTGTTAGCGCCGCTCCAGTCGAGGTATCTGACGCCACCATCTGCCTGATTTTGTGGGATCAATTACAGTTACTGCAGCCTGATGATGTGGGCAAGGCGCTTGCAGCGATGTGACCGACCACGTGCCCTCTTGATCCTTGCCCCTCCTGGCTAATTAAAGCTAGTTGAGGGGTTATGGCTGGGTGGGTCCAGAGAGTGGTAAACGCATCTCAGCATGAAGGAGTGGTTCCTGCTGTCCTTAAGGAGGCAGTAGTATGATCACTCTTGAAAAAACCCACTCTATTTGATTGGGTTGATTGGTTTGAGGACCCAACGGTATTTGATAACTACAGCCCAGTGGCAAATACCCCTTTCTTAGGGAAGGTTCTTGAGAGGGACATGGTGGAGCAACTGCAGGCACTCTTGGAGGATACTGATTATCTAGACACATTCCAGCCTGGTTTTCGACCTGGTTATGGGACCAAATCAGCCTTGGTCACCCTGATGGATGACCTTTATCGGGTGAAGGATAGTGAGAGTGCTACCCTGTTAATTCTACTTGATCGCTCAGTGGCTTTCAATACCATCAACCACGGTATCTTCCTGGATCGACTCTGCGGGTTGGGCATTGGAGACACTGTGTTACAGTGGTTCCAGTCCTACCTGCGGGTCTATTTCAGAGAGTAACATAGGGTGCGTATTCCTCGGCCCCTTGGCAATTGAGCTATAGTGTTCTGCAGGGTACCATCTTCTCCCCAGTGCTGTTCAACATGTATATGAAGCCGCTGGGAGCGGTCATTAGGGGATTTGGAGCCAAGAGCCATCAGTATGCTGATGACACACAGCTCTATCTTCCTGTGACATCTGAATCAGGTGAGGCTGTGCTGAGTGTGCAAGTCCCGGATCAGTGCCTGAACTCAGTGATGGGCTGGATGAGGGCCAATAAACTGAAGCTGAATCCTGGTAAGACAGAAGTCCAGTGGGTGAGTGGTTCCCAAGTCCGGGAGATTGGCTCATTGCCTGTTCTGGATGGGGTTGCACTCCTTTTGAAAGATCAGGTTTGTAGTCTGGGGGCATTCCTAGATCCATCATTGCCACTGGAATCCCAAGTGACTGAGGCGGCTCGGAGTGCCTTTTACCATCTTCGATTGGTTCGCCAGCTACAGCCTCTCCTGGACAGGGATAGCTTGGCCACAGGGATACAGGAGCTAGTAACCTCAAAACTGGATTACTGCAATGCGCTCTATGTGGGGCTGCCCTTAAGGCTGGTCCAGAAGCTGGAGCTAGTGCAGAATGCAGCAACTCAGTTGTTGTCAGGAGCTGCTCCTTTTCAGCATGCAACTCCTTTGCTGAGCGAACTGCACTGGCTGCCTGTTCGCTACTGGGCCAGGTTTAAGATTCTGGTACTACTGTAGAAAGCCCAAAACAACTTGGGATCAGGATACCTGAGAGAGCGCCTCCTCCCTTACCAACCTGCCCGGTCACTGAGGTCATCAGATAACATGCTCCTGGTTATTCCTCATGGACCCTTGGCCCAATTGGAGTCCACCAGGAGAAGGGCCTTCAGTGTGGCAGTCAGTTTCATTTCTGTGGAGGTCAGGCAGGCTCCTCCTACATTGTATTACTTTCGGCGCCTGCTAAAGATATCCTTGTTCTGGGAAGCCTTCCTTACTGACCAGCCACAGTTTGATTGGTACCTTGTTTTCTATGCATTGTTTTTATTCTTTTATCAGTTTTTAATCTTTTTATTGTCCACTGCTCCGAAATCTGCTTAGATATGGAGTGGTATACAAATACTGTAATTAATTAATTAATAAGTGTGGGTTGGCAGCCCCAGGGGCTCGATTGGGAGGGTGGGTAGTGCTTGAGCTGTTAAATAAATGTTAAGAATGGGGGGAAGGAAAAGGTAGATATCTATACACACACACACACACACACACACACACACATCACCCCTGAGGATGCATAAATGCACTAGCTGACCCCAGGGGGAACTGCACATTGAATGTGGAACGGGCCCACCTCTTAGTGCAAGCTGCACATCCTCTTCCCAGCCCTCCACACGGCATGGCGCAGAGGGGCAGGTGGTTGTGGGGGGCAGTCGGCAATTTCCAGGCCTTGAGCCAGCAGCCGCTTGCCCGTGGGTGGGATCTGACGCCTTCCCTCTCCCACTTCTTCTTTTAAAAAAATATTCTCGCTTCTCCCCGTGTTTGCTAACGTGACCCTTTATTAAACTCCGCCGGCTCTGCATCGCTGCGGTTGCCAAGGCGATGTGTTGTCACCATGGCAACCGTGACAACCTTATGTTCATTAATTTTAAGAAGGTTCACCGTCTAACAAATGAAATTGTTATAGACACTTGTGTCAAGGTACTCAAGGGGAGGCACTTGGGAGGTGCAGGCCCCCCCCAATAACATTCTTGATGAAGGGGTGGGCAAGTCCCATGCAGCGGACACAAGCTGTCCTTGGAGTCATGGCGATGCCAGTCCACGGCCTCCTGGTCAATCCAGTTTTTTAAAATAAAGATATCAAATACTTATTCTCTATAGGTCAATACAGAGCCTGCACCCATATCTATTTAGGCAAAACCACCTAAAGTCTGACTTGTGTGTAGAGGATGGGGCATATCAGCGCTGCACATTTAACCCAGTCTCACATCACTTTTAACTGCACGGTTCCCAGCCAAAGGACCGTGGGAGTGAATCCTGGAACAATGAATTATTAGCAACCTCTCAACATTGAGAAGCCATGATAATTAAGCTGGTTCCAAAGCAGTTTGCAGCTGGACTTGGGCGGTATCCAGGAGAGCAGAATATAAACCCTCAGTTGAGGCCTGGTGGCTGCTGAAACAACGTACGTCTTTTGGCTCCCCGACCCTTGCAAACCAGAGTCTCTGTCCCTGCTCCAGCTTCTTACTGACCTCCTGTGTGGCTGACTCCTAAATGCTTGCTTCAGGCCATGCACTTGGACTCTTGCTTCTAGACTGCTTCACTCTGATTCGACTTCAATCTTGGTTTGGCTTCACTGAAGAGCTTGCATTTGGGACTACCCCACTTTCTCAACAGTACCACTGGGTTTCTGGTCTCAGTCTGCTCTCAATCTAGTTGTGCTGACTTGCCCCACCCTTTGTCCAATGACCTGGCCTTAGTAGGACAAGGCAGCATCCTGAACTTCCTGGAGGATTAGACTAGTTAATAAATGATTGATTGCACAGATTCAGGAGTGCTGCCAGCTCCCTTTGAATGCTTCTCCCTATAACATTCCCCTGCACACAGAAATCTAGCATGTCAGGCAGAAGGACTCTAGTATAGCTTTTTGTCTAGGGACAGCCCTGCCCTGTACTTGCCTTCCCAGGACATCAGTTTCCTGCTTGACATTGTTGTAGGGTTTGGTCTCAGTGTGAAAGCTGAATAAGCTTCATGGAACTGTCTTAAAAGTTAAGGAACTATTATCTATTTTAAAAAAACAACAACACTAAAATTCCTTTATAGCCTATTTGGGAGAATGTGGTTTCCCCCACCCTCCACCCCAAACCACAAGGGCTACAAAAAGTACCAAAAAGCAATGCCCAGTGGTTGTTTCTTTTTGGGTAGAGGTCATAGTATGGATAGACCTACTATTAGAATGCTCTTTAATATTTACTGACGCACACGTTCTTTTAAATTATTTACCTGCTGTATGGAATTAATCACAAGGACAACACATGAGGATTTTCCGTGCCCTCTTGACAGTCAAAAGACTGATATTACAACACTGGAAAGATAAACACTCACCTCCTAGAACACAATGGATTGAGGACCTAATAATGCTTTCAACATTTCAGACACCACCTGTGGATGGATAAATATATGGATATTTGGTCCGCTTTTTCTGAAGCTTATGCATAACCGCCTTTACTGATAGTTGTATTACTACATACTTACTGGTACTTATGGATATGCATTTCATACACATTTACTGTAAGTGGTTCATTTTAATTTCTGTAAGAAAAATTGTATTTTTCCCTTTTTAAAAAATATGGTTTTTGTTTTGTTTGGTGTAATTCACATTTTAAAAATTGATTTTTAAAAAGGACCTTAAAAAGGACCTTTCCTACATTGTTTCAACTTTTTTTTTTTTAAATCATTTGAGGGGGAAGAATTAACATTCATTTCCCCTGCAGCCAACCCTGACAGGATCATCCTAAGAGGACCCCCCCACCCAGCATTTCTCTGTTCCCTCAGCGATGGAGTCAAACTTGCCCCCCCAGAACGGAAGCCACGCAGGACCCCGCCTGCAACAAGAGGGACTGGTTTTTCAGCTGCCTGAAGCTTGGGCTTCCTTCAACATCTCCTCCGCCAGGCGTTCGGCTGAGGAGCCAGAGCTGCCCTCAAGATGTCGCTCGCTGACTCAGCGGAAGGAACTCTCCTCCCTGGTGTTCAAAGCCGCCACACCTGAGACACCTTCGCTGCCGCTCCAGCCAGCGCAATCGCCTTCCCTTCCTGCCTGGCTCACTTCCAGGGAGAATGTGCATCAACACCGTGCCCGGCTGCAGGAGCAAGACGGCACTGGCTCTGCCCCCACTGGCTGGTTCCAGAGGAACTGGGAAAGTCGCTCCGGGCCAGTTCTGGCCACTGTGGTCCCGCTTGCCCTGGCTGTGTCTCTGTGTAGCGGAGAGTGCCACACGGAGATGAATGAATGGCCATTGGCTCGATTCATTTTTGGCTAAGCTTCTGTGTTTGACTGGTGTGTGTGTGTGTATGTGTGTGTATAACACCACCACCTGTAAACACTGAGCCACCAGAAATGCATTTGGTACATACCTTCAGGACACATTTCTACATCTCAGGTTCAAGTGGCAGCTGATTCCAAAGGTTTGGCCCACTCGGAGGGATTGCAGCTCAGCAGCAGCAAGCAGCAGGCCCCGGCTCAGAGCAGACTTCTAAGGGCTCTGCCACATCCCCAGGTGGACCAACTAGAACGGGCCCTGACACGCCCTTGAGAAAGCTCAGCCGTCTGGCACCCTGAGGATGCTGCAATGGTACTGGCAGAGAAGTGTGGCTTCTGTGCCACCATGACTACCACAGGCCTGCCTGCGTTCTCTTGTGATGAGCAAGTGGCAATGCAGGTGGATGGAGCACAGCCTGCCAGTTCGCGTCACATTGCAGCTGCCCAGGCATGTTTTGAAGTGCTGATGTTGGAGGGCAATGACGGTTCTTCAGTTATATCTTTACCCCAACGAACCTTCACATTCTTGCCTTTGGATACAGGCCATTGCAGAGGGAATGCAGCAGCTAGGAAAGACCATGCAGCAATTGTGTGTGTGTGTGTGTGTGTGTGACCCAATGAGAACCGGAGGTTAAAACGGTAGCCTTGTCTTCTTCTGTGGCATGTTTTGGAGACCGTGGCTGGATTTACCATGATGCTGCCTGGCACAGGGCCCTGCTCAGTGGCACACACTCTGCTTCCTGTGCAACTCGAAGTTTCATTGTTTACTTGCATTATTTTATTTGGCTGTTGCTTTCATTGCATTGTATCCTGTTACTTGTTGTGCACTACTTTGAGGATCCTTTTGGGGACATGCTTCAGCTATTGCGCAGTACAGAAATGTAATAAATAAATAAATATCAATAAATAAATCCGCACAACCCCACCCACTATCGACAGAAGGGAGGCGAGTGGCTGGTCAAGATGTGGTGGCGACCTGGGCCCTGGAGTTTCTTCCGTGGCTGCGTTTGCCAGGCACCCACTCTATTGTGTTCGATGACAATTGATTTAAAATTGTAAAAAAAAACACCATCCCAAGGTTTTGGTGGCTGGTGATTAAGATTTCAACAGCTATTGGCAGCATTTTTGGAGTCTGCTGTAAATTTGAACTGGCTGCGTTGTTGTTTGGGCTTTTTAATCAGCATTGGCGTTAGATGGCTTGTTTTATACTGCGAGTGCCCTTCGAGGCCCTGATGGGATTGAAATGTAGACTATAAATATTTTAAATAAATAAATGAGACAACATAGTCCTTCTGTATGCACCCAGAGTGCTTTTCGCTTTGACGTTTTCATCCTGCCTTTCAGACAGCAAAGAGCTCCCCCGCCCGCCTCCCAAAGAGCCCCCAAAGGGTGTGGGAAGCCCCAGCCAGACTTCACTATTCTCTCTGTTGAAGCTGCAGCACTCACCTGCCCAGCCTAGCGTTAGTCTGGATTTAAAGCCACACAAATGTGATCTGAATCATCTCATGCCCCAATTGCAAGAGTGAAGCAAGAGGCTAAAAGGAAGGAAAAACTAGGCCAAGCTTAGTGCATAACTGCTGGAGAGAAGCGGGGAGGCAGGGAATCTGCAGTACAGCTTAGAATGATCAAAGGACACATCTCCGAGGATGCTCAGATCCATGAAGGAGAAATGAAGGTCAACAAGGCGGAAGAAACACAGAAAAAGGGTAAAGAAGAAAGGCGGGGGGGGGGGCAATGGAAATACCTTGGTCCTGACAGCCCAAGACCCCCCACAACACCTTTGGCCAAGGAATGTCAAAACATATCAGAGCTAGAAGGGACCTCAGGCTGTCTAGTCCAACACCCTGCTAATGAAGGAAATCAGGTGGCCATCCAGCCTCTACTTAGCACCTGTAACAAAGGAGAGTCAACCACCTTCCAAGGCAATCTGCTGAGCAGCTCAGACCATCAGGAAGTTCTTCCTAATTTTTAGTCAAAACTCCCTTTCTTGTAATTTGAACCTGTTGGTTCAGGTCCTACCCTCTGGAGCAACAGAGGACAAATTCACTCAGTCATCTATGTGAGCCCTTCAGATATTTGAAGATGGCTATCCTGCTATCGCCTCTTAATCCTCTCTTCTCCGGGCTAAACATACATTACCCAGCTCCTTCAAGTTTTCCTCTTAGGGCTTGGTTTCCAGGCTCCTCACCATCTTTGGCAACCTCCTCTGGACATGCTCCAGTTGTTGATATCCTTCTGAAACTGCAGTGCCCAGAGCTGGACACAATACTCCATTTGAGGTCTGGCCAAAGCAGACTAGAGCAGCGGTACCGTTACTTCTCATGATCTGGACACTCTGCTTCTGGTGATGCGGCCTAGAATTGCATTAGCCTTTTTAGCACTGCTGCCTCATATTTAACATGTGGTCTACAAAATCCCCTAGATCCTTTTCATGTATCTGCTGTCAAGGGAGGTCTCACCCATCCTGTATTTGTGCATCTCATTCTTCTTATGTAAATGCAGAGCTTTGAGTTTATCTCTGCTGAGATTTATTTTCTTAGTGTTGAGCCAGCCAGTTCACCATCCTATCAAGATCATCTTGAACCCCATCTTCTAAAGTGTTAGCTACCCCTCCCAATTCGTGTCATCTACAAAGTTTATGAGCGTTCCCACTACTCTTCCATCCATGTGATTCATTAAAATGTCAGCCAGCGCAGGGCCCAGAACAGAGCCCTGCAGCACCCGCCTGGTCTCTTCTCTCTAGGCTGACGTGGGTGACCATTCTTTGGGTACAGCCCATCAGACAGCAACAACTTCACCTAACAGTGGCATCACCTAGCTCAGATTTTGCCAGATTGGGGTTCCTAGTGGGGGAAAAGATGTTCCAAGACTACTGCTGAGGTCTTGCTTCTGTTCTCTGGAATTCAAGGGAAGCAGAAGGCTACCCTATCTTCATATTTATTTAATTTTGCTTCCCTCAGTGATTTATTACATTTGTATTCTGCCTGTTATCCAAGGAACTCAGATGGTGCACATGATTTCCCTTTTATCTTACAACAGCCCTGTGAGGTAGGTTAGGTTGAGACTGTGTAAGCATCATGGCTGGGTGGGGGCCTGACACTCTTGGCCACTATACAAGGCCAGCACTCATTAGAATCTGACCTCCCCCTCACCCCACACACAGCTTGTCTTATATGCTGAGCAGCAGAACACGAACCCACGCTGAGCCCACAGTAAGAGAGAGCAGCCTCTGGATCAGGAAGCCCCCTCGTTCAAATCTGATGCTACCATAAATTCAGGGGGTAGCCTTAGACAAACCCCTCCCTCTCGGCTCCCTCTCACCTATCTACAATATGGGGATAACAGTGACCTACCTCAAAGAGTTGTTGCAGAGAGGGACCTCAGCACCTGTAGCTGGAGCATAGATGAAGCTAAGCAGGTGCGGATGAAAGGTCACTGTAAGAACTGGGATTCCCTAATAAGATTTTGATGTACATGAAGTGATGCACAGCTGTGCATGAAGCCATTTTCATCTGGTATTCGGACTGCCTCTGTTCCATCTGATCATTCTCCATGAGTGGGCCTAATCCTTTTTTTCCTTTCAAAACTATCTGCGCTGGAGGACATCACCACATTAATCTCTCAATTATGCATCATGCTAAGCCTGTGTTTAAAGCGTAGTTATATATCTTTAATTCAAAACTTTTTACAGGTGGAGGACAATTTCAGGCTACTCAAACAAAACAAAACAAATTTAAAAGCCGATCTATTTTAATCATCTCCCTTTCAACCTATCACATCCCGATCTCCTGGCCCCGTCTTCCGTGGGATTTCCATAGCAACGGGAGAAAACACACAAGCACAAGAGCAACACATGGCAGACGTTGGCAAAACATTTGCTTCCCTTGTTTCATGTGTGCTGTTCCCATCTCCCACAAGAAGGCTGCCTCTGCCACAGTCACCACCGCCATCCTCTCCGTCAGCATGATGGAACTGCATCACGGACAAAACATTCCTGAGATGACTGGACACCCAGGCATTTTGCACAAGTCTGCCAGGAAGGTGGCCGTTCCTTATTCTGGAACATGTTTACTTTGCTTTCCCAACAGTCTATGGTGCCTTCTGACCAGCTGTTCATCTCAAACAAGCCACCCTGACATGATTTGCAGGAGGCTGAAAGTGAGCTGGGCTCCAGCCCAGCCAGCCAGGCAGGTGTGTTCAGGTGGCTGTCTTTCTGGCCTGGCAGGGCTCCTGGGTGACTTGCAGAAGTTAAGCCAGTGAAGCTTCTTGTCTGTACGCTTGGAAAACTGGCCTTGCTGAATTTCTGATGGTTACTCAAACAGCTGGCAAAATTAACACAACTACCTGATTGTGTGTAGATCAAAGGCTTCCATATTTAGGGCTAGGCAGAATGTTACCACTTTAAGGGCGGCTGTGCAATTCCTTCAGGTTATTAGGGGAAAGGTTAGGCCCGGGGCTGCTTCAATGAAAATTTAAGATCCTTCCCTGCCTGAATCTGCTTGGGAAATAAGGCTGGTGAGTTGCGCGAGCCTGCATCGCAAAGGACCCCCCCATAAGCCGAGGGGCAGCCATGGATCCAAGTGCATCCAAGTAATGGAGCGGCCAGGCTCGCTGTATGTGGTTGCTGACACATTGCTTCGGAATGGAGTCACCTTGCCTGGACAGAAGCCAATCAGGCCTTGGCTGTCCTAGATGAGGCTCGGTGGCTGGCCACTAGCTAAGGTGCCCCCCCCCATAGCTGAAGGACCCAGAACTCAAGAAAGGACCTCAACTTGTACAATGTATCTGGAAGCCACTCAAAATGCATCAGAGACTTTACCTTGTACTCCTCTCAAGAACCTTCTAAGGTAGCACCAGCAGTATCCTCCCCTTATTGGAGATGAGGGGGTTGCGCCTGAGAGAAGGGGCTTGCCTAAGGCTAGAGGAGAGTTTTGAACTGGGGACTTCCCACCCTGCGGCCATCTCTTTCCCCCTAAGTGACACACCTGCTGTTCTCTGGTGCACCTTGAAGCTTTGGCGGGCTTTTAAGGGTTCCCAAAGTCCCAACAGGCTGGCAAACCCTTCTTCCCATGGTGTGTTTGTAAAGGTCTTCCAAAAAGCACACCTTTTCACTCCAAAATGTGAATTTGATTAAAACTCACACCCACTCGTTTTGAAAGGTTCCTTTCCGTTCACGTGGCCTCGTTGGTCGCCCCCTCCCCCCAAATCTTTGTGCACCTGATATTTCTGGTTCCGTTCCATCCCTAATTTTCAGTTCATTTAAAATACTTTATGCTCACGCAGACAATTATGATAAATAATGAGGCAAAGAGAAAGGCGGCAGGGCAACCGTGGAAGAGCAGCAGCGTTGCTAAGGGGTTGCGTGGCAACTGGTGATGTTTCTCTCTTTCGTTTGGCACCAACTCACACCGCCAAACCAAGCGTCCCATGGCGGGGGGGGGGACTTGAGGAGGGGGGTGAAAGGTGCAGAGGCCTTGTGACCGCCTCTGGCAGGCAGTGATACGATCACAGTGCAGCACAGTGATACGATCATTTGTGGTTTCCAAAATGCGGCCACAGAGGAGGAAATGGGGGTAGATGTTATGAAGAGAAGCAAAATGCAGCGGGAGCCATCGCTGTGGAAGACAGCTACAGCCTGAGGAAGGAGCAAGAGAGGCTTGCCTGGGCTGCCAGGCTTTGCAGCGGGGGGGGGGGGGGCAACAGCGATGCCGGAGAAATCCAAAACGGACTCAAATGAATTCGAATTTCTAATAGTCTGGCCTGCGGACTCCGCAGTGGACCGGCTTTTCTTCGAGTCACGCGGCTTCCATGGACTAGTGGACTGTTTGTTTGTTTTTTAATTTTCCGCAATTTTACACAAATTTAGTCGTAGAAAAATACAGAAAATTAAAAAAACACTGACCAAAAATGCACATTTCCCCCATAGACTAAAGTGTGAAAATACACATGGGGGGGGGATTTGCGCATTTTCGGGAATTTTCTTATGAACAGATTTGCACAAAATCCGATTCCGTCAATGAGCAGACGACGGAACGAAAGACGCCTGGTAATTTGCAAAACGTAGACAGAATGGATTTTACAACTTCTGTGTACCCTCCAGATCCCCTGGTTCCCGGGATGGATTTGTGTGTTCTTATTTAGATGTTTATACTCCACTTTTCAAAGCAAGGAAACCCTTTCCCGAAGGAAACATGGCCAAGCTGGAAAAGGTGCAGAAGAGGGCAACTCAAATGTGCAAGGGGTTGGACCACCTTCTCTACAAAGGGTGAGAGCATTTGTAGGGTTGTATTTGGGGGGAAAGATGACCAGGCTGGGGGCACGATAAAGATGGATAAAATGATGCAGGGTGTGGAGAGAGAGTTCTCCTCCTCTCATAATGCTACAACTTGAGGGCAGGGGGATTGTCCAGTTAAGTTGCTCTGAATCTCCTGCCAGGCAAAAGAAAGTACTCCTTCACGCAGCACATGACTTGTGGAACTCACTGCTACCAGAGGTGATGGCCACTGGCTTGGGTGGCTTTTGAAATGGGGATCAGACCGATTCTTGGAGGAAGAAGTCTCTGAAGGCCACTTGGCCACAATAGGCTGAACAGAGACTCCATGATCAGAGGCAGCGGCTGTGGACCATCCAATGGGGGAGTGCCGACTCTTCCCTCCGCATCCTGCTCAGGGCTTCCTGGAAGCGCCTTGCTGGCCATCGTGCAAGAGAGGACGCTGGGCCACGGACCTTCGGTGTGCCCCAGCAGGGCTCTGATGCGCAGACATGTCAATTCACCTCAATGACTTCCAGGATGGAAAGGGGGGGGGGGGAGAACGGCATCTGCAGCCAGAAGCCAAGATGGAGGCACGAGGTACTAAATGTACCAGTACGTATTTCTTACTGGGTGTTAAAACCCTTCACCCTGGAGCCCCATGGAAAGACAGAAGGGGCTCCGCCCCGCCCCGCCCCCCCTTGGATCACAACACGTTCTTCATTACACTGAAGCCAAAAGGTCCTTTCGCTTTTCCGCTCATGGGAATCCTATCTGGAGGCCTCCTGCTCAGTGGGGCAGGCGTGACCTGGGAATGGTGCTGTGCACGTCTTTTCCTCCCATGCAGGCAAAGGCAGCCTAGTCTGCTCGTTGGGTGCATCCAAGCCCATGGAAATAAAGGGGTGCTCAAAAGAATGCATAGTTAGGCAGGTACTGGATCTTGAATTATGCTGCACAAAATGGATTATCTTTTTATTATTTGTGCTAACATGCACATTATCTTATAATCACAGAACATCTGGTTTCCTTAGCGCCAAAGTAGGGTCGGTTTAGGGCAGGGGGCAAACATAGGCCTTGGAGGCTTGAGGCTGCCCTCTGTTGAGTCCAACCAACCCAGAATGGGCTGTCTCCACCACTGGCTCCGAGCAAGAGCCTTTCCCAGCACTGCTGCTGCCACCTCAGGTCCTTGGAGCTGGAGATGCCAGGGACTGAAGCTGGGACCTTTTGCAATCAGGGACGTGGCCACTGAGCGAGGGGCTCTCAGGCAAGTTGCCTAATCCCACAGCAGGCAGAGCATCAGCCGGTCTGTGTCACCCAGTAAGGGCATAGTCAGACTGACACAAGCTCTCTGCTATGGCTGCTCCTTGAAACGAGGCATTGGGCTTGGCTGGCCTCACAGGCCAATTCTCTCATTTGAATCTCTCAAAGCCGATTCTCTCATTTGAGCCCAGCCTAGTCTGGTCTGACTGGCGGCTGCTCCCCCCCTATCTTTCCCACCTTGTGACCTGAAGTCCTGTTAGCTGCCAGGGGCCAATACTGCACCAGCCTTCCCCAACCAGACACCCTTGATGGCTGTTGGCCCTGCTGGATGGGGGAAGGCTGCAGTGCAGCAGCTGCCTGACACCCAAATGTGTTCTTGAAAAACACAACACCCACTGCCCGCCTGAAGAGCAGTGCCCCTCTGACTGCCAGCATCAGCTGCCGACTGGGGGGAACAGCACCTACCAGCAAGTGTCTGGTCCCCCGTCCTCTGGATAATGATGCCACCTAATGGAAGGACCTCTGTACTGCCTTGTTGCTCCAATTATTTTTAAAACCTTCCTATGCTTATAAAAGCTACTATTCTAATCAGATACTGGGGTCAAATAGACCCCGATTAAGTCATTAAAAATAATGAGATGTATTTAAACTGTATTAATGATTATTTATTTTATTTTATTTATTCAATTTATATCCCGCCTATATACAAATACCCTAGCCGGCATACAAGATTATAATATACTTATACTAGCTGTTGCCCGTGGCTTCGCTCGTGTGATGAAGAGTGACCGTGCCAAGTTTGCACGGGTCATCATTTTCCTATAGGCACTATTTGTTCGAAATTCCTTAAGGTCGCTGACTGCTGTTTTGAATCGCTCCATAGGAAGGTCCCCCAGGACTACATAATGGAATCCTAGCTCCCCCGGGACTTCCAGTTCCCCCGGGACTGCACAATGAAATCCCAGCTTCCCTGGGACTACCTGCTCCCCCGGGACTACACAATGAAATCCCTGGCCCCCCGGGACTACACAATGAAATCCCTGGCCCCCCGGGACTACACAATGAAATCCTTGCTCCCCCCCCCCCCGGGACTGCACAATGAAATCCCTGCTCCCCCCCCCCCCGGCTGTGGTTCATATGAACATTGTTTTGACGCAGGAGAGATTTGAATATCCGCTCCTAATTGGCCCCTGTGGCAGTTCATACGTCGTTGGAGCGATTTGCATAACCGCTCCTGAATGGCCCCTGCGAACATTCCAAGTGACGCCATTGGCTCTCATCTATTTTGGGCCGTACAGGCACAGCGAGGGTTTTTCGGAGATTTGAACCCACCAGTCTTTGTCCTTGGGTGATGGGAGAGTATGCGTGCCAAGTTTGGGGCACATCTGTCAAAACGTGATGGAGCCTATGCGACCCGCACACAGCAGTCATTCAGTTATTTTAAAAGTTTCCCTCCCTTTTCATCCCCTCAGAGAACATTCTAAATGGCCTAGGGGAGATTTGCATACCCACCCCTATTGGCCCCTGCAGGAATTCATACGAACATTCTAAGTGTCATATGGGCTATTTACATAACGACTCCTATTGGCTCC
Source organism: Shinisaurus crocodilurus (assembly GCA_021292165.1). Lineage (NCBI taxonomy): Eukaryota > Metazoa > Chordata > Lepidosauria > Squamata > Shinisauridae > Shinisaurus > Shinisaurus crocodilurus. The sequence goes on from CM037882.1 coordinate 25,497,944, forward strand.
TGCAGCAGTTATGAGGTGAGGCCGATTTGCATAACTGCTGCCCTGTTGTTTTGCCCATAGGAGATATGATTTGCCCCCTCCCCTTAGGGACGAAATTTCCAAAAACCCTTCCTTAGTGGGGCTCTACGTCATAAAAGCAATGTTCCTTCAAAATTTCACGTTCCTAGATTAAACGGTTTGAGCTGGGCATTTATGAGTCAGTCAGTCAGTCAGTCAGGACACTTTCTTTTATATATATATATATATATATATATATGATTACTGTTCATAGGGAAGGGATACAAATATATAAGGATGGTATCAGAGTCTGCAGTAACTCCAGATATTAACAGAGTCAGAGTATTAAGAAAGTCCAAGGAGCCCTGCTGGATCAGACCACATAGGTCCATCTAGCCCAGAATTTTGTGTCTCAAAGCAGCCACCAGCCAGATGCTGCTGGAAGACGTTACATGCCGGGAGTGAAGATGGTCAGCCTGGTTCACCCCCAGCCGCCATCTAGCACTCAAAGATGGACACACACTGGCCTCATTTTGCTCTCCAGGCTGTCCGTGGATCTCTCCTTTCCCATGGATTTTGCTCCCACTTTTTCCAATCCCTCATACACCAGCAGCACAGCTTGTGGAAATAAATTCCACAGTTCATTCATGTGTTCTCTGAAGTTCTTCCTTCTGTTTGTCCTGAACCTTCTGCTGATCAATTTTGTTGAAAGCCACATTAAAAAAAACACAACACCTATCCCTCATTTGGGAACATCCAAAAATATGTTTCACACATTTGCCTAGGCAGAGGGTGCTCATTGTCCAGCCACCGCAGTGCAGCTCTCCCATCTACCCAGGATTTGCTTTTGCCCACTGGTTTTCCTTCTCTGGGTTTTCAGCCTCTAATCCCTCATTCTTGAAACTTTATTATACTGAATTCGAGTACAGAATATAACAAAACCCAAAGTCCTTCAGCAGACATACAGATTCTACTAGCTAAATTGTTTCATAAACCGAATTTAAAAAGTGGCTGGATGAGAGTTAAGTGCCGGTTTTAAAGCAACAGTAATAATGATAAAAAGCATCCAACAACATTGACTCTCTGTGCAAATTTGATATATCATGATCAAACTCTTGCGGGTCACCATGTTCTGACCAAGTACTTGAATTTCCAGAGATCAAGAAAGTATCCTTAATTTTCAATACAACAGCATTCCAAGAGTTACGCATATGACTGGCATAAAAACAATTGAGGCTGTTTGGTTCCTCAGATGTAAAGCCCATTAAAATGTCCTGTGTGTGACACCAAGGAAGGAGGGAAGAGCAGGCGACTGGGGGGTGGGTGGGAAGGGCAGGGGACAGTCTATAATGAGTAGGACAAGATAGCCAAAGTCACTGTTTGAGAGAGGGAGCAGCAAAGCGGAAGAGGAGAGGAGACTTCCTGGCACACCGACAGCTTCTGCAAGGGACGGCCCACCCCTCACCCCCCAGGCTGTCCCATGGCAACCCCACTGGCCCAAGAAACACTTCTGGAACCAACTTAAATCCCCTTCTCAGAAACCTCTGTGCCAGCAGCTCATGGAACTGGGGAACGGAGAGGCAACCGGAGAGTGACTGGCCAACCCGCTATTGGGAGAGGCAGAGAAGCCTGAGCGTGCGGGGTAGCAAAGAACTCAGACCGCCACTCCCCACTCGCAGCTGGTAAACCCAGCCCCCGTAGCTCAAAAGCATTCTTCCCTGGCACTGGGGCTTCAGGAACTGGAGCGTGGGAAGAGAAGCCTCTTTCTCAGCAAGGGGACCAGCCTGTATCCCTACACTTGACTGTCGGCGGGGCACACAGTGGGACGCTGCACCATACAAATGTTCTGTACTCAGAAAACTAGTGGATCCAGGAGAAGGGTTCTCGCTCGGCCTTCTCCTGGACATGCTAGCATTCTACATGCAGGGATTAAAAACTGGGTTTGGAGGAGCATCCTGAAGTGGTACAGCCAGACGCAGGTGGGCCACTGCAGCAAGAAGTCAGCCCTTTGGGTGGATCGCCGTGGGTTGGTCCGGGGTTTAACACGAAGCGCTGCTATCTCTTTGGCATCATTCAACCCTCTTCCCCGCAACAACGCATTCTGTGTCCATCTCCGAAAGCCCCATCACACTGCCTGCCTTGTGCCTCAATTATTTCTTGAAAAACTTCTTGTTGAGGAGGAAGATCAGGAGGTTGACGTTGATTTTGGCCTTGTCAAACATTTTCATGACGGCAACACCCTCGTACTGGAGCTGGAGGAGGTCCTGAGGAAGGAGGATGGGGGCGAGAGAGCACATGAAGGGTCAGCTGCGAGCACCGGGCTTTGCACCTGCCCCGCCCTCTCCCCATTCACAGATCCAGAAGCATCCCTGCCAGCGAGCCCATGCCCTGCCTCTCCACCAGCCTCACCGGTCTGAAGCTCTCCTGTGCCCTCGAGCGACGCCACCCATGATCTCTTGCTGCCCATATGCCTGGAACTGTTTCCCAGAACTCCCTTGCTTCCTTCAAATCCCTCCTCAAAACCCCACCTTTCCCGAGAAGCGTTTAGCCTAGCACAGCCTTCCTCAGCCCGGTGCCCGGTGCATGTGAGGGTGCCAGTTTGGGGAAGGCAGCTGCAACACAGCCCTGTGGCCCCCATGTCCAACTGTAGCCAGGTCTAATCCCGGGCGGCTGAAAGAACCAGGTCCTCACCCCTCACTTACTGCTGGGCCTCTCGCTCCCCTCCCTCCTCTCTCGTCTCCCCTGTCTCCGGAGGCTTCTCCCGGCAGCTCCTGCCTTCTTGCGCCAGGCTTGTGGTGGAGGCCGCCGCTGTAATGCAAGCAAGCCACGCCACCAGAGACGCGGCCAGCCCCTCACCTGGTAGTGGAGCGGAAACTTCTCCATATCGATTCCCATGAACTTTGCCTTCACCTGGAACTTGCCAGCTTCCCCATATGGAACAATTTCAAATATGACATTTCTGAGTCTGAGAAAAAAGGGTGGGAATTTTAAAACCATAAAGGAGGAAAAGGGCAATTGGGGTTCAAAAACCTCAGCCACATGAGGCAGTGTGGGATGGTGGATAGTATATTCAGCTGAGACCCTTGGTCTGGTTGTGCTCTCCCTCGGCCTAATCTACCTCACAAGGTAGTTGTACACAGTTCCGTTTACCTTCATGCCACGTAGAGCTCTTGGGAGGAAAGGTAAGATAGTAAAACTCCTGGGCGTTATTTCAGCAGAGGGAGGGAAAGGGGTGTTGATTTGGCAAGAACACATCATACAATTCTGGGGTTCTATCCAGAATTCTGGGGTTCTATCTTTTTCTGGGAGGGGAAAGGTGGGACAAAACCAAGAACTTTAGCCAGCAGGTGAGGATTGACATGACTGGATGCTCCACCAGCCTCACCGGTCTGAAGCTCTCCCTTACTGCTTACTGCTGGGCCTCTCGCTCCTTTTTCTGGGAGGGGGCAGGTGGGACAAAGCCAAGAACTTTAGCCAGCAGGTGAGGATTGACATGACTGGATGCTCCTCTTTACAAAAGATAGACTAGATTAGAACCTTGCTTCTCCCTGAAACGCTAGCTTTCTATGCGCACGGGGTTTCTTTTTGTATGGAGGAGCATGGAGTCACGCGAGCCCTCGCCTGCAGTCTGAAACGTTACAGCCCAGACACAGCTCAGTCACGTCCACAAGAGCAAGGTCTGCCTCTTCGGGGGAGGGAACCAACATGGTGTGTCTGGACTGTCACCCTGCTTCAGAGCTGGCTCCCGTGATCAAAACTGACGCACCAAGCACCCTCTGGCAACTGTTGTGGGCACCGACACCCGCCCGCTCACCCCCCTCCCCATGCTGGGCAGCTGGCTCTGCATGCTGCCAGTCTCAATTTCCTGCCACCCCACCCCCCCAACAAACAGTCATACTCGGGGGGTGGCGTTTTTATTTCCCACAACACGCCTGGAACGACATGGCATTGTGGAAAATAAAACGGTGGCTCCCACCTGCCTGCCATCGCCCAGTCAGCCTGCCCATATAAGAGAGTGCCCACCTGAGGGCAGGAAAGCTGGCAAACGGCCACGCACACACAACCCATCTACTGATGCGGACGGCGCAACGCGGGAGGCCCAGCTCCTCCTTCACAAATTGGGAGTGGGGGAAGCATGGACATTTCCCAGTCAGGAAGAGCGGAAGGTGCCTTACGCCAAGCCACAACGCTGGTTCCCCTTGCCCAGCATTGCAATGCTGACCGGCAGCAGCGGCTCCCCTAGGCTTCCGGCAGGGCTCTTTCCCGGCCCTCCCTGGAGATGCTGCCGGGGATTGAACCTGGGACCTTCTGCATGCAAAGCAGGGCCTCTCCCACGGAGCTACATCCACTCCTCGTGAGTTCACAGCCTTGACCGTACACTTCTCACATGAGTAAACCACACGGGTGAGCTGGCAGCTGATTCTGAGAATTGACTCTCAGATGAGAGGTGAGGTGTTGCAGTGGGGAAAACCAGCTTCCACTGAGAGCTGCAACATCAACCAGTTGCAGCAACCTCGGGAAGGAGGGAGAGGTCTTGACTTACTGGCCGGCTGGGAGGTCTTCAATCTCCAGCAAAACACCCTTTTCAAAGAGACGGGCTGCCGTGTAATGCAACGTTGCCTGTTTCTTGCTGGGCCTGAAGGAAAGGAGAAGAATGGCACTCACAGATGGGAATTCTTTTAAAAGGTCAGGGTCTCTTCCTTCCCTCCTGCTCAGTTTTGCCCTCTCTCTTAAATACGTTCAGGATTGTTAGGAAAGGGATTGAAAATTAAAAGGGTTTCTTAATGCTGCTATAGTGCACACTTGGAATACTGTCCCAATACACAGTTCTGGTCACTGCACCTCAAAAAGGATATTGTTGAGCTGGAAAAGGTGCAGAAAAAGACAACCAAAATGATCAGGGAGCTGGAGCGACTCCCCTGAGAGGAAAGGGGCTTTTTTGTTTGGGGGGGGGGGAGGTTGACCAAAGGAAGACAGGATAGAAGCTTATAAAATTATGTATAGTCAGAAGGAAAAAAAATCTCTTTCTTCCTCTCCCATAATATTAGAGCTCAGGTCACCCAATGAAATGGATTCAAGGGAATCAATAGAAAATATTGCTTCACACAGCACATAATTAACTTAAGGAATTCACTTCATGTAGTGACTTAGCTGGCTTGAGAAGGGGATTAGACAAATTCGGGACAAAGGCGGAGAGATCTGGTTAGTCACAGGGGCTACGTGAGCAGAAGCTCCATGTGCAGAAGCCGTCCACTTGCTGGGCCGCGGGCAAATAACGGGAGAGCTGATGCCCTCACACCCTGCCTGTGGGCCTCACAGGGGCCACTGGATGCTGGGCTTGGTGGCTCTTTGGACTGACGGACTGAGCAGGGCTCTTCTTCTGTTCTCAGCCCTTTCACAGGGGGCAGCAGCCCTGTTGCAGCAAAAAACCCAGACAAAGTGTCTTCCGGCACCTTAAAGACCAATGTGTTTATTCTGGCAGGAGCTTTTGTGGACAGCCTCCATTCAAGCTTATGCCAGAATACATTTGCAGTCTTTAAGGTGCCAGAAGACTCTTTGTTGTTCTTAACCCTGCAAGTTCAGCTAGTCACCTCATCCCATTCCAGGGGTCCATCCAGCCCAGCACTGTCTACGCTGAGCTCCCCAAGTTCTCAGGCAGTGAAAGCATTTTCCTTGCCCTGCTTCCTGAATAGGTGAACAAATATAAGTATCAGATTTTTATACCCCCCGCTTCAAAATATAATCGCCACAGTGATTTATGAATGTTGAAAATAAAATGAAAAACAAAACCAAGTTATCTGCTCAATCTTAAAACAGCAAGATGAAGGCAGCATCGAGTTCCAATGGCAAAAACCTGGGAAACGAAAAAGGTCTTCACCTGGCACCAGGAAGGCAGTAACAGAGCGCTCCTATGCATGGGAACTTGAACGCAAGCCCCACTGTATCCAATGGGGCTTATTCTTATTCCCAGATGAGTGTGCATTGGATTGCGCTGTAAAACAGGCCCCAGATGAGCCTCCTCGGGGGGAAAGAGCTCCACAAACGGGACGCCTCATCACCGAAGGGCACTCTTTCCGGTTGCAACCCACCCCCACCTCAGAGGTCAGGGGTAGCCAGAGGAGGGTCTCTGGAAACAATTGTGACAGGCAGGGGGTGGAGGTGCAGGAGGCATTCCTTGGGGTCTCCAGCTGCAGAGGGCTTTAAAAAGGTATGCGCCAGCACTTTGAATTGTGCCCCCAAATGGACTGGAAACCACTGCAGTTCTTTAAGCACAGGTGAGACTGATCCCCCCGTCGGCCCCCAGTCAATAGCCTAGCAGCCGCATCCTGTTACTCACTGCAGTCTGGGGGCAGTCTTCAAGAGGCAGCACCACATCTAAGGCACTGCAGTAATCCAATGCAGAGGCTACCAGGGCAGAGATAAAGACAGCAATGACCGATTGAACCGGGGACCTCATCATGTAAAACGCATGCCCTGCCCCGGAGCTACGGAGCCGCTCCTCATTCCTGGCTCGGAAGCATAATTACAAGAACGTGAAGTCTGCTATTAACGTCAAAGCCAGGCCTTGGCAGCGTACCTGTTTCTGGCAGCCAGGTTGTCCAGGCACGTCTGGATGTACTGGTTGTAGTAGTCGACCTGCTCCTCGTGGAACATCCTCTTGGACTGGAGGCCGTGCAAGGCCTGCTGCAGCTTTGCCAGTTCCACCTTGCGATGCTGCCGGTATTGTCTCTGATGGCGGATGTCCTGCGGACGAGTGGGATGGGCGGGCAATCTCAGTGCACGGAAATGCATGCGCACATGTGAGCGTGTGCGAAAGAAACCGTGTGGGGAGGCCACCACTGGCAAGCCACCCCCAGCAGAATGCCTCAGAGGGACTGTGGCCCTCCAGAAAAGGACTGGCCATTCCTGCCCCCATGCTGGCCTACCTTAAATCTCCTGGCTCAGTGCTAGTAAGCTGCCCAGCCTCACTGCCACCTGAGGCCCTCCCACTCCGCTGGACCTTCAGGCTTCAATTTTTTTACATTTTTGATCTGTTTCCAGGATTTCTCATTATTTTATTGCTGTGTTTTAAACTGCAAGGCAGGCGAGCCACTTTGAGATAGATAGATAGATAGATAGATAGATAGATAGATAGATAGATCCCATTCCCTGCCCACTACCTCTGCCCTCAAGATTTCCTGTCATAGAAAGCATCACGGGCATATCCCGCTGCCCGGCTCACCTTGGCCATCTCATTGATGATGTCCTGATACTGGCTGGCCGAGTCCACCAGGCCCAGGCTCTCGAGATGTCGCAGGTTCTTGACGACTTTCCTCTTCTTCTCCTCTAAGGAAAGGCAGCTGTCGGCGGCCAGGGCACGGTTGTGCTTCAGCTTGCCTGGAACCTGGACACTGCAGAAGGCCCTTCTCTTCATGAGGTGGTGGTGGAGGGTTTCCTGGAGAACAGAGAGGCTGGTTCACACACCCCACAGCAGACTGGGGTGTGGGAACTGTGTTCAAATGTCCCACTTGCAACTGCGCTGTGTGATGGGTTTTGTTAGTTTTAAAGCTGCTTCGATGGTTAGTCATTCTTACATACAGTAATACCTTGGATTGCAAGTAACTTGGTTTGAGAGCGTTTTGCAAGACAAGCAAATTTTAAAATATTTATTTAATTTTTTTTGACTTGATATACAAGCGACGTCTTGCAATACAAGTACTGTAGTACGGCTTAAATTAAAAATCTCTGTACAAATCTTTGGGGGGGGGGATTTTGTTTTGATATAAGAGTGTTTTGGATTACAAGCACATTTCCGGAACGAATTACAGTATTTTTCCATGTATAAGACTATACTTTTTCCTAAAATTGTTAGACTAAAAATTGAGGGTCGTCTTATACACAGAAGTAAGCTGAGGAAAGAACCGTGCGGTTGCGAAACTGCCCAGTGGGGGGCGTCTTATACATGGGGGCGTCTTATACACGGAAAAATACGGTATGCTCTCAATCCAAGGCATGACTGTATTGCATTTCCCTTGGAGAGTGAGCCTGGTTTCAAAAGACCAAATGAGAATTCAAATAGCTTGGTGCGAATGAGAAAAATATACTTGGAAAAGAGTCTCTTTTCATTTGCATTCAAGATATTTTATCTGTTCATTTATAACTGTTTTAGCTCAGGAAGGTGTACATGGTTCCCCTCTGCTTCCGCAATTTTATCCTCACAGTAACCCTGTGAGGTTGATTAGGTGGATGGATCTGACTGGTCCGAGGCCAACACATTCTGACAACTTCCAGTATCTTTTGGCTGTGCCTTCCACTTGCTGCAAAACACACAGATCGCTTCGGCACGGAATTTACCAACCTGATCGTCTGATGCTTTTGTCTGCAGTATCTCCGCAAGGGAATCTCCAGGCTGGGACTGGATCACGTCCACCAGCATCTGCTTGGTACTTTAAAAATAAAACAAGATGGGGGTCCCATTTCAGTGTCTGCAGAGAAAAGACCTTTTCACTTCCCACAACTCCCCTGACCACCCTCAGGGCTTTCTCCTCTAAATGGGGATCAGGCAGAGCTGTGTACACTCCACAGGATTTGACTCGGACCCCAATTCAGCGCTTCGGAAAACAGCCAGATTCTGCTCAGACCAATTTGGAGGCTGTCTGCTTTGACTCGGGTACCAAACCGAAGTTGAGATTTGGAAATCCAAGGCTTCAAGCCTCCCATTGACTATCATGGGAATCAAAAGATGGCTGTACCATTTTTCCATTTGTCAGAAGTAGAAGTTCACAGGCACGGTAGCCCTCCAGGAGCGGATTACGCCTGACAGCTTTCAGAAAAGAAGGTGCAGTGGTTTTTGTGCTATGCACCTTTATATTATGATTATTATTATATCATTTCTGGGCAGAAATGGACTAAATTTGCAGGCGTAGTTGTCCCTTCTAAGTGGATCAAGCCTGCAAAGTTTCAAATGAATAGGTACAGGCATTGTTGTGCAAGAGCAGGCTCTATATTTTGAGGGTGTCCAAAAAAGGACATACTTATCCCCCTATGTTTCTTGCAGACAATCCTTTTTAAAATGGCAGCCAGCAAAGAGGTGGTCTTAAGAAAGATCACTGCAAAGTTTCAGAAGGATTGGGGCAGTGGATTATGTGGAAGGCGGGTCCTCAATTTGGGGGACTGGGTGAGGGATTAGCTCATCTTCCCCCCCCCCCATGGCATTTTGTATGAAAACGGCACACGTCATAGAGGAGTCTCCAGGCAAGAAACCTGCAAAGTTTCAGAAGGATAGGTGCAGGGGCTATGGAGTTATGATGACTGAAAACTAGTTTATGACTTTTTTCATAGTGAAGCCAGGCGACCTTGGAAGAATGGCCATCCCACAGCCCCACCCTTGCCCTTCCGCAAAGCACAGTGATTGGAGCCCCTGGTAAAACATGCCTTGGGATTAGAGCAGGGGTTCTCAACCAGGGGGGAATTCCCCCCCCCGGGGTGGATTTTAGGGCTTCAGGGGGGGGGGGAGAATTGGGACCATAGACTCAAACTGTTGGAATACTGATCCTTCTACAAATTACAATTCTACAGATTGTACATAATCTACAGGACATCACACCTTGCAGTATGGCACAGATTAAGTCAGACAATCTTGGAAAGGGGGGAATGACATTCTGACATATGGTGAAAAGGGTGCATGGGGCAAAAAAAGGTTGAGAACCACTGGATTAGAGGGTGGACCTGTCAGTTACTCAATCCCACTGCCTCCCCCCCATCAGTGTTTAGGAGAAACAAAAGCAAAAGACGCTGTTCGTGGGGACATGTTGTCCATCTTTCGAAAGCCCAGTTGCCAATGCAACCTCACGCAGGGTCCAGCTTCAGTTCCTGCCACTTTGGAGGGGAGCCCGCTTCACCTTGGGAAGCACCAGGAATGGTCCCAAGGGGGCCGGTTTTGCTTGGGCTTCGGCTGAATCCTACGCGCATCCCCAGCGCCAGTGCTTAGTCGCTTTATCATTGTAGCTGGAGATGATTACAAAAGCTCACACAACAGCAATGAGCAGCTGCTTTTCATGCAGCAGGGCCAGGAAGAGATTTCTCTGCCTGGCCCACTCCCAGTCAGAAAGACAATACTGGGCCAGATGGACTGGGGGGGGGGGGGCTCAGCTTCAGACAGCGTCACACGCTCATGGCAAAGAGCCATGACCGGCACACAGGTGGGATGGAGACAGAGGCTTCTTTGGATGAAAGGATGCATTTAAAAAAACAAGACCTTAGCCGTGACATTTTGGCTGCAATCCTGTATACACTTACATGGGTGTAACCCTGGTTGAACACAGGGGAATTTACTTCCAAGGAAGGAAGGCCTGTGGCTCACGCTGGCTCAGCTTGTCTGAGCGTGGAAAGCTAAGCAGGGTCAGGCCTGGTTATTACTTGGATGGGAGACCCCTCCTCTAGTTTCCTGCATTGAGCAGGGGGTTGGACTCGATAGCCTTGTAGGCTCCTTCCAGCTCTATGAATCTATGAAGCACACGGAGGATTGGGCCACAGAGGCCATTTTTCAGTAATCAATGTTTGCACAAGTGCAGCCCTGTGTGGCAAGAAGAGGTACCGTACTACCTTGGGTGGCTGCAAAAGGTTCATTTTGGGGTAAACCCAAAGAGCCGCCTTCCCCATCCTGGCTCCCTCCTTTTGTGCTGGGCTGCAACTCCTACTGGCCATGCAGGCTGGGAATGATGGGTGTTGCAGTCCAGCACACCTGGAGGGCACCAGGTTGGGGAAGGTGCCAAACAGTCTTGAGCGCTTGCCAGCTATGGTTTTAATGAATTTCTAACCATTAACTGTAACAAGACCAAAGTTATGATCTTTTCTAGAAGGAAAGTTAAACATAGATGGCAATGTCAAGGTTCCACCTGTACCAGGACACCTTGATCAGCTCCTTAAAGATATCTGCCTCTTTAAGAGCCCCTCCTGTATCAGGATGCCAGTTCTCTGCCTCTTTACCTCCTCTTCCCAATAACGTGGGATTAGGCCTTAGGCGTGGTGCAAAAGACATTCCAGCAACTGAAGGTTAACAATAACTGTTTACTGTAGTAATTATTGGTAAAGTAGATTCACATTAACTTAGGGTAATTACACCAATAGAGCTGTAAGATTACAAAAAGCATGTATAAGGGAAATAAAAGGAAAAAGAACGCAAGGTTCTCTCCTAGCTACACTGTCACCTGTAAGCCTGTTAAGAGATTCCTTCCCCAGCCTATCTCTGACTGTTCTGTATTCTTCAGTGAAATTCAGACCCTGCTTCTCTGTCTGCTTCCCTCTCTCTCAAATTTCACGCGCGCGCACTCTCTCTCTCTCTGCCCTGCAGCTTCAGATCCACTCTTTATATACACCCCCCCCCCCGACCTAGAAGGTTACAATCCCGTGGCCTCAAACTGGGGAAATGAAACTTCTCTCAATGAAAAGGACACTTAACTCCATGAGGGGAAAATGAAACTCACAAACTCAGGAGATGTTTGGGCCTACAGGCTTCAAACTAACTCAAGCCTGTGTAGGCCTCAATCCTTCACAGGCAGATTAATGGAAATCCTATAGAACAGGTAACAAGCGGTATTTGGGAGTAGTTTTTCACCCTTCCGGCTCCTGGAACTCTCAAATAAAAATGTTACGGCAAAAGCACAGAGGAGCGTCTCGGCCTTGCTTAAATTCTTCCATACTAACGGAGGACAATATATTCCCTTGGCTATTCAGGTATTTGTAGCCAAGGTTGTACCTCAGTTGATGTGTGGGTCTCAGTGGTGCATTTATGACATCTATGGGCCTCTTGAAGTCCTTCAAACCAAATTTTTGAGAGCTGTTCTTACAGCCCCATGTTGTGTTTCTGATGCTGGCCTGCACCTGGAGCCGGGCCTAATTTCTATGGAGTGTATGGGTTGGTTTGATAAATTTCTGGCTCAAACTAGTCTTCTCCCCTATAGGATTGGCCCCATTGATTCTAACAGATGCTGCTCAGTCAACATGGAGAAGGCTCGTGGCAGAGAAATTATTGACTTTCTGGGTTCACGGAATTATTGGGTTCACAGCCGGCAGCCTAATAGCCCTTGGACATTCTAGAGCTAAACTATTAAACAACGAATATGGGACACAGAATTACAGAATAATTTAAGTTCTGTTACAAAATACCCCTTCCTTGGGAGTAAGGTACGTGTGCCCGCAAATTATCTGACTAATTTAACAATCTCTAAATTTAGGAAAGGCTTTATATTGGCTCAATTTAATCTTTTACCACCTAGGCTTTTAGAGGGACAATACTGGAAGGTTCCGTATCCTGAACATATGTGTCCCTGTGATGAAGGGGAAGTGGAAACCACGGGGCATGTTCTATTATACTGTTCTTTTTATCAAGATGTTTGCCGTGTTTTTATTATGCCTATTTCACAAAATTTCCCAGGCCAATCAACTGAATTTTATCTTTCTGTACTTCTTTTGGATCAGGATCCTCAGATTACAGACAAGGTGGCCAGGTTTTGTACAGTGGCTAGTGCCTGCTGCAAACTTTTGGTAAAATAGTATTATTATAACTGGCTAATGCTCTGGGGTCATCTTCGTCTTTTGTGAGTGTTGGTGTCATTATGTACTTTGAGTGTAATTGTTGTATATTTCATGTGCTGATCTATGATCGTGATACATTTATCTATAATGCATCTATCTAATGTGCCAGAGTTCACTGGGGAAATATGAAGCCACTTTGTAACAGGCCACTGGTCCACCTAGTCCACTAATGCCTGCCTGGCTTCCTGATATCCTTTAACTAGGGATGCTGCCAGGTATCAAACTTGTGATCTTATATATGCCAACTGTGCACTTTACCACCAAGCTATGGATTCTCCTAAGCAATGTGCAGAATTCATTGCCATCTTGACAGCCGTCGGTCTAAATGGCTTTAGAAAATGAATTAGACAAAATTAATGGGCCCAGCAACAACTACGACTCCCAGATGAATCAAGACTGTGGGGCAAAGAAACAAGGGATGGCCACCTCCATCGAGGCTGGCCTGAAATCCTCCCAGGGGCGCCTGGCCAGCCTGTGCTAGAGGACTGGGCTAGATAGGAGTTTTGAGCTGGTTCAGCAAGACAATTCTTTGCTGTGAGTTTGAGCCAGTTAGAAATGTGTTAGTGACACTCTCTGCCCTGCTGCTAATTATCTGATATCTTTTAGTATTCAAAAGGTTTTAGAGGCACGAGGTGGGGCAGGGGGGAATCAGTTGGTCACTTTCTCATGCACTTTTGAGGTTACGACGCAGCTGCCCACCCACCTCAGCAACAAGCTTTTCGTATCCTTCTTCCCATCATCAACATCCTCCTCGGCCACGTCAAATTTGCTGCTAAGCGTGAGAGAGACTTCCATTTTTGCAAGCTGAGCCAGACTTTGCTCCGAATTTCCACTTGCTCCACGCCCCTCGCTCTCGCCTGCAAAAGGAAGGAAATTAAAGACAGGTGGAAGAGCCGAGAAAGGGTGAAACCGGAGTCTGTAGGCAAGACCCACACAGGCTGGAACCACAGGCAGCGCATCCTCCCCTCTGCGTCTTGTGTAGGAACCATCCCTGCGCGCCCCGACATCTGCCACGCTTCCTCACACCTGCATCACTGGCAGGAAAACAGGATATGAGAGGAAAGAGGGTTCAGCCTGGGAGCACCATCTAGGATGGCCTCACAAGTAACATTCTGTTTTGTTCTTACCCTGCCCTTCCCCAAAAGGAGTCCAGAGCAGCATCCACGGTCCTCCCTGACTGTATCCTCACAACCACCTTCACCATTTTTACTGCATTATGATTGGCTTTGTTTGGGCTACACAGGGCGTGGCGGTGCCCATGTCCCTCCTTCAAGCCTTCACCGGAGAAAATGCTCGTCAAGGGATTTGACAGGGCTCCACTTGCCCCCCCCCCAGAAGCAACCCCAGCTTCCTGGAGCCATATTGGTATCCACAGCATCCCCCAAAAGCAGAAGAACCCCCTTTCCTCCTCCACTGTAGGAGAGTGGATGTCTCCATTCCTCTTTCTCCACTCCACTTCCAATCTCTCTCTCCCTGAGAGACTGCCATGCTGTCGACAGCGGTATTTATATTCTGACCGCTCCATCTCTAACCCAAGTCGGTTCTGCACGTGTGGCGGCACCAATTGCCCTCCCCGCTCCAGAGTCTGGCATTAGGCTCCTGCTTTCCATGCCTCCGCTTAAAGAGAACCAAAGAATTGCCAACCTGGGCTGGATGCTGCTTGTGGAAATCAACCTTCTGCCTCTGCAACAGCCTTGCATATTAATCAGTTTTTCTTGTTGTTTTGTAATAAAAACAGTGCACTCTCGATTCTGAGCTCCAGAACAGCCTTCCACAACCTGGCGCCCTTCAGATGAGTTGGACCACAGCTCCCAGAACCCCACAGGGAGCACAGCATAGCTGGCTGTGGGATGAGTTGTAGTCCAACCCGTCTGGAGGGCACCAGGCTGGGGATGCTGCTCTAGCTGTGCAGCAGTTGCTAATCCCTGCTGGTGGAAATGGAGTACCCTTGTGGCAAGCCGTGACTTGTTGTTAAAGATGAGAAAAGGGGTTTACCTCCTATGGGCTGCACATCCGATGCGTGGGTGAAGATGTGCGGTAGCAGAATATCCTCATGAATGTGCTGGGTGTGAAGAGTGTAGTAGCAGGCTAACTGAGAGAGTAGCCATCGCGGAAGCGACTTGCACACAGGAGATACTGGGCATGGAAATTCTTGACCATATGAAAATTTCCTAAATGTTCGGCCATTAATTACGACTGTATTTCTGCTAATTTGGGCATGCTACATTTTTGAAACAGATCCTGCGTTTCAGAAAGAAAGTTGGATGTTGTGCACAGTCCATTCTCTGTGGCTAAAAATGTGCACATGTTTTATAAAGAATGTGGTCTTGAACAACTTTTCGGAGGGGTGTGGCCCTGCCCCCAGGAACAGGAAAAAAATATTTGGGCTGTCGATATATTTCAGCATGTATAATGAGTTAGATCTAACGTTATGTAAGTGGACGTCACTTCACACAAGGGGACTTCCCCTTGCCCGCCCCTCAAATCTGCTCCGGAGGGTTATCCATTTATTTATTTAATTTATATGTTGCCTTTCCACCAAAAAATGGTACTCAAGGCAGCTAACAATCAAATAAAGATTAAAAACAAAATCTTAATTAAAATATAACTCAGAAAGGGACCAACCTAGCCTGGGAGCGGCCACCGAGAAGACCCTCTCTTACGTCCCAATAGACGCATCTCTGATGGAGGGAGGAATGAGAGAAGGGCCTCCCCTGAAGATCTTAAGACCTGGGCAGGCTCATATGGAAGAAGGCGGTCTTTCAGGTGGCCTGGTCTGAAACCATACAAGGCTTTCTGGGTCACAACCAGAACTTTGAATTGTGCCTGGAAACAGACCGGTAGCCAGTGAAGCTCTTGTAACAAAGGAGTCACGTGCTCCCAGTAACTGGCCCCAGTTGACAGTCTGGCTGCAGCATTCTGGACCAACCAAAGTTTCCGAACAGTTTTCAACGCAGCCTCACATAGAACACATTACAGTAGTCTGAACATGATGTAAGTAAGGCATGTGTGACCGTGGCCAGATCAGACATCTCCAGGAATAGGTTTAATTGCCACACTAGCCTCAAGCTGTGCAAATGCACTCCTGGCCACTGCCAAACCTGGGCATCCGTGTTCAGGGCCAAGTCCAGGAGTACGCCAAAACTGCATGCCTGAGTCTGCAGGGGGAGTGCAACCCGTCCAGCACAGGTTGTATCCCCACTATCCGCCTTACGACAGACTGACCAGGAGCACCTCTGTCTTGTCTGGATTAAGCTTCAGTTCGCTTGCCCTCATCCAGACCACCACCGACATCAGGCACCAATTTAGAATTTGAGCAGCTTCCTTGGATTTATATGGAAAGTTGGGTCAAAGCCCCAAACTCCAAAGCAGATCTGGGGTGAGTACCAGGAGGCTGGGCTGGCGGGGGAAGAACACCGTCAGATACGACCCAATGACTGAAAAATTTCAACAAAGTGTATGATAGTCATGTGTCAAATTTTGTTGATTGGGCATGGAATGGCCCTACAGCCAGCCCGTAGTTTTATTGCAAAGTGAAAAGCCTTCACAAACACGGAGCATATAAAAATATGCATGACATCCAATAATGACAGACAAACATCAATGGGGGGAAAAGGGAAAACAAGCTTCAGCTACTCTAATTACTAATTTTATCCATTATAAAGCATCAAATTTGAAATTTGATGCTTTATTTTCTATAGCAGTTTTAATTTCATGTTGTTACAACCAGGCCCAGCACTAGCACACACCATTTCGGGGGCAAGTGGCCAGAAGGGGGGGAGGCGGTGCTGGTCGGAGCTGCACGCCCAGTCTCACCACTGCCAGGCGCAGGATGAAGCTGGCTGTGCCAGGAAGTGTGGGCATGTGGCCCACGGTGCCATTCAGCACTGCTGTTGGGCTGCCCCCCCCGGTCCTCGCTGAAGGCAGGCAGTTCTCCCTGTGGCGAGGACTGGGGGGGGCACCCCAGAGGCGGCACTGTTTGGAGCCCCCTACCAGGCTGTCCGGTGCTGCCAGCTCAACTGCTGGGGAAGGAGCTGGGAGGGCGAGGCGGGTGGCTTGCAGGTCGCACCAGAGCCACTATATCCACCATCATGCCTGCTGGGGAGTGGGAGTCCCTACCAAGGGTGGTCTTCCTCAGTGGCTCCAAAACTGGGAGCTGGGCCTGTTTGCAACCTATGATCACACTATAAAGCTTTCTCCCATCTCTGATTAGCAGGGTCACTGTTCACAATAGCAGTAACTGGCAATAGCCACCCGTTATTACAGTATTAAACTGGGTTACTTACATTGCGAGCTTGAAATTTGCAGTGCTTACCTATTAAAGACTGGATGGTGGGCAACTCTCCAAGATCCTCTAGAAGTTCATGTAGAGGGTCTCGAGAATCGGGAGCCACAGAGTGCTGGTGCTCCAGTAGCAGCTAGCACATTGCCAGAGACAGAGAATTAGGGAGGGAGGGATAAGGCCAATACATACATGTTTATTTGTATTAATATTTTTAGGCCATGTTTCTGCCAAAAAGGCCTTCAAAGTGACAAATGGAACAAGAATAGAGTAAAATAATCAGAATACTAAAATTATTTTTTTAAAAGCCTTACTGCTGACAGCTGTCAAAAGTAAGCGCTCCTGTAAATGCGGTGCAGTGCACTCTTCCACCTTCCTGAGCACCTAGAGTCTCGGGAATGGGTGGAAAAGGTGGAGGACACGGGGAACTGTCAGTTCCACACTTAAAACCTAGAGGATCTTGCTGCAAAGGGGGTGATCTACTCGCCACCCCCTTTCACGAGCAAAGATCTTCCCGCGGCTTTGCTTTCACTTGACAGGTCACCGTTTGACAGCTGTCAAGTAAAAGCAAAGTCACATATTTGAAGCCTGGCTTTGTCAATATCCATGGATGCTGCCTGGTTTGACAGCAGACATCTCCCAGGACATTGACTAGGCAAGGCTTCAAATTTTGGGGAGTTGGAGTTGTGCACTTGCAAAACGCTGAACTACCAACACCCCCCAAAATTAGCGAAAACATTTGTGCACATTTCTGGTGCAAAAAAAAAGAAAAAAGGTGGCAAACCAGTGATGGCCCCTCCAATGTGCCACTTGTCAAAAACATCTCCGAAAAGAAAAGGGGGAAAGCAGAGAAAAAGCTGTGGCAACCGCAATCGGGGTCACAATGGCAGAGAGGAGACAAGGCGGCTTCAGCCACCAAGTCCCCTGGGACACCGGCGGGAAGACTGAGGGGGAAAGAGCGGGGGGCGAGCCACGTAGGTTGTTCCACAAACCACCCACACTGCGTAGCTTATTCACAGGGTGGGCTGCTGTGTCGTGCAAATTCACTCACTGCCAACCACACCACTGACACAGGCAGGACACAGCTGATCACAACGGGCAGCAGAAGCTGTTCCTTTAAATATAAGCTGGGATCCAAAGAACTGGGGGGGGGGGGAGGCTAGTTCTTTGAACCCAAAAGGGCTCCGGACCTTTCTAATCCAAACGGCAGTCCACCCCCACCCCTCCATTCCACATGTTACATCTTTTCTAAAACTGTCAGGAGATTCAAAATCTTTCGGTGTGATGGCACAAAGATCAGTAATTCAAAGTCAAAGGCCCAGTTTGCACATCACAATAACCCAGACTTTAAAAAAAACCACACTGTTATTGTGAACGCGGCAGTGGGCTGCCCAAGACAATCCATGGCTGGCTTGCTGTGACATGGCAACCAGGAACTTTAGCTTGTCTCTGCCCCGACAAGCCAGAGAAATAACCCATGGTTTGTTGTTCAGTTATTTCTCTGGCTTGTCAGGGGAAAGAGAACACTGGTCAGTGGACGAATCAGAAACGTAATTAAATGAAATGAAATGAAAAAGACAAACCAGAGTTCCTGGTTTGCACACCACAGTAAAAAAAAACCCATAGACGGAAAGTATGTGGTTCATTTACCTGCTTGTTCACATGCTGCTGAGTTCATAATAACCCAGAATGTTAAGAAATGTAGGGAGACCTTTCAGAGTTTGTCTCCATGCCAATGAGGACTGGAAACATTTTTTTTTAAATAAAAGAGTTCCAAGATTCTCAAGGTGCCAGATTCCCGCCCCCTCCCCCCACATGGCCATTTTGTAGCAGGCCTACAAACACGCACGCATGCATGGACACACTCCTGATGTAAGCTAGACCTTTGACCAGCCACAAGTTCATTCTTCTCACCTTGTGCGTGTTAACCAGCTCCCCAACGGTTATGTAGACCACTGGTTTGGTGATGGCCACCATTTCGGAATACTTGTCCACATTAAACCTGTCTTCTGGCTCAGGCACGGAACAGGCTGCACTGATGAATTTTCTAAAAGGTCCGGAGTGAAAGAAACAATTAATGGAGATGTAGGTGTTAGGTTTTGCATAGGCAGAACGAGATTACCACCTGACATCAGGATTATCACCTGACATGGAGGTTGTCTCTTAAGATGAAGTATACAAGGTCTCTAGTCACGAGACATAGTCTCAAGGTGATATGACTCAGCAGCCTTGGACAGGTTAGCAGTCAACATGTTGATGAATAGGTTATACAACTGGGGTGAGTAATATCCTATTTATAGGTACAGGGTCTGTGGTATAAAGACTGACACACTTGTTGACAGCTTCACCTCTTCTTGCCTCCTTGCTTGCTCACTCCTCTCGTCTCACTCGACTTGTCTTGTTCTGGACTTCACTTCATCTAGCCTTACCACTGGGGTATTGGATTTGTATCTGCAATGATGTAGTGAGTAAGAGACGCATTGCTTGCCTTAATCCCATGTAATTGGGTCTTACAAATAAACTCTTTAATCTTTATTAACTGCTGTTATCTCCTCCTTCCGCCTGCGTGACTGGGACTGAGGGTCATTGGCTAGAGAAGCTTTTGAACCCGGGTCAGTCCAGCTCTCACAGTAGGCTCCCTCGGCCCCAAACTAGCCATTATTTCTGTGACTCCTCTGTCAAGGCCAGGATCTCTGGGGGCCTGACACACTCTGCAGTGCCTTCAGTTTAATGCAATCTTGCAAATAAGCTGACTTTTTACTAGCCTTTGTAAGACATTATTGGCTTAAGGTAGAGGCGGGAGGACTTCAGGCTTGCGGGACCTAACTTTTTCTTTTCTTTTACTGAAACCAGCCAAATGGTGGCTCGGTGGCTGAAGGCAGTTACTTGCCACCCCCCATGAGCTACACTCCGGTATGCCCTTATATATGCACGTCAAATTCACACCTGACTTGAAAACCCTAGACCTGCCCAGCACAGCTGCCCAGAGGAATGGAGTGTTTCCAGACGAGGCTTTTCTTGTGAAATTGCCCTGCCTCATTCACAGAAGTTTATGGAGGGCCCAGGCAACATCTTCTTCCACTTGTAAGCCTCCTGCTTCTCCCGTCGTTTTTCTTTCCACCGTTAAGGAGGATGAGATAGAATAGCTTCACAGTGTCTTTTGATTGGTAGCGCCAGGAGCCCTCTGCCTGGAAGCCCCCCCCCCCCTCAAAGGCACACAGTCCTGCTTCTCTGACCCCATCACACTGTGGTTTGGATTTGCAAAGGCTTATTCCAGGGTGGGGGGTGGGAGAGAGACCAGATGAAAAGATGCCCCCCCCCGGCAGTTCTTCGGACCAACCTGAATTTATGGTGCGTTTCCTCCAGGTACTGGTTCACCACTCTCAGGTGGCCGTTTTCTCCTTCGAACAGCTGGTTGGCAGCGGCGTGCTGCAAGATCTTGGCAACGGAGCCCAGGTTGCGCCGGTGGTCAGGGTGCAGCGCCAGCCCAGCGGAAAGGTCGACAATGTCAAAGCCATCAGGAGCCACGACAGCCGGGTTCATGAAACGGTAGTAGAGGAGGTTCCCAACAACCTAGGGCAGGAACGGGCTGCTTACTACTGAACAAGCGAAGATGCCCTCATGACCAGCTGGACGAGTGCCGTCTTTGTCGGCCATAAGCAGAGAGAGGGAGCCCTTCCCAGCACGGCTACCGGGAATCGAACTAGAAGCCTTCGGCACACAAAGTCTGGTGGTTTAGCGATCAACACATATACACTTTCTGGAATTTGTGCATCCCAAGAGACTCTCATTTTGGGTTACCAGGAACCCCCTCCCCTTAGTCAGCAGCACCCCCTGGCCCACAGCACTGGCCATCCATCCCACACTAGGAAGGCTGTCTCAAAGCCGTCTCCTCGCCTGGAGGCTGCTCCATTTGTGTCCTTCTGGGATGGGCTGCTCCCACCTGTGTCTCTGCTACCCCCGGCCCCAAATCCCAGGAGTCCACTGAAGTGTCTTACATTTACAAAGTAAGAGCGTGTTCTTGGGATCTCTTAAGAGCTGCAGTATAACTGCCCTGACTTAAAAACACCAGAAGGGCCTTGCAGGATCACACCAAGGTCTACCTAGCCCAGCATTCCTTGCAAAAAGCCCAACCAAGCACAGAGTGGTTCTCTAAACGGCAACCAGCGCTCCGTCCGTGAACAGCAACATTCCTTCTTCCCACCCCGATAATGCAGGAGAGGCAGCAGAAGAAACTGAACACTAGTCCACACAAACAGCGTATCACACAATCAAACTTGGACTGTACCACGACAGTTTGCAGGTGGTGAAGCGGGGGAGGAACTGAAAACTCCCCCACATGAAAAGCTCCCTGCACATTAAAAGACAGATGTTCTCAGCCTGTCTCTCCCCCTGATATGCAGGGTCTTTTGCCCCTCTATGCAGGAGTATGCAAACATGCCACCAGTCTGCCTGCAGCCCAACATGGATAATCCCAGGAGCCATTTGAGAACATGGGCTGCCCTGTGCATGCCTCAGTCCCTCAACAGTGAGTCTGCCAGAGAAAGAGGGGGCAGCACCTCCCATCCATCAGCCGCACCGTCAGGTTGCCTTCCTTGGAGCTTAACCTTTTAAAGCTCCCGCCCGGAGCCAGCCCACAAGCAGACGAGGCTCCCTGCAGCAGGTGGCAGAGGGCGACGTGCATGGGGGGGGAGCCATCCAGGGCTCCTTATCCCATAATATGCTCCTACCAGGGGAGGGGAGAGGCCATTTGAAGCCACTGGCCCATCCACCTCCAAGTCCCTCCACATCTCCTTGCCCTTCTTATGCCTCTAATGCAGGGGTGGGCAATTTGTGGCCCGCCAGATGGTTTGGCCTACAACTCCCATCATCCCTCACCATCGGCTATGCTGGCTGGGGCTGATGGGAGTTGTGGGTCAAAACATCTGGAGGGCTACCGTTGCCCACTTCTGCTGTGATGTGTGAACCACAGGCCCTGCGGCAGTCGTGACGCAATAAACAAGGCTCGGATCCAACCCTGCCTCGGAGAACCGGAGGGCCAGCAGAACGCAAAATGCCTGCCAGGCGGGGGCCATTATAAAGGGCTTCCCACCTCGGAGTTCAATTTTGGTTCCCCTAATTCAGGCCACCCCACCCCCCTCCAGGGGTGACACACACCTTGTAGATCTCCTCCTCGGCAGCGTCCGGAAACTTCTTGGCTAAAGATGTCTTCAAGATTTTGGCCATGTAACGCATCCCATAGCTAGCGAGGAAGCCAAAGAGTGGGGGAAGTTGCCACATTGAAAAGTCAAGGTTAACACGTATCCCAACGAGGGGGAAAGTTCGAAGACCTAAGGAGGGTGCGGGGGGGGGGGCACATTCCAGTGGTGGACAGGGCCAAAGGCAAAGGGGCAGTGCCAAGATACATAAAAACACCAGCCTTTTGTACCTTCGAGCTCTTGCTGCCAGTAACCAAGCCTCAGGAGAGCATTTCACCCTTTCAGAAATCCGGGGAAACAGCACAAAAGCCGGGAAACCACCAAGTAGCTGGTGGCTGGGGGGAAGGGGGGCCCGGGGGGACGCAAGGACACTCCTTGACCAACACCTGGGACTCAGGCCAGGAGCACTCCCGTGCAGGGCCGGACATCTCTCCCCCACTGGCTTCCATTCTCTGTCCATTCCTTGTCACATGCCAGCTGCAGCCTCTCTCTCTCCGGTCTGCACTTGAGCAATTCGGTAACATGCAGGGTGGAGGTGCAGCTGCCGTGTGTGTGCGCGCACGCGCAAGCACGTGGTGGGGATTGGGAGAGGGGCTGGAAAACAGCCTTGCGGGGCGAGGGGTGAGAGTGAGGGCGGGTGGCTTGCACGGCATTCAAATACAACCCTATGCACAGGTAGGAACGTTGGGGGCAATAATCTTGCTTTTCCAGAGAGGCAGGGTGGTGTAGCAGCTAGAGCATCAGACTAGGCCTAGCGAGACGCGGGGTCAAATCCCCACTCAGCCATGGTGCTTATTGGGTGTCCTTCAGCCAGTCACTCTTTCTGTCAGTCTAACATACCTCACAGGGTTGTTATGAAGATAAAATGGGGAGGGGAGGAACCATGTATACTGCCTTGAGCTCCTTGGAGAAGGGAGGGTATCAACCTAGCAAATAAATACATTTTCTGTATTCATATCACACTGTTTGTGGTGTATGTTTTTGAATTTGGGATATATCACATTTATATCCTGCCTTTTTCCATCCTGCAAGGAACCCAAGGCAGCTTACATCCTCCTCCTCCTCTCCATTTTATCCTCACAACAACCCTGTGAGGCGGGTTAGGCTGAGTACCAGTGACTGGCCCAAAGTCACCCAGTGAGCTTCACAGTTGAGGGGGGATTTGAACTGGGGTCTCCCCAGCCACAGTTCAATGCTCTAACTGCTACATCACGTGTCACATCTTGTTTCTTCAGGACAAAGAACAACGGTAGTTATTATTGCTTAAACAATGATGTAATGAACAGCGGGCCGGTTTACACGATCAAACAAGCCGCTGTGACTTAAATAAGTCACGGCTTTTCAAAATCAGCGGCACGTGCCGGGAGCCATTAGCCTAATTACCTACCTGGGCGCAGCTTCTCATAATGTCTGAACCCGGGCGGCCTGGCTTGCTTGAGGGGGAAGCAGCCTTCAAATAACCCCACAACAGGACATCTTGCCCCCTCACACCAGCCACGTCGCCTGGGTTCAGGCAAGACGCCAAACTGTGCCCGAGCAGGTAATTAGGCTAATGGCGCCCGGCATGTGTTGGCAATTTAAACAAGCGCCCTGGCTTAAATATGCTTAAATAAGCCACGGCGGCTTGTTTTGATCGTGTGAACCGAGACACTGATGATCAAACACGAATAAAGAACAATTTAAAAAGACAATAATTCTTACGGAATGGTGTCCACAGAAGACGTAATGGCTGAGAGGAACCGTTCTGTCACACCCAGGAGATTACGGATGGAGATGTCCAGCCTCCTCTGGACCTCGGGGTGACTGAGGGCTTGTTCGGGGCTGACATCGTACGGGAGATTGCTGTGGAGAGGAACGTATTCTGGGCCTCACCCAAAAAGGGGAGCCCTCTCCTTCACCCATCCAATACTTGTGAGCAGGCCAGAATCTCGCCTCTACGCTGAGGGAAGGTTGTGAGTGCTGAGAGCCCCATGCTCCCCTCCTCCTCCTCCTCCTCCTCTCAGGCTGGCTGCTGGGAATACCCGACTGCCTGCGCCCTCCTCGGCGAGGCCGGGGCATTCTTTGCCCTTGGCTTGGTCACTCGCCTCCTTTCATAAAAGCAAATCAGTAATGCACCCTGACCTTTTCTGCCCAGTCTGAGACTCCAGTTGGTTGATCCAGCCCCTGTATATCTCCACAGGGCTGGTGCGGATGCTCAGGGTCTTGTTTTGCAGAACCTCCTGCACGGGAGCCGCCAGGATCTGGCGCAAGGCATTCTGGCCACGGGCGTTGCGATAAAAGCTCACCACCAAGCGGATAACCGTCGGATTCCCCGTCAGGATGTCACGGATTTGGTTGACTTTTGACCTGGAAGGCAGAACAGGGTAGAATGAGCACAGCAAGCCACAAAGGAACAAGGTTGTGACCAACTCTGTGGGCTTTGAAGTAGGGCCTGGAGGGTGGGGAGAACGGGGAGACCACAGCATGGCCAGCTTTGTTTGGCTTCAGAAATTATCCATGTAAACTCATAATAATATAAGAAGAGCCCTGCTGGATCAGACCAAGGGTCCATCCAGTCCAGCATCCTGTTCACACAGTGGCCAACCAGCTGCTCATGGGAAACCCACAAGCAGGACATGAGTGCAACAGCCACCTCCCGCCCATGTTCCCCAGCAACTGGTGTACTTGAGCATGCTGTATCTGATCCTGAAGGAAGCATATGGCCATCAGGACTAGTAGCCATTGCTAGCCTTCTCCTTCTCCATGAATGTATCCAATCCCCTTTTAAAGCCATCCACATTGGTGGCCATCACTACATCTTGTGGAAGTGAATTCCATAGTGTAACTCCGTGCTGTGTGAAGAAGTCCTTCCTTTGATCTGCCCTGAATCTCCCACCAATCAGCTTCATGGGATGACCCCGTTGGGTTCTAGCATTATGGGAGAGGGAGAGAAATGTCTCCCACTCCACTTTCTCCACATCGTGCATAATTCTGTACACTTCTATCGTGTCTCCCTTTCTTGCCCTTTCTCTAAGCTAAACAATCACAGCAGTTATAACCTTTCTTCTGAGGGGAGTTGCTGCAGCCCCTTGATCATTTTAGTTGCCCTTTTCCCAACTCTACAGTATCCTTTTTAGGTGCGGTGACCAGAACTGTACACAGTATTCTAAGTGGGGTCCCACCATAGATTTGTATAAGGGCAGTTTGATATTAGCAGCTTTATTTTCAATTTCTTTCTTGACTATGCCTAACATGGAGTTTGCCTTTTTCTTAGCAGCCGCACGCTGGGTCGATATTTTCATCGAGCTCTCCATCATAACCCCATAAACTATGGAATTCACTGCTACCTCAGATCCCATCAGCTTATGCTTGAAGCTGGGATTTTTTGCCCCAACGTACATTACTTTACACTTGCTTACACTGAACTGCATTTGCCATTTTGAGGCCCATTCTCCCAGTTTGGAGAGATCCTTTCGGAGCTCCTCACAATCCCTTTTTCTTTTAACCACCCTAAATAATTTGGTATCATCAGTTTTGGAGCCAGGTATTGTAACCCACATCGCTTCTGTGGAAGAGTCTGCCGCTTTTAGGTTTTCTAGCCTGCGCAACACTGTGCCCTCTTCGATGTACGGAGCTGCACCTCCTCCAGGATGCCCTCTGAACACATCAGACCATCTTGGCATTACCTGGTTCACAAATCGGATGGAAGTCAGAAATGGGTCTCTTTACTCCAAATCAGCATTTCCCAGATTTAGAGCAAGGGAGGCACAATACCCTGCTCCCCCTTGGGATGACAACTTCATTTTTACACCCCTTCCCCAAAGTTGACTTTTTGAGCTTGCAAGGGTATGCATTATTCCCACCGCCCAATATCGATCTGGGTGGGCCGCCCAAATGGAAGGAGACTGGGACACACATACACACACACACAGTCAACGGTGACTCACACAGACACACCGCACCGCAAGGGCACCTTCACAGTGGACAGGTCAAGCTGCTACAGCTTTACAGTGAGACTGAACCAAACTAAAGCATCACAACTGATAACAGGGTTTTATAGCATCATTGCCTGGCCTCATTCACAGAATTTTACAGGGGATCCAGATGTTGCTGTCATCTTCTCGTGGTGGGAAGATGCAGGAGGGCCACGTTTTCCATCTTTTTTCTTAATGTGGAAAAATAGATGGACTCGCTGCATGTTGCTTTCTGACTGGAGCCCCCCCCCCCCGAATCACCCCAGATATTCAGCGGAGTGGCACTCCCCACCCTCACAGGTCAGTCAGAATGCGAGGCCAGCAACTCATGCAGCGTGCCCCCCTCAGGATGAGTATTCTGGGCTTTCAGGAGCCTTTAATTTTTATGGTACCCAGCCATGAATGGCGGGAAACCCCTCGCCCAACTGAAGGTTTGGAGGGGCAGAAGGTACCCTGGGGAGCCACAGCCAGCGGGGTAGACGATACTGGGCTAGATGGACCACTGTCTCACCCAAGGCAGCTTGTTATGTCCCTCTGAAAGAGAAGCAGCCACATCTATTAAGGGCAGGATGCCAGCAGCAGGCATGAGAGGAGGAAGAAAGCAAAGGCCGAACGAGTGGCTGGTGGGAACAGGGACTTACTCGACCTCCTCTTGCAGGGCACGTCGGAAGAGCTGGAGCAGGAGGCAGGCCTCTCTGGAGCTGGAGGCATAATTGTAGAGGGTGAAGACCACCGACTCCATGAACTTTGTGGACTTGTTCTGGGACATCTGCATGATCAGCCTGGCCAAATACACCGGGTGGGTCTGAAAGGCCGTGGGGGGGGGGGGGGGAGATAGAGGGAGAGCGGGACTGAGACTTGTTCACATGCAAGAGTCTGCTTGGGATTAGGGTCATTCAGAAAAACACATCCCCCCCCACAACTCAGTTGAATTCCGGATGTGGGGGGGAGAGGAAAGAGTTCTTGTTACAAGATACAGATGGTTGCAAACTCTGAAGCAAATTAGAACAGGCATTAGCAGGGAGCCTATTCCTGAGGGCAGAAAGATGTGTACACACACACACAAGTGCTGGAACTGTGTCTACTATATACTTTAAAAAAGAAATTATTTATAGGATGAAATCTTCCATGCCGAAGGACACCCAATGTGCCATGAAAATGAACCCAATTAGTGCCACAGAAATGAGCCTGAATGAGCCATGCAAATTGGCAACTATTTTGCTGTTCTTTATAAATCAGAAACTATTTGCTTAATACCAGAGCATGGATGGACAAAAAAGTACTTCTTTGCATAACACGCAATTAATGTATGGAATTTACTGCCACAAGATGGCCACTTGCTTAGGAGCTCAAATGGGGGTGGGGTGATCAGACAATACATGGAGGCTGGGACATCAGTGGGTATTCACTGTGACAGGTTAATGCAGCCTCCTGACGCTGACGCAGCCTCTCCCGCTCTTTGGATGTCCATTGCTCAGGGACAGAAACAATGTGGGAGAGCCATGGCCTTCAAGACGTGCCTGTGAGCTTCCCGGAGGCATCCGGTGGGCTGCTGCTGGGAAAAGGATGCCAGAGTCTGGAGACCCACCTTTGGTCTGATCTAGCAGCGCTCTTCTTATGCTCTTATTAAAATGTAACCGTCCTGTACCTAAGCACGGGGAGGGGGCGGGTCTAAGGCCATGACCCTTGAAAATCAAGCTCAGCCCCCCTTCTGGCTCCAGAAATTTCCACAGAGATTGCTCATCTTCACAAGCTTAAGGACTAGAAACTTAGTTTTCTTTTCACAAAAAGGAAGAACTGAGGTTGTCAGGATGGCTGACTCTAGGGTCAGATATCAATATAGTTGCACGCACAGAATCCAAGCAGCCCTGACTGTAAGAACAACCACACATGTCTAAACTTGGGATCCTAACGCTTTAAAAACAGTAGCCAGAGAGCAAACCATGCTTATCTTTGTCATGCATGTTTCTAGAAAGATGCCAACAGACCTGCAGTTGGTAGAAGAGATGCTGATATGCCTCCAGGGCCTTCCGCTTCTCCTTGCTGAGTGCTTTCAGCCCCTTTTCCTTGCTCTGGCCCATCATGTCAGAGAGCTGCTCCTTGTTCTTCTTGGTTAGCTTCTTGCAGTGGGAGACCACCTCCTGCCCCAGAAGAGACGCATGGAGAAGCAAGACATCACACACACGCACACACAGCCACTTCCACAGCTTTACCTGCTCACTTGCAAGAAGTTAACAACAAGCCAATTAACCTCTATTCTAAACTCAATCCAGCGTCGGAAGGTGAGAAAGCAATATCCCCAAGAGTGCACGAAAACATTTACTGTTAAGAAAATCTCTTGTCTGGGAGACTTCCGGGTGAACATGGAGCTTTGAAAGCCGCACAGAAATTCTGTGGGCAGCTGGTACAGCATTTCCTGGCCAGAGAATGTCTCAGGCTGGGGGATCTACTTCTCATTAGAGAAGCGAAGATCTGAGGTTACCCCCAAATTATCTCATAGGGTCATAAATCGCTTTTTGTGTGTCTTATGACGGATAAAGGCGGTGGGTGACCTGAGGTGGGGGAAAACGGCGCTGTTTCCAGAGACCGGTTTTACCGATCATCAGAAGTTTGCATGTTCGCTTCCAAAATGAAGGAGTACATCTGGAGTGGCTAATTGGAATCTTTCGGCAGCAGAGTGGGATTTATAATTAACTGTAAGTAGACTATGTTTATCTGGGAGGCGAAAAAGATAAGAGAGGAAACCTGAAAGGAGGTCTATAAATCTTATATGTTTGGAAGCGTCTTGGAAATATCTATATGCAAGGCAAGATGTTTGCAGTTGCAGCATTCTTAAACCTGTGGAACGAAATGGAGAGAGAAATTCTAAACAGATTGGAAATAAGAATCCAGGCTTTGAACGTAAATCTGAAAGTGGATCAATCAGAAGAACAACGTAAGACGGATTTCTTTACAGGACCGGCAGAGGAGAAGACAGAAGAAGTAAATAAGGACTTGGGAAACTTATCAGAAATTCACAGAGACTTTGAAGTTTTAATTGGGTTGAAGTGGCACGAGAAGACAGTTCAGGAAGAAGTTGTGACGCACTTTTTAAAATCTAAGATGGTGGAGCCGGAGATCGGTATGCAGGAGACCACAAAACAACAGAACAAGCTGATCGGTATGCAGGAGCTCACAAAACAAAAGAACAAGCTGATTTCATTCTTGGTTCAAAACCTGGAACTTAATGATTATCCCTTTGACAGAGGAAAGCAGTGAAAGGGACTATCTTCATGGTCTTTTATTGGCAAAAGATAAAGGGTTGATGTATACTGAACTACATGTCTAGTTGGAATATAAATAATCTTTTGATTTAAATATTAATGGCAAAGGTAAAGGGATTGCTTATATGACTTATTTGAATTTTAAATATTAATGGTGATGTAAGAGAAATTATTATAATTAAGGTATAATTATATTTGGTCTGTTTGGAAACATTTATTTAAATAATAATAATAATAATTTGTTGTTGTTGTTGGGGGTGTTGTTTTGTGGAGGCTTTGAAGTATTAAAGGGGAAGGTCTTTTGTTTTTTTTTTGTTCTATAAGTAGCATGATGGCTTATGTGCTTCTGCTGTTCTGTCAGACGTCACTTATTTCTTAATTTTTTAGACTTATCTTTCTTTTCTTTCCTTTTAAAAAATATATATCTTGGAGATTAAAAGTGAAGGAATTTCTGCTTAGATAGAAAGGAATAATGAGTAATTGTAATAATACAAATGTGTTGATTCGATGGTTAGGTACTAGAGAGTGCGGGAGCGGTGGAAATACAAAATGCTTTTGGTATGTGGTCATTTGCTACCGGTAATTAGTTTATAGTTACTTTTTACTTTTGGGATTCTTAATATACTGTATTTTGGAATTGAAAACACTATTTAATGAAACTATAGGTTTTCTTTTTTGGAGTATCCATAAATGTTGAACTTAATAGATTAAATAGTTGATGTTTATTGGGGGAGAGTGGAGACCTCTGGTGTTTGTTCCTTTTAGGGTTCTTTTTTGCCATAACTGGAAGTGATTTTTTGTTAACAGAAAAGATTTTAAGATTAACTGTGGTTGATTAAGCTGTGGAGAAGATTGGAAGTTCATTATTGTGTTTGTGTTTGTTTTATTATGAATAAAAAATAAAAGTTGAAAAAAAAGGAAAAAAAAGAAAATCTCTTGTCTGGCTTATCTGAGGAGTTGTTACTCCCAGGTTAGGCAAGTGCCTGGATGCTGGCTCACGAAGGGACCGCCCCGCCACGTGCTCATGCAGCATCCCAGCCCTTCAGTCCTGCACGGCTGAGTGACATGCAGCCCTCCACACTCCTGGCCACGATCCACCCCACCCCACAGGGATCCTTTCTGACCTGGAGGGTGATCCTGTTCTTGACCAGCAGGCCGATCTTGATGTCCATGAGGTTGAGGTCGCTCTCCAGCTGCTGGTTGGAGCGGATTCCCCTCACCACGGTCTCCTGGAGATCCAGCAGCTCCAGTTCCTCCCAGTAGTCCCGCTGACTCCGTTCCAGCAGGTGGGCGAAGCGCCGGACAAGGCCGAGCGGAGGGTTCTCACCGTGCACTGTCAGCAGAGAAGAAGACCCCCATCTGCGCACGGCACGGGAAGTGGGGGCTCCACAACTCCAGCAGCCAAACTCTCTGTGGCGAGCGCTCCACCGCCAGCCGTGGAGCTGGAGAGGGGTGTGGGACCATCCCAGCGGCTGCACTGAGCTGCTGAGGTGCCCCAGAAGCAGAACGAGGATGAAGGCTGTGCTGCACTTCTGCCACGCCCCAAGCACGGAGCTGGGAGAGGAAGAGGCAGGGAGGAGCTGGAAGCACCAGGCGAGGCCAGAGACAAACGTCGGTGGGCAGGGAGGGGAGGGTGGGATCCTGCAGACTACACGTTCTCAGGTGGATACCGCAGCCAGCCACAGTTTGTGAACCCCTGCGTGAGAAGCAGGTACTCACCCAACAGCTTGTAATCCTCCCGCGCTTTATTGGCTCGCACAAATGCCTGGATTTTAATGATAGCCCAAACCTGCCAAGGCATACAAGAAGAGGAAAAGTGATTCGAACACGTCCCCCGTCCCCCCATGGCAAACAGCAGTCCTCAGCCAGGACATGATGGATCAATGGAAATTTATGGCACAGCAGCAGCCAGCCCATATTGTGGCACACCAGATGTGTGTGTGGGGTGTGTGTGTGTGTGTGTGACACACCATAAACGTGGAGAGACTGGGTTACAAAGAAAGCTGTCAACAAATTGAACCAATACCCCCACCCCCAATATTAATCTGGCATGAACCCAGCTTATTAAAATGGATTTCTAAATTATGAAACCTCAGTAAAATTATGACTTTGTACGGATTCTTAAT
The DNA here is from genome assembly GCA_021292165.1 of Shinisaurus crocodilurus. Lineage (NCBI taxonomy): Eukaryota > Metazoa > Chordata > Lepidosauria > Squamata > Shinisauridae > Shinisaurus > Shinisaurus crocodilurus. The sequence continues at coordinate 25,529,339 of CM037882.1, forward strand.
TTTGGGCGGGGGAGGGCTCTCTCTTAAGCCAAATAAGCTACCATTCATTGTCAGAAGGGAAGAGCATCTTTAATATTCCTTTTATTGCCCTGAGACCCTAGATGGCTTTAACACTCGTGGTGGATATGCCTCACTGGTGCCTTTTAGCCACAGTGCTAAGAATGGAGCCTCCGTGATCAAGAGCAGCACAAGGAGTCCGATGCGAGGGAGAGGACCGTTGCCGCTGTGCCCTGCTGATAGGTTCTCTGGAGGCATCTGGACAGCCACGGTGGGAAACAGGGTGAAATGGAACCCCGGTGTGACCCAGAAAGGCAATTTCATAACATTCAGATGCAAAAACACTCACGTTCTTCTTGAAGTAGCGCAGCCGCCCTAGATACCGTTTGCGTGCGCACCACATCCGTGCCCAAGCTTGGATCTGGATGCAGCAGGAAAAGGACAGGAAGAGCAAGATCATTTTCTGCCACGGGATCAAGCGGCAAGGCAGCTACCCCCACCACAAGGCAACCCCACCTCCCCCACACACACTCCACCAAGGTGACACAGATGCTGCTACCTGTATTATGGCGCCCGTGTTCTTCTGGAAATACCACAGCCTTTCCAGGTAACTTCTCCGTTGCTGGTATCCACGCCAGCAGGCCTGTGAGTACATAGAACGAGAGCTGAAGGAAGACAGTAGCTGGAAAGGCCTGGGTTCAAAGCCTGCCTCAGCCACTACATGGCCTTAGTCAGATGGCTATTATCTCAGCCGCCCTATTTGCTGTGCCTGTACCGAGTCAGGGCAACAGCCTATCCGGCTCAGTCCCGTCCTTTCTGACTGGCGGCAATTCTCTGTTGCCCACGGACTGGCACTGGGACCTTCTGCAAACAAAACACCCACCCCACCCCCTTCACAGCTTTGCGAGGGTCCAGGCAGGGGGCCTCTGCCGGCTCTGTGACCTGAGAACTGAACCTGGGAAGCATAGATCCTGCCATTGGGCTCTGGCCTCTCCCATAATGCTTTGTGTTCATGTCACCCTTTGGAGTGTTCCGAGTGCTTCACACATCTCGCCTTGCTGGACCCTTTATAGCCACTATCAGGTGGGAGCGCAAGAAGCTGCCTTAGACCAGGTCAGAGGACTTGTCCCTCTGGCCCAGCACGGTCTGCTACGCCTGGCTGCGGTGGCTCATCTTTCCCCTCACCTGCTGCTACCTGATCCTTTTTAATGGGAACTGCTGCCAGGCACTGAACCCAGGGCCCTCGGCAGGCAAAGCAGGTGCTGAGCCACTGAGTTATAAGCCAACCATATCATCCCCACATTGCAGAGGAGGGGCTGAGGGCGGATGGCCACGAGCGAGTTCACAGCAAAGGCGAGATCTGAACGTGTCCGGGCAGCTGCATCCTACCTGGATTTTGATAGCAGCAGGCACCTGCTTCGACAATGAGTGCCGCCGGGCTGCAAACTCCTGGCGGACCAGGAAGCCCCTCATCCGGGCCTGCAGCTGGCTGACCAGCCGGGCGTTGGATTCCCACAGGCGCTGCCGATCATAGGCGGCTGTCACTCTGGTGATGGCGGACTGAAGCACATAGAGGTAATGAAGTGGGCGGAGAGGAATGGCCCAAACACGAAAAAAGAAAAAGAAAAAAAGGTGTGTGCATGTGTGTATACACACACGCACGCACACACACACACACACACACACACACACGTTTATGTTTGTGTGTAAATGGTTTTCATATCATGTTACAATACTGTATTTTTAAGGTTTTTAATCTTTGTAAACTGCCCAGACAGCTTTGGCTATTGGGTGGTATACAAATGAAATGGAAATGAGACAGGGGGAGTATGACCCTGTTGATTCTCCTGGATCTCTCGGCAGCTTCGATACCATCGACCATAGTATCCTTCTGGGGCGATTGCCCGAGTTGGGAGTGGGAGGTACTGCATTGCAGTAGTTTCGCTCCTATTTGGATGGTCAGCTCCAGAAGGTGGTGCTTGGGGAATATTGCTCGGCCCGTGGATTCTCCAGTATGGGATTTTGTCCCCCATGCTATCCAACATCTACATGAAACCATTGAGTGGGAGTTTTGGAGTGCACTGTCATCAATATGCTGATGACATGCAGCTCTATTTCTCCTTTTCTTTCTTTTAAAAAAATATTTTATTTATTTTTCAAAACAAATTATAACAAAAAAATATATATAACAAAATACAAGATTATCACACAAATATAACATAATCAACATACAATAAATCATGAAGTGCTCCCCCCCACCCTCCAAGGGACCAATTAATATACTTCTATCCTCTTGATCAAATAAATTCTAAATTCCAAAAATATAACATATCCTGACAAGGCATGTTACCCTTCCCCTTTATTAATACATAATCTAGTAATTGATTCCATATCTCCATAAAATTATTCTTCTTTAGCAATCCTTTTTTGCATTTGATACTACTAGTTAGTTTATCATTTAGGGCGATGTCCCAAACTTCCTTATACCAGTCTGTTATTAGGAAAACATGTTGTACTTTCCAATTTCTCGCTATCATTAGCCTGGCCGCAGTTAACAAGTTTACAATTAACTCCTTCGTATTTTGATCACAAATAAGCTTCTCAGTTTTGGAGTTTTGGAGTGCACTGTCATCAATATGCTGATGACATGCAGCTCTATTTCTCCTTTTAATCTTCAGCAGGTGAGGCTGTGGATGTGCTGAACCGGTGCCTGTCTGCGACAATGGACTGGATGAGGGCTAACAAACTGAGGCTCAATTCAGACAAGACTGAGATGCTGTTAGTGGGTGGTTCTTCTGACTGGCTGGTGGGTGCTCAACCTGTTCTGGATAGGGTTTCAGGGGGAGTAAGAGCGAGTTTGTAGTTTGGGGGGTCCTCCTGGACCTCAGCGGCATGGAGTGTCTTCTACTAACTTTGGTCTGTGGCCCAGCTATGCCCCTATCTGGACAGGGATAACCTGGCTTCAGTTGTCTATGCTCTGGTAGCCTCCAAGCTAGACTACTGCAATGCGCTCTACGTGGGGCTGCCTTTGAGGATGGTTCAGAAGCTGCAGCTTGTGCAAAATACGGCAGCCAGATTAATAACAGGGGCCAGAACGTCTGAACATATAACACCGATACTGGCCCGCTTGCACTGGCTGCCTGTACATCTCCAAGCCAAATTCAAGGTGCTGGTTTTAACCTATAAAGCCTTACATGGCTTGGGACCGCAATACCTGACAGAACACCTCTTCCAGCAAGAGCATCCCCGTACACTATGATCGTCATCCAAGGCCCTCCTCCTCTGAGGGAGGCTCGGAGGGCGGCAATGAGCGGGAGGGCCTTTTCGGTGGTGGCCCCCCAATTGGGCAATGATCTCCCTAATGAAGCTCGACCCGGCGCCAACATTGTTAACTTTTCGGCACCAGGTTAAGTCCTTCCTCTTCTCAGGCATTTGGCAGCATACAATGAGATTTTAACCAGGTCTTGAATTTTTCTTGTTGATTGTTTAAAATTGTTTTTAGATATATGTGTGTCTTTCTGTGTGTTGTATGTTTATATGTTTGTATGTATACAGTTCTTATAATATATTTTAAAGGTTTTAATCTTTGTAATACACCCAGAGAGCTTTGGCTATTGGGTGGTATAGAAATCTAATGAATGAATGAATGAATGAAATGAAATTATTCTATAACTCAGCAACACAATATTAAAAGTAAGGCTGTCACTCGTTAAAAGAAAACTTGGTCAATTAATTAAATCAGTCAATTAATCTGCATAAATCAGTATAGGAGAAAAAATATTTAAAGGAAACAGAATCCTTCCTTTATTTTTCCAAGATGATGCATGTGTGCGACATAGAAAAGGCACCCCCAGTCCATCTCAGAAAAGGCACCCCCAGTCCACACACGCCTACCTGGATTTCCTCCCGGCTGAGATGCGTCACATTAAGGGCACAGGGACGAGGCTGGTCCCACGAGCCTTCAAATGTCTGCAGGCTGAAGTAGTAGTCCATTCCGTCCTTCAGCTTGTGCTGGACCCAGGGCATTTTTGAGTGCCCTGGATGTCAAGTCAGAGTGAAAAATAAAAAAGAAAGCCAGAGAGAAACGGTGATGTAAGAAATTGTGGGTTTTAAATGCTTGAATTTCAGCATAAGGACACTCCACCTTTTACCTGGGGGTTTTCGGGCAGCCAGGATGGCACTGAGCTGCGCTTGGTAAGCCCCAGCGCATTCCGGCACCACACCACAGAGACACACATCTGAATTGCGCAGGACTCTGACCGTTTGTGCTGGGTTCCCTTCCTTGATGGCCTGGTTAATGGCCGCGATGCCAAGAGCCACTGCAGGAGGGGACAGAAGGGGGAAGGCAAAACAAGAGAGAGCAGGCGGGTTCGCACATCATGCTAAGCCACCATGAGAATAAGCCACCATGGGTTGGTTGCCCGCTTGCTAACCCGACAATCAGGCACTCTGTGGCTTGCCCTGGCTTGTTTCCCCCCTCAGTCCTCCCTCCGGCTTCTGGATTTTCAGCAGAACTCCTCATTTCTTTGGTCCCTACATAAGCATCTGTTCTGCAATTAGTCCACTGGGGTTGCTGGCTCCTGAGGGAACCCCACCACCTCTGCATCAGTTTGCCAAATGGAATTAATTTTCTGAGCCCTTATTAACACAGTAACACCTGTGTAACCTTTAAAAACAAAACAAAAACAATTTGGGGTCTTGCGCTCTTGCACAACATAGGCTGGAGCGCTGGGCTGAAAACAACAGAATGAAATTTAATAGGGATAAATGCCAAGTGCTGCACCTAGGGAAAGGAAACCAAATGCAGAGTTACAGAATGGGGGACGCTTGGCTCAACAATACTACAAGTGAGAAGGATCTTGGAATTGTGGTAGATCACAAACTGAATATGAGCCAGCAATGCGATGTGGCTGCAAAGAAGGCAAATGCTATTTTGGGCTGCATTAATAGAAGTATAGCTTCCAAATCACGGGAAGTGATAATTCCCCTTTACTCAGCACTGGTTAGGCCTCATCTTGAGTACTGCGTCCAGTTCTGGGCACCACACTTTAAGAAGGATGCAGACAAACTGGAGAAGGTTCAGAGGGCAACAAGGATGATAAAGGGACTGGAAACAAGGCCCTATGAGGAGAGACTGAAAGAACTGGGCATGTTTAGCCTTCAGAAGAGGAGACTGAGGGGAGATATGATAGCACTCTTCCAGTACTTAAAGGATTGTCACACAGAGGAGGGCCAGGATCTCTTCTCGATCATCCCAATTTGCAGGACACGGAATAATGGGCTCAAGTTACAGGAACCTAGATTCCACCTAAACATCAGGAAAAACTTCCTGACTGTCAGAGCCATAAGACAATGGAACCAACTACCTAGGGAGGTGGTGGGCTCTCCCACTCTGGAGGCATTCAAGGTGCAGCTGGACAGCCATCTGTCAGGGATGCTTTGACTTGGGTTCCTGCATTGAGCAGGGGGTTGGACTCGATGGCCTGGTAGGCCCCTTCCTGTTGTGATATGTATCACTTCACCAGCTGCAGCACATTGTTTACACATGGAAGGGACAGAATGGCTGTAAACAGGTTTGTTGAGTCTTTCTGGGATCTCGTGTTTTCGCATGGGAAACTAGACTGTTATGACATTATGAGCTGGTCACATGGTTTGTATGTTCTGATGACGTGCTAACTTGTTTTCTGTCTGAAGCCATCTTAGAGAGAAGCTGGACTGCTTTCTCTCTTCTTCTTGTTCTTCTTGCAAGACTTTGTTACTGCAACAATGTAACGTCTTTGCTGAGGTGGAGTGAAGCTCAACTTACTCCACTGGATGTAATACTTGCTATGCATTTATACTCTGCACATGGACTGTAACTAGGAAATGTATACTCTGTAGAACTTTACTTGCTAAGTGAATAAACAGGTAGAATTAGACCTGTGGTGTTACAGAGTGTTTCCTGACTCCATGGATTAATCTGCAATGGGGAAGCTGGAAGCAGTCTGACAACAGGGCAGACTGGGCTGGTCAAACTGGCACAACACGCTGCACGCTGCGCGGGGGGAGGTGAGATCTGGAAGATCTGTGTGTGGAATTTCAGGTGTCTGCTAGCACACAGACAGGATTATAAATCTCCCACACTCTGCATACTCTAAAACACCAACACTTCCAACTCTACTTTTCCATGATTCTATGACCACCTGTCTGCTATTTAGCCAAGAGTACAGTACTGATATCCCCCTTTTGTCAATGTCCTTGTCAATTTTATCCTTCACGTTCTGCTGAAGTAAGAACACCCACCCGTAAAGCTCCTTCTCTCCTGCAGCTGCCAGCTGCTTTCAGCTCCCCCCACTTCATGCTTGTCGCTTCCCTCCACTGGTCTCCATTGCTAGCTGTCACATATACATATGGGTTACAGAGCAGTGGGCGGGATCAGTAAAGATACGCAAATGTCATGGCAAAGTGGCAACGTGGGGGGGGGGATCGCACAAATTTCAAGGCAGAGCAGTAAAACGGAGGAGAAAATTACACAAATTTGCTAGGAGCGGGCATTCACTCCTGCGCACTTCGGTGGGTTGTCATGTTGTCCAAATCTGGACGACCTTACCCACCATAGGTAAAGTCCCACGGCCAGTGACTCAAAACCTGGATCTGTCAAATTTTGGGAGCCTTCAAAAAGGGTTTTTTTTTTAGGGGGATCATGGGGATTTCGACTGGGAAATACTCAGAGGTATATCCCAATACAAATTCACTCACTTTCACCCCAAACACCCTATTCTGAAGGGACCCCGAGGTTTGACAGCTACCTGTCAAACGTGGTGTCCCTTTAAAAAAAGCGGAGGGGAACACTTCAACTGTTCCCAAAGCCTGTAGGGGCTCTGGACGAGGGGGAAACTTTGCCCCCTGCATTGGGACTATAGAGGGGCACCCAAAAAGATGTGCATCTTGCTGAGGAGGGGGTGTAATTGCCCCCAAACACCTCCTTCTCAGCAAACGATCCTTCGCATCTTTGCCTTCAGTGGGCAGCCCCCCCCCAGGTGCTGCTGGGGCACTTTGAAGGGTCAGCTTGAGGCTGCCCATACAGGGAGTGGGAAAGCCAGCTGTCAAGCCGGCTTTCATGACCTCTGGAATTTTTTTTAAATCTGGTACCCTTTGTTCTTGATTCTTAGGCGCACAGGGCAGAGGGCACTGAGAAGGGATGAGAGAAGGCTGATGGTGAGACTAGTGAGATCGCAAGGCGCAGCCGGGAGCTTCACCTCTCCTGCTGGGTGGCTCTCTAGCCATTCCCGACAACCCATGATGAAGTCACCCTGCCAGGTTCGGATGTCACAAGAAGCCACTATGGATATGAACAACCCAACAACAAGTCACGAGTTCTCAGGGTGGCTTGTTCGTGAAAGATAAGCCACCTTGCGGAAACCACACTGGGTTCACACAGCACGACAACCTACCATGGCTGATCAGGCATGGTGGGTTGTCATGTCGTGCGAACCAGGTCCCCATCTTGAATCAGGGCTAGGGAACCATTTCAGGCCTGGAGATGCCACCAGGTTTGCAAGCCCATCTTCAAATCCATATGGACTAGAACACTGGCTCGAGCATCTGCACCAGCATTCTTGAGCTTTCTATCGTCCCCTTTGTTTGGACCTCTTGGAAGGACCCAAGCCCCAGCACCAGCCTGCAGGGAGGCAGCTCAGAATTAGGTCGGGAAAACCCAGAGAGTGTGTGGCGCCCATACTTCTCTTTGCAGCTTCGGTGTCTTGGTTGGCCATGGAGACGCCCTCCTGAATCTCTTCCCACCACAGCATGGCTCCGGCATCCCCAGTCGCCTACGGCAGGGAAGAGAAAAAGGCAAAAAGGTAGCTCCGGATGACACCCAGTGTACCATCCCGGAAGAGTCTCCCAAAAGCAGGGCATCACACATTTTGGTTGGCTTTGGGTGACAGTCCGTTATTTGTGGTTGCCAGCCCCTGCACCTCGATCCCCGACTCATGGTGTGAGTGTGTGTGTGTGTGTGTAGCGCTGAGCCTCCTACCTTGCTGGTCTGGGACCCACTCAGAATACACTCTGCCACCCAGCCCACCATAAGGCAAGTGCCTGACCCTTCCTCGCCCCCAGACCTCTGACAGGGTGGCATCAACCCCTCTCCTTACATGGGGCAGGCTCCCCACCCAACACTCAAACCACCACAGCACACAAGAGGAAGAGGAACGAGCAATACAAGGGACTGAAGCGCCACCTGTGGCAGTATTACTGCTCCCCAGTCTGGTTTGGAGATTCCATGCATCATTTCCCATATGCGTGCAGACGGATGTCCTAATCCATAAGGTCTAGAAACTTGCTTCTTTTTAAAAAATGAAGCCTGAGATTTTCGGGATGGTGAACGTTAGACCCATTCTTTGAGAACCAGTGTGGCCTTCTAGCACTTTGAGGGTTGGACTAGGATCAACCTGATTCTACTCCCCATTCCTCTGAGATACTGGCTGAGTGGCCATGGGCCATTTACTCTCTCTCTCTCTCTCTCTCTCTCTCACCTCACCCAACCCACCTCACAGGGTTGTTGTGAGGGTAAACTGAAGTGCGGAGATCCACATAGACCACTCCGAATTACACGGAGGAAAGATGGGATAAAATACAGCCCCCCGCCCCCAATTCCATGTCAATTCATTCAGCTGCGCCTGCTGTGCTGGAATTCATGAAAGCATTCTACTTTCATCATAGTCTCTACGACAGTGTTCTCCAACCTTGGGTCCCCAGATGTTTTTGGCCTACAACTCCCAGCATGCCCCAGCCAGCATAGCTGGCTGAGGCATGCTGGGAGTTGTAGGCCAAAAACATCTGGGGACCCAAGGTTGGAGAACACTGCTCTACGAGGTACCTGGAAATGGATTTGTACAAGGATGACTCAGCACTCTGGAGCACCACAGAGCTCTCATGTTTCCTGCTGCAACAGGCTCCCACAGTTCCCCGCCTGGATATGCCATTCTAGACGTTCCCGCCCTGAGCTTCACCCTCCTCTTCCTCCCTCTCCTACCTGGGCTTTCCGTCTCAGCATCCGGGACAGAACGACATGGTAACGCTTAGCGATGGGTAGAGTCACATCACAGAAGTGAGCAGAAGGCTGCAAGAGAGCGCTGAGGGTTTTCTCAGGGTTTTCCTGCTCCAGAGCCTCGTTGACCAGTCGGACGGCGAGGATTTCTGGAAAGAAAAGGGGGGACTGCAGAACTGGGAGACTGGCTGGGCCAAGCTCAAGGCCAAAGCAGCGTAGCCACAATCCTAAAGAATTTGCAGATCAATAGCCACATCTGACAGGGGTTTGATAAAAGTTATCTCAGACTTGGCAGTTATTTACCGTGGTAACATTTTAATCTGATGAACCTGTTGGTATACCTGACTCTTATGCTGTTTATTGATTTTAAATGGTAGCTTTCAATTTCAAGATAGAAAAGAAACCTGAATCTCCGAGTGTTTCTCTTTCGGAAACCTCTCCTCTGTTCGCTGGGAAGTTGCAATGGCCGGCAGGCAAAAGCAACGGAAACGGAAGCTGACACTATCGGATCATCACCGCTGTGCTCTCCATCCTCACCAGGCAGCAAAAGAGAGGCCTGTGGAGCCCCTGGCGGGCTGCAGCATTTGGCTCATAGACTGATCTTTGGGAATGACCTTTTGCCCCTCAAACTGCTCCTGCAAGGACTTCCACCCACTAAGAGTACGAGCTTGCCATTGTCAGTGGGGGAAAGAAGGCTCCCCCCAAATCCTGCAAACAAGGGAACCCGCGGGACCAGTTCACATACTCGGCTTTGGCCCTAGGATCCTCTCCCAAGAAGCAGTGGAGGAAGAGAAGGTGGCCCCGGTTGTTACTGAGAAATTCTGCACAAAAAGGCCTTCCCAGGGATCCATCCCGGGGGGGACAACATGGACTGCCTGAAGCAGCAAGAGGATCGCACCAAAAGGCTTAAGTTGTTCCCGCATCCATATTTTCCAAGTGGCAAAGGGTTAAAGGGCCAGCAGCAGAGACACCGCCAACCGACTCACCTCCACACAGGCCAAGAAAGGCCTCTTGTGCCCCTTCGTCTGCAATAGCAGCAGAGGCCTCGGCAGAGTCTGCCCCAAGGCACCCCAGGGGCTCACTGAGCTGCATAACACAGGAAGAGGGCCCTTGCTTGTTCACTCTGCAGGAGCTGGTGTGATGGAGCCCTTTGGCCATGTCTCACTTGGGAGGAAGGTGAACAACTGGGGGTGGGATGGGCCAAGCCCCAAGAAGCCTTTCAGGGCTGGGTTTCGCCCCTGCTGCTCTTACATACAACCCACCAAACTAAATCAAAAGTATTTGAATGACGAGGCAACGCACTGTCATTCTCTTCTTCGACCGAGACATTCACACGGTTCACAGAAGCCTGGATGTCGTTCCAGCCCAGGAAGTCCTTCCTTGCGTCTCGAGACTGGCTCTTTTGTCCTGATAAGTCATCAAAGTAACTGGGAAATTAAAAAGAAAGCAGGACATTGGGTTAGATCCAGACTCCTTCGTTCTTGGGAGTAAACCCATCTCTTTATCAAACACAGAGTGAAGAATCAAGCGATGTAACTTGCATGTCTGAGCCAGCCCGGCAATGGGGGGCGGGGGAGGTCAAAATGCTATCAGATTTATATATAAGCAAAATTCGATATAAGATTCATAGCACAGAATTCTAAACACAGAAAGGAAGGGGAATGGGAGCCTCTTCAGTCTGCACCTTTCTGTGTCTCAACCTGCAGTTCTGGAAACAGAGCTGCAAGGGCTTGGTTACAAACACCCTGAGCTTGATGGGTTTGGGGGGCGGGAGACTTGGAGCTCTCGTTACCGCTGCACATTGCGCTCCTCTGTCTCGGACAGGCCCAGACCAGGGCTGGCCAGGCTCCTCCAGAAGCTGCCGACGTCTCTGTCCTCAAGGGCCTGGTTGACCAGCGCCACTGCGGACAGCATCTCCACAGCAACAAAGAGCTCCTCTTGGCCCAACTCTCCCTGACAGACAGAAATACAACATTCATAGAGGACTCAGATTATAATTGCTGTGAACCCTTATAAAAAAAAAAAAGTTGGGGGAGGGGACCCAGCGACGACCCTTCAGAGTCTGGCTGCAGCCCGTGAATAAGCAGCCCCCCATTCCATGGGGTTTTGTAGACACCATCACAACATGCCATGGGTATATCTGCATGCATGGTCCAAACAAACCTGGTCTCTTCTGTTACGAATACAGTAATACCTTGGATTGAGAGCATAATTCGTTCCGGAAACGTGCTTGTAATCCAAAACACTCTTATATAAAAACGAGTCTCTGGCGGGCGTGAGCGGGGCCGATTTCGGCCCACTACGCCTGCTCAAGGCGAGCGGTTACATCCCTACGACTACTTCTCTTGCAAGACCTTGCTCGTTTATCAAGTCAAAATTTTAAATTTTTTTTGCTTGTCTTGCAAAACGCTCTCAGACCAAGTTACTTGCAATCCAAGGTATTACTGTATTAAAATTCTGCACCCAGGAAATTAAATTCTGCCACCAAGAAAACTCAGTTCTGCAACCAGTTCTCAATCTGTATAAGTTATTCTGCAATTCTTACTGTTTTGAAAAATGTATTATGCTTTTCGTAAATTGGGAGGGCCAAGGAGGTTGTGCACTGAAATGCCGTCTCCAACTGATGGGAGGCAAGGGGGGGACGACACTTTATTCAGCTGCTGCTCGGGCTTCTGAGATTTCAGCAGGCACTGACTGTCCACACATTTTGTAAGCACTTCTTCACAGACTAGAAGCTGAATTAACAAAAAACCAGATCTGGGGAGCCCAATGCCACATTCTGTGGTTGTTTGGGGGCTGCTGCAGAATTGGGAGTGCACACAGAGTCTCTGGGTACAATGAAATGGGGCAGCAAGAGAGGACAGGTGGAGCCTCTGTGGAACCTCCTGCGGAGGGGCCCACAATCCACCAGAGAGAAGGCCCCCCCACCGTCACGTTGTGCTCACCTGTGGATGCTGCCGCTGAAGAGCGGACAGTTCTCGCTGGTAGAGCGCAGCAGCAAAGAGGAAGGTGTCCGGCAGCTGAGCCTCAGGGTCAGTCAGGGCCCGCACGGTCTCTTCCGCCACCCCTCTCCGGATGGAGGCGTTGATGCGTCTCACAGCTTGCACCACTGCACATTGGTGGGGTGGATTTTTTTAAAGAAGTTGGGGCAGGATTAGCATACAGGAACAAAAAGGCAGACTGGTCTGTCACCCCAAAGGGGGCCAGCATTTCCCTGGAGGAGTAACCCCATCACTCTTTGGCTGCGTTCTCACAAGCAGCAGCTGAGGGGGTCAACCTGTGTCTCAGCTGGACTGTTTCAGGCTGCCAATGCGATCGAAGGTTCCCCCAAGAAATCTGCTCCCCGCACACTGAAGACCAGCATGCTAGGGAAAGGGCTCCTGTACTGCCTCCTCCCTGAAAGTTTTCTACGTGAAGAGAGTTTGTTTTAATAGAAGGAGTGTTCATGCTTGTCCCGAACTGCAGCAGGCAGACTCAGGCTGAGCCCCTCACCTGGGGACCAGGCTGCCTCCTCTGTCTCTCCCCTGCCCCACCCATCAAATGGACAAAATAAACAAACAAACAAACAGCTAAGAATTATTCTGCATGTACTAGTGAAGAGCCTGTCAATATGGCAGAGTAGATCCCACAAAGTTACTGGTTTCTGGTGGCTTCTATGGGAGAGAAAGAAACACCAAAGTGGGAGACAAAACCTGCCCACTGGTCCTAATGCTAAAGTCACCAGCATAGGAGGTGCCCCCTGACGGCAGCACTCTTCCTTTCTCCCTCCCAGAGAAGTGAACGACTCCTACTGAATGTCTGCAGGAGAGGCTTATAGGATGAGGACACAGTTAAAAGAGTGGGGAGGGGAGAAATGGCTCCTTGCCCTGTGGGGGGATTAGGACATGTGCAACAGCTGCTAGGCCATATGGTAGGCATGCACCTACCGGCACACTACACAGTCATCATCTAAGGCCCTCCTCCAGGTGCCTCCTCCGAGGGAGGCTCGGAAGGCAGCAACGGGGGAAAGGGCCTTCTCGGTGGTGGCCCTCCAATTGTAGAATGATCTCCCCAACGAAGCCCGCCTGGCGCCAATATTGTTAACTTTTCAGCAGCAGGTTAAGACCTTCTTCTCTCAGGCATTTGGCAGGATATGATGAGGTTTTAATCAGGTCCTGGATTTTTCTTACTGTTGATTGTTTAAATTGTTTTATATATATATATATATGTGTGTGTGTGTGTGTGTGTGTGTGTGTGATATATGTGTGTTATCTGTTTATATGTTTGTATGTATATGTTTTTTTAGAACGTATTTTTAAGGTTTTAATCTTTGTAAAGCACCCAGAGCGCTTCGGCTATTGGGCGATATAGAAATGTAATAAATGGAATATTGCACCAGACTGCAGTAGTTCCTCTGAAATCTATCCAGCACGTGGTCCCAGATAACGCTCATCCCATTAATCTCACAACAAAGCTTTAATGGGGAGCCATTCACTGGTATGGGAAGTAGATGACCAGCTGCAGAAGCAAGACATCAGATGAGGGGGGAACCTGTGACCCAGGAACACGCCACTGCATGGCTGCATGGGCACACAGGAGCAAGATCTTTTGAGACACGGCTTACGAGGCCATGAAGAGTTCTGAAGACAGCCCGGACATCCGGGGCCCTCAACTCCACTCACCAGCACGTTCTTGATCCCCTCTCTCATTGGCCACATAAAGCCCAGCTTGGATTTCCTCTTGCTCGAGCAAGTCGATGTAGCCCAGCTTCTGAAGGAAGGCGGGACAAAGAGGTATTTACAATAACGTAACAAGAAGGGCAGTTGTCCAAGAAGATCCAGATTGGCCGGTGGAACTCACTGTAGCTGGACTGTGAGGAGCTTCGGTATTGCATGGAAGGCTGATGCAAGCAAAACCCACCAACCATTTTGAGCAAACTGCAGAAATTGGCAGAACTCCTCACTTGGTCTTCATTTTCCCATCACCATAGTCTAAGGGCGCAATCCTATGCATGTTTAGACAGAAAGAAAGGCCTACAACTCCCAGCATGGCCCAGCCAGCATAGCTGGTTGGGGCATGCTGGGAGTTGTAGGCCTTTTTTCCTGTCTAAACATGCATAGCATTGCTCCTTAACCCAATTAAATAATTAAATTAAATACTAATGTTCCCCACTGCATCCTAAAACACTTACAAACTGCAGATTTTGAGTTTTCCTTCTCCCCCACACCCTTTTGTTTTGCTCTTGCTTGACATCCAGCCTGAGGAAGGGTTCTGAAGAACCTGAAAGTTTGCTCTTTTCCTTGTGATTTTTTAGTTGGTTAATTTCTGTAACTTTTTGGATTTTTCTAAATCAACCTTCCCCAACCTGGTGCTCTCCAGAGTCCAGATGTGTGCTCTCCTGGTGCTCTCAACATCCATGCTGCCTGGGGATAATGAGAGATGTGGTCAAGCACATCTGGACGGCATCAGGGTGGGGAAGGCTGTCCTAAAATGAACCAAAACGTTACCCACAATTTTTGACCTCCAATGCAGACTTGTAGGGTACAACAGACAGTCCCAGTGGGACTCTTAAGGAGAACAGATGGCGCCCCAGGAGGAAGGGAAACAAACAGGGAGAAACTTAAAAGCCCAGCAGAATTGCTGCAAGAACCATCAGAACAAGGAAGGCTCGGGGCAGGATCTTAGAGACTCTTTGGCAGGTCTGAGTGCATGCCGCACTGTTGCAGAAAATGTTTTGGATGTGAGGCTGGGTGAAGAATTCAGCATCCTGAGAAACACAGCCTTCACTAAACACACACACACACACACACACGTTTCTAGCCCCTGTGATTTATTTACTTACAGCATTTATATCTCACCCTTGTCAAAAAGGCTCTCAGAGCGGCTTACAAAGGTAAGTAGCATGATTGTGAAGATGTTCTTGAAAGTGGGTGAACAACAGCTGCTAAAAACTTGGAAGCCGGGGGTGGGGTGGGTGAGGGACGGAATAAGGCTGCCAGAGGTTGTGGCCATCGTCTCATGGCCCTGCTGAGCTCTTTACTCTTCCCTATGACTACATGATATAGAATAAGTTACGCAACTTAAGGTACATTCTGCAAACGTTGCCCAAGCGCAGAATTGTAATCCTTTTTAGCGGAGGGTGTTGCGTAGCCTTGCGCATGGGCGACTTAGAAGGGTTACCAGCATCGGGCTCTTGGGTTGGGCCCTGCTAAATGGGAGCACCTGGAAATTCCTGGGGCAGAAGCAATCTGCCAGGATGACGTGTGGCCCTGATCCACAGAGACCTTCGCCTTGCCCGCTGTGACTTACCAGTGCTTTCTGCTCCCGGTCAGCACTTAGCTGATTCAGATACCAGTCTGCATTCTCTCGCCGCAGGTTCCTCAAGGCCAAGGCGGGATCCTGCAATGTGCAGTACAAGCCCTGGGGATCCTCTTCTTCGAGGGCATCATCCACCAACTCTAGAGCACCTTTTACTGTATTTATTATTTTGAAAAAAAGAGTAATCTTCAGGGGTGCTTATGACTCTAGCAGTGAAATTCTCTTTTGCCACCCTCTCTCTCTTTCTTTCACACACAAAGAGCCACAACTCAGTGGTCGAGCGCAAGCTTTGCATGCAGAAGGCCCCGGGTTCAATCCCTGGCAGCATTTCCAGGGAAAGGATCTCAGCTCGCAGTGTTAGGAACACACACACACACACACACACACACACACACACACCACTTTCTCTCTCGCTGAGACCTTGGACACTGCTTCCAGCTTGAGTAGCAACAGCCTGGCCCAGTAGAAGGCACATTCCCATGTCCTCTACCACTTTTTAGAACATGGAACCTTTCCCTAGTGACCTTGGGATGTACTCTTTCTACACTGAATTGGTGAAACTGAGTTGCACACCTGCTGCGGAATCCACCCTATTCCCAAAGGTTATGGGTGCCTCACACATTGTGCCTCGGCATTGTGAGCGGAGCATGCAGCCACAAGCACACCTAATGCTCTCCTTTGGTGCACATGAAGGGGACGGCTGGGCACAGCCAGCCAGCCAGCGTTCTTTCACCACCACAGATCTTCTCAATGAGAATCCCCGGTAAGCTTCCAAAAACCACAAAGCTCCCCAGAACATGGCTTGAAAGACACTGATCTGGGAAGGCTCACTTCAGACATTACACCAAACTATGATCAAGGAAGCTTAATTCCAGATTTGCCAGAATGTCTGAATTGACAGACCCTGGTTTGCATTGGCCAGCAAACTAAGACTAAAAAAAGAAGTCTGAAGCGGTTTCTGCCAAGCTTTGGTGTCACGTCTGAATCATGACAAGGCCAACGCTCCACCTCCAAAGATGGCCGCATCGCAGAGATAGGCGTGAACTCATGCAGCCGAGCGGATAGAAAGTGAACACATGAAAAGGGAAGCAGTTTCTAAACCAGGGACGGGGAACGTGTGGCCCACCCCGTGTGGCTAGACTACAACGCTGATCATCCCTGACCATCGGCCATGCTGATATGGACTGATAGGAGCTGCAGTTCAACAATGCCCGTGGTTTGCCCGTTGGGCCTTTGGAAGCTCAATTCATGGCTTGGCTTCTTCACCCTGTGCAGGCACAGCGTCTGGACGGAGCCAGTGACTTTTCTACCTCGGAAGGGGTTGCTGCGAGCGGGTGGGAGGGGGCTGCTGCTCAGCTTACCGTTCACCTTGTTGATGCTGCCTTGTATCTCGGCCTGGGTTAGACACTGATGGTAAATGTCTTCGCCACCAGGAATGTCTTGCAGGTGCTGGGGGTGGGTGGGGGGTGGAAAGAGATCGCAGAGAGTCACCCATAATGGCACAATCTGCTTTCTAACCCTTCCTTCCATTTCCAGTTGCATGAAGAATCATTTGGAGAGACGATCCGCAGAGCCCACCGGTATGCACACCCGTCGCTACAAGGATTGTTCCCACTTTCACTGACCAGGGGCCCACAGCTTGGAGCGCCACTGGCGTCTCACTGCTTCCGGAGCATTTCCGAACCCCACCCCCACCCCAAGTATAAGGCCGAGGGGGAGAGCGAGGCCATCCCGTAGTCGTAATGGACCTCAAAGGAGCCCCTCTGAAGCCCAGTGTACCATCAGAGGCACGATTCCAGGCCCCTCCCTCACTCGGAGCAGTTGCGGTGGGCCTCAGAGGTGCCCAGCGTTACGTCAGAGGCAAGACAACACGCCTTTCAGCAACTGGACAGGGTCACTGGGAAGCACTAACGTGGCTAGCTACCATGGCCAGCCACAATTTATCAACCTCGTTAAGGCAATCTTCACAGGTGGGCAGGGGTATCGCTGAGGGTGGGGCGAGAAAGATGGTGCAAACCACCCCTCAAAAGCCCTCACTGTGCTCCCCACACCAGGCATCACCTCCGCTTACTTGGTTCTTGGCGTTTTGGGCTTTCTCCACCTTGGTCCGGTAGAGCACTTCCTGGTAGGCCACACCGAGGCTCTCCCGGAGGTTGGACAGCATGGCGCTGGGGTTGCGCAAGGCCACCAGGGTTTGCTCCACAATCCCCGTCTCCACTGCTGTGTTGATAGCGAGAATTGCAGCGTGGACTAGCAGGTGGGGACAAGAAGGGTAAATGACAGCATTAGGATGGCAAGGTAGCAACACGGATCTCCCGGGGCGATGTGGCAGTTTCCACATCAGAACCTGCTTGAGGAAAGCTACAACCCACCAGCTCGAGAAGAAACGCCTGAGTTTGAATGATCTTGGCCACAGGCCATAACAGAAGAGCAACTTACATAGCCAAGGGGAAGTGAGAAGACAACATCAAACACAGAAATGTAAAAATTTAATTTTGCTAATGCCAAAAGAAAAAGTGCTCCTTTTTGCATCGTGCCTTTATTAGCATTTGCTAATAAACACTCTTTTCCCCTTGTTGAGTAGTGGGGGAGGAGGAGAAATTTGTTCGATGCAGTTTCTGGCATAGGGAAAGGAATCAGGAAAAGGTCCATTCTCCCCAGCATTCTGTTTCCAACAGTGGCCCGCCCAGTTGCTGCAAGGGATCCCACGAGTAGGGCACAAAGGCAACCACTCACCCCTGCTGCTTGCTCCCAGTACCTGGTGTGCAGAGGTACACTGCCTCTGAACATGGAGGCTCCATTTGGCCCACATGAAGAGCTGTTGCTGCACCCCATCCCTCTGCCTCCACTTCTACAGAGCTGCCTAGTTGCATACCTGAAGCCTCGTCCACTGAGAGCTCGTTAGCAAGGATCCCACCAATCTTGCTGAATGATGGAAGCTGCAGGCCGTATTTCTCTAGCTCACATTTCATATGGTTTATTTCCTCATCTAGAACAGAACAGACAGTGAAGAAAAGGCTCAGTACGTCACGCCAAGGCACAATTTGCAGCACTAACCATGAGTGAGAACTCTCCTACTTTTGCCCCCGGCAATTAGAACAACACCGATTCTGAGCCCAGAGGTCCTATTTCGCTGTCATGGCCGATACACCTCCTCCTCCTCCTCCTCCTCCTCCTCCTCCATCATCATTAATTTGTCTGCCTCTCTTCCACAGACAGCTTAAGCCAGAGGCCATATCTTAGGACAACAGAACACGCTGTGTGAAGGACTTCCTTTTGTTTGCCAATCCATTTCCCTGGGTGATCCCAAGTTCTGGTATTATATTTTTAACTTTTGTATTTTTCTATTTATATGTTTTAATTGTACAAATTTTAATGTTGTGAAGCCACCTTGAGTCCCAGTATTGGGAAAAACGCGGGTTATTTATAAATAAATAAATAAATAAATAAAATAATATAATATAATGGGGAAGGGACAAAAACTTCTCTCTATCCGCTTTCTCCACAACACGCATAAGTTTACGAGCCTGTCACAGTCTTCCCCAACCTGGCTATGCTGGCTGGGAATGATGGGACTTGCAGTCCAACACAGCTGGAGGCCACCAGGTTAGAATCAAAGAAAAGTAGAGTTGGAAGGGGCCTACAAGGCCATCGAGTCCAACCCCCTGCTCAATGCAGGAATCCAGGTCAACGCATCCCTGACAGCTGGCCATCCAGCTTCACCTTGAATGCCTCCAGAGTGGGAGAGCTCCCCACCTCCCTAGGTAATTGGTTCCATTGTCTTATTGCTCTAACAGTCAGGAATTTTTCCCTGATGTTCAGGTGGAATCTAGGTTCCTGTAACTTGAACCCATTATTCCGTGTCCTGCAAACTGGGATGATCCAGAAGAGATCCTGGCCCTCCACTGTGTGACAACCCTTCAAGTACTGGAAGAGTGCAATCATATCTCCCCTCAGTCTCCTCTTCTGAAGGCTAAACATGCCCAGTTCTTTCAGTCTCTCCTCATAGGGCCTTGTTTCCAGTCCCTTTATCATCTTTGTCGACCTCCTCTGAACCCTCTCCAGTTTGTCTATGTCCTTCTTAAAGTGTGGTGCCCAGAACTGGACGCAGTACTCAAGATGAGGCCTAACCAGTGCTGAGTAAAGGGGAATTATCACTTCCCGCGATTTGGAAGCTATACTTCTATTAATGCAGCCCAAAATAGCATTTGCCTTCTTTGCAGCCACATCGCATTGCTGGCTCATATTCAGTTTGTGATCTACCACAATTCCAAGATCCTTCTCACTTGTAGTATTGTTGAGCCAAGTGTCCCCCCTTCTGTAACTCTGCATTTGGTTTCCTCTCCCTAGGTGCAGCACTTGGCATTTATCCCTATTAAATATCATTCTGTTGTTTTCAGCCCAGCGCTCCAGCATATCGAGATCGCTTTGAATTTTGTTTCTGTCTTCCAGAGTATTAGCTGTTCCACCCAACTTTGTGTCATCTGCAAACTTGATAAGCATTCCCTGCACCTCCTCATCCAAGTCATTAATAAAAATGTGGAAGAGCACTGGGCCCAGGACCGAGCGTTGTGGTACCCCACTCGTTACCTCTCCCCAGTTTGAGAAGGTACCATTGATAAGCACTCTTTGAGTCCGATTCTGTAGCCAATTGTGGATCCACCTGATAGTTGTTCCATCCAGCCCACTTTTAGCTAGCTTGCTAATCAGGATATCATGAGGCACTTTGTCGAAAGCTTTGCTGAAGTCCAGATACATTATGTCCACAGCTGCTCTATCTTGTCCCCCACCCCAAACTTAGCTGCTCCAAACAATATAGCCTTTCCTTGCAGCGAAGGTGCCAACACTTGGAGGTTTGATTTGCCTTTTCTGCACCTTCTCCAGCTCT
Organism: Shinisaurus crocodilurus; assembly: GCA_021292165.1. Lineage (NCBI taxonomy): Eukaryota > Metazoa > Chordata > Lepidosauria > Squamata > Shinisauridae > Shinisaurus > Shinisaurus crocodilurus. The sequence continues at coordinate 25,549,552 of CM037882.1, forward strand.
ACATCCATCACAGAATGTATGAAGTCAGAGCAGTGGCCCATCGAGTTCAGTACTGCCTACTCTAACCTACCTCACAGGGTTGTTGTGAGGATAAAATGAAGGAGGAGGAGGAGGAGGAGGAGGAGGAGGAGGAGGAGGAGGAGGAGGAGGATTATGTAAGCCGCCTTGGTTTCCTTGCAAGAAAAAAGGCAGGCTATAAATATAAAAAATAAAAATATATAAAAATATCCCATATCCTATTGATCCATTCATACATAGAAGGCAGACAAGTTTCCCCCCCCCAGTTATAGGAGACAGACATCCGGGCTGTTGTTAATAAACACACTATTATCTCTATATCTTCTATGTGCACTGTCGACTTAACAGAACAAAATAATAACAGCACTGGGTCTAATGGTAAATCATAGCCTGTTATATTCTTAAATTTTCCTCAAGATCCATGAGCAAAAAACATGATGAATATCTGCATTCCCTCAATCACACTGTCAGCATCTATCGCTAATTTCCAGATAGATTTTATTTAATCTTGAAGAGGTTAGATATACAAATCAACTTGTACAAGCTCTCCTTAACATCTGTACACCATTGTCGTAGAAAGTATAGTTTTCCAAATCCATTTCCACACTACTAAAGAAAACCTTCTGGAGAGATCTAATTCCCATCTAACTTGATAGCAATTGTCTACCAGCTCCGTTTTCACTATACATACAGCTCAGTGCCCCTTTTGTATTCTGAAAGAGGATCATGTTCTCAAACTCAGAACAGTCCCTCTGAAAACTGTATTTTTGCAATAATTGATTGATTGCATGTTTCACTTGGAGGTGCTGGAACAAAGTGAGCTGAACACCCCCATCTCAGAGAGCTTCAGCTGTTTGGTGGTATAGAAATGAAATTGCAGTCGGCTTGCTCCTCTGTCTGTCTCCCTGCTCATGAGTAGACCTTGCCACCAGAGAGCTTCCTGCTCTCTAGAGTGGCCCAAGGACTCTCTAGGGCAGGCTCTCCAACCTTGGGTCCCCAGATGTTGCTAGCCTACAGCTCCCAGAATCCTTTGCCATTAGCCATGCTGGCTGGGTATGCTGGAAGCTGTAGGCCAGCAACATCTAGGGACCCAAGGTTGGAGAGCCCTGCTCTAGGGAGCCCCAACCTCATCGGTCCAGTGCTGAGCCTGGGACTATTGGAGACACTGCCTTGGGGAGGTGAGCTCACTGTTGGTGGGGCCACCACCTAAGGGGTGACGCCAAAGGAGGTTGTCCCTTTGCAAACCCCTTATGGTAACCTGGAGGCCAAGGTCACCCAACCCTGACCATTTGTTGTTGTTGCTGTGTGTGTGGGTTTTGCTGTGTGTGTGTGTGTGTGTGTGTGTGTGTGTGTGTGTGTGTGTGAGCGCGTGTGCATGCAGGTGATGTGGGGGCATAGGAAATTTTAACTCGAAGGCTGCACTGCCCAGGTCTTCGAACTTTGAACTCTAGGAAGAAGTTTGTGCTGCTGTTTCAGAGGACCTTGATTTGTTTTGGAGACTGGGGAGTGTTGGGGAGCGACTATTCAGGTAATTACTGGCAGGGGAGATATGGTGGGCGATTCCAACCTGGCTGTTGGAGGGAGAGAAGGGTAGGCCAGTGGCTGTCCTCCCCTCTTTTCAGGTTGCAATCTAACCAAGATGACCACAAAGGCAGACCTTCCTGCCTAAAAGTCCTGCTTTTCAATGCCAGGTCAGTTGTAGGGAAAACATAAATCATCCATGATTGGGTTCTGGATGAAAATCCTGACCTGGCTTGTAGCACAGAGGCCTGGCTGAGTGAAGAGCGGGGAGTCTGTCTCACCCAGCTCTGTCTGCCAGGTTATGGTGCAGCAACCTTGGGCTGGGGGGCGGGGAGGCAGCAGCCCATAAACATTGAATCTCACCAATCAGATGCTCCATCCTGCAGTCTGCCTATTTTGAATGCTGCTCCTGCAGTTTTTATGTTCTGAAATGTTTGTAAACTGCCTTGGTTGGTTTCAGAAAGGCAGTATGGAAATAAATAAATAACTAGCACAGGGATTCATTTTGACAAGAGCTAGATCTTTCTCACTAGAATACCAGGTGATTTCCCCTGTATGTCTTGATAATTCCCCATGTTCCAGTTTTGTTAAACTGTCTGATCTGAGCCGTGCCACTGGGTGGCGTAACTGTGCCGCACGGTAATGCCTTTTAAAGGGGGCAGTGCCAATCCTCCTGCTTCCAGCTCCTGAGGCATGCACACTTAGCACTAAGTTCCGTTGAATTCAGTAGGACTTACTTCTGAGTAAACATGCATATGACTGTCCTGTCAGGCAGAGAGTCTCACGCAAGCCTGCCCCCAAGAACCTTTTGAGTGGAGATGCCAGGGATTGGGTACAGAAACATTCACAGCAGGATTCCTGTTTAAATGCCCAGCAAAGCAACCCCCACACACACACACAATATTCACAAACTGCTGAAGTATTAACAGGGAAACCCCCAAGTCTCCTTCTGGGAAGGCCTTACCTGTGAAGTTGACTTTCCCATACAAATCCTGGATCTGGGGAGCCAGGCCAAGTTTGAACAGGTATAAACTAGGAGGGAAGACATTAAAAAATAAGAGAATATGGATTTGCTTGTAGACATGCACAGGACGTCTAGATCAGGCTACACATCCATGGCAAAGGAGGGCCACCTTCCAGGAGAGCAAGCAGCAATTTTCCAAATTGGATGAGAATGGGGGTCTTCACCACCACCACCCCAGCTATTGATGTACTACAAATGACATGGAGGAAGGAGATTCTTGTGGACTAGTAGCTTTTGGGGACTCACGTTTGCAAGGCTACCTTAAATATTTTTCCTCCACCCAAACCCACAAGTACGTAATCTTTTCTAACAAACACTACAACCACTATGGTTTTTTAAGGCTATTTAAGGTTTTGTCTATGATTTTTAATATTTTTGTAAACTACATTGATCATTTTTTCCAAAAAGGCAATATAGAAATACTTTTAATAAATCAATAAAATACCAGTCACTCTTTCAGCCTAGCCTCCCTGAGAATAGCATCGGGAATGGGGAAAGGAACTTGTACATGGCACTGAACTCTTTATGGGATTTTTTTTTTTTTAAGTATGAGCAGGATAAAAATGTAAAAGAAGAAGAAACAACTCCATAGAGCTCCATCTTTCAAAAAGAACCCCAAAAGAAAAAAATGGTTTCATTAACATTTGGAAGAAATACAAGATTTAGGACACTACAACACACACAACGCTCTCTTCCCAATACATATATATATATATATATATATATATGAATGATTTAACAGCATGGGTAAATTGTAAGTTTAGTAATAATTAATTAGTGGATTTTCAGAAAATTATTCCTGGACTGAATCCAATGTGCCACTGATATATATCAGCCACTAGGGACCTCAAAAAATTGCACAGGCAAAATTAGTGGCCAAAATGTACCATGTAGGAAAAGCCAGCAAGGCAAAAATAAATAAAGCTGCCTTGGCACACAATCCTCTTCCCACTCCCAGGACTCTTCTAACATAACAGTTGCGACCCTGGAAGAGAAACCTTATAATGGGGATGTTTCTTGGAGTCTTTGAAGGAGGAGTGATCTAGGAGGGGCGGGCACTTTAGCCCAGAGTCGCCAGGATCACGGTCTGCCCACATGAAAGGGCTTTGTCACCTTGGCAAAACGTTTCCTAGTGAGGGGCATGAATGGGATTGCTTGGTGGGCGAGAAGGAGACAGCAGTATCTGAAGTCTCCATGGAGACCCATGGAAGAGAGTCATCCGTTTGGATAATGTGTATTAGTTGCTTAGCTTGGAATGCTGGTAGAGACAACTTAAGATTGGGGACAGCGAACCTGCCTTTAGCCTGGTTTGTACAGAGTGCTGCTGATGATCCTAAATATTTTCCTTTATTACTAAGGACGCAATCCTATGCACATTTAGAAAGAAAAAAGTCCTACAATTCCCAGCATGCCCCAGCCAGCAATATAATAACAATAGTTCTGGCAGGCCTTTGGGAATAGTTTGGACCTGTGAGAATGCGATGGATTGCACTGTTTATATTGTTATTGTTATTTTAACTTTGATATTTTACATAATTTTAATATTATAGCTAATTTAATTATATTTTTAACTTTTGTATATTTCTATTTATATGTTTTAATTGTACAAGTTTTAATGTTGTAACACCGCCTTGAGTTCCAGTATTGAGAAAAAGGTGGGATATCAAATAAATAAATAAATAAATAAATAAAAATAAAAATAATATGCTGGGAGTTGTAGGACTTTTTTTCTGTCTAAACATGCATTGGATTCTGCCCTAAAGCACTCTAAGATCTCACAATTTTTTCAATATGATTTCAGAGGAAGGGCTTGTTATCATTTGGAAGAGAAAAAGAAGTCTAGAGAAAATAATCATTTTTACGGAGCTCAGTGTGCCCAGCATCTAAATTTTCAAGCTATTCCAGGTTTGCAGCTTTTGCTTAATCCATTTGATCAATGGGGCATAGTCTCTGGAAACTGGTGGAGGTCTTTTAGTATCAAGATGCCTAAATAGTTTAGGCTATAATACCCAAGGGTTAAACTGGAAAGATTTTGGAGCCTTGTTTCTGTGAGTAATGGGGTGTTTAAACAAAAGAGTTCAGATTTATCGTAATTTACCTTTAAGTCTAGTATTACTTGAAATTTAGCCGGGGTCTCTCTTAGGGTGGGCATGGCCTCATCCAGATTTGAAATAAACAGCTAGATGTCATCTGCCAATAGGTTAAATGGATCTTTCCACTCATTTATCCAGTCTACTTTTTACATCTGTCTTAGCTATTTAAGTAATTTTAAATGTGTTTTTAAAACGTTTGTGTAATTTTTTCGATGTTTTTATTGCTTGTATTTTTTTATACTGTCTTTTATTGTAACATTGTATTTTTATTGTATAATTGTATTTTATTGTGTAATTTTATAATTGTTGTAAACCGCCCAGAGAGTTTCGGCTATTGGACGGTATAGAAATGAAATAAATAATAATAAATAATTTTATTTTGTGGTTCCATTGCTATAGCAAATCAAGACCCTGTTTCATTACTCAAACCTCATGCAGCTTTGGGTGCTTAAATAAGAGATGGCTAGGAGAGCAACACTCTTGAACCCTCAGTTTGGTTGCCAAGCCCTGCAGATCACATTTTTAAATACTCTCCCCATGTGAAAAAATGTCCTACAAGCAGAAAACTAGTAAATCAAGGAGGAAGATTCCCCTCCCTTTTCTGCTAGTTCCTAGATGCAGGACCACTCAGTCCCATCCCGCCCGCCCCCCGCCCGTGCTACCATCTGAAGTGGCTCAGCCTGTGCCCTGCCCCTTCTGTTGCCACCTGCAGAGATGAGCCTTGGGCACCAAAGAAAACCACGTCCCTGAAAGGGGCTACTCCTTGCTGCCCCATTCTCCTCTCACCTCAAAGCATGAATACAATACACCACCCGAGGCATGTTCTTCTTGTCGTAGATGTCTGTCGTCTCAGGATGAAAGATCTGTGGAGAGCAGGAGAAAGGGTAACGTCAAAGCCTTTGAAGAAATCTTTCCAGGCTAACAGGCACAGACATGGTGGAACATGGAGGCGTTACCGTGGGTAATCCGACATGGCTCATGGCGTCTCGCCATCGGTTGATGTTGTCCGTATGACGGAAGTGTAGTCCACATGCCTTAAAAACAGAAACGAAGGAGCATGAGGTAACTGGAAAGCCAGGATCTTGGCAATCACAAGTTTTGATTTGGCTACCAAAGCCAACAAAAAACTGCAGGCTCCTGATGAAAATCAGAATGTTTGCTTATTTTTGAAATCTTTCTGCGCTGCCTTGCAGGGCAACAGCCCTCCAAAGGTGGCTTACACAATAAGGTGCCATACGATAAAAACAAATCCAGTGATAAAACAGCAAAAATAACATCAACAAACACCGGCAATAAAACATCTGGCCTAGACAGTATTAAATTCTAGAACAATAATTGCAGCTAAAAACAGAACAGTTCAATAAAACATACTCAGGAGAAAGCCAGAGAAAACGAGAAAGTCTTCAGGGCCTTCCTAAAAACTTGCAGCAATGGGGCCTGACACACCTCAAATGATAACCCATTCCAGAGGTGTGGGGTCACTGCAGAAAAGGCCCTCTCCCTTGTATTCACCATACTAATTGCTCTCAGTGGCGGACAAGTGAAGGGAGCCTCTGTTGCTGACCTTGAAGTGTGGGCAGACTGGTGTGGGTGATTCAGCTAACTCAGACCCAAACCATTCAATGCTTTTAATTCTGGTAAAAAAACAAAAAACAGCACTTTAAACTGGACTTAGAAAGGCACTGGTAGCCAGTGCACCTGGTGCAGTATAGTAGTCATATGATCTGAATGCCTTGCCCCTCCCAACACTTGGGCTGCATTCTGCACCAGCTGAAGTTTCCAGACCATCTCCAAAGGCAGCCCCACATACAGCACATTACAGTAGTCCAGCCTGGAGAGTCTCACCTAGCCCAGCCTGGTCTCCTCTGACAGGCGGCAGCACTCCAGGGTCTCTGGCATGGATCTTTCCCCATGCTGCTACCCAAGATCTTGTTAGCTGGAGATGCGATGGGCGGGGTGGGGAGGGGGTGGTCTCGAACCTGGATTCTCATGCATTCAAAATGTGTGTCCTCCCTTGGGACTAGGAGGCCTCCCAAACTAGGAAACTGCCCTGATAGCACGGGGTCTATATAGCCCAGGGGTTCTCAACCAGGGGGGAATTCCCCCCCCCCAGAGGGGGAATTTTAGGGTTCATAGATTCATAGATCATAGAGTTGGAAATGGCCTACAAGGCCATTGAGTCCAACCCCCTGCTCAATGCAGGAAACTAGAGGAGGGGTCTCCCATCCAAGTAATAACCAGGCTTGACCCTGCTTAGCTTTCCACGCTCAGACAAGCTGAGCCAGCGAGAGCCACAGGCCATGGGGGGCGGGGGGAATTGGGACCACAGACTCAAACTGTTGGAATACTGATATTTCTACAAATTACAATTCTACAGATTGTACATAATCTACAGGACATCACACCTTATTGTATGGCACAGATTAAGTCAGACAATCTTGGAAAGGGGGGAATGACATTCTGACATACGGTGAAAATGGTGCATGGGGCAAAAAAGGTTTGAGAACCACTGATCTAGCCCAAGACGGTTCCCTCTGACAGGTGTCCATTCCTCAGGGTCTAGCGGGCGTCTTTCCTAGTCCTGCTACCTGCAATCCTCCTCACTGGGGATGCTGCTGCGACCGAACTGGGGAACCTTCAGCAGGCCGAGCAGGGGCATCTTGGGGTGCAGGAGATGTGGCTCTCCCCCAGATGAAACCACGGGAAGCCAGAAGGGAAGCTCTGAGCACCCGGTTTCAGCCTTTTCCTAGAACAGCCTCCCCCCCCCCCGCCGGGGGCCCTCAGGATGGGCTGGGACTGCAACTCCAAAAGGTGTCAGGGCCCACTCCTCCAGGGTAGTGCCACAGCTCCACCTGGTGGCAAAGATGCCTCCTTGCAGGAGCGAGTCCGGTGCTTCTAGTTACTTGCAGAGTGTAGCCTCCTGCTCCTGGCTGCTCTCAGGCCGGTTAATGCGGCCCAGCTGGGAGCAGCCAGGAGGACCAATATAAGTGCTGCAGTCAGCCTTCAACCCTCACCTCAGCAACATGATTCCTTGTGCTGTTGTAACCGGCTCCTGATCCTCTGTGACCAGCTCCAGCCTGACAGTGCTTGACCTTTGCCTGTTCCTGACCTACACCTCTAGCCCTGCTCTACCTGGTACGTGACTGACTCAACCCTGCCTCTGCCCCTTGTCTGAACTGGTCTGCTCCTGGATCTGCCTTCTTGCCTCTGGTCCTTGCTCAGACTCTGCTTGCTCTCAACCTGTGCTTGACCACTGCTCGCCTACCAGACCCGCCCTTCACCTCTGGCCCCACCTTGCTTGCTATGTGCACCAACCTTGACCTGGCTCCTGGACTCTGCTGACCCACTCCAGCCTCCATCATCCCCTGGCCCCGGTGTTCCAGCCAGAGTCCCTTACTGCCCACGCCCCGGACATTACAAACAGCCACACTGGCTGGGAATGATGGGAGTTGCAATCCAACACATCTGGGGGGGAAGGCTGTGTGAGAACCCCATGACAAGGCACTCACCTTGAAACGGGCCTGGTTGAGATCGTAGACCTTCCTCAAGGGACACACACCTGGGGCAAAGAAGTGTCCAAGCTTGGCCAGGACGACGCCATTCCGCAAACTCTCCTCCAGTTCGGTTGGCGAGGCCAGGTCCTCTCCCAGGCAGGCTTCCATCCAGCTGGCGGAGGCAGAGACAAACGGAGTGGCAGGTTGGCATTTCTCCTGATGGACAACGTCCAGGTTTGCCGGGGCTTTCCCAGCAGCCTTGCTTCCATTGGCATCAGGGGAAGGTCCTTCCCAGCCCGCCCCAGCAGTGGCGTGAGAAGGGCCCTGATGGATCAGAGCAAAGCCCCTTCTAGCCCAGCACCCGGTGTGCCACAGGGGCTGGCCGGATGCTCTCGTGGGAAGCCCACAAGCAGGACTTAAGGTGATGACACCCCCTGCTACTTGTCCACCCCACTCCCAGCAAGTGGAGTTCAGTGGTAGGCTGCCTTTATACAGAGAGGCTCCAACCAGCCATGATGACCAGTAGCCACCGCTGGACCTCTCCCCCTCTCCCGTGACACTGCCTAATCCCCGTTGAAGACAGCCCAGCCAGAGGCCATCAGTGCATCTTGCGCCAGGGAGCTTTTGCCTCTTTCGCCTGCCCTGAATCTCCCGCCCCCTCGATCACCGGGTGACCCAAAGTGCTGTTGTTTGGGGAAAGGGGGGTGGGGAATCCAACTGTTATTAAACTCTTATCACAGCTTTCCCCAACCTGGTGCCCTGCAGATGTGTCAGACTACTACTCCCATCACCCCCAACCAGCAGCTGGCTGATGATGAGAGCTGTAGTCAAACGCATCTGGAGGGGGCCAGGGTGGGGAAGGCTGCCTTCTTGGGGGGCCCTTGCCTGCCTTTTTCTGAACTATAAAGACCCAGATGTATTTATCTTCCCTTGTAGGGAAGAGTCTCTATTTGGATTGCCCATTTCTAGCTTTACAACAGGGGTGAGGAACCTCAGCCCCAGGGTCCCAATCCAGCCTGCCAGGGTCCTCCAGAAGGCCCTGCCCCCTCCCCCCCCAACCACCGATCGTCTTGTGGTTTCCCGGCTTTTGTGCAGTTTTTCCCCATTCTAAAAGGTTGAAACGCCTCTCCTCAGGTGCAGTTGCTGGCAGGAAGCACTTGAGGCTACAAAATGCTGGTTTTTGGGGCCCTTTGCCTTTGGCCCACCCCCACCGGAAAGCAGCTGCTGGGAATTTCTCCAAAACTGAATGCGATCCTTGGACTGACAGAGGTCCCTCCTCTGCTTTATAATATCCTTTTTTTAAAGGATGGGATGACCAGAGCAGGGCACAGCCATCCCAGTGCAGCCGCTCTGAAGGCTCATATAAAGGCAACAACCACTTTCGGACCTCACGGTAAGCCAGAATTTTTTTGAGCTCTGCCTTGCTGTGGATGAGCAACCCTGCTGGTGCGCACAGCTCAATTGCTCCCGCTGGCTCTGCCTGCTGGTGGCCGTGGATAAGCAAGCCAGGGACTCCCTGTCCGTGGTTTGTATAACACAGCCTGCACGTGGCCCGCCACTGAGATCCCAGCAGAATTGGGCTCCCAACAGCCCGCCAAACAGCTGCCCCTTCTGCTGGGAAAGGGTGTGTGCTCCCTGCCACTTGTGTTGCTGGTGGGGGCGGGGTGCAGCCCCAGTTTAGTATGTCATCCAAACAAGCCAGAAGCTTAAGCCTTGTACCTCCACAGCATGGCTGCCCAGCCCTGAAGCAGGGGAGTCTGGGAAGCTGCCCTCTAGAGCAGGGGTCCCCAACCCCTGGTCCGCGGACCGGTACTGGTCTGTGGCCTGTTAGGAACCGGGCTGTGGACTGTGAGAACCCTACCTGGCTCTTGGGGTGCTGGGAGCTCCGGCAAGCACCCCAAGCCACTCATTCCTCTGCTTGCCAGCATTTCCATCATCTCACTTCCTGGTTCTCCGGTGCTCTGGCGCTGCTCTTTACGTAAATACCATGGCAATTCCTTAAAACAGCCATGAATAGCAAATTGCAGCTGTTTTAAGGTACTTACAATGGTATTTACATTAAAAGATCAGCGCCAGGGAACCAGGAAGTGCACTGTAATCATCCAGTGAATGGCTTTGTAAATGTAAAGCACCACCTGGAGGCGTTTGAATATTGGTGATTAACTCACAATCTACATACTCAGGAGATTGATCTTGAACAATATTAGAAAATAAGTGGTGAGTTAGTAACCTTCTGGCGAAAATGTCTTTGGTAGATAAGCAATATAAAATGGCTTTCAATGAATTGTATATTTATATATTCAGGGTATAAATATAATAAATAACTATGTATAATAATTTTGGGGGATCTGTTAAACTTAGTACTTTATTTATTATATTTATACCCCGCCTTTTTTCCTGCAAGGAACCCAAGGTGGCTTACATAATCCTCCTCCTCCTCCATTTTATCCCCACAACAACCCTGTGAGGTATGTTAGGCAGGTAATCCAGTAAATAGGATAACAGCGTTCTAATGTTCATTACAAAGGGGATAGGATCACTTGCTTACCTATATGCATTTTTAAAGTTTATAGAGAAATGATTTTTAAGTTGTATGATTATTATTAATTAGGTTACAATTGTATAATAATTTTAACATTTTATGAAATGTACATGTTGATGGGTTTGAATGAATTGTAACTATGTATAATTTTTGGTGATCTGTAATCCAGTAAATAGGATAAAAGCATTTTAAGATCACTTGCTTACCTGTATGCAATTTTAAAGTTTTAGTGGAATGATTTTTAAGTTGTAAGGTGTATGATTTTTATAAATTAGGTTACAATTACATAACTATTTTAACATTTTATGAAATGTATATGTTGGAATGTACTCTTGGGTAGGACAGCTCTGATTAGATTTAGCATGATTTTTAGTGCAGGGCTCCCACTGATTATGCATTATGGTGAGTTGCATAATTATTTCATTATATATTACAATGTAATAATAATAGAAAAAAAGTGCACAATAAATGTAATGCTCTTGAATCATCCCGAGACCATCCCTCCCCCCCCCCCGGTCCATGGAAAAATTGTCTTCCACAAAACCAGTCCCTGGTGCCAAAAAGGTTGGGGACCGCTGTTCTAGAGCCACTCCTAGACTCTCACACCACAATGGCAAGCGCAGTCTCACCGTTTGGCTTCCTCCAGACGACACAGGTACTGATAGGCGATGTTCTGACGCCTCTTCTCATCCATTTCGTCTGCCGTAAGGCGCTCATCTGGGAAAACTAGCAAAGCCATGCTATTTAGACATAGTACATAATCATAGACACAAAAACACTGAGTGACACAAAGCTTGAAACTTCCATCTCGCCTCCCATGGCCTTTAACACTTATGTGAGACCACCAGGAGGGGTTATCTGGAGGTTGGCCTGGCTGTCACTCGTATGCCGATAACCCCCAGCTCACTCTTTCCTTTCCATCTTCCAATCCTGGGGAGGCAGTGGCGGTGAACAGACCGAAGCTTGACCCAGGCAAGACGGGAGTCCTGCTGGTCCTGGGGATTGAGGCGTTGGAGTGCCACCTGGGCTGGATGGGGCTGCATGCTGCCTGCAGCAGCAGCACCACAGTTTGGGAGTACTCCTGGATACTGTACTGCCCTGCTTCTGGACAGCCAGGTGGCTGTTCCATCTTATGTGCCCACTGCGAAGGAACCAACCCCAGATTAGACAGCTGTCATGCGCTTTATGTGGGGCTGCCCTTGAAGACAGGCCAGAAGCTTGGGTTATGTGATCATCAGATCACATCTTCTACCAGCTTCAATGGTCGCCACTTTGTTTCCAGGTGCTGGCCTTGATCTTTAAAGTCCTGAGTGACCTGGGACAAAAATATCTCAAGGAGCGCATTCATGTCCACCAACTTTGAGCCTGCCTACCAGCTTTCTTCACCTTCTGGGTCCTTGCTTCAGTCCCAACAAGGACCCAACAGACTTTTTCTACCTGCGCTTAACAGACTCCCACTGCCAGAAGACGTCTGCATGACTCCCAGCATAAGAAAGGGAAACAATCACAGATAACCCTAAAATATTTTAAAACCCTGAATCCTTTCCTTTTCTGGAACCAGAAGCTTAGCTTTAAAAGGTGGTGCCAATGCCAAGTGGGCAGCACGGTCAGGGACTCTTCTGCCGGCCACCTTAAGAGCTCAGCAGCAGCAGCACCTTCAACAGGGAACACCCTGCCGCTACTCAGTCCCTGCCTGCAGCAGAATGCACCCAGAGTCGTCCTTGCTCCACAAGAGCCGTGCTGGAAGCCCACAAAGCAGGACATGAGGGCAAGAGTGCCCTCCTGCTGTTGTTCCCCAACACCTGGTAGTGAGACCTCTGATCCTAGACTAACAGCCATTGATGGCCTTCTCCTCCATGAATTCCTCTAATCCTCTTTTAAAGCCCTCCAAATTGGTGGCCAACACCACATCTTGTGGTAGTGAATTCCATGGTTTTACTCTGCACTATGTGAAGAAGTCCATCCGTTTATCTGTCCAGAATCTCCTACCATAGAAACATAGAATCCTAGAATAGCAGAGTTGGAAGGGGCCTATAAAGCCATCGAGTCCAACCCCCTGCTCAGTGCAGGAATCCAAGTTAAAGTATCCCTGACAGATGGCTGTCCAGCCGCATCTTGAATGCCTCTAGTGTGGGAGATCCCACTTCCTCCCTAGGTAGTTGGTTGCATTGTCCTATTGCTCTAACAGTCAGGAAGTTTTTCCTGATGTTCAGCCAGAATCTGGCTACCATTTAGCATTATTAGACTACCCTTTTGGGTTCTAGTAGTATGAGACCCTAACCCTATCCACTTTCTCCACACTATACATAATTTTATACACCTGTCATGTTTTCCCTTACTCGCCCTTTTTCTAAGACATTGCAAGCTTTCCTCCTAGGGGAGTTGCTCTAGCCCCTTGATCATTTTGGTTGCCCATGTCTACACCTTTGCCAACTCTAAAATTTCCTTCTCCAGGTGTGGTGAACAGAACTGCACGCAGCATTCAAGGTGTGGCTACACCATGGATTTGTATAAGGGTAGTATGAGCTTGACAGTTTTATTTTCAGTTCCTTTCCTAGTGATCCCTATCATGTGTCGAATGCTCAACTGTCACACTATGTGACAAAGTGCTACATTCCTACATCAACCTGCCTCACCATCTGAGAGCGGCTGGGACTCCAGACCCCTGCTGAGAACCCCCCACCCATCCATGGGAGCAATCAGAAATGCAGCTAATCTGCCAGGGGTTCACATCACACTCCATCTCAATACAGAGGTCTCAAGTAAAAGGAGGTCTAAAGGTATAGCCCCTGCATTGGCTCCCTTTTGAGATCCTGTGCATCTGGTGACCACAGATGCTCAGCAAGGGACCAACACCCTCAGACCATCTGTACTGCAAAGAATTCTGCGCATGCTCTGAAGCCCAAGACTTGTGCCATTTGCTGTGTTGGGACTTGAAAAAGATACTAGGAGAGGATATATTGTGAGATAGGAAGGATATTACTCCACGTTAGTGAGATCAGCAGAGTTGAGTCCCTTTCCAGCTTAAAAGACGCTTAGATTTGGCTAGTGTTAGCCAGTTAGCATTTGGTAATCCAGGATGCTTTAAGGCAGACTGGATTTCCCTGGTTTTGCCCCCTTTTCTCTCCCTCAGAACAATAATCAGAGACACAGTCTTGTAAAAGTTAAAAGTAACATTTACTCAGATTATGCAGTTTCATTCAGGCAGGCTTAAAAGCGTTTCTTACAGTTGGTTACAAGTTCATTCGGAAATACTTGGGGTCTGAACTTGTGGAGTTCAGACCAGCAACTCTGGCTACATGCTGCTACAAGGACCACGTGGAGACAACAACCTGGTGGTGCCAAGCTCACTCCAGTCTGAACAGAAAGAGGAAGAAGCTGGGAGCAACGCCCACTTCCTGTTCAGGCTGTTAATAATTCACTGAGTACCTTCTAGGACAACCACCCTAGAAGGTATCAGTGATCTTAACCATTTCACCCAATTACCTGGTGAAACATTAGCCATAGGTTTTGACTGCAATTTTAATTATCCAACATGCTGGATTGTGTACCTCAGCTAGGGATGGGTGAATCCATGAAACTCTTTGCTCAGGCTCTCCTTTTTTCAAGATTAAGTTCATTCTGCCCCATTTCTACATCAGATTGAGATATTTTTTTCATCCACACAAAAATTTGTATGGATTTTGTTGCAGATTTTTAAAAATTGTGCACATTTTTGCAAACATGCATTTTTAAAGAGATTTCCCAATGAGTAAAGGGGTTTTTGTTTGCCATTTTTTAAAGTGTACACATTTTTGCCCATTTTTTTGCAAACCGCATTGTAAATTTCAGGAGTGTACAGATTGTGAGGGCAAACTGTGTTTTGGTTCACATTCAGTTTCAGGAAATGTGGTTTTGGTAACTTGTGTTACAATGCAAAGCCAACAAATTTTTCACCCATCTTTCATTTTGATGCACTCAAAAAAATTTTAGGAATTACTGGAGACTGCTGCAGCTGCCGCCTACTGGCTTGGTTTATTTCAGCACACTTAATGTTTTGCATATTGGCAGAGCTAGTGAGGGATAAACTCAGTTGGCATCTTCAGGTTAACCATGAGTAAAGCCAAAGGCTTTACTGGCACATCTAGACCTTGGGAAGAAGTGGAAAGTTTCTGAAGTTGGAGATAGCACAGGAAAAATTGCAATGATATTACATTTTGTCATTGCAGATTAATTTGAATAAAACTATGGTCATCTCAGGAGTGTCTGTGGGTGGGGACAGCTACCCAGACATCCAGATTGGGGTCCCATTTCCGGGGGGGGGGGGGAAGAAACCAAATATTAAGAGGAACCTACATCCTAGACACTGAACCTGGCCCTGGGTTCTGACCTGAACCGGGCTCTCCTTTATATTCTCTCACTGCCTCCAGTTTCTTTGGGCGCTTTCACTCAAGATATTAGGTACTATATAGCACTGCCAATTTACAGGATCATTGATGGCTTATGTTACTCC
This sequence comes from Shinisaurus crocodilurus, assembly GCA_021292165.1. Classification (NCBI taxonomy): domain Eukaryota; kingdom Metazoa; phylum Chordata; class Lepidosauria; order Squamata; family Shinisauridae; genus Shinisaurus; species Shinisaurus crocodilurus. Next base: position 25,564,736 of record CM037882.1, read on the forward strand.
AGAGAAAGAGAGGTCTCTGAGGCCAAGGAGCTTACAATCTCATCTTTCCAGTACATGCTTACGGTATATTTGTTCCACCCTCCTCCAAGGAGCTCAGGAGAGTGCATAACATCCTCCTGCCGGCTCAGTTTCTCCCCGCAACAACCCTAGGGGTGGGTCAGGCTGAGAAAGTGCAAAAGGCCCAAGGAGCTTCATGGCCAAACTGGGATTTGAACCCAGGTCTACTCAGTCCTCCTCTGCCTGATCATCTAGCCACAATGCCTCTCTTCTGTTTATGTCTCAAGCAGGCACAGGCGGCAATAAATATTCCTCCAAAACAGGAGCCAGAAGCCGCCTACGAAGAGCAGCTTCAGTGGAGGCGATGACTCACTGGCTCCAGGCGGTCCCCTTGCAAGCTGCCAGGACCGGCGCGCGGTTTCCCAGGATCCCTGCGCTCCCAACGGTCTCTTTTGCCTGAAGTAAACAGATTCCTTGCAAGGCTTCCCCCCGCTGCATTACTCAAAGGAAAGGAAAGTTAAGAGAAAGCCATTTTACAGCCAGCTGCAGGAGAGTGGATGCATATGGGCGGAAGGACTGTCTTCCGGATCTAGTCGGAAGTCCAGCTGGCCCCTCATTCTGCCGCTGAAAGTGGCCGGCAGTCCCTCGTGGCCCCCGAGAAGCCACCGCAGGGCAGGAAGGCAACAGGGCTCCCCGGCTGCTTGCCACTCCCAGCACCAGAAATGACTTTCCGAGGCGACGGGTATCTTTGCATACCCGCGTCTTCGAGTTAAGATTCCCCACCTGCCTTTGGAAAAGTGTGGGTCACCAGACACCACGGAAGAGGCTTGGAGCCCACGTCCATCCGGGGAGCTGCCACGTCCAAGGGAGAGCGAGGGCCCGCTGTTGCTGGTTACCGAGGCAGACCCCCGGGGAGAATTCCTTTTCGTTTATTTACAAATGCACAGGAAGGCTGCAGCGCCGGCACAGCCCCGAGGCGCCTTTACACCTGAGTAGACACACCTACGACGATTCAGCTCCCCACCAGAGCTGGCAGTTCCAGATCATTGCTGCTCTGTTCGTCGACCCAATTAAAGCTGAGGCCAGCGCAGCATCACGCTCGGGGCTTCGAGGCGCAGGCCGTGCCCGTTAGCGAGCTCTTCGGCCCTCAGTGCTGGTGGGAGCGGATATTCCGCGCGGACGACACAGCATGCTCAGGGGCCTGCGGGCGCGTCAGCGGAGGATGGCCGCGGAATGGCAGGGACGCGCAGGGCAGGCCGACCCAGAGGCGCGCCCCGTCCCTTCCCCACGTTACTCGCGGGGCTCCCGCAGGCTCCTCGCGTTCCGGGGCCCTTCGGACGAATCTCCCCACGCCCGCATACACCGGCCGGGAAGGCGCCGCGAGCCGCAGAACCCGCCGCAGTCGGGAAGGGAAGAGGGCGGGTAGGGCTCGCCGTGTCGCCCCTGCCCCGCGCCCCTCTCCCGCCTCTCCGGGCTCGCGCCCCCGCCCCACTCCCAGCCTTGACCCCGACTCACAGCCGCCGCCGCCATCCGCGGGCCGCTCCATCTCGCCCCGCAGCTCCTCCGGCCGGGCTCTGAGTTTTGAATCTCCCGCCGCCGCCGCCGCCCGTCCAGCTGGCCGCCGCGGAGGATGCTGGGCGCTGTAGCTTCGGCGGGGCGGGGCGCGCCACCTCTTGGCCGGCCGGCCGGCCAGCCAGCCTGGCGAGGGGCGGCCGCTTCTTCCCCCCACACCCCCAGCACCGCTGCCCTCGTGCTCGCAGGTCTCCCCTGCCTGAATGCGGGCGGCCGTCGCCTGAACCTTCGCAGCGCGATCTTCTAGGGCAGTGATGGCGAACCTTTTTGAGCCCGAGTGCCCAAACTGCAACACAAAACCAACTTATTTATTTCAAAGTGCCAAAACTGGAATTAAACCTGAATACTGAGGTTTTAGTTTTAGAAAAACAACTCATACAGCTGTCCGAACTAAATAACATCTTTTGTCTTTAAAGAAAAACACAATAACAGAGCTTTCAATGATATAGTTTTTTGTTGAAAAAAAAATCAACTCAAAAAATTATTATAGTACTACATTGTACACATAGCCTGAAGGGAATTTATACAAACTTTTTAAATAATTAGGCGCATGCATTTTTGGATAAGGGATTCTCAACTTGTAATATGATTATATGCCAGATTGAAATTGTATGGGGCAAGCTTTACTCCGGGTCCTTTCCCTGCTTCTACAGGTGTCGGATTAGTAAAAGTAAAAGTCAACCTGTACTAGGATGAGCAAGATAAACAAGAAAACTAAACGTGCTTAAGACATCTTAAACACTTTATGTCTTGGACTGCAAACACTGCATTAGGTAAAAGTTTGCATTGGGCATGCTTTTGCACAATTAATGTGATTTTTGCTATTGCATGCATGCTGATAATTTGTCAAACCTTGGCTCATACTCCGTTAGTTTGAGAGCAACACATGCAGCACTCAGGTCAACTGTTAGGGCTTTACATCCAAGCCATGCTCTGTGCATCATTCTTCAAAATCTTTTAAATGTGATAACAATGTAGAAAAGAATTCTGTAACAGGAATTCTAGAATAAAATCATTCTGTTCCACACTGTGAGAAAGAACAAGATCATTAGTGTTTTGCAGAAGGGGACGGTCTTTTCGCGATCTGGTGACCAATGGTTCAAGTGCCCACAGAGAGGTCCCTGCGTGCCAGCTGTGGCACCCGTGCCATAGGTTCGCCATCACTGTTCTAGGGGGAAGAGAGGGCGGCAGCGCATCCTCCTGTCTTGCGCCGAGCCTGCTGGCCTCTGCTTCCAGAGTCCCGGGCTCAAGACCCCCTGGCCTCTCACAAAGGACCAGTTAATGATATGGTATTAGTTTCAAACCTATCAGTGCCGCCGGAGTCAGCACACGTGGCACTTTACACAGTGCTTTATGTTTTTGTACCGTAAGCAAAAAACAAGCAGTCAACCAGTTAGCTTGCAATCTAAAGTTTGGTAGTATGGAGAAAATAAGAGGAGTGGCGGAGATGTAAGTGATGAATTTGCTGCTGTTGTTAAAACAGAAGCTGTGTCTCCGCCCCAAGAGGTTTACAATCCAAATTCTAACACAGAGCGAGAGCGAGCAGGGATGCCAGGGTAAGAGGAGGTGAATCTGGAGATGGCTGGGTCGCTTTTCAGGGCCATGGGTGTTTCCTCCGGCGGCCTGTGTCACTCAAGTCATATATAGTAATACCTTGGATTGCAAGTAACTTGGTTTGAGAGCGTTTTGCAAGACAAGGAAATTTTTAAATATTTATTTAATATTTTTTTTACTTGATATACAAGCGACATCTTGCAAGACAAGTACTGTAGTAGTACGGCTTAAATTAAAAATCTCTGTACAATTTTTTTGGGGGGGATTTCGTTTTGATGTAAGAGTGTTTTGGATTACAAGCACGTTTCCGGAACGAATTATGCTCTCAATCCAAGGCATGACTGTATTTGCTCTCTAGGAATCTTTCTGGGGTGCATTTGCTCTACGTTTATACTGGATTTTTTTATTTCTATAGGGCCACTGATGCACACGGTGTTTTACTGAGCATGAGGACACAGCTCCCTTTCCCAGGAGGCTTACAATCTATGCTTCAGCTCAGGGGAGACAGCTAAGGAAGGGGAGGGAAATGCAGGTGGGGGGTAAGCAGGGAAAGAAAGCATGGCTGTTTCATTTACAGGCTCTTAGGCTGGGGACAAAGATGATCAGGGGACCGGAAACAAAGCCCTACCAGGAGAGACTGAAGGAACTGGGCATGTCTAGCCTTCAGAAGAGAAGACTAAAGAGATATGATGATAGCACTCTTCAAGTACTTGAAAGGTTGTCACACAGAGGAGGGCCAGGATCTCTTCTCGATCATCCCAGAATGCAGGACACAGAATAATGGGCTCAAGCTACAGGAAACCAGCTTCCCCCTAGACATCAGGAAAAACATCCTGACAGAGTAATATGACAATGGAACCAACTACTTAGGGAGGTCGTGGGCTGTCCCACACTGGAGGCATTCAAGATGCGGCTGGACGGCCATCTGTCAGGGATGCTTTGACTTGGATTCCTGCATTGAGCAGGGGGTTGGACTTGGTGGCCTTGTAGGCCCCTTCCAACTCTACTATTCTATGATTCTAGGGGGGTGGAGAGGGGGTTTGGTGGCTAATGGTCTTTCCTGCTCTTTTGGTTCTTGCCAATTCTCCATTTACAGTGGCTGGGTTCCCTGGTAGGTTTAATGTGTTGGGTGGGTTCGCATGTCATTTTAAACCCACAGAGGTTCTGGAACCTCTGTGGGTTTAAAGTTGCCCCAGGCCCCGGCTGTGCCTGGGCACAGTGGGACTCCGGAGGCTCCGCCTCTCCCCTCATCCTCCCTCAATCCTCCCGTCAGGTATCCCAGGGGGCAGTGAGGGCAGCAAGAGGGGATGACAGCTGTCATTTGCGCTTCCTCAGCCGAGTTGCAGCCCCGCTGAGCAATGGCAACAAGCCCCATGGTGCTGCCTTCCCTCGAGAGGAAAGGCAGCGCCACAGTGCTCGTCCCAGGCCTTTCTCGTGGGGGCCGCCACAGCAGCCACCCCAAGAAAGGTCCCTCCCTGTCCCGCCCACTGTGCCCCCCTTTGACATACCTTACTTGGCAGCAGCTGCCTCCACAGCTCACCTATTCCAATGGGACTGGGCGAGGAAGAGGCGCGCGGCAGCAGGCTCTGCCGGGTGGCCCCTCCCCAAGACTGTGAGCCAGCAATAGCAGGGGGGCAAGGCACGTAGCCGATTGGCAGAGCAGGGCCCCGACGTCATCTCAGTGGGCTAGCCTGTCATCTGGGTTCAGACAACATGTTAAACCTACCAGGGTTTTCTTAACGCTACTGCAAACCATGGCTTAGCAGGGTGCTTTGTAAGCCACACCAGGTTGGCTTTTAAACCACCACGCAGCATTCAGACAACACGCTAAGCCAATCTGCCTCTTAACCTACTGAGGTTTAGCGTGTTAGTGTGAACCCAGTCATTGTCTGAACCCAGACAACAGGCTAACCCACTGAGAAGCCAAAAAGGCACAGAGCCCCTTGGCAAGAGTGGTGAAAAAGGGCTGCCACTCTTGCCAAGGGGCCAGCAAAGGGTGCTTTCCACTCCCCACAACTTTTTTTCAAATGTAAAAGAAATAGTTAGCAATGGGCTACAAAGTTCCAATTCAGCAAGGACACTTATCTGAATGGACACAGTGTCCATGCCAAATTTGAACTTTGTAGCCCACTGCTACCTATTTCTTCTACATTTTAAAAAAAGGTTGGGGAGGAGAGCACCATTTACAACAGAATCTTTGGGTTTTGCAGGGGGGGGGGGGCTCATATCCCACTGGGCTGCCCTCACTTTCCCAAGTGTGGCTAAGCCAGAGGCACCAGGCTCCCGCCCCGAAGACCCAGCAAAAAAGGGTGTTTTGGGGGACACCCCCTCAATCTCCCCCTTCCATGCAGGATTCCCCGGGGTTTTGGGTGTGCTGAGAAGCCCCAACTGTCCCCATTGGTTTTGCCATTTACCCCAGGTGGATAGCACCTTGGGAAGTGGCAAAACCAGAGGGAATCCCCTGTGCCGGGGAGGGGGGATTAGTGCAGATGACAGCTTTGGGGGGAGAACTCTGTGCTCCCGCTGTGTCTCCTGGGATACCTGCAGGAGGACTGATGAGGGAAGAGGGCGGCGGAGATGGCCAGGGAACCCTGCTTTGCCCGATCCTTCCTCAGGGGCCCACGCAATTTTAAACCCACAGAGGTTTCAGAACCTCTGTGGGTTTAAAGTGTTGTGTGAACCCAGCCACTGACATGTATCTGCAGAAGTGTGCGTTTGTGCCTGCATGCGTGCGTATGTGACTCACAAACATGAACCTGTGCCTTTAAAAGGCAACATGAAACCCATCGCAGGGAGAGGTGAGTCCTCCATTGTTAGAGCTGTTAGTTGCCATGGAGATATTCAGCATGTCTCAAGCCTACCCAGCAGAAACTGAATCCTTGCAAGCCATAACAGCAGGGAGCGAGACCAGTGTTTGCTCTGTAGGGCAACTGGCATGTTAGATATTTCATAATGTTCCTGCAGCAGAACTTCTTCAAACCACACATTTTGCAAGCTTGAATTAACGGGAGGAGGGTTTAAAAAAAAATAAATAAATAAAAAGAAGACACAGATACCCTTCGCTGTGCCCTACAAAGAAATCCTGCACCAAAAATGTATCTTTAATCAGCCCCGGAAAACCTGGACTGGAGTCAACAGGTCTGTCCTGGGCAATGCTGACATTTGACAGTATCTGCAAAAATACTTTGTAGCTTCTCAACTACCCAAGATCTTTGCAGGTTGTTAGAAAAATATTGTTGAATGTCATCTTGGTGAGTCATAGATCTGTATTATTATTGTAGGTATGCATTTAAATTAGATACCAACTTTTTTTTTTGGCTTTGGCTGCAAAACAGGCAGAAATTCCACACGTGAAGCTAACATGCACCCAGCTTCCTGCTGTTCTTCCTTTCATGATAAAACACTCTTCCCCCCCTTGTTTTCTCATCTTGATTCTCCTTGGATTTCCCCATATCTCACGGCTGCTGTTGTTTCATTCTGGTATCTATTGGCATTTGTCTTGTCTTGTTGTAGCCTGTGGGCTGGCTTTTAAGTGTGTTATAGGTTCGTGCTTTTAGAAATATGAAATAAGATTTCCACAATGCTCTTCTTTGCTCATCTTTCCTTAGGAGGCCAGTGGGCTCCTGCTGCCTGAGCCGCTGATGGCTTTGGAAGAATCCTCCATACTGGAAGCAGAGCTCAGCCAACATGGTGGCCCAGCAGGGTCTCGGGTGTCTGGCAAGAAAAAGAAAAGCTGGAAGGGTGAGGCAGAGCCTGCTGCGGAACCAGAGAAGGGATGTGAAGAGCTCTTGAGAAGAGAAGCCGAGATTGAAGGCCTCACCAAGTCCGGCCACCGGGCCCTGGTGCATGGCAATGTGGAGGAGGCCTTGTCCTGCCTCAAGAAGGCTTTTGCCCTCTCTGTGGAAACCCCGAGTCGGCAGGCCCAGAAGGTGTGTGCTTTCAATCTCGGTGCAGCCTATGTGGATGCTGGCAAACCGGAGAAAGGCCTGGAGTTCCTTCTCCAGTCCCAGCCCAGGGAGGGGGAAGCTGACGAGCACCTCGGGGACCTCTTCTTCAACATCGGGGTTGCCCACGAGGCCCTGCAGGATTTCCCCAAAGCCTTGGAGTCTTTCCGCAAGGCCCAAGGCCACTACCATTCCATCCAGGCTGGTAGCGAGGCTGGCAGCTACATGAAGATGGGCTACTGTTATCTAGGCATGGAAGATCCTTTCCGGGCTGCCCAGTGCTTCTTGGAAGCCGGCCGGGCCTCTGCGGGAGAGGAGAGCCTGCAGGCTGCTGCAGCAGCCCTCAGCGAAGCGGGCAACCAGATGCTGCAGAGCCAACAGCACCGGGCCAGTGAGATTGTCACGGTGCTGAACGAGTGTCGCTTGATGTGTGAGCATATCCCAAACAGTGCCTTTCTCGGTACGTTTCAGGTGAGGCTGAAAGGAAGAGCTAAGGCTGGCCGCGTATGCTCCAACTGCCTGTCCCGACAAGGGGCAGGCCCTGTTTCTGGGCCCTGGCCCTATTTTAAATCACTGCCCCTATTTTTCCCTTTTAAATTTTTGTTAACAGGAGCTGCCAGGGCTGTCGTTCTCCAGGGCCCAGCTCTCCCCTCAGTGTGTAAAGGTTGGCTGCATCTTGTCTGTCACGCACACTCATGTCAATGCACGCACATAAACACTTAGTCGCCATGTAGTGTGCAACCTGCCATTGCACACTGTAGCTGCCAACATATACTTTGAGCTATTGCTAGCACATTGTGGTACTATTATATTTTTTCCAGCATATCTTTAACCAAAAGAGCCGTCATCCTCTTGGCTTTTAAGTCGGACAGGCTCCTGCAGAATAAGCTAATGCAGCGTACAGGGGACGGAGTGGAGCCACTGCCCTGGTCTCAGGCAGTATTCCTTAGTGAAACAATAGGGGTTTTATATATGGCCTTTGGCCTGCTGGATATTTAATTAGGGGCGCAATGCTATATGAGTCATGCTGGCTACAGGATAGGCAGGAGCCATGCTGCCCTGGTGTCTTGCCTTGGATACATGGGGGCAGGGCAGAGGCCAAGTGTGCAGGGAAGGAGTGCCCTTGCACCAAACTGTGCTGCAGGAATGGGGAACTGTTTTTGCCCTGGGGGCCAGATCACTGGGCCCTGGCCTGTTGGTTGCTCATTTGGCCGTGGTGTGGAAGAGGGCCTTCTCTGTTGTGGCTCCCACCATGTGGAATGATCTCCCCAGCGAGATCAGGTGGGCTCCTAGTGTGGAGTATTTCTGCCGACAACTAAGATGCATCTGCTTGCCCAGGCATTTCCTGACCACAAGCACTGCCAGCTACCCATGGTTAATGAGATGTTATTGTTTGATCACTGTTTAATTTTCTGATTGATTATACACATTTCTCAATCTGTGCTGTTTTTTCTGTCCCCCATCTGTCCCTCCCTTCTGCAGGAAAACTCTACAATGATATTGGGCTCATCTTCTCCCAGCTCAAAATCTTCTCCTTGGCGGCTGAAAGCTTTGAGAGAGCTCTACCGCTCTGCCAAACTGATGCTGATGACCGGCGCAAAGAAGCAGCTGTCCTTCAGAACCTTGGAGCCACACACAACACCCTCGGGGATTTCAGTACGGCTGTGGGCTTCCACCAGAAAGCCGCTTCATTACACGGTAGGGTTGCCATGAAGGCCACCAAACTGGCCCAGGTGTCCAGCAAGGAGCATACACACACTGACTGGGTTCACACAACACGACAAGCCACGGTGGCTTATACACCAGGGGTGGCTTGTCATGTTCTCTGAACCCAGCAGCACAGTGCACAAGCCACTCTGGCCGGGTTCAGACAACATGACAGGCCACACCTGGTTTATAAGCCACCATGGCTTATCGTGTTGTGTGAACCCAATGACTGTGAATACACAGATGTTGAAAAGAGTCTTGTAACCTGTTAAAGACTTCAAAAACTAACAGATTTATTGTAGCCTAAGCATCCGTAATCAGATAGTGAAGTGTCATCTGCAGTGGGCAGATCTGTCTATTCAAAGCAACTAAACAGCACTGGAAACAAGCGGGCTCTGGATTTTTGGTGGATACTGTCAGACTCCAGATTGTAATAAATGCTCTGCTTACTTGCAAGTAAGCATGCAGGGGCCTGGTATTTGGGATGCTGTTTGAAAGTGCCACTGAGTGATTCAGTCCTGTTTGCTTCTGCAGAAGCCTCGGTCCTGCTTGCTTCTGAATAGGCTTTAAAACAATAATCATCACACTTTGGCCCCACCCACTCTGCATTTGGCCCCTTTACCAACAGAAAGCGGTCCCCTGAGGCCCTCATTCTCTCTGTGGGGCTACTACTAAAGGCATAGGGGTGCAGTCAGTAAAAAAAAAAAAGGCGGGGTAAGCATAGGTGGAACAGTTTCTGGGACTCACAGCTTGTGGATTGTTTTGAACAGGTATCCTGGGGAACAGGAGAGCCCAAGGGCAGTGTTTTGGCAACTTGGCCTACGCACTTAGCCAACGGGGTGATCACGATGCTGCTGGGGACAATTACCTTCATGCACTCCAGGCCTTCAAGGACTCAGGTGAGGAAAGGGGTATGGAAGTGGGAAGGATGGAAGAGATATCCAGGCAAAGCGGATGCCTACCCGCACAACTCCCACCAAGTGCAAAGGTGCCTCCCAGAGGTCCCTAATCAGTGTGCCAGAACAGCAAAGGTAGGTCCAAACTTCTGTGACCACAGGTGCCCCTTCCCCAAGGCACTTCCTGTTTCACTTCCTTGTTTGCAAGAAAGACCCTGTTCATCCAATACTGCCCCCCTCAGCCTTCCTTTGTGTAAGGCCTTAGCCGAAGGGCCAGACCCCTGGGCAGCATCCTTCAGCAGCCACCTGGAGGCAGGTGGGGAATCTGTTGCTTGGGAAGCGTAAGGTGTTTGTTCTGACTGTTCTAAAACTCTGGCTAGCAGCGCAGCACAACACACATTTGGAGTAACAATTTATTGTATTACATTTCCTCCGGCCACTGGTGGGATTTGACAGCAGGGTGTTCCTCACGGCAGGGGTGCACAAGCTTTTCGGTGGGGGGGGGGGCCTTTCTGTCATTCCAGCTTTAGAATTGGGCATCAGAGCATGTGGGCGTTTTCCTTGTCCCAACCTCCATCACTTACTCATGTCATTGCAGTGAGTGAGTGAGCTAATTCTTCTGGCCTTCCGATGGGACACCACCGTGCCCCCCCCCAAGCAGACTCCTCCTGTGTATCCACAGATGATCTTCAAGGCCAATGGCCAGCTTGCGAAGGGCTGGGGGCATCACACTTCTACCTGGGAGACTTCGGGAAGTCCGTTTTGTATTATAAAGAGGCACTAACTTTGATCTCTAAATGCCAGGTAAGGCTTGCCCTATATGGTTCTGTCTTTAAGTATCAGCCTTATTTTGACTGACCTGCTGCTGATGTACGATAACTTACAGCTGCACAAAAAGAATCCGGAATCTAGGAATTTGGAGTAATTGAGTCTGTAGAAAATTTGTGTCAGCTGAACAGGTGTCATTGCATGTTATTTCTGCCATTTGAAGTGAGATTCAGTAAAAAAAAATGCTAAAGATGACCTTTCCTTGTAATAACAAGTGGCTATTAAAGTTGTAAGCGGACTCCCTCTTGAGAGACAGCTCTTTTCTTGTTTCCTTTCCTTCAGGACTAAGCCCCCAAAATGACCGTCATAGTGCTAATTGGCTGATTAAAGCTAGATAGTTAATTAACCTTTTTTTAAAAATTGGAATCTGTTGACTTCCCTAATTTCAACAACTAGATCACACCTCAGACATATTTTCCTTGCCTGTAGGATGTCTCGGAAACAGCTCCGGAGCGAATCGTGAACAAACTTACAGATGCCCTCCAGTACAAGCTCTCTACAAACAGCCGTTTCTTCCATGGTGACGGGAGTGTGCCGTCTGCCCCCGTGGTGAGTTCCTAATCTGCTATTTTATACCTCAGTCTTTTAAAAAGGTGGCACCGAGTCCTGGTTGCTGCGTGTGACCTCCAGCATCAGAGGCAGGATGCCTCCAAATACCAGTTGTTGGGGAACACGAGCGGGAGGGTATTGTTAATGCACTGAAAGTTACTGCACCCTTCACAGACCTTCCTTGGCTCCCCACATGCTTATAGGAGAGCCCTCTTTGGCGAACACCTGAAGATGGCTTCTGATAGGTAAGGATCCTAGTTATGACTCTGTCTCTGTCTCTCCCCTTAGAAGCACTTCCCTGCATCCCAGGCCCCAAGCCAGGTTCACTTTGCGATGTCGCTGCATCACAAGAAAGAGAACTTCCCTCCAGTGGCATGCCACGTAAGCGAGATGTAAGTAGGAGAACACACCGGCGAAAGAGCCACTCTGCTCTAGCTCTGGGATTCTCTCTCTCTCTCTTTTTGTCTAACTACCTACTTTGCTTTTCACAGATCAGGGTGGATATAATTATTGAATCAAATATTAAATAAACAATGCTTGATCATGGTTGATATTTAGGAAATGTTGAGTTCACACCAGAAGGTTAAAAAACAACACACCCCATGGTTGCCACACACTGGTGATACCACAGCTTCGGGGACCAGGATAAACAGTTCTGCGTTATCTGAATGTGATACCGCACAGTCCAGGCTCCCTGTTTGTCACTGTTTGTAGGTCTGTTGCGGAACAGCGCCGCCAGGAACAGCCCACCAGGCAGCCGCCCGCCCCTGCCTCGTTGAGCCACAGAGCACTTCAGGCGAGGGAAGCTGCAGTCCCTCAGACCAGCCAGCTGCAGCCACAGCGACCACAACCGGCGGCATCGGGTAAGCCGTCTTCTCAGCTGTTTTTTCCTGGTCCTGCTTTCACAGGAAAGAGCAATTTTTTTCCCTCTGGCATGTCACGACACATAATCTGAGCATTAGATTCCACCCTATTGCAAAAGGTTTGGGATCTTTGGCTGGGGTAAAGATGTGCGCGCAGTTGGGTGAAGTGCGTGCTTCGCCCTTTAACACTAGACAAAGACTTGGCATACTAATGCTAAGCTGAGACACAACATATAAACACTAAATGGAGACACAACACGTTTGAAACTCACTGGGTGACTTTGGGCCAGTCACTGACTCTCAGCCTAACCTACCTCACAGGGTTGTTGTGAGGATAAAATGGAGAGGAGGAGGACGATTATGTAAGCCGCCTTGGGTTCCTTGCAGGAAAAAAGGCGGGGTATAAATATAATTAATAATAAATAAATAATAATTAGAAGGAAAAAGAGCTGTTTATTCAAGAAGAAATATAGAGCAGGTACAGTGTCTTAGTTCCTGATGGTATAATGTCTTACACAAGAAACTCAGGAAGCAAAATGTACCTGCTGCATCTCCAATCATACTCTATAATTCTGGTAGAGGTAAAAAGTCCCTGTGCCCTGGCAGCCTATGGACAGCAAGGAGTGGGGGGGAAGGCCCCCACCTTAGCAAGGAAAGGAAAGAATCCATAGCTACCTGTCTTCTTGTTGGTCCTGTGTTGAAGGGGTCCTGTGTGGCAGAGGGGAGCAAGAGGTATGTGCATTCCTGCTTGCTGACTCCTATTTTCTAAGCTTGAGTTTGTTTATTTATTTATTTAATGTATTTCTACACCCCCCATCAGCCAAAAGGCTCCCTGGACGGTTTACAAAAAAACCCAATCAGTATAAAAAAATAATCATAAAACCAAATAATCATCATCATCAGGCGATCACTCGTGACCGAGTAAGATTGTCTTCCGGGATAAAAGGAGGAAATTCTAAAGAAGATTGTGTAGACTCTAGCGATGGGTCCGTAAGTGACTGTGGAGGCCAATTCTAGATCCACACAGCTTCCCACAGTGAGGACACAGGTTACCAGATAGAAGATGGTCCTGTAAAGGATTCATTTGACGTGCTTTTCGCTTAGCACGTTTCTCCCTTTCACCTTGCACTCGGGCTTCTTCAAAGTCCATGGAACCTTTGTGAAAGGCCAACCTCCATTTAGATCGTTCATGGGCCAGAGCTTCCCAGTTTTCGATGTTTATATTGCATTTTTTTAGATTTGCCTTATGAACATCTTTAAACCTCTTATATTGACCACCGATATTCTGCTTTCCATCCTTGAGTTGGGAGTAGAGTAACTGCTTTGGGAGACGGCAGTCAGGCATTCGAACAACATGACCGGTCCACTGAAGTTGGCATTGAAGGATCATTTTTTCAATGCTAGTAGTCTTTGCTTCTTCCAGTACACTGATATTTGTTCGCCTGTCTTCCCAAGTACCGTAATTTGCAGGATTTTCCGGAGGCAACGTTGATGAAACCTTTCAAGGAGGTGGAAGTGACGTTTATAGATAGTCCATGTTTCGCAGGCATACAATAAAGTTGGTAATACAATGGCTTCATAAACCAGTGTTTTGGTCTTCTTACAAATATCCCGATCCTCGAACACTCTGTTTCATTCGAGAAAATGCGGCACTTGCGGAGCTCAGACGATGCTGGATTTCACTGTCGATGTTAGCTGTAACAGAAAGATAGCTGCCAAGATAGAGAAAACCAAATAATATCATTAATATAAAATACAATACAATATAATACAATAATACACAAAGAGCAGCTAGATGAATCAGTGCGGGGGTACAGTAGTAATACAATAAAAATTAGAACAAAAGTGTAACCATTAAAATTGTGGGAAAATAAAAAGGTTTTCACCTGGCGCCTAAAAGAATAAAGGGTGAGTGTCAGGCGCACCTCTTTGGGGAGCTGATTTTGACTATTTCATGAGAGGGGCAAGGGCTGTATTTGTCTCCCTGATGTTCTTAATCACCATTAATCGCCCTGTTGTGTGCCTACTGCTGAGGGTCTCTTTTGTGTGCTGTTCTCTCCTGCGCTTATCTTGATTCTCTGATTAAATCTTGCTATCAGTTGCAAGCCATCTCTTGCAGAGTTGTTTTTAGTCTTATTCAGGAGAACTTCTGTGCCTTTAGGCTATGCAAGCTAGATCATTGCAAGACTTCAGCTGCTGTCCATTCATGCTTTCTGGACTGTAATCACTCTCCATTCATGCCCTCATTTGTATCTTCTGTGCCAGCCAGTGGCTGAGGCAGCCCACTTCTCACGAACCCAAGCTTAAAAGTGCTGGGGCCTGCCGTGGTCTTCCTTGTACTTCCTTGTGCTTGACATAACCATAACTAAATGTTTATTAATTATATCTACTCATAACAGGCATGGAGATGGTGGCTCAAGTCAAACGTCAGGCCAAGCCATAGTTAAGGAAGCTGAACTGGTGTTTACAAACCATGGTTTCTGCTAACTGGTTTGGTGTGATATCTGAACCAACAAAGCAGAGATGTAGTTCTTGCTCTATCTCAGAGGTCACTGTGCTTTGAGATGGGAATGCTCTTTGCCATGCTTTGCTTGTTGTAAATTTGGAAGATCAAATTGTGGTTGCTGTTCTAAACTATGGTTAGCACAGACTATAGTTTAGCTAGATATGTGAACAGAGCCAATATTGCTGGGGAAAGCTTCACCTTCTGAATTTATGCTGGTCATAGAACTGTTAAAAGCACAGGAGCTCTGCCAGAAATTATTTTTAAAAATCCAACCCCATTCCTGTGGATGAGAGCTGGGTTCGAACCCCTGCTCACACATGTAGCTGCTTGGCTGGCAATGGCCTTGGGACCGCCCTTACCTTTCACAGGGCTGCAAGGATAAAATGGGGTAAATAGGCAGAGGCCACCCTTGCTTCCTGTAGCCTTTATCTTCCTGTAGTGTTGGTAGCTGCAGTTCCGCTGACAACACCTACAAACAGGATCTCCACTCTTGGCATTCCAAATGGACACGCAATGCTGGTCAGCAATAGCACAGAAGACGCTGCACCCCCCACGACGCTTTCTGATGACCAGACTCAGGCTAACAGGTGAGCTCAGAAGCAAGAGCTGCTCCTGGCAGGTTTCAGCACTGGGAATATCTGCAGTTATCTGTAATTTCTAAAGAGAAAGGTGTTCAAAAGATTTTTCATTTATTGTTTAAAACAGTAGTTCTCAAACCTCTGTTTTTGCAGACCACTTGAACATTGTTGGCGATCTCGGCAGACCACTTAAAAACCGTTTTTGTTGTTGTACATTGCCTTTAGCTGGTAAATTGTTTTGGTGGTGGTGGGAGAGGAAATTTGTACACTGTTACAGTACCGTTTTATGAAAATCACAGGCCAGGGCCTTGTTAGCCTGTTTGATCATCCGGCCTTGGACAAAATTGCCTTGATCTTCATCATCAGAAAAAATAAATGAAGGCAGGGCCAAGTACAAATATTCCTGACTGTTCTGCCACCTTTCCAGAAACCCCCTGAATGGAGCTCACGGACCACCAATGATCTGTGGACCACCATGTGAGAGCCTCTGGTTTAGAACATTTATTGATTTTTTTTGCAATATACAAAAAGTAACTACCTCCTTACATTCCATCCATCACCGCACTGCCCCGCCTGGCTCGATTCCGGGATCATGCTAAGCCAGGCTTCCCCAATGTGGTGCCGATGGTGCTCATGCGGGCTCCTGCTGCCTTGCAACCGTTTTTTAATTTGTTTTCAAATAATTTTTTATTAATAATCATAATTTTAAAAAACCAAACACATACATGACATTTAAAAAAAAGATTAATTATGTTACCTATATGCTGTGGAAGAAGATTGGAGGTCCATTTTAATTTTGTTTGTTGTTTGCCTTGCAACCGTTTAAAAAAACACGTTTTTCATGTGGGCCCAGAGGCCTCTCGGGGAAACTAAAGATGGAGAGTGGCTAGTGCTGCACTTCGCAGCTCACCAAACCACCCCGGGGAAAAATGCTTTTTAAAACCTGATAAGCTACAGGGTGGGCAGCGGGAGGAGAAGGGAGGAATGTGTGTGTTTTAGTTGTGCTCCAAGGAGAGAGAGAGAGAAACTTGGGGGACAGGCAGCGAAGTTATACTTGGGCTAGCCCTGGATGAGTTGGCTGGCAGAGAGAAGGGGGGAAGTGGGTTGGACTAGCAGCACGGAAATGCGTGGATTGAGAGTTAATTGAGCAGGAATTGATTTTGGAGGGAAATTGGTTTGGGGATAATCTTATTAACTGGCAAGCCAGAATCAGAAACTGTCATTTGAAGTGGGTTTGCAAACCACAGTTTGTGCGAATTATAGTTTGGTGTGATGGTTAAACAAACAAACCCAAATTATGGCCATCGCTCTGCCTTTGGAGGCCACTGGTAATGCCAAACAGATGGAAAATGAAGGCAGACACACAGCTCTTAACTGCTGCTAGTTTGGTTCTAAACTACCCAGAGTTCCAAACTATGGTTGGCATTGAACCATGATTTGGTGTAATATCTAAACTGAGTCATTAACACTGAAATTTAATAATCAAAATGCAAAGACTATCAAGGCGAGAATAAAGTACAGATGTAAACGTCTGAAAAGCATAGAGCCCCAGAGCAGAGCATGGTCTGAAGGCACCTTGTTAAAGTTAAGCATATCTGGGTCTGGTCAGTGCTGGGAAGGGAGACCACCTGGGAACCCTTTATGTATACTACCTTAAAATAATTAATGGCCCCATCCTATGAGGCTGCCGGTAACCCTTTGAACCTGGAGGATTACGGGCATCCTATTGACTGCAGGAGCAGCACAGCGGTTAGGATTGCTGCCACACTCCCCTCACCCTCTAAAACATATAGAGGGCTGATTTTGGCCATCTAGATGTTTTACACCTCCTCATGAGGAGGAGAGGCTAAGGCACCGCCTCTATGGAAGCTGGCGGTGCCTTGCTCCTCTCCTCCCCGCCCCGCCCCGCCCCGCCCCCGGGAACACCCCGCCAATGGGGGAACTGAAGATGGTCTTCCGTGTTCAACTCCCAGCTGGTGCAGAAAGAACCGCACTGGCTATGGGGGTGTGTGTGCTCCGTGGCGCTGCAACCTCGGAAGGGATTTCTGAGGTCGCAGCGGCAACTATGCCCCATCCTGTGCCCCCCCAGAAAAGGTTGGAGGGCCACAGGATTGCGCCCTTAATTATGTTAAAAACTGTTAAAAACTGAAAGAGACTGAAAGAACTGGGCATGTTTAGCCTTCAGAAGAGGAGACTGAGGGGAGATATGATCGCACTCTTCCAGTACTTGAAGGGTTGTCACACAGAGGAGGGCCAGGATCTCTTCTTGATCATCCCAGTTTGCAGGACACGGAATAATGGGCTCAAGTTACAGGAACCCAGATTCCACCTGAACATCAGGAAAAATTTCCTGTTAGAGCAATAAGACAATGGAACCAATTACCTAGGGAGGTGGTGGGCTCTCCCACTCTGGAGGCATTCTTACATTTGCAACCTCCCCCGCAAAAAAAAACCCCAAACCCCGAGGTGACTTTTATGATGTATCTGTGGAAACTGGATCTCAGTGATATCCTTTATTTTTTCCAGCAATCTCAACACTTTCCCGTTCCCGGATCCCTTCTGCCACAGCTGCCTCCGGAACAGGAAGTTCCACCACTCACAAAGAAGTACGTGCAGTGATGGCTGCAACAAGAGCGCTCGCTATGCGGGTGCATTTTTAATTGGTCTTTGCATGATGCCAATAGTACGACCTTGCCTTCGGAAGTCGACATTGCCTTACTTCAGACCTGCAAAATTTGTGAGGCATTCTCCAGGATCCCTCCTCTTCCTGAGTTGATCAGAGAGGGGGGCCATGTCACGCACAGAGCACAGAGCACCCCACGGGCAGCAGAGCGGAAGGGCCTGGAAACAGGCAAGAGGCGCTGCCACCATGGTTGCCTCCGCAACAGAGAACAGCCACAACCAGGCCAGTAGCTGCTAGGAAGAGTGGCATGGCATGCTTGTCCTGGTAACTGAGTTGCAGCTGCTGGAAAGTGGGGCCCTGGATATCTCACAGGGCTTGGGAAAACAGATGGCCCGCCAGGCCCTGGCCATTTATGGCCAAAGCGGGTTTAGCCCTGCAGAATGTGCCAGCTGACAAGGCCGAGTCTCAGCCGGATGGGTTTCTAGCCCGACCAGGGAGGGAAGTGCCAGCCACAAGCTCATGTTTCAGCACATCCCTAGGAATGGCCCATATCTCAGGCAACAAGCCAGAGAGTCATGAGTGACAATTGGTTGGAGGGCAGCCAGAGGCCCCCTTGGCCCAAATCCACCAAGCTGAACACAGCCCATGGGGAGGAGGCTCAACAACAGCCCTGGTTTTGCTGCCCTCCTGGGACTGCACAAATGGGGTGGGGGTGGTTGCCAAATGTCCTGCAGGTCACCTCAGCCTGGTGGGCAACGCACTGACTGAGGGGGCCTGAGGTCAAGAAACCTTGCCTGCCTAAAGTGTGCCTCTGAGTGGAACAAACACTTCTGCCTCTGTTCCTGGTTGGAAGAAGTGGCTTCCCCCTAAACTCCTGCTCTTGCTTACGCCACGCTTCTTCTGTCACACCCAGCAAGCCACCACGAGCACGACACCGCGCGACTGAGGGCGAGGGCCTGGGCCTCAGAGAGGTAGGTCAGCCCGCTCTGCAGACGTGCGAGCGGTTTGTGAGGGGTTTCTGAGGAGGGGAAACTTTGTAGAACAGCCAGCTACATAAATGCAGGCAGCCTAATATGTTTATAATTATTTAATAGCATAGTTAAGTTGTATTTAAATATGAATAAACTGAATGTCATTGCAAACCGCCTTTGAGAACTGGATTTGAAGAGCAGTAGACTATGAATAATTGATAGTTAAACTATTAATAAAATAACATGTAATTTTACAGAAATTTAAAAATAAGGGCCTAGTGCTTGTTGGTTATCCCAGTGCCTTTGCTCTCATTGGCCAGAACGTTGGAAGGTGGGAACAAGTTTGCTTCTTAGTGAGCAAATGAGTGGGAAATGGCCTGCATGCTTTCCCTTATATTCCTATAAATAAGGGATTCGAGAGAGATTTAGACTAGAGATCTGAGAGTTTTTTAAATGAAAGCTGAAAGTTCAGGGAAGGGGCTTGGAACATTCCCAGGGTCACAGGATCTGGTTCACAGGGATCTGCACAAGCGGTGCTGAGCAAAAGCTGGGCTGGTCACACCACTGCTTACAAGATTCTAGTGGCATACTTTTGAAGGCCATGCTGTGACTGGAAATGAACTTCCAAGCCCTCCCTTGTTATTTTCCTCCTCCCTCCATCAGTGGCACTTCTGAAGAAAGGACATCTCGTCTTCCCAACCTTTTCACTTCTTCTCTCTTCAGGGCAGCAGCCCTTGCAGTTCACTGCCCCAGCAAAAGTTTGGAGCCCCGCCAGCAGGGGTGGGGGAACAGGATCAAGTCCATCATGTGTGCCCTGATGTGATGGTGCCCTGGCGCTGGACCGACCAACTCAGAGGAGCTTAAGGGGTGTTCATTCAGGGCGGAAAACACCATCCGCAAACTCCAGCACATGGATTTGCTGAAGAGCACAAGGAGCCTATTGGGTCAGACCATCTAGTCCCCCAACCTGTTCTCAACCGTGGCTCATGCAACAGAAGCCCACGCACTGGGCACAAAGGCCACCTGTGATTATTCCAGGCACCCCAACATTGTCCGTGCTGATGGCACCAGCTTAATCACAGAGGTCTTAAACTTTTCTGTCTTCAATTGATGATCGCTCAGCATAAGATGGAAACATAAATCTCCTCTGTGAAATGGCACCCACAGGGCAGGCAAGAACATCAGAAGAGCCTTGGTGGACCAAGCTAAAGGCCCATCTGGTCCAGTATTTTGCTTCACCCAGTGGCTAGCCAGATCACTCCAGGAAGCCCTCAAGCAGGCCCTGAGGGCAACAGGCCTCCTCTCGCTGTTGCCTCCAAGCAACGGGTCCTCAAGAGGTAGCCTGCATCTGAAGAGGAGACTTTCATATCGTCACCATGACTAATAGCCAGTGATAACTTATCCTCCATGACTTTGTTCCTCTTAGTCCATCTGAGCTAGCGGCTATTGCCGCATCCAGTGGCAATGAGTTAATGACATGCTTGCTGATGGACTTCCTTTTGCCTATCTTGAATCTACTGCCAGTTTCAGCTCTAGTATTTATTATTACTGTAATTATATTTATATCCCACCTTTTTTCCTGCAAAGATCCCAAGGCAGCTTTACATAGTCCTCCTCCTCTCTATTGTATCCTCACAAGAACCCTGTTAGGGTTAGCTGAGAGTCAGTGACTGTCCCAAAGTCACCCACTGAGCTTCATGGCTGAGTGGGGACTAGAACCTGGAGCTCCCGAGTCCCAGTTCAACACACTAACATAGATTTCATAGATCATAGAGTTGGAAGGAGCCTACAAGGCTATCGAGTCCAACCCCCTGCTCAGTGCAGGAAACTAGAGGAGGGGTCTCTATGCCATATCAGCTCTTTTAGTATCCTGGGAGAGTGAACTTTCTCTCTGCCCACTTTCTCCACCCCAGACAGTCTTACAAATCTCACGTCCCTCCTCAGTCATCTTCTTTCTAAACTAAAAAGCCCCAAACGCTCTATATAGCCTTTTCGCATAGGGAAGGTGCACCAGCCCCCTTCCATCTATCTGTTGGTGTGTTGTCTGCGTAATACAGGCCAGCCATTGCCAATTGCGAAATGAGGCTGCGTAGTCATGTACACACAGGGCTGGCATTGAGTGCTGGCGTGGTACTGGAGCCCTTCCATGCAGCTCTGCCACGCCCTTGGTCTGTTGTGGGCTCACGTGACCAGCTTACTATGTGGGAGCATATCCTGGTGCCTTTTAAAACATCCCCCCTACTGGTGCCCCGGGATGCTACAGTCAGTGCTGCTGGCTGGACTCTGCAGTTCGAACAAAACATTATATTGACGTTCTAAATATAATAAAACTCTATTGTGGTTAAATTGTCTGACTCTTTAAATAAGGGGTGTGGCCAGAAGTGATGGGGTGGTCCTCAATGGTGCATGGTGCAAAAGGGCAGAGCTATGATTTCATAGAGTTGGAAGGAGCCTACAAAGCTATCGAGTCCAACCCCCTGCTCAATGCAGGAAACTAGAGGAGGGGTCTCCCATCCAAGTAATAACCAGGCTTGACCCTGCTTAGCTTTCCACGCTCAGACAAGCTGAGCCAGCGTAAGCCACAGGCCTGTTGTTGAGATTTAGAAGAAAAGATTAAAGCAACAGATTATTATTTTACTTGTGCTTAGACCACAGGCCTTCTTTCTGAGGGCCAACTTAGACGTGGGCAGTGGCGGTCTTGCGTGATTAAACACAGAACCACCCCAATCGCATGGAAAGAAGGGATTGGGATTTTAAAAGCAGATGAGAGGTGCTAAGCCCCATTTCCCCTTCCGTGGATGGTTTACTGCTTCATACCCCCTCTCCCAGGTACTTCTTGCCCTCAGTGTCAGAAGTGAAGGGAAAGTGCTTGGGGGGAGAGGGTGCCGGAAGGGGGCGGTTTCTGCTCCTCATTATAGACGCTCCTTTTGCTTTAAAAAGCAGGACCTCCAGTGTCTTCCTGTGTGATCAAAGACACAAAATGGCTCTGCCATGCCTCGGTTGGCCTTCCATAGCAAGGGTCATCTTCTCCGTACACCCCAAGAGGAGAACTACAAGGCAAGGGGACTTATAGAATCACAGAATAGTAGAGCTGGAAGGGGCCTATAAGGCCATCAAATCCAACCCCCTGCTCAGTGCAGGAATCCAAGTCAAAGCATCCCTGACAGATGGCTGTCCAGCTGCACCTTGAATGCCTCCAGTGTGGGAGAGCCCACGACCTCCCTAGGTAGTTGGTTCCTATTGCTCTTAACAGTCAGGAAGTTTTTCCTGATGTCCAGGTGGAATCTGGCTTGAGCCCATTATTCTGTGTCCTGCATTCTGGGATGGTCGAGAACAGGAATGGTGCAGGGCTGTTTGGCGCCCTAGGCCAAATATATTTAGCGCCCCCCCCTCGTGCCGTGGGGGGGGCTACGGAGCAAAGCAGCCCTGCTCTGCAACACCCCCCCGCGCCGCCGCCACCACCACCACCACCTACCTTCCCCCCGCCCCCGCTGCTGGCTGCTGCTGCTGCTGCCGCCTTCCTCCTCCGACACGATGGGACCCCCGCGCTTTACGACGGGAAGGTAGGTAGGTGGTTGGCGGGCGGGCGGGCGCGCGGGGGGGGAGGTGTGGCGGCGGCGGCGGCCGGCAAGCAGGCGGGGAGGCGCGGCGGAGGCGGCAGGCAGGGCAGGAGTGCGCCGGAGAGGAAGGGGCGCAGAAACTGCGCCCTCTTCCGCCACGCGCCCTAGGCAACCGCCTGGGTGTGCCTAGCGGTAGCGCCGGCCCTGGTCGAGAAGAGATCCTGGCCTTTCTCTGGGTGACAACCTTTCAAGTACTGGAAGAATGCTATCATATCTCCCCTCAGTCTTCTCTTTTGAAGGCTAAACATGCCCAGTTCCCTCAGTCTCTCGTCATAGGGCTTTGTTTCCAGTCCCCTGATCATCTTTGTAGCCTTCCTCTGACCCTTTTCCAGTTTGTCTGCATCCTTAAAGTGTGGTGCCCAGAACTGGACGCAGTACTCATGATGAGGCCTAACCAGTGCTGAGTAGAGGGGAACTAGTACTTCACTTGATTTGGAAGCTATACTTCTATTAATGCAGCCCAAAATAGCATTTGCCTTTTTTGCAACCACATCACATTGCTGGTTCATATTCAGCTTGTGGTCTACCACAATTCCAAGATCCTTCTCGTTTGTAGTATTGTTGAGCCAAGTATCCCTCATCCTGTATAAAACTTAAGCAGTTTTATTCCAGAGCAGCAGCATTTGAGAGGGGGGAAGGATTTCAAAAGCCAGCATGTGCCTAACATGCCAGCTTCAGTTGTGCTTATAGGATCACAATCTCTGCTTCCAATACACAAGGAGTTACTACAGCCACACCCAGAGCCAATTTGGAGTCAAGTACCATGTTCTGGGTACCACAGTTCAAGAAGAATAGTAGGAAAGATTCTGAGAAAGAGCTACAGAGATGCACAAAGGTCTATTAAACATATTCTCTGAGAGCAGTATGAGAGAACTGGGTACACTTGCTCTGAAGCAAGGATGGCAAACTGACCTCAAACACAAGTTCACCTAGATCCAAATATTAATCAAGGCATGGTTTTAAAAATAACCCATTTTAAGGTTATGATGCAATGAGACACTACAAATAGAAATCTTACTAAAAAAAATTAAAATATTGGATTTAAAAAAATTAAATTGGATCCTTTTTATACTAAAAAAATATCATCTAAATTATGAATCTAGCTGGTTAAAAATAACATATACAAACTTCTTTAAGTCTACTCTCATACTCTCTGAAAATAATTCATGACCCCTCTATTAAACAAATTGGGATGGCTCAGTCCTACCATTTCCAATACCCAAAACCACGCAGGGGAGGGAAGGGAAGATGCACATGCAGGGCTCATTCTGAATCTCTCAAATACTTTGAAGAAGCAGAAATGTTATGTCTGAACCACCGCATTGAATTAAAACCCTTCTTTTCTATGTAAAAGAATGAACCAGGGGCAAACATATCTAACTTTCGATGTCTAGCATCACATGTCACAACAATAATTATTCATGTGTGAATTATTAGTGTGGCAGACTGAACCTGGTCCGTTGCGTGGGTTCGGCACCTTAAGGGTTAACCGGCACAGACTACAGGAATTTCACAGTATAAACATAGCAGTCAATACAGATAGGGAAATGGAAGTATTCAATTTGCTTTCTAGGTAGGCTTTGCTCGAATGCAGAATATTACCTGACACCAGAGACTCTGACTCTGGATTCTAGCGTAGCGGTTTGCTTTGCCGATCACCGGGCGCCCTGCCCGGGGTTGGAAGTTGCTTGGCCCTAGCCAGAGCTAGCGACCTGACCCGTGCAAGCCTGCACCATGTTCCCAACAACCCCTTGTTCTTTGGCACATACCTTTTCTACCCTCCCTCGCCTCCTCTCTGCCCTTGATGATCAGGTGGGCTGGTCCCGGCATCTCCTGGGTACTTTGGGGTACTTTGCAGCTCTTTGAGACTGCGCCCCCCACCTCCGGAATGTTATGCGCTTAATTGAGGGAAGTGTAAATGTGCCCCATTGAAGGTATGCAGATGTGGCAGATGTGGCTTATGTATAACCAGTCTGCCCAGAATTGTGTCTCCTGTGCCCCGGGTGGGGATTATGCAGACAGAGGGGTGACAGTGGGGGGGGGAGGGAACATGTCAGGGTTCAATATGTCAGGGTTCAGCAGTGTGCTCGGGCTTTCTCTCCACAATTAGTATGTAAACTCCATAAACCAAAGAGCAATTTGACAGTTCCTTTTCATGTCATGAAGAAACTTGTTCTTCCCACTAACTACCTGTTCTTTGTTCTGGAAATTTTAGCATGCTTAAGTCTTCAGGTAAACTACGGTAATGTGTACAGTGAGCCAAATATAAGCCTTTGATCACACGGTTGCTCAGCTAAAGAGACACCAGTTCTGCAGTGCAAAAAGCAGGTGGGCTGCACAACCAGAGGTTTTGGATTCTGCTCTTGGATAGCATAAAGGCTCTATTTAGTTGCAAGTAGATACTCTTTAATTGTTACCACAGTCCATTAGTACGCACACTTGTTCGGGAAAGGTTTGAATCTGAAAGCTGTTAGTTGAAATCATTTATTTCAATTGCCTTGATTTAACTTGGCCAACCAAAGGGCATGGGTGTTTACTTTCCATGTCATGGGGAAATGCCATTCTGCCCAGTATGCAGAACACGCAGTGCATCTCATACACATTTTATTGTGTTGTCATTCAAGTTGTGTTTTGCTAAGGCAAAGGGCTGCTGCGCATTGGCTATAAGCCACTAAGCCCCAGGCGCAGTCCCAGTGAGTTGAAGGTTACTTTGCCATAAGCGCTTGTGAATTGCTGCCTTAAGTCTCTTTACTGGAGCTTCTTTTTTCTCGCCAGCAGCCACAATGCCCACTCAGGTGATTAAGCGCTAATCCCGGGGAATACACCACACGCCTGAGAGGGCCTTCAAGGTCACTTTCACGCTCTGTGGCTGACCCGCTTGCATCTTCTTGGTGGCCTTCTTTCTGTGGATGGTTTGAAGGTCCAGATCCAGGAGAACTTGCAGAAGAGCTGGCTGGGGGGCTGGAACACTCTTCTGGGCTTGCCGCCACAGAAGTCAGAGGACTGGTGGAGCAGCCAGCAGCAGGGTCTCCAAAATCCCCACCAAGACTTAGGTGGTCAGAGTCAACAACGCATCCTTCACCTGCTGCGCTGTGGGTAGGGAAAGTGCCGTCCCCAAGAGCCAAGTGCACAGTGCTTTCAGGGGAGGGTCCACTTTCAAAATGTAAGGGATGTTCAACGGGGGAGCTGCTGTATTCAAAAGTCGAAGGCTCGCTGTGCCCCATGAAATGCGTCACCACGAAAGAAGCAGAGGTGCTGCTGTGCCCAGGTGGACTGGGACTGTCTGAGGAACTGGTGTATTCCAAAGAACTGCTATATTCAAAACCAGAAGAGCTGGTAGGTTCCACGGGGGATGAGAGACTCGTGCAATCATAGAAGGAGGCGCTGCTGTATCCAGTTGGAGGCAAAGCGGTCACTGCCTTATTGGAGGCAAAGCGGTCCGTGGCTGCTGTTTCTTCTTGAGAGAGTCTCACATTTTTCTCTGTGGTTTGCCTACATAGATTAATTGATGAACAATTTTAATGTCAACAGTGGGAGGGAGAGGAGGTGGGAAGGGCAACAAATGCAGTTCCACAGAAGGACACAAGAACTGCTCTGCTGGCTCAGTCCAAATAGGCCATCACCCTGTTCCCAAGAGAGGCCAGCCAGATGATGCCAAGGGCTTAACAGGCAGGGCACAAAGGGTTCCCCTACTGTTTGCACCACAGCAGCAGGTAGCAGAGGTAGATTGCCTCTGAACATGGAGGCTTCATGCTCCTCTATAGGAAGCTAAACATCCACCTTCTCTCTATATATAAACTAGCTGAAGGACCCATTCTTCGAACGGATTAAAAAACTGATTACTTTCTACCCTGTGGACGGTGTGACATCTAAGATTTAATGAATTGCATAGCTACATGGCTAGTACTTCTTGGTCCATGACGTTTGAAGTTTTACCCTCCGGCGCTAATATCACCAAGTTACTTGGTTTGTAACCTTCATCTTGTGGAAAGTTTCCACTGGAAACATGGAACTTTGCCTACGTTGAATCTGGGGTGCCAAAGTCACCTGGGAGAAAAGTGCCTCTGGCAAGGCGAACTGTACATATGAAAGGCTTTTGTTTGACTTCTGACTGAATGTTTTCCCATGCTGTTAGGATCAGAATAAGAATGGATTTTAGGTTTCAGCTACTTAAGGTAAGTTCAGACTTAATCTTTCTTTCAGCAATGTAAATGCAGGAAATCTACATGACAAAGGCGAGACCTGGTCACAGCTATTAGGAGTCGATTAGCAGTTGAAAAGCCTGAAGCCTATAAAACTTAAATCATCATAACAATGCTTTCCCTCAATTGATTTCTTTCCATTTTGAAGGAGGTGAAAGTCCTACCAGGACAGGATTGTAGGTCTACTTATGTGTAAATTACACCACAGAATGTGAACCTGGGGTAAGGAAAGCACCCCAAGATGCAAGATGAAGGTTTAAGAAGTTTTCACAATGTAGTTTTTATTAGTGATCCATAAGCAACAACCATACCAAATTTCAGCTTTCTAGCTCAACGGGAAATAGGAGATAAATTGATGAGTCAGTGAGTCAGGGCTTTCAGTGAAAGCCCTAACTCACTGACTCATCAACATATCTCCTATTTCTCATTACGCTAGAAAGCTGAAATTTGGCATGGCTGTTGCTTATGGATCACTAATACAAATTGTGCTGTGATTTTTATTTTATTTTATTTTTAAAAAAAACCTTAAGGGGGTGAAAAGGGGGGGGGGTTGAAGTACCTTAACGATTTCTCCCATTCCCATTAAATTCGAAGGTGGCATAAGGGTTAGTAAACCAAGTAACTTGGTGATATTAGCGCTGGAGGGTAAAACTTCGAACATAGTGTACCAAGAAGCACTGGCCACGTAGCTACGCAATTAAATAAATATTTAATGTTACACCATCAACAGGGTAGAAAGTAATCAGTTTTTTTAATCTGTTCAAAGAACGGGTCCTTTAGCTAGTAAGAACATAAGAGCCCTGCAGTGGCCAACCAGATGTCTGTGGGAAGCCCACAACAGGACAGGAGTGCAACAGCACCCTCCTGCCCATGTTCCCCAGCAACTGGTGTACGTAGGCATACTGCCTCTCCTCCATGAATTTCTCCAATCCCCTTTTAAAGCCATCCAAATTGGTGGCCATTACTACATCTTGTGGAACTCTGCGCTGTGTGAAGAAGTACTTCCTTTTCTCTCTCCTGAACTTCCCACCAATCAGCTTCATGGGATGACCCCTTTGGGCTCTAGTATTGAGAGAGAGGGAGAAAAAGTCTCCCTGTCCACTTTCCCTGCACCATGCATAACTTTGCACACCTCTATTCTCTCCTCACCCGCCTTTTTCCTAAGCTAAACAGTTCCAGATGGGAGTTCCTCAAACCCCTCAATCATTTTGCTTGCCCTTTCCCCAATTCTACAATATTCTTTGGCACCACAGATTTGTATGAGGGCAGCATGATCTTGCCACCCATCGCTGGACTCGGCCAAGGGTCCCTCTAGTTTAGCGTTCTGTTCCCAACAGTATGGCCAGCCAGCTGCCTCTGGGCAAGGCAAGGAGGTGGTGGGCAACCTGGGTTGTTTGTTCCCAGCATCCAGTAATACACTTTGTCTAGATATGGAGGTTCCATGCTTAGATATCATGGCTAATAGGTACTGAATAACCAGTTCACCATGAATCAAAAATGTCACCAAGGCCTCAGAATGCCTCCAGCAAGTCCCCAAGCAGGACACCTGTCCTGGGATGCTGGTAGCCAGCAACTGGCATTCACAAGTATGTGGCCTTCATCCACGGCAGTTCCATTCTTCATTGCTGCCATGGTTAATCGGTGACAATGTGCCTGCCCACCAAGGATCTATCAAATCTTATAGAAACATCCGAGGAGCCCTGCTGGACCAGGCCAGCACAGGCCCCATCTAGCCGTGTCTGAAGCGGCCAGCTGGATGCCCCACAGGAAGCCCACAAACCTCCCCTGCAAACATGCCCGTGGGCGTAGCCTACTATTACTTTGTGTATTTCTCATACTTCTATCCTGCTTAATATATTATTATTTATTATATTTATATCCCGCCTTTTTTCCTGCAAGGAACCCAAGGCAGTTTACATAACCCTCCTCCTCCTCTCCATTTTATCCTCCCAACAACCCTGTGAGGTAGGTGAGGCTGAGAGTCAGTGACTGGCTCAAAGTCACCAAGAGAGCCTCAGGGCGGAGTGGGAACTTGAACTCGGAGCTCCCAACTCCAGCACTCTCACCACGACGGCTAATGTAACAAACTCGCTAAGCGGGTAACACTACAGTGCAGGCTCAGAACCCGACCAAAAGTAACGCGAGCGGAGGGGAGGGCGCCGGCCGGCTGGCGCTGCCCCTCGGACCAGCTGGAGGTCGAACGGGACCCGCGCTCCACCCGCCCTCGAAGGCGCTCCAAACAGAGCGCGCCTTCGCTGCCCTCCGAAGCGCTCGCAGCCAGGCGCCCCGCGGGCCCTGCCTCCCACGCCGGGCACGGAGCGCGGCCGCCTGCGGGCGTTTCCTGCGGGCGGGCTCGGGAGCAGCCGAGCCGAGGCGGAGCGAGGGCGAGAAGGACGCGCGACCGCCTCGCCGCATGTCCGCGCTGCGGAGGACGGCGTTGCTGGGGCTCGGCCTGCTGCTCTCGCGAGCGGCGGCTCCTGCAGGGCGCTGCCCGGCCGTCCTCTGGCCGCCTCTCCGCGCCGCCGCCGCCGCCATGCAGAGCGCCGCGCCCGGACTCAAGTTCCTCGGGTAGGGCGCGCGGGAGCCGGGCTAGGCTGGGAGCGTCTCGGGAGGCGCGGGGGCCGGG
The DNA here is from genome assembly GCA_021292165.1 of Shinisaurus crocodilurus. Classification (NCBI taxonomy): domain Eukaryota; kingdom Metazoa; phylum Chordata; class Lepidosauria; order Squamata; family Shinisauridae; genus Shinisaurus; species Shinisaurus crocodilurus. The sequence goes on from CM037882.1 coordinate 25,593,772, forward strand.
CCCCAGAGGCCTCGAGGGCAAAGGAGAGCGGGGACCAAGAGTGCCACTGAGCCGAGCCAGAGTGCGTGGCCCTGCTTACTGCCGCCGCGCACGCTTGGTTGCGGAGGACATCATGCCCTAGCGCGCCGCAGCTGCAGCTGCCGAACAACACGAGTCCTAATCCCGGAAGAGGGTTTAGCAGGGCTCTCGAAAGGTTCCCCGCCTTTGCCCCACGTCTGGGTGGAGAGTAATTTCGCCCCAAACATAAATCACAATGTCTGAGACTTGGACGGTTTGTTTTTCTGGCAGCTTCTGCATTGACTTTAAATTGCATATATACTGGATATATATGATAGTTTTGTGAGCCGTCTTGGGGGGTTCGGTTGGTGGCCTTGATCAATGCCTGGGTCTTGCTCGAGTAGGTGAAGTGGATGGGCATATGATAGTTAAAGAAGGCACGATTGTTTACATTCTTTGCTGTAGTTCGATTCTAAATTATAGGTGCTGTTTCAGGCCTGCAGGGGCGCAATCCTATGGGTTTGGACAGAAGAAAAAAGCCTACTCCCAGCATTCCCCAGCCAGCTGGCTGGGGAATGCTGGGAGTTGTAGGCTTTCCCCCCTGTCTAATTACACGCTATAGGATTGCGCCCTTGGATGATTAAACCAGAGTAGGATTAAATTTAGGGGTGTCACCTGATAGTGTCAGTACCACAGATAATAGTGAAAACTAGAGAGGCCCAGTATATTAGCAAGCTCCTGCTTGGTCCCGCTGTCAGCATAGGTCAGCCTAAGCAGGTGGTCTTTGTTCCAGAGCCAGGCCTGAAACTAGATTGAAACTGAGTGCAGATAATTGGTCATCCAAGAACACCTGGAGTTGTGCAGCCTGTTCAGGTGCATTCTTCGTTTCACACACAGGCATGAACTTGCATGTATACCCGTGTTATGCCAAAAATAAGAAGAGCTGTGCTGAAGCAGTCCAGCGTCCCCTGGCATAGCCATTATTAGGGGTCCTGGAGTCAAAACAATTTGGTTGCAAAAATGGAATTTGGAATGGAGAGCCTAGAAATAAGATTTCCCCTTAGGCCCTGACTAGGAAAGTAACAAACACGGAGAGAGATGAGGGAACTGGGGAGAGGCATCCACTGGGAACTAACAAAAAACCCTCTAAAAACGGTGGCTAAGTAGGTGGTTGAGCTTGACTCGTGAGCACCCCAGTACAGCACCCCAAATTCCCTGCTTGTCATTGGAATCAAAGCCAGCAACTCAAACAGATGCTGCAACCCCCACAAGGCACATAAGGAGGATTTCATTAGAAATTGCCTCATGAGGCAGCTGGGACCACCCCTTCTTGCAAGGAGGCCTCAGTCACCCCGCTGGCCAAGGCCCTTCCGCTTGCTGTTCTTAGCCATGAAGGGCAAAGGTTGTGCAAATGACCCTCCAAGCAGCTTGTCCATAGAAATAACAAAAAGAACGTATAACGGGGGCTGTTTGTTGGAATAGAACCAGGGAGACCTGGGTTCAAATCACCGCCCAACCAGAAAGCCCATTTCAGCCTCATAGGGCCATTGTGCAGTGAAAGGGGATAACTAGAGTTTCTCTCCTCTCCCAACCAGCCAGAAGGAAGCTCAAGCCATAGATCAAGAACTGTTTGATGAGTACAAATTCAGCGTCGACCAGCTGATGGAACTGGCTGGGCTGAGCTGTGCCACAGCCATTGCCCAGGTAGGTAGTACCTGCCAGGTGCTGCAAGCAGCATTAAAGTCTGGGTGTGTCGGGGGTGGGTGGGGGTGGCGATGAATGAGAACAGCCTGCCGAACTGGGAGATGCTGCATAGATCAGATCATCCAACTTGCACAAATTGACGAGGGTTTGGAGCAGGGAAAAAACCCCTTTAGCAAAGATGGGGGTCGGGGCTCAGCTCTTAGTGGGAGGGGGCTAATCCAGGCTTCTCCCTGAATTCTCAGTTTGCACATTTTTTTTTAAAAAAAGGCACAGTCTAGCCCAGGTTAAGCACTTTTAAGCACCATTGATTTCGGGGAGGGATTGAAGCACACAATTAACTTGCAATGCAATCAGCAGGACTCGAAGTTGCTTAAGGCTGGCTGAATTGTGGCCCAAGTTTTTAGGAAGAAGGGAAAATGAACTGGCTGGTTTATTGACCAGTTGCTCACTGAGATGTCTACCAGCTCCCCTCTTCAGTGTTCTGGCCAGTGACTGCAAAGGTGCTGGGATAATGGGTGACTGCCTGGTGCTTCTTTATCTTAATGCTCTTAACAATTAAAGGTTGCTAAAATTATTTAATGAATAGAACGGCAGAACACACATGCCTCACATGCACCGCTTTAAAGCTCTGTGTTGTTTAAACGGCATTCAAAGTATTAGGGATTTGTAAGACTTCCTATTTTAGCTGTCTGTGCCCAGGTCTGTATAGGTTATATACATACATATACACACACACTGTCATGGTTATCCTGATTCTGCGCCCAGAAAGACTCAATTCTGCAACCAGAATAAATTATACAAATGAAGCAAATTGGGACCCATTTTGTTGTCTAGGAATTTTAGAGGCTGCAGCTTTGTGGAAACTAAGCAGGAGTGGACCTGGCCATACTGTGGAGGGGAGACCCCTGGGAGTCCTGTGTAAGGGCAGGATTTTAAATATAAGTATAAAAAACAACAACAAAGTAGATGTGGATAATTAATTTTTCTTTTGATAGTGGTAGATAAGAGAAAGATGCTGAAGTCCTGCCCCCAGGCTCTGCAAATCTTATTTACATTTTCCCCCCACTGTAAATTTTCTCCTCCAAGGAGACTTCAGCATAGGTATTCAGTCAGCAGAAGCTTGCTCCCCCCCCCTTTTTTTTCTTTAATTAAAAGTGAGATTCTCTGGAGTTCTTTCCCTGCACCACAATCTGGGCTTTCTGTTTTCCCACAGAATTTGCTTGTACACTGAAAACACTGTATATCTTCTCTCTTTCTGCCTCAAGGCATACCCAAGCAGCTCCTTCACCATCAGTCAGCCGGCTGTATTGATTGTCTGTGGCCCTGGGAACAACGGAGGAGATGGCTTGGTTTGTGCCCGGCACCTGAAAATGTTTGTGAGTGATCTGTTCCTTTTGAATTCAGGGCACATTTGCAAGTGATGCTTTATTCTAATATAGAGTTGAACTTGTGAATATGGATACTGTGGCATGCAGTGCAGAAAACAAGCATTTTAAATTACCACTGGACTCTGATCCCAATAGTTCTGAAAGGCAAAAAAGACCCCACACACACACACATCACAGCGAGGTGACACAGCAGGCTCCAGTGTAGATGGTGCAGTCCCTCCCGTGTGTCCATGAGAGAGAAGGGGGCAAATTCCTCTTCTGAGATGGTGCCCAACACTGGCATTCATTGAAAGTACTAGTAAATAAATATTGTTAAAATTAATTGAGGATACCTTTTTAGTTACCGTATTTTTCCGTGTATAAGACGATACTTTTTCCTTAAATTGATAGTCGAAAAATTGAGGGTCGTCTTATACACGGAAGTACGGCAAATCTGAGGAAGCTTTGAGAGAGGAGCGAAACGGGCCCCCAACCTACCGTAACCTCCGCTCTGCCTCCCCAGACTACCTCGCTCACTTCCAATCCCTGCCGGATTGCTCGGCCTCACAGGGTGGCGGCGCGGGCAGAAAGCGGAGAGAGCAAGGGGGGGGGCGGCGGCGGCAGGCGAGCTTGACCCAGACAGGCAGAAGGCGCCCTGTCCGCCCGGCTGCCGGGGGAGAGCAGGCGTGCGTGCGCGAGCAGCGGGGAGCGCTGCTGCAGCGCCCGCCTGCCTGGAGCCCTGCAGGGCGAGCAGCAGTCCTGTGCCAGCGTCTCCTGAGGGGGAAGGGGAGGAGGGACGACTGAGCTGCCCAGGGCAAGCCACCCGCCCGCCCGGAGCCCTGCAGGGCGGGCGGCAGTCCCATGCGGTGCGGACTGCCGCGGAGGCTGCGCGTGTGCTTGGGGGCATCGAGGGCTGCTACGTAGGCCGCCCGCGGGAGCCTAGGCCTCGCCCGCCCGCCTGCCCCTGCCCGGCCTCTCACTGCCAGCTCCTGCTTGCGCTTGACCTGCTCAGGGTGCGGGGAGAAGCCAGCGAGGCGGAGCGGAGCCCGCGGGGGGAGCAGCTCGGGCGCACCCGCCGCCCGGCCCAGTCCTGCTGCGCGCCGCGGCCCAGGCACCGGCAGCCCTCTGGGAAGCCGAACATGGGCTGAATTGCCCATTCACAAACACCCCACCCAAAATATTGATTTCTGAATTTTGGGATAGAAAAGTGGGGGTCATATTATACATGGGGTCGTCTTATACACGGAAAAATATGGTAATCAAAAGCTTTTTAAATGATTAATCTAACTGATTAATTAACTGATCACTGCAACCCTGCAAATTATGTTTTTTGCCACAATATCAAAGCAGCCACCAACTGGGAGCAGAGAGTTGAGTGTGGGGAGAAAGGATATCATACCAGAGAAGAAGCCAAGAGCCAAGACAGGCTGTCATTGCCTAGACACCGCCTCCATGGGCACAAAACATTTCCCATTGTCTAGATCTCGGTGGGCAGAAAGTAGATCTCCAGATATTTTGGACTTCAACTCCCAGCATACCTAACCATTGACCATGCTGACAGGGGCTTCTGGGAGTTGACATCCAAAACATCTGGAGCTCTGCTTTCTGTTCCCAGTTTTTTACATTTAGCACCTATCTCTTATCTACACAATCTTCACACAGAATTTCCCTGAAGTGTGACCCGGCATGCGTGGTCTGGAACACACAGTAGTGTGTGTGGTTTTATTGCCAACCAACATTTTTATTATTGTGTTTTACTGTCATATCTTGCTGTTGTTTTAATGGTATTGCATTAAAGCAGTGATGGGGCACACAGCAGGGTATCCACTCCCAAACCAACGGCTTCAGCAAAGCGAGGAGCCCAAGTTCATTGTCTCAGGTCTTCTTTTGTGTGAAACATGTACCTTTCCTGTGTTTTTAGCATTTAAAAATAGCCGTGCCCATCCAAATACAGCCTGATATCTCCTTATGGCAGTTTTGAGGGGTCTGTGCCTTGGAGAGAGGAGCTCACAGCTGCTCTGGAATGTCGTGCCCTGTCAAAATTGCAGGCTCGGGGGTCAGGCTGAGGGTGAGAGAGTGGTTTACATCAGCACTGAATCAAAAGGATCTTGACAGGCAGGAAGACTGGGCCCAAACTAACAGGATGAAATTCAACAGAAATAAATGTGAAATACAAAAACTCAAAGGCATGGCTATAGGATGGGGGAGGCCTGGCTTGGCAGCAGTGCATGTGCAAAGGGCCAAAGTGTCTTAGGGAGCAATCCTATGGCCCCTAGACAGAGTCTGAGGGGCCATAGGATATTTCGGATTCCCAGATCCGAGGTTGGGGACAGCACTCTGTCCTCGGAGCTGAGAAGTGGAGCTCTGGCGCCCCTCCCACCCAGTACAGGAAGAACCCCGCCAGCCACTCTCCATGGTTGCGAAAGCGACCTCAGAGAGGCCGAAAAGGAGGCGTTTCTGGTGGGCGGGGAGGGGAGGAGGCTGGAGAGGCTCCAGGATAGCTCGTATCGTGGCCTCTCTCATGATCCTGATGCCTCTCCAGCCTCCTTCCCTCTGCCTCTGAAACGCTCCAGCTAGGCAGGCAAAAAAGCCTGTCTAGCGAACAGGCAGGGCAGACGGACGGGGAGGCGACGAGGGCCTCTGCTGCTCCTCCCACCCTGCAGTGGAGGACCATAAGCCTTCTGAGCTTGGGGGCTTATGGGCATCACCGTAGGATCGCTCCTTTGGTGGATCACAAACTGAGTATGCACTAGCGGTGTGATGCACCTGCTAAAGAAGCAATTGCAGACTTCTGCTGCATTAACAGGAGCATAACGTCTGGGTCATGGGAAGTAACAGTCCTGCTCCATTCTGTGTTAGCCAGGCCGCATTTGGAGTACCGTGTCTAGTTCTGGGCTCCTTGTTTTAAGAAGGACATCGACGATCTGGAGCGTGTCCAGAGACAAGATGACCAGGATAGTAGAAACCAAGTCCTCTGAGGAGTGGTTGAAGGAGCTGGGTAGGTTTAGCCTGGAGAAGAGAAGATTAGGGGAGCCATGAGAGTGGCCTTCAACTATCTGATGGGCTGTCATGCAGAAGGAAGAGTGGACATGTTCTCCGCTGCTCTCGAGAGCAGGACTAGAACCAAGGGGTGGAAGGTTTCAGGGAAGCAGATTTTGGCTACACATTAGGAGAAATTTCCTAACCGTGAGAGCTGCTCAGCAGTGGAACAGACTGCCTTACAAGGTGGTGGGCTCTCCTTTGCTGGAGGTACTTTATTAGAGATTGGACATCCACCTATCAGGGATGCTGTAGCTGGATCCTGGGTTTTTTTTATGGTGGTGGTGGGGACGATGACACCAGAAAGCAGCAAGTGGCTCAGTCTTGGAATTTTGCCTGCCTATTACAGTCCCAGGTTCAGGAGCCCTTCCAGGTGTGCAGAGCCACATCCATGCTGGGACCCCTCACTGCTCAGGGAGATGCTCCAGCCTGTCACTTGCTTTAAGGGCCAGCTGTCCACAGAACTGGGGGCTTCCAATCCTAGCCCTGGCAGCTCCTGACACTAGGAGAACATGCTTCCCGGTCAGTAGAAATGGATGCACGTGATATTTCTGAGGATGAAGGAGTGTTAGCGTTTCAGCATACCTAATTGGTTTGATGTAACATCACGGCATGGCGGCAGAACATTTTTTTAAAAACTAGGGTCTTGCAAAAGCTGAGAATGCGGCCATAACAGGAGCCCAGCTGGGTCAAATCAGTAGTCCAGCGTCCTGCTTCCCAGTCATCGGCCAGATGCCTCTGGGGCTGGGCATCCCATGAGCAAAATATGAGGGCAACAAGCCCCCCTCCCGTGCTGTTGTTCCCTAGCAAATGATGTTCAGAGTGAGATTACCTCTGAACTTGGAGGTCCCGTGTCTGTGTGTGTAACACATACTTTGTTTTATGGATTTATCCTCCACTGTTTATCAAGAAAAACGCTGAGCCCTATATTACCTACATTTCTTTTTTGCAGGGCTATGAGCCAACGCTGTATTACCCCAAACGCCCCAACAAGCCACTTTTTGAAGGTTTAACCACACAGTGCAAGAAAATGGACATCCCATTCCTCTCGGAGTTTCCATCAGAAGTATGTAGCCCTCCTTCCCTTCAGTCCAGAAATATTTGTGTAAAATCAAGTTAAGAAAGAAGAGCTACACCTTTCTTGGCAGTAGCAAAAATATTAGTCACCAAATACAGGAAACAAACTGCACTGCTCTCTAGATATTTGGAGCTTGTAAAAATATGGGGTATGGCTAATATAATTAAATTGACATACATGGTTCGATTTCTGGAAGGTGGTTTGAGTAAAAGGGATGGAATAAGACCCTCTTAGGAGAGAGTTCAGAGGTCTTCAGGCGTACTGTGGTGCAGTGCAGTCCTGTTCATGTCTATTCAGAAGTAAGACATTGCGTGCAATGAGAGCTGTTCCCAGGTAAGTGCGCATAGCATTGCAGCCTAACTTTATTAACCTGGTTTAATCAAGTTGCTGTTCAGGTTAGTAGTTCTGTATGTAATTGCACAGTAAAGTTCTGAACTGTGGAAAAAAATATTTTAAAAAGTATGTAGCACTTCCTTGCAACTAGAAATCCAGCACTAGTCCTCACCCACTCCCAATTCCAAGCTAGAAGGTTCTGCCTTTCCCTCTTCTTATGCCGGCCCCATTGTGCCCCACATGGCACCAGCCCTCCCTTATTAAACCACCTCCCTCATTTAAGTACCTGATGGAACGCCTCTCCCAACCACAATCTACCCGTACACTACGTTCAACATCTGGGGCCTTCCTCTGACTGCCACCTTCATGTGAGTCTCGGAGGGCAGTGACAAGGGGGAGGGCCTTTTCTGTGGTAGCCCCCCAACTGTGGAACAAGCTCCCCCCTGAGGCCCGCCTGGCGCCAACTCTACTATCTTTTCGGCGCCAGGTTGAGACTGCCCTCTACGTTGAGGCTTTTAATAATTAAATGGTATATGGTAAGCTGTTTTTGTGGTCGTGTTTTATTAACTTGTTTTAGAGATACTTTTAAAAATTGGTTTTTAAAATTTCATGTTTTATTATTTATATTTTTAACTGTATTTTATTGTTTGTTTTTAATTATTGTTGTACACCGCCCAGAGAGCTTCGGCTATTGGGCGGTATAGAAAATGAATAAATTAAAAAAAAAAATGTGGGGGGGGGGTACAACGGCACACGCTGTGCCACAGGCTGATCCCATGCTACCTTTTCACTGCTGGCTTTGTGGGGTCACAATAATGTCAGCTTCCAGACTGCAAGGAAGGGGAGCATATACAGGGAGTGGATGTAGATGGAGGCTTCTTTCTTTTGTCACAATGCTACTCCCATAATGAAGGACTATTTTGACTTGAAACACGTGGGGCTCTTTTGAATGGGGTTGTAAACAAGAATTATGCCTGTCTCTCTAATTGCTTTTCAAATGCTTCTGGCTGTGTGGTGTGAGTGACCCTCTTTGTTCAAGCCTTCGGCAGTTTATCTTGTTGATGTTCTAGCAAAGTTATCCATCCCATCTTTGTAGTCCACTACTGGTAAATCCATGTCAGCCGACTGGCCATCCGTCACAGCCCGTGCATCACCCTAACCAGGCTCTGGTTTCATTGGCAGGCTGCGCTCATCGATGAGATCTACGGCCTGGTGGTGGATGCCATTTTTGGGTTCAGCTTCCAAGGAGCTGTGCGGGAGCCCTTTGGCACTATCCTGGCTACTTTGGAGAAGGTCACTGTCCCCATCGTGAGCATTGATATTCCATCTGGTAGGTTTGGCTGCTGCCTGGGCTGATTGGGCACCCGGGAGGAGGGGTGTACCCAGATACAGTATAGTTGGGTGGCTTCTTCCATTTTTGTATGATGCGTTATTATTTTAAAAGCTTAAATCCTGCCTTTTTCCCTAAAAGGGAACTCAAGGTGGTAAACAGACAATATCAACCAGCAATATTTAAAACAATCCTAAAAGCCCCAAAGAACAAACAACAGGGCTAAAGAGCTCAAAAAAACCCCAACCCACCCAAGGCTATTTTCCAAGAGCCAGGTTTTTACATACGACCTAAAATGGTGCAGCATCAGGGGCTGGCAAATCTCTGTTGGCAGAGCAGGCCACAAGCTGGGCACAACCACGGAGAAGGCTCTGCTCCAGGCTGGGGAACCTGTGGCCCTCCATGTCTTACTGGACTACAACTCCCATCATTCCTGACCAGTGACCAAGCTGGCTGGAGCAGATGGGAGTTGGACTTAATAACTGGACAAGTTCATAGCAGGACCGGTGGACCCTTCGATAGCCGGATCCTAAGCCATGTTAGGATGGAAGTAGGCGTGGCACGGTGCTTACGGGATCGGGAAGGCCCTGGTTTGAATTCTGCCTCAGAACAATTTGCGGGAAATGGGTTCACTGAGCATGGCCCAGTCAGCTATTGATCAGTTTGGCCTCTCATGAAGATGGTGGGCTTCCAGATCTGTAATTTGGAAGAGACTGAATTAACCTGGATTTTTCATACGGAGAGCAGGTGACTTCTTTTCATGATTAGCCCACAACCCTGGGCAGTAGAACCTCATGCAGTTATAAACATTCCTGTGTTTCTGTTCCATTTCTCCTTTTGTGGTTTTAGTTCTTGTCAGAGGACCTCCTTTTTCTTCTTCTGCCCAGGTCTTACTTCAGCCACAAATCCACTCAGGCAAGCCCCCCCCCCCCCGCATTCTCTGCCACATCTCTCCCTCACCCCTGCCCAGTCCCCATTTGCAAGGTGGAGATAATATGCTCTACACAAGATTGTTGTAGGGATTACAAGACAGTGTACACAAAGCGCTTCAGAACGTTCAAGCTGCTGCACGCATATTATGATTGTAAGCTCCTCTGACCAGCAGCCCCTCTGCTTTCCCTCTGTTAAGGGCCCCGTCACAAGCAAGCATGACGTTGCTTGTAATGCAGCCTTCCCCAGCCTGGGGTGCTCCAGCTGTGTTGGGCTTCCACTCCGGGATGGTGGGCATTCGCCATCTGGAGCATGCCAGGTTGGGGAAGGCAGAGGTCACAGGAAGTGGTTTAGGACTCCATAAACTTAACTCTCTTCCCCTGCAATTCTCCTTCCTGTTTTCAGGCTGGGATGTGGAGAAAGGGAACCCCGACGGGCTGCAACCAGACATGCTGATCTCTCTCACCGCACCCAAGAAGGCGGCAAAGTTGTTCACGGGCCGCTACCATTTCCTTGGGGGCAGGTTTGTGCCTGCAGCCCTGCAGAAGAAGTATTCACTGAACCTTCCCCTGTACCCGGACACAGACTGTGTCCTGCGTCTTTCCTAGAGGCAGGGCCCAGCTGGGGCTTCAGTTTGGGAGGGCTCTGGAGCAGGAGAAATGGGAATTAGGCTGGGTGGGGAACCGGGGGTGCAGACTTGATGGCTCATTATTTGGAGTAATGAATTAGGCCTTTAAGGAGCAGCACTAGTTCCAGTGTGGTGATGCAAGCTAGCCGTTTAGAGCAAATGGGAAGAGAGTGTTCAACCCTCCTCCCCCTGCAAAGAGAACACTCAAGTGACCGCTTCAGATCTAGCTCTCAAAGCTTCTCTGAGCAAGTGGCGGGGGGGCGGGGCGGAGTGGGGGAAGAGTCTGTTTTATTCCAAGGTGCAATGACGATCCTAGGCCAAGAAAAGATTTTCAGAGACAAAGTATTTTTTCCTGTTGGCTTTTAAAGACTAGGCAAAGATAAAGCTGTTTGCTAGGTTTTAAACCTGAACCAACATCTTGGATAATGAAAGGTCTTTGTTTTCCTTCAATAAAAACATGCATTACACCTATAAAAAGAATTTGTTTTTTAAAGGCAAACTATACATCCGCACAGCTGTAGTACTAGACACTGTTTACACAAGAGATTCACAGCAAACAGACCATGGGCCAACTCCAGCCCCTCCAGTTCCTTAGGTGGCTCAGCTCCGTGCCAGTGAACTGAACTCCACACAAGAAACATAAAAGCGGGGGACCTTCTGCACAAGATGTTTTTGAAGAGGGTGTCCTAGTCTTGCTGTTAGCCATGATGCAACTGTATGGACCCGCCCCTGTTCAGAAGCAACAGAGCAGGGGTGGGTAACTTTGCCCCTGGGGGAATGTGGCCCTCAACAGAAAATGTGTCCAGGGCAGTGTGCCAGTTGGGGGGTGGTGAGGCCCCCCTTCTCCCCCACCCATCCTAGATCTATCTTTGATCAACAGTTTCCAGGGAGCAACACCAGGAGGTTCTGCTTGTGGGCTTCTCACATCTGGTTGGCCAGGGAAACAAGATGCTGGACGAGATGGACCTTGGCTTGAGGCAGCAACACTGCTTTATTTCACTTTTTTAATAAAAGAAAACATGAGCTAGTCTCCGTGTCACAAAGTGAGCAAAACCAGGTGGGGTGCGGTTCGGTTCACACAGAAAGTCTCTGCTCCTGGGACAACTAAGGCAGGATCCAGCAGGGATTGGGTCTCCCAAATTTTGGCCCACATGCTAACCCGCTTCATTCCGCTTTCCTCTTTGCCTTCTTCCCCCCGCGACTGGTAGGTTCAGTCCGCCTGTCTTTCAGCCTTCCACCAGCAACCCCTTGTTCTCCCTCCCTCCCTCCTCCTGGCTTTCCTTTCTCTTCTTCTTCGTCCTTCTGGGTTCCTCCTCTTGCCCTCTGCAAGGACGCTCCTCTCCTACCGCCTCCGGGCTCTTCTCAGCCACAGCATCTGCATCTCTCTCCTTGTGCTTCTTGGCTCTTTTCCGTTCTCTACCCAGGCTGCTGCCGCCGCCATTCAACACAACCTCGACTGCCTCCTGCTTGCCCTTCTGCTGGAGGCTGCTTGCCAAGAAAGCCTTTTCCTGCTCTTCCAGCCGTGCTAGCTTGGCACTCATGGTTAAGCCATGCCGAGCCCCCCTGGAGACAGCAAAGAGACCAAACACAGGACACTTTACAAAGAAGACGTCAACACTCAAGCCGCCAAAACTTTGTAACTGCTTAACTTTGGAGATCAGGGTTTTCGTTAATGCACCAGTGGTCAGGAAGCAGAAGCCATGGGCCAAATCCAGCCTGCATAACAGTACTGCCTAGCCCACCAATTCTTTGATGGGGTAGTGCTAAGGCCACGGCAGCTACAGTACCAGTAGTGGGCAGGAAGCATCTGGCCAGTTTAAGAAGTTTGCAAGTTACTTTTGGCTCCCCCCGCCCAGCCCCCAGTTCCCAAAAGGAGCCCACCACACGGCAAATCCAGCTGCAGTCCAAACTCTGGCCTGGCTGCACCATTAAAACGGCATCCTCCCCAGAGAGCGGGGTGGGTGGGTGCACAAGCCAGCTGTAATGCCATACTCACTTATGGGCTGTTCTTCCCCCACAGGCCTGGACCAGCTCTTCATCAGTCAGCCTGTAGGAGAGAAGTAGCTTGTCAGAGGACCTCCTTTTTCCTCTTCTGCCCAGGTCCTACTTCAGCCACAAATCCACTCAGGCAAGCCCCCCGCCTGCCCAGTCACAAGTGCTCACAGCCACTTCCTGTGCCACCAACACAGACACTGGAGCAAAACAACCGGTGGTAGCAATGGATTGGGCCTAGCTGAACCAGCCAAATCTCAGCCGTTACCTCCTAGCTGTGGACAAGTCCAGCTTCTCATCCTCATCCTCTTCACTACTGTCTGAAGAGGGAGCTGGGTTTAAGGGTTCCTCCCCAGCAGATGTCAACGTGGCTGCCTAGGAGGCAAAGATGGACCCAAGATCAGACTTGGCTGCAGGTGCCTGCCCAGCGAGCAGAGAAGGAATGCAAGAGTAGCGGCCTGCGTGTCAGAAGAGCCAGAGACCCACCCAGTCCAGTGGGACACTGGACTGCGTGGATCTCTGGAGGTCCCTGCTTTCTGGAGCTCCGTGCTTGGCTTCTGTGGGACATTTCCCACAGCCAAGCAGAGGCCTCCAGAAAGCCCGTAAATAGGGCAGGAAGAGAACACTGCCATTGTTCCTTTCCACCAGCTGATATTCAGGGGTAGACTGCCTCTGAACACAGAGGTTCCATAGAACCACCATGGCTACTAGCCACAGATGCTCCTCCTCAAGGGGCAGCCTGTGGCAGTGAAGTTCACCCATTGATGCGCTTTAGGGAGGGCGCCTTCCTTTTCCTGTCCTGGACCTCCTGCCGATCGGGCCGGGGCATGCTGGGGGTTGTAGAGAATGATGGGAGCTGCAGTCCCAACACGTCTGGAAGGCACCAGGTTGGGGAAGGCTGTCTTACTGGTTCTGTGTGTGTGTGTGTGTGTGTGTGTGTGCTAGCAGCAGCAGCAGCAGCAGCACAGGAACAGGCGCTGGAAAGGGCTTGGCCTCGAGACCTGATCAGCGTTGGCTTTTTGTGCATGTGTGTCCCTATTTTGGAGGGGGCAGGGCAGGGGTCAGAGAAGAGGGGCTGGCAGACGTCGAGTCGGAAACAAGCCAGGAGAACAGAAGGCCGGACAGAGAAGTCAGGAGAGTAGAGCGGAAGCAGCGTCCGTGTGAATGGAGGAGGAACCTGGAGGAAGGCGGGGCACTCAGAGTTCTGCCAGGGGCCCAGGAAGCGCTGGATGGCGGCGAGCGACGGAGTCGGAATGGCTCTGAGCTTCACGGATAGATTCAAAATAGCAAGGAAGTCGTGGAGTTTCTAGGAACATGATCAAGTTAGACTGGGTTCAGACAACACAACAACCCACTCTCAAGGGTTGGGTGTGGGTTGTCGTTGAACCATGGGTTGTTGAAACATGTTGCCTGAACCCAGCTGAGATAAACCAAGGTGAACAAACCCACAGTTCACAACCCAACAACAAACCGTGGGTTTTCTGGGTTGTTTGTGGTTAACAAGCCATGGCTTGTTAGTGCAGCTGGGTTCAGACAACACAATAACCCATGCTTCAACAACCACCCATACCCAACCCTTGAGTGTGGGTTATCGTATTGTCTCAACCCAGTCACTGCCTCCAACAAACCTTTCCAGCCAAACTTCTCCTCTCCTCCTCCAGGGTATCAACTGTTTCTTCCCATCCTTTAAGGCGAGGTTTCCTTATGCTGCCAACCATGCCAGGCCAGGCTCCAGAAATAGACTGCATTTCAGCTGCCGCCTGCATGGACAGCTGTGCCACGCAAGAGGCCAGGAGGACTGGCGGTTCATGGGGAGCCCCTTATGGACCCAGGAATCTGCTTTTGCTTGATTGGTCCACTGCTCCCTCCAGCCCACTTGGTACCCGAGATCCCACGGACCTTATGCAGGCAAAACTTGTGTTCAGCTCCTCCCAACGTTCGAGAAGACATATTAGGAGTATCCCAATTCAAGACTATTCTTGCTCCGTCTTCTGACTGGCAGTGGCCCCCTCCCTCCTTCCCCCGCTATCTGGGACTGGACCCACGACTGTCGGCCCGCAAAACAGATGCTCTGCCACTGACCAGCCTCATTGTGCTGCGAGTTCAAACCATAGCACAGCACCCCCCTTACCTTTACAAAGCGGCCGTAGAGCATGTTCTTCTCCCCTTGTGCTTTACGGGGCTTTTTGTTTGTTATTGTTCCAGCCTGCTCGGAGACCTTTTTCACTCGGACACCATCCTGGGAAAAGAAAAGGGGAGGGTGGAGGGCGGCTGTATTCAACCCGAGTTCAAAGTCAACCTCTGACTAGCAACAAGCACCACTCCGGGGGGTTGTATCCAGCATCTGCCTTCGTAGAACCGAAGGGGCTCCACTTACAGAAGGCGCCTCCGCCTGATCTTTGGGCATCTCTGGCCACTGCGGCTCACCTCGCTCCGCAGGATCTCCCAAGCCGCTGTTCCGGCATTTTCAGGGGCTGGAGGGGGTGGGGCAGGGAAGTCTGCTTCTGGCCGGCCCAGTTGCACGGGCCTCAATCTGGAACATTGGAAGCTGCCTTTATACCGAGCCAGAGCCTCGGTTGATCTAGCCCAGCGTCATCGACACTGGCTGGCAACAGCGGCTCTCCAGGGTTTCAGCAAGGAGTTTTTCCTGCTCTACCTGGAGATGCCACGGATCAAACCATCTGCATGCAAAGCAGGGGCCCTACCACTTACCAGGCCACCCTGCGAAGTCCTAGCTGAGCTGGCACTGGAAAGGGGCCTCCTGCTCTTTCACGCGCATTCCCAAAAAAGGCTGCACTTCCTGTCGGGCGGGGGGGGGGGGGGAGAAGGCTGAACTTGGTAGCTGTGGTCGAGCTGGAATGGCTGGGCTACACAAATGTTTTTACACACATGTTGCGTTGGAACCAGACTTAGTCATGCTTTGAGTAAACCCACTGAAACCAATGGGACTTAAGTTAGTCACCACTAATTTTATTTATTTATTTAAAATATTTATTCACCACCCATCAGCCAAAAGGCTCCCTGGGCGGTTTACAAAAAGAAACAAAGTCTCACTGATTTCAATGGGTCTGCTCTAAGCTTGACTAAGTTTGGATCCAAGCCAACATAAAAACAAGACTGTAGAAGACCGACTGACCCATGGCAGCCTTACCAGAATAGTTGCTGATGCTGGATCAGACCAAGATGATGCCACCTGGTCCAGCATTATGTTTTCCACAGTGGCCAACCAGATGCTTCAGGGAGCCCACAATAAGGTCACAGACCTCTCCCACTGTTGCATCGGACTTAAAAATATCTAGCCAATCTTTAGATCAGATACTCTCCTAACTTACAAGAGCCCCAATCCACAGGTTTAACACCTAGACCTTCAGTTTCTCCAGAGTGACAGACCTCGAGCCTTCAATATGTCACTGCTGACATATTGGGTACCCCAACTGAAGTCAGGTCCAGCAGGTGCCTTCCTTACCTGCGCAGCCTCGACAGCAATGTTAGCAGCGGATGAATTGAAGAGGTGGTCCCACCAATGGAAGGTGAACTGCTCTGCTGAGTTGTGACCCACCTGCGTCAGGAGGAGACAGATGTAATAAACCCTGGCTCACAAGCCCCCCCCCAAACCTCTCAAGACAGTAAGAACTCCAGTTACCCTAAATCGGAAGGGATCCCAAAGCCCAACCCAGAAGGAAGGGGTGTCCACACAGCACCCCACTGCCCACACCCTCTGGAATGATTCTCTGGCATTCTACAGCAATCTGCATTTTAAATTCTTTCCTATTCAGTTGGCCAGGAATTCCGCACCAGATGTGGGTAACACTCTGCAGATTTTAGCTAGAACTTAATCTATTCCATGATTGCAAGCAGCAATAGCAGAAGCTGGGAACAGAAATCTGCAACCTAAGAACACAGATGAAAAAATATATTTATAGATATATAAATATGCAAAATATATACACCACACAGAGCCAGTGCGGTGTAGTGGTTAGAGTGTTGGACTGGGGCTCGGGAGATCCAGGTTCTAGTCTCCCCCCACTCAGCCATGAAACTCACTGGGTGAATTTGGGCCAGTCACTGACTCTCAGGGCCGGTTCGCACGACCCAGGCTGCGAGCGGGGAAGGCACCAGGGGGCGGCGGCTCGGGAGGCCCAGAGGGGCTGTTTGCCCCTACAGGCCAGAGCTGCGGCAGCTCCGGCCGCTCTGGGCTGCCGCCTCTGTGCAGCCCCCGTGGGACGGCCGCCCGCTGTTCACACGGCAGGGTGGCCACACGTGGTAGGGGCTTACCCCTCTACCACCCATGGTCACTTTGCGCACATCCCGCGGGGGCGCCCCCAGTCGGCGTTCGCACAACACAGGAACTGCGGGGGACTTCTGCTCCCCCGCGGTTCCCATGTCGTGTGAACACGCTCTCGGCCTAACCTACCCACAGGGTTGCTGTGAGGATAAAATGGAGAGGAGGAGGACCATGTAAGCCACCTTGGGTTCCTTGCAAGAGGAAAAAAGGTGGGATATAAATGTGATAAAAATAAATATATGTTTCTAGTCCTCAAGGCAGGCTTGCCACTGCGTGAACAACACTGACTGATTTGATTTACTTGTTCTCATGCAGATATATATTTATCCCATACTGCTGCAAGGATCCTCTTTTAGCTCAGAAGCAGGCTATAGATGTGCCTAATAATAAATGAAGGGAGTTGGTGATTCATTTTCGGGAAGGTTCAGCCTTCCAGAAAGGAGAGGGCAGCACCAATCCTCAGACCATCAGAACACAGGCAAACCTGAGTTTTTTTCAAAAGGAAAATAAACTTAGGGTGCAAAGCTGCGCGACTTTATAGACAGAAATAAGTCCTACAACTCCTACAACAAAGCCACGTATGTTGGTTGGGGAATGCTGGGAAATGCAGGACTTATTCCTGCCTAAGCATGCGGAGGATTGCACCCTTAAGCAGGAGACGGGAGAAGTGACCGCTGCCTCTGATGTAGAGTACACCATCCCCAAAGGACACCAGGCAACGCGGAGCTCGTCTGCAGAACTTTTTCTAGCTCCTCCCTGAGGTTTGCCTCTGCTGGGACTGCTGGTCTGAGGTTCCGCCTTCTGAAAATTCACTGGCTCAAGCGCCACCTTCCTTACCCCAGCTGTGCCACACTTCACTTTGACCTTTATGGCTTCGGAGATCCCGTTTTCTCGCTTCCCAAGTCCTTTACCTAAAAAAGGTTTTTTAAAGGATGGAGTAGGGGTAGGGGATAGAACAACAAAGGGGAGGTAGATAAAAACCCTTGCATCCAGTGTGTTCCAAATATGCTCCCATACATTTTGTAGAAGAGCAAGTAACTGGTCCACAACAGTTTATATTTAATTGGCTCACAGGGCCCAACCATAAGCAGAACTTAATGCATGCTACAATACCATGCAAGTACAGGAAAAGCACAGAATATAGGAAGTTGCCTTATACTGAGTCAGACCCTTGTACTGTCAACACTGACAGTGACTGGCAGCGGGTTTCAGGCAGGTTTCTTTCCCAGCCCTACCTGGAAAAGCTGGGAATTGAACTTGGGACCTTCCACATGCAAAGTACGAGCTCTACCTCTGAGCTACGGCCCCTCCCCAAATGCTGAGTCAACAAGCAAGCTTCAAGATAGAGACCCAGTTTGCATGTCAAGGCAGCAATTCCTGGGTTGTTTAATCCAGGAATTGCAGGGACAAGAGTGTGCAAGCCATGCACTTGTCGCTTCCACTTTCAATTAATAATCCAGGAACAACCCAGAGTTAACCCAGTAACAAACCATGGGCAACTGTTTGGTTAATGCTGGGTGATTTAACTCATAAATAATCCAGTTTCCAAGTTTGCCTATCATAAAACAACCCAGGAACAGGGCGTTCCTGGGTTGTTAATTGAAAGCAGAAACAATGAGCATGTGGGTCACGCTCTTTGCTCATCTCCGCAATTCCTGGGTTAAACAACAAACCGGATGTGAAAACCAGGTCAAATCTCAGCTTTCATTTAAACAGAAACCAAGACTTGAAAGTACGTAGGGCAGAATTTTCAAACCCAGAGGGTGGTGGTGTGAGATTTGGGGCAGACTCAGCTTTTATTTTTTTCTTTTCTTAATTACACCAAGTTCCTCAGCTGTATGCCTGTGAAGATCTGAGTATGCAGGCAATGCCTGGCAGAATCTCAGAGAGAGGTGGGCGAATAATCCAGCACTGGGACTTGAGTGTTCTACATAGCTTCTAACTCCTCCCTATGACTAACAAAAGTACACATTCAACCAAAATAATATATATTGTAGAATTATGCCACAGAGAAATTCTGCAGACTGACTTAATTCATTTATATAGGTCACAGAATCCAGCTTTTCTGGGGTAGAAAAGGGCCTCTGTCCTTTTGCCCCATGTGATGAGTCTAAAGCCACCCCTGCTCCATTCATAGACATTAGTGGGGAGAGGTGTGCCCTACGGGTGCATCTAAACAGGTAAGTCCCCACACCTTTTTTCCAGCCATGCCTCTTCAGTTGCTTTTCAGCAAATTTCAACCCTTTGCTCTTCTTCTCCAATGAAGCGTTGCTCATGATGGAAGGTGGCTAGAGACACAAGGGGAACCTTTAGTCTTAAAGACACCTGGATCCTTGTTTTGCCCTCCAAGATCACCTGGCCATCAGAGAGAGAACATCTGATTAGAGACACGGCTTTAAAGCACACCATTTGACTTCAAATTAATGAAGTCAAAATAACTTCCCATCCTCTTATTTCAGCCTGAAACACCAACAGGGATTGGATCCTACTTTAAATTCCAGACATTACCCATGTGTATGGACATAAACTCCTCTAACATATCACAGAACAATACAGCAACATGTTTGTAACACCCCACCCCTGGGGGGCTCTAATCTATCTTCTCTATTTATTTTGCAGTAGCCTGATTTAAAAGCCAAGAAGGGGTTTGTTCTTTTGAATGAAGAACATATAATAGAAAAACCTAACTGGCAAACAAACCTCTAAGTGGATAAGCTGTGCATCTTTTCTGAACCACTAAGTGGACACGCTGTGCATCTTTTCTCTAGCCTCGTGCAGCACCAGTCTAGCGCCGGCCACTTCACACACTGAAACTCCCGAAGTATGACTTAAACTGTTGATAATATATCTGTCACACACACACACACACCGGACTTTTAAATCTAAGGAGGGCCCAGAGATGTCAAGGCCTAGAGAAAAGCAGGGGGGGGGGATTGAGGGACCACCCCACCCCATGTTATCTTCAGTTTTGCCAACAGAAAAACATTTAGAGGTTTGGGGGATCACTGAAACACTCCTACAAAACATTTTCTCTTTTAGAATGAATGAAATGTTTCTTAAAACAAGGTTTTACTCACTCAGAATGGGTAATATGGAAAAATATGTAAGAATCTACAGTATACATAGGAGTTATTCTCTAATTCTGTAAAAGTTCTGTGCTGTTATAAATATGCTGCTGGTCCTATTGTGTGAAATGGTTCTCGCAGCTCTCTCTAACATTAGGTATTTTTGAAATTTGCTTGCACAGAACTAAGGCTACAAAATCCTATAAACACTAACCTGGGAAAAAGCCCCACTGGACCTACTTCTAGAAGTATTGCATGGTAAGGCATGCATGTTCCAGGCTACAAACGTGGGTGCTTACTAAGCAGAGTGGGTCTTCTGATTAGACATGCTTAGGATTCTTTTAGGAGGATTTTGCCTTAGGAGGGTTTTTACTCTAAATGATGGCCTAAAACCACTAATATATATAAAACTGCTGTGAAAGTTTAATAAATATGCTAAATGGTACAATTTTAGATGCTAAGTTATAAGTGGTGCATTTTATGTTGTTAATGCTGCAAAGTACGTTTACGCTTGACAAGGAAGTATTGCAGAAAATTGGTTTGTTTTTTTAACCAGAAGAAAAACAAGTTTTCCACCCGTGGCTTCAAAATTTCCAAAAGTCTTACGTACATCTCTAGGAGGGCCAGAGTGTTGCGGAACAAAATTCAGAAAGGCGGGGTGGGATGTTGAGGCAGGGATTCAGATAGGAAAGCGGGGGCGCTCCAAGGATGACCTTCCGCCACCGCCTTTCGGAGCGTGGACGGGCGACAAGACGCCGGTCCACGCGGATCGTGCACATGGCCTCTCTTGGTTCAGCCGCCCGTGGGCGCCACGGACACGCACACGCCGCATCGCTCCAGACGAACGCCAGCCCAACGCAGCCCGCCCCAGCCTGGCGCCCTCCAGGCTTCAACACCCATCATCCCCAGCCACAGGCCAATTCATCCGGCGGGCGCCAGGCTGGGGGAAACTGGCCTACGCCGTGCGGGCAATAAGAAACCACTCCCCGCGGCCATGAGGCGCGCGGGCGCACGACGCAGGCGCCCCGCCGCCTCCGGCCCTCCCCGCGGGGAGTCCAGACTCACCCCACTCAGCGCCGGCCTTTCCTCGCCCGCGGAACCGGCGCCAGCGCCATCTTAGCAGGAGGAGCCGGCGGAAGAGGAGGCGCCTCTGGGCGGGCGGGCCCAAAGGAGGCGGCTCGCCCTGCGCGCGGAGGAAGCGGATGCGCGGCCAGCCGGGAGCGCCCCGCGAACCCCTTGCTCTGCGAAGCCGCGGGCGCGCCCGCCTTTGGGGCTGCTGCTCTGCCCGGCGAGGCAGACAAGGCCGGCCCCGAAGGCTCCCCGGGATGGGGGCGCCCCGCCAGCTGCAGCCCCGCGGAAGCGGCCGCCGGGATGCCGGAGCCGGCGAAGTCCTGCGGGCCACACCCGTCGTGGGGAGCGGCTGCTCTGCCACGGAGCACGGCCCCGCCTCCCCACCCGGCCTGGACCGCAGCTCTCATCAAGCCAGGCTACCTGGGGGCGATGAGCTGTCGTCTGGCTCACCTGGAGGGGGCCGCCGCGCGGGCGGTCTGCCGCTGGTTCGCCAAGGCAGGAGCCCATCGGGACCCGGCGCGGCCGTGCGAGTGGCCCGCTCCGGCCCATGCCTCGCCTTCCGCTGCGCAGGCAGGGCTGGGGGGGGGGGGAGGCGGCGGCTGATGAGGACGCTTGCGTTGGAGCGTCCTCCGATCCGCTCCGTTTTACTTCACTGACTTGGGGTGGGGGCTCCCGGTTGCCCATGTAAGAAAGTGGCAAGCTCAGCACTATTTTCATTTGGCTCGGACCTGGAAGCCATAAGTTGCTTCTTGGATTCGTGTGAGTGCACGTAGAGGTGGAGGAGGCCCAGCTCCGTGTGGTAGAAGGCTGCCGGTTTAATCTGCGGCACCTCCAGTGACAGATACCCATAAACACTGGAGCAGCCTTCGCCCCATAGGGATTGGACAACACCTTCTGTCATCCCCGAGCGGCAGGGCCAGTGCTGCAACTGATATTTGAGTTCCAGCTGTTGTGCAGTTCCTTGACCGCCAGTCCTGACGTCCGCAGCTCAGTGGCCACTCGGGCGCCTGCTTTGCATCTGGAAGGTCCCAGGTTCACTGGTCAGCATCTCCTGTTGAACAGGGATCTCTCTACGTGGGCTCTGCGGGAGACCTGGCCCTCGCCAGTCACAGGAAGCACTGCTAGGTTGGCTTGCTGCTCTAGTTGGGCTAATAGTCCGTCTTGGCATCTGCGCGAGAGCTGTGCCAAGTCAGACCAAAGGTCCATCTGCTGGCCAGGAAGATGTAACAGGAAGCCCACAAGTAAATAGCCTTCTTCCACTCATTACCAACATGTGGCATGTGAAGAGCTGCTTCCTTTGGCTTGCGCTGAATCTGTCAATCAGTTTCTTTGGAGGACCTGCCTACCACACATCGTTATATAAAACTGTCTCCCCTCTTCAGCTCTAATTTGTAACCTAAAATGCCTTTCCTATGTCCATCTCTCCTTCCTGTTTCATCAAATGCAGCCTAAGTTGTGAGTGGCAAGGCAATCATGACCTCACAGCACCTGAGCTCAGACGTCCACATGACACAAAACAAAACCTTTATCTGCAGCAGAAGACACCCCCTCCCAGTTGCCCTGGTACTGGAGAGAAGCCTGAGCAGCTTATAAAGCACACTGCTGGTTAGATTACTTTTTAAACTCTTATACGTTTTTATTGTTTTATTTTTACACACGGCTTTGGGAGGGCTCCTGCCCTGAAAGGTGGCCAAGAAATATTTTAAATAAACAAAGCACACATTGAACAGCCAGATTAGGCACAAGCACAGCTTTAAGGGTCAGCGGAGGAAAGAGCAGCAGTTGCTTTCCAAAAATTAGACCAGCCATGCTCAAGGGCCCCCAATCACCAAACGATCTCATCAGCTGCTCCTCCCAGTAGGTGCTTCACACCAGACAGGCTGGCGCTGCCATTGCATTTTTAGTCCCGCACATCAGCATAAACCAGCTCTTTTTAAAAGGTGAGAAGTCAACAGGGAAAACCCATCTGATGGCAGTGGCAGCATCTGGATTTTCCATAGGAAGTGGATGGATATCCATTCCAGTAAAGCCAGCCTAGTGTAGAAGTATCCCCAGATGGCAAAGCACATCTGCTGCTCCATGCCCATTCTGCATACTTGATCTGGAATCCACTGCTTAACAGGCACAGGCTGCTACTGATTGTGCCAAGAGCTGCAAGGTGGGATGTCCAGGTGGAGTAAGAGTTACTCCCAAATAGCATGTATCTTAAGTTTGCCGCTTGGGCATTTTTCATTTGGCTCTTTAACCCAAGTAAACAAAATGAAGTTGTAATGCAACTCCTTGGGCAGCAGTAGTTTTGTTTGTGCCCCCATGGCACAGCACAATGCCTCCTTTATCAGCAACTTGGGACTAAAAAATACTACCCAACCCCCCACTTATCCTATGTCTCACTTTACTCAGAGCAAAAGCCCCACCCCCATCCCCATGTAAGACATTTGGAGCAAGGCAAAGGCCTTTCAGAAGTGCAGCTGCTCTTTCCTTCTGGAGACATGGGCTGGGCTCTGGGCATGCAATCCCACAGTAGTAGAAAGCCACCAAATCCAGCTTGTTACAAAACTGCTTTCTTACATTTACTTTTTTATGGCCACAAAAATATGCTTCAGTGACCAGGTTTACATGATCAGGGAAGGAAAAGCCATGGCGGCATGTGCTTGTGGACACATTTCCATAATTGCCCACACAATGCGCAGCTTGCCATGCTCTCCGAACCTGGCAAGGGTGATTTCCCAACCACCCTGGAACCCTAGAATAAGCCATGGGTTGCAAGGTGGTTTGGAATCTATCCCCTGCTGCCCACCTTGCTGGGTTTGGTTGACAGGACAACCCACACGTGGCACAGGGAACTATGGAAAGGGAGCAGGGAAAAACCACTGTGGACTCTTATCCTCCCGACTGTGTGAATCTGGCCAGTATGTGGGGAATGGCGGAGCACAGCAGTCGAGTGGTAGTTAAGTTTTCCAGCAAGCAGGGTTGCAGGGGCTTGCATAGCTCCTTTTCCCACCTCCCATAATTAGCAGAATTATGCAAAGAAAGTAACTTACACAAGTCACTGCAGCACAGAATTCCGATCTTAACAGTACACACCATAGATTGAATTGATCCAAAGAAGGGGGAATTGTGTATCCCCCATCCTATGATACCCCCCTTCCATGTCCAAGGAGAACTGGCTATGGTCAATACTGGATAGCAAGCCAGAGGGCCCAAGAGATGTCATGCATGGGGACTTGTGTTACAAGCTGCGAGAGAGAATGAATGAATCCTCTGCAAAAAGACAGATGTGTTGTGCATTTTATTCCTGGATTAAAAACTGTACGTAAATTCATTTGCAAATTACACCGCCAGAGGCTCTTGGGACATCACGCTTTGGCAGTCAGGTTATTTTAAACACCGTGAACTAAACCGGGGGGGGGGGGGGAGGATATAAAGGGGGAACAAACTATCAGTAGCATCCCCATGGATGTGAAAAGGGATTTCCCATCCTCCATTCTTCAAGAAGCAGCCTCCCCAAAGGCAGCAGCAGCATCAAAGCATGGTTGACCCAAGAAGCCATGTCAAGAACAGGATTTGGGGGGTGGGGGGGCCGGAGAAGAATGGGGGGGGAATTACAAGTCATGTTTTCCGATGCTTGGGGGCAGTTACATTCAAAAGGCGGCTTTTGAGGCAGCTGGTAGAAAGCATTTCCAGCCGCACCTTTGCATCAGCATCCCTTTCCACCTGCAAACACACACACCCATTGATCTCCAGCTGCTAGCAGGCCTCCAACTCGCCTATCTCTTGACAAGATCTAGTCAACATTCCGTAACCGTTAAAGCCAGGCAGCAGAAATGCTTCAAGACGCTCACATCCAGCAAGGAGGGGCTGGAGTCACTGCAAAAGGACAACAGAGCTAGTGTGATCTGGTTCACATGTAACTACCACCCATGGGTTTGAACCATAGGTGGTCTGGAGTGAGCATGTGTGCTGCCTCCCACCTGCCTGCCGCTTCCACTTCACAAAAACCATGTTCCTGTGTAGCATTCCATGATGTCCAAACCCAACACTCTGGGTTGCTGAGGAGGAAACAACCTGAAGTTTTAACCCAGTGTTCTCCAACCTTGGGTCCCCAGATGTTTTTGGCCTACAACTCCCAGCATGGCCCAGCCAGCTACACACTGTTTTAACCCAACAAAAACATGGAAACTGGAAACGAAGCGGAAGTGGCAAGGTGTCAGGAGGCAGCACGGATGTACGCTCCCACCCAGTCCCAACTACTCATGGGTAATCGTGATGTGCAAACACATGTGTAAAAAACAAGACAGCCCTTTACATTTACTGGCACTTTAAAATCTTGTCCCTTCCTTCTTGCTCTTCATGAGAATGTCTCTGGGCAGTGGGAGGACAGCTGATATTTCCTTAATATTTAGCTTTTGGTTGGAAGGAGGATGGGGCAGGTAAGAAAAGAAATACAGCTTTTATACTTAAAAAGCAAGCTAATCCAACACAATCATTGGGGTTATTCTAGAAGTTACACTTCTACTAACTAGAGGAGCCTAATTCTGGAGGCAAAGGGTGGAGAGAGATGGGCGGGGAATACATGTCTCAAAATGGCAATGAGAACTAAAATCCACGCACAATGCAGTTTTTAAAGCATTTAGGAGGGAAACGCAGAACAGGCTGCACTGAGCTCGAGGCCTCTTTGTTCCAGTTTTTAAATTTGTGGACAGCTGTTGGATGATATGGGTATGAAAACGGCAGTCCCCTCAATAGGTCCCGCTGTGTTGATAACGTGTTGCGGATTGGAGGGGTGCACAGCGTTAGGATGGCTGGGAGCCCAACAGTCTTTCGATGGCAGCATTGACGTCTCCGCCCGTGGCAATGAGTGCCTGGAGGTTGGCCTCGCGGTTGATAAACCCCATGGCGTTGAGCTGCTCAAGCTGCTGCTGGAACCGGACTTCTGGGCTCTGCGCCTGCCAGTGGTGGGGGGAGAGAGAAGGGAAATACACAGGAAGCAATCCGGGTAATTAAACCTAGTGCTAGGGCACCTGCTTTGCATGCACAAAGGCCCAGGTTCGATCCCCAGCATCTCCAGGTAGGGCTGGGAAAGAATCCTGCCTGAAACGCTGGAGAGCTGCTGCCACCAGTGTCAACAGTACTGGGCTAGAAAGACCGGGGGTGGAGGGGTCTAACTCCATCCAAGACAGCTTCCTCTGCTCCTACATACTATACAACAGGCTGGTGGGGTAGCCTGTCCATATCCCCCAACTGCTACCCCAAAGCCATTAGCTGGATGGCCTCTAGCAGCCAAGCTCCAGCTCCTACGCTTCCGTCTGTGGCCCGCAGCTCAGTGGCCAAGCACCTGCCTTGCGTACCGAAGGCCCAGGTTCAACCACAGCTAAAAGGATCTCGGGTAGCAAGGCTGGAACTGGGCCCGCGCGTGCAACCTTAGAGGGGTACTGTCAGCTGGGACTGGCAACACAGGGCAGCCTAAGGCTGCTTTGTACGTCCGCGTGGGTCTGCGCACCCAGCAGTCAGCAGGGAAACACATGGGATACGAGCACACCACCACCTACTTGAGAGTTGGTGCCGGCCAGTAGCTGGATCATGTGCTGCATGAGCTGCTGGTGGGGGTTACTGTCCCCCACTGGAGAGGCACTGGCAGGTGTTGACGCAGAGGAGATAGGAGTCTCGGGGATTGTGCTTCCTCCGGCAGAGGGTGGGGGGACTCGAGGCATGCCGAAAGACCCCAGGCTGCAGGAGGAAAGGCAAGAGATTCACTTAGTGCAACACAGCAGAAGGGGGGGGGGGGGGGGAGAGGCAGACTTCAGCTAAAACTCGGGAACCAGAAAGATTCCTTTTGGGTTTATTGTAGTTAAACACACAAAGTGCTGCAGTTACTGGGATGTGGAAATGAACAGCCAAGCCCAGCTAAGATTCAAATCTACAAAAGCAGCAATAGTTCTATTTATTTCTTTAAAAGACATACAGGACAAGTACTTCTTTACCCCTTTTGCTTATATAAAGGGGAAAGAGTGCAGGCAAGATCCTGCCCAGTTGCTCCCACCTTCCAGAGTCCTGGAGATGAGTGAAAAGGTACCAGGGTGACCAATAGGTGCTTGCCCCTCCTCATGAGGGTTTTGTGGTTTTCTGTGGCTTACAATGCCCTTCCTAATGCACTAGCCCAGCATTTCTGGCTGCAGGCTTGCTACAAATACTGTTGAAGCAAACAGTGATCTATTTCATGCAGCTTCCAGGAAGCCAACGAGGAGGAGGCCTTCTGCCTCGATCCTCTGTGGGCAGGCTGCCCCTCCATCTGCATCAAGAGCTTCCTGTTACTTGGCTCCCCTTTCCAGACAGGGAACTCTGCAGTGGTGCTCCCGACAGCCCAAGTCAAGTTCCTGTTACCTGGGCACCAGTCCTGGGGCTTCCGTTTGCAGCGTTTGGAGCCCCTGCTGGATCTGGAGCAGGGCCTGCATGGCACGAGGGTTGGTCAGGACTGAGAGAGAGTCAGGGTTCTGCATCTGGGGGTGGCAAGAGTCAAGAGTGAGCCGCTGGCAAGGGTGGTCTGTTCTACGAGGAAGCTGTTTCTCCCATGTGTCTGGAAAAGGTTTCTACTCTTCCTTGCTTCTTGCGGATTCCTTCATAAGAAAGCTAGACATTTAGGATATCGGCTACCTGAAGAGCTTTATACTATTGCCAGCACTGAGAAACTGCAGGACTGTTACCACACTGCCACTGTATAGTCATGCCTTGGATTGAGAGCATAATTCGTTCCAGAAACGTGCTTGTAATCCAAAACACTCTTATATCAAAACAAAATCCCCCCCCAAAAAAATTGTACAGAGATTTTTAATTTAAGTCGTACTACAGTACTTGTATTGCAAGACGTCGCTTGTATATCAAGTAAAAAATAATAATATTTAAAAATTTGCTTGTCTTGCAAAACGCTCTCAAATCAAGTTACTTGCAATCCAAGGTATTACTGTACTTCCACTGATCACTGTGGTTCATTTACACCTTGGCTCCCAATGAAGATCCCCATCAGCTGTCACCTAGTCTGTTCTTCAATGAGTTCTGTGGCCTTTCAGAGCTAATTTAGATCGCCAGAGGGGAGCGCTTTGCTACCTGCTGCTTGCCACCTAGGACAGGGGGAGTCCCACCCTGTCCCTGCTAACACTGCCTGGGACCGAGGACTGGTCCTATCTCCCTTTGCATCCTTTTAGAAGGACTTGCCCTGCTGCTGCTAACACCAAGGCCAGAGGTAGTTTCATTTTTTTCGTGCTGATAATAAAATTATTAAGCAATTGTGACAGTTTTGATAGCGTTATTTTAGTAACAATTTTGCTGTTATGACTTGGTTTTGATTCACCCTTCGTGGGTATTATGGGACAGGGGTAGATTGATTTTTTTCAAGCTTTGTTGTGACCACTTTGAGAATAATGTATATGCAAAAGCAGCATACAAAGGCCCGGTTTGCACAATCCTGGCTGGGGAAATAAGCCATGGTGGCTTCTTTCCCCCAGCATGACAACAGCATGCGCAAGGTGGTGAACTAGCCACCGTGGCTTATTAATCACCCTGTGATTGTGCGAACCAGGTCACAGAAAGTGAGTACGGCTATGCTAGCTGAAGAATCAAAACTAACGGGGGGGGGGGCATATAGATATTCAGTGACTTTGTATCACAATTATTTTTAACAATCCACACTTGTCTCTAGTGTCTTCCAACTTTTGGAGTTTCAACTGGTGTAGGACAACCTCCATTTTTTGTTTTTTGTCCAGCAGTGCACACACTGGACTATCTGCTCAACTAGCATCGATGGCCTTTAAACTAAAGTGGCCTTTAAACTAAAGTGACTGGCCTACTAGGGCTGGGGGGGGGGGGGGGAAGCCCCTGCTTTGCATGCCAAAGGACCCAGATCCAACCCCCAACACCTCAAATTAAAAGGATCAGGTGGCAGATGTTGGGAAATACATTCTTTCTGTGTGGGACCCTGGAGCCACTGTAGAGAAAAGTGGGTTAGATGAACAATAGTCTGACATGGTCTGCAGAAACTTCCTGCCTACCTCCCAGGGTTATTGTAAATACAGACTATGGAGGGAAAGTGCCAGACCCCTGCATCGTTTCTGTGCTATGATCAGAAAAAAGAGGCTTGCCTGCCTACCATGGACTTCTCAACCTCTACTCAAAGCTCTTTTAAGCTCCAGCTCCTGTTAGGTTTTACCAGCATGTAAACATCTGGAAAATCAGGACACCACATTGCTAGGCTCCGCACCTGCTGTAAAAAGGCTGGCAGCTGGAGCCGCAGCTGCTCCTGCAGCGGAGGATTACCAGCAAAGAGGGGAACATTCACCATCATCTGCAAGGAAATAGAAGAGGGATGCTCAGAATGGGAAAGTAGTGCTTTCTAGCACACATCCTACCCAGGTAGGCAATAACTGGCAATTTGATGCCCTGGAAGCAAAGGATCTAGGGGTGTTTCAGTCTCTCCCTTTTCTGGTGGCTTCACAGCTGAATCATCATGGTGTTTTAAAATTCCATGACAAGTAATCAATTCACTATTACCGAGGGACCAAGTTCTGCAAACAGTGTATATTGCAACTTTTAAAAAGAAAACCTGAATGTGCAAGTCCAAGCAGTTTCAGATATAGTTTTGTCAGGGATTTGAGAGCTTTCTACTAGAAATGTTACTAGAAATGGCTCAATGTCAAACCACAGGTGGTTTACTGTCTTTGCTAGCCCATTCTTCTTTCGTTGTGCCCTCTGAACGTGGAAGTGGGCTGTACTCACTTGTGTTGCAATGTCGGGGTTTTGGGCAAGCGTCTGCAACATCGTGCGCATGTAGGGAGCGGAGATCACATTCTGCATGAGCTGGGGGTTCTCAGAGATCTGCTGCAGGAGAACTTGCATCTCAGGACTATTAAACATGCCTGCAATAATGGGGGGGGAGGGGGGGGGGAGAAGAGATAGAAACTAACAACCATGCATCGCAGCTAGGTAAGAATTTCTAAAGCACAAGATATACACCATGGGACAAGGCAGCGTGCTTCCTGATCACACTCCTCTTTACTACCCAGCAACAGGCCAGTGGACTCCTAAATCCCAGCATGCAATGCTGCATCTTGATGAAGCTTGCAGGCATGGGCTGTCTGTAAACACGAGACAGCTTTCTGCTTCTTTACCAGCACACGTATGTTCAGAGGCCTGGCCTTGAACACACAGACACAACCCCAAACTCTGGCCACAAGTCACTTGTGATACAGCTCGAACCATTATTATGCCAGCCAGATACACGGGCAGAAGATGCATTGATTCATCAGAAGCGGAGGAGGAACGGGGCACCAGGCAAAAGAGGTGAGAACTGTAGTGGGTTGAAAGGTCCCAGGCCACCCTTCTCTGGTTGCAAGTCTGTAGCTGTGCATTTCTGCCCTGCAGTCATGAGAACTAGAAACTAATTTCGTTTTTAAACTTTATTTTCAAAATGTATCATTTACTACTACTACTACTACTACTACTACTACTACTAATGAATACAAGTAATGAGAAAAGAACTCCCTGCTTCTTCCTATAAATTTCATCCTTTAAAAGAATATTCACCCAATTCAAAAAAGTGATAACAGAGAAATGTGGCTGTTTTGGAAGGGACAATGGCTCAAATCAGAGATATAATTTTATTTAACACCTATGCCTGAAACACACAGAACCTGCTGAAGAAAAATATATATCAGACATTCCTCTCCTTTTACAACTATATCCCAGACCCTTCCCTCAACAAGAGGAATAAAACGAACATCACAAGACCAAGAGAATGCATTGGTAACAAGAAAGGATATTAAGAGTTGAACAGGATCAACCTAACATGTAAACATTGATTCGTGCTGAGATGACCTCACACGAGCTGGAAGTCTGTCAAAAGTGTAAGCAGATTTCAGGAAAAAAGTTCTCTCTTGGTCAATGCTGAGAGACTCATATGAAAAACATGATTCCCCCCCCCCCCCATTTAAGCAATATTCCAGATCTTAAACTATGACAGAAGAAAGTGAGAACCTCCAGTGCAAGCAACGACACTTCACAACTGCCACATTTCTAAATCCTAAGAACAGCACATTCAAAGGGGCAAGTCTGAGTATCTAGAAAAGCTGGTTACCAAGGCAGACACACGGCTGCCAGGACTGTGCCTCAGAGCCCACGCTAGTTGCCCCGCAATGTACGTACCCGTCCCTAGGTTGGCTGCATTGATCCCCAAAGGGTTGGACACGACAGGCGTGCTTTGACTTGTGACCAACCCAGTGCTCCCTTCGCTGCTTGACGCCTGGCTTTGAGAAGCGGGCGTAGGGCTCCAAGGGTTGGGCAATGGCTCTCGGTTTTCCGTCCTCAGAGGCTGGGAGTTCGAGGAGTCTGAATTCCCGGTCAGGGCAGAGAAGGGGTTGTTGCCAAACTAGACAGAGAAGACGTTGCTGAATGAGCGACTTCACAAATTCTCAGCCTAATCCTGCCTCACAGGATTAGCAAAAGAATAAAATGAGGTAAGGATATTACAAACTAGAGCTTTGATTTAAAACCTGAGTTTTCATGAAACAATATTTACACTCCTGTTTTGTTGTAAGCAGCCTTGAGCCGCTATTCAGACATCACACAAACCATAGTTAAGGAAGCTTAACAGTGGTTTGGTGTGATGTCTGAATTAACAAGCCACAGTTTGCAATCAGCTGGCAAACCAGAATCAGAAATCATATTTTGAACCGGGTACAAGCCACGGTTTGCAAACCTAAGGTTAGGTGTGATGTCTGAATTGACATCATTCCACCATAGAAACGTTAGTGCGAAACAGAAAATGAAAGCCAACAAGCAGCTCTAAACCCTGATTGGTTGTACACTTGGAACTATGGGTTGCATTCTAAATTATGTTAAATCAACCCGTGTTTTGGCATGATTCATATCAGAAGAAACTGGGGTCAAAGGTTTCCTAAGAATAACCACAAGTGCTGCAGTCAGTCACAGAAATTTTATCATTATGCCTGAGGAAGAGTTCTGTGTTACTTCAGCCTATTGTGAATCTTGACTAGTCCTAACAAAGGTTATGTCTCATTTGGTTTAGCAATTTAGAGACAACCAGTAGAATCTAGCCTAGTATACCTGTTCCCTCGCCGCACTGAACATGGGCTCCTGGATATCCGTGTACATCCGGCGCAAAGCATTGTACCCTCCTGGGATACTCTCCAAGTTGCTCAGGGCTCGATCCTGGTTGCGCATCATCTCTTGCATCATAGCAGGATTGCGTGCCAACTCCATTGTCTGGGAAGAGAAGGAGGAAAAAAAAAATTTGAGCAGTCACAAGGGACTTCTCAGAGTCCTGAGATCAGAAAACCCCCAATTCTGTAATCAGAATAAAGTCACAGACATAAATTTAGGAAAGCACCTTGGCTGCTTTCCTAAAAGTCTAGAAGAGGCAGCTTACATGGATATCTGGAAGAGCATCAAGGCATGCTCCTTAGGACACTGTGGTTTGTGGTGTAATAAACAGATGAACAGAATCCCACATTCCACTAACAATAAGCAGCAAGATGGGCAACAAGAAAGAATTGATGCACATGAAAAAGACAAAAGGAGCAGAGATTAGAAGCTTTCTTGAATCCAGCACTGCAATACTGCAAATGCCACTACAAGAAACCCAGACTCGTTCGGATACCATGCTAAGCCACAGCTAAGGAAGTTTAACTTGGTTTGGTGTAACAGACAAACCATGGTTGGATCACAAACCAGAAACAAGGGTTTGAAGTGCGTTTCTACACCATGGTTTAGTGTGGTGTCTGAACTGGCAAACCAGTCATGGCTATTACTTTGCCTCTGGAGACAGGAATGCTACAAAGAAAGATGAAAGCAGACAAGCAACTCTACAGTTTGCCAATTATAGTTTAGGTTCTGACCTATGTTAGCACAAACCATGGTTTGATGTGATGTCTGAATGGAGCCACAATTGAATTGAGCAGACACAATGACTGCCTCGAGCCACCGGAAAGGGAGCAATTGCCCACCTGGCGCATAAGCTCAGGGTTATTCAGCATGTGGCTAATCTCTGGGTTGCGCTCCATCAGCTGCTGCATCTGGGGGTTAGCCATGATCATCTGCCTCATGAAGTCTGGGTTGGACATCATGTTCTGGACCAGCGGGTTCTCCATGATCTGGGACAGCATCTCCGGGTTGGACATCAGCTGTCGCTGCATCTGCTGCTGAAGCTCCATAAAGTTTGCCGAGCCCATCCCCAGGTGACCGAGTCCGGCGATGCCGCCAAAGCCAGCTAAGGGAGGACAGAGAGAAAGGAACAGCTCGGAAATAAATGCACCAAGGAAGAAAGGGTTGCCTGGTGCCAGCTGGTATGAGCTAGTCTGTGCAGCCACCACTGTATGAAGCCTCGCCCAACCCCCAGACAACACAGGAAATCCGCTGCTACAGCTTCCCGAATAGGTGGCCGTTCAGCCTCTAATGCAGGAGAGCCCATCGCCTTCTACAGCAGTGTGTTCCACTGCCAAACAGCTCATATCACTTTTTCATCAAAATCCCATTTCTTGTATGGTCCAAGTTCTACCCCCTGCGGCAACAGAGAACAGGTCTGCTCCATCATCGATGTGACAACCCTTCACATGTTTGAAGATGGCTATCGTATTTATTTATTATTCTCCGCCCATCAGCCAAAAGGCTCCCTGGGCAGTTTACAAAACAAAGCAACACTAAAACAAAAACATCAACAATATAAAAACACAGACATATTAAAATGTAACAAGAGAAATCCAAGCAGCCAAAATAAATTCAATCCAGAGGTACAGTGGTAATAATAAAATCAACCATTAAAATGTTGGACAAATAAAAGGGTCTTCACTTGGCGGCTGAAAGAATAGAGGGTAGGTGCCAAGCGCACCTCTTTGGGGAGCTGATTCCATAGATGGGGTGCCACAACTGAGAAGAGGTATTGCCTCTTAACCTTCTCTTCTCCAGGCTAAACATACCCAACTCCTTCACCCTTTCCTTGTAGGACTTGGTTTCCAGACCCCTCACCTGGGAAGTGTCTGAGGAGATGGGAAATGCAGAGGCTAACCCAAGACCCATCTTGCCCATACAGTTAAAAGGGCTCCACTTTTTGCCGTCCTTGAGAAACCCATCAGCCAACCTAACTCGCCCTACTCACACAAGATGGAGGTGGCCCCACCAGGTGTTCCTTCTGCTGCTGGGCCTGGTGTGGTTCCCAATCCACTGCTCCTCCGGCTGCTGTTCCCTCCATCCGAGAGTGTGTTGCTGGATGTGGACGGCTGAGGTGGGGCTGCAGGAGAAGCAGGGGCTGCAGAGGGGGCAATGGTAGCAGCAGTAGTAGCAGTAGCAGTGGCGGCGGCGGCAGGAGGAGCAGCAGTCACTGCTGAAGGATCTTGAGCCCTAAGAATAAAGCCAAGTGACAGGTGAGAACGGATGGTTCTATCTGGAGGGCAAAGGAAGGAGTTGTCCTACTGGGCTTTTGACCTGGACTCAGCTGTTATGGGGGCATATAGCTCTCCTCGAAGTGAAGGACAACAACCCACTCCCTGCAAAGTGCTTTCAAACGTTCCAGTGTATTCACGAATTCTAGGAACCTGGTGAGCAGAACGCCCACATTTTGCAATGTGGAAAACCAAGCCACACACAAGAAGTCTACTAGAATTAAAATTAAGCACTGTATACTTTTCATCCTTTTAAAAAATATAATTATGTAGAAAATGTTTACTCTTCCTTTAATGGTAAAAATGGCCTAAAGGCAGCTTTCATTAAGATAGTCCTTCAGAGACAAATTATTTTTACAATTCCAAGCTGGGATCAGAAAGAAGGATTAGGGAGTAGCAAGCAACAGTATCCTGCGTAGCACCCCAGACCAAGCAGCAGGCAAAGGGCGTAGGGTAAGAGCTTGGAAAGGCTCCAGCTGCATGCAGCCGGAACACTGTCGTCAGAAACACAGCAGATCAACCACGGCCAGCAGGCAAGCAGGAGTGATTTGAAAACATTGGGGAGTTATCAGTAAAGATTATCCACACTATGAGCAGAACTTGCTTGAGTGGTTCTGCATAGCACTTACTTCTGTGGTGTTTTGATCACCAGATGCACTGTTAGCCCGTCTTTGATCCCATGCTGATTCAACGTATCCCCGTCCTTCAGAATCTTCCCAGCAAAGATCAGAACCAGCTGATCCTGTTTGGCTTTGAACCGCCTGGAAATCTCTTCTTTGAACTAGAAAAAGGCATTTTGGAAGGTCACAAGGGATGGCCCATGCTTCCCTCAGTCACAAGGGATGGCCCATGGCGGCAACCTCCTGCCCTCCTCAAGTCCTGCTGCTCTTCCACCTCCTTCCCAGGTCCTGTCTCCACACCCACACAGCACCCACAGAGAAGCACCCACCCCTCAGAGAAGTCCTTCGGAATACCTGTTTTCGACCACCCTCCCCTTGATCGTAACCCAGCCTCCACCTGCACCCCAGCCTCCTCCTAGCCCCCAAATTGCCTTTGTTCTTGAATGCCACAGAAGCATCAGCCAGGAGGTCCCAGGATTAAATCTCATCTTTACTATAAAGGCATTCATTGCTGGCTGATGTGGTGCTGCTGCTATTTTTAATTGATTATACTGTTATGTTGTGTTTAATCTTATATGGTTAGTGATACTGCTGCCTCCTTGGTATTGTTAACTTTGCAGCTAGTGGCATTACTGTGATGGGAATTTTATATATGGGAAGCCACCTTGAGAGGATGTAACCCCAAAAAACAGCCTTTAAGTATTTTAAATAAAACTACCACAAAACACACATAGCTGCCCTCTGGAAAGCTGCTCTCAGCCTTTTCCACACGGGGAAATCATTCGGGCCTGCTTGTCAGGATTCTGCGAAGAGCTCTGAATGCTTGAGAAAGCAGCTCCCCGAAAACTGCCCGCTCCCCTCCATCTCCGCCTGCCCCACAGACGCTGCTGCAGTC
Organism: Shinisaurus crocodilurus; assembly: GCA_021292165.1. Lineage (NCBI taxonomy): Eukaryota > Metazoa > Chordata > Lepidosauria > Squamata > Shinisauridae > Shinisaurus > Shinisaurus crocodilurus. The sequence continues at coordinate 25,629,548 of CM037882.1, forward strand.
CAGCCCCACTTTGCCTCCTTCTCCAGCCACGGAGCCCAGCGCGAGCCGCCTCGCCGCTTGGCCCCCACCTCGGGATGGATGGGGAGTGGATGGAAGGCCCACCCCGCCTCGTGGCCAGCCGGCCCGCCCTTCTTCCTCCTCCTCCCCCTCGCCAAGCGGGCCACCCCCCGGGCTGCGGCGTGCCTTCCTTGGGGCCCTGAACTCCCCCCGGCCCCCTTTTCTGTGTTAGAAAAATTGGGCCTCTCCTGCTCTCCTCCGGGCTCCCGGCCGGACCGCCGCCCGACCCAGGCTCGCTCCCCGTCACAACCGCCATTCAGCCCCTTCTCCCACGGGCTCCGCGGAGGGGGAAGGGTCCCCGGCAATAGCGCTCCCCGCGGGGCTTTGTTTCCCCCCTCCGGCCTGACCGACCTCTCTGACGGAGACGCGCTCGCCGGTGAGAATCTCCTCCTTGTCTTTCGGGGTCTTCACCGTCACGCGGATCAGGAGTCCCGTCGGGCCCGCCTCCGGGCCGCCCACACCCCCGTCGCCTTCCCCGCCGCCGCCCGGCTGCGAGGAAGACGAGGAGCCCGGCCCGCCGAGACCGCCGCTCAGCTCCGCCATCTTGGCCGCCCGCCCACCGGCCACCGAGGAGGCAGCACCAGACCGGCCCCGCCGGCGGCGTCTACCATAGAGACGGAGGGGAGGCTGCGCGGGCCCGCCGCGGCACTTCCGGTTTCTCGTTCCGGACTTCCTTCCGGCGTGCCCCGGAAAGCCTCCCTCGGCTCGGCTCGCCTCCGGGTCTCGATGCGGATGTACTGCGCTTCCGGTTTAGCGAATGGAAAAGCCGGCGGCGGCGGCGGCCTCTCTACCTTCCTAGAGAGGCGTAGAGATGGCGTCCGCATGACGACGCCCCCGAACTCGCTGACTTGGCCGAAAAGCCATCCCGGCGTTTAAAGAAAGGGCTCGGCAGGAAACCGCTCTCGCCTTGACCGGAAGTGCAGTGCGCGTGCTTCCCTTCCGCTTCGCAGGAGAAACCGCACCCAGGGAGCAGAGCGAGAGCGGCGTGGAGGACAGAGCGCCCTCCCGGCTCGGTGGAGCCGCTGCAGAGTGGGAGAGGAGGAAGTGGCCGCGGGGGCCGGAAGTGGCGGGGGGGCGTGGAGATCTCCCAGCGTGCGCGGCGCTCCCGAGCGTGGTCCGCTGCCGAGGCCCGTCCCTGCGAAAGATCGCCATGCTGCGCCCCAAGGCCCTGACCCAGGTGCTGAGCCAGGCCAACACCGGCGGGGTCCAGAGCACCCTGTGAGTGAGTGGGGGGGACTGCTGCTAGAGAGGGGTGGGTAGGCAGAGGGCTGCTGCTGCTGGAGAGGGGGTTAGGCGGGCGGCGGCGGCGCCTCGCCCTAGAAGAACGAACCCCGGATGGGCCCTGCACTCCGAGGCGCCAAGCTCGGCGGGGCTTGCTCCCCAGTATTCCTGCCGCGAGGGGCGGGCGGGGGTCAGGATTCCGCCTCCGCCAACCGTGCGCCCCTCTGAGGCCCTGGCGTACGGCAGCACGCGCAGCCTTGGCCAAGCTGCTTGGGGATGATGGGAGTTGCAGTCCGATGCGTCCGTGGTGCGAGGCTGCAGTAGAGAAATTCAGGGGAGGGGCCTCCGCTCGACTTCACTGCTGCAGGTGATAATTGGGTCTGAACGAAAAAAGCTTCGTGTTTTCACGCTTTGTTAAGTGGCGTTTTCTCGTACAAAACTTAGAGGATGACCTATTATGCCCAGCCTTCTTCAGGAGCGGAGAGGGTGCAAAGGAAGCCTCGCTGGTCCAGTGTATGGGACAGTCGATCTAGAATCACCGCCTAAAAGTTAAAAAATAAATAAGTCACTTACTGTATAAATGCATTTAACTTACAGTGACCCCCCCACGCACCCCAGTATACAAGCATTATGGGCTGGCTTGCATGTAGTAGCTCACTGAGGGTTTTCTTAGAGGGGGGGCAACTTCCAGGGGTTGGGGGGCTACATTGTCTCAGACCCCTCCAGGAGCCACACCCCTGTACTTCCCCCCACCATCCCAAAGGGTGTTCTGAAGCAACATCTCCCATGGGGAAGGCCTGCAGAGTCCCATCTGGCAGCAACACAGCAACAAGCTTTCTCTGTGGTAGCACCATCCCTCTGGAATGACCTTTTCCCAACCATTAACTTATCTAAATGTTTTTAGATTATTATATGCTTTTATAATGATGCATTATTTTATGCATTGGTGTAAACCACTTCAGGATTTTAAAAAAGGGAAGAACTGTGTTAATATTTTTTTTAAAAACACTCAGGATACTTACTGGTTCTAATTCTTTCAGTTTCTCTCCCCCCCCCCCCCAGGCTTCTGAACAATGAGGGCTCTCTCCTTGCATATTCTGGTTATGGAGACACAGACGCCAGAGTCACAGCTGCTATCGCCAGCAACATCTGGGTGGCTTATGACAAGAACGGGCACCAAGCATTCAATGAGGACAACTTGAAGTTCATCCTAATGGACTGTATGGTATGTCTCATAAGTCCTTCAGTGTCCCCGAGGCCTGCTATGCCACTGTTCTCTTGTGAAGCTTTGGAAACTCAGAGCATCCATGTCTGGGCCAGGGCAAAACCTTAGATCTCCAGGTCTGGCTAGAAGTGCACCTTTTCATGGGATGGCAGCATGTTTCCTGTATACAACAAAATGGTGCTCCTCAAGATACTTGAGTCATATCGAAGAGATGGAATGTGGTGGTTTTTTATTTATTCATTTCATTTCTGTACCACCCAATAGCCGAAGCTCTCTGGGCAGTTTACAACAGTGCTTAAAACAAGGCCAAGATACACTAAAACAGGCGTATGATTATTTTACAATAAATTAAAACCAGTATAAGAGATTTAAAAACAGTTAGGCCAGAGATAATAATTTTTAATGCAGAATAGACCTGTTAAGAACACCTGACATGTATGCCCCATCAAGCCATTAAAAATAACCCCAGATGTTCTTAAATGCCTTAACACAGAGGGTTGTCTTAACCTGGTGCCAAAAGGATGACAAGGTTGGTGCCAGGCAGGCCTCAGTGAGAAGATCATTCCACAATAAGGGGGGCTGCCACTGAGAAGGTGGCCCTTGTTGCCACGCTCTGAGCCTCCCTCGGAAGAAGGCCTCAGATGTTGAGCGATAGATTGCGGTTGGGAGAGGTGTTCCGTCAAGTATTGCCGTCCCAAGCTGTGTAAGTTATAGGTTAAAACCAGCACCTTGAATTGGTCTTGGAAACATAAGCAGCCAATGCAGGTGTGCCAGGATTTGTGTTATATGTTCAGACCTTCTGGTCCCAGTTATTAGTCTGGCTGCCACATTTTGCACAAGCTGCAGCTTCTGAACAGTCTTCAAGGGGAGCCCCACTTAGAGTGCATTGCAATGATCTAACTTAGAGATCACCAGAGTGTAGATTACTGAAACCAGGCTATCCCTGCCCAGATAGGGGCATAGCTGGGCCACCAGCCAAAGCTGGTAGATGGCACTCTGTGCCACTGAGGCCAGCTGAGCCTCAAGTGGCAAAATGGCTCAAAGAAAACCCTCAAGCTACCTTCTCCTTCAAGGGGAGTGCAACCCCATCCAGAACAGGTTGAACACCCTCCATCCTGTCAGAGGAACCACCCACTACCAGCATCTCAGTCTTGTCTGGATTGGGCCTCAATTTGTTAGCCCTCATCCAGTCCATTGTTGCAGCCAGGCACCGGTTTAGTATATCCACAGCCTCACCTGCTGGAGATGAAAAGGAGAAATAGAGCTGCATGTCATCAGTGTACTTATGGTAATGCACTCCAAAACTCCAGATGACTCCACTCTGTGGTTGTGGGTTGCCCCATCCAAATGGAGCAGATTCCCTCTGTTTGCCCCAGCAACCCATTAGCCTGGGCCAGACTGCCGTAGGCCCTGTGTACCTGAGCAGCTGCTTCATGCAGAGGCCTGAAGCCAGGGTTGAGTTGGTCTGAGTAAGGCAGTGACTCCATTATGAGAGAATGCCTGTAAAGAATTCTGAAGGCTTCCCCACTGCCCAGCAGAGATTGCTGGTGGGCATAGAAATTGCAGGCACGGTGATGGGAGCAGCTGTGGCCTTGCTCCACCTGATACTTCTTGCACTTCTTAGTAGCTAGTTTTCCCAAGGAGTTGGGAACAGGGAAAATTGAGCAACAGTCAAGAGCCAGAGAGAGGTAGTCCGCAGTGCTTCCTTCCATAGCTCTGGGATTTTTTATCTCCTTCAGCCTTCTCTCATCTTTTTATGTGCAAATTTTGATATTTTTTTGAAATAGCACCATGATGAAGCACCTTGCTGATCCAAAAATGCCCAACAAAATCAGTCTTTTCTCTCCTACTGCTCGTCTGCTCTTCCCTCACTGACTTCATTTGGACATTGTGCCAAACTGTGGCTTCAGTAACTTCACAGGCAGTGAAACTAAACCATGGTTTGTGTTGTAGACTTGCCAGTGAATTGTGTCTGAACCTTTTTCTTTTTCACCTGGCTCCACTGCGTGTCCCTGGGTGCTCTGACTTGCATGACTGCTGGCAAAACCGTGCTGTGTATCACCGTATTATCAGACTGACTTCCTGCGGCAACAGAGCCAATGACGTGCCAGCCCAGAAACCTTTGGTCTGCTCCCACCTGTGCCAGTCATGTGATTACTTTCCCACCCATACCCTTTCCTTGCCATTTTCACCTTTCCCTGCTAAGGAGGGTTTTTTTTTTCTTGCAATGCAGCTCTGAGAGGCTTTGGGGGAGGTTACATGGTGGACCCTTGTGGTGGTGAGGGGTCTGTTTCAATTCTTTTCTTCCCAGCTCTTTGTCTACTCAGTTCTTCCCACTGGTTGCAAAGTTTTTCAAGAGTAAAATGCTGTCATCTGAGTACTTTGCTACCCAGGACTTTCTTTGCACTAGGAGCCAGCTTAAGAGATCGGAACTGAAAATGCATGCTTGGTAAATAACCAGTGAGGTGGCGTCTTTTATTTCCCTCCACTCTGGACTGGGGTACTCTGAGGCAGAGCAGTGCCCCTGCCCATGAATTTGGGCAATAGCACAAAGCCCAGTTTGCAGAAGTGACGATTTGCAACCCCCCTTCAGACTATGGCTTTTCTTTCTGGTTAGCTGGCCGCTCTGAAACCCAGGGTTTGCCAATTCAGACCTCTCAGCAAATAGGCAAGTTTTGCCAGCAATGGTTTGGCATAGCAGTTGAATTGATTCTCTGCCTGTTGCTGGGGGAGTCCTTGGTGTTCTCAGCTGACAGCTGCCACCTGGCGACTGCAGTATGTAGAGTGCAATATCTACCTTAACCAACAGGCCTGATGTGTGTTCGGCTGGGAAGCATCCATCTCTGTGTAGCCTAGCAACTGCCAGCAGTGGCCGTGGAGTGAGTACCATAGGCATTGTGCAACTGCCACTAATTTCTGTGTCACCTAGCAACAGCCACCAAAGGAGGCCTGTGAGTGCCATCCACTCACAGACCTCTGGTCAGAATTTCTGTTCCTTTAAGAACTGCGAAATGTGGAGCTTTCTACGGGTCCAGTATCTCCCACCATCATGACCACCTCTGTTAGTGCTCCTAAAGGGCCAACCCGCCAATTGGTATAGAACAGGGGTAGGCAACTTGTCGCCCTCTACACATTTTGGCCTACAACCACCATCATCCCTCACCGCTGGCTAGGGCTGATGGGAGTTGTAGACCAAAGCATCTGAAGGGCCACAAGTTGCCCATCCCTGGTATAGAGCAACACTTCTGGGGTGGGAAATCTATGGATTCTGCAGTCTGTGAATCACTTTCTGTGCACTCTTATTTTCTTCTTTTTCTCCTGTTCCATCTCTCTTTCCCATCCTGCAAAACAAACAAAATCCAAGGAGGGCCGTGTTGCAATCACCCGAGTTGCCAACCTGCTGCTGTGCATGTACGCAAAAGAGACAGTGGGCTTCGGCATGTTGAAAGCAAAGGTAAGATCCCTTTGGCTTGTTCAGAGGCCCTTGGTTGGCTCCCAACTTGGGCTTGCTCTTTTTGCTTCCTGGCTTAGCTCTTGTGGGCAGTCCAACTTGGAAGGGACATGAGTAAATGGGCGTGTTGGAACTGGTTGTAATAACTCATTCCAGGCGGGGTTGCCATGTTAGTGTTGCAGCAAATCCAGCTGAGAGTCTTATGTGAACTTAAGACCAAGGGATCTGTTGTGCCAGAAGGTTTGGTGGATCAGAGCCCGCAGGTCTGACTATTCTCTTGGCCTTTGAGCTTTGTTTTAATGGAAGTTTTTTATTACAATTTTTTGAACAATAAAATAAAGTAACAGACAAAAATGGGAGGAAGGGGGAACAGGCTAAGTGGTTTGACTACATAAATTGGAAAGACAAATATAATGGACTACTTGGTCTTCCAATTGACACAAGACTCTTTGTTCTTCTTGTAGTAATTGTGGGCAGCAACGAGTCATCCATCGATTCAAAACCAGTTGACAGATTATTAGGCCTCTGATCCTATGCGCAATTAGCTGAGAACTTGGTGGTTCCTACCTTGAAGGCAGTGAGAGGCTGCCTCTGACATGGCCTTTGACTCTGTTTTGTGGCCTTGTCTGGGGTGTGCCTGGGGCAAGTACCACTGGCCCCCACCCTGGTCAGACGACTGCCTCAGCACTGGTGCAGTCACCACTCCAGAGGCCTGCCGCTGCCACGTCTTTCTCTTGACTTGGCTGTTGGTGTGGGAATGCCCTTGTCTGTGCCTGCTTTCATTTCCCATCCGCTCAGCATTCCCATTGCATTCTTGAGGCGGAGCAGCGACTACATCTTTTCAAACATCTCAGCAAACCATGTTTGGTTAGCCCTTTTCAGGCTCTGGTTTCTGATTCTGATTTACCATCTTACCGCAGTTCAGACATGATAGCAAGCCCCAGAGTGTGACATCTGATTTGAGCCAGTGTCTAGTTTATCTGAATTGTGTGAGGACCACATCATCAGCCAGCCTGCCCTTGTGCTTTTTTCCAGGCTCAAGCTTTGGTCCAATACCTCGAAGACCCCCTCACCCAAGTGGCCGCTTCCTGAGCTGGCGGGACTGCTCTCGCTCGGAGCTGTTCTCCAAAGAAGCTTTTCTGCCTTGTGGACTCTGCCTCATGGATCGTGTGGGGCGCTAGTGTGTGTATTTCAAAAGTGAAAATGATAGTGAGAAGAGAATAAAAGGGTGTTCTTAGTGGCTTGAGTTCTGTCTCTTTGAGGAGGGTGGAAGGGCCTGGAGCTGCTTTGGGAGATGTTTTACAGCCCAAAGCAATCTTAAGGGTGGAACTGAGCTGTTAACAATAAAACAAATCATTTCATAAAAGTCAGACTGGGTTGCTAACCTGTTAGATGGATGGAAAGCAGTAGACCGTGGGCCATCCCGGTGGGCATCACCTGGTGGATTGGGGCCTCAGGTGGGCCATGCCCTGGCATCACCACCCTTTTCGACAGCATGAAGGCAAAAGTGGGGAGTATTGCATCCACGGAGATGGGCGCACATGGTAGAAAATTACAGCTACAATCCTACACATATTTACTTGGCGTAAATCCTACTGAACACAGTGGGGCTTACCGGTACTTCCAAGTAAACATGCATAGCATTGGGCTACGCAGTTGGGTTCCACGTTGCAACCTGAGCCTGGCATTGAACATGTAACCAGAAGAGCCTAGAGACAAACTTTTTTTTTAAGTTTCTGTTGCTAAGCTGGGAATCTGTACTGAAGGTGTCCTCTTGGTGGCAGCAAAGGGTCAAAAAGGCATTTCCATTCCTTAAATGTTCCTTCTGGGTTACTTGGCCAGTTCCCCTTGTCTCAGGGCTGGCCTCCTTTGAGTGAAGAGGACACAGCTGAAGAATCCCGGTGGGAGCGGGTGTGGCTGAACCTTCTCACACCTGACTTCTCCATGCAAAGGTTCCCACCCCCCACTCAGGCTAGACTTATTTCCCATTTAAGACCCCAGCTGGGGAAACGGATTTATAAATCACTTGGTAGACAGGAGGGGTGGTAAATGCCCCCCCCCCCCAGGTTTTGCCCTGCAAGGTTCTTACAACTAATGGCACACTGAGGGGATGCTAGGCTGATTTTTGTGCAAAGCTCCCTGGAATGTGTATTACTGGGGTCTCAAATGAGCTTCTGCCTGTTCTAGAGCACACAAGGAGAAGCTGCTGGAAACAGCTTAGATTTGAATTCCAGGTGCTTAAAGTGCCAGTAACACTCTGGGCCTAGCACAGCTGACCTATGTGCTTGTTTCTGCACTCCGTTCTACTTTGTCAACATGTGTGTTTGCAAATAAACTATTGCAAATGCACACATTCGGGCTGCCATCTTAGATGCACTCGGGAAGGGTTAGGAAGGCTGCACAGACCCATCCGGGAACAGTGCATGCGTGAATGTTTCACAGCTGCAGAACCACTCTGGTGCCTGCCACATTAACGGGGGGGGGGGGGGGGGCGGGCAGGCTTTGCAGCTTTCCTAAGTTGCATGGTGTGGAGGCATAATCCTCTGAGCAAACAACCATTTGCAGATATAGTCTGTACACTTCCCAAATGTATCCTAGGATACAAAAACAAATTGCCCTGGGACTGTAGAGTTGAAGAGGCACAGCTGGTCTCTGCCACTGGCTAGACCAATAGTCACTGGCTGGCTGCACCAGGAAAAAACCTACGCTAGCGCAAAGGCTGAGGTCCAAAGAAGAACAAGAGAACTTAAGAACGCCTGGTGGAAAAAGAAAGCTGAAGAAATTCAACAACTTGCAGAATCTCATGATGCACGGGGCTTTTTTAAGGCCACAAGGGCCATTTATGGACCAAAAACCTATGGTACAAACCCTTTACAATCAAAAGATGGCACCAAACTCTTAAAAGACAAAGAGTCTATTGCACTGCGTTGGAAAGAGCATTATTATGACCTTTTAAATCGTAAATCTAAGGTGGATAATGAGATTTTTTCACAAATCCCGCAAAAACAAATTAAAGAGGAACTTGCAATACTCCCCACTTTGGATGAAGTAAAAAAAGCCATTAATCAAATGAAGAACAACAAAGCTAGTGGACCAGATGGGATTCCTGCTGAAATCTTTAAAGAAGGGGGCCCCGAACTTGTACAACATCTTCATAAACTCATCGAAAAAATCTGGATAAGAGAAGAGATCCCAGAAGACTTCAGGGATGCCATAATTATCACCCTCTTTAAGAAGGGTGATAGAACAGACTGTGGAAACTATCGGGGCATTTCTCTCTTGGCAACCGCAGGTAAAATATTTGCTAGGATTCTCGCAAACCGTCTTCTATCTATTTCAGAAGAGATCCTCCCTGAAACTCAATATGGTTTCCGCCCCTCTAGAGGGACAGTAGACATGATTTTTACTGCACGTCAGCTCCAAGAAAAATGCCGGGAGCAAAATCAACCCCTTTATATGGCATTTATCGATCTGGCTAAGGCCTTTGATACTGTAGACCGTACAGCTCTCTGGACTATCCTTATGAAAATTGGATGCCCCAATAAATTTGTGAATATCTTGCGACTTCTCCATGACAACATGACGGCAACGGTTTTGGACAACAACGGCTCTCATGGTGCTCCATTTAAAGTGGGATCAGGTGTTAAACAGGGATGTGTTATCGCCCCAACATTATTTGCCATTTTCATCGCCATGGTTTTACATCTTGTCAAGGGGAAACTTCCCACCGGTGTGGGAATTATATATCGAACAGATGGAAAGCTTTTTAATCTCAGCAGGCTGAAAGCAAAAAGTAAGGTAATTACAACCTCCGTTGTGGAACTTCAGTATGCTGATGATAATGTGGTCTCCGCACATTCAGAGGATGATCTCCAAATTATCCTAAATGCTTTTGCAGAAGCATATGAAAAACTTGGTCTCTCACTTAACATCAAAAAAACCAAAGTGCTTCATCAGCAAGTGCAAGCCAATCCTTTGGTGATGCCATCTATCCAGCTTGGCGGGACAATACTGGAAAATGTCGATCATTTTCTCTATCTTGGCAGCTATCTTTCTGTTACAGCTAACATCGACAGTGAAATCCAGCATCGTCTGAGCTCCGCAAGTGCCGCATTTTCTCGAATGAAACATAGAGTGTTCGAGGATCGGGATATTTGTAAGAAGACCAAAACACTGGTTTATGAAGCCATTGTATTACCAACTTTATTGTATGCCTGCGAAACATGGACTATCTATAAACGTCACTTCCACCTCCTTGAAAGGTTTCATCAATGTTGCCTCCGGAAAATCCTGCGAATTACTTGGGAAGATAGGCGAACAAATGTCAGTGTACTGGAAGAAGCAAAGACTAGTAGCATTGAAAAAATGATCCTTCAACGCCAACTTCAGTGGACCGGTCATGTTGTTCGAATGCCTGACTGCCGTCTCCCAAAGCAGTTACTTTACTCCCAACTCAAGGATGGAAAGCGGAATATCGGTGGTCAATATAAGAGGTTTAAAGATGTTCATAAGGCTAATCTAAAAAAATGCAATATAAGCATCGAAAACTGGGAAGCTCTGGCCCATGAACGATCTAACTGGAGGTTGGCCTTTCACAAAGGTTCCATGGACTTTGAAGAAGCCCGAGTGCAAGGTGAAAGGGAGAAACGTGCTAAGCGAAAAGCACGTCAAATGAATCCTTTACAGGACCATCTTCTATCTGGTAACCTGTGTCCTCACTGTGGGAAGCTGTGTGGATCTAGAATTGGCCTCCACAGTCACTTACGGACCCATCGCTAGAGTCTACACAATCTTCTTTAGAATTTCCTCCTTTTATCCCGGAAGACAATCTTACTCGGTCACGAGTGATCGCCTGATGATGATGATGATGATGATGATGGCACCAGGAAGAGTGGCGTTACCCCATTCATTGGCTGCAGGGAGCTTGCTTCCCGTGTGCTGCCTCTTGGCCTGGGACTGCAGAACTGAAGGGAAGTGCCTTCCGCCTCTTGTCATCTAGGGGGCCAAGGGCCTCTGGGAGGTTGCACCTCCAGCTCCAGCCTTCCAGGAAGAACATCATGGTAAGGGGGAGACCGCCTTGGCCGGCGAAGGTGCAGCTGCTCCAACACTTGCTTTCTTCTGCCCTCTTCATTCCTTTTTCCTTTTGTATCATGTCATGTGAGCCTGCAGTCAGTGTCTGTGCTGTCTTTTAATATCTGTGTGTTGTGCCTCCAGTAGGTCAGACAGAGACCAGCCTGTGCCGGAGTGTGTTTGGGGTGGGGTCAGGCTAACTGCAGCCTGACCCAGCTGGGCAGCCTTACCAATCAGCACCTACTCAAAAGGCAGGTCCCAAACACACTCAGATGCTGGAAGCAATTGTTTGTTACAGCTACCACCAGACGCTCTTGATATTCCTGACCTCGGACCCCTGTACCTTTGATCTTCGGAACGACCCTGACTATGCTTGTGCCTGACCCCTAACTGGTTTACGTTTGCTCGGTTTTGGACTAATATATCTTGGCTTGGACACGCGGACTGTTATAACGAGAACGGCTTATCTTGACACTGGGCGGATTTACGACAGCTTGCTTCCAGCCACTTACCAAAATAAAAACGGAGAGGAGCAGCAGCAGCCGTCCCAGATGGAAAAGCTTGTTCAGGACAACCTGCTGTTGCAGGGGCAGGTAACCCAACTCATAGCAGCCGTTCAGGCTTTGCAGGCCCAGCCGGCCCCTGCTGCCGCTGCCCCCGTCCTAGTGAGAAAGCAGAAATGCCCCTTAGCTGTGCCAGAGAAGTTTGATGGCACACCTGCTCAGCTCCCGGTGTTTTTGGCTCAGGGCCAGCTGTTCATGAGCTTGAAGGCCGAGGCTTTCCCCGATGATAAGACCAAGGTGGGGTTTCTTATCAGCCTGCTCACGGGCTCTGCGGCCAAATGGGCGACTCCCCTGCTGCTGGAACAGAGCCCGGTGTTGGGAGACTTGGCTGCTTTTACTCGGCAGCTCAAGGCCATGTATGAGGACCCTGTGAAGGCAGTCACTGCCAATCGACGAATCCGTGAGCTACGGCAAGGCCGGCGCCCCCTAGTGGACTATGTGACAGAATTCCGCCTGCTCCAGCAGGACTTGCAGTGGAATGAGGAGGCCTACATAGACCAATTCCAGGAGGGGCTGTCTGGGGAAATACTGGATGGGCTCACTTATGTGGACCGGCCTTCCACATTGCAGGACCTGATACACCTCTGCCTCAAGATAGAAGGGAGAGTGGAGAGCCGGCGGGCCCTTTCCCGCTCCAGATACAGCCTTGGGGGTCCCGCTCCCAGAAACCTGCTGGGAGAGGTACCCATTCTGAAACCCGCCTCACCCGAAGAACCCATGCAATTGGGGGGAGCTCGCCCCCACTTGTCGCCCGAGGAGAAACAACGGCGTCAGCAACTCAGCCTCTGCCTCTATTGCGGGCAGAAGGGACATTTTGCCGCTCATTGCCCCGCCAAGGTCCGAGCCAGCACGCTTCCGGAAAACTGCCGGGCCCCAGCCCTGAAGGGCCCCTAGGCCGGGATGAGACCAACTCCACAGAAGCCCAATGCCCACCAACCTCTCCTGCCAGCCATGTGACGGTGCCCATACTCCTGACAGTTCCAGGGCAAGGGATCCTGCGAGTCCAGGCCATGCTGGACTCGGGCGCTAGCAGCAACTTCATGGATGCCTCTTTCGCAGATCTGCACCATGTCCCACGCCGACTCCTGGAGCACCCCGTCCTCGTGGAAACTATCGACGGGCGGCTGTTGTCCTCCAGACCGGTGGTTCAACAGACAGAACCCTTGACCATGGACTTGGAAGGGCACCGGGAAACCCTCCAGTTGTATCTGGCTGCCGCTCCCCATTTTCCGGTGGTCCTTGGGTTGCCTTGGCTCCAGCGCCATGATCCTTTGATCCAGTGGTCAACAGGTCATATCACATTTCCCTCACACCATTGCCGAGACTGCTGCTTGACCCAGACAGTGCAGGCCTGCTCGTCCGTTGAAGGGGAAGGACTTCTGGAGGGGCTACCCCTCAAGTATCAGGACTTCCGGGATGTCTTTGGGAAGAAGGAGGCTGACCAATTGCCGCCCCATCGGCCCTACGACTGTCCCATTGACCTGGTTCCGGATGCCAAGATTCCGGTGGGTCGAATCTACTCCCTGTCAGAACCAGAGTTAGCAGCCCTGCGGGACTTCATCGAGAAGAAGCTCCAGCGGGGGTTTATCCAACCCTCCACTTCACCAGCAGCTGCACCCGTCTTGTTCGTCAGGAAAAAATGTGGGGAGCTCCGCCTGTGCAATGACTACCGGGCCCTGAACCGCATCACTGTGCGGAATAGGTACCCTCTGCCCTTGATCCCCGAACTACTGGAACGGCTCCGTGCCGCTCAAATCTTCACCAAGCTGGACCTCCGGGGAGCATATAATCTGGTCCGCATTCGAGCAGGGGACGAATGGAAGACCGCGTTCCGTACAAGGTACGGCCATTTTGAATATACCGTAATGCCGTTTGGGCTATGTAATGCGCCCGCGGTCTTCCAGCATCTGATGAACGACCTCTTCCGGGATTGTCTAGACCACTTCGTGATTGTCTACCTGGACGACATTTTAATTTACTCCCAAAAACCGCAGGAACATGTCCAGCATGTACGCACTGTCCTGCAGCGGCTGCGAGAGTCCCAGTTGTTCGCCAAGCTCGAGAAGTGCGAATTTGACCTCACCACCATGGATTTCTTAGGCCACCGCATTTCCCCCTCGGGACTTCAGATGGATCCCGCCAAAGTACAGACCGTCCTACAGTGGCAGGCCCCAAGGAGTGTCAAGGACATTCAACATCTCCTGGGCTTCACAAACTACTATCGCCGGTTCATCTCCCACTTTTCACAGCTCACTGTACCCATCTCGGACCTGCTCCGCACCAAAGGGCCCTTCCAGTGGACGGAGGCCGCCCAATGGGAGTTCCAGCACCTGAAGCAGGCCTTCACGTCGGAGCCTATCTTACAGCAGCCCGATCCGGCCCGACCCTTCATCGTGGAAGCGGATGCGTCTGACAAAGCCGTGGCCGCTGTACTGTTGCAACCAGTAGAGGGGGACCAGACCCTTCTCCCATGTGCATTTCACTCCCGGAAACTCAACGACTCCGAGCAGAATTACACCGTGTGGGAGAAGGAGTTGCTGGCCATTAAAGTGGCCTTTGAGGTTTGGCGCCATCTACTGGAAGGGGCCCGATACCCAGTACAGGTGCGCACGGACCACCGGAACCTCGAACATCTGCAGACGGCCCGGCGCCTCAACCAGCGACAGGTCCGGTGGTCCATCTTCTCCCGGTTCCAGTTCACTGTGACATACTTACCCGGGCGGCACAACAAATAGGCGGATGCGCTGTCCCGGAAGCCCGAGTACCTGGCGGGGAAAGACGAGACCCCTTTGCGTTCCATCCTACCTTCTGAGGCGGACCGAGCGCGTGTGCAACAACAGCAGGACTCGTTTGCTCAGAAGCACATCCTTGCCCTGCGTGCTGGGAACTCGGACTTAGACACTCCGTTCTCCTTGCTGGAGAGGCTCTTGTATCACCGGGACCGTCTCTACCTCCCTCCAGGTGCTCTCCGGGGTGAGGCGCTGCATCTATGCCACGACAGTCGGCCGGCGGGGCATTTTGGGACCTACAAGACCCTCCACCTGCTGTTACGGGACTTCTGGTGGCCACGACTTCAGGCGGATGCCAAGGCCTATGTGGCAGCCTGTGATACCTGCCGCCGGGCGAAGGCACACCCGGGGTGCCCACAGGGGCTCTTAGTCCCGCTCCCAACTCCCCAGGGACCTTGGCGGTCTGTGTCACTGGACTTTATCACTGACTTGCCCGTGTCCCGGGGCCAGACTTCCGTGCTGGTAGTGGTGGACCTGTTCAGCAAGATGGCACACTTCCTCCCGTGTGCAGGACTCCCCTCAGCTCGAGAGACGGCTCAGCTGTTCATTGCCCAGATCTTTCGTCTCCACGGCCTTCCTGGCTGCCTGATCTCGGATCGGGGGCCCCAATTTACTTCCCGGTTCTGGCACGCCTTGTTCCGGTCTTTGGATGTCGAAGTACATCTATCATCGGCCCATCATCCCCAGTCTGATGGCCAGACAGAACGAACAAACGCGACACTGGAACAGTACTTGCGCTGCTACACCAGCTTCCAGCAGGATGATTGGGTGGATCTCCTACCCCTTGCGGAGTTCGCTTATAACAACTCGACGCATGTCTCCACGCGGCTGACTCCGTTCTTCGCCACGTACAGTTATCACCCCAGGTTCTTCCCTTCAGTCCTGCCCCCGTCAGCAGTTCCTGCCGCGAATCTTGCTGCCCAGGAGTTGCATGCCGTACAGGCCGTTTTGAAAGATCAACTAGACCTGGCCAAGGAAGCGTATAAGAAGGCGGCTGACCGCCACCGCCAGGAGGGTCCTCCCTTGCGAGTTGGGGACCGGGTCTGGCTATCTACAAGGTTCCTCCGCTCCCAGAGGCCATCCCGGAAATTGGATGCACGCCATGTCGGTCCCTTCACCATCTCCCGCCAGGTCAACCCCGTGGCATTCCAGTTGCAGCTCCCAGCGTCGCTTCATGTGCACCCTGTCTTCCACCGGTCCCTGTTGGTCCCTGCTGCTCCGCCGCACCCCTTGCGCACCCGCTCCAGGCCCCCACCGCCGATCGAGGTTGATGGGGAGGAGGAGTATGAAGTCGCCCAGGTTCTCGACTCCCGCAAGTTTCGGGGCCGGCTCCAGTACCTGATTGACTGGAGGGGGTATGCCCCAGAAGACCGCTCCTGGGAGGATGCATCCCAGGTGCATGCCCCACGTCTCGTCCGCCGTTTCCATGCACACTACCCGACTAAGCCAGGTCCCTTGCCACTGCCTGCGGGTCCCACAGACAGCTCCTCTATGGAGTCCTCAAACGAAGAGGACGGTTCGGAGTGGCCTGACCCAGATACCTCCGGGGAACTTCCAGCAGGGCAGTCTAGACCATCTTCCACCACCGAGCAGCCAGCGGACCCTACCCTGGGGGATCCTGTTCCACCCAGGGTCGTGCCGGACTCCCCTCCGCGTCCTGGGACATCTAGGCAACAGGACCCGGGCACGGTGGTGGTGCCCTCCACCGACCCAGCTCTCGATTTGGACTCTGAACCTCCTTTGCCCCCGCAGGACCGCCGGTGGTGGAAGCGGAAGATCCAGCAAGAGGCCACCCAGAGGAGTGTGCGGCTGCAACAAAGGTCTGTCCGGGAGGAGCTTTGGGGCCTTCGGAAGCTACCCCTTGGATTTCTCTCTGCTCCCCCAGCCAACACCCGTCCTGGGGGAGAGGCCGGAGGGGGTCTGTCCTAGGGATGGGGGTAGTGTTGTGCCTCCAGTAGGTCAGACAGAGACCAGCCGTGCCGGAGTGTGGTTGGGGTGGGGTCAGGCTAACTGCAGCCTGACCCAGCTGGGCAGCCTTACCAATCAGCACCTACTCAAAAGGCAGGTCCCAAACACACTCAGATGCTGGAAGCAATTGTTTGTTACAGCTACCACCAGACGCTCTTGATATTCCTGACCTCGGACCCCTGTACCTTTGATCTTCGGAACGACCCTGACTACGCTTGTGCCTGACCCCTAACTGGTTTACGTTTGCTCGGTTTTGGACTAATATATCTTGGCTTGGACACGCGGACTGTTATAACGAGAACGGCTTATCTTGACACTGGGCGGATTTACGACACTGTACAGCACTTTGAAAAAGTTGGACTCCTTAGAAGTATTAAATCAATAATGAGGGCTAGAAACTTGTCCTTTTTATTCTGAATGAAAACTTGATCCTCAAAGAATCAAAACTTTCTGTGCTAGATTCTGTATGGAATTCCGCATGCCCATGGAACAATCAAATATGAACAGGTTTAGTCAGTCCACCATCAAAGGAGAAGAGATGTACTTGTTATGAGTAACCTATTTAAGAGTCCAACCTTCTCTCACCCCAAAGCCTGTTGAAGTCTATGTGAATCTTTTAATCCACATCCTGTGGTGTTTGAATCACAGCCATTTAAGTAGCAGGAATGATTTGCTGTGCTGTGGTTTTATATTAATCGTTTAATGTTTTCCTTCTCGTGCTGTCCTGAATGACTTACCTGTGTGGGAAGAGAGATTTGAGTCCCCCTTCTTGTGCAGCATTACCAAATGCCAGGAGAATTCTGTAGCAATTATTTTCAAGTTGGTGCTTCTTTTCCTATTGGTGTGTTTAATTTTCAGTTGTTTGTTTTGTTATTAGGTTCTAAGGGCCAGTTTAATTGCACAGGAAGTGCCATGTGTGATAACCAGCTTGTTCCTACTGCTGTCCAGGTATTGCTGCTTCTGGATGGGAGATTGGCCAGGGACCCTACCAAAGCTGCTCTAAGCTCGTTAGGGTACAAATAATACAAAGTAAAGCAAATGACGATGACCCTTCACTTTTTGGATCTTTAACTGCTGTAATTTGTTACTTGAAATCCTGATTCTAGACTACAGAAACTTTATAGTAGTAAAACAACAGAATCTTTAGGCATCTTTAGTCACCAAGACATTTGTGATGCCACAAGCCAGGGCCATTTTCATTAGATTCCTGGGTTCACAATCTAGGGAACCCTGTGTGAAGGATGTGTCTGCATGGTGGTGTTAAACTGGTTTGATTGAACCTGGTTGGCTCATAGGTGTCCTCAAAGGAATCCAAGGATTTGGAGCATGGCAAGAGGGCTTTTTTGGCGATCCCCAACACGCACCTTCTGTGCAACAGCAGTTCCTAGTAGTCCTTAGTGAAGTCATGAAGGTTAAAACTGGTTTGGCACATGCCTGGACTTTGCATTCCTTGAGGGGTGGGTTAATTTGTTTCCCCTTCATTTCTTAAGCAGCAGCTGCCCCAGGGCAAGCCACTTCTGGGGGGTGGGATTCAGGATTGTTAGAAAGCAATTTGAAATCTGGCCTGGGTCTCCTGTTGAAAGACCACTTGAAACTGCTTGAACCTTGAAGTACATATGAAAAAATAGCTCTCTCTTTTGTAGCTCTAGAAAATTGGTGCTGCAATTGAAGCTTATCAAGCTGTGAATGGCAGGCTCTGAATTCTGCAATGTTTGGTGCTGAGAATTTTCATGTTCACCATCTTTAAAACATTGAGGGAAATGCCAGTCATTCCTGTAATGATGTTATTGCTTCTGTTTTTGAATATGGTTTATTTTTGACTTGCAAATAACAAACCCTCCAAGTTTGTTTTTTTGTAAAAAATAAAATAAAAATACTTCCAAAACTGATACCGAGTACTGGGACCTTCTGTTTACCTACCAACCCCCTCAGGTTGCATTTCCAACATGTTGCTGAAGTTATCATCCTTCTCTGCATTCTGCCCTTCCTGTCTAACTGGATTGGTTATTTAGGTTTATGGCAGGGAGGCTAGGAATTAAGTATGTTTGTGACAGTGCTGCTGAGAGCATAAGACAGTTTCTAATTCAGAATCCAGTGGCATAAACAATTTGAATAATTACAACTTCCATTATAGAAAAGAACCCAGGGTTCCTAGGTCAGGGTTTTGAGGAAATGCCTGAAGGGGCACTGGCGGTTTGTGCTCAAAGGTTGAGAGTGAATGGGTGTGGGAACCCCGGCCTGTGGGCCAAGTGTGGACTTGCCTCTGAACTCTTCCCTAAGCCACACCCCATTTCTGCAGGCCAGACCCCACCTGCCCTGCTCTGCTCGGGGTTCGTTCTTGCTTCATCCTGCTCTGTCCACCAAGTACCAAGCCTATTACGGGGGACAGAAAGCCTGGATTGAGATGTCTTTCCCCCCAATTCGACACTGAACCAAGGTAAGGGCCACATCTGTAACTCGACCCACTTTTGGCGCTGGCCCTGCCCGCTGTGGGAATGTGGACCCCATCTGGTTTCAGCTGAGGTAATGTGCATCTTGACAGGAAAAGGCTCCCCACCCCTTGGTCCAGGAAGGAGATGGACCAACCTTGTGCGTGCTTGTGCGAACATCAGTCCTGATTCGGTCTTGCTTCAATGTCGGGTCCTCACTGGATGTTGCACATGGCCTGGCCTGCCATCCCCCTGTGGTTTCTTTTTTTAACCAGAGCGAGAAAGGGTTTCACCCAGCCAAGTTTGCTTTTCCCCAATCCCCTTGCAGAAACCCATATTTCCCTCCAAAAATTGGTTTATGTGCCCATGCTTCGAAATACAGGCACCTAGAACTATGAACATAACATCAGAAGAGCCCTGCTGGATCAGACCGAGGGTCCACCTAGTCCAGCATTCTGTTCACACAGTGGCCAACCAGCTGCCCACAGGAAACCCACAAGCAGGACGTGAGTGGAACAGCACCCTTCCACCCATGTTCCCCAGCAACTGGTGTACAGAGGCACACTGTCTCTGATACTGGCGGTAGCACATAGCCAATCAGGACTAGTAGCCATTGCTAGCCGCCTCCATGAATTTGTCCAATCCCCTTTTAAAGCCATCCACATGGGTGGCCATCACAACATCTTGTGGTAGCAAATTCCATAGCTTTACTGTGCGCTGTGTGAAGAAAGACTTCCTTTTATCAGTCCTGAATCTCCCAACATGGAATTTGGAATCTCCCAGGGAATTTGCTACCACAAGGTGTAGCTTGGATGGCTTCAAAGGGGGATCAGACATTCATGGAGGATAACTCTACAGGTAGCTATAAATTACCTCCAGCACTGGAGACGGCACACCTCCCTATGCCAGTGGCTGGGGGAACACAAGTGGGAGGGGGCTATTGTACTCCTGTCCTGCTTATGGGCTTCCCCTGGGCAGCTGGCTGGCCACTGACGGAATGCTGGACTGGAGGGGTCTTTAGTCTGGTTCTTAATGAGCCCACTTCAAACATGCCTAGATTCCAAAGTGGAAAACCTTCCTCATCCTGACTATGGTGCCATCAGGGCAGGACATTGGGGCAGAGGCCCAGGGCCCCACTCAGCATTATGAGCAGGAGGGTTCCCAAATTGCAGTGGGGCTGCTGTGCCAGATGTTGAACTAAGTGAAGTAATGCACCATCTAAAGAGGGGGCCTCCTCTAAGACCATCACATCCAGAGTCTGAAATTACTTGACTACAATACTTACTTCTTTTATGGCTGTGTTCTTAATTGATATGGGGTTTTTTTAATGTTTTAATTCAGATTCTCTCTGTAATCTGTACCTTTTTATTATTAGTTGCCTTGAGTGCCATTTTCTGTGGACAGCAGGATAAATAAATCCTCCTTCAGGAAATAGAGGGCAACTTCTGTGGATTGTCCCCCAAAAGCTGGGGGAAGGGGGAGGAGTTGCATCCGACAGGGTGGGGCTTGCCCAAGACCACTCGCTGTAGCCAGAGGGGAGGGATGAAGCCAGATCACCGGTGCAACCTGGATTTCCCAGGGAGACGGTCTGCCTGTCCCTGCCACCTCAGGTGCTCGGGCTGCCACCATTTCAGACCGTCAGGATTTGTGCCAGCGTCACTAAGTGCCATTCCAACTGTTTCCATAGGGTTGTCCCGTCCAGTTTTCTGGATGACATCCTGTGACTTTTAGCAGCTTGCGAGAGAAGAGGAATTTCGAATGTCAAAAGGATTCTCTTCAAGGCTTTACCTGCTGAACTTCAGCCTGTTGTGCAGCTGTTCATACCCCAGGGGATCGATCGATCGATCGCTTGCAACCTATCCTTGACATTGTTTTGATAAGGCATGATATCAATATATTAATATAATTATATCAATATAATATAATAGGAGCGCTGGTGCGGAGAAACACAGGCGGCAACCAAGCATCATCATAATCATCATAATCATCAGGCGATCACTCGTGACCGAGTAAGATTGTCTTCCAGGATAAAAGGAGGAAATTCTAAAGAAGATTGTGTAGACTCTAGCGATGGGTCCGTAAGTGACTGTGGAGGCCAATTCTAGATCCACACAGCTTCCCACAGTGAGGACACAGGTTACCAGATGGAAGATGGTCCTGTAAAGGATTCGTTTGATGTGCTTTTCGCCTAGCACGTTTCTCCCTTTCACCTTGCACTCGGGCTTCTTCAAAGTCCATGGAGCCTTTGTGAAAGGCCAACCTCCATTTAGATCGTCTGACACTGCCCCCCCCCCCCGCCCCGCTGCCGCCGCTGCCGCCCATCTCAAGATCCACCTTCCCCTGACCTTAACGCAGGCCCAGGTGAAGCGGGCAAGGAGTCCATCGGGTCCTGCGACGCGCCCAGGTGAGGCCCGGGGAAGGGCTGGGCTCAGCCCTTACCTGTCTAACCAGCACAGCAGAGGGAGTCCCGCCCCAACTGAGTCAGGCAGCGCGGCACCTTTCGCCTACCCTTCCGCTACCTGATCTCTCGCTCTCGCGCTGGCACCTCGCTCAAAAGGTCCCCACCCACCTGTCCGCCCTCATTCCAAACAGCCGCCTCCCTTCGCACAGGTAAGCTCTGTCCTTTTCTCTCCCTTTCTGCCGCCGCCGCTGCTGGCTTCAGCGCTGCGTCTCTCGGCAAAGAAAAAAACAGCCTCGCGTTTCCCCTTTCGCCGCCTTCCTGGTTTGCCGGATCGGACGGAGCACACGCTAAGCAAGGAAAGCGAAGGATTCCCAGCTGAAGTGGGCCCAACCGGGGCAGCCCAGAAACCATGGGGGCGTCAGAGGAGGATTACAACTTTGTCTTCAAAGGTGGGTGTCCATTTCAGCCCTTTAAAAAAAGCTGCTGGTCGGTCCTCAGTTCTGTTCTACAAGCCACCTGTTGAGCAAGATGCACCTTTTAGAGGCACGGAAGCCTTTTCCAGATTCTGAATGGAGAAGATCTTCTTCAGGGGCTGTGGCTCAGTGGAGGCACGCCTGCTTTGACCCTTCCCTGCCTGGGACCCCAAAGAGCCACTGCCAGTTGGAGGAGACCACGGTGGGTCAGATCGACGGGGGGGGGGGGCTGGCATAAAGCAAACTCTCCTGCTGCTCGCTGAGACCTACCGAAAAATCTCTGTCTTTGGGCAGCAGCTTGTGATAAACCCCAGCCCTTGCATGACACTTGAGGGTGTCCATGGTGCTTCTTGCTTTAATCTTTGTTGATTATGACCTTAGGATCATTAAATCTGCATAAGTTTGCATATAAATAAACCAGACTTCCCCAACCTCATGTCTAACTTAATTTCCCTGGATTTCCACGGGTCTCCTCTAAGCATGACTAAGTCTCCATCCAACCCAAAGATAAACACCAAAAAATCTCAGTAATGAGAATGACAATCTGTAAAGGAATAATGAAAAAGTAAGCAGGCAGCTGCAGCACAAACCAATCCACAAAAGTATGTCGAAATAAAACCAACTTCACTGCCTGTCTGCAAGTGAGGCAGTTCCCAATTTTCACTGCCCCAGAAGGAAAGGCCCCCTCCGGGAAGCCCCCGCCTGCCACTCCTGATGGGGAGACCGCAGGAAATGAACCCAGTCGTTGGACAAGCTCATGTGGAGGAAGGCACTTCTTCAGATCTTCTGCTCTGGGCTCTGTAACAACCTATATTGTGACATCCACCTCAAATCTCCAAGCAGTGAGGTTCCAGGGGTTCCAGCACTTACTCTGGGGTTTGGCTTCTTTTGAATGAGATCACTGGAGACTTAAGGCCTTTTGTAATATTTTCTTTTGTTTACAAATATACAAGTTGAGATTTCACAGTGTAAAGTTTACACTGTGATATCTCAACCTGTATATTTGTAAATAATGAAGAGCCAATGGGGTTGGAAGAGGCCTCCAGGAGATCATCTTAACTCACCCCCAATTTTCAACAATATGTTTTGGTTCCTGAGAAAACCTAATCTCTCACACTAGTTGTTTTTAGACCAACCCATAGCCTTAATTGGAGCAGGCTGAGAGCTAGAAACTCAACAGTTGCTTGCTTTTCTGATCCATGCAACCCTCATGCAGATCTTAAAGTCTGGATTAGCAGTAATAATGATCACAGCAAGGTTGCAGAAGTCCAGAATGCCAACTGATGTCTCCCACAAAAACTCTACAGGGACTGGAAAAATCTGACATCTGGACTGGAAGTTAGACAACTGGCAGTGGCTGCTACCGGTTCTGCATAATAGAAGTATCCAGGTTAAAAAGGCACCTGCGTGCCTGGTTAGGCACTGCAGCCCCTGGAAAGTGGACCTCCATGGAGTAGTGTGTGTTGCATGATGGTTGGGTGTGCCCAGTGGGGTTTCTTGGCAGTGGGAGCTGCGACTTGCGGTGAGGTTGTGCAAAGAGTTGGAATGGAGCAGCAGACGAAGGAAGGAAGGAAGAAGAAAGAAAAAGAAAGAAAGAAAGAAAGAAAGAAAGGGCCAAGTGTTAATTTGGTTGGGAGGAAGGAATGTAGTAAGTAAACAAGCTGTCGAACTGGCGGAAGGTTGCACTAGGCCAGGTTGTTTAGCAACACGTAAAGGGCGTTAAAATCCTGATCATTCATGGCACGGTAGGCTCAGTGGTGCTGCTGGGGCTGGGAATGTGGAGCCAGAGTCCAGCCCCACAGCCCAAGGCCTCCCAAAGTGACCACCCAGAGAGTGGGAAGGGGTCCGGGCAGCCAAAGCAAACCCTTTTATTGCTGTAGCAATCTTGGTGCACAAGCTCAAATTAGTTCTTTCTTCTTTTATCGGGGTTGGCAAACATTCTGACATATCAGGAATGTAGAAGCAGTTGTAAAGAATGGAATGGCGGGGGGAGGGGGAGGGACATGTTGGCTGCATGTTTCACAACTGAAGCAATACACAAGGCCATCTTACACACACACACACTCACACACATGCACGCACACACGTGACTATTAGGTGGAAGAAAAAAAGATGGAAGAAGCGGTAAGCAAGCTGAGGAGGGTCAAGAGTAGAAGGCAACATTGTCTGGACCTCCATGAAGGAGGCAAAGCACGGGTGCCATAAGCAATATTCTGGAAGTGCCCTCTGGCGGAAGGTGCTGTTCTTTCCGCCTCAGCCCTTCCCTGCAAGATGGAGACAATCCTGGTTTGTTTTCAGGGCTGCTGAGAGAATGCACACGAAGCGCTCTGAACCCTTAAAAGATTGCTTGCTTGTCCCTCCTGGACCGTTGGTGGTGGGCATCCTCAGTATTTGTCCTGTGTGTGAGATGAGAGCCAGTGTGGCGTAGTGGTTAGAGTGTTGGACTGGGACTCAGGAGGTCCGGGTTCTAGTCCCCGCTCGGCCATGAAACTCACTGGGTGACTTTGGGCCAGCCACTGCCTCTCAGCCTAACCTACCTCACAGGGTTGTTGTGAGGATAAAATGGAGGAGGAGGAGGAGGATTATGTAAGCCGCCTTGAGTTCCTTGTAGGAAAAAGGGCAGGGTATAAATGTAATAAATAAATAAATAAATAAATAAATGTATATATCAATGCATTTTGACAGAGCTTGCTTTCTTCTTTTCTCCCCCAAGTGGTTTTGATTGGAGAATCTGGGGTAGGAAAGACCAACCTGCTCTCCCGCTTCACCCGCAATGAGTTCAACCACGACAGCCGCACCACGATCGGAGTGGAGTTCTCCACCCGCACCATTCTGGTGGGAGATGCCCTGGTGAAAGCCCAGATCTGGGACACGGCTGGGCTGGAGCGCTACCGCGCCATCACCTCAGCGTAAGCAGAGGGAGGGGCTGATGGATGGGAGTTCCTGGGAGGGTTTCTGTTGCACATCAGGTGGGCCTAAGCATCACTTTGGACCTCCCCTCATCCACAAATCTGCTAGGTAGCTTTGGGCATGCCTCTCCCTCAGCCCCAGCACCCTCATCTGCAATATGGGGATAAAAGCAACTGACCACCCGGCAGGGCTGTTGTAACACATATCAGGTGCTCCAAATGTGTGTGTGAAGTGCTCCAAACATCTGTGTAGCCTGATCCCATGCACGTTTACTCTGAGGTTACTCTACTGTGTACAATCTTCACCCTAAGGCACTGTATAAATGCTAAAACAACAGTGTCTTGTGACACTTTACAGACCATCAGGTTTATTGTGGCATGAGCTCTTGTGGAACACAACCCACATCACCAGGTGCAAACTGTGCACTGGAATGAGAAAACTTAGAAGTTATTAACTTTTATGCTGCTGCAGGACTCTTAAGTGTGTAGCAGTAAAAAAGACAAATGTGGCTGCTATTCTGAAAGTTTATAAATACTTATTTCAGCTTGTCTGTCTCTCTGCATGCTTTTTAATGAATGAAAAGCTGTCTGGGAAGTCCATGGCAGCTGCTTCAAGTTCTGTAGGGGAAGGGTAGGGTCCAAATTTAAAGGCATTTCAATAGGGTTTGGGTAGAATAAATTCCTGGTGGACAGGTGCAGTATTTTGCGACTTAAGAATAATCCATAAGGCTTTGTTTATATAGTTTCCAACAGTTACCGTATATTAATTGGGATGCTTTACATGAAGATATGACACAGCTACGTTAAGATCCACTCTCTATTAAGAGAAAAGAGGCAAGGAAGGAGAAGTACTGTATCCCTTCTCCTCCTCCTCCTCCTCGGGGACTGAAGCAACAGACAATGCTTTCCCGTGCTATTTTATCCTCACAGCACCCCTATGAGGTGGGCTAGGCCCAAAGTCAACCAGTGAGCTTCACAGCAGAGCAGGCATTTGAACCTGCCTCCCAGTCCTAGCCCAACACTTTATCCTCTGCACCACACTGGCTGTCTAAAGAGGATCTAGTTTACAGACTTTCAAGGGACCTCTTTTAACATCCGTGGAGGAGAGCCAGTGTGGCGTAGTGGTGAGAGTGCTGGACTGGAACTCGGGAGATCCAGGTTCTAGTCCCTGCTCAGCCATGAAACTCACTGGGTGACTTTGGGCCAGTCACTGACTCTCAGCCTAACCTACCTCACAGGGTTGTTGTGAGGATAAAATGGAGAGGAGGATGAGGATCATGTAAGCTGCCTCGGATTCCTTGCAGGAAAAAAGGTGGGGTATAAATATAATAAATAAATAAATAATAAATATGACCAGGTGGCAAATGATCCCGGGGCTGTTCTAAGGCATATGCTTAATTCACGGAGAGCACCAGTTGAGTGCTGGGCCTCACTGCTGCCTCATGTGCTCTGAACATGCGCCCATGTGCTCTGAACATGCGCCCTAGAACACGTGCGGTAGCCCCGTGCAAGTGTGCACGACGAGGGGAAATCGGTGGTCGTGCCGGGCAAGCAGCCATTCAGTTTGGCTGACTGGACGTACCCCACATCTTCTCTCTTTGATGCACTTCCGAGACATGACCGCAAGAAAGAAACACTACTCTTAACTCCCTTGGGAAAAAAGGCAAACAAATTCCAGAATTAAGACAAAAATCATATGGTAAGAAATTATCACAAATATATTATACCATTAAAAACCACTAACTCCCCCAACTCTCCACCAAGAAAATTAATCAGACCCATATTGGCGCATCCACCATTAGACACTTCAGCACAGAAGCAACCCCGTGTGGGATGCAAATGGATGATGGGTTGGGCAGAAGCTGCAGCCCAACATGTTCGGAGTACACCTGGTTGGGGAAGGCTGTAATTGAGTCATTCAAAGAGAGATGCCAAGCCAAGGTGGGAAATCTGGAAGGAATCGAGGTCCGGAATGAGGAACCGATGGAAGGGAAGGCCTCTTTAAGGTGTAATGGTGCAAATAACAGGCCTGTGGCTCACGCTGGCTCAGCTTGTCTGAGTGTGGAAAGCTAAGCAGGGTCATGCCTGGTTATTATTTGAATGGGAGACCCCCTCCTCTAGTTTCCTGCATTGAGCAGGGGGTTGGACTCGATGGCCTTGTAGGCCCCTTCCAACTCTATGATCTATGAACTCTCAGCAAAGGAGGTGTCTGGCAAAGAACAGAGGAGCAGCCCGTGCTCATTTCCCTTCCCTCTTGTAGTTTCTCATTCTCCATGTGCCCATTCTGATCTCTCCTTCTCTGTCGTCTCAGTTATTACAGGGGAGCAGTGGGTGCCCTCTTGGTTTTCGATATCACCAAACACCAGACGTATGACGTGGTGGAGCGTTGGCTGAAGGAGCTCTATGACCACGCCGAGGCCACCATAGTGGTGATGCTGGTGGGCAACAAGACGGACTTGGCCCAAGCCAGGGAGGTCCCGACAGAGGAGGCAAAGATGTATGCAGGTAGGGGGCAGGTTTGTGGCTTTGCCTTGGCATGAGACCTGGATTTGCTATGAGCCCAGAGGATTTGTGCTGCATCTTCTCAGCATCTGTCTGAAGAGTTAGCAGCTGCAATAGGAAGGAAATGGGGTTGCCCTGCTAGTGGAGTCTATTACCTGGTTAAAGAAATCTGAGGTCAGTTAACCAATTTATTAAATTTGCATTGAGAAAAAAAGAATGCTCCAAAGAAAAACGTTGACATACTTTGTGTTTCGATGACCTGCTGTAATGTGGAAGCAGCCTCCAGCCAGGCCTCATCGTAGGAGAGGCATCTCCCATGTTTGCTCACACGGGAGGAAATATCTCTTCTAAGGTGGCTCTTGGTGCCTGCAGTTCTTATAAGTACTTGTATTTTATAGATAGATGGATATTTTAAAAAGTTTTTAAAATGGCATCTACTGCCTGATCAACCACAGGCACATTTTAAATTGATCATGCCAGTGGATTAATCGATTAAACATTGTAGTTCTAGTAGTATTCCCAGCAGGCTTTGGCTTTCATGAGACAGACGTGTCGGTCGCCTTCTTTCCTGCTGCCTCTTGAAGATCCTTCTCAAACAGAACCTTCACCAGTGTGTAACTGTGTGCGTGCGTGCGTGCGTATTTGCACTCACAAAGTGATTGTTGGCCCGAGGAACAAGCATGACGTGATATAAGCATGGCCCCATTCCCATCTCTGAAATGCTGGGAGGGTGTGTTATCTCAGCAAATGGGGATTTGGGAGGAAGCGTTTGTGAAGATCACATCTAGCTCTTCCCTAGATGTGAACATTTCCTTTTTTGGTGGCATGTGCAGAGGAAAATCTGAAGTTTAATATTTCAGAATTTCCTTGGTGGGCCTTGCCATCCAAACCTCTTCGAGCCAGGTTAGCGCCTTTCGCACATTTTTACAAGCGCCTTCACTTACCATAAATAAAATCTGCTTCTTTTCAACATCCTTAATAAAATTGGGATTGGTCTGAGAGGTTCTCCCTGTTGTTCTTGTCACAGAAAACA
Organism: Shinisaurus crocodilurus; assembly: GCA_021292165.1. Classification (NCBI taxonomy): domain Eukaryota; kingdom Metazoa; phylum Chordata; class Lepidosauria; order Squamata; family Shinisauridae; genus Shinisaurus; species Shinisaurus crocodilurus. The sequence continues at coordinate 25,657,639 of CM037882.1, forward strand.
ATGGGCTGCTGTTTGTGGAAACGTCTGCGCTGGACTCCACCAATGTGGAACTGGCTTTCGAAACTATTTTGAGAGGTGAGTTGCAGGACTCTGGGTGCTCCAAACCAGGGACAGTGCGGCAAGAGCAGTTGAAGTCCCGCAGCAGGCTGGGGGGAGCGTGTCTGCCACGACTGTTCTTTGCAGGAGCCCCTTCTGGAGATGCCAGAGGTGGGGCCTGAGGCCTTCTGCATGCAAAGCAGGGCCCTTCCGGAGCAATTGTGCATAGGGATGCAGCCTTATCCTGGGACGAAGAGGTGAGACAAACAGCACCTCCTGTATGACCAAAGGCTGCGATCCTGTGCTCATTTACTCCTCAGTAAACTTGCACAGGATCAGACTGCAAGCATTCATTTGATTAAGTCTTTTTTAAAAATGGTGATGGTGAGTTTCCTAAAAGGTTCTTGCTTCTGAAGCCAGTGCCGGACAGGCTGTTTCAGAGCCAACGAACGCAGCATAAACCAGAGAAGAACCTGCAAGGAAAGCATGGTGGGGGTGGGGGGGGCAGGATGGGGCGGTTTGAGCATTGATCATAGGGATGTTGAGGGTGCACAAGTGCCCCTATTTCTGGCACGTCGGAAACTCCACATGGGGGCCAGAGCAGGAGGTTAATTGGGTGGACTCTGAGTCGAAATTCGTATCTCCCCCCGTCTCCTAGATATTTTCAACAAAGTGCAGAAACAGAAGCAGAAAAGCCCACTGGACAATACCGTTTCACTCTCTGCTGAAAACCCCAATGCCGAATCCACCTCTCAAGCCATGGAAGGGAAGCGAGCATGCTGCCTGAACCTCTAAAGGGGACGGGGGAAGAAGGATTCCACACCCTCCGGATAATTTGCAGCCGAGACACCTCTCGCGTAGCCTCTGCAGCCAGGGAGAGCTTCGGAAGCTTTTGGATCTGGCTCTCCTACCTAAATCATGGGCAGAGGTGGGCAGGCCACAAGCCTGCAGGGCCAACTTTGCTTTTTATTTGAACCCTGAGACCTGCCATCCGGAGCCAGGCGTACACTTGAAAGAATTCTGAGGCCAGGAATCTGTTCTGAGTACCAGAACGGAATGGAGCTCACAATCCTTATACACAACAAGCTGCTCTTGCTCCCATCTCTGTCAGGCGGTCTTAATTTCAGCAATATGATTGGGGTAGGGGGGGTCGTTTTGTTGCCGTTCTTAAACAATTGGGAGTCAGAAGTCCTTGCAGGACTATTTCAGACCACCCAAAGATCTACCACCTTCTGCTCACTCCTGATCCAGGCAACACAGTGGTGTGTTGGAGCCACATTGCCACTTGCGTCAGCCAGGGACATACAAATTCTGGGCTGAAGCAAGAGTTGGTTATACTTAGAGCTGACCCACTGAAACCAGTGGGACTCTGAGTATGACTAAGTATGGATCCAACCCATCTTTTTCTGGCTGCTTTCCCCCATGTGCCAATTTTGTCTTCCAGACGGTACCAAACCATAGTACCCAAAGACCAAAACATAACTGTGGCTATAATCCAGCAAACACGAATCACAACTTGAAATCTTATGCCCACTTCCCTGGGAGAAAGCCCCTTGAACTCAGATGGGCTTATAGGATTGCAGTGCAAGTTCTACTGGGACAGGAATTGGTTGTGACTAACTTAACTCTCATTGATTTAAATGAGACTTCCCATCTGATAAGAACATAGGAAGAGCTGTGCTGGATCAGACCAAGGGTCCATCTAGTGCAGCATTCTGTTCACACAGTGGCCAGCCAGCTGCCCTCCTGGGAAACCCACAAGCAGGACATGAGTACAACTATACCCTCCTGTCCATGCTCCCCAGCAACTGGTGTACATGGGCATACTGTCCTGATCCTGGAGGTAGCATAGAGCCATCAGGGCTAGTGGCCCTTGATAGCCTTCTCCTCCATGAATCTGTCCAATCCCCTTTTAAAACCATCCAAATTGGTGGCCATCACCACATCATGTGGAAGTGAATTCCATAGTTTAACTATGCACTGTGTGAAGCAGTGATCTTAGCCATGATCTTAACCATGTTTACTCAGAAGTAAGCCCCACTGAATTCAGTGGCCTTTACTTCATGGTAATTTAGGGCCTAGCTGCATGTTAAATGCTCCAAATCAAACATTACATTTTTATTCCACCATTCTTCCACCAGAGTTCAAAGGTACAGTATATGGTTCTTCCCTTCTATCCTCATAACAACCCTGTGAGGAAGGCTAGGCTAAGAGAGGAAGTGTCTGCCCCAGAGCCAGTCAGTGTTCTTTGCGTCTGAGTGGGGATTTGAACCAGGGCCTCACAGAATTTTAGAGTTTGTAGGGGCCTTGAAAGTCATCTAGTTCAATCTCTTGCTCAGCACAAGGTCTCCCTGCTCCCAGCCCAGCGCTCTAACCCCTACACCACAGTGGCTTTCCAAATATGGTGTAACTGAGTTGGGTAGCTGACTGGGAAGCCAGCAGGTCTTGCAGGGCCAATACATGTGCGGCCAAGTCCCCATGGAATGAGCTGGGAATGGTGCCAACTGGCTGGTTGCCCAGGTAGTAGGACATGCAACCGTGGCTGCTTCCAACGGTCATTTTGAAGGTTGTGGGCAAAGTACATAGAAACAACCCCCCCCCCCCCCGCAGGACTAGAGCTCAGCAACACCTAAGGAAACTGATGGGCAGTAGATGCACGGCGAACAAAAGAAAGTACTACTTCACACAGCACAGTAATTAACTTACAGAATTGGCTGTCCCAAGAGACGGCAAGGCAGGTGGCTTGAAAAGGAGTGAGACAGCTTCATGGAGGAGGTGGAGCAGGTGAAGATGTCCAGAGCTAGCGATTAGCCCTGATGGCTAGATGGAAGCAGGGCTTGTTGACTTCATATCCTGCTTATAGATTTCCGAGGTGGCAACTTGGGGAAGCGGAACACAGGCCACGAGGGCCTTCAGCAGGAGGGCTACTCTGATGTTCAAGATGCAGTTAGGCTCTAAGGTTAGGATTCCAACTGCAGTTGCGATTCCTTTTCCTAGATTGCGTTCAGCCTCCGTAACGTAACTCAAGAGTTTGCATAACTGAACTGGTTTCCTTGAAAAACATACCTTCCATAAGACACAAATATACCTTCGTGTCAATAGAAATTGGTTGGTATATTGTGTGTGTACATTTTTATATATAAATATATACAACATATTTTGTAAATAAATTTTCCTGGATTGTGTGTGTGTGCGTTTTATTTGTGACTCTGCTTAATATAATGATCTTGTTTGAAACAAGAAGAAAAAATTCCATAAATAAAAGAAGGAAAGGGATTATTTTGAGATACTTACGATTCATATCACATATTTCAAGAGTTAAAACCACTTTGCATGTGTTAATTTTGGCAAAACCGTCCTGTAAGGTCGGCTGGTGTCATCTCCTTGGTGTGGCAGAGTGAGAGTTGAAAAGGAGGGAGACGGGATGGCTTGCTCAAGAGAAGCTCTGGATGCTGCCGGGGCTGACAGGACGTGGGAACAGGGGCCTTCACTGCTTACAGTTTTCGCTTCTGTGCTACACGGTGTGTCGAGATCTGGGGTCAGAAAGCAGGCAGCGCCAGACGCAGAGGCAAATGTTTTTCCATGGAGTGCTGAAAAGCAAAATGGAGCGGCTGGGCAGCTCAGGACCAGCACCAGCCATCACCCAGCTCAGATGAAACATTAAATGACATTCCTTCTACTGGACACCAGAGCTCATTAAAGCTGGAATGAACGGGGGGGGGGGGGGAGAGCCACGACACAGGCAAGTCCTCGCCGCCAAAGAGCTTACAATCTAAAATAGAAAATGAGGAACTGCACATATTTCAAAACTTGGTTACAGTTGGAAAGGAGGGTTAAGAGAATAAGCCAAAGGACATGAAAGAGGAGGGTTTTGATGCTTACGTTTGCTTGCAAAATACTCATTTTCTAGCTGTGCCAGGGCAAGGCAGCCACCTTCCTGAAGCTAAGCAGGTCTGGGCCTTGTTGCAGAGCCCCATGGAGGCTGCCCTGGGCTCCAGCAGGGGAAAAAGGGCAGCATAAAAATGAAATATGTTTCTGCTGAGTGAATATGCTCCAGCATATGCTGCCCAGGGCCTAGATGAAAGATCCCCTTCACTGCCAGGCAGCGACCTGAGGATGCAATGGTGGCAGAGAAGGAAGTGTGCTTTGCCACCATCATTGCCACAAAGTAGGCCCGACAATATGCGCTTTCCTGTGTGAGGTCATAGTCGCTGTGACACCTGCATCTTTCTCCGTGCGCAGCACAATTTATTATCTGGGGTGGAATCCAGCATCATTAAAACGTCGGCTTTCCTTTGAAAATAAAAAGAAGTGATACTGGTTCCTCGGCTGGATATCTTTTAAAAAGAATTAGGCAAATTCATGGAGGACTGGTCTCTCAAGGCTAATCACTGTTAAGTGTAGAACCTCCATGTTCAGGGACAGTCTACTTCCGATTACCAGATGCTGGGGACAAATAATAGGGAATACTGCCAATAAGGGTGCTTCCAGACACTGGACTCCTGGTGCTGACACTCAGAGGTCCTGGTGCAGCTATTCCATCTTTTCCTCCTTAATGGATTTTCTGTGGTAAGAAAAAAGATGGAAGAAGGGGTAGGAAAACACGGGAGGGGCTGGAGTTGAAGGCTCCATCATCTGGACCCCTCCATAAAATGTGGCGTGCTTCCAAAGAACATCTATCTGGCTGCTGTTGTGGGGAGAGACGCAGCTAGAAGGATGTTTTTGGTCCAGTCCACCAAGACAGATTTTTAGAGTTTCTCAAACAGCAGTGGTAGCCATGCTGGCCATAAGCAAAACTCCACAATCCATATTAGTGTAATACCAACCAAAAGCTCACAAAAAATGTGCAAGCTTCGAGATCTCCAAATCTCTTCATCAGGCAAGATCTTGCCAGATGAAGAGATCTCAAAAGCTTGCACATTTGTAGAGTTTCTGTCATTCTTATAGCTGTGAAAATCATCTTGAAAATGGGTGGGCATGGTGGTATCTCAGAAGGCAGCAGAGGGAGAATGCCAGGGACCAGAGATGGAGGAGGGGTGGCTTCATTATTCTGAATATGCCCCCACCCCACAACTCCCACTTAACAGAAGCAGATGTGCAAAATAGGCCAATGTTCTTAATTTGCATAATTCATCCAGGTCACAGAATCTAACTTTTATTGCTGCATAATTTGGGCTTTAAAAAAATCATTTTGCACACCTTCATACTATCTTCAGGCCAAGCTGGTTCACCTTGAGTATTAAAAACAACCACACACTCCACTTACCTTGCCTGGGTGGTGTCAGCCAGGAAGCACGCAGATTACAAATGGACAGAAATCAACCATTTACACTCCACCCTTGCTTTGTGCCTGTTCTGGTGGAATGAAACTCTGGCCCTTTAAAAGAAAAAAAGGAAGAAAGAAAGGTACCTGCCCCACCCACCTACCTGGGCCAGGTGAGCTCCTTGACGGCCAGTCTGTAGTCAGTAGAATTCCAGACCCAGAGCTGGGCCAATAAGAGCGAAGGAAGAGGGCAGCCAGACAGCCAATGGCGGAGAGAGAAAGGCTACCTAAGGCCTCCTCTGGGCTGTTCTACCTGAAGCCGGCTAAACCCAGGAAATTCCAGAGTTGTGAGGTCATCTCCTTCTTTCGGGCCCGGGGAAAGAGGCGCAGGTGTGTTCTTATCTGCTTTTTTGGGAGGGGGGACCGGAGTTCCTGGGGAGCAGGGAAGCTCGAGTCACTATGCGGGGCAAGGACGACGAATACGATTACCTGTTCAAAAGTAAGTTTGGCCCATTTTGCTTTGTTTTTCAGATTCCTGGCCTTTCTGAAACTTGCAAACATATACTCTTTTTCTGCTTTTTTTGGCATTAACAGAAGAACAGCTCCTGCCTCCACTTTCTCTGGTGACTTTTGAGACATGAATGCTAGTTGTTCTAATTTATTTGTTTTGTTCCTAATAACTACTTATATATAATACTTATAAAGTTATACACTCCACAGCTTCCTGAAGAAATGCCCCATTGAGCCTATGGCATTCCCCCACTCAGCCATGCAAGCTTTAGGAGAACTTCTGATCCTGTAGGGTGGCCCACACCACTTCCCCCTTTGCTCGAGCCGGGCTAACCTTGGTGCCTGGTGGTCCTCTGTTATTGCTCCATCTTCCAGAGGCTTCCCGTCCACCTTCCTGAACAATTGCCAGTCAGTTTCTCACCCCAGCCCTGGGTCTCCTGGCTGCTCCCTGTTTCTAAAGTTATTCTTTGACTGTCCTCAGAGCAATAATTGTCCTGAATTATTATTATTGACCCTCCGTTTTGAGCCAGGCACTCTCATGTCTGCTGTCGCTTTAGTCTCTCATCCCGCTTAAAAAAACCCGGAACAGGCAGGTTTCGCTTGAAGAGGTCAGAAGGATCTTTGCTTTAGACTTGTTCTTCCCTGGGTGCCAATTCTGGTGAAGGGTGGCATTAGGGGAAAAGACTGGGTGGTGGAGGATGGCTCATTCTTTTGTTTGTGCCCTGCCACCCTTAAATTGAAGCTTAAGTGTTGGCTTATGGCTTCTCTTGAAAGGTGTAAGAGGGCCCCCGAGCACAACTGGCAGGGGAAATGGCCCGGATGTGGTGAAATTCAGGTTTGGCAAGGCTTGTGCTATGCAATACAAAAAACGAGGTGCCTGTTTTGCAGGTTTAAAATCTAAACATTTGGTTGCGCAGGAGTCTAACTTAAAACTAAAAAGTCAAATCACACCTGGATCTATGCTTATTTATTTTTAAACTTTTTTTTTTTAATGTTCAAAGCTAAGTTCGGAATGTTGTTCTGCCTGGGCTGCCCTACAGCAATTCTGCAAGCCATCCCTGAAAGCGGATTCATATTGCTGTATCCTCTCGCCCTCAAGCCCTCCCTCCTCCTTCTGCTATGATGGGATAAGCATACTGGTCTACTTTACAGGGCTGTTGCAAAGGCCTAGCGAGGAACTGTATGTGAAGCACGTGCTGCGATATAAGCTGAGAAGTGAGATGAGCTGCCTTGGTAGTGGCAATATTGAAACGAAAAGTTCAGAAACACATGGGTAGATACTGAATAATGCAACTGGGGCACATGGGTCTCCTTGTTCTGGCTTCTGAGTATGCACACCTTCCTCCAGTGCTAGAATACATTGCACTGCAGCTCCAAGGGTTAGACATGTGATTGTCCGAGAGAGATTGGGCGGGATTAATCCAGAAAAGTCTGTCTGCAAAGACCACTCAGCGGATCCTGCCCTTCTTGTGCTGCCCTGCAGGGCTTCACTGCCTGCTTTATTAATTATTAATAATAATTAATTATTAATTAATAATTTTCCTGCAAGGAACCCAAGGCGACTTACATAATCCTCCTCCTCCCCATTTTATCCTCACAACAACCCTGTGAGGTAGGTTAGGCTGAGAGTCCGTGACTGCCCCAAAGTCACCCAGTGAGCTTCATGGCTGAGCGGGGACTAGAACCCGGGTCTCCTAAGTCCCAGTCCAACACTCTAACCACTACGCCACATGGGTTGTTGTAAGGAAAGGTGCAGAGGATCTTGCTGGGGAAAGCATGTGCGTAACTTCTGGTTTTTAATGAAGCAGGTTTAAAAGGGGTGGGAGGCTTTATGGCTGCAGTCTAAGGGCTGGCTGGCGCACACGCAGCATGGGGTCATCACCGTCTAGCCCTGGGATCTCCAACATGGTTCCTGTGAGCGCCAATGTGCCCATGGACACTTCTCGTGGCACGTGCCAGGCTCCCTGCCTCTCCTGATTTTTAGTGTGTTCCTTAAGGGTTTTTAAAAAATTAACTGGGAGGCTGCAAAGTGAAGTGCTGCATCTGAGTGGCTTTGTGTTTTTGGAGCTCAGATCCCACATTTGAACAGCCCGATTTTGTCTGATCTCGGAAGCTAAGCAGGGTCTGGCCTGCTTAGTACTTGGATGGGTGACCGCCTTGGAATACCAGGTGCTGTAGGGAGGGACCAGAGCTCAGTGTGACAGAGCACAGGCATGCGCAAGGTCCCAGGTTCAATCCCCGGCCTCCAGGCAGGGCTTGGAAAGAATCCTGCTTAAAACCCTGGAGAGCCGCTGCTGCCAATCAGTGTCGACAATACTGGGCTAGATGGACCAATGGCCTGACTCAGTATAAGGCAGCTTCCTATGTTCCTCTGTCTGCCTTGGGTTCTTGGGCAAGTTACTTTTCCTTTAGTCTCCCAGTTTGCCTTCTGGGAAATGGGTGTTTTGTCCCTGGCCATGCCAGCTGTTTCAAGAATGGGCAAGGGGCCCCATGGCAGCCATTTGGTGAAAACACCCACAACACTCTCAAACTGCAGGTGTGCACACCGCCTCAGAAAGTCGTGGGAATTTCTGGAAACATTTATCTACTACACTTCATCACAGATCTAGCAAATTGCGGTGGGTGGGGGTTCTCCTGCGATTCCTGATGTTCACCTCAAACACAAAACTCTTCAGTGTCACCGCTGAAGATGTGCTTAGGCCCAAATTCTTGGAGTGAACCCAGGTGTTGGGCCTCATCCAGGCCCAATATCTTTGGCACAACCTATAGCTGAGACACCCATTGCTTACATTCTGCTTTCTGCTCGGGCTCTCCATGAAGTGAAACTCAAAGGAATGAGTAATGGTTTAAAAAAACTTGCACACACATTCACTCACTCACTCACCCAGCCACCCATGGCCGCACCCAGATTTGGGTCCACAAACAGCCCTTTTGTGTTCTGAGGAGCCGATACCCCGCCGTGGTGGAGCAATGCAATATGACAAGGGGAAGGGCCTGTGAGTCACGTCTCTGAAAGGAGGCATTGAGTGCCGGATTCCCTGTATAGTTTGCTCACTTCCTGGGGTGGGGGTGGAGATCCAGCCATGCCAGTTTAGTAGCATTTTACCTGGATGGAGTTGCAGGGACCAGGGTGCAGGGCCAGGGAGCTGTACAGCTCAGGTACATAGATAGGGGTGCACCACTCTCTGCCAGGGCCGTATGTAAGCCTGTTGCACCAGAGTCCAGGCATTGTGTTTGTGTGCGCGCGCGCACGTGCACGCATGTGCACTTCAGCCTGGAGCACTCAAGTCCATTCCTTGAGCCTGAAATGCAGGAGGCTGAGGGCGCTGTTGCTCCTTGACTGGAGAAGGGCAGAAGCCCAGGCTCCAAATACCACATTCCCTCCATGTTTCATGCATGGAACAGCCCTGTTTTCATAGCAAGGATTACTATCTGAGCACTGCCTCCCCCGTGATGCATTGCTGAAGGGTCTACTCTGCCAACTATATGCTCGCTCTCTTTTTTAATTGTAAACTGCCCTGAGAACTGTATTAAAGGGTATAAATACTTAGAATCATGGAATCATAGAATAGAGTTGGAAGGGGCCTATAAGGTCATCGAGTCCAACCCCCTGCTCAATGCAGGAATCCAAGTTAAACTTAAACTTAGTCTGCACTAGCTTTGTACTTCATTGCTCTGAAAGCCAAGAGGGGCGTATGTCCTTTTATATGAGAAAAATAAAATTGTCCTACAGTGTGTCATCAAAAATGCAAATATACTTTGGCAGGCTGTGCACTGCATGAGGCCTTAGTATGTAGGCACATGCATTTACATGGTTATGTGCTAGAGACAAGATTAATCTATTCCCTTCTCAGCAAAATATAATTTCTAGAGACTGAATGCCAAGGAAGGGGGAAAGTAGCCTACCTCACTGAAAACAACAAAGCATCTCCATAAGACTAAAATAAGGAAAGTGGTTGTTTTTTAACCAGGGACAGAGATTTAAATATAGGGTAAGTATGGAATTGTAACATACATATTCATACTAGGCCCTGCTGATACGGTAGGGTTGTACTGCCAGCCACTCACAAGTGCAACTCAGCAAGGTTAAAAGATCTCCTCTGGAATATATTCCAGATATAAATTGTTTCAAAAGTGAGTATTTAAATGCATTTTTAAAATATAAAAAATGTACCTGCAATAATTATTCCTCAAATTAACATCCTGCCCTTTCTCCGAGGAGTTCAGGGTGGTGCACATGGACCAGCCGGTGTTCGTTTGTTTGTTTGTTCATATGCCCAAAATGTTGTGCTCAAGTACCAACTGTATTTTTTATTATGGTGCTAAGTGTATTAATGTCTATTTTATCAACACAGATTAATAAAATCTTAATTGAACCATAAACAAACAAACAAACAAAACACAACAATTGAGCTTCTTGGCTGTGTGGGGATTGGCCTGACACTGGAGCCATCACACCACATTGTCCCTCTAGCGCAGTGTTCTCCAACCTTGGGTCCCCAGATGTTTTTGGCCTACAGCTCCCAGCATTGCCCAGCTAGCTATGCTGGCTGGGGCATGCGGAGAGCTGTAGGCCAAAATCATCTGGGGACCCAAGGTTGGAGAACACTGCTTTAGCAATATTACCCACACGGTTCAATCATTCCACACCCCCACATAAGATAAGATTTTTAACCAATTGGGATCTATGCCTTTGACATGGATGCCCACTACACGGGGCCCATTGGGGCCCATTCATTTTTTTGCGTAACAATAGTCCCTCCACAATAGCTCAGTTGGGAACCGGGGTCAGGCCAGCACATTCCTTCCCCTCTTGCATGCTCATGTTGGCTTCCCTTTTCTGTTGTGCACTAATCATTGTGTGCTGCAATCAGAAAATTCTGACTCATGCTAACCAGGAAAAGCCTCCAAACCAGATGCACCTCTTGGAGGCAGTTCCTGGTGTGTGGATTTGGTGTGGAGGCAGCACTAGCCATAATTTGCCTGATTTGAGCATCACGACAAACTGTTATTTCCACTAAACAGGAAAGGGAGTCAGTACTAGAGAGGAGGAGGGAGAGCAACACCCTCATCCTCTATCAGCCATCAAAGAGCCGGTTCACACATGCCACATTTATTTATTTATTATATTTATACCCCACTTTTTTTCCTGAAAGGAACCCAAGGCGGCTTACATAATCCTCCTCCTCTCCATTTTATCCTCACAACCCTGTGAGGTAGGTTAGACTGAGAGTCAGTGACTGGCCCAAAGTCACCCAGTGAGTTTCATGGCCGAGCGGGGACTAGAACCTGGATCTCCCGAGTCCCAGTCCAATACTCTCACCACTATGCCACACTGCAGTCCATGCACCTGATTTCTTGACACTTGGTGGCTGAATGTGTGGACTAATTCTGTGGGGAAGTATTGCATGAGAAATGGTATGAAAGTTCAGTGTAAGCTAAATTTAACCCTGCTAGCGCTCCTTAGTGGATATGGAGCACAAAAAGAGTGAAATTTAGCTTCCAAACAAGCTAAATTGGTCCATTTTAGTGCTAAAACAGCCATTTTCATAGATTTCATAGATCATAGAGCTGGAATTTTTAAAAACTTTTCTTTTTTGCTGCCACTGAATTCAGCGGCACAGTGGGAGGCACACCGGGGGCGGGGCGGGGCGGGTGGGCAGTGCAGGCCGTTCTAGATCATGCTTGCAAAGCACAGGGGTGGTGGTGGTGGTGGTGGTGGTGATGATGATGATGATGATGATGAAAGATGATACAGAAAGGGGAAACTGAGGTGCATGGACTGCAGGATCTGCTTTGTAGGATCATGCCTGCAAAGCAGAATAACCACAAAAGAGGCTGGGGTGGATGGGTTCGGAATTAGCCCCAAGCAACCACAAACAGATTTTAAAATATAGCAACCAAAAAAAAGGGAAGGAAAAAGCCAGAAAGGAAATTAAAATAGACTTAAAATAGACAAGCAATTAGCAAAAAGAAAAAGAAAAAAAGAAGTGAGTGTACAGTACCTGATTCAGTGAGCTGGGTGCTGGGCCTGGTACACACAGTAATTGCCAGAAACAGAAACTTTTTAAAAAAATAAATAAATAAACACATACCGTATTTTTCGCTCCATAAGACGCACCTTACCCCCCCAAAAAACTAGGTGGAAATGTCTGTGCGTCCTATGGAGTGAATATAGTAAAAAAAAATTTTTTTTATTTTTTTTATTTTTTTTTACTTTCCTCTGCCGGTCCGGAAGAGCGGAGGACTCCTGGGTGGGGCGGGGGAAGCCCCCGCCTCTCAGCTGATTTTTTTTTTTTTAATTTTTTTTTTTGTACCATACAGTAAGTGCGTCTTATGGTCCGGTGCGTCTTATGGAGCGAAAAATGCGGTAGGTGTGCTCTCGCTCTCCTGGACTGCTGGTCAAAAAACCAAGGTCAACATTTATTTTGCTTGTTGCCATTAGGAGCATGTGCTGCTGCTGCTCTTGATAGAATGTGCTCAGTCCTGAGTCTGAGAGGGCTTTCTCAAGGGACAGAAAATGGCCACCAATATTATTATTATTATTATTATTATTATTATTATTATTATTTATTTACAGTATTTGTATACCACTCCACATCAAGCAGATTCCGGAGCGGTGAACAATAAACAGATAAAAACAGATAAAAGAAACAAAAACAATACATTGAAAACAAACTAAAATTACATTGATTGAAGAGCAGGGAAGGCTTCCTGGAACAAGGAGGCCTTCAACAGGTGCCTGCCTGACCTCCAGATGCAGGGAGCTCCACAGAAATGGAGCCCCCACATTGTCTAGAAAGAAATCTTTTAAAGATACACAGTGACTGGCCATGGTGGCTACTTCAGTGTCCATTTCTGGTCCTCTTCCCAGCCTCAACCTGATGCCAATGGGGAATGGGGGTGTGATTTATGGCCATATTTGGCATCCAGGTAGGTTGGGACTAGCAATATGCCCCCCATACCGTCAGGTTATCGCAGAGATAAATCCACTCTACTGCAAATATCCCAAATGTACTTCTAAAGACCTTGTTTCCCTTCCAACTTTGACAAAAAGAGCAACTACTACATCGCTAACCTGGCTCGAGATGAGAGAATTGGATATAGTGGAAATGGGTTCCCCCAAGAAGGCAGTTAAAATGGGAGGACAGCCTTTTAATTCTGCTTGCCCTATAGTCTCAAACGTGAGTATAATGAGACCATCTATGGAGGTCATTGAATATGTCGAGGAAGTCATGGAAGGTGTGGGATCAACCAGGGGAAAAGAACTGATTAAAGCAAGCACTGGGGCTATTTCCACCGAAAAAGCTAATGAACAATGCTTTCACAATGCAGCTAAGAAGCCCTTTTGTTCAACCCTCAAGAGTTTTTACCCGACAGGACTGAATCTTGCAGTCCCTAACGCAATACACAGTTCCATGAGTTCCTCTCCCAGCAAGATCCAATACATTTCAGATTGACCCAATTCACGTGAGCAGAACACACAATTATCTCTTCTTTCCTGGAATGTCGCAGGTTGGCAGGGGAAGGTTGTTGATCCTTCTTTTCGGGATTTTATTAGCAGTTATGATATCATACTGCTTCAAGAGACTTAGGCAAGGGAAGAGTTAGATCTGAATGGTTTTGTGACATATTCATTAAAAGCAGAATCTAGTGTTAGGGGAGGTCGCCCTAAAGGTGGTCTTGGGATATTGGTTTCTACCGAACTCCGAGCCACCCGTATCAGCTTAGACTTTCTGTTTAATATTGCAATCTCCCTAGTCATCAAATTTTGTTCTTTCTCTCTATTGCTGATTGATGTTTATTTACCCCCGCTGCGCCAAAAACAGCTGATTAAGGACAGGTGGTTGAGACTGCAAAAGTTTATTGATAAAAATATAACCTTGTACCCAGAAGCATTTGTGATATTGACAGGAGACTTCAATGCCAGAATTGGCCAAAATGATGAAGTTCTTTACCGCCATTTTGGCGAATATCCTCCTGAAATAGAGCTGGCCCATCCAATACCTGAAAGGCAGTCTAAAGATAAAGGTTGCAATTACTCTGGGTTGTGCCTTTTACATATGATAAATGCCTTAGACTTTGTGCTGCTGAATGGCAGCACAGAGGGGGATAGAAAAGGGGAATTTACATTTTTGTCAAGCTTTGGAGTATCAACAATTGATTATGTTATTGTTTCTTATAATTTGTTAAACCTAGTGCTTAACTGTAGGGTGGGTATACGTACCGAGAGTGACCACCTACCTTTAATAGTACTGTTAAATTTAGAGAATCAGGTTGTCCACACATATCACGAACCTCTGCTCTATACGTGCAGAGGTTCTTATCTCTGCTCTATACGTGCATTTAGAGCTGCACGTATAAGATGCTCTGCTAAACTAGAGCGTAGCTTATCTTTATTTTTATACTCTGAAAGCTGTCTCAGATTGCGGGATACTCTGATAACTGCACAATCCCCGCAAAATGTTTTAGATTGGTACCAAGAAACTATTTGTCTCCTTCAAAACTACTTGACTCATAATATCTCGATGAAACAACGTGTCCCTCTCTGCACTTCTAAACCATGGTTTGACCAAGAATGTGTGGATTTGAAGAAATCTTTAATAAATAAATATAGGCTACATAGGAAATTAGATTTGCCAACCATACCTTCTGAATGGTCATTTTTAAAGAAATGATATAAAAATTTGATTAAGGAGAAAAAGAACCAGGCGCGGAGAGCAGACTGGCAGGATTTAATTGCTGCTTCAAAAGCTCATGATGCAGTCACCTTCTGGAGAATTGTGTCCAGTGGTTGGCAAAGTAAATCAGGCAGAATGAACTTCCATATTCCCGTTAAGACCTGGGAATTACATTTTAGCGATTTATATGCAAATAGACAATCTGGAGCCCTATCACCACAACCTATATTGAGTAGCCTCCCTGATTGGCCTCCTGTTTCCATCTCTGAAATTAGCAGGCTTATTTCTAAGCTTAAATCTGGTAAAGCACCTGGAAATGATAACATTCCATCCGAGCTGCTTAAGACTAACATGGAGTGGTGGGCCCCGGTCCTGGCAGTCTTATTTACTTGTATCGATCAGACAGCATCTATACCAGAAGATTGGGGCCTTGCCACCATTATCCCGATTTATAAAAAGGGGAATAGAGAAGATCCCGCTAATTATAGGCCAATTAGTCTATTGAGTGTTGTCAGCAAGTTGTATGCTAGTCACCTCCTTGAGAAACTTTTAAGCTGGATGGAGGAGGAGAATTTGCTGGAGGATGAGCAGGCAGGCTTTCGACCAGAGCGCTCTACAGCTGATCAGGGACTTGTGTTACAACACTTGGTTGAAAAATACTCTTCTGTCCCTGAGGGGGCACTTTATACAGCCTTCATTGATTTTAAGTCTGCCTTCGATTTAATTCCAAGGGGCAGGCTTTGGCAAAAACTTGAGGCCACTAACATCGATAGGCGTTTGCTTGCTCTTATTCGCAGCCTTTATGATAAAACTTGGCTGCAGGTAAGATGCAACCCCGACGGCCATTTGACTAGACCAATTCCAACTTACATTGGTGTAAAACTGGGCTGTGTTCTTGCCCCTACTTTGTTTAACATTTATATTAACAGCTTGGTCAAAGGGCTTTCTGAGACAAATTCTCACCCTCCCAAGCTGGCACATAGATCTTTGTCTATTCTGTTATATGCAGATGATGCGGTACTCCTCTCTCTGACATGCATTGGCTTGCGTCGGTTACTAAGAGCTTTGGACGTTTATTGCAAATCTGAAAAGCTGGTGGTCAATTACACTAAATCTAAAGTCTTAGTTTTCTCTTGAAAACGTATTAGACATCGCTGGCAGATAAATGCCCACTCAATTGAACAGGTTAAATCTTATAAATATTTGGGAGTTGTCTTTCAGTCATCTGGCTCTTGGAGAACCCAAATCTCTAGTGTCATTGCAAATGCACAGAGGAGTGTTAAATCACTCATCTCTTTCTTTTACACGAAAGGGGGCCAGCATATTCCAGCGGCCCTACAAGTTTTCTCTGCCAAGGTGCTAACACAACTGTTATATGGTGCACAACTGTGTGTTTACAGCAATTTTGCTACTATGGAGACCACCCAAACAAAATTTTTGAGAAGTATTCTCGGTCTTCCGAGCTGTGTGCCTAATGTGCTCTTACGTTTAGAGACAGGCCAAATCTCAATTGAATCCCGGGCTTGGGTGCACAAGCTAAATTTTTGGCTAAAAATGACATTTGCCCCCCAAGGTTTAGCCCCCTTGTCCTTAACTGATGCATTTCAGTCAAAATGGAAAAGGGCTGTGGACAAGAAACTGTGCGATTTGGGTTTTTCACGGAATGCCATTTTGTCCCTTGGCTACATAAAAGCCAAAGAGGTTATATGCCAGCGCATTAGGGACATTGAGCTACAAGATCAAAGAAGAGCAGCTACCCCATATCCAGAATTTAGAGATCAGGGGCTGGTTTTTTTACCCGCATCCTATTTATCCTTTCTAACCATTCCAAAATACAGGAAAGCATTCACATTGGCTAAGTTTAATGTGTTACCCTCTGCACTTTTGGAGGGTAGATATAACAGCACCCCATACACTGAGCGTTTATGCCTCTGTGAAGCTGGCATGGTAGAGACTGTGGGTCATGTATTACTGTACTGCTCTTTTTATCGTGAATTTCGGCACATTTTCATTACTCCTATTTTGCAACGATTACCTGGGAGATCTGACCGGTTTTATATAGATTATCTATTAGCGGGTCAGAATCTTCAGGTAACTTCTGAGGTGGCTAGATTTTGCGCAGCTACAATCGCTTGTCGACGAGGGATGATGGTGACTGTTTGAAAATGTTCTAACTTGTTAAAATCTTGATTTTATGAGTGGGACACATGCCAGTTTTAATCAATTATTTTAACTAATTAATATATTTTAAAATATAATTGTATCCACTGTGTATGTCTTGTTGGCCTTCTGAATATTACTGTTTTATTTTATTTGCTGGTCTTATGACCGTAATAAATAAATTGAAATTGGACTAGCAATCGCCCCCCCCCCCCGGTGTCTTGTTGCTTGCCTGCCCCTCCGGTGCCTGCACTGCCCTGCTGGAGGAGGAAAATCGGGCATGTGCAAAGCTCCTCTCCTTTGCACATGGGCAGCTTGGACTCTGGAGAGAGCTCAGAACCACTGATACTGGGGACTGTGCACTCGCTGCAGCGCTGACAGTAAAAATGCATTTTTTCCCCTGGGGCCGGGGGTTTGGTGGGAGGGGGACACAAGTGAGGCCTAAATGATGGCTTGTCCCTGCCTAATAAAGGTATTGTGCTAAGATGGAAGCCACCGAATAGACCGGAAGCCACTGAAGCTGTTGTAACCAGGGAGTCACGTGCTCCCTGTAACCAGCCGCCCGGTCAACAGTCTGGACATGAAGGCAGCCCCACGTAAAGCCTGTTACAGTAGTCCAAACAGGATACAACTACAGCATGTGTAACCATGGCCAGATCAGACATAATGCTGTGGCCAGACTCTTGAAGAGGGCTGGCTACAGGGAGCATGTGACTCCCTTGTTATAGCAGCTTCACTGGCTTCTGGTCTGTTTTTGGGCACAATTCAAAGTGCTGATTATGAGACCAGGCTACCTGAAAGACTGCCTTCTCCCATACGAGCTTGCCCAGGTCTTAAGATCTTCTGGGAAAGTCCTTCTCTCAGTCCCACCGCTATCAGAGGCGTGTTTGGTGGGAACACAAAAGGGCCTTCTCGGTGGCCGCTCCCAGGCTCTGGAACTCCCTGCCAAGGGAAGCTAGGATGGCTCCTTCTCTGTTGCCTTTCTGCCGCCAGGCAAAGATGTTTTCATTCAGGCAGGCTTTGCTAAGCTGTCTTGTTTGCTGCTCAATTTTTAAACTAGTGGGTGCTGTTTGTTTCTTATTTATTTTTAACTGGTGTGTTTTAATGCAGTTATGTTTGACTTATGTAACATTTTCTCTGTATTTTATTATTGTTAGCTGCCTTGAGCACTATTGTTAGTGGAAAGGAAGGCTGCAGCTAACTAACAAGTAATTTTTCCTATGTGTAAAACACCCACGCTCACCACCCAAACACTGGCATGTCAGGAAGAAGTCTTGGCTGAAAGCTTCTCTCTGATACGCTGACTTTGAATGGGCATGGGGTGATGTTTAGGTGTGGGAGCAGCCAAACGTGCAGGCCCCCTCCTATAGTCTGAAGTGGTACAGTCCAGGAAAGACGTTACACATTCTGCAAAATCAAGTGGCAAATCTTGCCTTTTTAGTTACCGGTAGTTGACTTTAGGTGACTTTCGCAATCTTTAGTTTCGAGGCCTGAACCTTTTGGGTTGGCAAAGGCTATTTCAATCAGTTAATCAATCAATGTGCACCCGTACCATTCTAAGGTTTAATTGTACTCTCTGAATTATTATTATTATTATTATTATTATTATTATTATTATTATTATTGAAAATGTCTTGCGTCTTTACAGTTGTTCTCATTGGAGATTCGGGAGTAGGGAAGAGCAATCTTCTTTCTCGCTTCACCCGGAACGAGTTCAACCTGGAGAGCAAAAGTACCATCGGGGTGGAGTTTGCCACCCGCAGCATCCAGGTAGATAACAAGACTGTGAAGGCCCAGATCTGGGATACAGCCGGACAGGAGCGCTACCGGGCCATTACTTCTGCGTAAGTGCCTCCGTGCCCTCGGATGTCGCACTGGTGTGCCATGCGGGCTCATTTGCTCATCCTTCTCCCCCACCCCAGTGTTTCTGGATAAGGTTGAAAACTGTCCTGAGGTGTCCAGCTTCTCTGCTTCTGAGCTCAGGCCCTGGGAATGAAGGGGGGGTTGGTGGGAGGGGCTGGAGCCTCGTGCATCCTTGTGGTGGGAGCGCTGGCTGGGCAGAGCCTGACTGACCCTGGTGGCTCAGGGTGCAGCTGATCATGCACACTCTCGGGCTGGCGTGTGTGATCCTCCTGAGCCCAGCTCCCCGCTGGGAGTCCAGGACTTGGGCGCCCTGCGCAGATCCCACCTTGAGTTCTTGCACAGGATTAGAACTTGGGGATCACTTGATGAAGCTGACTGGGCAGTAGATTCGGGCCAGGCAAAGAGAACTTGTACTTCTGGAATTCATTACGCCCACAAGGGCAGGCTGCTAAATATAATAGCCTCTTTTCCTCCAAGTTCTCCCGAGTTCCTAATAAATCTTAACTCGGAGGGAGGTTGGAAATGCTTCATCTTTTCTTGCTAATACAGGGTTGTGGGCCTGGAGACCCCTGTGCAGGTGGTTTTGTGAGGAGGGAAGCCCACACCTGATTCTGTGCCGTGTAGTAGCACATGGGCACGGTTGGTATTGCAGGGCAGCTCTGCTCTGCTCTCCAGGCAACACACAAGAGACTCTGGTAACTGCAAGAACCAGCTTCTTTATTATTTCCAAACATGAGAAACCCCCGCTTCTGCGTAACGACGTGGCACCCTGAAAGAAGGAGCATGCTGGCTCAGCTGCAAGGCCTGCACTCGAGGGGAGAGCCCAACCAGCCCCTGCAACGAACGCTTGCAGGCCATTCTAGTCCCCGCTCGGCCATGAAACTCACTGGGTGACTTTGGGCCAGTCACTGACTCTCAGCCTTGATGGAACTTGACTTTAGCAGAGTGTGTGTGCAGGTTAGGAGATTTATAATCCTTGTCTGTGTGCCTGCACTCGCCTGTACAATCCACACACAGAGCTTCCAGATATCTGTCTCCCTCCTCCCGCAGCAGCGTGCAGCGTGTGTGCCAGTGAACCAGCCTGGCTGCTCCGTTGCAGATTAATCCATGGAATCAGGAAACACTCTGTAAACGCCACAGGTCTATTTCTACCTGTTTATTCACTTAGCAAGTAAAGTTCTACAGAGTATACATTTCCTAGTTACATAAATGCATAGCAAGCATTACATTCGGTGGAGCTCACTCCACTCCAGCAAAGACGTTACATTGTGGCAGTAACAAGTCCAGCATGCATCACCAAGAAGGTGAAGAAGAAGAAGAAAGAAACAGTTCAGCTTCTCTCTGAAATGACTTCAGACAGACAACAAGTTAACACGTCATCAGAACATACAAACCATGTGACTAGCTCATATTGTTCTCACACTTTAGTAACCCCTGTGAAAACACGAGATTCTAGAGAGACATAATAAACCTGTTTACCTGCCATTCTGTTCCTTCCATGTGTAAACAGTATGCCACAGCTGGTAATGTGATACATATCACAACAAGCCTAACCTACCTCACAGGGTTGTTGTGAGGATAAAATGGAGAGGAGGAGGAGGAGAATTATGTAAGCCGCCTTGGGTTCCTCGCAGGAAAAATTGACGGGGAATATAAATAAATAAATAAATAAATAAATACGCATGCATACCTCGCAGCTGCTACCTGCTTGAACCCCTGCCCCCCAAAAGGGAGATTTGCCATAACTGGCTCAGTCGCTGGGTCGAAGGAGGACCAATTCTGGGGAGGCTGCGCTTGCAAGAGGCTGTGCAACTGTATTTGAGTGGTGAAACTAGTGATGACTTTGTCCCGTGAACAATACATTTTTGAGAAAACATTGGGGCGGGGGGTGGTAGTGCTATGGGGTGTGCTGAGCTGTGACCCTGATCTCGCCCCGTCCCTTTTGCCCCCCCCATCCCTCCTGCTGCAGTTACTACCGAGGAGCAGTCGGGGCGCTTCTGGTTTACGACATCGCCAAGTACCTCACCTACGAGAATGCAGAGCGCTGGCTCAAGGAGCTGCAGGACCACGCGGACACCAACATTGTCATCATGCTCGTGGGCAACAAGAGCGACCTCCGGCACCTGCGGGCCGTGCCCACCGATGAGGCCAAGAGCTTTGCAGGTACCGCTCTGCCCCCCCGCCCCCGCTCCGCTGGCAGGGGAGGGGCTCCAGGCCACATCCCTGGGCACTGTGCTGGGCATGGCGTGTATTTTATTTATATAATACATACACCTCCCCTCATCATACTAGGCTTCAGGGCAGTTTACGAGATAAATATATTGCACTGTATTGTGCTCGCCATCTCTCTTCGCCACAAGAAGCTGAATTAGGTGCCCTGTGGGGCTGACCTACGGCCCGTCAGTCAAATGTGTTCGTTAGCCAATCATTTAGACTAATTTATTGCACTTCTGCTAATTATGGGGGAGGGCAGTGAGAGCTACCCACGCGGGCTCCAGGTTTTGTAGGGGCCCCTCCTCCCTCAGTGAATCCGCCTTCCCACCGCCATTGTCACCGGCTGCTCTTCCTCCTCCTCCTCTTCCTCCTCGTGGCTACCACTTGCATGTTTGGCCGGCAGAGAGCCAGGGAGCAAGGAGGCCGTGGCATCTCCCGATCCTCCTCCTCACCACCACCACCGATGTCTAGGCCAGAGTGAGAGGCAGGTGGGACAAGCAGGTTGCGGTGGTGGAGAGGAGGGGCCACGCCAGGGCACTCTTGTCAGTGGGCCCCTGCTGGGGTGTGGGCCCTCAGCATGTGCCCAACCATGCCAACCCTTGAGGCCAAGTCATGAGAGCTATCCAGGACAAAGAAGCCGTGCCTCCTCCTCACCACTGGAACCTGTTGCCCATGTGTCCTTGTTCACACAGACGTGCGAGTCGCACATGTACACGTGTAATGACCGACGTGGGTCTAAGGGGGGCCTTTAACCAGAGGTGCGGGTTTATGCACACCGTGGATTTATACGCCATGTTCTTACCCAAGTGTGGAATGGCTACTTCTAGAATGGGGGAACTTGCTCAAACGCTGGCTCAGAATCCAAACAGCACAGACGTTTGTTCTCAAAACATACACACGCACATATATTACCGAAGAGAAAAATGGCGTGGTCAGCGTGCCCACCCACCTCTCAGCACGTGGGCCAGTATGCTATTTCTAATAGGTCTTTCTAGAAAGAGAGAGAAGGGAAGTTTGGGGAAATTAGTGTTTGCCAAAGAAGGGAAGGTGGCACTGTGGCAGAACAGGGGATTGGGAGGCTCGGGTGCCAGTGACAGTAGTGGGGGCAGAAGTGTGTTGATTCAGGAGGAAAGAAAAATACAGTAATACCTTGGATTGCATGCATAATTCGTTCCGGAAAGGTGCTTGTAATCCAAAACACTCTTATATCAAAGCGAGTCTCTGGCGGGCGTGAGCGGGGCCAATTTCGGCCCGCTACACTCGCTCGAGGCGAGCGGTTACATCCCTACGACTACTTGTCTTGCAAGACCTTGCTCGTTTATCAAGTCAAAATTTTAAATTTTTTTTTGCTTGTCTTGCAAAACGCTCTCAGACCAAGTTACTTGCAATCCAAGGTATTACTGTAAATGGGATTGGGTTGCCCTTCAGAGGAAGGGCAACCCAAAGGACTTTGCTTCCTAGTTGGTTGCCAGTAGTTAGAAAACTGCTGTGGGCACAGACTCCCCTCGGGCTTCTCAGTTTAGGTTCCAAATTAAAAAATGGGGTGCAAACCTCAAGCTGCCTAGACACTCCTGAAGAGTAAATTATCAAGAAACCTCCAAAGGAATGATTTTTATCACAGTGATGACGGGGAGAGTAAACAGAGGCCCAGCTGTTATTAGGGACCCAAGAGCCAGCACAATTTGGTTAAAAATGGATTTAGATAGAGAGCCTGACCAAGGGGGCTTCTCCTCAGAGTTTCCAATAAGATTCAAACATTGTGTGTTCAGCTTGAGACCCTTTAGGAGTGCTACAGCCCTTCCTCAACCTCTCCTCAACCCCACCGTGTTGCTTTCATACTTACAGCCATGAGAGCTAGAAACTTGCATTCTTGGTTATTGTTGTTGTTGTTGTTGTTGTTTTCTTAAGAGAAAGAAAGCCGAGACTCTTGGGGTGCTCAGTCTGAACAAATTCCACATTCTGAGCTTTTGCTGTGCATTTGTGGAATCATGGGATGATTATAAAGAAATGAGGAGTAAGATAAACTGCCGTGCATTATTAATGGGTGGTTAAGGTTATGCAATGTTAGTAGAACATCTGTCTTGATTTAATTAAAGTGATAGCCACCTTCTGCTGCAGCTGCTATCCATCTTTCTTCGTACATCTGGATGTTCTGTGGATAAGTGCCTAAAGATGCAATCCGATGCAAGTTTAGGCAGAAAAAAGGCCTATGACTCCCAGCATGCCCCAGCCAGCATAGCTGGCTGGGGCATGCTGGGAGTCGTAGGCCTTTTTTCTGCCTAAACTTGCATCGGATTGTGCCCTAAAGGTGGCATGTGCAAAGTGCATTTCCCTCTAATAAGCCCCGCATTCCCCTGGGATGGGGGGGGGAGGACTTCCTGGTTTGAACCCTGGCATTTCTACTTCTGAACATGAAGTGCTTGAGGTTTCGAGAGAGATATATGTAAGGTTAAAATAGTCAGGGAGATGTGTGCACACAAGCCCTGATACTCTGTCTCTCCACCTGCCACAGAAAAGAATGGCTTGTCTTTCATAGAGACCTCAGCTCTGGATTCCACCAACGTGGAGACGGCCTTTCACAACATCTTAGCAGGTAAGTTGTCTTCTCCTCCACCCGCACCTAGAGTGGGGCAGGCTCTAGTAGCGCTGTAACACAAGGGTGGGCAGAAGGTAGACTGCAGCATAGCAGCCGTGGACCACTGGCTGATTTCCGACGGGCCACTTGGCATCCTTGCAAAGAATACTGGACTAGGTGGATCCTTTGATCTGGTCCAGCAAGGCACTTCTGCTGTTTCTAAGCACTCAACACAGAATAGGGATGCCTTAACATTTAATGCGATTCTGTGTCTGCACTCTTGCTTTGTAAGTCGTGTTACATGAGGGTGTCGGGGTTCCAGGTTAAAATACAGGCCATGTGCCTGACATCAGCCCTCTTCTAAAAACTTCTGCAGGTACATCGCTGCAATTTGGCTATTTGCTTTGTCATGAGGGGGAGAAGTCACGGGTAGATCCCTAGCAATATGCCCCCTGGGTTAGGTAGTACTTAGGCAGCCATTCACACGGTCATCCCATCTGTGGGTGCTTGTCTAGCAACCACCTGGGCTCTCCTGCTGCACCAGAACTGGACCTCATACCTCCTGCAGGTGCGAACCCAGGAGCGGCGGTCCATGGGGTAGGTGGGATGCAGAGATGATATTTGGCTGATTATCTTGTTTATTTGCTGGCTGGGGGGTTCTGTAGCCTTTTGGGGGGTCTGTGGACACACTTGCCATTTTTAGAGCGTGTCGTGGACATTGACATTCTCATAAAATGGCTGCCATGGAGGGGGCTCGCCCGTTCGCCAGCTGCCTGCTGCAGTGGGCATGGCACGCAGAAGGCAAACTGGTGAGACTAAAAGGAAAGTAACTTAAACCCAAACCTACACCCATTTCACAGAAGGCTAACTGAGGCTCAGAGACAAGTAACTTGGCCGAGAAACTGAGTATAAGGCAGAGGTGGGGTCTGAGCCAAATGCCATATCACATATTTGCCCCACAAAGCATAACAAAATATCAATTTCACAGAAGGCAGACTGATACTCGGAGAAACACACACACAATGCATCCACACCATCTGGCACTCCAAGCACAACACATACCTCCCACACACACACCAAGGCAAAACACACACCATGAAGAAACAAACTACATGCACTGCAACCTGATCTGAAATGCCTCAGTCAGCAAGGTGAAGGCAGTTCCTTCATGTGCAACCTTTAATTGCTTTCCACTGACACCAAGCAGCATCTATTTTTGCCTCCACAGCAGGCAGGACACTGCTTTCATCCCCAGGACATGCCCCCCTGCCCCCCCCAGCTTACCTTTGTATTTTTTCTGGGCACACTTTAAAACGAAGTGCAGGGCTGCAGCAGCCGACTACGTGGGGCCCAGAGGCATTCTCGGAGCTCAAGATTGCCCCGGAGTCTGGCACTGCGCTTTGCGGCATGCCAGCCCCGAGTTTCGGCTCCAAGTTTTTGAAGGCCCTCAGGCAGGTCACTCTCTCCATGGGCCCCCTCCTCCCTCAGTGAGCCAACCTTCTGCTCTTGCTCCTCGTCCTCTTCCTCATCATCGCAGAGAGCCAGGGAGCAGGCAGGCAGTGACAGCCACCGCTCCTCC
This sequence comes from Shinisaurus crocodilurus, assembly GCA_021292165.1. Lineage (NCBI taxonomy): Eukaryota > Metazoa > Chordata > Lepidosauria > Squamata > Shinisauridae > Shinisaurus > Shinisaurus crocodilurus. The sequence continues at coordinate 25,682,520 of CM037882.1, forward strand.
TCCTCACCACCTCCACTGTTTGGGCCGGAGCCGAAGGCAGGTGAACAAGCAATTTGGAAGAGGAGGAGCAAGCCAGGGCCGGATTAACATAGGGGCGATTGGAGCGCCCGCTCCAGGCCCAAAGCAGACAATAGGCCCACAATATAGGGACACGCGGCAAAGTACGGGCTCGAAAACGGTAAGTGGTTGGAGCAGGGAATCGGGTAGCTTACTGCACGCATGCACGCACACCCCCAACGAAGTGCCGTGCAAGGAATTACCTGGGAGGGCTAGCCTAAATGACGGGACAGCGCTGAAAGGGAGGCAGAAGCAGGCAGAGTGTGCAGCGCGACCGAGCCCACCTCAACGGAGGCAAAGTGCGTCGGCGCGTCTCACCTCTATGCTACTGCGAAGAGCTATGCTCCTCTCGGGAAGCAGACGCTGCAGCGTCCCGCGGCGAGAGAGCAAAGGCAGAAACAAAAGCAAGGAAAACAAAGGTAGGATCACAAAACAAGCATCACTCCCCAGCGAGCCCAAAGAAAAGATATACAGGGAAGGCAAGGTTGTTGCTGCAGACTCCCTCCTCCAGACCGCAGAGGGACCCACGGAGCAGGCGCTACCCGGCGAGAGCCGCAGGCACCGAACACGCCGCCGCGGCCGCCGCAAACACACACCTCACCAAAACAAAAGTAAGCCAAAAGCGCGCCCTTAACAAAAAAAAACAAACTCCCGAAGCCCCCCTAATCAAGGCAACTTCGCAAGCAAGCCACCCCCAGAAGCCCCCAAACCGTGCGAAGGCACAGGACGCAGTCCAAGATGAAGGAGATCTGAGGCTCCGGTCTTCTCCCCGCAGCTGCACGATTTGAGTTAGCTCTGATCGTTATCATTCAGCATAATTAATGATTTTTTCAAGATTAGAAAGGTGTTCTAAGCACATCTGCATTACAGGCTTGAGGCAAGACCTAGCAAGAACTGTTGTTCTCAAATTAGCATGGTAGGTTTTTGCATTTCAATCACTGTTACTACATTTCTTTGAAGCACATGGGGGCTTGCTAGGGTCTGTAATATTCAGATTTAGAAGGGACCTCTCTCTCCAGCCTCGAGCAAAAGATCTTTCTGATTTGCAGCTCAATTGTTCAAATGCTAGTTTAACAAAAAAACAAAAACAAAGCAACAAGAACAACACAATTATTCTTGGTCAAGCAAAGCTTCCTGGCTTTTTGTTGAGGCTGCTTTTTCTTTTTTAATAAATAAATTTGGGGGAAATTGGGAAGACCCTTACTGATGAGCTGCAGGAGTTTTTGAGTTTTGGCACTTTAATGGTAATTAAAATATTTAATTTGTTTTAATATAAAATTGCATCTTCATTTTATTTATTTCCATAAAAAGGCCCACCAAAATCCTCAGCACCAGGCCCATAATGCTCTTAATCCGGCCCTGGAGCAAGCCCGGGGGGGCTTTTGTCAGTGGGCCACTGCTGGGGTGTCTGACCATGCCTGCCAGCCTCCCAGTTAAAAATAAGTAAATAATTAAAACAAATCTAAAAAATTAAAATTAAAAATCAGGCGATCTGGGAGCCTGGCAGGTGCCAACAAGAGAGGTGTCTGTGGGCACTTCCTGTGGCCAAAGGAAGTGAGCCAGGTGGCTACCACGAGGAGGGCCTTTTCTGCTGTGGCACCCCGGTTGTGGAATGAGCTCCCCAAAGAGGTTCGCCTGGCGCCTACTTTGTATTCTTTCCGGCGCCAGGTGAAGACCTTTCTATTCTCCCAGGCATCTTAATCATCTTAATCACTTTAATCTTGTAGTTGTTTTAAACTCTGTTATTGTAACTGCTGCTGCTAGCTCTGCTGTTTGTTTTTAATCTGTGGTTTTAAATTTTATATTTATTTTATATTGTATTTTATGGTTTCAACTGTTGTAAACCGCCCAGAGAGCTTCGGCTATTGGGCAGTATAAAAATGTATTAAATAAATAAATAAAATGTTGGAGACCCTGAGGGTATACACCGCTGTCTTAATGTCACACCACTTCTGGTCGCCCAGGTGGGCTCCAGCCACCCGCTTGACCTCATCTGCGTTTCTCGTGCTTTGTCGCCCTCCAGAAATCTACCGGATTGTATCCCAGAGGCAAATTGCTGGCGGGCAGCCCGAGACGGAATTCAGCTCCAGCAGCACCATCGAGCCCATCAATGTCCTGCCGACCCACCAGGAAGGGAAGCAAGCGCCCTGCTGCCAGAACATCTGAGCTGCAGGGGCTGTGAGGGAAAAGCTGGCTGGGTCAGTACAAGATGATGAGGGAGGCCAGCAAGCCGCCAGGGGCATTCCCTGGACCCCAGCACCTCCCAAGAGGAAAGGCAGGCTCCAGATAGATCAGGTTACCCTTTCTCCTCCTGGTAGCCAACCTCTACCACATTACCGTGCTTCACGTAGGTCATTCCTTTCCTCCACACTGAAATGCACATCCTTAGACGTGGGAAACACTGGTTTGCCTTCCCAGGTGGCGGGTTATTTGGAGCTACCTGTTAGATCCAGCTGAGCCCCGCCCCCCATCCACACCCCTTTCCCTGAAGGGGCTGCTGCTGGGGTCTCATGGCTGGCACTGCTGGCACGAGGCCTGTTCCAGGAAGGGTGGTGGATTGGCGGGCTGGGGAGGGGGAGGGATCAGGGCAGCTGCTCAATTATGGCCCCTTAAATTTCTTGCCGGAACTTTTCCTGTCTCCTGTGTCAGCTGTGATATGCACAAATAAATTGATTGTAAGCACCCCCGCCCCATGTATCTAGGATATCAGAAGTGGATCAAGTTGGCACTCTACTGCTCTCCTTGGGCAGCTGGAACAGCAAAGCAGCCAACACGTCCAACTATCAACTTAAACAGGAGTCAAACTGGATTCACTCTCACGGCTTTTCCCAAGGCAGCTTGAGAATGGCGTTGTGCAGGTGCCAAATCTTTAAAATCCTTCACTTCCTCATATAAGCACAACTCCCCAAAGTTCATTTGAGGGAAGCCATGATGAATTAGGCCTGTTTAAAACAATTTTGCTTCTATCAGGTAGACATGCCCCAAATCCCAGGATCCCACTCCTGTGCAAAACCGGGACCACTGAGTCAGTTGCCAGCTGTGACAGTGAGGCCAGGCAGAGGCCTACCACCTTAGGAGATGATGGGGAGCCCTGGCTGTTGCTTCACTTGGCAGCAACATGCCTTTAAGTCAGGAGTGGTCGACTTGAGGCCCTCCAGGTGTTTTGGCCTACAACTCCCATCAGCCCTAGCCAGCAAAGCCAGTGGTGAGGGATGATGGGAGTTGTAGGCCAAAACGTCTGGAGGACCACCAGTTGCCCAGCCCTGCTTTGTGTCGAGGCTGCCTGAGGGAGTGTGAGTTGCTTCAAAGCACTGGATGTTAAGCACAGCTCGCCAGTCCAGCCTGGCGGGGGACACGTTGGTGGACACATGTGGTTTGGGAGCCAACCTTCTCCCTCCACGATGCAGCTGATAAGCCTCCGTCTGGTGGTTGCCCCGTGTCAGCTCATCACGTTGGTGACCACTTCCGCTCATTTATGTGGATTTTAATATGGCAAATAGGTGTATTTTAATGTATGGAATTGCCTTCCCTTACTGCTCTGGAATTTGTGTTTTGTGTGTGTGTGTGTGTGTGTGTGTGTGATTTGGTTTTTGTGTTTTAAGTGTTTAAATAAAAGCTCTCTTAAGAATATACTGGAAGCCTCTCTGGGGTGCCGTGGTATTTGAACCAGGGACCTCTCCCACTCACGCTCGGGGCATGCACTCTCCTGGCACTGTGGCTTTCCCCCTGCCTCCATGGCCCCTGCAGAGTGGTGTGGTCCACTCAGATGTTGCTGGGCCTGCAGAAGCAGATCCCTAATATCTAGACAGAGGGTGACAAATGCTACTGATCAAATACATTATGCGGCCATCCCATCTTATTCCTTCTTAATGTTTTTTGGGGGTGGGGTGGAAAGGAAAAAGACGGAAGAAGCGGCAGGAAAACCTGGGAGGGTTACAAGTGGAAGATGATGCGCAGTGACAAGGGAGTGGAGAATTTAACTCTGTGGAGACCACGAGTCAGGGATGTTTGTGACTGCCCTACACAAACTGAACTTCTGGCATCTGTATTATGCACATTAAGCAAATGTACATAACACTTTTTCCAGAAATTTTTTTCTTTTTTTGGGGTGGGGGTATAACTTATTCTGGTTTTGCTAGTTGTGGGAAGTTGAACAAGGATCTATAAAGATCTCTCTGGCTTCTGAGATTCGGGCAGGCATTTGTAACCAGGAGGGCGAGATGATTCGTTTGGCTGCCTGGTAAAATGCCATGACTGTGGCAGGCTGACTGAACATTAAAACCCTAGTCCGGAAGCTCCCGTTCTGTGGATCTGCTGTAAAATGCGAGCAAACAAGCCACGGAGAATCCTACAATACATCCTCATCCACAAGGCTTTTACTGTGCAATTGTCTTGCCTTGCTCATGGAATTGTTTGGAGATCTAGATGCGGTCATCTTCCACTTGTAAGCCTCCTGTCTGCTTTCCCCATCTTTTTGCTTTCCGCAAAACTGTTAATGAGGGAAAGATGGAATAGCCGCACAACTGTATTTTGACTGGTGGTTTTAGCAGCCCCGCTACCCGGAAGGAAACCCCAGGTAAAGTCGTGCAGGCAACTGGGAGACCTGGGTGGGCACCACTGCAGCAAGTCCGGGAAAGACTGACGGAAGTCTTCTGCACAGCGTGTAATTAACCCATGGGAACTTGTTGCTGCAAGAGGTGATGGCTGTTGGCCTAGAGAGCTTTAAGAGGGGGTGAAGCACAGAAGGCAGAGGCGCTTCCAGAAGAGGCTTTTATGGCCGCCAACACTATGCCTCATTCACAGATGTTTATTGGGGAGGGATCAAAATAACGCTGTCTTCTACTCGTGACCCTCCCATGTTCTCTCACTGCTTCTTCAGTCTTTTTCTCATAACACAGAAAATCTGTTTATGAGAACAAGATGGAACGGCTGTGCAGTGTCTTCCGATGGAGCACTCGGCTGTGGACGGGGTGCTTCACGGACGTCAGGCTCAGGAGTGTTGAGTGAGAGAGCCTAACTCCTAATCGCACCCCCAGATTTGACTTGTAGCAGGGCCACGCCTGACTCAAAGTACTTCAGAAGGCTGGGGAGAAACCCAGGTTTTTTTAAAAAGATTTTAAATATTAAAAAAAATACAGTCTTAAAAAGAAGAAGAAGGCTGGGGAAGCATGTCTGACCATGCCCAGGAAACTGAATTTTGATACAATACTGTGCCCATTAGGTGGAGCCATTTTGTAACTTTTTGAGAGGCGCAAACCTGTTGAAAGTTGTAATGTTGCAGCCTACCTCCACAAGGCCAATTCCCTCTCAAGTCTCTTCATCCTAGTTGAGTATATATTGCAAAAATAAACTATTCAAGCTGGCCGTTCCTAACATTTTACTTTTGTTCTCACCACTGCGGAAAAGCCAGTGTAGCGTAGTGGCTGTGAAGAGTGAATGAGGACTTGGGGAAGTCCAGTTCGAATCTTGCCTTTGCTACTACCTCTGTCTGCAATACTGCGATGATCACGATGACATGATCGACCTACTCCGTAAGGATCAATCACTATGTGAAGTGAACGCTCACACAACTGCTCTCCGCATGTGAATCCATCTACGGAAGAGGCAGAGGTGTCGCAAGCAGCCCAAGCAAGTACTAGAAGACCAGCAACAAGTTCTGTAAGAGCAGTAGTGGCTCTTGGGAGTCTCTGGGCTGTTGTCGCCAATAGAGCCCTGGGTAGACGTCTCTGCTGTTTCTTCCTCAGTTCCAATCCACATTAGCTGTTTGTGTATACTGCACAGCAGTTATCCCGGGGTTAATTAAGAGAGAGAATGCAAATGCAATCTTGCGGAAATGATGTCACCTAACAGCCAAAAGCATTACCTGGGATGTGGATTCTCCTTCCATTGGTTGTGCTTTTCAGTTATTTGTTAACACTGACGTTCTTTGCTGCTTCTGTCTTTTTTTGCTATGTGCAGGACTGTTTCAGTTCACGTGTCTTTAAAAAGATTTTAATAAGGTCTCTCGGAATAATGCAGTCAAATGCTGATGGGAGGGGCACATACAGAGAAAGGCCAGAATCGCCCTCCTTTTTGTCTGAAAATGTAGGTGGGCATCTGATGAATATTTAATTTATTTGTTTATGGGATTTCCACCCTGCCTCTCCACTTCAAAAGAAGTCCTCAGTAGGTTAAAAACAAGACAAAGAGAATACACTAAAATTATAACAATACAATCAAGTGACTGAGCTGCAACAGAGTAAAATCGTATAAAAGGAAGTCTGAAAAAATCAAGTACAGCCAAATGTTTTCCTAAACAAGTCGTCACCTGGCAGCAACAGCACATGTGCGAAGGAGCACAGCAAATCTCTCGAGGTGCTGAGTTTCATAACCTAGGTGCTGCCACAGGGAAGGCCTTTCCCCTTATTCACCTACTTACACACACACACCACTTCAGACCTGGAAGACAGGAAGGATCATAGGGGGGAGGAGGTATCTTGACCCCAAACCACTGAGGGCTTTAAAAGTAATAAACAGCATCTTGAATTGCACCTAGAAACAAGCCAGCTGCCAGTGAAGCTGGTATAGGAGTGGATGCTCCCTAAAACTGGCTCCAAGTAGCAGGCTGGCATGTGCATTTTGCACCAAATTTTGGGGTGGAAGTCCAAAGGCAGCCTCATTTATGAGTAGTCTAGACTTGATGGAGCTAAGGCATGTGTAACCCTGGCCAGATCTGCCTTCTCAAGGAACTGTGCAACTGGCACACTAGCCAAAGTAGACCAGGAGCACTCCTGGGTACCACTAACACCTGAGAATCAAGACCAGGAGTGTCCCCACATATAATCTTGATTTCCAAGGAGTGTGCTACCCCATCCCAAACAGGCCGATTTCCTGTTCCTGGATCAGCTGTCTTACTGAACAGGAGTACTTCTGTCTTCTCTGGATTCAGCTTCAGTTTGTTTGCCCACATCCAGCCCATCATCAATTCTATGCACAGGTTAACAGAAAGATCGGGGGGGGGGGAGATATAATGCTCTGTGTCATCTATAGCTGCATACTGATGTTGACAAACTACAGATGACCGTTCCCAGCAATTTGACATAGATGTTAAATGGCAAAGGGGGCAAGATAGAACCAAAGGTCAAGACATTGAGCAGGAGTCCCCAAGCAATGCCTTCTGGAATATATCCCCCAGGAAGGACCAGAACCACTCTTTCCAGATAAATTGGTAGAAAGTATTGTTAAACATAAAATTATAATGCATATAGAAGGACAAGCCCTGCTGAAAAAGAATCAACATGGCTTCCACAAAGGTATGTCCTGTCTCGCTAAACTTTTAGAGTTCTTTGAGAGTGTCAACACATCAGCATGGTCCAGTAGACCTTTTGCTTGGACTTCCAAAAGGCTTTTGACAAAGTCCCTCACCAAAGACTCTTGAAGAAACATAGCAGTCATGGCATAAGAAGAGAGGTATTGTCACCCACAGTGATTTTGTGGAGGGGTCTGCTCCTTTTAAGGTTCCTAGTTGGTTTGAGACTATGCCCTCTTTGATGTACAGAGTGACAGCGTCTCTACTACACCCATCCCTGTCCTTCCTATAGAGCTTGTATCCAGAGATTACCGTATCCTACTGATTCTTGCCATTCCACTATGTTTCCATTCTTTCCACGATATGTAAGTTCTTTAAAATCAAGCATTCCAACTTAACTATCTTGGCTTGGAGGCTACTAGCATTTGCATAGGAACACCTATATATAGATGTTTCTGGTTTGTGTGTGCATTTTCCCCTATGGCCCTTAGGCCTCTTTGACTGCTATCACATTTTCTCATATGCTCATGGCCTATTTCCACCCTGTCCCCATTTGGGCAATCGGAAATATTTCCATCTTTACCCCCCAGGAATGATTAAACCTGAACCGGATGCTTCCAGCTCCTGTTGGCTTTCCCCCAGGGTTCAGTTTAAAAGCTGCTCTGCCTTTTTAATGTTAAGGGCCAGGAGTCTGGTTCCATTCTGGTTCAAGTGGAGCCTGGCCCTCTTGTACACTTCCAGCTTGTCCCAAAATGTTCCCTAGTGCCTAAGGTATCTGAACCCCTCCTCCCTGCACCACCATCTCATTACTGATACTCCTCAGCTTTGCCTGTCTAGCTGGCTCTGCGCGTGGAACAGGGAGCATTTCAGAGAAAGCCACCTCGGTGATCCTGGATTTCAACCTTCTACCTAGCAACCTAAATTTGGCTTCCAGGACCTCACAGCTACATTTCCCCATGTCACTGATACCAACATGGACCACGACCACTGACTGCACCCCAGCACTATCTACAAAGCTACCTAGACGGCGCATGATATCCGCAACCTTCACACCAGGCAGGCAATTTACCATGCGGCCCACATGCCCGTCACAAACCCAGCTGTCTATGTATCTGATGGTCAGATCTCTAACTGCCACAAGTCCCCCGGTCCCCGGAGGCACATCCTTGGCATGAGAGGATATTTGCTCATCTTCCAAATAATGGATCCCTTCTAAGGGATCATTTCCCTCTTCCACAAAATGATGCCCTCCTTCCCTGAGACCCGCATTCTCTGTAACAGCAGAGGAGCTGTCACCCATGGATTGGGACACCATTCTCTCAGGCTCCCAAAAGTCTTGTCCACAAATCTCTCTGCCTCTTCCAGCTTCTTCAGGGCTGCAACCTTGGCTTCAAGGGAACAAACTTGTTTCCTGAGGGCCTGGAGCTCATTACACTGAGCACACATTCATGTCTCCTATCCAGCAGGCAGACGGTCGTCCATATGACACTCGGTGCAATACACTGGATCCCTCCCACTCCCCTGCTGGCTTTCTACCTGCATAGCTGTGAGGCAACCCAGGGTCAATCGTAACCAAAGCCACTGAGAGGTCCAGCTCATTGAGCCCCCCTCTCCAGCTCCCAGCATTGGTAACCCTTTCGTCCCCAAATGCCAGATTGAAATGGGTCTAGATAACCCACTTCATCTGGAAAAGGAATGGAGCTGAATCAAGGCTGGAAGGTATCCCACACGGTGGAGTCCGGTCAATGGGTTTTTCAGCTGAGGAGCCTCTCTCTCTGCTTTTAAATGAGCTGGAGCCTTCCCCTCCTCTCTGAGGGAAGCATGCTGGTCACTCCCCATCACCTCCACACAGCCAGTCCACCTCTAATTGCTTTAATCTGCCAGGATGGGCGAGGTCTGAGTGCACGAGAATTTTGCCCACATCCTCAGACTCCACCTAAAACTGAGAAGAATCCATCACAACAGAAGTAGCTGTCAGTACTGCATCTACTGGCAGTATTCTCAGTGCGGAATCAAGGTCAGAACAGATGCAAGTGACTTTCTCTGCAAAGTGGCTTGTGAGCAAGTCACAGTTGTTCCACCAAGCAGTCTTCTCCCAACTCCTATAGGTACAGATATAACAGACCTTGAACTACTCAGAACAGTTCTTCTGGATGACTCTCTGAGCAGATGCAATTATGGTTGAAAAGTTAGTTTTCTTTGCTACCGTTACCACCATGGAATAGGTCTTAACGTGGACTCTAGCCTGTGTTTGGTTGGATTAATCACAAGTCCTCGTCCTCCAACATTGTTTGTCTCTGCCATTTCATTGCCATCAGATCCTCAATAAACCAAGAAGCCAGTTTGACGCTAACCAGCAGGAGAAGCTGTTATGTCAAAAGCTCAAGCCATTTCCCCATCCCAGAGGTTGACTAGGCATTGACAGAATTATTGATCATGGTAGCTGAAAAGTGCTCTAGACTAGAGCCATCAAGAATCCATCTCCAATGGTAGACTGTCTTAATGAGTCCCCCACCTCTGCATAGGGTAGGAGTCTTGGTAAGGCTGAACGGTACCAGGTAGTGACAAAGGAGTAATCAAACGGTCCTTCACACCCAGAACCAAACAACACAAGATACCAGAGCAAGGTCGTGTTCAAGCATGGTGAACAGGACAAGATACCAATTGAGATAGGCCCCACGGAGTCCTGAGCCACCCCAGAAAGGTTGTTGTTGTTGTTGTTATTGGTGGGGTGTTATTTATTTTCTATCCCGCCTTTCTGCCAAAAGAAGGCACTCAAGGTGACTAACAAATCCAGATTAAAAATAAACTCTTAATTAAAACATAGCATAAAAACAATAAATTAAAAACACAACTAAAACACAACAATAAAAGAAATGACACCAACCAATTAAACACCCCTTCAGTCACAGATTGGCCTAAATGCCAGAGGTCTGCCTTAATTAAAACACCTTGCCTGCCGGTGGAAGGACAATGGAGGAAGAGCAACCTAACCTTCCTCACCAGGGAGTTCCAAAGCCTGGGAGTGGCCACCAAGAAGGCCCCAGAGTGCATAGTGAAGTCCCCCAGAATAGTTAACCTGGGGACCCTCCAAAACCACCCCAGCTGGTTCAGGCAGGGAAACTATTGGGCACTGGGTTGTGCAATAAACCAAGAGAAATCCAGTTCTGCCTAGCAGACTCAACATCAAGAACATATGTGATATTAGACAACTCTTGGATGGCGCTCCTGGACCTGAGAGTGGATCCATTACCTCAGGCTACTCGGACTCCATCTCAGTCCAGACAAGATGGAAAGCCTTGTTGATCAGCAGACAACACAACCGGGAAGGGAGGACGTACAGCCTGCCCTGGATAGGGGCAGCGCTCCCTCTGGGAGATCAGCTACGCAGCTTGGAGGTGCTCTTGGATCCAGCGCTGCTCCTGGAAGATCAGGTGGTGGCAGCAACCTGCAGAGCCTTTGCCCAGCTGCTCCCTTTCTTGGGGAAGGAAGATCTGGCCTTAGTGATGCATGGTTGAGAGCCAGTGTGGCGTAGTGCTGAGACTGTTGGACTGGGACTTGGGAGATCCGGGTTCTAGTCCCTGCTCAGCCATAGATTTTCATAGATCATAGAGTTGGAAGGAGCCTACAAGGCTATCGAGTCCAACCCCCTGCTTAATGCAGGAAACTAGAGGAGGGGTCTCCCATCCAAGTAATAACCAGGCTTGACCCTGCTTAGCTTTCCACACTCAGACAAGCTGAGCCAGCGTAAGCCACAGGCCTGTATGAAACTCACTGAGTGATTTTGGGCCAGTCACTGACTCTCAGCCTAACCTACCTCACAGAGTTGTTGTGAGGATCAAATGGAGAGGAGGAGGATGATTATGTAAGCCGCCTTGGGTTCCTTGCAGGAAAAAAGGCAGGGTATAAATAAATAAATAAATAAATAAATGATTTAATCATCTTTCGTTTAGATTACTGTAACATGACCTAGGTCAGTGATGGTGAACCTTTTTGAGCCCGAGTGCCCAAACTGCAACACAAAACCAACTTATTTATTTCAACGTGCCAACACTGCAATTGAAACTGAATACCGAGGTTTTAGTTTTAGAAGAACAACTCATACAGTTGTCTGAACTAATTAACATCTTTTGTCTTAAAAGAAAAACACAATAACAGAGCTTTCAATGATACAAACAGTTTTTTGTTGAAAAAAAAATCAACTCAAAAAATTATTATAGTACTACATTGTACACATAGCCTGAAGGGAATTTATACAAACTTTTAAAATAATTAGGCACATGTATTTTTGGATAAGGGATTCTCAACTTGTAATATGATTACCGTATATGCCAGACTGAAATTGTATGGGGCAAGCTTTACCCCGGGTCCTTTCCCTGCTTCTACAGGTGTCAGATTAGTAAAAGTCAACCTATACTAGGATGAGCAAGATAAACAAGAAAACTAAACGTGCTTAACACATTTTAAACACTTTATGTCTTGGACTGCAAACACTGCATTAGGTAAAAGTTTGCATTGGGCATTGATGTGATTTTTGCTATTGCATGCATGCTGATAATTTGTCAAACCTTGGCTCATACTCCGTTAGTTTGAGAGCAACACATGCAGCACTCAGGTCAACTGTTAGGGCTTTACATCCAAGCCATGCTCTGTGCATCATTCTTCAAAATCTTTTAAATGTGATAACAGTGTAGAAAAGAATTCTGTAACAGGAATTCTAGAATAAAATCATTCTGTTCCACACTGCAAGAAAGAACAAAATCATTAGTGTTTTGCAGAAGGGGGCGGTCTTTTCGCGATCTGGTGGCCAATGGCTCGAGTGCCCACAGAGAGGTCCCTGCGTGCCAGCTGTGGCACCCGTGCCATAGGTTCGCCATCACTGACCTAGGTCGAGCTGCCCTTGAAAAGTCTTCAGAAGCTACAAGTAGTGTAAAATTCGACAGCTAGACTTTTGTCAGTAGTGCTCTTTGTGGACCACATTCCACTGGTGCTGGACCACCTTCACTGGCTCCCAGGCACAATTCAAAGTGCTGGTTTTTTGACCTTTCAATGCCCTAAACAGTGTGGGGCCAGGATAGCTGAAGGACCACCTCCTTCCATATGAACCTGCCCTGCCGGCATTTATTATCACTTTTGGAGGGTCTCCCTGTTTTGTTCCTTTTCGGTAGCAGCACCCTGGTTGTGGAATTCCCTCCCAAGGGAGCTGAGATTGGATCCTTCCTTATGTTTCTTTAAATGGGTGGCAAAGGCTGTTCTCTTCTGTCAGGCTGTTAATGCTGTATAATGTTTTGCTGCTCCTCAATTTTAATTTTAATGCTGCTCTCAGATCTTATCATATGACTTTTGCTCCTGTGTTTTCTTGATTTTGTGTTAGGTTTTACTGATATTTTTATTTTACATCACTGGGTGCCTAGTAGGCATTGGGTGTGATTTATACATTGAATAAATAAATCATGGTCCCCGGGATTCTGCGTGCTGGAAGGAGTGCCAGAAGGGAGAAGAGCCCTCGGATGTCTGCTCTCTCTTCCCCTCTAATGGCCTGTTCTCCTCCCGTTACACCTCCTTCTTCCTTCCACTCCACCAATTCCTTCCACACCCAACAGTATTCTCCACTCTTGTACCCATAGCAGATAAAATTTAAAAAGGGGCAGGAGGAGGCAGAAATGGCTGCCTACGTGCAACACTTGAGGCCCCTTTTTCTGCTCCATGATGATGATGATGATGATGAAGATGAAGAATTATTTCTTACCTGCCTCTCCACTCAGATCGAGGTGGGGAACAACCACAAACACAAAATACACAACTACCGGTAATTAAAAACATATGGTAATAAACATTATTAAAATATTCTTTAAAACCTTTAAAAGTATCCTAAAAACTCTTAAAATTCCACTGGGTAGGCCTGTCGGAAGAGGTCAGTCTTTATGGCCTTTTTAAAAGCCAAGAGACTATCTAGTTGACGAGTCCCCTCCGACAGGCCATTCCACAGTCTGGGAGCGGCAGAAGAGAAGGTCCTCTGGGTAGTACTCGCCAGCCTAGTCTTGGCTGACTGGAGTAAATTCCTCCCAGAGGAGGAACCTAAGTGTGCGGGGTGGATTGTACGGGAGAAGGCGATCCTGCAGGTAACCCGGACCCAAACCATGTAGGGCTTTAAAGGTAATAACCAACACTTTAGACTTCGCCCGGAAACTGATTGGCAGCCAGGATAAAGTGATTGTGGTCATAAGGTTTCCTTTCCTGTGTCATGCTTTTTTGCTGTGACCATTCTTTGTTCTCACCACCTTCAGGAGTGTCTCTGTGCATGTGCTGAGTGTTATTTCCCCTTCTTAGGGAACATCTTCAGCAAGTCTCACGCACATACGACTTCCAAGCAATGTATTTCTGGGTTTTATAAATTAAGCACCTGTGACAGCAGTTACAGTTGGCCTCATAAAAGAGATCAGCTTACCTCTTTTTGCAGCACTTTGCCTAGCCTTTGTTTTTCTTTCCTGGTCATTTCATAATTAAACTGCCTTTCTGGGTAAGCTGTCCCCTCTGGCTCAGATGGTGGCTTTGACTTTTCATTTAACAAGCCCTTCCTTCTTTGCATTCCTGGAACTATCCCTGCCTTGAGTCAGTGTTTGTCAGCTCTTCTGGGCTCTCTTAGTATCATCACCCATCTATATTTACAAGGTGAGATCAGACAGAGAAGGACCAGGAAGAGATGAGGGGGTGGGAGCCAGATTGGTATTGCAATAAGCTGCGGTCATGCCACTTCTGAGGAGGAGAAGGGAGGGAGATAGCGGCTGGCTGGCTGGAGAGTAGAGGAGCCCTTTAATCTTGTAACACTTGCCTACCAAGCACAGGAGAATGTAGACAATCAGTAGATCGTAAGAAGAACCCGTGGGATCAGGCTAAAGGTCCATCGAGTGGAATGCTGTAGGGCTCTGTCCTTGGCCCGGTGCTGTTCGATATTTTCATAAATGACCTGGATGAGGGTGTAGAGGGGATGCTGATCAAATCTGCAGATGGCATGAAGCTGGCAGGAATAGCCAACACCACAGAAGACAGGTTTAAGATTCAGAAGGATATTAACAGGCTGGAATACTGGGACAAAACCAGCAAGATGAAATTCAGCGGAGAAACGTGTAGAGCCTTGCATTTAGGTACAATAACAACAAAAAGAGGCATGGGATGGGGGGAGTCCTGGCTTGGCAGCAGTACATGTGAAAAGGACCTAGGTGTCTTTGTGGATTGCAAGCTGGGCATCAGCCGGCCATGCAGTGCAGCTGCTAAAAAAAGTGCATGCAGTCTTAGGCTGCATTAAGAAACGTGGTGTCCAGATCACAGGAAGGAGTAGTTCCACTCTATCCTACAAGGAACCCAAGGTGGCTTACATAATCCTCCTCCTCCTCTCCATTTTATCCTCACAACAACCCTGTGAGGTAGGTTAGGCTGAGAATCAATGACTGGCCCAAAGTCACCCAGTGAGTTTCATGGCCGAGCGGTGACCCCAAGTTCCGATTTTATTGGACAGGGAGAAATCATTTCTTGCCTCCCTTCCTCTGCTCAGCATGACGACACGTACGCACCCCTATCAGAGGCCCCTCTTCCCTAAACTACGTTTGTACACATTACCCCGACTCCAACCAGTAGGTCACTCTACCTAATTTGACTTCTATTGGTTCTGTGTTTAGGGTGCCACCTAAAATTAATTTCTGGCTTTGCTAATATAAAGGCTGCCGTAGTTCTCTCTTTCCTAAGGGAGCTGTGTGTTCTGATTTAGGCTGGAGGCAGAACCACATCACTAACTTCATATTGTAAAAAAATGGAAGAACAGCCCAGTACAGGCAGTCCCCAGGTTACGAACGAGTTCCGTTCTTAAGAATGTCTTTAAGCCGAATTTGTATGTAAGTCAGAACAGCATAGCGTTCTACACATTAAAATCGGCATTTACGCAAATTGCATAAATTACGCAAATGGCGTAGTATACTATGCTATGTACTCTACGTAAATGACATAGCGCCGAGGAGCGCAGAAGTCCGTTCTTAAGTATGAGTTTTCTGTAAGTCGGTCGTTCTTAACTCGGGGACTGCCTGTACTCCTTTTTAGGGGCTGCATTCAGCAATCTGCTGGGCACAAAGTGAGGCTAATCCAATGATCTGTGCACAACTCCTCCTGAATTCCACCTTAAGACTGTTACTAATTGCACACATTTGGGGTGGCGTGGGGTGAACATAATGCCCAGCTTTTTCTCCCCCAGCCCCCTCCTGTTTTGTTTAACACCCAGCCAGACAAAGCGTTCTGGAGAACTTGAAATATTGCTTATGACTTTGAGATGTTTTGCTTGGCCTAATAAATGTATTAACCACCGTACTGTGGCTTTTGGATTAATTTTGAATGGACTAGCAGGGTTTCTTACAATGTTTGTGTGCTTACATGCATGGCTTTTAGAAAACTGGCCATTGCATTTGCTAAATTTTCCAGAATGGCAGCTGGAGATGCAGGTAACTCGATTCCTGTAGCACAAACAAAATGCAAGAAGTGTCCTGGGCTTGTTTCTCCTCTGCAACTAACTGCCTTCCTCTTGGCCTGCACCCACTCCCTGCAGCTGCACCTGCACCCACTCCCTTAGTCTCCTCCTGCTTTCCACGTCAGCTTCCATGCTTCTGTTTCATACCTGCCAATTCTTCCACACTGGACTGCTGCTATCATCATCATCATCATCATCATCATCATCATCATCATCATCATCATCATCTCTATACCGCCCCACAGCCGAAGCTTCCTGGGCGGTTCACAAACAATTTATACAATAAAATCTACATTAAAAACCCACAATAAAAAACATACAATATAGTTAAAAAGATTAAAACCAAATTTAAAAGCACTACATAAAGTATTCATTTCCACTTGTACAAAGTGGTTGACTAATTTTCAATACAATGCATAATAAAAACATCCTTGACCCCCTCCCACCCCTCACAAAAACACACACACATACACACACGCATGAAGTGGCAGGCACTGCACAGTTGATCACTTGACAATGGTTATTTGGAACATCAAAACAGCTTCAGAATGTCAGCCAAGTAGACAAACACTGCTCACAAATACAGGCTGTCGGTGCTTGTCGAGCATGTTTTCAAACAGTTTGTAGGTATCTGGGAATCCCTGGGACCGTGCACACTCCCGCACGCTCACCACCCGGTGCTGTTCAGGATGAGCATGCGGCCCTGTTTCCCCATGGGCTCGGGGTTGGTGACTGCTGAAGAATCCGTCCCAATCTAACCTTCCATACAAGCCAGCCCAGTGGTTGTTTTGGTTGCCCGTGTGGGGCAGACACCAAGGGATCAGGCAGGGTGTTGAACTGCCGGTCTTCAGGGTCACATTGCTTGCCTTCAGCACAGGAGCAGACGCCCCGCAGGGATACTTTGTGAACTGAGCTTAAGATAAGCATAGTTCTAGGGTTGTGGCGGGAGGGAGGGTTGGCTCTGGGATCATGGAGGGAGGGAGGGAGGGGTGGTTGTGAGGTCATAGTGGGAGGGAGCACGGGCTCTGTGGTTGTGGCAGGATGGAGGGGTGGTTCTGGGGCTGTGGCAACAGGGAATGGTGGTCCTGGGGTTGTGGTGAGAGGCAGGGGTGGTTCTGGGGTCAAGGCAAATGTGAGGGTTGGTCCTGGGGTCCTGGCAAGAGGCTAATCTTATTCATATTATTTAACATAGACCGTTGCATTTCACTGTACATAACTACACCATTTAGATCATTATGACTGGGTGATTATTTAGCAGGGAGGGTGTAATGGGTGGCAGACGGGCACATGAGTGGAGAGGAGAGCCTCTTCTTGGAGGAACAGACTAGAAGTTGTTTCCACAATGCTGACCCTGGGGGGGGAGGGGCTGGATGGGTCTCTCCTCTATGGGGATGAGCTGGCTTGGAAGTCCTCCTGAATGGAGCTTCTTGCAAACTGGACAGCTTTGTGATGCCTTGGAAACATCTCGGGTGTGTCTTCAGTGAGAATATTCTTTATATATATATATATATATATATATATATTCAAATTAGGCAGTTTTTACAAGATTGGATCGGCCACGGGGGAGGCAACTCTGACTCAACTGGAACAGTACTAGTCATTATCTCGAATATGAATATAAAGAATGAACAACCGGGCGAGGCATATCAATGCATGGAAGGAGCTTCAGCCAGAGGCGTCTATAGGAGCATGGGATTTTATTTGGAAACAGGTGGATCCCCGTACAATAGCGACTTATAGGGCCGGCACAAGACCTCCGGCCGCCGCCACTGCCGGGGGGATGGGGAGTGTGAGCTGCTGCCGCCACACGCCGTTGCTGGGGCGGGTGATGGGTGGGGAGCACAAGTCGCAGCCAGGGGAGGAGTGTGCGCTGCCGGTGGGGATGGGGCCACTGCCTCCCCCTCAAGATCTTGCTCTGAGGGGCTCTTTTCCAGAGCGGGGCTAGGCAGGGAGATGGCCTTGGAGACCGCCTAGGCCTCACTCAGAGGGAGGCACAGGGGTGGCAGTGGCCGGAGCGTGCAGCAGCAGGAGTGCCTTTGCAGGACAGTGGCTAAGCGGGCCCTCTGAAGCACCCCGGAGTGCCCACCTGTGGGCGGTGGCGGCAGCAAGACCCATGGCGGCTTGCGTGTGGGATCTGCCACCCTTCCCAATTTGCCTCCTGTGGTGGGGGATTCACCCCACCTCATGGGAGGGCCAGCCCTTGCTACTGGTCTGAAAGAACATTGTGTAAAGACATGGGTACAGTGGGATTTAAGCCCAGTGAAGATTGCAAAGATTGATCAAGGGTATTCTGAGCTGTGCTGGAAATGTAATAGAGGGGGAAATTTTTACCATTGTTACTGGCTGTGTAGCTAGGCCAAGAGATATTGGCAACAGCAACATGCGTTAGTATCAGTTAATAAAATTCAGAGGCCGGGGAGTTACCTCTTAGCTCCAAGATATTTTTTTTATTAACCTCTTGACCCTAAGATATATACTGTATAATAATTATTAACAAGCTTTAAAGGGTTGATAAAGATAAGGAAACATGCCTCATATAGGAAGAAGCAAAAATCAACCCCTTTATATGGCATTTATCGATCTTGCTAAGGCCTTTGATACTGTAGACCGTACAGCTCTCTGGACTATCCTTATGAAAATTGGATGCCCCAATAAATTTGTGAATATCTTGCGACTTCTCCATGACGGCAACGGTTTTGGACAACAACGGCTCTCATGGTGCTCCATTTAAAGTGGGATCAGGTGTTAAACAGGATGTGTTATCGCCCCAACATTATTTGCCATTTTCATCGCCATGGTTTTACATCTTGTCAAGGGGAAACTTCCCACTGGTGTGGGAATTATATATCGAACAGATGGAAAGCTTTTTAATCTCAGCAGACTGAAAGCAAAAAGTAAGGTAATTACAACCTCCGTTGTGGAACTTCAGTATGCTGATGATAATGTGGTCTCCGCACATTCAGAGGATGATCTCCAAACTATCCTAAATGCTTTTGCAGAAGCATACGAAAAACTTGGTCTCTCACTTAACATCCAAAAAACCAAAGTGCTTCATCAGCAAGTGCAAGCTAACCCTTTGGTGATGCCATCTATCCAGCTTGGCGGGACAATACTGGAAAATGTCGATCATTTTCTCTATCTTGGCAGCTATCTTTCTGTTACAGCTAACATCGACAGTGAAATCCAGCATCGTTTGAGCTCCGCAAGTGCCGCATTTTCTCGAATGAAACATAGAGTGTTCGAGGATCGGGATATTTGTAAGAAGACCAAAACACTGGTCTATGAAGCCATTGTATTACCAACTTTATTGTATGCCTGCGAAACATGGACTATATATAAACGTCACTTCCACCTCCTTGAAAGGTTTCATCAACGTTGCCTCCGGAAAATCCTGCGAATTACTTGGGAAGATAGACGAACAAATGTCAGTGTACTGGAAGAAGCAAAGACTACTAGCATTGAAAAAATGATCCTTCAGCGCCAACTTCAGTGGACCGGTCATGTTGTTCGAATGCCTGACTGCCGTCTCCCAAAGCAGTTACTTTACTCCCAACTCAAGGATGGAAAGCGGAATATCGGTGGTCAATATAAGAGGTTTAAAGATGTTCATAAGGCTAATCTAAAAAAATGCAATATAAACATCGAAAACTGGGAAGCTCTGGCCCATGAACGATCTAAATGGAGGTTGGCCTTTCACAAAGGTTCCATGGACTTTGAAGAAGCCCGAGTGCAAGGTGAAAGGGAGAAACGTGCTAAGCGAAAAGCATGTCAAATGAATCCTTTACAGGACCATCTTCTATCTGGTAACCTGTGTCCTCACTGTGGGAAGCTGTGTGGATCTAGAATTGGCCTCCACAGTCACTTACGGACCCATCGCTAGAGTCTACACAATCTTTAGAATTTCCTCCTTTTATCCTGGAAGACAATCTTACTCGGTCACGAGTGATCGCCTGATGATGATGAGGAAGAAGGAATTGTATGATTACATAGGAATGAATCACATAATTGTTGAGAGTAGTATACTGTATGCAAAACATTGGAAATCAAAAGATTTCCAAGATTCAGAGAGTGGTACATTAAGTTAAGGGATTTTGCAGTTCTAAATACACTAATCTGGATTATTAGAGCTAGTCAGGAGGGCAGTCTTGTGCTACAGTTGAGCAACAATGGAAGTGCATGTTTAGGCAGAAAAAGGTCCTACAACTCCCAGCATGCCAATGCTGGGAGTTGTAGGCTTTTTTTCCTGTCTAAACATGCATTGGATTGCGCCCTTAAGCAATTTGGGAACAGTTGACAAATTATGATTGGCAGCCCATTTTGTCGATATCAGGAAAAGGAAATGTTGGTATAATTTGGCTGCTTAGTATGCTGCTGTTGTTGATCTTTTTTCCTTTGGAAATTTTAATTTTAAAAATCAATGTTTTCAAAAAGAGCATCACTATAGCCTTGTAGGCTCCTTCCAACTCTATGATCTATGAAATCTATGAAATGACAACAGGTTTCCCTGAGAGCAGGGCCAGCCAGCTCCAGGCCTGAGGGGGCCTTGGGCAAAGTGCCCTCCCTTGTTGAGCCCCCTCCCATCTCTGGTGGCTCAGCGGTCTCCCCCCCCAGGGGGGGGAGCAGCAGCAATCCAAGCAGGTGCCGGCCCTGCCTGAGAGGCACCTCATCCTGGTGGTTGTTCAGGTGTGCAGGAGCACTGGGTGTGTGCTAGGCCATGCTCGCGGCCCACCTGGGCCAGCGGTGCAGTCCATATTGCCCTGCATGAATGAGCTCTGCACCCTGGAACATGCTCCAGAGCCCCCTCTCATGTCAGGCAAGGCAGTGCATGCAAAAGGGTTCCCTCAAATTACGTTTGAAAAGCATGCTTGTAAACTGTGATGAAACTGGACAAATGGCTCTTAGTGATGGCAAGGCTGACAGAGAGGACGTCATTATCTGCCCCCAGCCTAAGGCTGCCAGATCTCAGGGAGGGAACTTCCTCCTCCTCAAGCAATCCTGGGATGGGGGGACAGGCAGCTTTCTGCTTAGCTTGAAAGCTCCAGATAACGTTGGATGTGTTATCTGGAGCGTATAAGTTTGTTTGTTTATTTTCATGGAAAGACAGAATGGAACTGCCGAATGTAAAGGCATTTTGCAATTTACTCTGCCCCGTCTCTGCCAGGCCCTCTCCCCAGTGCCATGCTCCACATCCTGAGCCTCTCAGCAAAGGAGGCGATCCTGCATCCGCCTCCAACTTGGGAGGGGGACTGTAGCCAAAAGGCAAGCCATCAGGTAGGATAAGGCAGGCGTCCCGCTGGAGGGGTGACACTCGGGCCGCTTCTGCTAAGCAGGTTGTGATCAGCACCACGGAGCTGACTGGCACAGAGCAGCAGGAAGGTGAAGATGCCAGCGCCATGCTGCCACCTGCCCTGGACGTGCTTTGAGCCAAGTGGTGATGCCACCTTACCCAGCAGGTGCTTAGCAGAAGGCACTGGAAGGGTGAGGAAGCGGGGGGGGGGGGGAAAGAGATGAACTTTCAGCTCTAGTCCGGCCTTCCCCAACCTGGTGCCCTCCACAGACGTGCTGGACTACAACTCCCTGCATCCCCCCCCCCCCCGGGCAGGGTGGTCAGAGGCCAAGGAGGCCATTTAAAGGGATCTTAGTACGTTTGTTTTTAAAGAAGCTAGATGAAAAGCCACGCGCCCACGTACTCAGAGGCGCACTGAGGGTGCCTGGCCAGCACCAACCCAGCTTCTCATGGGCCCTGTGCCTGCAATCTAACCCAGCAAAACACACTGAGGCATTTCCGTGCATGCCTGTCAGAGTTGCATAATGACCCTGGAGTTCTGGGTGGCTGGTTACCCAGGGCAACAAATCATCCTGGCTGGGTTCACACAACACAAGCTGTGCTGCTGAGGGTAATTGTGCTAACCCCCCCCCCCCAGCACGCCACCAGCCACCCTCCCTTAGTAACCACCCTGCCATCGTGCAAACCAGGTCAATGAAAGGCAAAAGCTTGCAAGACCGGACCTTCAGAGCAGAAACAGGAGTGAGAACCTGGAATTCCAGCTGCAGAAGCTGCTGAGAAGGGCTGAGGCTGGGCCGGCACTCAGTGGCAGAGCACTGCTTTGCCAGTTTCTGCAAGAACCAATCAAGACCAAGACTCCACATTCCTTAAGTAATAATACTTTAATAAAATTAAGTTCTTAATGTAATTTAGCACATTTAATACAATAACCCTTTCCCTTCTTTGTTTTCCTACAAGTTGTGCAACATCATTATTCTTTTTTTAGCTTTAACTTTTTAAAAATCTTCTCTTTACTATATGCCTCCAAACTCAGACACTGAGTCTAACTAGTAATCTTCTTCTTCTTCCTCTTCTTCTTCTTCTTCTTCTTCTTCTTCTGGGTTAACATTTCTTGGCTTTTCTCTCCTTCTCTCTCTCTTGGGCTTTAGCACACACAGAGAGAAAGAAAGAGAATAAAAAATAAAATAAAACCCAAACCCTGGGCAGGAATGCATGATCAACTTCCAAGGATTGATTACAGATTTCCTATGTCAACAAAACCTGAAAAATGTATCCAAGGAGTGGGCCAGAAATGTCCATGGTAATGGAAGTACAAAATGAACTGTGGATGATCAGCGTGTTATATAAAATTTCAAATTAGAACAAAGATTTCAGCACCAAGTTAAAAAGGAAAATTTAATTCCACAACAGCCCTCATATATATGCCCTAAGGGGCCTAAAACATGATGGAATAAATGGCTGAATCCAACTAAGCTAAAGAGTTTGAGATTTCAGCATCTTTGTAATTAGTGAACTCAAAGCTCTATAACCACTTTTCTTTTTAAGGTACTCAGTTGCAGACCTATCAAACATGGGGCCAAACAAGACGTGATGTGGGATACCATGTCGCCAATGTCTTTTTGTTGTCCAAAAAACAGCCATGGGGTGGGGTTTGGATCAGGGCCATGGTGCAGGGGGACTTAACCCTTTGCCACCTTGCTGATTCTGTCTTACAAATCCCCTGCCACAAGGTGCTATCAGGCACAGAAGGGAGAATATGGGTGCCTGATTATTTTCCCCATTGCAGCTTATAGCTGTTTTGAGAAGGGGGCAATTTGTATCAGGGGTTTGGCATGGAGGCAAAGGGTTAACTCCTCAATCTAAATGCGGGTGGGGATTGTCATGGCTGCTTTTTGGACAACAAAAAGTCATTGGGTGCAATGGAACTTCCCAGTCCAGTTTGGCTCTCAGCAAATTCTTCTCAGCTATGTTGTGGAGCTGTTTTCTAAAGACTGTTTCCAAAGGATCATGGGAGAACTTCAGACAGATCAATACATTCTTTCACTTGTAAGGATAAATCTATTCCCATTCCTACAATTCCAGAACCTGCCCCAGTACAAGAAACTGATGTATTTCAGTTAGTGAATACTACTGGAATGACTCTGCTTAGATTCCATTGATTCCAGTGGTGACTCCAGTTTGCAATTAAAATTCCCCTTATTTGGTGACAAGGGAAAAGATTCTAGCATTCATCCAACCCAATAAATTAATTTCACACTAATTTAAAAGGCAATAGCAGTTTCTCCTAAATCTCGATTACAGTTAAATTTATCCAAAATGGAGTGAGTCTGAATTTTATTACATCAGTCCCTTAATGCTGGGAGCAAATACTGGCTGTCAGGTCCAGTTCAGTTCACTAATAGATTTTCATCTGACTTCAGTGGCATCTGTGTGTTATCTAAATCTGGATCTATTCAGTTTACATCAAATTCCAACAGACAACAAATCTGAATTCTCCCAGATGACCCAGAAAGTGAAATGCTGGTTCCAAAACGAGTTCTTTAATTCCCCTTTCCTTCAATAGCAACTGGAGAGACTCCAGATTCCACATGCCAGAAGTAGGTTTCACAGATGCCAATGAAGTTGTCTTTAGATTTTACACAAGTACTAACATAAGTGAATCCTGGTTTTTAGTTCTGATCGTATTCAAAAAAATAGTTTAAAAATCAAAGGACAAGTCCTTCCCAAGAGCTGAAATGTTTCTTGAAAAGTGAGCATCCACTAGATCCACCCCTGCAATCACTGAAGCCAATGAGAAAATATCCTTGCCGTTGCCTCCAACCAAAGTGAGGATGGAAATCTGCTGACCAGTATGAATATTAGAAAATATCTACTCTACAAATGCAAACCGGTTCATCTTATTGTGGCTTTCCCCACATGGAATTCTGGGAATTCCAGTCCTGTAAGGAGCCGAAAGACCTCTAAAGGAATTCTCAGCACTCTTGCAAAAAATACTGTTCTTGAGGGAAATCGCGGCACTTATGCTGGCTGGAAACCGGTTTAAATGTGTAGCATAGATGTAATCTATAAAGTGCATCTGAGCTTCAGTCAAGGGCATTACTGCATTACTGTTCAAGTATCAAACCAAAGAACAAAATGAGGTAAAATAAATGAACGAGCAAAATTAAAAACAATGACATAAGAACAATTAAATGGCCCCGTTGCTTTGCTAGAACACGAACACCAACCACCGGAACAAGTCAAAGCAGATTCAGTAATTTCTGTTCCAAACTGGATTCTGAACACAGAAAGTGAATTCTAATACAGTATTGTGTACATAAATTAGAGGTTCCAGGGGACCCCACAGGGCTTGTCAAATTTTCACTTTACAAGCCATTTTTTAAAAGATCAGGAGGTATTCAAGATGTACACATCCATAAGAGAGAGCACCAAAAGAAACCCTGATGGTCTTAAATCAGGATTAACATCAGCAGAAAGAGATTTGTCTCTGGCATGACCCCATATCTGTACTAGTTTAGGGTCAACAGAATTTGGTATGGTGGAATTGCTTCATGTTTGTACTGGCCTACTTGGAAATAGTTGGGGGTGAAAAAAGGAACTAATCTAGACTTGCATCCGGGGGGGGGGAAGAGTCGAGAATGGGCAAGATGGGAGTCACACCAGATTTGTGCCAAGAAGTGGGTGCTCCCTGGCCCAAATGGTTACATGTCATGCCCACGCACTGTAAACAGCAGGCCTGTCTTACTCCAAAAGTACCTACATCTCCAGACATGGGAGTACCGCGACTCTGAGGTTTGCCTTTAAAAAACAAAACCATGCCCCATCTTGGGATCCAGCAGGTTCATTCCTCAATATTGGAATTCTCTTATCAATTCATGGCAGAATAAAGAAAGGACACAACCAAAAAGAAGTCATCCCTATACTTCTCAGAGGCGTAGTTCAAAATTACTCTAATAATAGTACCTATACACTTTAAACTATGTTATCATTTAGAATAATAATGTCATATAGTATTGAAAGATTTTAATGCAGCAAAAGCTGCTGATCCCAACTACCCTAGGATATGATTATACTCAGCGCAATATGTTATCCAGGTTAAAAGGCTCAGAATTGCTGGAGTGGGTGTGTGGCGGGAGGCCTTTGCTGCTGACCGGCTGGCCACCAGTCACTTTGCAGGGACATGGAATATTGACCCAGGGGCTCTAAGCTTCACACCCTTTAAGACTTTAATCTGCACATGTTTGTAGACTGGAAGCTTCACTGAATACTGCCCAGTCTACTTTAGGTATTCTTGGGATGAGTATGTTGTCACCTCATCAGAATATTCGAATTCCGTACATGTCTGTCCTCCAATTCTCTGGGTTAAATTTCTGTACACTGGGCAGAATTTCTTCTACCTTCAAGGATTTGGGTTATCAAAGATCTGGATTTGCAGGGAAGCAAAAGATAGGTGGGGGCAGGGCTGGGGGGGATGTCAAATTCCTACATACAAACATCCAGGGGTATTATTTTTTTTTAGAACAATCTCAGTTTTCTACTATGCTGAAAAATGTTCCTCAATGATAAAATTTGAAGGATCAGGTGGCTAGATCGATTTGTTTTTCCCCACCCTGGGTGAGCATCCTAAAGATGCAGTTGAAGATGGAAATACAGGGGAAGGATGGCTGTTGATTAAGTAGTGCCTGAACCCTATTAAGGAAAACATAGTCAATTAATTGTATGAGTTTTAATCAAACTGATTAATCGATTAAATGTTGCAGCCCTTCTTTCCTGGGTAGGGGCACTGAAATCCCACCCCCTGCTGTTTATTGGACACTGCTGTTTTCCACCCGATTCTACTTTCTTAGCAGTCATGTGGAGTCGCAGGCCAATTTTATTCCAGATTCTCCTTTTAAATTCCACAGGGGGATTTTTTGCTCTTGCTGTGGATTCACCAAGAATGGGAATGGCCGGAACAGAAATATGAGCGAAATATTTCATCCACATGAATCTCTGAGCCCAAGAGTTCTGGTTATCAACCATGTTTATCATGGATATTCATCTAATTTATATGTAGAATGTAATTATTTCAACAAGCCCATTGCAAAGACCTTCTAAAACTCTTTTGGTATTTTTGAGAAATTTCCTTTCTCCAAAGGAAAACAGTAACTTGCCTTTAAAGAAAAAATAAAATAAAATCTAATGCTCCCAAATTTTCCAATTTCTGTTCAAAAAGCAGACCTTCCTAATCTTCTTTCCCCCTTCTTTGATGTATATTCTTTAAAAGATCAACATAAAAAAACCTTAATTCTTTTTTTTAAAAAATACATATAGTTAGATCCCATAATTTCCCCGTTCTATAAAAAAATAACGTTGCAGCTTTGACTGACAGAATGTTACTAAACTGTGGTTCAAATTTCAGCTAAGGAATGCACTATGGTAGGGGCAGGACACATAGAGCATTAGCAGGGAAATTAACAAACCAAACAAAAACAAAACCCTGACCTTGGATAAGAGTTTATTTTACATTCCTCTCAGTCTGGGATTATCAATTTTCTTATATTTTATATGGATAGCATCTACTATTCATTTTTATTCTTTTCTATAGGATTATAAGAAATACATTAGAAAGTTTTATACTTTTAGAAAGATTTTTTTTATATAGTTAGCAATTCCTTTTTTGTTTTTTCTCTCTCTCTCTCTCTCCTCCTCCTCTCTCTCTCTCTTTTTGGTTAAAAACTACAGAATGATTCTTTGAGCAAAGGCATTTAGTGGAACCAACAGAGCAAGGGAACTTGCCTACCCAGAAATGTCATTGTCCTTTAGGAAAGAGGAATTTTGAGATACTCATGGTTTCTTTAAAAAAAAAGGGGGGGGTATATGACCACCCAGCTCTGAGGTTATAGAATTACCCTACAAATTTATGTCAGTTTTATGCCTGTTTCACTGTCATGCACCCCGAAGAATCCTGGGAATTGAAGGTAATTTGGTGAGGGTGCTTACAATTCTCTGTTAGAAATTCTTAGCTTCCTGACACAGAAGTACAGGGTTGGGCACTCAATTCACATTTAGCAGAGTACCGAAGGAGGTACTTGATACCTAGTAAAAATAAGTTCAGTGTCCAGCAACTTGCAGGATTAAGCTGATACCTGGATCTTCATTAAAAAAATTTAAATACACATGCTTAAGAATTTCATTAGATGACTATATAACTAGTTACAGAGAAGGTAATTAATTGCCTTCAGTCTTTCTCACAAAAGACACTGTTAAGTCTCCGAGTCAGTGTGAGCCCACATGGGGATACCGTCAGGATGGCCAGCAATTCATTCCTGAAGAGGTACCAACAATCTCTCACCAACTAGTAATTGACCGTGCTGTGGATGTGTGTCTGGCTAGAGGATGAGGAGAACGTTACCACTTCCCTGCTTTTGTGGATTTCTCTTGATTACAAGGCTGGCCCAAGACATTTTGCTGCCTGAGGCGAAGGACCCATTCCATGTACAAAACTGACTGGAGTGGCAGCTGAATCTTACTTCAACACTGGTGGTGGGTAGTGTCATTCGGGTCTGGGCCTTGGGGCCAAACTCCAGGGCCCTGCAACACAGCCGGTGGGGTGGGGATGACCACTCAGAGAGTGGCAGGAGATCAGGGCAGCAGAAGCAAACTCCCGTTTTATTCCTGCAGCCATCATGGTGCCATGAGAGTTTAAAAATCAAAACTGTCTTAATGTCCAGTGCTTATTTTAAAAATCAGGCAAACAATTTTGTTTTTGCTTCTTTCTAACCCATAATGAATGTAGAAGCATGGAGGTTGGGGCGCTGGAGAGGAGAAATTTTAGTTGTGTGCTTCACAACTGAAATAGTAACATACCGTAGCTGTCTAAAGGGGGTGGTGGTGGTGCAGAAGACTGTTAATGTCAGGGTCTAAAGTGCCCAGCTGCACCACGGGTTCTCTGCTGTACCTGATGGATGCAGGCCAGCTTAGAGGTGGGCACAGAAAAGGGGCTGTTTTGCACCCACAGCTCTGTCCTCCACCGCCTTGCCACTGCTCAGCACCTGTCATCTGAAGCAGACACTTCACTCTGCCTAATGGTAGGGCCAGCCCTGTCTGGGTGTAGAAGCATGGTCAAATTCTCCTCACCACTTGACCGGGCATGACAGATCACTAGCTGGCCAAATGTCTTCAAAGAATGTGATTGGTTGTCAGTTGGATAGGTGGAGGTCTCTATTTGCCCAGAGTCTCCGTTATATTCTGCTCACCTTTCCCCAACTTGTGTGGCTTTTCTCATTTCCCATCTCAATGTTTAGGAGCAGCTGGTGGTTCCTGGACCCAAACCGGTCTGAAGAAGATAGCTGGCTAGCTTGCTGACCATAGGAAGAGTCAGCAGCTGAGGAGGGAGAGTAGCTAAAAGCGGTCCTGCTTTGCTAAGCCAGGAAAAGAACGAAAGGAGGCCCTGGGTGCTCACACTGTGAGGGTCCAATCAGAGGCCTCTGACTGACTGCCTACCCAAAAGGCTGATATGGGGAAGAATTCCTGTTCCCAGATGAGCCTGAAGGGAGCTCTGAGGCAGACAGCGTACTAGTGTCGGTCCTAGAATTTGTCCACGAAGCCCTACAAGCCTGATTTCGCACAATCAAGCAGCCCATGGTGGACTGGGGTGCAGGCAGGTGGAGGCCATTTTGAATATTCAACCCTAAAACTGCCCATAGGTTCTGGGTGGTTTGTTAACCATGCCAAGGACCCACCCTTGCTGGGTTTGTATGACACGACAAGCCGTGGTCCAGGAACGGTGCAGGGCTGTTTGGCGCCCTAGGCCAAATTATATTTAGCGCCCCCCCTCTCGTGCCGTGGGGGGGGCTCCGGAGCAAAGCAGCCCTGCTCTGCAACCCCCCCCCCGTGCGCTGCTGCCGCCCCACCACCACCTACCTTCCCCCCGCCCCCGCTGCAGGCTGCTGCTGCCGCCTCCTCCTCCTCCTCCTCCGACGCGACGGGACCCCCACCTTTTTTTTTTTTGCCGGGGAAACCAGGGCAACAGGGCTGTTTAAGCCCTGTTGCCCTGGTTCCTCCTCCCGCCAAAACAACGCCGGCGGGGCTCCAGAAACGACGGGAAGGTAGGTAGGTGGCGGGCGGGTGGGCGCGCGCGCGGGGGGGGGAGGTGCAGCGGCGGCAGCGGCTGGCAGGTGGGCGGGGAGGCGCGGCGGAGGCGGCAGGCGGGGCAGGAGCGCGCTGGAGGCGAGGAAGGGGCGCAGAAACGCGGCGCCCTTTTCCGCCACGCGCCCTAGGCAGCCGCCTGGGTCTGCCTAGCGGTAGCGCCGGCCCTGCCGTGGTCGCAGCTGGAATATTCAAAAGCTGCCCGGCGCACACCACACCCTACCTGTGGTGGGTTGCAGTGATCGTGCAAACCTAGTCCTTGGGTCAGATCTACCTAGATTAGAAGCAAGGAAACCGACCGAGTTCCTCCCAAATCTGCAGCACAATTATGTTCTATGCAGTTAAATTCTTAAGCGTGTGCTTAATTTTCACATCAAACCAAACAGTTTGAATATATTTTATAGAAGTGTTGGTCAGGTTGGGATTATTTTAAATTGAAGCCAAACATTTGCATTTTTAAAAGTGGCACTTCTTTTGTCCAATTTATGTTTGTCATTTTTAAATACAACTTTGTGATAGTTTTTTGTTTCTGGAAAGGGCTATTCTTACCATAACTATCCACTTATACACACACACACACACACACACACACACACACACACAAGAGGAAGGGGAAAAAAAAGAAACATATATTAAAAACACTTTTTAAGCAATACTCTGGATACAAATGTATTTTTAACCTACATATATTCTAAACATTCTAATCTTTTTAAGGATCACTTTATCATAAAATAAAATATCCTTTTCCCTTATAATAAATTACCTAATAAAAAGTATTTTTATTTAGCCCAGTTCCTTACTACATTTACATGTAATAAATGCATTTATTAAAATAGAATATTAAATTATAAAGAAATGTTCTAATTTTTTTCATCTTTCCCCCCTCTCCATTAAAAAAAAAAATCCCAAACAACCAGGCGTGTAAATGCACATCAAGGCAAAAGAAACGAAAAGAACAAAAGATTGAAATATTTGTTGCTGTTGATTTGATTCAAGAGGGTTAACAGTCATAGCCTTTGCATTGTTGGAGATTTTTAAAAGTGTGTGTGTCAGAGAGAGAGAGAGAGAGAAAGAAAGAGAGAGAGAAATGAGAAAGAGAGAGAGAGATAGACATCCCACCAGCTAAAAAATACTTCTGCAACTAGAGTCTGGATAAGATAATCATTTTGCTGTCTCCTCATTTAAATATAATTCCGAATTCATTTCTTAATGCATTATAATAATACTATTCTCTATATACTTTATGTCAATGAGGCTGTTATCACAGTATGATAACTTGAAATCACCCCCTTACATTTCTCCCCACCCTTTTACACAAACACACCAATACCTCTAAACAATGGCTTTGAATATCACATGACTGGCATTTGTCTTCTGTTCCAACCAATGCATATGTTAACAATTAACCCCATATGGGAAGAGCTGAAAGGAACGATCTGCTGCATTTTGCACTGTGCCTAGAGTTGATATTACAATCAGAAATTCCAGGAAAAACGCTGAAGATTTAAATCCAAAAAGCAAAGACTGAAATTTCACATCAAAGCTAGCAAATTTTGATGCTAACAACGTTCAAACTACATGTCAAGAATGCAGAGCTGCAGCCTTTGGTCGATTAATTGATTAATCAATTAAGAAACATTTGAACGACTAAAGAGCCTGCCCTTCATTAATCATCCACCTACTTTAATTCTTTTAAAATTAGTTTTAATACAAGTACTTACAAAAACTGACAAATGCCAGCTTAAAAGAAACCGGGGCATGCCTCTCTTTGTATGATGGTGACTGCCCATGGCAGATACATGTGGAATCTAAAAACAAAAATGCCCTTTTTCTTTAGAACTATTTTTTTCTCAGATGCAAATTTATGCAGATTTAATTGATTACTTAACAGTTAATTGATTGAAATTCATAATGATTAATCAACTAAAATTTCCTTAATCAGGTGACAGCCCTAAAAATGTTTTAGTTGTAATATTCTTGACCCTTAAGATTTTGACGCAAAGATTGAGTAGTATCCAAAATGTTACCTTTTGTTGCTGATGACAAACAACTTGACTTGAGAGTTTTAAATTTTAAAATCGAAAATAGGTCTAAATCTGAATTCCAAGATCCAAATTTTGAAATTCATTTCTCAAAGCCACAGCTCTAGTTTTGGGTCCAGAATGTCAAATTCCCTAACAAAAAAAATTCAGAAAATTACATGTCAGCAACACTCCATTTATAGTTCAGTATTTCCAATTCCACCACATTGCTGACTAATATTTGGTACCAGATCTTCCCCACATTGAAAGATTTTTGCTAGCAGAATCAATCTTGCATTTAATTATCTTTCTAAAAATGCTTCACTCACTGGCTTAGCACAGTCACATCAGTTCATATCTTTCAGCCCCTCAGTTTCTCAACAGCAGGGAAACTCTGCATTGCTTGCTACACCCTGCATTTCGCAAACGCAACAAAACACAGCAAAGAAGTGCCTTTGCAGACCACCTCGCTACCCAATCACCTCCTCGATGCAGGTTTTATTGGGTACAAATGACATGCCCTTGGCCAAACCTTGGAGTTGTATTTGGCCAGGCTGGGCAAAGGTGAATTTGGCTGTGTGAAAGTACAGTTGGAGGCTGATGTAACTTTACCAGACATTAGAGATCTCTTGCAGCAATGGGCACTTAAGTGGTAGGTTTGCCCTATTAAATCCAACTCTATACTCTCAGGGTATATCAGCACCAAACAATTTAACAAACATGGCTTCCCCTTAAAAAAGTCCTGGGAATTGTGGTCTAGTGAGAGTGCTCTATCCAGCTCTGGCACCAGTTCCATGAAACTGAAGGAATTGGTGTCTTAATTCCCAAATGCCCTAGGCCCAGTTTTTATTCTCTAGAAGACCGGCCAGAAATAATGACGAAAACAGAACAGTTTTCAGATCCCCATCAACTGAGCAGCTGCACCTGTGGCTGATGGGGAGTTTTTAAGA
This sequence comes from Shinisaurus crocodilurus, assembly GCA_021292165.1. Lineage (NCBI taxonomy): Eukaryota > Metazoa > Chordata > Lepidosauria > Squamata > Shinisauridae > Shinisaurus > Shinisaurus crocodilurus. The sequence continues at coordinate 25,714,765 of CM037882.1, forward strand.
CACAAATTCTTTACTTTGCCTCAAGGTAGCCGTGGTGATGAGAACAGTAAGGCCTGGGGAGAATTTAAGCTTCGTATAACGGTCAGTGCAGCCCCATCTTACACGGGGCTTCCTTCCACTGAGTCAGAGCACTGGCCCATCTGACAGCTGCTCTTCACCTTCCTAGTCTTGTTACCTGGCATCTGTTGTGGAGATGCTGCCAGGGGTTGAATTTGGGACCTTCTGCCCCTTTGAGAAGCAGCCGCCCCCCACACACATCTTTTCCTTGAGGAAAAGGAAAAGGGGGTGGGGTGTCTGACAATCTTAGTGCAGATTTGGGGATTGGCACAGATTGGAATTTAAAAGTTCAGATTACCGAGAGCTCGTCCGATCATACTGGAGGGGTTGCCTTAAAAATAATAATATTATCATCAATTTTTGTCATCTTTATTGCTGGTGAATCAGACCAACAACCCATCCCTACATACCTATCAAGGAAGATACATGTCAGAGCAAAAACTTTAAGGTCATGGGCATTTTTTTCTATTTTTTTTTCTTTTAAGATTTATATATATACATATATTAAAAAAAAAAGTAATTATGCAAATTTGTTCCCATCCCCCTGCTGTAAGGAGCCCTGGGAATTTCAGCGTGTGGGTGGCTGCCCCATACATGACCCTCACTCCTCCCCACCACCACCACCACACAGTATGCAGTTCCCCTCTCAGACCAGAGGTAGCTCTCGGTTTTGCAACTGAGGTTCTGCAACCCGGGTTGTTTTCTCTTTTTTTTTTCTTGCTACATTAAAAGATAACAAGGAGGGCAGGTGGGCGGAAATATATATATTTATATATTTATATATATTTTTTTAAAAGATGGGAGTTAAAATACTGCTATTAAACTAGAGTTGCTACATCAGGCTTTCTTTTAATATATATGTATATGTATATATAGATTAGATAGATAGATAAATGGTTACTGGAACTAAAAAAAAAAAGATTTGTTTTTCTTTTTAAAAACAACTCAGGAGAGGCAAGACCTGCCTAGCTCAGGAACAACCTTTGTTCTGAGACAGGATACATACCACTTCCATTTCTGATTAGCAAGTGTGGATATTGGTTTGGGTTTTATGTTCTTATTCATATTTAAAAGAGGGAAATATTCTAATTTTTTCATCATGCGTGTATATGGGGGGGGGGAGGCTGTTTCAATTTTTCATCCCGATAAGGAGACAATGGGGGAAAACAGAGGAAAGGAATTGATCCACATGCCCACCCCCCCACCCCGCCCACCCCGTGCACCATCCTTCCACACTTTCCCTACTCACCCTAGAGGGCCAGAGCTAAAATCCCCACCCCCACCCCAATACACATTTCTCCACAAAGGGAGGCCTCTCCTCCTCCATTCTTCTCCCACCATTGCCTGGCCTAAAATAACAAAACATTGACCGAAAACCTTCTCACGTTAACTACGAAACAGACTTCACTCCGCCAAGAACAACTAAATCCAAAGAATATATCCAGCCCCCACCCATGGGGTGCAACGTTGCCAGAGGGAGCGCTGTTGCCAGAGCACCGCCACTCACGCCCCACCTCAATTCCTTTGCCCAAATATCGTGAACATCCTCTTGCTCCTCCTCCACACCCCTTTTATCTACACAGGTGGGAGTCGGCAAGCGAGCCCCACCCCTCAAATGGAATCAAGTCGATATCCGTTAGTTACCTCTTGCTTGCTTCCTCCAAAAAGAAAATTCAATTCTCTCCCTCCTTTCCTTTCACCCCATTTCTTCTACTGGGATTAATACAATCCTACTTAATAAAACAAGTATTATAATTTTTCCGTTTGGGGGGGAAAAAGGGGAGACTGTCAGAATTAATGGCATCCAGGAAGGATTTGCTTTTGAAAGAACTCATGAGACCAGGTACTAAGATTGTAAAGTCTTCGCAGGTTTTCAAAAGGAATGCATAGAACACTGTTTTGCTGGCATGCCAAGAGACCTGCCAAGAACAGAAGGGTGCAGTCCACACCCTTTCCCTGTGGCATGGAAACCGAGGGCAACTCTGGATGAATTTGGGTAACAAAGACACTTTGCCGGCTCTGGAAACTGAGATGCCAAGGGCCATCCCACTTGGCCCCATAGTGTCCTCCTTGCAACAGTCAGCATTTGCTCTCGTGGAGAAAATTCATTTAGGTTTGCCACGGAAGGATTCCCATTTCCCATGGTGGTTGGCTCAATCCGGTCCAAGATGTGGGACAGCCATCAAGACATAGCAACATACTGGAATTTGGAGTGAGAGCAGACAACTTGTGTTGCAAAGTTCACTTGTTTGTAAAAAATGAGAATCATTTTGATCCGGGAAGGTTTTTACACCCAGATGCCGGCATAGAACTGTGATGCAGAATGAAGCTACGTGAGCTTCTAGGGTGGGTGGGAAGGCCCAAAGTTGAGCTGACAGTGTCCCCTTTAGCACAGTATTGTCTTTTCAGTGAATAGTGCAGAATCTATGGGGTGATCATCCGTTATCTCAACCCCTTGCTTTTTCAGCTCCAGGATAATACATATATTTTGTCATAGTTTTAAAAAAACCCTAATCCCTGCACCCCCAGTTCCCTCCCTTGGTACATGGATCATAATCAGTTGTCATGTTCAACAGAATGCCGCTCAGGCTTTTGCCGAAATAAATTATGGTCGGCAGGCAGGACTGCATGTACTCTCTGCGATTCTGTGATTGCACTGCGCACGCATGGAATCAAGACAGAATTTGGCATCATGAGAAATCAGGAGGCAAAGATGGGTTTGAAAATGAATGGATTTGATGTGCCAGAATCTCAGAAGCCATGTGAGATTGAGTCTAGGCAGTCACACCAAGACTCCTGTGGCTGAGGGACAAAGCTTTGGTGTTATGTATAGCTCTGTGCTTCTTCCCAAGGCTAAGAGAAGTGCGTTAAGCTATGCAAAATACAGTAATTTATACAAGGTTGCAAAATTTGGGGTAGAATTTTGAAATTCTGTTTAGCATAAGAGTACACCCAGTACTGCCAGTAGATGACCAAGGACCATCTAGGACAAATCAACAGAAGTCAAAGAATGGTATTCAGGCTAGAGAAAAAGATATTATGCTCAGGAAGAATGTTTAGTTATGATGAAAATATGTCTCCTGTAAAGTATACAAGGACAAAAAATATTCAGAATCTCTTGTCTTCTAGAACCATTTCTAACAAGTTGCAAAGTTTCTTGGTTTCAAAGTTTCCTTCTAAATAAAGGTCCAAGAATTATAAGCAAATGTAAAAACAAGAAATGGGAAGGAAAGGAGTATGAGTGAGTGTGTGTGTGTGTGTGTGTGTGAGTGTGTGTGAGTGTGTGTGCATACACACACACACAAATATATATAGTGACTTGGTTGTTTTGATCCACCCCTTTCAATCCGGACAATTTGGCATCCAGGTAGCAAGTTGAACAAACCTGCCTACTTTAGGTTGCTGGGGCGTGAACTGGTGTGGAGGCGAGTTCAGGGGCTCATCTCTCCAATTCCCAACAGTTTGACAAAGTATCTGATGTAACAAAAGCAGGAGTCAAATGTCTTGAAATGATTAAAGATGTTCAACAAGGCAATTCAATATTATTATTTTTTTCATATTTTTCCCTTTTTTTTTGAGCATGTGTCTGCTTCATTCTGAAAAAAATAGAATATATAAAACTAGGCAACCTCAGGAAGATCCAGATGAGGACAAGTGAAAAGAGGTTTTGGTCCATAAGGAAATACTCTTTTATTTTTTATCTCTTTACTTGATTTTGAGTAACAAAAGTTTTGGTCCAGTTTAAAAAGACGACAAAATTATATATAAACATGTTAATTTGTATATATTTTTTTGCTTTCCGTCGGGTTGTAGGTTGGTTTTAAGTGGGCTGTGTTGCCAGTATTGCATGATCGTCTTTCTTAGGTTTTGGTGTGAAGTTGTTGTTGTTGTTGTTAAAATCAAAAGAGAAAGAAAGAAAAATGTTTCTCTTTTTGTGTGCGCGCGCGTATACCTTTGAAATTGAACGAGGAGCGAAATGCAGAAACATGGAGGTCAACCTTCACCATTCCCCTTTGAATGAGAAACTGGAAGGGTTGATTTGTGTGTGTGGAGGGCGGGGGTTGTTTTTGTTTTGGAAATACCCTGTTAGTGACTCCTGATTCTTATTAGATGAATCCCTGCTCAAATAGAAAAAGAAAAGTTCAAAAAACCTTTGCGGTTGCTCAGAAGACTCAAAATGAAAATTTAAAAGTGGACAGGAGGATTTTCCTAAAGGGTTCTTCCAACCCCCTTTTCCCCACTTCACTGGCTCTAATATTATTTATTTCATTTTAATTTTTTTTTCTTAGGAAAAAAATAGAAGAAAAAGAATATAAAGGTCTTTAGCTGCTTCTTTTTCTTTTTAAATGTTTGAGGTAATACAGTTGTGCCCTCCTATGAACAGGTTCCCAGAGGTTGATGGTTTCTCTCTTTTCATTCTTTCCTGTTTACCATTCTGATTTAATGTCTTTCTGAACTTTTGTCCACCAGGCAGGTTGCAGTCCCAGCCACCTCAGACCGCATTCAGACCAAGACCAAGGCTGGGTTTGTGGGATGAGAAGTTACCCTATGGCCTGTCCCATCACGACTTCTCTCAGTGGTTGGCAGGAGCTGCAGGCCCCGCCCAAACGTGGCCGCCTCACCTCCTGCGTTGCTTGAGAATCACTCGACCTTCCCAAATATTTCTGGCTTCTCCATTTTAATCTTATCATCATCATCATCACCATTATTTTCTTTAAAAATAACATACATTGCTCCTAAAATAATTTCTTTCTTCTTCTTTAAATTAATCTTCTTTTTTCTAATCTGTTCGTTTGTTCTTCCGATGTTTCATTCTGCAATTTCTCTCACTCCCTCCCTGTCCCCACCACTCCGTTTCCCCAAATGCTGTCTGTCTCTCTTTTTTAAGAAAATATTCTAATGGCCTGAGTGGCTGCTGCATGGCACACGGGGCATTCCGGGTCGGTCCGCTCACAGATCCGCACGGCACACTCCATACAGAAGAGATTGTGGCCGCACGGAACCAGGGCCGCGGTCACCTCACTTTCAAAGCACACCATACACTCCCGGCTGCTTGAGAGGGATGTCCGGGTGGCGGCAGAAGCACCCAGTTTGGAAAACCCTTGCAAGGGCTCCCCCTGAGACCTTCTAGGAAGCCCAGAGAGGGGAGGCTCTTGGATAGATGAGGATGGAGAACGATGTGAGTTGGGATGAATAGTGCCTGTATTGCTAGATCGTTGCTGCTTGGAGAAGAGGACTGAAACAGGGTTGGTGTTTTCCTGCCCGGCCCACAAAGGAGCACCAGACTCTGGAACCCCATAATACAGATCTTGTTTGTTGACACCATAGTTAGGAAAGAGGTAACTGTAATTGAAATCGTTTTGGTCATTCAGCCGGGGCGTCTCGTAGGCAGGGTCAACGGAGCAGTCGCCAATGCACCCAAGGCTGTTCTGACGGAAGGTGGAGAGAGGTTTGCAGCCGGGGGCTGGAGTGTGGACCCGCCAGGCCTCTGAGTAACGGTTCTCCATGCTCGAGTCAGGACTGCTGGACAGGAAATCATTCTCATTGTTGTATTCAAGGATCTTGCCTGTCCGGACGGCTATGTGGGTTTCAATTTCCTCTCGGGCTCGCTCCACATTGCCCGGTGCCCCTGTGATCTCAAAGACGGGGTCCCGGTCCCGGCTGGGTGTGATAATGTAGGTATTGGTCTGCTGCTGGATCCGTTTGATGGTGGCTCCTTTGGGCCCCACCACTAAGCCAACTACACGGTATGGGACCCGGACCCGGATGGTGACTTGTCCTGGCAAGGTTGGGGCACTGCCAAAGGCAGTGCCAGCCTTATTCCGAGAGGCCCGGATCATGGAGAAGTGCTCAGCTGCAGAAATGATTTCCCTCCTTGCCATGGCGACGTCCTCCCGCCGTCCAGTCACCATGAAGACAGGTTCTTCACCACGTACTGGAGTCTTGATGTAGGTGTTGGTCTTTGCCCTCAGAGCTTTGATTTTGCAACCTTTAAAGACAGAGAAGAAACAAAGGTGACGGATTAGTGGTCATGCCCAAATCTGAAAGACCCTGAAGATGTGTACAGTGTGGAGCTGGAAAAGATGCAGAAAAGGGCAACCAAACGATCTGGAGGCTGGAGCAACTTCCCTACAAGGAAAGGTTACAACATTTGGGGATTTTTAGTTTAGCAAAAAGATGACCAATGGGGGACATGAAAGAGGTTAATAAAAGTATGCATGATGTGGATAAAGTGGAAAGAGAGAACACCTTCTCCCATAACATTAGAACTGAGAGTCACCCAAAAGAAAGTACTTCTTCAGATAACAACTGATGGAATTTGCTGACACACAATGTAGTGATCAGCACTACTTTGGGTGGCTTTAAGAACGTAAGAAGGGCTCATGCCTGCCTTCCCCAACCTGGTGCCCTCCAGATGTGTTAAACTGCAACTCCCATCATTCCCAGCCAATATGAAGGAAGTTGCAGTCCAACACGTCTGGAGGGTACCAGATTGTTGTTGCTGTTGTTGTTGTTGTTATTATTATTATTATTTCATAGATTATAGAGTTGGAAGGGGCCTACAGGCCAACCATCTGCTCAATGCAGGAAACTAGAGGAGGGGTCTCCCATCCAAGTAATAACCAGGCTTGACCCTGCTTAGCTGTCCACGCTCTGCTAAAAAGCCATCAAAGCAGTGTACAACAATTTAAAACAATAAAACTTTTAAACAATAGAAACAACACTCATGCCTTGGCTTGGACTGAGCCAATATCACACTTGTGAAAAGGGTTAGACACTGGGGACTTCGAGCAGACTTAAACCCTCAGGCCCATGGGCCGCCTCTGGCCCATCTGGGGCCCCAATCCAGTCCTCTGGGGTTCCCCAGACAACCCCACCCCTTTCTCCTGGCCCCACCCTCCTTCCCTTCAACTGGGGATTCGTTTGGTGGTTTCCCCCCTTTGAATCAGACCAAAGGTTCACCTGTGCCTGCATCCTGTTTCCCACAACTTCTGACCTTGGAGGTTTCATCACAACGATTAGGCAGACTCGTGAACAGCAGATCTATCAATTGCCATTTGCCACAATCGCTAAATCAAGCCTTCATGTTCAGAGGCAGTTTGACTCTGAATACCAGCTGTTGGAAGGGCCAACAGCTCTGGCTTTCCTTATGTGCTTGTGGGCTTCCCAGAATCATCTGGCTGGTCACAGTGGGGGATGATGGATGCTGGACTCTATTGGTCAGATAGAGCAAGGCAGCCTTGAGTTTTTATGATGCTGAAGACATCTAGGATTATGCTTGTCCCCAATCATGGCAGAAAATCCCAGGCCCATCTTCACTGGAATTCTGTGTGGGTCGGGTGGATCTTTTTCTCTTTATGCTGCATTTCTCCTTTCCAGTCATAAAGCACACATACCCCATGATTTGTTCCCACCAAAATGGGGAGCAGCCCTCCTCCTAACAAGACTATTTCCCCAGTTAAGTGAGGATCGGTTGGCTGTCAGGTGCTACAGGGTGCAAACCAGAAGCCCTGTAGATCAGGCTCCAAGTCCTACTCTGTGCCCCCACCCACCCATCCAGGGAGGCTGTTGATCAGAAAGGCAGGCACTGCTTGGCAGGACACACATGCCATGGACCAGAATTCTCTTGGGCCTGCATCAGGTCATCCAAGTGAACCAAGCCCATGGCATGGCTTGCTAAAGAGATCTAAGGCCAGCCTAGATTCCTGAGGGGACCTACTAAGCTGCCCCTCTAGGTTTCCAGATTATACTCCTGATGGTCACTAACTTTTGCACTTGCCTGCAAGTTGGTTCTGTGGCTGATTTGGCTTGTTGTACCTGGACAGGTCACACAACGTCAATTGAGCTTCATATTGGGGCTACTTTTATCCCTTTGTGCCTCTTCTCCCTTTGGCCTGCTACAGCCTTGCCAGCCACTGAAACCTGGCTGTCCCAGAAGTGGTTACTAACTGGCGGGTGAGATGCCCAGCTGTGTTTTAATCATTTTATGATTGTTATTAGCATTGTTTATATTATTTTAATACTGTGGAAACCAACCTTCCCCGCCTGGTGCCCTGCAGATGTGTTGGAGTGCATGGAATTATGGGAGTTGTGGACCAACAGATCTGGAGGGCACCAGGTTGGGGAGGCCGGTGCAAACTGTTCTGAGAGAGACTCCTATGGGACTGCAGAGCAGAACAACAACATTTTAAAATAAAGTAATTGTTGCTGTTGTATTACATGGGGGACTTACAGGACCATCTCACAATAGCTACGTTTGGACTGATGGATAGGCCTAAGAGGCCTTTGGCTCAACCCTGTCCCTACTGCAAGGTGTGTGTATATGGGGGGGGGATTCAGGGAGCACCCCCACCTTGCTGAAGCCCCCATATGTAGGAGGAAGGAAGGAAGGAAGGGGGGCGGCTAAGCAGAAAGGGGAGCCCCAAGGGAAGCAGCAGCACCCCTGCTATGGAGGCAGCAAACCCTGGTTCCCCTATTGGCTGGTCCTCTCTTCCCTCAGAGAAGCCTCCTCATGAACAAGTCAGGGGGAGCCCGGAAATGGACGTGGCTGGAGAACCAGATACAGATGCCAGAGGAAGTGGGAGGCCAAGGAGGGCGCAGCTGCGCGGCTCTCCTTGGTTAGAGAGGGAGTCAGAGACACCGCATGGGAATATCCCCCCCCTTCCCTCTGGCCTGAGGGCTGTACCACTCCCTTCCTCACACGAGGCAATTATTTTATTTCTTTCTGTCTAATTTCTGCACAGCCGCAAAGCTCACTTGGTGACCTTGGAAAACAGCCACTGTTTCTAAGCCTGACCTCACAGGGTTGAGGATAGAAGATGGAGCATGAGGTCCTTGTAGATGGATTGGGTAAAAAAAAAATACATACAGTCATCACAATCCTGTTCCATCCTACATCTCAGGGCAGTCAAAGATATGTTAAACATATACAGCCTTGTAAATCATAGAAAAGTAGAGTTGGAAGGGGCCTACAAGGCCATCGAGTCCAACCCCCTGCTCAATGCAGGAATCCAGGTCAAAGCATCTCTGACAGATGGCTGTCCAGCTGCACCTTGAATGCCTCCAGAGTGGGAGAGCCCACCACCTCCCTAGGTAGTTGATTCCATTGTCTTATTGCTCTGACAGTCAGGAAATTTTTCCTGATGTTTAGGTGGAATCTAGTCTGATAGTTACTACCCACCCACCCACCCCTTTAATTAGCCCCTGTGTGCCTGCCTTGTTTGTCTGTAGCCAAACAGGACTGCCTTCTGAATATTTTCTCTTCCTGGTCACCTGGATGTGATTTTGTCTCATGGAAATGGCTGTTCCAGATGTGACCATGAATGTGAAAGGGATTTTGGTGAAGCAGGCAAGTTTATTTATTTATTTCTTACATGTATATCCTGCCTTTTCTCCAAGGAGTTCAAGGCAGCCTGCATGGTTCTCACCTCCAACCCATCCGCACAACAACCTTGCAAGGTAGGTTAGGCTAACAGAGAGTGACTGGCCCAAGGTCACCCAGCAAGCTTCATGGGGGAGTGGGAATTTGAACCTGGATCTCTCCAGCACTAACCCAACTGCTTTAACTGCTACACCATGCCCACTGGAAATTCAGCTTAATTTCCCAAGATGGAACATCTCGGAAACAAAACTGATTTATTTCTTCCCCTAATTGCATGGAACTGGGATGAATGATTCATCCCAAGTAAGACTTCAGGTGTGTTTTTAGAAATTCCACTCTAGATGGCGAGAGCTGGCAAAAAGCCAGTGAAACCAACTCACGTTGGTTTGCACTTTGGAGGATACAAATACAGTAATACCTTGGATTGCAAGTAACTTGGTTTGAGAGCGTTTTGCAAGACAAGCAAATTTTTAAATATTTATTTTAAAAAAGTTGACTTGATATACAAGCAATGTCTTGCAATACAAGTACTGTAGTACGGCTTAAATTAAAAATCTCTGTACAAATTTTTTTTGGGGGGGATTTCCTTTTGATATAAGTGTTTTGGATTACAAACACGTTTCAGGAACGAATTATGCTCTCAATCCAAGGCATGACTGTAGTAGTTAAGGGGGGTGGGTGGGAATGCTGTCCATACTGGACTAATCTCTCTCTCTCTCTCTCTGCCTCTGTGTGTGTCAACCCTGCACAGAAAGGATCCATTGCTTTGGGGCACGGAATCTTGCCTTGTGAAAATCTGCCGTCATCACCTCGGGCCCATTCATGAGACATAATAATGACTCTGCAGCTCCCTGCTCTAGTCTGCTGGACACTGGAGAGCTCTTCCCAGATGTGTTTCGCTAAGAGGGGCATGAGGGCCCGCCCTGCTTTAACGGAGGGTAGTGGTGGATGAGGCTAAAGGGGAGAGAAATGGAGCCTAATGTAATAGGAAAGGTGAAACAAAGGGGTCATGGAGACAAAGAGACAAAGGAAGGGGGAAGCCCACGCTGGGAGCAGATGGAAGGAAACCGAGGCAAGTCAGCGCCGTAATTGGGGGCCAATGCTGCAGTACAAGCCTCTCTGGGGAGGGACTAAGAGGCCGGGGGGAGGGGCGAACAGTGATCAGCGATGGCGGGATGGTAGAGAAAGGATGCAGGGTAAAAGGGGGCGGGGAAGACACCGGCAGAAAGGCAAAAGGGACACTGACAAGGAGAAAGCAGAGGAGAGGGGGCGGGGGAACTTAGGAGGGGACAAAAGGAGGCGGGGGGGGGGATCTGTGACTGGCCCAGAAAGAGGACAAAGAGTGCAGCAGAGACGGACAGATGGAGGGAGCCCTTGCCTTAAACTGAGCTGAAGCGGGGTGGGGGTGGGGAATGCATCGCCGCAAGTAGAATTCAAGAGGTGGGCACCTCTGCAGGATCCGCTCTATTCTCCCAGCCCAAACAGACGGTGAGCAGTGCCACCCAGAGCAGTGGTGACCCGAAGGTAGATTCAGATCAACCTCTTTACATGGGTAAAAGCCAGGCAATGTAACTTCTCTGGTGGATTTGGGCCTGTGGGACTGGTCTTGTGAATACTCGCAACTGTGTCATTAATGTGGTTTGCCATGTCTCAGGAAATTGTCTCAAAGTGGAATTAGTAGGATGGGAACAGTGATACTGACTCGATAACAGAAGCAGAATACTTGCCAGACAGGACCGGTGCAAGGCAGTTTGGTGCCCTAGGCAAGATCAGATATTTAGCGCCCCCCCTTCCCACTTGAGAGCACTGTATTTTTTTTCAAGGCGTTTCTGGCGCCCCCTTTAGCCCTGCGCCCTAGGCAGCTGCCTAGTTGGCCTAATGGTAGCACCGGCCCTGTTGCCAGAACATGTTTGCTGTGCTGAAATTCCCCCCAGAAGACTGAAGAAAGAATTGCACACTTGCAATGTGGTACATAGTACTAACATAACTGAATTTTGGTAATGTTACAGGTTCTGAACTTGCTTTACCCCACCGTGAGTTTGGACTGAATTGTTTCGGTTGGTGGCTGGGTGCCACCTGACCCGCCCATTAGATGCTCAGAATATATCTGCAGTACATACTAATTTAATAGTAATTTCCAGTTTCCAGGGGACTGTAGTTCTGAGAAGGGTGCTTGGGACTTACAATAGAGCCTCTGAGCTCTTTCACCAAACTATAGTTCCCAGGATTCTTTGGGTGAAAACATGACACCCAAAGTTGAGTTTGTATAAAATGTATACATATTGGTAGTGTAGATGTACCTTCAATTTCAAGTGGAACCCCGGGTTATTTTCCCATTTCTAAACAAAAACTCATTAATTAAAGGCCTCTTCTCATCTCCAGCTACAATTAAGAAAAACCCACCCATAAAGCAAAGCTGCTTGATTTCAATCAAGCCAAAAGGAACAGAATTGCAGAGTCACACACAACTGAGAGAAGGTGTGTGTGTGTTCGGTGTGTTTGGTCACTGCATATCCCAAATAACCATAAAACTTTTAACATTTAATAAATAAAAGCAAATGCAGCATGTAGGTCTGGGGTGCTGGACTCTCCTCACTTGCAGCTTCTGCCAGCTGGGTATCCAATACTGGAAGTGAACCCAGAGAGAAAAACACTTGGGGAAGGGAGATGCAGTGTGGAAAGCCACTGGGGTGTGGGAGAGATGCTTCAACTTCTGTTACCCATGCACACCTTTCATTTTTAAAATCAGGCTCCCCCCCCAACGTGCTTGGAGTGTGTGGAGCAGTGTCGGGCCTCATCCTGTCTGGCCCAAACTGTGTCTGAGCAGCACCAGCTCAGACTGCAGGTCAGGAGATGGAATGCTTCTCCATGCAAAAAAAAAAAGAAGAAGAAAAATCCTTCCTGCAGAAAGAAAACTAGCATGTCAGGGAGAAATCTAAGCTAAGAGCCTTCTGCTTGATACAATAGTTTTTATGTGCAGGGGTTTATATATTCATTTATTTGGTATGGAGGAAGATTCCATCATGTGAGCCTGCACTTGCAGCTTAAAGTGGTACAGCTCCAAACACAGGTTGGCCCATTTCAGTGCGAAGCTGGCGGGCCGAGGGCTCTACAAGTGAGTTTGTGCCATGGGGAGCACAAACTCACTTGTAGCCCAGCCCTCCTCCCAGGCTTGGAGCCTGGTGTGTGCGTGTGTGGGATCGCCCCTGCAGTCATGCTGTGATTGGGTCAGCCATGTTGCATGCACCTCAGAAGTGCAGCACCTCATGGATAGGCTCTGGCCCTCCTCCCAAGATTGGAGATGGGGGTGAGGCTGCCCACAACCACATACTGCATTGAAGCATTTTGAGTTCCTCCATAGCTCAACGTGACATCAGGTGTAAGACCTGATGTCACGCCCCATTTGAGAATGGGCAGGATTCCGATGACCTAAAGTTTGTGGATTCTTCACTGTGTCTATGGTTCTCTGCCACATCCCTGCAAGCTGTTTGTATTGGGGAATGTGCTTGCCCATATTCTCTCATGGGAAAGGTTTCCAAAGACCACAGAGAGTTGGGCCGATGTTATTGCTTATTTCATTTGGAATTCCAGAACTGAAGAGTTAGGAGATGCTGAAATGCTGACTCTTCCAGCCCCCTGCCCCAAAGACAAGAGCATACCAAATCAACAGCCACAGTTCAGACCATAGTTGGGAGGGCAGAGCACACAGGTGCCTGAAGAGAAAACAGCTCCAGGGCAGCCAAGTCAGCAAGTGAACCAAACTTCATGACTCAATAAGTTGCTTTGCAACTCTTGAAGACAGAATGCCATAGGTCAGGGTTCTCCAACCTTGGGTCCCCAGATGTTGCTGGCCTACAGCTCCCAGCATACCCAGCCAGCATGGCTAATGGCAAGGGATTCTGGGAGCTGTAGTCCAGCAACATCTGGGGACCGAAGGTTGGAGAGCCCTGACATAGGTGATACCTCATGCATTACTGAGACCTGGGTGGACAAGCTGGGAGCTGTAGACTTGACCCAATGTTGCCCACCTGGGGACTTGGTGCAGCATCAGGCCAGGCCAGATGGTTGGTTGTGGGGGAGTCACCATGATTCATAGAAGTTCCATCTTGCTCTCTAGGAAACCCTTCCATCCTGGGACAGACTATGACATCCTGTACCTTGAGTTGGGCCAGAGACAGATTGGGGATACTATTAATGTACTGCCCATACTGCTGCCCAATGGCCTCCCTGACTGAACTGGCTGAGGTGGTTTCTGATGTGGTTTTGGAGAATCCTAGAACTTTGCTCCTGGAGGACTTCAACAACCACACTGAGTCTGCCTTAACAGGACCAGCTTGGGATTGGCCTCCATGACAACCGTGTGACTGTCTCCGTTTGTTATTGGCCTGACACAGGGCAGGAACATACTCTTGATTTGGCCTTCACCTCAGGGCGTGAGGGGTGATGGTGGTCTGGATATTGAGGTGGTGGTGGAAATCACCCCACTGTCATGGTCAGACCACTTCTTAGTGAAGTTTGGTCTCTCGGTTCCAGTCCCTCCCTGCAAAGTTGGAGGAACATTAAGATGTTCCACCCCAGATGCTTATGGAATCCAACAGATTTGTAAATGCTCTGGGGAATTTTCCAGTAGCCGCAGCCAGGGATTCTGGTGAGGCCCTTGTTGCACTGTGGAATGGTGAAAATGCTCTGGGGAATTTTCCAGTAGCCGCAGCCAGGGATTCTGGTGAGGCCCTTGTTGCACTGTGGAATGGTGAGGTGTAATGGGCCATCAAAACAATCAGTTCCCTCTTTGGCATTGTGGAGTTCAGATGGCAACTTGATTTGGGGAGCTTCAGACAATGAAACAGGCAGGAAGACGGCCGGAGTGCAAGCGGCACAAGACTCGTCATGAGGGTGACCAAAGTCATGTGAGAGCATGTAATTGTGCCTACTGCATGGTGATGAAGGCAGCATCCATTGAATCTGAGTAACTGTCCAGCTGAGCTTTCCTGAGTGGGACTGACCTGCTGGATCAGGGGAGTCGTGAATGCATCACTGAGTGATGATGTGGTCCTCACTGCCTTGAAGGAGGCAGTGGCACAGCCACGGCTGAAAAAAATGCTGCCTGCATCCAGAGATTTATATTAACTATCACTCAGTCAAAAATACCCACTTTCTGAGTAAGGTGCTCAAGAGAGTGGTGGCATCTCAGCTGTAGGCACTCTTGGATAAAACTGATTATCTTGATCCATTCCAGTCTGGGTTCAGACCCAGTTTCAGGATGGAATCGGCCTTGATCTTCAAGAGAGGGACAGGGGGAGTGCAACCTGCTTACTTCTTCTTGATCTCTCAATGGCTTTTGATACCATTGATCATGGTATTTTCCTGGACCAACTCCGTGGGTTGGGAGCATTGTTTTACAGTGGTTCAGCTCTTATTTATGGGGAACAGGTACATGGTTTGGGTGTGCTCCTTGATCCACCCTTGTCACTGGAGGTGCTGGTGACTTCAATGGCCTGGAGCACCCATTACCAACTAAGGTTGGCATGCCAAATATGCCCATTCCTGGATAGGTATAATCTAGCCACTGTGATCCATGCACTGGTAACCTCATTATTACACTACTGTAATGTGCTCTATGTGGAGCTGCCCTTGAGCCTGGTTTGGAAGTTGCAACTAGTGCAGAATGCAGTAGCTATATGTATATTACACCTCTGTTAAAAGAAGTGCACTGGCTGCTTATTAGCTACCGAGCGGTGTTCAAGGTTTTGTTGTTGACATACAAAGCCCTAAATAACTCGGGACCAGGATACCTAGCTGACTGCCTTCCCCTATCACTCAGTTGACCCCTGAGATCTTCAGAGAAGGCCTCATTGGTCATTCCACAAGCAATAGAAAGTTGCCAGGTAAAAGTGGGCATTCTCAGTAGTGGCATCCCCCCCCCCCCCCCGGAACACTTTCCCATGTGTGGTTCAAGAGGCAGAACCTATGGAAACTTGCAAGCTTCAAACACCTCTTGAAAACTTATTTGTTTACATAGGCTTTTCCTGACCTGCAGTGGACCATGACATTGCTCTGTTTTATTGTTGTTTTTGCCATATGCTTTTAATTATTATTTTATATTGTTTCTATATTGCATTATATGTGCATTTTAGTTTGAACTACTTAGAGATTTTATTATATTAAGCGGTACAGAAGTATTGTAAATAAATAAATAAATAAAATATCTAAAAACAATGTAATGCGCTTCAAGCTGTCCCTATTTTCTGGTATCTGCTGTCCCTATTTTGCCCTTAAGGAAGATGTGGGGTCTCTAGTAGGGATGTACAGATTTTGTTAGATCTGTTCAGTTGTGTTTCATGGGTTATCAGCTGTCTTTTGTTCCATCATCTGCTTATTGATGGAATCAGGTGGTTTTTTGGGGGTGGGGGACACATACGAGAATTTCGTTCCTGTTTGCAAATGCATATTTAAGAACATAAGAAGAGCACTGCTGGATCAGACCAAGGGTCCATCTCGTCCAGCCTTCTGTCCACACAGTGGCCAACTGGCTGCCCATGGGCTCCCATAAGCAGGATATGAATGCAACAGCACCCTCCCACCTATGTTCCCCAGCAACTGATGTACACAGGCAGACTGCCTCTGATACTGGAACCGCCTGTGATACTATTTGCACTAATGTGCACTTCTGCAAATTCCCCCCAAAGGGAAAAAAACCTGGTCTGCAAGTTTGCGGAATCCACATGACTGAGAAAAAGCAGGTCCACCAAGGAATCTGCTGGCTGGATTCATAGAACCCCGCTCATTTGAACCCGCTACGGATTTCTCCCACGTCCCTAGCCTCTAAAAGCCAAGACTCAGTCATTGCAGCTTCACAAGTGGACATGTTCTGACAAATGCATGCACGTGGACACAAGCAGCCAGTGGCAGCTATTTTATAAGTACAACCAGAACAATTCTGAGATTGCATTTTGTTGAACCTTCTTAAATCTTTAAAACTAAAGTATTATGATCAGTTTAATGCACAGGAGTGAAAATGTGAAATGCTGTAACCCTTGGTGTGAGAATAAAGGTGTTATAATTATGAAGGTACATCCCTATCATCTGTGGCATGGTAGAGGGTGTGTAATCTATATATAACTCACTACTAAAGCTAATTAAAAACAACAACACACCAGCCAAAATCAAGATTAGAAACCCAGCATTAATAGCAGTAACCATGGAAAGCCTTTGTACATAAAAAGGTCAGTGGAAGGAGAACAAAGGAATTCGCTCGGTGGATTTCCCTGATCAATGGGTTCCAAGGGGTGGTGCCACAATGGAAAAGGCCCTGCCCCAACTTATCTCACTTCTGAGAAGGGAGGAACATGGAGCAAGGACATCCTGTCAGAAATGTGGGGGTGGGAAGGACAACAGGAGTGGAGGCATTCTGTAAGGTACAAAGGTGGAGAGCAAAGGACAATATCAGACAGAGAAGAAGGAGAAAAACAGGGAGCACACTACCAGCTTGATAGGGCCACAGCTTGGGGTAGAGCACTTGCTTTGGGTGAAGAAGATCCTAGCTTCTGTTCCTGACATCTCCTGTTCAAAGAGTAAGCGGGCAGAGAAAGATTTCTTTCTGTGACCCTGGTGAGTCACTACCCATCAGAGGAGACAGCACTGAGCTAGATGGGTCAATGGCAGCTTCAGATGTTCATAGCCTCGTAGGATCCTTCCAACTCTATGATCTATGAAATCTATGAAATAAGCAGTAACAAATCATCGATGAGATCCCGTGTTGCACAGATGGGTCCCAGTATGACTGCTCTAAAGATCTTGTTCTCAACAGGTTTAAAGCAGTTACAGCTAATCACTTATAATCTGGCCAAGGCTATTTTGTCAGGATGACTGCCACAAAGTTTTTTTGGGGGTGGGGGTGGAAATCTGTTTCTTGATTTACATCATGGACTGCATCATACTGCAACAAACCCAGATTGGCCACTGAGTCAATAGGGAGTCATAGACAATCCCATGTTCTGAGGAGTGCACCTATACAACGGACATGTTTTCAAACACCTGTTTGTCATATCCACGGTTCACATTTTAAAGTGTTCAAATAGAAACCTCAGGTGTACACCTATCAAGTGTAATGCGTGAAGAGGAATAAAGATCCCTTTACTTGGCCAGACAGAACCAGGCATTTTGAAAACCTTAATCCTGGCCTGCAACACAGACTGAATAATAATGATAAAGATTTCTTTCTGAAATAAAGAGAGATCTATGCAGGAAAAAAACTCTATTGTCCTGGTATAGATATTGTAAAAAATAAAAATGGCAAAAGACTTCAAAGAGCTTCCAAGTACAGTCATACCTTGGATTGAGAGCATAATTCGTTCTGGAAACGTGCTTGTAATCCAAAACACTTGTATATCAAAATGAAATCCCCCCCAAAAAAATTTGTACAGAGATTTTTAATTTAAGCCGTACTACAGTACTTGTATTGCAAGACGTCGCTTGTATATCAAGTAAAAAAAAATTAAATATTTAAAAATTTGCTTGTCTTGCAAAACGCTCTCAAACCAAGTTACTTGCAATCCAAGGTATTACTGTATGTACAGAGAAAGGTTATAAACCAATTGATGTATTAAATGCAGGTTTTATTTTTTAAACTTTGATTTAAAAAAACCCTTGCACCATGGATGGCCAGCTAACCATCAGAATATCTGTGGCGCACTGCATTCCCAATGTAAACTGTTGTTACGTTAAAAACAGCATCGCCGGCAGCAGCAGGCGCAGCACAGCATAATACAGTACCAAGTGGGTGTGTCTCTGTCGGATGGTCCTCAGACACGTGTTTTCTATGTGCTCTCAGGAAGGGGAGGGGAGAGAACAGGGAAGGAGGCTTCGCCTTCGGCAGGTGCAAAGGGGAGGGGGAGGGGTCGGGAGACAAAGGCATTGGGCGGGGAGGGGGGGCAGGCGAGGACGGGAAAGGAGGAAGTCAAATTAAGTTGAGCCTTGCGACACAGTTTCCTACTGCCCTAGTTTCCCTGCCAGCTGAACTGCAGCGATATAGCAGCATTGAGATGCTGGATTTCCTATGAATGTTCCGTACTCAGTGGCTTCTCCTCCCCGCGCCCCATTTTCTCTATTCTTCTCTCGCTGTCTGGTTTTGGCTCACATTGCAAAGAGCCACTCAGGTCGGCAGTCTAGTTTGGCTCCAGACCTTCTGCGTTGCAAGGGAAAACATCAGATGAGTTGGGCTGCCTCAGTGGAGAAGCCTTCCTTGGGCGATTTCTGAGCAGAAAGGGGGCGCTGGAGCACATTCTGGGCTCCACAAGGGGCCCGATTCCCTCACAGAGTTCTTACCATGTGTTTTACAGCAGCATATACACTATGATTCTGCAAAAGTGCAGCATATAGTATTATTGGGTGCAGAATTCAGGTTCCTAAGAATATGAATGCTCTCTCTCTCTCTCTCTCTTTTTAAAAACAAGTTTCTGCAGAAGCCAGAGGAGTTGCTGGATAAGATTTACAGTGGTCAGAAGATGGGAGGCTTCAGTGTCCTCTATAGCTCCTTCCCCCTCCCCATGATTACTAGATGCAGAATGTGTGACCGTAAAATTGTGAAATAAAACCTGCAAAATGAATCAAGGTAGTCATTTAATTTGCATAATTCAGTCAGCTTGCAGCTTTTCTTAGCACAGAACTGCAGAATTCTGTGTTGCAGGATTTTGATATACATATAATATATGACACGTGATGGGGGGGGGATAACCCTCCATTTTCCAGAGTACTGGATCATTTGCACATGCGTTTAGGTGTACATGCATAGGCTCCGGCAAACTGTGTTTCTGAGCATGTGGCGGTTGGGGGGGGTGCAACCCGACCTCACCCCCACATGTTCACTTTTGCCCAAATGAATGTATGAAAAGGGCCAAACCCGCAGGGGAAGCGGGTTTCTGTCAGGTTTTCTGGTACAGAGATGCTACAGAGCCCATCAGGAAGCAGAGCCCCTTAAGGCCCTCCTGCTGTAAACTGCCCAGAGAGCTTCGGCTCTGGGGCAGCATAGAAATAAAATAAATGGCCAGGAATGCATTTGCTCAGTTAAAGCTAGTGCGCCAGCTGCACCCATTCCTGGAGATATCTGATTTGACCACAGTGACACATGCCTTAGTTACATCCCGTTTGGATTACTGTAACACACTCTACGTGGGGCTGCCTCTGAAGAGTGTTCGGAAATTTCAGCTGGTTCAAAGAGCTGCTGCCAGACTGCTGACTGGGGCTGGTTACAGGGAGCATACAACTCCTCTTTTACAACAGCTTCACTGGCTCCCAGTCTGTTTCCGGGCACAATTCAAAGTGCTGGTTATGACCTATAAAGCTCTATACGGCTCGGGTCCAGGTTATCTGAAAGACTGTATTCTCCCCTATGAGCCTGCCCGCACTTTGAGATCCTCAGGGGAGGCCCTTCTCTCGGTTCCACCACCATCACAGGCACGCCTGGTGGGAACATGGGAGAGGGCCTTCTCAGTGGCTGCCCCAGCACCCTGGAATTCCCTCCCCAGGAAGGCTAGAGTGGCGTCCTCCCAGCCTCCCTGGTAATCTTCTGGAGGCAGGCAAAGACCTTCCTGTTCCAGCAGGCATTTGGGACTAGCCTGTGATGCGATGGAATGATGTTTTTAATCATATATATATATATATATATATATATATATATATAATTTTTAATATTATTGATTTAATTCTATTTTTGACTTTTGTGTTTTTCTTCTATTTCTGTTTTACCGCCTTGGGTCCCAGTGTAGGGAAAAATGCAGGATACAAATAAATATGATGATGATGATGATGATGATGATGATGATGATGATGATCTGAGGGGGATGCTGCGGGGAGGCTGGTTTGGCTCTTCAGAACATTCTGGAAGGGAAATTTGTGACCAGCTTCCGAGGCGGGGGTGCCTCCTTCTGCGGTAAACATGTGAGGTAAAACAGTGTGAACAGAAGAGTTCCAGGACTCCCATTGTCAGCACCTTCTCAGGACACAAGAGTACAGAGGACAGGTCGAGCATCTAATACGAGGAGGGCTGAAGAAGGGCCTTGGAAAGGGCTGGAGAGATGTATAGTCATGCCTTGGATTACAAGTAACTTGGTTTGCAAGCATTTTGCAAAACAAGCAAATTTTTAAATATTTATTAAAAAAATTTTACTTGATATACAAGCGATGTCTTGCAATACAAGTACTGTAGTACGGCTTAAATTAAAAATCTCTGTACAAATTTTTTTGGGGGGATTTCGTTTTGATATACAAGTGTTTTGGATTACAAGCACGTTTCCGGAACGAATTATACTCTCAATCCAAGGCATGACTGTATATATAAACAGGCTTCAGCAGACCAAATTCACACAGCGCCATAGAGCCCCATGCCAGAGCAGAAGCCTGGTTGAGGCCCAGGAGGCGCCACTAGTCCTCCCTCAGAATCCTTCCTCAGAATCCCGTCAGAGCCGATTCACACTTGATGTATTCTTAGGTATTATTATTATTACTACTACTACTACTGCTACTACTACTACTATTTCATTTCCTTACGAAGGAAGATGTCACATATGAAGTGTGGTGTGGAAGAGGTTCAGACATGCCTTGCTCCGATTTCTTCCCCTGCACTTAAAAAGTTAAACCTTCCCCCTAGGATATTTTCTGTCAGGGGTGGGAAATCTTTTTCAGCCAGAGGGCTGCATTCCTTCCTCTTGGCTAATCTTCCAGAGGCTGCTTGCCACAGGTAGCCAGGGCCACATTTAAAAGTGGGCAGGGCCACCACCACCTTCTCCCCCCCCTCATTCACCCCACCCCACACCTATTTGTACATGTTCAGTCTCACACACACACACACACACACAGCAATCTCTCCCTGCTGCTCAGCTGTTTCCCTTCAGGAAACAGATGGGAGGGGTCACAGGAAGGGGAGGTTTAACTCCCCTTTCTTCCCTCCCCTACTCAAGAGGCAGTCTGGTGGTTGGAAAGAGCTGGCAGGCCGGATTCAGCCCACAGGCCAAAGGTTCCCTACCACAGTTTGAAAAGTACGTTTGACAAATGCAAAGTGTGTGTGCAACAAACCCAGGTTTGCAAACACAAGTGTCACATGCATATGCCTGCTTCACACATGTGTGTACCTAATTTGCATGTGATCACTGTACACTTGAAAACTGGCAGCTGAGGATTATGTTTGCGGATGGTGTGAGGCAAAATGGAGATTCTGTCTGTGATGACCCGTATACATGTGCGGGTCATCACTTGATTCTGTAGTCCTCAAGCGATGAATGTGCACCCGTGAGCCGTCCCATTATACTCATGCAGGAGCTGGGATTTGGGGGAGGGAGAAACTCTCTGTCGAGCGTAACCTGGGAGCTGCGGCTTCCTTATGTGATAAGGCCCCAGAATTCTCCCCAGGATGTGGAAGACGGGCCTTAGAGGGTCTCCAACCCAACTGGCTCTCAGAAGAATCAGCTTTCTAGGGTGTATCATCTTCAGAGAGGGTACACTTAAAAACATCTTGAGTGTACACTTAAAAAACATAATGTGTAAAGCAGATCATAGCACTATAAAGCTTACAGTTGGCCATCTTTTCCAATCCTTGCCCTTACATAAGATCCCATATACCCAAAGAATCCCAAACGGAGGTTTGTTAACCCCTTTCCCTGAAGCACTACTGTACATAATTTCTAGAAAAAGAAGTCCTGGGGCTCACATCTGCCAGGAAACCACCCCCCAGTTTAGAAGCTGCTACTACCCTGATCCCTGATGTGGGAAGACCCCCTGGAGTTACTCAGTGGTGAAGGAAATGCCCTCTCTGCACCTGCTCAGCATCACTTTCATTGATTCTTACTGCATGTACCTTAGCACTGGAAAGGAAGCCAAGACAGATCCCAGGCACAAAATTAAGCCCCATCTACAAACCTCTAATGCAGGACATTATAATGTCTCCCATGAAGTGGTGCAGCAGCCCAGAAGTCCCCAGTTCCCTCAGCCACAAGCTTCCTAGGCGGCCTTAGGCCAGCCACCCTCCTTGCAGCCTTATTTCCCCTCATCCCTACTGCAACATTGGAATAATACTAGTCTAACTTCAAGGGTTTCTGTACAGGTTACTAAGAAAACATATGTGAAGCACTTTGTAAATACTATTATTATTAAAGGAGAAAAGAGTCTATATATTGACATTTTGATGCAATCATGAAATTCTAGAAATTCAATCCTTTTTTAAAAACCCACTATCTGTGTAGCTCAATCCTATTTATGTTTACTTAAAAGTACCGTATGTCCCACTGTGTGCAATGGGGCTTCTCCCAGGATGTCCTCTGGTTTGGGGCCAGAGTGGGGCAGTTTCTGTGGCTTGTGGCACAACTACAGCTATGGCAATTTCGCAGCCATACTACACAACCGCTGAGAAAGTAGCTCCTGTCACGCTTGGGTACTGGCACATAAACCACTTGGGTATGTGACAAAAGCTAGGCCCAGGCCCTGGCTAAAGCTTCAGCCACATTCTGGCCTGATGCACCCATGCAATGCAGAGAGGGCAGGGTTTCTGCCACCCTCACCCACAACGCCAAGGGATACAACTGCATCACTCAATGTGGTTTCTGTCAGGGGTGCACGGGGCTATGACTTCCCATGTAACTCCACCCACTTTGGAAGGAAAAGTCCTCCCCGTGTTACATGTCGCTATCATTACATCATTAATATTATGCAGATGGAGCTCTTGCCACCTTCATGACATCCTCTTTCTTGGCTCATTTCCTCCTGCATCCCTTGGCACTGATCAAAGGCCTCCAGCACCCACAAGTCCCTTCTCATGATAGCTCCAAAAGTCCTTGCTACTGAGGCACCTAATCTTATAAGGTTGTATCCAGACTTAGTCATGCTTAGAGCAGACTCATTAGTCATGACTTCCTTCTCCCATTGATTTTAATTGGCCATCTCTAAGCATGACTAAATCTGGATCCAACCCACAGGATCTTCAAGATGATCTATGCATTCAGAAAAATCATGTGGTAGAGTTGGAAGCACCCTTTGATGAGTGAGACAATGAGAGAGCTGAACTGGTTCACAATGTAAGCAGAATCTCATGACTGAATGGTTGAAAATGTAAAAATAAAAATATTCCCTGCCTATAGAAAACTACCATGTCAAATAGAAAGCAAGGAACCTTTCTCCTTTATGTACTAAAATTCCACAGGCAGGGAATATTTTACATGAGATAGCACTCATGACTCACCAGCTGCATTCTGAAGTGACAGTGGCACATGAATCTCCTAACAGCCCTTAGGTGCCACCTTCTCCCTTACGTTGCATCACAAGTTTTAAGACCAACCCAGTGCACCCATTGTCCATGCACCAAGGCGAAACAGAAAGGACATATGGACATTGTCTCACTCATCAAAGGGTGCTTCCAGATGGACAGCTCCTAGTGCTACCAATCAAAAGACATTGTACAGCATTTCTCCCTTTACCTCATCAACAGATTTTTTGTGGAAAGAAACAAGTCAGAATAAGTGGAGGGAAAACACAGGAGCATTACAAGTGGAAGATATATGGGTTACAAGTGGAAGACGTTGTCATCTGGACCTCATGCGCCCACCCCACTGGTAAAATTATTTGAAAGCGGCTGGGTATATTGCCTAATAAAAGCCTCATCTGGAAGCACCCAAAGGCTGAGCCTAAGCATTCTTTTCAGAAGCATAATAAAACTTTCGTGTTTGGGCTGGCTTTTCATAACGGTACTTTTAACCAGGTATGGGGTTAATTAAATCTGTTTTTGCATACTGTGTTTTATATCTTGGTATCTTTATCTCACAGGTGTTTATTTCTTATGTAGCATTTTTCTTATGTGCTATTTCCTACCCATGAGCCATTGGGATGCAAATCAACATATATAATTAAATAATTAGGATTGGAGGTCAAGATGTATAACTAAATAATTAATAATTAAATAAAGAGGCCTCAGCAGATGCCTGTACTCAGGATATGAACTTATCTTGCATCCTTAAGTTAAAACCCCGTAACTTAAAGAGCCAGGTTGTTTTGCTCCACAATGATTAAGTCAAGAGCATGCAAGCAGCTCTTGTTAAAACGTAGTTCCCACAGAGCAGGCATACGGTCCAGACACAACTTTATTTCTTATGGCATCTTTTCACAAAGCAGATCCATCCTTGTAACACCTCTCCAAAACCCCAGGGTGGGGGATCACAATTTCTGCATGAGCCACATTTATTTGAACCTGAATTTCAATTTTACATTTTGGGTTGGAGGCTCCTTGACTTTATTCCCATAGCCCAGTGTGTAGGGGGTGGGGTGTGTGTGGAAATCACGTATACTGTCACTGTACTTTGAAGGGCAGTAGAGGAAAATCAGTGGGTATTTATGCCAGTGTAGCCCCTGCTGATTAAAATGGGCAAATCATCCCAATGTGCCTTGATTGTTGAAGAAAGCTACTTAAATCAGAGGCCCACACAATTGTATTTAAATAGGGAGTGGATTAATACGGACCAAACATTCATTTGGAGCAAGCTGAATGTTTATATTTTTATTTCCCCAAGGTGTTAGAAATGACACCCAACTTCTCCCTCAGCTTAAGTCATACCCCTTTTTGTACACACACACACACACACTGCCAAGAAGTGTAATACTCCCAAGTGTGTGGATGCTCTGGAAATCCTCTGTTCTGTAGAGAAATCCAAAATGGAACTGTTGCATAGTTGCAAAATAAGATGCTGCTATTGTGTTCCCTGGGTAACCCTGTTGACCCACACCCA
The DNA here is from genome assembly GCA_021292165.1 of Shinisaurus crocodilurus. Lineage (NCBI taxonomy): Eukaryota > Metazoa > Chordata > Lepidosauria > Squamata > Shinisauridae > Shinisaurus > Shinisaurus crocodilurus. The sequence goes on from CM037882.1 coordinate 25,739,965, forward strand.
ATAAGCAAAGGGTGTGTGTGTTATCAGCATTGTGCACTTAGAAAAGGTTGGCAGAAAAGGATGGCTGTTCCTCAAGAGGAGGGATGAATTTCCTCCCACTGTTTAGAATCATAATTAGTATGTAAGAGATGGATCCTTCAGTGTATGTACATCAGCACTGTTCAAACCTTTTTCTTTTTGGTATCTCATGGAGTGGCATCGTTTTTGCACTACCCAAAAACCTGGAACTCAAGAGAGATGAATTGGCAAGGGCCTGAGATAGAAGTAGTGCTATCTGCATTTGGCAAAATGGATTGGTTGGATTTTCCAAAGATACTCAAGAGCAGGCCCCATAGAGAACAATGGGTCCGAGAATGCTTTGTTGAGGTGAGGGGACCTGGCAGAGTCCTTTTCAGAGCCAGCCTTCAGGAATCTAACCTTTCCTAAGTGAGGCAGGCACCAGTACTTCCATTTGGGGCCTTGTCAATTCATCTCTTGAGTTCCAGGGTCTTTGGGTAGTAAAAAAAAAACAGTCCTACTTCATGGGAAATTAAAAAAGAAGGTATGAACAGTGCTGAGGCACATGAACTGCGGATCTGCCCCTTACATATTTATTAGGGTTCTAACCAGTGGGGGGAAATTCATCTCCCCTGCTGAGGAACAGCCATTCTTTTCTGCCAGCCCTTTCTAAACGCACTGCTGTACACCATGTTGATAACGCACACCCCCTTCGCCTATCGAGTGTGGGTCAGCAGGGTTACCCCAGAGAACACAATAGCAGCATCTTGTTTGGCAGCCATGCAACACTTCCATTTTCGATTTGGCTTAAAAGGCTGCTTTCTTTAAAAACAAAACAACCACCCTTTCCACACACCCCCAAGAATCCGGCATAATTAAACAAAGAGAGGCCCATCTTTCGCTGCAATGCACCTTGCGAGTTCTCTGCCTGCGCCAGTGTGGAGTGTCTGGGCAGAAATGGGACTCATGTTTGTGTGTCAATGTGGACAATGAAAAACAAGGTGGAAGGAGGGTGTATGCCTTCAGTGCTGGCATGCATACCCCCTTCATGTGCTATTCTGTGCACTCTTCCTTCATTTTTCTTTGCAGAGGTTGTGAATGAACTCTAAGTGACTTTGGGAACAGAGGGTCCTGGGGGGGTGTCTTTACAACCAGGTCAGTGCTGATGCATAGTCTCAGAAAAGTGCTGCTCCCCTTGAGTCTGGGGGTGGGGGAGAGAGTCATCTCTATGCTGCAGGAGTACAGCTAGTGGGCCCCAAAGCCTGCAACAGTGCACTCCTTTGCAGGAGGAAGTCCTGCCAGTCCCATTGTGCTAATAACATGCTTCTGGTTTTAACAGTGAATCATCCTGACTTTGCCCCTCTGCTCTAATGGTCCCGCAACCCTTCCACAATTCAACAGCATTATTCAGTCTTGGAATCTGAACCCCAATTTCCTTTCTTCCCCCCTCCCCATAGGCACCATAAGACTCCCCCTTACATGACACATATGAATTGGGAGTTGCAACCACATTTCCAAGGTTATCAAGATAATAGCATGGGGGTAATTATTATTTACTACTACTACTACTACTACTGCAGCCCTATGTGGCAACCCTCTCCTTTTTAAATAATTTAACTTTAGCTCCCTCTGACATCCTTGTGTTGATGGAGAGGGGGGCAAAGTCCATTTCCTGGTCGCCTTCCTCACCCCAACTCCTCTCAAGATGATTGATCCTGGGGTATGGAGAGGGGGGGGTATATACAATTTTTTCCTGAAGACCCTCAGCTGTTGTCTATCATGTAGCAAGGACACAAAAGCATTATGCTTAAACATAAACACACACACACACACACACACACACACGAAAGAAACAATGTGTGTAAATAAGGCAAGGCAGGAATTTTAAAATCCAAACTGTTCCAAGGGTCATTTCCCCCCCTCCCCAATCACATGATTCTATAACGAGTTCAACTTTCATTAATCTGTTCTTGAATCCTTCATAGGCTCCAAGCTCTCACCTCCTTTCTGTACCCACCCCCCACTGTTACAGTCCAGAGAAGAACCACACCCCCTTCTGCTTCCAGAAATGCACCCAACAAAAGGGGGGATTTTCTCAGCCTCTCCCACAATCTCCCTAGTACCGGGCCCATTGAAAAAAGTGAGCACATCAAATCCTCAAGACTAAGAATATAATATTTGCAATGCCAGAGACACAAAATATAGATCTGGATGCAATTCAAAGTAACGGGCACGTTCCCACAGAGACTTAGAGGACTTCAGATTTTGAATCTCCAATTGTTGAACTATATATGTGTATGTGTGTGACAGAACAACTTTTAACCATTTTCCCTCCTATAAAATAATTTTGTTTTATATTCAGTTAAGAGGGCAAAAATCACAATCTGTTTTATTCCTATGGTGCATGATGTGGCTAGTAAAAAGCTTGGATTTCCAACCCTTTCTGAAAAGGTATGCATTGACTTTATGCTAGGAAATGATGCCTGATAGAGAAGGACCCCACCTCCCATTTCCACCCCCTGCAGTAGCCATTATTCATCTTAAGTGTGGGATGGGAAATTTAGCAAACGGCCCTGGAAATTATTTGTACAAAGCATAGAAAGCTACAAAGTGTATGAGTGTGTGAAAGGGGGGGCACTATTTAACTTTGGACACCAGTTTCATTCATGGGCCTTTCTTCCACCGCAGGACAACATAAAGGAGGTTAAGGCATATCAGCAGGAGCAAACAACGGGTGGTTTTGTGATGCCAGTGGAGTTTTAACTTTGGGGGGGGGGAGGAAAGGAGAGGGAAAGGGGGTGATGGAAGGGATGTCTTAAAGAAACAGGAGGGTGGGGAAGAGACGGGGGTACCCGAGGGAAAGAAGCTGAAAGGCCAGGAGTCGTCCAGAGAAAGAAAGAAAGAAAGAAAGACGGAGAGAGAAGGGCAAAATACCAGCGCAGGAAAGCGGGGAGAGGGCGAAGTGGCGTAGTGGATGGAGGGCTCAGAAAACGGGATGCAGGAAAGGAAGATGTGCTGGAAATACGTGGCGGAAGGAAAGAGCAACGGGGTGGTGGAAAGCCAGCAAAACAAGTGCAGCAGGAGCGGACTTCTTGGAAGCACAAAGGAAGGAAGGAGGGAGGGGAGACGAACATCAGTGGAGCGGGAGAACGGTGGGACTTGGACAAAGGAGCGTGGAAGAAAGAAAGAAAGAAAGAACCAGTGGAGAAAGAGAAAAGTGAGACTTAGAAGAAGGAGGGGGGAGTGGCACTTGACAAAGGGTGGAAGGCAGCGAGCAGCGGAGAGCAGCGCGCCCTGCTCGCTGGCTGGCGGGGGTGCGCCATGGCGCAGACAATGGGCAACGCGGTCGCCGAGCGCGGCCCCACTCGTTCGCGCCCCGTCCTGCCCGGCGCAGCGCGGCGCTCACCTTGCCTGCCCACGATCTCGGCCACGTGCTCGGAGCTGGGCACCGGGACGCACTCGGTGGTGTTGGAGCTGCTCTTGAGGCGCAGCTCGGCTTCTTTGTACAGGACGCAGAGCTTGCCGGCCTCGGCGGCGCTGCTCGGAGGCGCGGGCGGCGGCGGCGGCGGCGGCGGCGGGGGGATCGCCGCCGCCGCCGCCGCTGAGGAGCCTTTGGGGCCCGCCTGCGACGGGGGCTGCTGCTGGGCTGAGGCCGGCGGAGGAGGCGGCGGCGGAGGCGGCGGCAGTGGCGCTTGCTGCTGGGGCTGCTGCGACGGAGGGGGCTGCGCCGGCTGGGTGCTGCTGCCGCTGCTGCTGTTGTTGCTGCCGCTGTCGTCCGCCGCCCCGCCGCCCCCCAAGGCCGAGGCGGCAGAGGAGGAGGGCGCGGCGGCGGCGGCCGAAGGTTCCCCCAAGCCCAGCAGGCAGAGCTGGTCCAGGGCCAGCTGCAGCGCCCGGTCATCCTCCAACAGCGCCCTGTCCTTGCTGCTCCCCGGGAAGCAGCCCAGATCCCCGAAGCCCCCGTTCCTTTCCATTATCCCTGACACTACCAGGCTAGGCATGGCTAACAAAGGCTGGGGAGAGAGGGGGGTGGGGGGGCGCGGCGGCGGCGGCGGGATGGTGATGATGGGGCTGCCGCTGCTTTTGCTGCTGCTGCTGCTGGGATGGGAGGGGGCTGGGGCTGGCTGGTGGGAGAGGAGGAGGAGGGGGGAACAAAGAGCCTGCGAGAGAGGAGGGGGAGAGGCACAAAGGGGGGGGAGAGAAGAGGGAGAGACCCCCGCCCACCTCCCCTCTTTCCCCTGCTGGCCAAGCCTCCTTTCCGCGCCGCTTCTCTCGTTTCGGGCTTGTCGATCTCTCTGTCTCTCTCTCTCTCCCCCTCGGTCCCTTTTCTGTAACCTGATCCTTCTGCCCAGTGTGGATCTAGGCGCACAAAGATCTCCCCTCGTTCTCTCTCTCTCTCTCCCCCTCTCTCTTTCTTTCTTTTTAAATGCTCTTGCTGCTCTCGCAGACCCCGCCTGGCTGCCGAAGGGGGTGTGGAGATGGAGAGAGAGCAGCGGCAGCAGCAGGGGGGGAAAATCCAGCCAAACGGAAAACCGACCAAGTCTCCCCCCCCCCCCGCGCGGGCGAAGCAAACAAGCAAAGAGCCAGCGAAGGCCCGGCGAGGAAGAGTCTGACCAGCCGCGGCGACGAGAAGGGGAGCCGAGCGCGGCCGCCACAGCAGCAGGAGGGGGGAAGCCTCTTTTGTTTTAAATTCCCTGGCTGCAGCGTGAAACTGACACTCAGGAAGAGACCCGGAGGCTGATGGGGGATGTAGTTTCGCAGCCTGGCGCACACACCCCCTTTTCGCTCTCCCGCGGCCGGCGGACTGAGCGCTCGTTCGCTCGCTCGCTCGAGGGGTACAAAAAGAAAGAAAGAAAAACCACGAGAGGGGTGGGGAGGAAAGAGAGAAATACGGAAGCAAACAAAGAAAAGGGGGGGGTAGAGACTTAACGAGGAAATAGGAAAGGAAGTGGCAGCTGCCAGGGAAAGAAAGAAAGCGAATGTGGAAATCGACACCAAGAGTATACGAACAGAAGGGACGCGCGCTAGGCTGCCTTCCTTTATAGCCCTTCAGCAAAAAGGCACCGGGGAGGAGGACCTGATGTGGGAAGGGTAGGTGGGGGGGCATCCCCTGGCATCTATCTTGAATGAAGCATAACCCAACCTGGGAATGTGGTTTCCTCGGAGAGACCCACCTTAGCATACCACAAGCAAGGGAAGGCAGAGAAGACACCCCAGAGGAATGCATGGCCAGCAACTTTGATGGAGGAAAAGGGGCTTCCTTCCTTCTGCTCAGTTGGTAGCATTTGAGCAAAGGGTGTTGTTCTTTCCAAGCAGTCAATTTCCAAACACTGATGATCTTCACATAAACATCTCCCCCCCCCCCCCAAGTCTAGCCTGGCTGCTTCCAGACGGAGGGCTCCTAGCTAGCACTACCAGTGAGAAGGCCTCATGCAGCTATTCTGCCTTTTCCCCCTTAACAGATTTTCTCAGTAAGGAAACAGATGGAAGAAGTGGTGGAGAACACAGGAGGGTTATAAGTGGAAGGCGACACTGCTTGGACACCCCGTAAAATCCCGTGAATGAGGCAGGGCACCATAAAAGCCTTGCCTGGAAGCACCCACAGAAAGTGCCTGGTTCTTGTCCTTCCCTCAGGACACGACCCATCCTGTTGTGTTCTTGTTTCAGAGCGTTCTTGTAATGTTGATTTCTTTTAAACATTCACATGATCATTTAGAGGGGAGAGCTCTAGTGTGGTGAACCCGCTGTGTGAACACCAAGAATTGCTGCTCATGGCCTGAAAAATCTTTCAGAAAGGGACTCAGCCAGGTGTCTGCATCAAATTCGCATGTGCACACACAAACACACACATCTTAGCCTCAGAGTAACTTTGGCATGAGGTAATGTAGCTTCCATGGTGTATTTTAAAAATAATAATAATAATAATATTATTTACCACTGAAAGACTTGTCAGGATCAATCTGGGACTCCAACCAGGAACCCCTTGACAGGGTCCACAAAAGCTTCTGCCATAATAAATATGTTAGTCTTTAAGGTGCCACAAGACTCTTGGTTGTTTCACTCTGAGAAAGAAAGGCAGTAAGTTCATCGGGTCAGGAAGGCTTCCACTAAGAGGGAGGGAGCCCTCAGACCTTGGCTAGGAACGCTTCCTGGTCAAGCCTGGATCAAATCTAGACTTGGGCCTTGCTTGTGTGGCTCCCTGGTCTCCATGCGGGTGTCTCTGCCTATTCATCTCTGCCCCTCCCCATCTGCTTGCCTACCCTCCCATTGCCAGGCACCATCCCTGGGTCTCAGTCTCAGACTGGGAGTGCTGTGTGTCAGGACTGAGCTGGTTCTGTGCACCTCTAGGAATGCTGCCTGGAGGAGGGGGATGGACTGCACACACTTCCAGCTGGGGGATTCAGGCCAGGCTAGACAGGATGTGAAACGTGTGGTTGCATTTCATGTATCTGTTGGTTTATTTAAAGCTGCAATGGGGCTGAGAGTGGGAATCAGGATTGGGACTGTAGCATATGAGGAGGGGGCTTACACTTTTGCCCCATGCCACAGTCCTGACAACCCCCCTCCCGCTTCCAGGGGAATTTTAGTGGGAGTCTGCATGTTACCCCCTTCTCTGTGTACCATGGTCCCATTCCTGACCTGAGACCCCTGTATTTAAACACACACACAGAGAGAGAAAGATGTAAAATGCAATCATGGATTTGACAGATTGACTAGTTTGGATCATGCAGCAGCCCCTAATCCTCCTGGCCTGAGAAATCAGGTGCTCTGGGAGGGCCAATCCGGTGCTGTCAGCAAATATAAAGGCCGCAGGACTGCCGGCTTCCATAGTCTGGGCAACTGCTGTTGCCGGAGGAGGTCTTCTGGTTCTCTGTGCATCAGGCTGCCCGCCTGCACAATACCGAAGATCCTCCTGATTCCAACTGCTGACTTCTCTGCTCAGATCCTGACCTTGCCACTGGCCTGACCCTCCTGTGCATCTGCCCAGCACTCCACCGAACTCTGTGACCAATCCTGCCAGGGCTTGCACTTCACACCAATGTATGTGTGTAACACTGTCAGTTGGCATTGATGGGGACCATGATGTATTAGACTCGGAGGTGGACAACTTGTGGCCCTCCAGATGTTTTGGCCTACAACTCTCACCAGCCCTAGCCAGCCCAGCTAAAGGTGAGGGGTGGTAGGCCAAAGCACCTGGAGGGCCACGAATTGCCCACCCACGCATTAGACCATCAAGAGGAGAAGGCTGTGGTCTTCATGGAGGCATCTGGTTGGTTGCTGTGTGAAGCAGGATTGGACCTCTGGTCTGATGCAGCAACCAGGCTCTTCATATCTTATAACTAACCAATGAAAGCACACAGGCAGAAACCCAGACCAAGCCCTACTTTCAAGTCAAGTCTGTTTGTGAGGGCCCAGAGCTCAGTGGGTAAATCATCTCTGCTTTGTGTGCAAAAGGTCCCTGGTCAGTCCTTGGCATCTCCAGCTAAAAGGATCTCCGGTAGTAGGGCTGAGAAAGACTTTTCTCTGCTTGGGACTTGGCAACCGCATGCCAATTGAAGTAGACAGTATTGGGCTAGATCAGGGGTGAGCAACTGCCAGGGGTCAGGGGGCCACATCCCCCCCCCAGGCCCCAGTGGAGGCTGCACTCCTGTCCCTGCTTGCCATGATGCCACCCACTGCCAAAATTTGGCAGTGCTGTGGCAGGTGGGGAAGTTCTTTTTAAAGGGAAATCAGTTTGCTACTGAATTTCAGTGGTACAGTGGTGGCAGCAGCAAAAAGGGCTATTTTGCTTTAAAATAGCCGTGGTTTTGCCACAGCACCAAAATTTGGTGGCAATTTTTCCTTTTAAAGGGGACTTTCCCCCTGCTGCCGTGGTGCTGAAGTTTGATAGTGTGGTGGTTGGGAAAAAAAAAAGGCAAGCAGCGTGCATGTGGTCCACAGCCCACGTGTTGCCCCCTGCGGGCTAGATGGACCCATGGTCTGACTCGCTATGAGGCAGCTTCTAAAGATACCTCGGCCCATGGGATTGCCTTCTGCCCTTGCAAAGTACATAAAGGTTCCCGAAGGAGTTGAACAGGTCAGTTTGCAAGGGCAGAAGAAGTGTAGGTGCCTGATATCACAGAGAAATCAGTACATCCAAGCTCACGTCTAGCACCATCCTCTCCAATAGAGCACCTATTCCAGCCTTCCCCAACCTGGTGCTCTCCAGGTGCATTGGACCACAACTCCTAGCACTACAACACTGCTGGGAGTTGTCCAAAACATCTGGAGGGCATCCAGTTGAGGAAGCCTGAGCTATTCTATAGGTGTCCTCTGATTATGTGCACTGGTGGTTGAGGGGCACCAAAATTTATGTCACTGCACACAAAACTGGAGCGTAACCACTGACTTTGCACCTAACCTGTGAATCGCCGCTTTGTAGTGATTCACTTTTTTAAATCTGCTGTACCCCCTTCATTTATGACTGGAGTCTGGAGCTGGGCTGATGTTTGGAATTGCTTCCAAGCAGACAATGCAAAGGTGAGGAAGAAGACAGGGATAAGTCAAGGAGAGGCAGGCCTGGCACAGACATTTTGGTGCTTGAGTCACTCAGAAAAAATCAAATGGTTAATTCAAATTCAAACCCACCCACTAGCTAACATGGATCACAATCCACTGGAAAGCCCATCAGTTTGAAGCATGTGCTCTCCCCAATGGCCAGGTTAACCCATGATGAACCGCAGGGCCCATGGGCGCCAGTTTGAATATCCAACCCCTGCACGGGGTTGTTGTGTCGTGGAAACCCAGCAAAGGTGACACTAAGGTTAAACAACCCTCGCATAACCCATGGTCTGTTTTAGATAAAAAAATCACTACAAAGCGGCGATTCACAGGTTAGGCGCAAAGTCAGTGGTTACGCTCCAGTTTTGTGTGGCTTAACCCTCGCATAACCCACGCTCACTGGGTTCGCATGATACGACAACCCTTAGTGGGGGTTGCATATTTAAAATGGCAGCCACATGCACCCCACACATGTCACAGCCTCACCATGGGTTAAATAATCCACGGTGGGCTGTTGTGTTATGCGACTAGCCCCAGTGAGTTATGGGCCCTACCCATGCTGTGGTTTTAGTGTGGCCACCTAAGAATCATCAAAAAAGAGAGAGAGAAGAAATGGATCACCAAAAAGAAAAGAAAATATGGTTTGCATAACATTTGCATATGCTGATTTATATTTATTGATGCAAATTTAGAAATAATTATAATTTAAACAGAAATATGGTACATCTCAGCGTGGTGTGGAAGACAGTGACCCGGTGACCGGTGTGCCTGCCCGCTCAGCGTGCTGCCCAGGTGCTCACTGTGGATGGGCAGCCATTCTGATGGCTCTTTCTCTTTACACTCTAATTCAACAGGACAGCCTTTCAAATAGAGGATGCCTTCAAACTGAGGACGGTCCTCTGGCAGCCCTTCAAACAGAGAACTGCCCTCTGTAAAAGAAAAAGAAAGAAAAAAGAGGGCACATGGCCACCCTAGTCACACCTGCACTTACAGCACATGATAACTGTGCTGTGGGAGCTCAGAGGGGAGAGAGATGCAAGACCACTGCATGATGTAGAATAATTCAAGTCTGAAAGGGACCCCCAAGTCTGGCCTGGTCTTTCACAACTCCTCCAGCTGCCTTTCTAACGCGAACAAGAAAGGGTGGGGTGGGGGTGGGGGTGGGGGGAGAAAGGGAGCTAAGAGTAGGTTTGCTCCTCTTCCCAAATTCAGAGATCTGGGAAGGGTTGGGAAGAAGGAGGGGAAGCCAATGCATTTTTTTTCTTATTGAAATGAGGGGGTGACTCCGGGTGGGAGGGCCCTTTGTTGTAGCTGGAAGGCTCCCCCCTTCCGCTCCTCTTTGAGTCAAAACAGATGTCTCTCCCATGAAATGAGATTGTATGAGCTCATGGAGGAGAGGGAGAGAGAATGAGGGACAAAGAGACGGGGGGGGGGGGGAAGGCAGGCAGGCAGGCAGGCCGGCCCCCATTGAGAGTCTCCGTGTGCTGCAGGTTCTGGTTGGAGCAACCCTGACCAGCTTCTTCCTCTAGATCAGGAGGGAGGGAGGGAAAAAGAGTTACGAGTGTTATGTTGTTGACTGAGAAGAACCTACCAGCCAAGCCTTGTCAATTTCACTCGCTTTTTCTTCCGTGGCCTTCAGCAGTTCCTCTCTTGCCTTCTCCTTGTTGATCCTGCCGTTTGTGAGGGGCTTAAGCAGACACTCATTCATCGAGGTAAGGCACTGTTACAAGTAACTCACTCTCTCTTTCTCTGTCTCTCTGGATGCAACTTTTTGCCTGGACAGTTTAGGAAAGGACTTTTCCACTTTCCCCAGCTAGCCTTGGTGCCAAACATTCTAGAAAAAGCGAGAGAATCGTGGCACCTTAAAGACGGATAAATAAGCAGATACATCTGTACTTCTTTCAGGTGCAGCAAGCCTGTTTGCTGTTTCTGCTGCAACAGACTAACAGAGCAGCCCCCATGAAACAAGCAGCAAAGGGTCTCCCTGGATGGCATGCAGCCTGTCACTTCTGGATATCTGAAATCGCTTGGTCAGGCAACTCGTTTAGGGCATAATGACTTAAAATGCCAGTAACGATCCAATCAGTACTGGAAAGTGATGGCATTCTCACAACAGATCCAAAGGCAGCTTCACATGCTGCATTTTTTTTTTTTACAGGTATTGTTGTTCTTACAACATCATCCAAATACATAGCACTTGATAGAATACCATCAGCAAAAAAACACAGGTCCATTGAACTTACAATACACATTTTGAGATCAGAGGAGGCAACAGGGAGGTGAGGGAAGGTATGCATCAAATATCTTACGTGTGCTGGTAAAATTGTACTGCATGCATGCGGCAAATATGCATTTCTGGACACGTGTCATGCACACACATGCAGGGGGAACCCTGTGGCTTACGCTGGCTCAGCTTGTCTGAGTGTGGAAAGCTAAGCAGGGTCAAGCCTGGTTATTACTTGGATGGGAGACCCCTCGCCTAGTTTCCTGCATTGAGCAGGGGGTTGGACTCAGATGGCCTTGTAGGCTCCTTCCAACTCTATGATCTATGAAATCTATGAAGATTAGCCTCAGCTCTCTGCTGCCTGTATACCTGTTGGCAGTTCCGTGTCTGCTGCTCTGCGATGTGTGCGGAGGCCCCTGCTCCAGCTGGGTTTTAAGAAATTCTTTTTACCTTTTAACGCGCACTGATTGCCTTGCAAACTTGAATGTGTGTGTGTGTGTGTCTTTTAACCTTAGCTGCAGTATAGAATAATGTATGCAGTGTATATAATGACAGTTTGACAGTGGAAACACATTTTAGACTTGAATCTGGGAAATGGGTGCCTTCAGATCCCTGCATGGCTGTGGGCTCACTCTTGGTAGCCTTAGAGAAACCACCATAGGAGATTCACAATGTTAAGAAACAGAAGATTGCTATCCTTCTTTTTAAACAAAACAAAACACAAATGCTGGAATTCTGAGGAAGCTGAATTCTGTGCCCACCCACCACCACATTCTGTGTTTTTTGGGTGCTTCTGTGGATTAGTGGCTGACACACAACAGCAAACACTCAGCACTCACAGTGGCTACTGACTTGGGGCTCTAGACTCCAAGTCAACACAGCAGAGTACAGGATCAGGCCACTAATTCTTCATCTGCAAAGTTCATCTGCATCTCCAGGGTCACTGAATGATGACAAAGGGAGGGATCCAAATGAAAGATGGATGAAGGGATATATATATGTGTGTGTGTGTGTGTGTGTGTGTGTGTGTGTGGAGGACCAGCACCCGGGTCCTCTGCGTGAGTTCGGCGCTTAACGGGTTAACTGGCACTGAGCTACAGCCCTACAAGCGATTGAAATTGACTAGGAGGTTTGCGCAGTAAAAGGAAACTCCAGAGCCTTTGTATGACCAAATAAGGCGTTTATTGACTACAAGTTAAATGGAGCGGAACTAATAGCTTTCTAGGTATACTACAACGTCAACATGACCTGACGTGATCTCCGAGTTTTATCAATGAATGGGTTCCCAGGCTAACGTATTGAGGAAAGTCAGTTACCTTAGACCAGAGACTCTACGCTGGTCAGTTTCATGCCTGGCTCCAGATCCGCCTGATCCGGGGAAGAGAACAGCTTATCCCAGCCACCACTGGGGAATGGACTTGCCGAAGCGACCCGTGTTCCCAACAATCCCCTAAGGGTGGGGAGAGGGGTTTTCTACCCCCGGTTTCCTGCTCTCCCGCCCTTGCGTGGTCAGGTGGGGCTTATGCCTGCCCCTTTGTGTCAGGTGGGCTTATCCTGCCCTGCCCCTTCATGTCAGGTGGGCTTATGCTGCCCGGGGGGGGGGGGGGGGGGAGGAAGGTGACATTTTGGGTACTTCACAGCTCTTTGAGACTGCCCTGCCATTTTGATGGTCCTTTCCTGGGTTTTGTGGATTCCGACCGAGGTGCCCCATTGTTGGTATGCAGATCTGTCTGGTTACCTCCTTGTATCTCCAGTGCCGGTGCCTCTCTCTCGCCCCCTCGGGGAGAGATGGTAGGTGTATGTGCGTGTGAGTGTATGTGTGTCAGGCTTTCTCCACAATATATATATCAGATTTTTCATTAAACAGTTAAACAAAACTTTAAGCAAGACTTTAGTACACAAGTGCTTATTATACTGCATAAACATCCACATTCAGTATTGTAGTGCCAAAGACACACTAGATATAAAGAGTTGCACCTGGTATATATTCAAATGTTAAGGCTTTACATCTCTCGATTCTAGAATTACCTCTGTGTGACTGGTGGTCTGAAGTCATTTTCTTTTTTGTTAACAAAAGTAAAAAAATGGAAACCATATCTTTATAATGCTATCTTGCTTGGTGGATGAGGGGTAATTTTGAGGGTGAGTGGGATACAGAGCTGACTCCAGCTTTTGGGGGGGGCTTGGGCCACATGGCTTATATGAGCCCCCCCCACTTTCCTGAACATTGGGTCAGAGAGCGAGGAGGGCATGAGAAGTAGGAGAATGTCCAGGACATGATGCATTCTCACCCCAGGTGGTCTGTGCCTGAACTAAGACTGAACCCCCCCCCCCGCCCTGTCCCAGAAGCTGTTGCAGGGGTCTTTGGGCTTGGCCAGGTCAGAGACAGCCAGTTGGAGGGAGAGAGCATAGCTTTTAGCTGGGACTGAGTCTGTGCCTGCTAAGCAAGAACCCAGAAGGCAGGAGGGCCCCTTAATAGGTCTGCGGCCTCTGAAGTCAGCCACTTGGGGGCATGTTGGCCAGATTCGGAGGTGCCCAGTGCTTATGCAAATAGGTGCTAGCTGGTAAGCAGGCAGTGAAGCCATGACAGCAACAAAGATCACCGTGAAACCAGATGTCTATGCTGTTTTTATTTATTGCTACATTTCCCCTGCCCCTTCTGCAAGGAGCTCAGCGTGGCATACATTGTCCTCCCTTTTATTTCCACAAACAAACCCTGCAAGGTAGGCTAGGCTGAGAGATGGTGGCTGATCAAAGTCCCACAGGGCTCACCTTCAAGCACCCGTGAGCTGCCATCTACCATCTTGGTTCCTGCTTGGCGCACCAGGCAGTGCTCCTTCCCTCCCTCCAGTCATCTCAGCCTTGGCCACCCTGGCCATGCTGGCTGGGAATGATGGGAGTTGCAGTCCAACACATCTGGAGGGCACCAGGCTGGGGAAGGCTGAGTCACCTGCTTCTGACCGGGCTAAGCCCTGCATCGAGTGAGATCACACCCCACAGACGCTTTCAACAGCTTGGGGGACTCTGGGAAGTGGTCTCAATGCAGCACGCACTGCCCTGGAACACCCCAAGATCCCAGTGGGGCATTCCTTACTTTGCATGCACCCCTCCATTCTGCCCCAACCTTTAGGACGATTGCGGGGATGGTATCAAGAGCTGCTGGGGCTACACATGGGAAACCCACAGCTCTGTATGGCGCCGTCAGTGCACCTCTCTAGGCTGGAGCCAGCAGAGGGCTTGCGGGGGGTCCTGGCATAGTGCTTGCTGATGGCCCCCCAGTCCATCAGACCCCCTCTGCCAGTTGGCCTCCCCCCACCCCCACCGTGCTCAGCCCGCTCAGCTTGCATAGGAACAGCACCACCTTTCTAAGATAAAATGGAAGTGTTGACCGTAAGAGCATTTTCAAAATCCATGTTGCGGTAATACCTTTATCAGGACAACCAAAAGATCAACAACAATGTGCAAGCTTTCGAGATCCCCAGATCTCTTTGTCAGGCAAGATGTTACAGAAACCAGGGGAAGGGGAAGAAAAAAAGAGGGGAAGGAGGGAAAAAGGGACTGGATGTTGAAGTCATGTTGTCTGCAACTTCAGACTCGATCCCATATGTAGTGTGGATAGAGGGGTACGTACATGTTCAAGACAGACTCAGCATGTCATGTGAAGTTTACAGGAAGCTCCTGCTACATCTTGCCTGACAAGGAGATCTGCAGAACTTGACAGCTTGCACATTTTTTGTGTGATCTTGTGGTTGGCCTATTACGGCAACATGGATTTTGTAAGTGCCCTTTTAAAATTCAATGCCCTGGAGTATCCAATGTAGAGATGCCATGTTGGGACGCTCTGGGGCAGTGCATGATGGGAAACTTAAAATGGCAGGTGCCAGGTGCTGATGGGACCCGAGTGGCCATTTGGCTCCCATCAGAAGAGCACCATCACCACAGCCAGAGAAGCCCACAGCATGGAGGCTGCAGTGGAGGGGCAATTGCTGGCACCGGTGTGGGCCCAAGCAGCATGGGGGCCAGCCTGGCTGGGGCATGTGGGCCTGCCTGCTGCCCAAGGCAGCCAGTTGCTGACATCAGCCCTGCTGCTGCTCTCGGCAGCACAGGCTTTGAGGGTCCAGGTGTGGCCTGGTCCACCCAGGCTGTCCCTCAGTTCTCCTAGCCAGGAGGGGCTTCCTGTTCATGCTGGGCCTTTGCCTGGCCAGTTATCATCTTCCCCTGGATCTGACCCTTGGCTTTTTCTCTGGTTCTGCCCTTTCAGCTGTGAGCCCAGCCTTGACTGCTGGCTCCTGGCTCCTGCTTCACATCTGCCTGGGGCCAGGCTCTGAGAGTGGCCCTCCCTGGAGGCCTCGTGGGCCCTCTGCAGCCCTCCCTGTCTACGTCCAGCGCTTGACACCCTGGGCCACCACGTGGGCTTCTATTGGAAGGATTGCGAGACATTAAAAGCAGAACAAGAACAAAACTTCTGTGCAGACGAAGGAAGTGCCTTAACATTTGTTTTTTGGGCGGGGTGTGTGTCTCTCTTTTCCAGAGCAGGACCAGGAGGGATCAGCATGCCAGATCCAGTCTGCGATTTCCGTTGCCTTTGAGAGCAGCAGTGCTGAATAGGACCCTTCCACGGGGCGAGGACAGGAATAGCGAGAGCAACTGTTCAGGTAGCCCCGCTGTCGCTTCCTGGCCACTGGCGTGGCATGTGCGCGCCTTGCCTTCTGCCCCTGCAGATGGCGGCCCACAGGCCTGCCAGAGACCCAGCGGCTGCTGAGACCACAAGAGAGGACAGGCAGCACCAAAACAACAAAGCCTGTGGGAGAGCCAGTGCCAGCTTCGCGATCCCAGTGGATGTCGCCCTCTTTGTATTACAGGTAAGCTCACGTTTCAGGCTCAAGGCAGCTGGTGTGTGTGTGTGTGTGTGTGTGTCTTTTTCGATAGGAGGTTCTAGAAACAGTGGCTGACAAGAAAGACACAGCTGTGGGAGCCAGAGTGTATGGATACTTTGCATCTGCGTGTCTGTGAGTTTAAAGGTGCACACTCAGGAATGTGGACTTATTACCCCTGAACTCTGTCATGCTCACAGGTTACATGTGTGCCCACGTGTGTAACCGGGGTAATGGGATTGCACCTGTTTGCAGTGGCTGCCCCCTATGGGCCTTCACCATAACCTGCAAAGGAGACTGCACTCATATAACGTGTGTGCGCATGCGCTTTGTCTGCGCTGCCAGGGAGCCTGTCAAAAACAGGGTCCCTGGTCACTGGTACAGAGTCTGTGCGTTGCCGCTTGCATGCTCAAAGTCATACTGAGCGTGTGGGTGGGTGGAGCCCATGGGTGAGATCCCACTCGCCCCTCGACACCTGTTGCCTGTACATACATGTACAGGCCTAAAGTGACTAAGAATGGGTTTTCTCCAATCCCCCCTCCAAACAGGAAGATAACATTACAATATCCTCAATATATCTGGCCATTTACAGCCGAAAGAAAAAGAAAAAAGGCCTAAGGTGTTATAGTCTAAAAGTACACAGTGTGGAGAGAACGGAAGGATGGGCGAGGCAAACATAGCCGGGTGAAGGCTGATGTTGGCTGAGCTCTCTGATTCTAGCGAGGGGCAGAAAGAAGGGATGGGTTAAAGAATGAAGGAGGGGGGTCAATATAGGAGAGGGGGGTCAATATAGGAGAGGGGGGTCAATATAGGAGAGGAGGGTTGGGAAAGGGAGTGGTCCTGAAGGCGCTGGGCCATGGGCAGTCTGGCTGGGGAGTAGGAGGCACAAGTCTCTATGGGGAATCCGGCAGGCACGCAGGCGGCGAGAGTGGAAGGCAACCGGCAGGCCAGGGCGACCGTTGCCCAGGCACAGCCCAAGCCTGGCCTGAGAGGGGGCCACTACCAAGTCAGGGAAGACCAGTGGGCTGTCTGGGTGGTGAGAGTCATGTGGGAGGACCCCTTTCCCTCTGCAGCCTGGCATAGCTCCCCACACAGGGATGCAGTGCGGGGTGGGGAGCAGGTCCAGAGGCTCCTGGTTGGTCCAAGAACAGGGGCAAGAAGAGAGGAAGGGCCAAGGAAGGAGAACGGGACCTGTGGCTGAGGGCTGCAGAAATGCGGGAGGCTGTCAGCTGCACCTCTGATCTGAAGTAATCTTTGGCTATTTGGATTCCAGCGCTCGTTCATAATATTCTTCATCTTTGGAGCAAGTTAGCTTATCCCTTCATGCAGCCACCTGATGGTCCTCACTAGGCCAGAGGAGCATCTCAGGAGCAACTTGCATGCTCACAGACAGAATTAGCCCTGCTGGGAGTCTGGATTAGAGACAGCTTGTTAAGAGGCCGACACCAGAGGAGCCCCAGAGGGTTGCATGGTGCCAGGGGTGGAACCGGCGCAGAGAAAACAAACGGCAGGCACCACTTTTCTGCAACAAGAGGGGCTCCGTTCTTATTTATAGTGTAGTCTGTTTACATCTTGCTGCTACTGTAAAATGGAACTGGGGGGGGGGCAGGATATGTGATTGCTTGAGGTGGGAGGGCAAGATTCTTTGCTAAACTCCAGATTCTGCAGCTAGTGTACAAATTATGTGCAAGATAATATATTATTATTATTATTATTATTATTATTATTATTATTATTATTATTATTTTGTTCTTTCAACTGCACACTTCTGGAGGTCCAAAAATGGGCAGCCTTGCCTGGGCAATGTCCAGGGAGGTACTCACTGGCAGCACCCTGGACACTGACCCAGAGAGGCTCCAAATAGCCTTCCCCCCCCCTTTGGTTTGGCTTGACAACTGTCAAAAGGTGAACTGTCAAGCCAAACCAAAGGCGCGAGTAATGTCCTCGAAAAAGGGGGTGGTGGGATTTACAAACCCTTCATGGGAGGATCCTCATCTTTTTTTCCAAGGGGGACTCGACTGTCCTAAGCGTGCTCTCACTTTTCCACTTGTTCCCGAGACTCTAGGTGCTCAGGAGCATAGAAAAGTGCAAACCACCCCCTTTTAAAAGGAACCAGAGTTTTGACAGCTAGCTGTTGTTATTATTATTATTATTATTTATATTTATTTATCGCCCATCTGGTCGGCAACCGGCCACCCTGGGCAATGTACACAGAATAAAAACAATAAAATACATTTAAAACAATATAAAAATTTTAAAATCTTAACCCACCCCATAAAACTCTGGTTCCTTTTAAAAGATTAAAAAAAAAAAAAAAAAGAACAACAACAGGGCTCCCCATGTTTTTTCACAGGCTCATATTGGAGGAGGCAGTCTTTCAAATATCCTATCCCTAAGGCCTTTAGGGCTTTATAGGTAAAGACCAGCACCTTGAATTGTGCTTGGAAGCAGATTGACAGCCAGTGTGGTTGATACAAGGCTGGTGTAAGATGGTCAACAAAGTGCTGCATTTTGCACTAGCTGCAGTTTCTGAACACTCTTCAAGGGCAGCTCCACATAGAATCTGTTGCAATCATCTAAATAGGAGGTGATGAAGGCATGGATCACTGTTGCAAGATCTGCCTTCTCCAGGAAGGGGCACAGGTGGTGCACCAGTCGAAGCCGGGCAGTGGTGATCCTGACACAGCACCTGCCTGACCCTGCAGCAGCAGTGCTGGGTCCGGAAGCACCCCAAGCTGCAAACCTGATCCATCCAGAACAGGCTGTACCTCCAGTCCTAGGTTAGCTTTCCTGTTGACCAATAGTACCTCTGCCTTGTCTGGATTGAGCCTTAACTTCTTAGCCCAATTCCAGGCCACCTAGGCAATGGGTCCGGACTTCCAAGCCTCCTTGCCATCAGTTGACAGAGAGAGGTAGAGCTGGATATCATCAGCATAGTGGTGAGACCCAACCCCAAAACTCCGAAAGACCTCTCCCAGTGGCTTCATGTAGATGTTAGACTGCACAGGGGATAAAATGGAGCATTAAAGGTCCCTGTAGGCCAGATGCCATGGGGTCAAGCAGTATTCCCCCAGCACTGCCTTTTGGGAGCGCCAGGTGCGATCGGAACCACTGCAACACCGCGCCCCAAGCCCCATACTGGCCAAACGCCCCAGGATACCGTGGTTGATGGTATCAAATGCTGCTGAGAGGTCCTGCAGAACCAACAGGAAGACTCTCCCCCTGTCTTGTTCCTGGCCGTAGGTCATCCACTGTTTCAGTCCCCAAACCCCGCCTGAACCCAGATTGGGAAGGACCCCCAGAAGCTGCAGGGTTTATGCAGCACAGCATCCCAAAGCCTGCCCCCGCCCCCCAAGAATCCTCATGACTGCAGCCACCAAGAGGTTAGGGCGGCTCCTCGGCAAAGCACCCACTGTGCCCCCCATTCAGTCCCAGGCAGGCAGGCCCAAAGAGGACATTTATGGAGCCCTTGCTGGGGGCTTCCCTTCGGTTTGGCAGGTCTCAGCCGCGAAGGCCTGTGTATTCAGTTCTGCTGTACCGAGACCGAAGCCTGTTAGGCCATCTGGCACGCTCCGTCCTGCTCTCTCTCGCATGCCAACTCCCCCCTCTGTTTCTGGGCCCGGCTGCCCAAACTAGATTGGGTAAACAGTGGCAAACGCCAGCCTCCAACCCATCATTGGAAACCCGAGTTTGAAAGGTCCGTGCTAAGCGGCCGACCCGGATGCCATGGCTGGCTATGTTTAAGGGGCTTGCAGGCTCACGGCAGGCGCCCAAAGGTTTTCCAAAGGAGGATCAGAGCCCAACGTGGGGGCTGGCACTTGTGTCTGCGACAGCCACTGGGATTATGTTCTGGGACTGCTAGGCAATGTTTCTATGCATCTCACCTGGAAGGGAGGGGAATGAATACTGGGATGAGGGAGGGAGGGTTGTTGGGCTGTAGAGCTGCACCCAGCAGCTGGACAAAGAGTGACCCAGGAGGACTTGCTGCCCTCTGGAGGGAAGGGCTGTGGGCTGGACCGTGCCTATATTGGCCCTGATACAGGTCTGGTCATCGTGTCTCATATGATCCTAGAGCTGGGAGGGGCCTGCAAGGCCATCGAGCCCAATCCCCTGCTCAGTGCAGGAAACTAGAGGAGGGGCCTCCCATCCAAGTAAGAACCAGGCCTGACCCTGCTTAGCTTTCCACGCTCAGACAAGCTGAGCCAGCGTTCAGGGACAGGCAACTTGGCGCCCTCCAAATGTTTTGGACCACAACTCCTATCAGCCCCAGCCAGGATGGCCAATGGTCAAGGCTTGTGGGAGTTCTCATCCTAAACATCTGGGGTGGGGTGGGGTGTACCAGGTTGCCTTCTCCTCCTGACCTGTTTCTATCCATTTGGGATGAGTTGTTTGGATGTGGTGCAGAATTGGTGGGAAGGCGCTTCATGGCAAGGGACGGAGGAGCGGAGGCTGAGCTGGGGGGGGGGGGAGGAGAGTGATTAAACCTTGACAGCCCTTCCCTCTGCAGGATAAATCTGATCCCGGTGGTATTTCAGGCCCAGCTGCTAGGAGGGTCGATAGTCTAAAGACAGGTGTTCAGAAAGGGTTGAGGAACAAAGACACCCGTGCACACATGTGCACCCCTCCCTCACACAGAGGCAAGGGGGAGATGTACGCCCCCCCTCCCTCCCTGCCCATGTGCCCCCTCCCTCCCTCCCTGCCACTGTAAGAGCATAAAGGTGTGTGCAATTATAGTCTAGAGGGGGGGGGGCTGTGGGCTTGTGGTGGTGTCATGTTCCTGTGAGGGACACCCGGCCTCTTTGCGAGAGCAAAGGCAGCCCTCCAGCCTCTTGCATGCCAAGACGTAAGAAGCACAAAGGAAGAGATGTTGGAGAGGTAGGGGGGAGAGGCGGGGAGAGGGGGGAAAGAGGGATCCTCTTGCCCTGGGCTTGTCCAGCAACTCATTGGAGGGAGGGAGGGAGGGAGGGAGGGAGGGAGAGAAGCATTCAGAGTCACAACCATGGAACAGGATGAGTTTGATTTTGGTGACTAATGGCAGAACACTGCTGCCATTGGATGAGGAATGTTTCTGCTTTGCTTTGAAAGTCAAGAGCCAAGCCGCAGAATCAAGCGGGTACATTTGGATAGTCAAGGGTGACTCTCCCTTCAATCTTTCCCAGATGAAAACGGGAACATGCTTGAGTATCCCGATCCTCACATCAGAGATCACTGATGTATCTACTTGATTTGTACCCTCGCCTTTCTACCCAGAAAATGGCACTCAAGGCGGCTTACAAACACAGATAAACAAACCTTGATTAAAACAATGAATAAAACACATATAGCAAAACACAATGAAAAACACAACAAAATCAGAATAAAAACAGCACCCAACCCAACAGGCCCTCTTCCACGCCAAAGGCCTGCATGAATAAAAATGTCTCTGCCTGTGGGCAGGACAGGAGAGGCGGTGAGGGGGGCAGTCAGCCTAGCTTCCCTTGGCAGGGAGTTCCAGAGCCTGGGAGCAGCCACCGAGAAGGCCACCTCTCACGTCGCCACCAAATGCGTCTCTGAAGGCGGCAGTACCAAAAGAAGGACTTCACAAGCTTCACCTCTTCTCCTAGGGCACCTTGATGGTGGCTCTCCAGTGCCTGGCTTATTCACTATTCATGGGTGCTTCCAGACGAGGCTTTTATCACCCTGCCTCATCTGTGGAATTTTACAGGGGTCCAGACAACCACTACTTCTGTCTTTCTTCTTACCGCAGAAAATCCATTAAGGAGAAAAAGACGGAATAGCTGCACCAGGCCTTCTGATTGGTAGCACTAGGAGACCTCTGTCTGGAAGCGCCACATCTTCTACAATAGCAGCCCCGTGTCCTCTATTGATTTAAAAGCCAAGAGGGCATTTGTTCTTGGTTTACAGAGATACTAGAACACATCATTGTCCGGCAATACATTGTCAACTGCTCAAAAAACGCATCACGCAGCCACAATGTGTGTGAAATGGCAGGCCGTGCACACTGCACGGTGTCTTAGTGTTCATGTGTCTGCACAGACGCGCATGTGCACTAAAGACAGATGCATCCATCTGCCACTTAGAGATTTAATTTCTAGAAACTGAGGATGGAGTAGGAGTTGAACCCTGCCCTGGAGAATAATGAGGCTAGCAATTCATACTACCGACATTTAACACAGTGTCCCTACAGGCACAAATAAGGGCAGAAAGAGGAACCGTGATTTTCCAAGGAAAAGGAAAGACTCCCCTTGCTTAGCAGAGACAGTTGGAGTGATGGGGGGAAATGTGTGATCTTCTCTTGGCACCACAGAATGTAGCAGGGTCAGGGCACTGTTGGTCCACTGTGCTTTTGCCTCTGGCCTAGGACCCAGGGATGTTGAAGAGTCCTTGGTCACGAGTCACGAGTCGAGTCACGAGTCTTTGGACCCGAGTCTCGAGTCCGAGTCCTTGGTCCAAAATGGTGACTCACGAGTCACAAGTCACTCCCAAAGCTGACTCCACGAGTCCCTATTAAAATCAATGGGGGGTTTCCCCAACAAAATAAGGCTACTTCACACTCAGAGCAGCCACACAGAGTAATCTCAGGTCCTTCTTCTGCCTCTCCCAAGTACGCAACGCATCAATCAAAATAAATCTTGACACATGGTTGGGGCTGCACTCCTGGTAGTCGTCCATAGTGGCCGAGCAGTGGCACGCCTCGCTTCCATGCGCTCTTCGCCAGTGATCGCACTCCTCTCCACTCCTTCTGGCACAGCCCAGGGATGTTGAAGAGTCCTTGGTCTCGAGTCCCGAGTCGAGTCTCGAGTCCCATTAAAAATATTGGGACTTGAGTCCGAGTCGAGTCAGAGGGGGGACTCAGTCCGACTCACGAGTCGAGTCCCCGAGTCCGAGTCCCCATCCCTGCTAGGACCTCCCCTCCTCAGCTCTGCCCCCTCTCCAGACTTAGCGGGGAAAGCTCCCATTGATGCCACTGGGCGCTTTTTTCCTCAGCCTAATTGCCACACGGGGACAGGGATTTTCAAGGAGGTTGCAGCAGGAGGGTGCCCTCCCCATCCACCCCTGGCATGCAGCCCTTGAGAGATTAGCCCTGAGGGAATGCAGCCCTCAACATAAAAAAGGTGTGTGTCTCCCCCCCCCCTCTACATTTACCTGATTCAGGTGACACGACAACCCATAGTGGCTAACTAGCCACAGTGGATTGTCATGTCATCTGAACCCAGACCGCTTCACCCATGGCAGCTTGTTGTTGTTTTTCCAGACAACCCACCTTGAGAACCCATGGGCTGTTCTAGGGCTTGTTTTACCCACTGTGGGTTGTTGTGTCATCTGAACCCGGGTGACCGATCCCACTGTGGGTAAAGTGAAGTGGCGAGCGAGGCGCGAGTGGCAAAAAAACCCCTTGCTGCTCATGGTGATCTTGCCCATGCCGCCGCCAGTAACAGTCACTCTGAAGTGCCCAAGCAGCACACTGGGGGGGCTATCACTAGGTAGCCACCCACTTATAAATAATAATAATAATAATAATAATAATAATAATAATAATAATAGCAGCACCAGCACCAGCACCACCAGCAGCAACAACAACAATTGTGTGCTCCAAATGGGTGCAATTTTGTGTGTGTGTGTTTTAATTTTTCTATTCAGACTTGTGCAAGTGCAGAGGTGTGTACTTCCATAGGTCCAAAATAGGAAGCCTCTCCTGGGCACTGTCCGGGGTGGGGTGGGGGGTTTACAGCAAAGTGTAGCTTCCAACCCTGGACATTGATCCAGAGAGGCTCCAAATAGGGTTTTTCACCCTCCACTTTGCTTTCTCTTGACAGCTGTCAAAAGGCGAGCTGTCGAGGGAAAGCAAAGGCGTGAGTAATCTTTGCTTGTGATAAGGGGGTGGTGAGATTTACACCCCCTTCACGGCAAGATCCTCATCTTTTTTCCTTTTTTTCTTTGCCCTGACAGTCCTCAGGGTGATGCACATTTCACACTTTCCCTGGAAACTCTAGCTCCACAGGAAAGTGCAAAAGTGCATCCCCCACCCCTTTTTGGGGAAAAGGAGTTTTGACAGCTAACTGAAAACTTAGGGTCCCCTTTAAAACAGGGTCTTGACAGGGCAATGGGTGTTGTTGTTTTTTAAATCAGGGACATATGGATGTATTTGAGCTATCTGTCAAAACTCCTTTTCCCCGTACAGTACCCAGGTGAAGCTTCCTATTTTGGACCCGCAGAAGTGCATACCTCCACACTTGCACAAGTCTGAATAGAAATAATAATCATTAAAAAAAAAAAAAAAGCACTCATTTGTAGCACTTGTGTTTTTTTTTAAAGAAAGGGGCGGCCAACCAGTGATAGTCCATCCAATGTTCTGTGTGGGAACTTTGGAAGGGCTGTCACTGGCTGTCAAAAAAGGGGGGGTAAAGGGGAAAAAGGCTGTGGCAAGCCAAAAAATGGCTCGTGATCACTGTGGGGACGGGGAGGCAAGATGGTCCTGCGGTGGCGTCCCCTGGGATACTGGCTGGAGGACTGAGCAGCAAGGAGGGAGGGAGGAAATAACCCATGGTGAGCCCCCTTGTCTGTCGGGCGCACAGCGGGTTGTTCGCGAAACAGCCCACCCACCGTGGCTTATCATCAGGCTGGGTTGCCGTGACGTGCGAACCCGCCCATTGAGATCCTTCTGCTGCAAGAGTGGCCCGCTGTCCTCAGCGGCGCTGAGCCGAGCAGCATCATTTGGGGCTACTTCCACATGGAATCTTTTCTGGGCATCTGGCCTATTGGCCCCTGGAAGCCACAGGAGCTCTGTAATAACCCTGTTTTCCTTCTGCGCTGAGTTTCTTCTTTAAAGAAAAAGAATGTAAGAACTACTGAGCTGGATAAAGAGACCACGGGGCCATCGAGACCAGGACCTTTTCTCCATCTGGGTGCTGCATGAAGCTGGTGCCATCCCATGTGGCCTTCTAGGCTAACTGCCCTCAGAACCAGGGCTGGCATCAAAGGCCCACCCCCAGTGGGGGGCCACTGACATGAGCCCCCCCCCCCGACTTGCTCCTCCTCTTCCTCATCACAACTTGCGTGTCCGCCTGCCTCTTGCTCTGGCCTGGGGATGGGCGGCAGCAGATGCCGTGGGCAACGTGCTCCCTGGCCTGGCTCTCTCTGCCTCTCAAGCAGGCATGCGGGACTCGGAGCCATGATGAGGAAGAGGAGGAGGAGCAAGAACAGCCGGTGACCATGGCAGAGAGCAGGTAGGCTCACTGGGGCAGGAGGAGAGGGCCCATGGAGGGTGCCTTGCTCCGGGACCCTCCAAACCCTGGAGCCGGCACCGATCAGAACAATCCAGGGCCCTGTCAATTTCTTGAAAATTTAATATCCTGCCTTTCCACTAAAAATAGTGCTCAAGGCCACTATTGAAATAAGTTATAATTAAAACTCGTCAAATAAACGCACACCAGTAAACAACGAAAATGGGATGGCACCACAAACAGGAACAAAGAAGGGAGGAAACGCCAGAATCAGGGGCGGGGGATCAATGTAGGCCAAACATGTTTCAGAAGACCTTTCCTCAGGAGCACTAAAAATTTGAAAAGAACACATCAGTAAAATAAAATTTACTCTCTTTTTTTTTTTAACATAACATGCAACTGAGGGAACCGTGAATTATGAAAGGAACATATTTAGGCAGAGTTATGGCACTGTCTGTGGTATGCATCCCTAATACTGAGCAAACGTCCTTTCTTGATTCTGTTCTTTCTGTCCTGACATTTTCTTTAGAGAATCATATTATTATTATTATTATTATTATTATTATTATTATTATTATTATACGTTTAAACATTGACTTAAACCTCAGAGTGGAGAGCATGGATTTCGGTCTGCCTGCAAGATTGACCTGGCCCAGCTCCTCGCGGTCCAGTTATAGGTGTGGGGCTAAGTTGAACAGCAGAACATCTGGGGTTTCATTGCATCTGTTGCATGTGAAGTGCTGCTACAGCCTCTGAGCATGTGCAGAGTCCATTTCCTTAGCCACAGCCAATCCCCATACACCTTTGGGACTAGATGGGAAGTTTCCCAGGGCAGAGGGTGCCGGTTCCGTGTAAATTTGATACACACACACACACACACCCCGCCGCTCGTCTCTTTTTAGAAATAGGGCTGCCAACTTTTGTACTGGATCACATAGCAGCAGTTTGATCTGCAGCAGTGATCAGGTTGAGTTCCAGGTGATGAAAAGCTTCACTTTCTACTGGTCAACCCTCTCCTAAAGGCACAGGAGCAGGTAGGAGTTTTTCCTGGCCTATTTAGAAATAAATGGTTTGAGAAATAAACCCTATTTAGAAATAAAATGGGTACAAAACGGACATAAGCATTTCAAAAGTGTCGCCTGCAAGTTATAAGGGTGGGGAATCAGTTTTATCAGGCAGAGGTGAAGGAAGCTCATGTGAACTGAATGACAGCGTGGAAGGGGGATGGAGGTAGTGATAAAATTTCTGAAGAATCCTGCCCAGTAAATACCTGGGCCTGTCTTGCTTACCCCAGCTCTTGTGAGGAGGGAGAGAGAGAGAGAGAGAGAGAGAGCACTCTTTTACAGGTCCTTTGCATTTGGCACTTGTTATAAATCACACCCACTTGGCCTTATTGATCTATAAATGGTGGGTGAAAATTGCACTGTCATCTCACACACTCCCTCTCCCTTCCGGGTGTATCTCTTGCTGGGAGATGCCGTTTGCCATGGCTTTTGCCAGGTCTGCTGCTCCAAGTTACAGATGTGGACTGATAAGGCTCCTGTGCCTTTAACAGCTGCCCAACAGGCAGAAATTCAACAGGTTGCCATTTTGCCTGCACGTAGAAGGCACTAAATTTCTGCCTGTAGTACCAGCTTGCTGTTTTGAGCAAAGCAAGGCGGTGCCATATGCTAGCTAATTGTTAGAGCCAAACTGGTGAGGGTGGAATGTTCTCTGGCTCCACCTCCTGGCTTGTTGGAAACCCCCCACCCACCACCAAAGAGAAAGAAAGTTTGCAAAAAGTGAGCTACAAATCAAAGAATGCACGTGCCACGTAAGCATTAAATATTTTCACCTGCAAGTTTAGAAGGATGCGTCCAGGCCTGTTTTTTTGTTTCTACTCAGAGATTTCTAATCTCAAAGTTTGAAAATGTGTCTGATTGTACATGTGTGCCTCCACAGAGTGAAAAAGAGAATCCCCCCTCAACAAAAACAAAAAACAAAAAACCCTCCAACAGCTGAAACTTGTGGTCACTTGATTCATTGCCTTCAACTGAGGGGAGCACAGTTCAGCACCCATTTTCTCTCCAATCATGTGGACTTGAAACTTTTTTTTTTTTTTTTTTTTAAAGCAGAAACCACGAGTCTGCCCAATACTTGGTTAGATTTTATGATTCCATCTGGCACATTAACAAACACACCCATGGGCTCTGCTTTGCCCTGGTGGCGTAGTCCAGCGCTCTGCATTTAATGGGTATTTTCCCCTTGAAAATAAAAAGCCATCTGGCAGCCTTGGGTGAGCTCAGCTGGCCCATGGGAAGGCAGGAATCGAACTGTTCTCTCCTGCGCCAGCTTTAGGGTTACTCAGCCCCCCGAGCTGCAGGGAGGGAGCGTCACATTAATGACATTCAAAACCAGCCCCAGCGGCTGCTCTCCCGCTCCCTTGGCTGAGGTTACTGGAGTCTCTCTGGCTGCAACCTGGGCTTCTTGCAGTGCCTGACGCCAGTTGCCAGTTGGTGGCCTGGCCAGCACGCCTCCCCGCGATCCCGTTTCATTCATCAGGGTGAAAGCGGAGAGGCCTGTGAGCGTTCCCGGTTTCCTCAAGGGATGGCTTAGATGAGCACACACACACACACACACACACACCCCACACACAGAATGGAGATGCGGTGTAGGAGCATAGAACAGGTTCTCTCTAAATTAAGGGTCAGCAACTGGCAAACATGGGCCAAGTCTGCCCCCCTCAAAGATTGGTCCAGTTATTTTATTTATGGACGCATATGCATGCTGCCTTTCTCTCTTGAACGCAGCTCAAGGCAGCTAACAAGAAGTCATCAGCGCAGAATTAGTACAATCACAAAGCTAAAAAGTCCCGTTTATTTATTAAGTTATCTGTTTATTGGTTGCACTTTTAAACTGCCCCCAAACCCATGTTTTCTGTGCAGTGTACAATACATTAAAAACATAAAATACAAGCAACAGAACATGCATAAAAACAGCGCATTAAAAAACCAAGATAAAGCCAGCAGCAACACTACAGTTCATAAAACTAAAACAAAACCAGCAGCAGAATAAAAGTGCAGTGACCTAAAACAAGGGGTGGGCAACATATACACACACACCCCGTGGTAGTTTCTGTAGCCTCTCAACCCCCACCCCCATCAAATTTGCTGCTGTGGCAAATCACAGCAATTTTGCAGGGAAACAAGCTGCACGGGGAAACTGGCACTTGGTTTGCATGGAGAATCGAGCTCCCAGGAGACTTCTGGGAGCGTGATTCTGCTTGCAAACAAGGTGTGTGGTCTCCACACATCTTGTTTCCTTGTAAAATCGCCACAATTTTTGCTTCCGCTGCTGCTACGACAGCAAATTCTGCAACACATTTGGCAGAGGTAATTTCAGCGGGGGTGGGTGCAGCCTCTAGTGGGTTTGGGGGCAATGCAGCCCCCTGACCGCCTGACGTTGCCCGCCCACATCTACAAGCACTAAAAACAGTTCTTATAATGCCTCGGAGAATTAAAAAAAGACTTCACCTGGCCCCTAAAAAAACATAATGTAGGCACTAGGCGAGGCTCTCTGGGGAGGGCATTCCCCAGATGGAGTGCCACCACTGAGAAGGCCTTCTCTCTCTTATGAGCCTTGTCTCATGGAGGGGGGGCATCTGAAGCAGGGTCTGGGTAGGTAAATATGGGAGGAGACACTCCTTTGCATAATCTGGCCAGAAGCGGTTTAGCGTTTCAAAGGTTAAAACCAGCACTTTGAATTGAACCCAGAAAGGGATTGGTAGCCACTGCAGAGGGCAAAATACTGGCATAATGCAGTCACATCAGTCAGTCCCAGTTAGCAGTCTAGCTGCCCTGGTTTGGAGTTTCAGGATCATTTTCAAAGAGCTACAGAACACATTGCCATTGTAGGAGCAGAACCAGTGCGATGCAGTGCCCCCACATTCCAACTCAGACGGCCTATCCATAAGGATACCACGGTCAATGGTATCAGAAGGTGCTGAAAGGTCCAAGAAAACCACCAGGGTTGCTCTCCCCTCTCCCCCTCCCAGCTAAGGTCATCCCACAGGTCAACCAAGGCAGTTTCCATTCCAAATCCAGGCCTGAAACCAGGTTGAAATGGATCTAGAAAACCAGTTTCATTCCATACCCAACCCAACCGCTTGCCCAGAAGGGGGGTGTTAGCGGCCTATCCTTGTTTTCATCTTCCAGGTCCAGGTTATAGATTTCATAGTAGGTCATAGAGTTGGAAGGGGCCTACAAGGCCATCGAGTCCAACCCCCTGCTCAATGCAGGAAACTAGAGGAGGGGTCTCCCATCCAAGTGATAACCAGGCCTGACCCTGCTTAGCTTTCCACACTCAGACAAGCTGAGCCAGCGTGAGCCACAGGCCTGGGCCAGGTTAGGTTTCTCAGGAGCAGCCCAATGACTTGTCTCTTTTAAAGAGGCTGGTATCATCCCCTCTCTCAACCTCTTGGACCCAGCCGGACATCCCCTCCCTACTGGATATAATAAGCCAAGAGGGGCAAGCGGCAAGCATACAAGTGGTTGACCAAACATGACCAAGGACCTACAGTATTTTTCCATGTATAAGACTATACTTTTTCCTAAAATTGTTAGACTAAAAATTGAGGGTCGTCTTATACACGGAAGTAAGCCGAGGAGAAAACCGCCCGGTTGCGAAATTTGCCCAGTGGGGGGCGTCTTATACATGGGGGCGTCTTATAGACGGAAAAATACGGTAGTTCACATCCTCAGGTCTCAACAATTGAAATTCATCCAACACAACTCAATTCGATGGCATTCTGGACACCTTCAAGCAGCAGAAGAAAGATAAACACAGCACTAAGTTGCGGATATATATATTTTTTAAAGTCACCACAAATTAAAACCATTCCAGCAGCATATCTGCCAAACCAAACTAGGCACCAAGGGGGAAAAAGAAGCAGCAAGAAATGTAAACTGAACTGTAAACACCCCAAGGCAGCCTTCACTTGGCACTAAAAAGAAAACAAAGCAGGTGCCAAGCAGATCTCTTGTGGGAGGGAGTTCCACAGATGGAGTGCAACCACTGAAAATGCCCTTTCTCTGGTTGCCGCCCACCTAAACTCTGCAGGCCATGTCTCCAGTGATGGTCTCAGCAGCCAAGTAAATTCACCACTGCCCGGCTTCGACTGGTGCACCACCTGTGCCCCTTCCTGGAGAAGGCAGATCTTGCAACAGTGATCCATGCCTTCATCACCTCCTATTTAGATGATTGCAACAGATTCTATGTGGAGCTGCCCTTGAAGAGTGTTCAGAAACTGGTAACTGACCTTTTCTGCATGTGGAATTTGTCCGTTTTAGTGTTCCATAGTGAGGCCCGCATGCAGCCCACAGGCAAGTGTTGCCCACCCCTGGTCTAAAGAGCCTGGAAGGAAGGCTACCTGGCAACCATAATAGAAACTGCTGAGCTCCTTGGTAAAAGAGCAGCTTAGAAGGGCAACAGAGAAATCCAACACACATAGAGAAGGTTTGCAGTATTCTAGCCTAATATTCGTTAAGGGCACCTGTCTCCCACACCCCTGCCCTTTTCTGAAAATATACAGTCATGCCTTGGATTGAGAGCATAATTCGTTCCGGAAACGTGCTTGTAATCCAAAACACTCTTATATCAAAACGAAATCCCCCCCCCAAAATTGTACAGAGATTTTTCGTTTAAGCCGTACTACAGTACTTGTATTGCAAGACGTTGCTTGTATAACAAGTCAAAAAAAATAAATTTAAATAAATATTTAAAAATTTGCTTGTCTTGCAAAACGCTCTCAAACCAAGTTACTTGCAATCCAAGGTATTACTGTATTTTCCTTTGCTTTCAGTTTGTTTTAAAACACCCAGCATGAAGAAGAGTTCTGTGTCAAGAAGAGTTTGAATGTTCGTATACTAGATTGTGAACTTGGTGCTGGTCTGAATAAAAACATAGGAAGCTGCCTTATACTGAGTCAGACCCTTGGTCCATCTAGCCCAGTATTGTCGACACTGACTGGCAGCAACGGCTCTCCAGGGTTTCAGGCAGGATTCTTTCCAAGCCCTGCCTGGAGGCCGGGGATCAAACCTGGGACCTTGTGCATGCAAAGCATGTGCTTTATCAGACTGAGCTCTGGTCCCTCCCTACAGCACCTGGTATTCCAAGGCGGTCACCCATCCAAGTACTAACCAGGCCCGACCCTGCTTAGCTTCCAAGATCAGACGAGATCGGGCTGCTCAGGGCTGTTCAGATGCTAGAAAGAAAGGCCTTACTTGCATGTGTGCGTGTAGCGTTTTTGCTTCATTTTGAAGCATTCATCACCACTAGATGGCAGCCTTGCTCTCTCTTGCTTTCCGCCCTTGAAAAGCTCCTGCTGGGAGAGTGGCCACTCAAGCCTCACCAAAGAGGGGACAAAAGATTTGCATAATATTTGCATATGCTGATTTATATGGATAGGTGTAAATTTAGAAATAATTGCTGCAACTGAAATAGAAAACTACCCTAGTGGGGGAGACTGCCGTCCGGGGACCACTCACGGTGGCTGGGCAGCCTCGAGGCACTTGCGCTGCTCTCCCTTCTCAGGGTGCTTGACCTTGAACCGGGCAGCCCTTCCAACAGAGGACAGCATCAAACAGAGGACCAATGGCCTCTGACAGCCCTTAGCAGAGAGGAGTGTCCTCTGCAAAGCAAGGCGCATGGCCACCCTGCGTTGTGCGAGGGGGGAGCTGTGGTGGAGAGGCGTCAGCAGTGGCCTTGCAAGTAATTTCTGTGCCTAGAAGCAGGCTCCCCGATCAGAAGCCCCTGGTGTGAACCTCACCTCTGCCCTAAACATAGGAAGTGTCCTTGGGCAAGTCCCTGTCTTTCAGCCCGTCCCCTCATCTCAATGACTGGGTTTGCATGACACGACAAGCAACCAATGACAATACACAACCACAATTCGTGGTTGGCAACCATTGGTTCTTCTTGTGGTTGGCAACCACGATAAGAACCAACTGTTTGTTGTAGAGTTTGCTTGACCCACAATGGATTATCGTGTCATCCGAACAAGGGCGACAGGACCCATTGTGGGTCAAGCCCCACAACAAGCGAGCCGCTTGGCAAGAGAGGGAAAATCCCCTTGCTGCTCTTGCCAAGCTGCTGGCCAGAGTGCAGCTGACAGCTGCTCCCAAAGTGCCCAAGTGGCACTTTGGGGCAGCTGTCAGAGGCGTGCCCAATCTCCGCTCTGCACCGCTGCCCCATGCTTGGGGCAGAGTGGAGAGGTCATCCCACGTGCTGCTCAAGTGGTCTCCTCTCAAGCAGGAGGTGGGGATGAGCTCTCCACTCAATGCTGCTGCTCTGTGCAAAGCAGATCCGCCCAGGAGGTGGGAGGCTCCCCCATCCTCCCCGTTGCGCTTCAGGGCACGATCCCTGTTTGCACAACGGGGACCCTTCAGCTGCGGGAGCTGAAATTGGCTCTTGATCACGGCTGTC
The DNA here is from genome assembly GCA_021292165.1 of Shinisaurus crocodilurus. Lineage (NCBI taxonomy): Eukaryota > Metazoa > Chordata > Lepidosauria > Squamata > Shinisauridae > Shinisaurus > Shinisaurus crocodilurus. The sequence continues at coordinate 25,772,280 of CM037882.1, forward strand.
AGAGAGGAGCCTCATTCTTTCCCGTGGTGTCCCTTGGGATACTGCCAGGAGAAGGGGGAACAACGCACCCACAATGAGCCCGATCGTCTCATTGTGTCGGGCTCATCGTGGGTGTTTGGCCTTTAACGACAACCCATCGTGGTGATTTACCACAATGGGTTGCCATTACGTGGGTAATAATGGTTTCCTACCTTACAGGGTTATCGGAAGGATTACAATAAGGTAGTCCCAAAATCCATATTAGTGTAATTCCTTCGTTAGGTCACAAAAATTGTGCAAGTTTTCAAGCTCTCCAGATCTCTTCATCTGTTACAAAAAGCAGGTGGTGATGGTGGGAGTAGGGGAGAAAGAAGAAGAAAGGAAATAAATAAAACAACTGACGTTGGTGGTCAGAATATCTGCATGCTCGGAGTCCCAAGATAATGTCTGTGAAGTTCTTGAACACCCCCAAATGCAGTATAGCTGCTAAACAGTATTTTGAATTTGGAAAGTGATTATGAGCCCCAGTAGCCTTGAGCCAGGGGATGCTGGTGGAATTCCCCAGCCAGGTTTCTCAGAGGGGATGAGCAGCTCCCAAGCAGCTCAGCCAGGCGTGGGGTGTGTGTGTCTGTGGGGTGGGGGGGTGGGGGGGCAGCTGTGTTTAGAAGCAGCCAGCCACCTGGAGGAAGATCGGATCTGCAGCCGGTTATTTCTTGAGATAATCACAGCAATCAGTTGTAAACGCTGGCAGGAAAGGGGATGAATGAAGCGCTTTCCCTGGCTCTGCACACGAGCCGGGGCTTGCCTGGCCTGCTGAAGTGTTTGGGCAACACGGCACTCTCCTGTCGCGTTGTCGGGCGATGGCAGAGAGCAGCCCGCTTCGTTTCCCGGAGTTGCACAAGACGAGCTAGAGCGGCGGGGCGGCCGCGGCCGGCCAGGAGGACGTCTGCCACTCTCCCCTTCCCTTCCCATTCTGCAACGTCCTGGGGCAGCCTCCCCCTGGCCTGCTGCCCCCCCAGATGTGTTGCACTACATGTCCCACCCTCCCCAGCCATTGGCCACGTGGCTGGGAATGATGGGAGTTGCAGTCCAACCCATCTGCAGGGCACCAGGGCGGGGGAGGCTGCTCCCAGAGCGCCAGTTCTGCCTTCCCTGCTGCACCACGACAGAGTCAAGGCCTTTCATAGATTTCATAGATCATAGAGTCGGAAGGGGCCCACAAGGCCATCGAGTCCAACCCCCACTGCTCAATGCAGGAAACTAGAGGAGGGGTCTCCCATCCAGGTAATAACCAGGCCTGACCCTGCTTAGCTTTCCACACTCAGACAAGCTGAGCCAGCGTGAGCCACAGGCCTTTGAGGGAGTGGCGCCACCGTCACGATTCCAGGTGTGGGCAGCTGCCCGTAAATCAGTGTGGAAATGACACAGTGTGGTGCTGCCACGCAGTACCGCTCTTGCGCCTCTCCCACTCACTGTGATGAAGCTTGTGCAGGAGAGCCTCCTGCTGGATTGTGCCCCATTGTCGTTGCTCATAGCAGGAGGAGCGGGTGCTGCCTGCATATTCTACCCAGAATCCGATGGGCCAGCCCAGAGGGTGACCCGTGCAAAGCCGGGTGGGATGCCCAGTCATGCAGCTCATTTGCTCTGAATGAAGGCAAGAGGCAAGTTTTGCTGAGTAGCTGGGGTCAGTTTCATGTTCCCCGCAGCCCCCCCCCACTCCTTCCCCAAACACATGAGGCTTCTAGGGAAGCATGTGATGTGGCATATCGAAAACCAGATGCTTTGGGGTTTCCCTGTCGTCGCTAAGGAAACCACCTCAAAGAGCCAGCAGACCAAGAAAAGATCCTCTGACTCACTCGGCGCAGAGCGAGAAAGTGGGGTCTGAGCGCTTCAGCATGACGGCTGGCCCTGATTTATTTTTAAACTCACTGCCGAGCTGCAAAAAAGAAGAGGGGGCAGCTCTCTTCTCACAGAGTGCTCAACAACACTGGGACAGCTGAATAAAGAGCCTCTTCTAATTTTTCTGTGGCACACCTCTCAGATCACACAGTGCAGCCACTTGGAGCAGCAAAATATCTGGGATCCACCTGGGCTCACTGTTTGGGAAAAAAAAAAACCCAGTTTGTTCCTGTTGAGCTTTCAGGATGGTGGCAGGAATCCAAAATGCGGGTCTTCTTTTTCTGGCCCCGAAACCCTGGTGGGGTGGAGTGAAGGGCCCCCAGTGATGCAAGGCTTTTAAAAAGGCGTCAGCAGACACACAGTGTGCCATTCCGGGGGTTGGCAGAGTGTCATTCCAAAAGAACACTTGTGCAGCTTAGAAATTCAAGTCATGCCAAAGATGTATCGTTAGCTGATGTGAAAAGTGACTGATAACAATGTGAAGAGTAAAGCGCGTAGCCCCTTGAATGCCAGACCCTGATCAAGGGTACCCATTTGCCCCAGACACTCCCCATAGACCCCACTGCTACTCCCCATGGAGCATTCACTGATGTCTCAAAGGAGAAGGAAATCATTCTTGAGAGCCAGCGTGGCGTAGTGATGAGAGTGTTGGACTGGGACTCGGGAGATCCGGGTTCTAGTCCCCGCTCGGCCACGAAGCTCCCTGGGTGACTTTGGGCCAGTCACGGTCTCTCAGCCTAACCTACCTCACAGGGTTGTTGTGAGGATAAAATGGAGAGGAGGAGGAGGATTATGTAAGCCGCCTTGGGTTCCTTGCAGGAAAAAAGGCGGGGTATAAATATAATAAATAAAATAAATAAAATAGAACGTGGGACCCCCTTTCCCAATAAGTCATACGTAGCTTTCAGTGTTATGATAAGGGAAGAGATGCCAGAAAACATACAATATAACATGCTTAACAGGGACAAAGAATGGGCAAGAATTTGGGCAAAGCTACAAGAAACATTAGGGTCTGAGAAAGTATCAGCACAGCACAGCGGCCAGTCTTGTCCCCAAATTTTAAAAAATCCTCCTTGAAGCTATTTAAAGATTCTTGCAAATACAACTATCACTGAGTTTCAAGAAGAGGGAAATCTATCCAGATTTATCGATGTAGTGAGAAGTCAGCCACATATGACATCAAAGGGACACTTGGGAAGTATGAGTTGTTAACTCTCCCAAGATCCCTCTTCACTCTATATGGGAACATCTCCCTCTATATGACAAGTCAAAAGCTAGCCATGCTCTTGATCCCCCCCTTTTCCTCCCCACTTGCACCGCCCGCCAATCAACAGAGCAGCTCACTCAGGCAATCTTGCTGGATACACCAAAAAGCCCCAGACAAATCCCAGAGACGGGGATGAAGCTTGTGCTGGGGGATGGGAAGCCTGGGAGAGTGCCATGGGCTGGATTGGGGAGCCTCGCGGGCCACAATAGGGCCATGGGCCGGAGGTTCCCCATCCCTGACTAGTGGAGTGTCTTTCTCCTAGCAGTGAGCCAGATGCCGCACACTTAGACTGAAGTAGCGCGAGCAATGGCAGGTCTCCCACATGGGTTTCAGCCCCCTCAGCACTTTGGCTTGCATGTGTACAGAGCATTCAAACAAGAGACACAGCGGATGCTTCAAGCACCTTCGCAATCTAAACAACAGACGGATGTTCCAGTCATCTGAAATCGGACTCCGTGATCTTGCCCACCATACTTCAGGCAGCCTCTCTACCTTTTAAATCTTTTAAAAGCGCTGCCTGTACATTTATTCACTCATCACTTTCACATTTAAAAAAAGCACAGTTGATTTTAAGAGTTGCAAAACTGCTCTGGGGATGTCAATGGAGGGGGGTTCTTGATGTTATGGGAGCCAGCCAATGAGTGCTGTGCCCCTGCAGCTTGTACTGTAAACTCAGAGACTCTGGCAAGAGAAGTCTTTCTTTGAACAGCAGCTCTGTTGTTCAAATACTGTGATATCTCTATGCAGCTTTCTCTTCAAACATGACGTCCTGGTGGTTCCACCCTTGCCTTGACAGCCTGCTGAGAACACAAGGCAAACATTTGTTTTGAAATGCTTAAAGTTTATGGTTGTGCTCCTGTATCTGGCCACACCTGCCACCCTCCCACTTTCACCAGTGAAGGGCCCTGCCCTGTTCTATCCTGTCAGGAGGGCAAACAATGCCTAGACCTCTGGTTTCCACTAAAGCTTTCCCCCACATCAGATCACATTTCCTGATTGGGGCTTCCTCATAGAAGAAACAAGACTTCTCATTTATAGACCCCTTTTGAGCATTCAAATGCTTCATGTGCAATTCATTTTCTTGCTGCAGTCCGTACAACAACCTTGTAAGATAGGCCAGCATTATCACCAGTGTGGCTTGCCCACGGAACGTAGTGAGTTCAGGGCAGAACCAAGATTTAAAGAGAGGCAGCCCACCCAGTGCTATGTGCAGGAGGGCCATGCTGCCACGCCTCTCCCAGACCTTAAAAGACCCCCCAGGCCCCCTCTCCAGCAAATTACGTGATAGCTCAACACACCTGCTGCCACTCCTGCTTGCTCGTTGCTGCCTTTCTGCTGCTCTCCATCGTAAACTTGCTGGCTTGCCTACTGAGCATTAGTACTACATCATTTTATTTTATTTATTTATTTATTTATTTATGACTACATTTATATCCCGCCTTTTTTCCTCCAAGGAACCCAAGGTGGCTTACATGGTTCTCCGTTGTATCCCCACAACAGCCCTGTGAGGTAGGTTAGGCTGAGAGTCTGTGACTGGCTTAAATTCACCCAGTGAGCTTCATGACTGAGTGGGGACTAGAACCCGGGACTCCCGAGTCCCAGTCCAGCACTCTAACCACTAGGCCACACTGGCTCTCATTAGGCTTTGGCAGCAGCAGTGTACTGGTCTGCAGAGGGGCTGGGGTAGGCAGGGCGTCTGTGAGGACCACCCTGCCTGCCTCCCAAATATGGGCATGCTGGGGTCTCCTCCTGCACAGGAGCCGGCACTTCTTATTTGGGGAACTAGCTTTCTTGCTTTGGGAAATGTTTTTACAAACTTATTTTTATTTTAAGAAAATCCTCTGCCTGGGCACTGGTCAGTTCCTTTCGCTCTTCTCAGGCATCTCACACCCTGGGCCTCCTTCCTTTATTTGTCTGAACAGCAGACATGGGGTGGGGGGGGGGAGGGAGAGAGAGAGAGTAATCATGTGTGTGAATAATTTCCCCCCTATTTCCCCCCAATTTTATTTTCCTGAGTTTGCCTTTTCTGTGCAATGCAGATTGTTGCTGGAACCGAAAAAACATAGTCCCAAAGAGTGCTTTTGTGTTGCTGTGTGGATCTCCCTTCCCTCAATTCGCACTCATGATTTGAAAGGCACTTGCCTCAGTTTCCCTTTTCTGTGCTATGGGATGCTACTGCAGATTGAGAAAACTGCTTTTGTGTGTCGCTGTGTGGATCCCCCCATCCTACACACACACACACACACACACACACACCGCTTTGCCGGCATGATCTTTAAGTTAATTTGCCTCGGCTTCCCTTTTCTATGCAATGGATTGCCGCTGTGGATAACTCTGTCGCCTTGTTCAAGGGTTAAGTGTAACACACATATAGACTAACTGTTTTAGTTGTTCAGATATTTTAATAAATTAGCATGAGCTGTCATGGGTTACAACCCACTTCATCAGATGCTATAGCATCTCCAGTTCTACTTATAAGTGGAACTGGAGGCTTTGAGTCTGAAAAGACAGTTAAGTAGGTGGATCCGCAGCAAGCACTCCATTCTCTTAGAGCAACACTTACAAGCCACAAGATGCACTGAGAGTCTTTATAATGTGCATAGAAACCATAGTCCCTGTTGAGTCCCTAATTAACACAATCAAATTTCTTTATCATCTCTTGCTCTCGTTCCAAGCGAGCCCCTGATTTCAGTTTCTTTAGAACTGCCACCGTGAGGTCCTTGATGGTCTGTCCAGGGAGGTTAAAGTGTTCACTAACCGCTTATTGATGTTCTTATGCTTGATGACTGATTTGTGCCCATGTAATCTTGGAATCATAGAATCACAGAAAAGTAGAGTTGGAAGGGGCCTACAAGGCCATCGAGTCCAACCCCCTGCGCAATGCGGGAATCCAAGTCAAAGCATCCCTGACAGATGGCTGTCCAGCTGCACCTTGAATGCCTCCAGAGTGGGAGAGCCCACCACCTCCCTAGGTAGTTGTCTTAAAAATAGTCCTCCTGTCTGGCTGATGCAAGTGGCTTTGTGGCACTTGATGCAGGAGATCAAACACACAACAGGTATATTTGCCCTGGATGCGACGGATGGGCCCACTGGGTCCACTCACATTATCACTGGTGCTTATTCATGGGCACAGTTGGCATTTAGGTTTACTGCAAGTCTGGTACCTTGCTCTGAGTCCAGTGATCAGGCTTTGTCCCTGGTCAACAATTGCTTCAGGTTAGGTGGCTGCCTGTCAGCTGGCATAGGGGTGCCTCCTCTTGGAATGGGTTCGTCTTCCAGGGTGGGCTGTAGCTCTCTGACAATGTGTTGTGGCAGCACCCTTAACTGTGAGCTGTTGGTGGCCACTAGAGGTGTTCTGCTAAGGTTCTTCTCTTGCTGATATCGGAGCAGTTTACTTCTACGTAATGCGTCACCTTGGCTATGCCTGCTGCGTCACCTTGGCCTCGCCTAGGTTTAGCTGCCCTGCCTTCTGCCCCACTAGTCCCAAGGGGCACTGGCCACCACTGGATTTACACTGTGGACTTCCTGATTTGTAGCTCAGTTGCCCTCGCTCTCCACTGGATATGTTCCACTTGCATCCTGCACAAACATCCCCTTCAGTGTCTCAGGAGGACGGCCCTCCTCCCTCTTAGCAACTTCCCCACTAAAATGAAGTCCTGGTGACTCAGTGTGAAATTCCGCTGGCAGAGGAAGGGCCTGGCAATTGGCATGTTCCAAATCAGCCCAGTCCTGTGGCTGAGAAAAAAGAGGTACAGTCATGCCTTGGATTGAGAGCATAATTCGTTCCAGAAACGTGCTTGTAATCCAAAACACTCTTATATCAAAATGAAATCCCCCCCAAAAAAATTTGTACAGAGATTTTTAATTTAAGCCGTACTACAGTACTTGCATTGCAAGACGTTGCTTGTATATCAATTCAAAAAATAAATAAATAAATATTTAAAAATTTGCTTGTCTTGCAAACCGCTCTCAAACCAAGTTACTTGCAATCCAAGGTATTACTGTACCTCTTTGCAATTCAAACATTATGTGGCTTTTTTGCAAGCAATTCGCGGACATTTCAGGTATGATCATTTTTTGATGGGGGAGTCACACAGTTCCAGTGTTCACAGGACAAGCAGCAGCAGCTCGGAGCCCCAAAGGGCTGAGGCCTCTTCCACAATGGATCCAATTCATTATATTTCAGCTTGTATGGGGGCTCCCCACCCTTTGCCCCAAATCTGGCAGCTAAGGCAGTGGGGAGTACTTGGTTTTGTAGCAACTAGGCAGGAAACTGTGCCAGCAGAAGTTGTTTGGTGCCTGCTGCCAGATTGCATCTCAAACCTTTCTGCCTTCCAAAGCAATTAAAGTAGCCTGTGGTTGGGAGAACAGAAGAGGATTGGATAGAAAAATGGGAAGGGAATCTTATTACTGGAGGGTGTAATTAACAGGGATGTTGAAGAGTCCTTGGTCTCGAGTCACAAGTCGAGTCACGAGTCTTTGGACCCGAGTCTCGAGTCCGAGTCTGAGTCCTTGGTCCAAAATGGTGACTCACAAGTCACGAGTCACTCCCAAAGCTGACTCCACGAGTCCCTATTAAATCAATGGGGTTTTTTCCCAACAAAATAAGGCTACTTCAGATGTGTGGTTTAAATAAATTCTAGGCACAAGTGTGCCTTTTTATTTCAAAACTCTGCCACTGATTTTGGCAAGAACAAACCAGGCAGACAAACCCAAAATAACCAGGCAGGCAGAGGAGGCAGGGAACCCCAAAGCAGGCAGGCAGAGGCCTTTGTCTTGGACAATTCAACTGTTGAACTGGTCAAGAAGAGACCAGGCAGGCAGAGGAGGCAGGGAACCCCAAACAGGCAGGCAGAGGCAGCCAAACCCAAAATGTCTGAAAGGTTGCATTTTAGGAAAATGATTTTAAAAAATAAACTTGCTACATGGATAAGTTTCCTAAAACGTATCCATGTTGCATTTGAGGAACACAATTTTTTCTAAATGTTTGGCCCCCATTCTGGAACGGTGAGGTCTCATCACAATTCCACCCTCACTGAACACCCGCTCCACTGGTGATGAACTTGCTGGAACCAGAAACACACTCAGAGCAGCTGCACAGAGTAATCTCAGGTCCTTCTTCTGCCTCTCCCAAGTACGCATCAATCAAAATAAATCTTGACACACTGTTGGGGCTGCACTCCTGGTAGCCGTCCATAGTGGCCCAGCAGCGGCACACCTCGCTTCCATGCGCTCTTCGCCGGCAATCACACTCCTCTCCACTCCTTTTGGCACAGCCCAGGGATGTTGAAGAGTCCTTGGTCTCGAGTCCCGAGTTGAGTCTCGAGTCCCATTAAAAATATTGGGACTCGAGTCCGACTCGAGTCAGAGGGGGGACTCAGTCCGACTCACGAGTCGAGTCCTCGAGTCCGAGTCCCCATCCCTGGTAATTAACCCAATCCTTGATCCAAACACTCTGCAAAGTTGTGGGCCAGAGTGGAAGAAGCGCCATCCTGGAAATGGGCAAAATGGTGGAATCGGCTGGCAACAGGCAGGTCCTGTGTGGCCCATTGGCTTCTATACTGTGCAGAGAATTCAACATACTGAGAATTTCAGCGTTCGTTAAAAACGAAAACAAAAACACCACATATCTAGTTTTAATGGCTGCAAAGCTAGGCTTGAAACTGCAGGGGTAAGGCATGGCAAGAATCAGGACCCAGTGGGAGGAGGTGGGCAATAGTTCCAGCCTCCCAGGGCAGGACCTCAGTGGTCTCCGTGCTGCTTCAGTATCCTCCTTCCTGCGGCTTGCAAAAGCAGGTTTATGGGAAACTTCGCAAATACATGCATACCTACATCATTTGCATCATGTGCACAGGTTGCTGAAGTCTGCTTTGTTTGGGCATGTAAATTTGAGTCCCCTTAGTGCAGCATGTTGATTACACAGATTTTAAGATGAATGAGAGGTTTCATAAACAGTGTACAACAGGTCCCCAACGCAACGCCTGGGAACACCTCCAATGGCGCCTGTGAAGGGGTCTCCAACGGGGTGCTTGTGGGCACCTGAATATTATTATTATTATTATTATTATTATTATTATTATTATTATTATTATTATTACTACTACTACTACTACTACTACTATTTTATTTTTTCCATTTTTTAAATACACATACGTAGATTTGTATGAAATGCATACAACTTCCTAGCAATTATACATAGTCTTCAACAAAAGCAGACCAAGTATCCAAATAAGGATCTATTTGAAGTTGGCGTCTATATGCCACCTGTTCACATATCAAAAGCATTGTAAGGTCCTCAATCCATTGCCACCTGTTCACATATCAAAAGCATTGTAAGGTCCTCAATCCATTGCATTATAGGAGGTGAGTATTTTTCCTTCCAATTTTGTAATATCAGTCTTTTAGCTTTCAAAAGTGCACAGAGAATCCATTTACACTGACCATTTGTTAACTTCCATGAAGCAGGTAAATAATTTAAAAGAGTGTGTACATCAGTGAATATTAAAGGCTGGTACAACATTTATTTGTGTAATAACCTCCTCCCCAAAAGAAGTAACTGCTGGATATTGCCAAAACATATGTTTAAAAGAAGCATTAGCTGTATTGCACCACCGGCAGTTACCTGAATTGGTCAATCCCTTGTTAAAGAGATGTTGCGATGTACAAAAGACACGAAACAAAAGTTTTTGCTGAATAAAACTCAGCCTAAGATCCGTAGATGTGACAGGTAGATGCAAAAGCAGCGATCCACTGATTAGGCATTTTGTGGTGGTGCCCACAGCAGTTTTGTGGGGGTGCCCACAGAATTATCGGTTCTTGCCTTTAAGGCTTTGCGCTTTAATGTCCCTCATTATTTAGCATCTAGGCTTTCGTGATATGTTCCTGGTAGGAATTTAAGATCGGTGGGCCAGGGATTATTAGCGGTCCCACCGACATGCTCTGCCTTGTCAAGGCTGCGAACCTTTCAAGACCTGAACAGGCTTCCCGTGGACCTCCAATTGGAAGAGGATCTTTCCCGCTTTCGTACGGGATTAAAGACTTATCTTTTAGTCAGCCAGAATGAGTGGTTGGGCTAATGTGGTGGTTGCTGGAATTCGTTACTGTAAGTGATCGGTGTTGGTTATTTTATTGTATTGTTATGTTTACTGTATATGTTGTATGTCCCGCCCTTTGGTGTAAGGGGTGTTATAAATAAACTACTATTACTACTACTACTACTACTACTACTACTACTACTACTATTATTATTATTATTATTATTATTATTATTATTACTACTACTACTACTACTACTACTACTATTTTATTTTTTCCATTTTTTAAATACACATACGTAGATTTGTATGAAATGCATACAACTTCCTAGCAATTATACATAGTCTTCAACAAAAGCAGACCAAGTATCCAAATAAGGATCTATTTGAAGTTGGCGTCTATATGCCACCTGTTCACATATCAAAAGCATTGTAAGGTCCTCAATCCATTGCCACCTGTTCACATATCAAAAGCATTGTAAGGTCCTCAATCCATTGCATTATAGGAGGTGAGTATTTTTCCTTCCAATTTTGTAATATCAGTCTTTTAGCTTTCAAAAGTGCACAGAGAATCCATTTACACTGACCATTTGTTAACTTCCATGAAGCAGGTAAATAATTTAAAAGAGTGTGTACATCAGTGAATATTAAAGGCTGGTACAACATTTATTTGTGTAATAACCTCCTCCCCAAAAGAAGTAACTGCTGGATATTGCCAAAACATATGTTTAAAAGAAGCATTAGCTGTATTGCACCACCGGCAGTTACCTGAATTGGTCAATCCCTTGTTAAAGAGATGTTGCGATGTACAAAAGACACGAAACAAAAGTTTTTGCTGAATAAAACTCAGCCTAAGATCCGTAGATGTGACAGGTAGATGCAAAAGCAGCGATCCACTGATTAGGCATTTTGTGGTGGTGCCCACAGCAGTTTTGTGGGGGTGCCCACAGAATTATCGGTTCTTGCCTTTAAGGCTTTGCGCTTTAATGTCCCTCATTATTTAGCATCTAGGCTTTCGTGATATGTTCCTGGTAGGAATTTAAGATCGGTGGGCCAGGGATTATTAGCGGTCCCACCGACATGCTCTGCCTTGTCAAGGCTGCGAACCTTTCAAGACCTGAACAGGCTTCCCGTGGACCTCCAATTGGAAGAGGATCTTTCCCGCTTTCGTACGGGATTAAAGACTTATCTTTTTAGTCAGCCAGAATGAGTGGTTGGGCTAATGTGGTGGTTGCTGGAATTCGTTACTGTAAGTGATCGGTGTTGGTTATTTTATTGTATTGTTATGTTTACTGTATATGTTGTATGTCCCGCCCTTTGGTGTAAGGGGTGTTATAAATAAACTACTATTACTACTACTACTACTACTACTACTACTACTACTACTACTATTATTATTATTATTATTATTATTATTATTATTATTATTATCCCCTCAAATTCCCAAATGTGCTCATGGGTCCAAAAAGGTTGGGGACCCCTGGCATACAATCAGAAGGCAAACCTCTGCTTGAACGCCTCCGGCACAGGGGATCCCATCACCTTCCAAGGCAGCCTGCTCCATTGCCAAACAGCTCTTACCATTAGGATGTTTCTCCTAATGTTTAGCCAAAATCTGCTTCCCTGCATTTTCTACCCGTTGGTTCTAGTCTTGCCCTCTGCAGCAACAGAGAAAAAAGCCTACTCTGTCTTTTTCATGATAACTATCATGTCTCCCCTTAGTCTTCTATTCTCCAAGCTAACATACCTTGCTCTTTCAACTGTTCCTCCTAAGACTTCATTTCATAGATTTCATAGATCATAGAGTTGGAAGGAGCCTACAAGGCCATCGAGTCCAACCCCCTGCTCAATGCAGGAAACTAGAGGAGGGGTCTCCCATCCAAGTAATAACCAGGCCTGACCCTGCTTAGCTTTCCACACTCAGACAAGCTGAGCCAGTGTGAGCCACAGGCCTGTTTCCTCATCCTTCACCATCCCGATTGCTCTTCTCTGAACGCACTCCAATTTGTCAATGTCCTGCTTAAAATGTGCCCAGAACTGGACACAGTACTCCAAATGTGGCCGGAGCAGCACAGAATAGAGCAGAATTATTTGCTCTCATTCTCTGGACATTGGGCTTCTGTTAATGCAGCCTAAGATTGCTTTGGCAGCTGCCTTGCACTGCTGACTCGTGTTCAGCTTGTGATCCACTAAAACACCTGGATCCTTTTCATATGCACTGCTGCCAAGCCAGGTCTAACCCATTTTTGAACCTAAATGCAGGACTTCTTCTCTGTTGATTTTCATCTGGCTGGGCTTGGCCCAGTCTTCCAGCCAGTTAAGATCCTTTTGCATCTTGATCTTGTCTTCTATAGTGTTGGCTCTCCCTCCCAGCTTCGTGTCACCTGCAGATTTGATGAGCATCCCCTCTACACCCTCACGCAGGTCATTCATAAAAATGTGGAGCAGCACAGGGCCAAGGATAGAGCCCTGTGCAGCACTCCACTTGAGACCTCCCCCCAGGTTGAGGCAGAGCCATCTTGTCGGCAAGGATATCATGGGAGACTTTTGTCAAAAGCTTTGCTGAAATCATGATATACTGTACTATGTCCATGGCATTCCCATGATCTATTAAGCTACTAACTCATATCAAAATAAATAAGGAAGAACTTCTCCAAGCTTGGTCTATTCTAAAGCTGATCAGTTATGGCTATCTCAGTAGAGCAATGTTCTCCAACCTTGGGTCCCCAGATGTTTTTGGCCTACAACTCCCAGCATGGAGTTTCTACCTATTATTACTATTTATTATAAAGTACCTAAATTTTCTACAGATATTTTAAAAATAAGACAGGCGGCCCTGGCTGCAGGTGCATAACCTAGGAGACGTGGTACAAGAGGAACAAGGAATGGAGGGGGGGAAAGGAAGCAAGCACTGGAGTAGTTGCACCTTCCCTGGCTGAAAGAATGGGCCAGGCTGCCCCCCTCCCTGCCCTAGTGTTCTTTGTGGGAGGCATGGAGTCAGGGCCGGTGCTACCATAAGGCCAACTAGGCAGCTGCCTAGGGCGCAGGGCTAAAGGGGGTGCCAGAAACGCCTTGGGGGAAAAAATACAGCGCTCTCAAGTGGGAAGGGGGGGCGCAGAAGAGGATTGGATAGAAAAATGGGAAGGGAATCTTATTCCTGGAGGGTGTAATTAACAGGGATGTTGAAGAGTCCTTGGTCTCGAGTCACAAGTCGAGTCACGAGTCTTTGGACCCGAGTCTCGAGTCCGAGTCCTTGGTCCAAAATGGTGACTCACAAGTCACGAGTCACTCCCAAAGCTGACTCCACGAGTCCCTATTAAATCAATGGGACATTTTTTCCCAACAAAATAAGGCTACTTCAGATGTGTGGTTTAAATAAATTCTAGGCACAAGTGTGCCTTTTTATTTCAAAGGCTGGGGCATGCTGGGAGTTGTAGGCCAAAAAACATATGGGGACCCAAGGTTGGAGAACACTGCAGTAGAGTGTGGTAGGAAAAGACAGAGGAAGAGATCTTGTCATGTAAGTAAGGATTTTTATCAGGAAGCTCACTTGGAAAAGACACACACTCCAGACTAGAACTGTGGAACATTCCAGATTTGTGGGGAGGGGCAGAGGTGTCACCGTGAGAATACCATGGCAAGGACTGATACCCCTCCACCCTCAGTTCAGCATCAGGATCAGTCTCCAGCACATTTAGACAATTAATCTGGTTACTCCAGATTAAAACTGAAGCAGCTGCTCATCTCTACTCCAGACCCGATGGATTTTATTTATTTATTTATTTATTTATTTATTTATTACATTTATATCCCACCTTTCTTCCATCAGGGAACTCAAGGTGGCTACATGTGGTTCCCAGGTGGTATCCTCTCCAAGCACTGACCAGACCGAGACCTGCTTAGCTTCAGCATCATGGAGGCTGCCTCATGTGCCATGCCTTTGGGCTGTTTGGTTGTCCTTTATTTTATTTCATAAAATAAGAGGGTCTTTTCTGGGGGTGGCAGCCCAGTTATGGGACAGCCTTCTCAGAGAGGTTTGCCCAGTGCCATACCTGTAGTCTTTTCAGTGCCAGGTGAACCAAAGGCCACTGCGAGGCCACACTCCATCATGCCTCCCACAAAGAACACTAGGGCAGGGAGGGGGGCAGCCTGGCCCATTCTTTCAGCCAGGGAAGGTGCAACTACTCCAGTGCTTGCTTCCTTTCCCCCCCTCCATTCCTTGTTCCTCTTGTACCACGTCTCCTAGGTTATGCACCTGCAGCCAGGGCCGCCTGTCTTATTTTTAAAATATCTGTAGAAAATTTAGGTACTTTATAATAAATAGTAATAATAGGTAGAAACTCCATGTTCAGAGGCAGGATATCACACTGAACATTATTTTCCAGGAGGCGGACTGTAGCAGAGGGCCATTGCCTGCATCATTTCATGCTCTGTCAGCTCCTGGAGGCATCTGGCTGACTGCTGTTGGAAACAGGAAGCTGGGCTAGATCCCCCCCCCCCCCGTCTGATCCAGGCGGGGCATCTGCTAGCTATGATAGCCAATTGGTCCATGGTCAAGCACTCTGTATAGGAGTGCCAGTTGCTGGAGACATTTAGCAGTGGCAGAGACTGTTGCCTCCCTGCCCGGCTTATTGGCTTCCTGTGGACACTGTGGGAAAGAGTTTGCTGGAGTGGATGGGCCTTCGGTCTGCTCCAGCAGGATTCTTCTTGTGTCCTTATTGGGAAGAAGATTAATAGCCAGGCAGCTTAAAGGAACCTCCTCATTCAGGGATAATATACAGAAGATGTGGTGGGCCAGCTTTTAGGTTGTTCACTGCTAAAACGTCCAGCAAATGCATGTCTTAAATACATTTGGTTAAAAGAGGTTAAAAGAGCTTTAAAAACTGGCCTTCCACCAGGGAGGGAGGTGTGTGTGCGTGTGTGTGTGCGTGTGTGCGCACGCATGGCGGGTTCTTTCCCTTTTGGCTTGGCATTTTTTGGTAAGAATGAGTCACACTCCCTGGCTTTGTGAATTGGCGCCTGATCCATTGCTTTCCTTACACTGATGTGAACATTTGCGAGGGATGTGGGCAGTGGGGGATGGGAAGGACTTCTCAGGTAGGTCTTGGGCAGGACTGAGACCCCCCCCCCCATGCCCCAGAAGTTTGGCATGGGTGTGTGTGACGTGAAACTGAGAGAATGATGATGAGCATTTGTTCTTTTCTTTATGTGTGTATTAAAAGCTCCCTCCATCCTTATGGAGAAGTCCAGAAATAAAGACTGCTTTCTGTTAAGGGGGCTGGAAGAGTTTCTATTCCTGTGGGTTTGGCAGCATTGCCACAGCTCTTCTTTCTTCCTCCCTCCCTCTCTCTCCCTCCCTTTTTACAAGCATACTGTGCGGACAGCATGTCCCCACGATCCATCTGTGTTCTACTGGCCATGCTCCCCCTTTGCTGCGAGAGGCCCCCTGGATCCCAGGATGCTAGAAAATTTCATGGTGCCTTTTTCACAAACTTTCATAGATCATAGAGTTGGAAGGGGCCTACAAGGCCATCAAGTCCAACCCCCTGCTCAATTCAGGAAACTAGAGGAGGGGTCTCCCATCCAAGTAATAGCCAGGCCTGACCCTGCTTAGCTTTCCACACTCAGATAAGCTGAGCCAGCGTGAGCCACAGGCCATAGACTTAATGTCCATCCGCCTGCATGGATTTACCTGTGTGTCTGCTAGAGACAAAACAAGATGCTTGTACATTCTCCATTTCTAGGCAGAGACTCGGAGGACGGCAGCTCACGCTAATACACTTTGAAGAAGGCGTCTTCCGAAAGCCCAAACAGGGACAGCGCCTGGAAACAGAAAGCGAGGACTGTCCTAGGAAAACAGGGACAATCGGAGCACAGCTCTTATTTGTTATGATTGCCCATCTTTCAGAATAAGGATCCTGCTAAGGCAGCTTCCATGTAATCAAAATACCCAAATCCACTCATAACAATATCAAAACAGAGCAAGTCATCCGGCAGCTGAGTAGGTGGTGCTGTGAGGAGCAGGAGAAGTGGGCAGTCCAGCGGGAGCCGGCTCTGAGCTCTTTTTTGCAGATGCCTTTGGGGATGTGAGAAGAGGCATAATGCAGGGGTGGAGCGCCTGCTCTTTGATGCAGAAAGTCTCCCGTCCAGTCCCTGGATAGGAACACGGTACACATGGGGGCACCCCACCTCTGAGCAGTGAGACATTTCAGGGGTTCCTGCACTTACCCGGGTTTGGTTTCCTTAGCAGATGGGAGAATCATCTCTGCCTCTCGCCTATGCCTTCCTGGGCCATCCTATCAGAATGTTTCTGGCGATCATCACCTGGCGATCATCACCTCTGGTTTTAAGAGGTTTCGTCTCTGGCCATTTACACTGATGGCTTTGACTACAGAAACCTCAAGGGTCAAGAATTTCAGAGTTGGAAAGGCTCCTAAATCTCTTTGCAGTCAGAGGCGCTGGGCTGAAAGGGGCTCGACTAAAAGGTCATTTCAGACCGACCCCAAGCATATAACAGATGCTTCAAAATGGACAGCTCCTACTGCTACCAATAAAAACATTATGCAGCTATTGTGTTCCATCTTGTCCCCCTTAACGGATTTTTTTGTGGAAAGGAAAAAGATGGAAGAGCGGCAGGCCGGGAAACACGGGAGGGTTACAAGTGGAAGACAATGACATCTAGATGACCCCCGCTTGTAACCTTCCATGAATTGAAGCTGGCTGATGGCATGATACAAGCCTCATCTGGGAGCACCCAGAGATCTCAGGTAGCAGCCTGGGAAAGTTCCCCAGGGGGCAGAGGGAGAGGAGAACCACGTGCAGTCAGGGCAGGCAGTTCTGGGCTAGATGGGCCAATGGACCAGCTCAGGATGAGGCCACTTCCTGTGGGTGCTTCCAGATGAGCCATTTATTGCACAACTGCACTGCCTCATTCATTGGGGGGCGGCTTCCATTTTTAGCCCCCCTCTGTTTTCCTACCACGTTTTCTGTCTTCTTTCTTTCCACAAAAATTCTGTTAAAGAGGAAAAGGTGGACTTGCTGCAGAAGGACTTTTGACTGGCAGTGCTAAAAGCTCTCCGTCTGCAAGCCCCGTGTCCTGAAATTTGGGAGCAGCCCACCCGTCCCACCCTCGCCAGCAGATTTCTACCAGGAGACTTCTCATTTCCACAAGCCAGGCTCTGGTTTATTTCAACCTCTTTAATTTGCTTTAATTATTTCAACTTGTTTCCTGCCTGGATCTATCACTCAGACTTGTTTTCTCAGGAAAACAGTACAGATTAAAGCAGCTGCTCTCTCGCCTGGCCCGCCTGGTGGTTCTGCACTCTCCGTGTACAAGATTCATTGCGGAGAGGCTGCAGGCCAGGGTGTCCAGCCCGAAGCCTCTTACCTGGAATGTTCTTTGGCTGACTCACTGTGAAGAATCCAAAATGGGCTGTAATTCCAAGAGGCTTCCAATCCAGATGAAACGGCTTCAAGGGATGTGTTGATACCTGAAAGGTGAAGTCAGGCACTAACAACCTACCACTTTCCTGGGCTGACTTTTCCATCCCATGTTAGGTATTCTTTCTGGCAGGAGCGGGCAAGACTATTACAGGGCTTGCGTAATCAATGATCTCCCTATAGTCATTTGCATGCTATGTGCGGGGGGGGGGGGACGACTGTTGGGACTTGAACTTTGGGAGATCTGTGAGAATGGGTGCCATGTAGTGGTTCGAAAGCATCAGCCGTGAGCCAGGAAGCTTCCGATTCAAATCTTGCCTCAGCCACGTGCTCGCTAGGCAGCCTTAGGGCCAAAAAAGATTGATGCAAACATGATCCACTCCACTCATAGGTCTCTCTTTTTCCACTTAAAGGAAACCACGGGGAGGGGGGGGCGCCCAATTTGTGTTGGGCTTTGGTGCTGACAGAGGTGTGTATCCTGCTGTACCATTTCCCTAACTTCAGTCCATTCCTCCACAAGGTGCCATTAGCTGCAACAGGGAATGGGAGGGAGAGGGAGAGAGAGAGAGAGAGAGAGAGAGAGAGAGAGGTGCATGTATCATGCCTGTGCTTTCCCCATACCTTGTGCCTCATAGCAGATGGGGGGATTTAGGGGATCATGTGGCAAGCCCCCATGCTGTGGCCCTGATCCAATTCACCCCCCACCCCCTAGAGCTGTTTTTAGGGGTACATGATATTGGGATCCAGTCTCCAACGTCACGTCCTATTTGGCCCATTGGCAACCTCTCCACACACACTTGCAATATCAGAAGAACAGTACGGGCTTACTTCACAGGGTTGCTGTAGAATCCCAGTTGTAAGTTTTACTGAGTAATGCATATAAATTACATGACTTCCTCTGCCTCTATTGCCTCCCCATCTCAAATTTCAGATTGTAGACTCTTTGGGGCAGGGCCCTGTCTTTTGGAGCAGAGCGGCTTACTCTGGAAGGTGTAATCATCCTTATCCTCATCCACTGAATACTCCAAATGTTCCATATAAATGCTGCTGCTGCTTCCCACCTGCGTTCAAGTCCCAGTTTGGGCCTGTTTACACATGAATAGTTGTCCTAAGATGACTCTTGAAATCATGTCAGTGGGCAGGTTTGCACATCGCAGTAAGCCACCCTGCGAATAACCAATGTAAGCCGCCTTGGGTTCCTTGCAGGAAAAAAGGCGGGGTATAAATATAATAAATAAATAAATAAATAAATGGTGCACCCGACAGATGATCGGGCTCACTGTGGGTTGCCCCCTCCTTCCCCCCCAACCTCCAGCCGGTATCCAAGGGGACTTGGGGGCTGAAGCCGCCTTGTTTTTCTCCCCACTATGATTGCAAGCCCTTTTGTGCTTGCCAGAGCTTCTTTCCCCTTTCACCACACGTATATGAATATGTCCTTGTCAAAAAACCCTGATTAGTTCTGTCAGTGTATATCTCCCTTTCAGAAAAATGCCCATTGCCCGTGCAAAACCCCATTTTAAAAGGGAGCCTGAGTTTTGACATCTAGGTGTCTAAACTCATTTCCCCCAGAAAAGTTGGTGGGGTGCACTCTTACACTTTCCCAAGCAGCTAGAGTCTCAGGGCAAAGTGCAAAATGTACAGGACCCTGAAGACAGTCGGGGGGGGGGGGAAAGAAAAATGAACTCACCATGAAGGGGGTGTATATCTTGCCACCCCCTCTTCACAAGCAAAGATCCCTTATGCCTTTGCTTTCCCTTGACAGCTCACTTTTTGACAGCTGTCAAGAGAAAGCAAAGTAAAAACAACAACAACAAAAATGGTCTGCCCAGGTTGGGCAGACCATTTGGATCCTCTCTGGGTCAATGTCCATTGTTGGTAACTGCTGCACTTTGACATTGCCCAGCCAAGGCCTTCCATTTTCGCATCCGCGGAACTGCGGAGGCCCACAGTTGAGCAAGTGCGGCTAAAATAATCATATATAGAAAAAGTGTACAAAAATATTTGCGTCCATTGTGGGCGCAATTTTTTTTTTTTTTAAAGGTTGCCAACCACTGACAGCCACTCCAGTGTGCTGCTTGGGCACTTTGAAGGGGCTATCACTGGCTGTCATACCAGACGTTGCAATCTCAAAAACAAAAACAAAAAGTTTAAAGGGGGAGAAAAGCTGCAGTGAGTGAAAACGTTCTCACAGTTGCGGCAGGGCGGGGAGCAGAGAAATCGGTCCTGCCGCAGCGCAGAGTCCCCTGGGACACCTGCAGGAGGGCCGAGGGGGAAGGAGGGGGAGGGAGGGGGTGAGCAATCCACGGCGAGCCCGATCGCCTGTCGGGCGCACTGTGTGTTGTTTGGGCAACAACCCACCCACCTTGGCTTATTGCCAGGGTGGGTCAGCGTGATGTGCAAATGCGCCCACTGTCTCAATTGCTTCCAGGTCTGCGGAGGTAGGGGGAGAGAGAGAGAGACCAAAGACACATGTGAGTGGAAAGAGAGCAAGTGATACTTGACACGATCCGGGACTTTAGGCTGAGGTTATCCTTTTTTTTACAACCTGGGATAAGTAATAGCAACATTGTTCTCTGGTGAGTCAAGTTCACAGTTCCACAGAGAGAAACATGGTGGGCATCTTTTGCCCTGCTGCTGGTGGATTTCACCTCCATCTGTGCCTTATCCCTTCAGCTGAAAACAGACAATAGGTGTCGTCATCCTGTCTCGTGCCCCCCACCCTGAGAGCTGAAGGCATTTTGAAAGAGGGCTGTAGCGCTTGTGTGTGTGCACCCAGTTACCTCTGGTCAAACAGGTTGGGCAGCTTTTCATATTGATTCCAAAACCTTCCAAACCTGTTTGTGCGTAGGCTACAGTGGGACAAAAGTAGTGTGTCTGCATGAGCACTGCAGGAAGCGAAGCTGCTTTTGGACCACTTTCACTGCCCTTGGAAACCTCTAGCCCAGTGTTCTCCCAACCTTGGGTCCCCAGATGTTTTTGGCCTGCAACTCCCAGCATGCCCCAGCCCGCGTAGCTGGCTGGGGCATGCTGGGAGTTGTAGGCCAAAAACATCTGGGGACCCAAGGTTGGAGAACACTGCTCTAGCCTTTGCTGGCCAGTCATAATTGCCCCACCCTGTCGTTAAAAAAGAAAGAAAGGAAACCAGTTCCTCTTAGAATTAGCGAGCACCTGTTATGCATGACACAACGCTAGTTGCCTCTTCCTAATTTTCCTCCTGTCGCTGCATCCCTGCTTAGGCTCCAAATCCTAATAAACCCCACAAAACCTCTATGTCAAAAGCATAGAATAATGCACTGTAGTTATGCAAGAGGATGCACATTAAAGACGTTTGCAGAATTCATTTCAAGTGCACCATTTATTCACGTTATTTCCCCTCCGCCCCGGGAGCTCCTGGCGCCACACACGGGCCGCATCCCATTTTATCCTTAAGAGAGGTAGGCTGGGCTCGTCTCTCTCAGCCTTAGATCACCCGGTGAGCCTCATGGATTATGGGGTGCGTCCAGGTGGGGCTTTTACAGCACCATTTCCCTGATTCATTCACAGAATTTTGTGGGGGGGATCCAGACGGCAATGTCTTCAACTCATAATCCTCCCATGTTTTCCCACTGGTTCTTCCATCTTTTCCCTTACTGCAGATAACCTGTTAAGAAAGAAAAGACAGAATAGCCTTCAAATTGTTAGCGCTAGAATACTAAGAGCTCCCATGATTGAGCAGGTATTTGAACTCAGCCCCGCTAGCCCATAGCAAGGTGGGTAGAAGGCAAGCTGCAGCCCACCGGCCAACTTCTGGTGGACCAGCTGAGCAGAAGATGGGTGAGTCTAAATTTAGACCACTGTGTGTATTCCTTCTCTTCTCCCTCCCCCTCTGCCGTTCCATGCTTTACAACTGCTTCTATGTTCCTGACATGTTAGAGCATCAAAACAAAGCCCTGTTTGCCAGCCCTGATAAAAAAAAAGAAAGAAATACTCTGATCATGTGCGGTTTCACATTTTAAACTCACTTAAATCATAGCACCAGCATGATTCCAAGAATAAAATGGAGCTAATTTCAGCTACTCTGATGCTAAACACATTTACTTGGGAATAAGCACCATTCCCCGCCCAGCTACCCCTGTAAATAAAATGTTTCTGAAAATAAGGAGGAAGGGTGCTCTGGTGAGCAGTGCCAGCCCTCAGGGCCCCTGGCATGCCCATGCTGGCCCGGGGGCTGACAGGGGGCCTCTTTGCCACTGCCCCCATCTCCTGCTGCTCTGGGTGGTCATTTGCCCGCCAAACCTGGGCTGTGGCACCCCGGACTTGGCTCCAAGGTCCAGCCCTCGCTCCACCACTGGGATTCTCGTTGTTCAAACCAAACCAACAGGTCCCGATGATGCAAGACTGCAAGACGGGTCAGGCCAGCTTTGCACTTCCCTGCCTTGACTCTCACTTGAACGGGCACAGAGTGGTACTTTGCTCTCACAAACACAGGTGGCCGCAACTTGTGAGCTGCCCTGGACCTTGTGGCTGCTCTGTTTCAATGTGGTTTCTTTGGGGCAATAGTGGCTGGGCTTCTCAAAGTCGCAATGAGCATGTTAAAGGGGCTGGGAAGGAGCAGAAACTTTCCTGCTCATGGACAATTGGTGACTCATTGTTGCCATGACTGGGAGATATTAGATTACTGGTTGATCAAAGGCCGCGCGTGTGTGTGTCTGTGTGCGCGTGTGCGCATGTGTTGCCATGGCTACCAAGTGAGTCACTCCTACGCTGCTGGGAAACCAGCTGTGGGTTTTCCTTTGTTTTTAATTAAGCTTGGGAGGGATGTTTGGTCTCCTTGTGAGCAGGCAGTTGGAGAGGTCTGGTCTTCCCAGGCAGCAGAATGAGATGGTGGCAAGGAATGTACCACTTTAGATTGCTGAGGGGTGTGTGTGCCACTTTTGAATGCCCTCCCACATGAAAAAAAACAAGGACACTTTCTAGCAAGTAAAAAACAACAACACTCCCTAGGGAGAATGATTTCGAGCCAGCCTGCCCCCTGTTCTGCTAGTTTGTTTCACCCCCAGGGATCCCGCTGCTGCATTTGGTTTTTTGCTTTTTGTTTGCAAAGGTTGTGATCCACAGCCAACTGCAGTCTGGAGTGGTACAGCCCATGTTACCAGCTCATTATGCTGCGTGGCTGCCACTCAGGCCTGAAGTGGAACTCATCCTGCCATTATTTCACAGATGGAACTAAGGATGAGCCTATTATCATACTGCCTGACACACACACACACACACACACACACACACACACACACACACCTGCCCCATTGCAGAGTGTGGCAGCTCTGCAAGAGCCCGTCCCCCTCCAATTTAAGAGCCAGGGGAGTAGTGGTGCTTTTCCAGTGCAGTCCTAAGAATGTTTACTCGGAAGCAAGTCCCTCTGGGTTCAGTGGAGCTTACTCCCCAAAACATGATTGTCCTACAATATACGACCAGCAGTTCAAAATACATTCAAAGTACATACAGCTCAAACTATAGCAGCAGCAGGGTGTGAAATGGCCGGCTGCGCACTGTGCAAGCCTTGCACATCCATGCGTGTGCATTTACCTACATGTGCACCAGAGACCAGACGCAGCCACCCACACACACACCCCACCACCATGCAGGGAAACAATTTCAAGAGATTCCAGCGTGGGAGCTCAGCTCATCCTAACAAAATTTTAAGGTGGCATCTCCCAGGATATCCCTGATAAAGGGATTGTTGGACCTTATGGCAGAAGTAACTAACACTTTGAACACACTTTCTAGAAACTAAGTCCTGCTGAATAGAGTGGGATTTCCAGGTGTGCAAGCGTAGGATTGCACTGAAGAAGGTCTTATCCACCACCTCTTCATTACTGTTGTCTGCCGTGGGTATCCAGACACCTCCATTTTCTGTTTGCTTCAATGCTTCTCAATTCCACATTCAGGCCTGTGCAGGGATGGGGACTCAGACTCCAGGACTCGACTCGTGAGTCGGACTGAGTCCCCACTCTGACTCGAGTCTGACTTGAGTCCCAATATTTTTAATGGGACTCGAGACTCGACTCGGGACTCGAGACCAAGGACTCTTCAACATCCCTGGGCTGTGCCAGAAGGAGTGGAGAGGAGCACGATCGCTGGCGAAGAGCACATGGAAGCGAGGCGCGCCGCTGCTCAGTCACTATAGACGGCTACCAGGAGTGCAGCCTGCCTGGTCTCTTCTTAACCAGTTCCACAGTTTGAATTGTCCAAGACAAAGGCCTCTGCCTGCCTGTTTGGGGTTCCCTGCCTCCTCTGCCTGCCTGGTTATTTTGGGTTTGTCTGCCTGGTCTGTTCTTGCCAAAATCAGTTGCAGAGTTTTGAAATAAAAAGGCACACTTGTGCCTAGAATTTATTTAAGTCACACATCTGAAGTAGCCTTATTTTGTTGGAAAAAAAACAATTGATTTTAATAGGGACTCGTGGAGTCAGCTTTGGGAGTGACTTGTGACTCGTGAGTCACCATTTTGGACCAAGGACTCGGACTCGAGACTTGGGTCCAAAGACTCGTGACTCGAGACCAAGGACTCTTCAACATCCCTGGGCCTGTGTAGAAAGAATGCTTCCTGCAACTCTGGAGAGCCGTTGCTGCCAGTCAGTGTCGACAATACTGGGCTAGATGGACCCAGGGTCTGATTCAGGATATGGTAGCATCCGACGTTCCTAAGAGTGGCAGTGGCGAACATGGTCTCTTTCAGGGATGCTGTTTCACTCACTGGAACCCGCTGAGAAGCTTCCAAGGAACCCCAGAGTTCCCTGGAACACAGTTGGAAAACCATCACCCAATTGTAGATTTGCAAGAGAGTATTCATAGAATCATAGAATAGTAGAGTTGGAAGGGGCCTCTAAGGCCATCGAGTCCAGCCCCCTGCTCAATGCAGGAATCCAAGTCAAAGCATCCCTGACAGATGACTGACCAGCTGCACCTTGAATGCCTCCAGTGTGGGAGAGCCCACGGCCTCCCTAGGTCATTGGTTCCATTGCTGTATTGCTCTAACAGTCAGTTTCCTGATGTCCAGGCGGAATCTGGCTTCCTGTGACTAGAGCCCATGATTCTGTGTCCTGCACTCTGGGATGATCGAGAAGAGATCCTGGCCCTCCTCTGTGTGGCAACCTTTCAAGTACTTGAAGAACGCTATCATATCTCCCCTCAGTCTTCTCTTCTGAAGGCTAAACATGCCCAGTTCCTTCAGTCTCTCCTCACAGGGCTTTGTTTCCAGTCCCCTGATCATCTTTGTTGCCCTCCTCTGAACCCTTTCCAGTTTGTCTTCTTAAAGTGTGGTGCCCAGAACTGGACGCAGTACTCAAGATGAGGCCTAACCAGTGCTGAGCAGAGGGGAACTAGTACTTCCCGCGATTTGGAAGCTATACTTCTATTAATGCGGCCCAAAAGAGCATTTGCCTTTTTTGCAGCCACATCACATTGGTGGCTCATATTTAGCTTGTGATCTACAACAATTTCAAGATATTTCTCGCTATTCTTCATAGTACTAGAGTTGAACATATGACGCTGCTTTATTCAACGTCAGGTCATTGGTCCATCTCGCCTAGGACTGTCTACTCTGACAAGCACAGCTCTCCAGAATCTCAGGCAGAGAAGGGTCCCTTCCCATCTCCTACCTGATCCCTTTAGCTACAAATCCTGGGGATTGAACCCGGGATCTTCTGCATTCTTTGGGTTTCTTAGTTGCACCACTTAAACAGATGTGGGAAACTTTTTTTTTTTTTTTTAATTATTTGTAGTGTAGACAGGCTTTCTGTGGTCTAGAAACCAAGGAATATTGATTGTGCTGATGTTTTCAGGAAGTGAGTCTGAGAAACGGAGGCAAATAGTGGTGACAAAAGATGAAGTTTTCTACCTTATTGACTGAAATCACTGGGCCCAAATGGTTCTCAAAGAACTCAAATGTGAACTTGCAGATCTTCTAACTAAAATATGTAACATGTCCCTAAGATCAGCCTCTGTACCAGAGAACTAGAGAATGGCCAATGTAATGCCATTTTTTAAAATAGAGATCCAGGAAATTATAGGCCACTTAGTTTAATGTCTGTTCTGGGTAAATTGGTTGAAAGTATTATTAATGATAAAATTAGTCAGCATATAGAAGGACAAGCCCTGCTGAAAAAGAACTAGCATGGCTTCCACAAAGGTATGTCCTGTCTCACTAACCTTTTAGAGTTCTTTGAGAGTGTCAATAAAGATGTGGACAGGGGTGATCCAGTAGACATTGTTTACTTGGGCTTCCAAAAGGCTTTGATAAAGTCCCTCACCAAAGACTCCTGAGCAAACTTAGCAGTCATGGAATAAGAGGGGAGATCCTCTTATGGATCAGTAACTGGTTAAAGAACAGAAAGCAGAGAGTAGGAATAATGGTAAATTCTCCCAATGGAGGGATGTAAACAGTGGAGTCTCACAGGAATCTGTATTGGGACCAATGCTTTTCAACTTATTCATAAATGATCTGGAATTAGGACTGAGCAGTGAAGTGGCCAAGTTTGCTGATGACACCAAATTATTTAGGGTGGTTAAAACAAAAAAGAATTGTGAGGAGCTCCAAAAGGATCTCTCCAACCTGGGAGAATGGGCATCAAAATGGCAACTGCGGTTCAATGTAAGCAAGTGTAAAGTGATGCACGTTGGGGTGAAAAATCCCAGCTTCACGTATATACTGATGGGATCTGACCAAGAAAGAGATCCTGGGGTTGTGGTGGACAGCTCAATGAAAATGTCGACCCAGTGTGCAGCTGCTGTGAAAAAGGCAAACTCCATGTTAGGCATAACTAGGAAAGGAATTGAACATAAAACTGGCAATATCATACTGCCCTTATACAAATCTATGGTGCAATCACACTTAGAATACTGTGTACTCCGTACCTTAGAATACTGGTCTCCGTACCTAAAAAAAGGATACTGTAGAGTTGGGAAAAGGGTAGAAAAGGGCAACTAAAATGATCAAGGGGCTGGAGCAACTCCCCTGCGAGGAAAATTACAACATCTGGGACTGTTTAGCTTAGAAAAGAGGCAAGAAACGGGAGACATGGTAGAGGTATACAAAAGTATGCCTGGTGTGGAGAAAGTGGATAGGGAGACATTTTTCTCCCTCTCTCATAATACTAGAACCCAAAGGGGTCATCCCATGAAGCTGATTGGTGGGAGATTCTGGACAGATAAAAAGGAGTGGGATAGCGGGACAGGGTGCTTTTGAAAGTTGGCAGATCAGAGTTCCAAACACAAAAGGGTTAGAGGGGCCTTCGTTTCTGAAACAAATCAGCAGCCACATACTTAAACCCAGGTGCTAATATTAAGAACATCAGAAGAGCCATGCTGGATCAGAGCCAGGGTCCATCTGGTCCAGCATTCTGTCCACACAGTGGCCAACCAGCTGCCCACAGGAAACCCACAAGCAGGACCCGCCCATGTTCCCCAGCAATTGGTGTACACAGGCATACTGCCTCTGATCCTGGAGGTAGCATAGAGCCATCAGGACTAGTAGCCATTGATGGCCTTCTCCTCCCTGAATTTGTCCAATCCCCTTTTAAAGCCGTCCAAACTGGTGGCCATCACTACATTTTGTGGAAGTGATTTCCATAGTTTAACTATGCACTGTGTGAAGAAGCAGAGTGGGATAGCGGGACACTTTCTAACAAGGGTGTTTACATAGGAGGCTGCCTTATACTGAGTCAGACCCTTAGTCCATTTAGCCCAGTGTTGTCGACACTCACTGGCCTTCCAGGGTTACAGGCAGGAGTCACTCCTAGTCTTAAGTGGAGATGCTGCTGGGGTTGAACTCAAATTCAGAACCTTCTGCATGCAACATGTGTGCTCTCGGTCAATGTCACTCAGCCACAGCCCCTCCTTGTCAAATTGCAGTTGTGCACCCTGACCCCAGCAGAGGGTTCAAAACAGGGCATGGCATGCCTCCCAGGCAAAGGCATACCGGCAGCATCCATTTATATCAATTTATCATGATTTACCCCTCCTCCCTCCAAAATGAAAAAGGAAAAGGAAAGAATCCCGGAAATTGTAGTTTGGCGAGAATGCTAGGCCTTCGTCACCAACTCCCACTCCTTCACAGAAACACAGTTCCTAGGGGTCCTGGAGGGACTAGAGCAGGAGTCACTATTAAATCAACTTAATAGCCTTCTCTTCTGGGGGCTTAACAGAAGCCAGAGATTTTAGGGGCCTGGGGCAAGTTTGATATTGGGGGCCTTGCTGCTGTCCCCTACAAAGACCCATACATGTGTGGTAGGGCCAGGGCAGAGGGATAATGGCATACTCTCTAATTGCCCTGAATTTGCCGGGACAGTCCTGCCCAGACACATACACACACACACACACACACACTCGCTTGCTTGCTCGCCCGGCTGCCTCTGACTAGGCCCCCAGGGTAAGTAAGACCCATTGAAGACATTTGTACCTACTCCTGAGTAACTGTGCATAGGATTGCACTGTTTGTTTCAACTTAATTCAAGTTAGTTAAATTCTGTAAGATTATTCCAGTTTTAAACTGGGGCTTTTCCACAATAACAAACAACAACAAAGCTGTTCAGCCCCTGAAAGTTCTCCTTGTGCCTAAAAACCAGAGCTCAGTAGAGGTGTTGGAGCAAAACACTGAAGGGGATCAAAACCCCAATGTGTCTTTTTGTATTTTCCCCCACCCAAAAGCTCCCCCTCTTCCGCATCGCCTTTTCTTCTCCTTCTCCAACTGCCCTGTAAATGCCGGGACCAGTCCTGACAATTTTAAAACAAAAAGAAAGAGATTGCCCTGCAAGCACTGACCCCCCCCCCCCGAAAAACACCAGATATCAACAATTAAGGGTTTAAGTAAGGTAAAAAATATTACAAAAGCCACTAATAAAATATTATAAAATAATATACAATATAATAATGTAATACAGTAATACCTTGGATTGCAAGCATAATTCGTTCCGGAAACGTGCTTGTAATCCAAAGCACTTGTGTATCAAAGCGAAATTCCCCATAAGAAATTTGTACACATATTTTTAATTTAAGCTGCAATAAAGAAATATGATAGTGTAAAGTATTCATTTTTCTTGACCGTACTACAGTACTTGTATTGCAAGACGTTGCTTGTTTATCAAGTTAAAATTTATTTTAAAAATTGTCTTGCAGACCAAGTTACTTGCAATCCAAGGTTTTACTGTAATTATAATATAAGATTGTGTGTGTTTCCTCTAATAACTTTTGTACTTGACCATGCTCTTTGGTTGCCTGGCCATACCCTTGACCACACCCTCATGTTGCCTGGCCACGCCCTCTTGATCACACCTTCATGTTGTTTAACCATTCCTCTTACAAATTCACATGTGTGTCCCTATTTTCATCTGTGAAATGTTGGAGGGTATGCGATGGTATGCCACGGGGACTGAAGCAGCCCTCCTTGACTTGCAGGAGCTTGGGGCAAATTTCCCCAGTTGCTCCACCCCCCCTGCCATCCTGGGAGAGCCTTAAAGCTTCACCCCTCAAATGCCAGAATTACCGTACATCTGAGAACGTAAGGACAGGAGGCAGTCAAGAGCACCTTAAAGACACCCCCCCCCCCGAAGATGGCCAGAACAAAGCAGGAGCACAGTGACAGGAAGAAGAAAAAGAGAGAGGGAAAGTTTCAAGACTTCATAATGTCAGAGTTATACTTCTAAAAGTACACTATAGCTATATGACACAAATGTGAAGAAAACTGGGATAATGGAAGATAATACACTTCTAATGTTCTCTTTGAAGAACGAAATAAAAATATCTTCTTGTAACTTTTTTAAAGCAATTCTTAAATGTTAACATATATGCAGGGAACAAAAGCTGAATTAAAAGCAGAACATATAAGGCAGAAACAACCTGTGGCAATGTTCTAATGTAAGTGTGAAGGATCACTAACAGGATCTTTTGCGTGAGTTCGGCGCTTAACGGGTTAATCGGCACTGAATTACAGCCCGTCCGAGCGCTAGCGACCACTTGCGAGGCTTTCACACACAAGAGGGAACTGCAGCCTTTTAAATGACCAAATAAGGCTTTTATTTGTTTATACAATAACACAGAACGGAACTAACAGCTCTTCAGGAATACTATACTGTCAACACAACTTTAGTTGACCTCCGCCTTACTCAATGAACAGGCTCTCAGACTAGCGGACTGAATCTAGTCAATTACTTCAGACTAAAGACTATACGCCTAGTCAGTTTCAGCCTGGCTCTGGGTCGGCGATCTGTGGATGAGAATGGCGTACTGGGACTGCTTGGTTTGAAGTGGATCTGGCTCTGAAGTACCTGTGGTTCTCAACAACCCTCTACCGGAAGGGAGAGGGGTTTTCTACTCTGGAGTTCTCGCTCTCCCCGCCCTCTAGGTTAGGTGGGGGCTTATGCCTGCCCCTTCGTTTTAGGTGGGCTTATTCTTGCCTGGGAAGAAGGTGACGTACTGGTACTTTGCAGCTCTTTGAGACTGCCCTGATAGTTTGATGGTCCTTGATGGTCCTTCCTGGACTTTTGTGGATCTCCACCGAGACCCTCCTTTGTTGGGGTTGACGACCTGTCTGGTTGCTTCTCCGGTGATCTCATCCCTCCTCCCTCGCCCCCTCCCTTAGGGGGAAATTGTGTGTGTGTGAGTGCAGACTTGTGTTTGGGCTTTCTCCACACCCTCCCATTTGGAGAAAGATGGCATTGGGGTCCACCACCCCAATCCCCATCTAACTGTCTCTTACTGAGAAAGCCTGGGACAACCCATCTGCTACGATGTTGTCCTTACCTTTGATGTGCTCTACTGAAAAATCAAAATCTTGCAGGGCTAAACTCTACCGCAACAGCTTCTGGTTGGACCCCTTCACCCTATCCAGCCAGCACAAGGGGGAATGGTCGGTTTGTAACAGGAACTGGCGGCTCTACAGATAGGGGCGAAGCTTGGTCACTGCCCATACTATCGCCAGGCATTCTTTCTCGACAGTGGCCAAGTTCCGCTCCCTAGGCAAAAGTTTTTTGCTTAAAAAGGCGACAGGGCACAGCCTTTGCCCTGGCCGCTCTTGCAGTAGGACGGCCCCCATCCCTGCTTCTGAGGCATCTGTCTGCAGGACAAAAGGGGCTTTGAAATCTGGTGCTTGCAGCACTGGGGCTGCCATCAAGCAGGCTTTCAATCCTTCGAACGCTGCTTGGCAAGCGGCGGACCACTGGACTTTAACGGGTTGCCGCTTCTTGCACAGATCTGTCAGGGGGGCAGCTAGCTGGCTAAAATGGGGCATAAACTTACGATAATAGCCAGCCAGCCCTAAAAAAGCCTGAACTTGTTTCTTTGTCTGGGGTTGGGGCCAGGTGCGAACCGACTCTATCTTGGCTTCTAGGGGTTTGACACTACCTCCCCCCACCTTATGCCTAAGGTACTCCACCTCCCCCCGCCCGACCTGACACTTTTTTGCCTTCACAGTTAGCCTGGTGTCTCGAATCCTCTCAAATACCTGGCGGACATGCTGCAAGTGTTGCTCCCAGGTGGAGCTAAAAATGGCTATATCGTCAAGATATGCACAGGCGAACTCCCCCAGCCCATTCAGCATCCCATTCACTAGCCTCTGGAAGGTAGCCGGACCGTTCCGGACACCGAAGGGAAGGGTGGTGAACTGAAACAACCCCAGGTGGGTCACGAACGCGGACTTCAAGGCAGCATCCGAATCAAGCGGGACCTGCCAGTAACCTTTCGTCAGGTCCAGGGTAGTGATGTACTTAGCCCCCCCCAGTCGTTCCAACAGCACATCCATGTTGGGGATGGGGTATGGGTCAGGGACAGTTACTTTGTTTATCTTTCGGTAATCTACGCAGAATCGGACCCCCCCATCTTTCTTGGCCACTAACACTATAGGGGAGGACCAGGGGCTTGAGCTGGGAACAATGACTCCAAGGTCCAGCATGGCCTGGACCTCTTTGGCGATGACCTGGGCATGGGGCCCCACCGCCCGGTAGGGTAGGGACTGTATAGGGGGGCTGTTCCCTGTGTCAATGGTGTGTTGTGTGAGTGTGGTGCATCCCGGACGGTTGGAGAACATAGGCTGAAAGTCCTCCAAGACCTGGATAATCTGCTGCTGTTGCGGTTCCGACAGGGAGGGGGCCAGGTGGATCTCATCCATTCCTCCCCCTTCCCCCCATTCGGCCAACAAATCTCTGTCTGAGGTTCCCTGTTCCACACATTCTTGCACTCTTCTCACCTTCGTCCCCCGTTCTACATACAATTTTAACATATTTACATGAAATATTTTTTGCCTCCCCGGCTGTCCAGGGAAAGCCACTTGATAGTTCACCTCCCCCGACTTTCTAATCACAGTCCCTGGACCCTCCCATTTCAAGCATAATTTGTCTGTTTTTTGGGGACGCAGTACCAACACCTGGTCTCTCACTTCAAAAGTCCATGGCACAGCCGTCTGGTTGTACCACGCGCTCTGCCGCTGTTGTGCCGCTCTGAGATGCTGTTGTGCCGTCTCTCGCACCTCCCGAAGGACAGTTTGGAGGTGCTGCATGAAAGTATGCACAGGCATGGACGATTCTGCGGCAACCCCCTCCCATTCCGCCCGTAGCAGAGCCAAAGGTCTCCTGAGCTCCCTTCCAAACATCAGTTCGTTGGGGGAGAATCCCAGGCTCTCTTGGGGGGAGTCTCGGTAGGCGAACAACAGGTAGGGGAGAGCTTGATCCCAAGCATAAGCCCTGATCATTTTTTCAAGAGTCTGATTGAAACGTTCCACCAGCCCATTGGTCTCGTGATGATATGGCACCGAAGTCAGATGCTCCACACCACCCAGTTCCCACATTTTTTAAAACAGTTTGGACACGAATCCCGTGCCGCAGTCTGAAACCACCGTGTGGGGCATTCTTAGGCGGGCGAAAAGAGAGAGGAGAGTCTTAGCCAGGCTGGTGGCGGAGATGGAGGCTAGAGCAAAAGCCTCGGCATAGCGAGTGGCAAAGTCAACAACAGTCAGTATAAACTTCTTCTCCGTCTTGGTGGGGGGATTCAAGGGTCTCACGATATCTAACCCTATCCTTTCAAAAGGGGTGCCCACAATGGGTAGGGGTTGAAGGGGGGCTTTCGGATGGTCCCGGTTATGCCCCACCGCTGGCAGACATCGCAGGACCGGCAGTACTCTCGTACTTCATTCACCACCATGGGCCAATAAAACCCCTCTGTCACTCTGGCTAATGTCTGTTTCTGTCCCAAGTGACCTCCCCACGCTACATCGTGGGCCAACTGCAGCACAGCCTGGCGGTACCTTTCTAGCACAACTAATTGTCTTTTCTTTGGTTGGGGACCCGGCTCTGTCTTTGGGCAGAATTCTCGGTAAAGGGCTCTTGCCTCCCACAAGAACTGTTCTGACTGGTCTCTTGCCCCGGACACTTGACCGGCCCGGTCCCGGCATCTTTGGAGGGATGGGTCGCGCTGCTGCTCCTTCTGGAACACCTTTTGAGCCCCAAAATCTCTGGCCATTGGCGCGAACCCCCCTTGGTCCTCCTCCCGCACCGAAGCCGAGGGGAGCGGCGGAGAACCGCTGGCTGCCGGGGTCACCTTACCGCGACCTGTACGGGGGACCGGGGAACTGGGAGGCTGCGGGGCAGGGGCTTGCTTGGCTTGACGTCGTGTCACCACCCCCACCTTGACTTGGGCAGCCCGGAACGCAATGTCGTTCCCAATGATGATTCTCTGTTCTTGTTGTCCATGTACTATAACATCCACCTCCCCTTCCCATCCCTTGTACTTGACCCAGACCCGGGCGAGGGGAACAGCTATGTTGGGGGAGTTATAGGGCTTTATGGCGCAGGTGCGTCCCTTTAACAGCTGTCTCTTCTTTACCTTACTCTGAGGTAAAGCAGTTATGTCTGCCCCGGTGTCCCTATACCCCACATGGGAAACATTGTTCACAGAGATGGACTCACAGAATTTGTTCTGGCTCCAACGCAGCTGCTCTGGCGAGGCAATGCGCATCAGGGATGCCTGCGAGATGGCCCCAAGGGAATGCTGTCCTCCGCTCCTCAGGGACCGCGCCGCCTCCTCGATTTCTTCCTCCAGGGACGAGCTGGACTGCTGATCTTCCTCATGCTCCTCCGGTTCGCGGAACTCTGGAGCGAGCATCCTTCCCACCTTGCCCGGGGATGCCTTGGAGTTTCGGTTCTTCGCGAGGAGCTTGGGGCAACTCCTCTTGAGGTGCCCCGGTTCTTTGCAATAAAAACAGCCACTGGCGCTGGGGCTTTCTTTGGGTTTGCTTGGGGCCCCCTCCCGAGGTTTGGGGTTGCCTTTCTCTGCGTTCCTTTTAGCCCCGCCACGATTGAGGTGGCCCCCCTTTGTTCCTTTGGGCTGCCGATATAGTCCCATTTGGTCGGCCAGCTTGCCCATTTCCCGACAGTTTGGGGGGTCTCGATCCTTTACCGCCGTAGCCAAGTCCTCCGGAATAGTGGCACAAAATTGCTCTTGAATCATGAGTTCTCGCACCTCCGCCAAAGTGGTTTTCTCGGTGGCCCCGATCCATGCGTCCCAAACCTGCCCCAGGTGCGCCATCTAGGAGGCATACGTGTCCCCTGGGGTAGGCTGTCCGTAACGAAATTTACGGCGACAATGTTTGGCTGTGAGGGCAAACCTTTCCCTTACAGCCTCTTTGAATGCCCCATAGTCTAAGGGGGCAGTTTGGGTGTGAATGCCCAGAAGATCAGCCAGCTCCTCGCGGACCTGAGTCTTTAAGGCAGACATTCTTAAATTGTCCGGCACTTTCTGCTCTAGGCAGGCAGCCTCGAACAGGGTGAAAAAGATCAACACATCCTGCCCGGACTGGTAGGTGGGGAATTGCTTCCTATCCCATTTAGGGGTCAGGGTGTTCCCACTCTGGGGTGTAGGGGGTCCCCCTTGTCCGGCACCCACGGTTAGCCTGGCCAACTCCAGCTGCATCTGCAGCGCCGCTTGCTGATGCTGGACCATTTCCTCTTGATGCCGCATCAACTCTCTGGTCTGCTGCCAATTAAGTTGGGGAAAGAGGGCATCTAACCCTCCTCCCCCCATGGCTCCACCAGCAACCCTTCCGTCGAGGTCCTCTTCCAACTCGGGGTCCCTCCTCTCACTTCTCCTGACACTACTTGTAAGGCTGGGGCTACCCCACTGCTTGGGTTCCTGCCCTACCAGCACAGAGGAGGGGGCTCCCCCCCTTCCTGTCTTGCAGTCTTCGGTCGCACTACCCACTCCATTGTGGAGATCTGGCTCCCTTCTCTGATTGGGGTCTCTGGGCTGCTCCCTAGCTCTAGCTGTTCCTGGCTCAGGCTATTCATTTCTTTGGTCTGAGTGCTTTCCAGCAAGCCGCTAGCCTGCCCTAGACCCTGTTAGTTCCGACTGTTAAATGTGGTTTCCAATTATCCCACCGCTACAACCATGTGAAGGATCACCAACAGGATCTTTTGCGTGAGTTCGGCGCTTAACGGGTTAATCGGCACTGAATTACAGCCCGTCCGAGTGCTAGCGACCACCCGCGAGACTTTCGCACACAAGAGGGAACCGCAGTCCTTTAAATGACCAAATAAGGCTTTTATTTGTTTATACAATAACACAGAACGGAACTAACAGCTCTTCAGGAATACTATACTGTCAACACAACCTTAGTTGACCCCCGCCTTACCCAATGAACAGGGTCTCAGACTAGCGGACTGAATCTAGTCAATTACCGGTACCTCAGACCAAAGACTATACGCCTAGTCAGTTTCAGCCTGGCTCCGGGTCGGCGATCCGTGGATGAGAATGGCGTACTCGGACTGCTTGGTTTGAAGTGGATCTGGCCCCGAAGTACCCGTGGTTCCCAACAACCCTCTTCCGGAAGGGAGAGGGGTTTTCTACCCCGGAGTTCCCGCTCTCCCCGCCCTCTAGGTCAGGTGGGGGCTTATGCCTGCCCCTTCGTTTTAGGTGGGCTTATTCCTGCCCGGGAAGAAGGTGACTTACTGGTACTTTGCAGCTCTTTGAGACTGCCCTGATAGTTTGATGGTCCTTGATGGTCCTTCCTGGACTTTTGTGGATCTCCACCGAGACCCTCCTTTGTTGGGGTTGAGGACCTGTCTGGTTGCTTCTCCAGTGATCTCATCCCTCCTCCCTCGCCCCCTCCCTTAGGAGGAAATTGTGTGTGTGTGAGTGCAGACTTGTGTTTGGGCTTTCTCCACAGTAAGGCTCAAGCTGTAGCCTAAAAAAAATATCTCAGTTATCCACAGAAGTGTGTCCAAATGTTAACAATAAAACCAAATGCAGGCACATGTATGAAAAAATAAAATAACCATTTTATGTGGCAGCTTTCAACCTGGTGCAGCAGCCACTGTCACAACTCATTACAAAGATGCATCCAGCACAAAACCTTGTACATAAACCAAATCCAGTTACTTCTGTGCTTCTAGTGTCCCCATTTTCAGTTCAGATCCTTTTAATATTTCAAATGCCCTTGAGAAAGATCACTCTTAAACACATCAAGCCTTTATTTATTCAATTACCGGTAACAAAAACCTAACATGTTGTGTTAAGGACTTTCTATATTCACTCCATCTGCAAAATGCCAGGATATTGCTGGTATTAAGGGCCACACCCTTAACAGACACGTTATTTAGGCAAGATGCATATGGCATGGTCTCCTATGCTGCGGCTAATTCCAGTGTCGCCACGACCTTGCAGCTGGATGGCTGCCAGCAGCAGAGTGGTGGGCCAAAGTCCCAGGTTTGTCTGTTCGCTGGAATAGACACATGGAGCTCTGTCTCTTAACAGCTGTGCAACAGGCAGAAACACAGTCGGTGGAGTTTCCCCAGCAATTGGAGATGGAAACTGCACCGCTGAACTTCTGGCTGTCATGCAGCTGGAGTACAGGCAAAATATCCACAGGGGCTGTTTCCATCCTCATATGCTAGGTGAAGTTGCACTATTGAATTTCTGCCTGTCAGGCACCTGCTAAGAGCCCTGGGACCCTTACAAGGAATTCAGCAGCCCCTTCCTTTTAGGGGGTAGAAGGTTGGAGGAGGGGGAAAAGCCAGCCAAAGAGCAGTGTGGAGGCCTGGCAGTCCTGAGGTGAAATGAAGGCGGAGGCAGGAGTGCTGTAATACTCTTCCTGCTCAGGAGCGAACGCCTGTGTTGGAACAGGCCCAAAAGGGACTCGGAAGAGACAGGAGTTAAACCACTCAAGTGCAACAGTTGCCCTTTATTTTCAATCAAGACAGTGGCCTTGAGTGCCTTTTTTTTTTTTTTTTTTTGTGTGTGGAAAGGTGATATATCAATCAATCAAATACATAATTAAATTTCTCCTTCCCTGGGTGGGGCATGATTTCAGATTGCACCAGCCCTGACAGAAGCCCTTCTCAGCTGTTCCCAGGCCTAAACTCGAAGTCCCATTATTTTCAACTCATTTCTCCTTCCCTGTGGACCTTTTCCCTTGCACCTGGAGTTTCCCTCCTCTTTCTCTGTCAGCCAAGGAGGACAGACAGAATCCCTTTGAATTACAGCAAGGGGGGATTGCCACGGTCTGATAGACCAAAGATGGCGCATTTAAGAAAGAAACCTGAAATGTAGGACTAAGTTGTTCCAGCTGTACAGTCTGTCCACTTTCAGATGTTGCTGCTGTTTTCTGCATGTATGTTAACATTTAAGAACTGCTTTAAAAAAAAAAAAGTTGTAAGAAGATATTTTTTATTATTTCGTTCTTTTCTTTTACAGTAAGAGAATATTACATCCTTCCTAGTGCCGCAAAGCTATAAAGGAACGTTTCTTGGCTATGGCCCTCTTTTTGCTATCGAGATGGGGGGAACTAGGTGAGTCTTCCGTCCAGGCAATGCATCTCTGTTGTTGACTTTGTAGGGCCAGGGAGGGAGTTAGTAAAAAGTGGTGTTTCTCAAAAACATCTGCATGCGGGCCACTCCTCTAAACTTATTCTACTGCCCGCCTCCCCAGCTCAGCACCAACCATCTTCCCCCACAGGAGGCTGTGCAAAGATCCTGGCATGCAGTTGGATGCAAAGACCAGTGGGTGGGGACGCTAATCCAGCACTGATATTAGAGGGGTGTGAAGGGACAGATTGGTCTTCCATTTTTGTACTTCCTTTGGGTTTTCCATATTATGGACTTAAATGTTTGAGGGGTGGGGTGGTGGTCAGTTTCAGCCAAAAGGTCAAAAGATTATAGGTGTCCGGATGTCTGCTCAGGAAGCCAAAGGTTTGCAGGAAGCTCAGCTGTAGGTCAGAGGAAGAATCTAGAAAAGGACATTCAGGGCAAAGGTGAACAAGAAACTACCCTCCCGCTTGGTTGGGGTTGGGGAGGGAAGATAACTAATTTAGGGTGCAATCCTATGCATGTTTAGACAGAGAAGTCCTACAACTCCCAGCATTTCCTGGGAGTTCTAGGACTTTTTCTGTCTAAACATGCATAGGATTGTGCCCTTAGATAAGGCAGAAGCAGAGAAAGAGAGTGAGAAGAAACCCAGAGCCCTAGAGGAAAGAAAGGGTCAAAGCTGTGCTGGACATGACAGTAAGATAAGGGACATGGATAAAATAGGGACACAGTCTAGTAAGGTTAGCTGGATCTGTTTATCCCTGGTTGTTTTATTACCCTGTCACTCATGTGGGGTTTTTTTGTGTTGTGAGTGTATCTATTCAGATTTAAAAACTTTCCCCTTTGAACATTTTACTTCAGTAAAATTGTAAACTTTGTTTGAAACCTTGTGGTCCTTTTTCTTTTTGGGCCACCCACTGCACGTCTAGTAGCCAACTCTCACACTACGTAAAGGAGATACCTGAGACCCAGAGAGTTTTAGGGCTGGTTTGGTGGAGGCAGCTAGAGGGGGAGAAAAATATTTGCTGGTGGCAGCAAAAAGGCCACAGGAAGGGAAGGACAAAAAAGGAGTGGGCACTCACTACTTCGCCTGTCCACCCTTCCATTCATGGAACAGGGCGTTGCTGGTCCATGACTGAGGGAATAGAAGAGGACATCGCTGACCCCACACCCTAAAGCCCACACGTGGGGAAATGTGCTAGGACAAAGCTGTAGGTCTTTATGGACCATGTTGGGGCAACGGTCACCTCCACACAATCTTCTGTGGCTCAGTGAGCCTCTTCTGCTACAGAACGTTCAACTCATCCACGTGCTTTGGCTGTTGAATGGAGGAAGGATCCACTCGGCAACTGCTCTCCCCCTGTGCCTCCCATTCAGAGGGTCCCATGTCCTCCCCAGAGGGTGCTCCACAGGCACAGAACTGTGGTCGAAACAGGGCTGTAGCCATGGCGCCTGGCCCTATCCGACACATGCCAAGCTCCTCCTTGGATTTTTAACAACAGCAACAACAACACATGCTATAGCCCTTTTGCATTTAAAATAAAGATAAAAAAGGAAAATTGTGCAGGTAGGATTCTGTCCAATTGCTCTCTCATCCATAGCTCCCATAATGGGAGTTGTAGTCCAACACACCTGGAGGGCACCAGATTGGGGAAGGCTTTTCCAATCTTATCAAATAAATGTAGGCAGATCAGGCTACCTCTATTTCTGTTTTGTCTGTTCTGCAAAGACGCTCTGCCTGTTTAGCGTTCCTCACCACAAAACTCCTGGTTATAGGTCTGGATCAAATCCTTGTTCTTATCCCCATGGATTCACATCAGCTTTGGTTTCATGCTCCCCAGCCAGAAAAAAAAGGAGATGTACATCTACTTGCAACTCATTTGTGAGATGAGACTGCTAGCTAAGGGAAGCCTCGAAGCCGCGCTGGCATAGCGTGTTGTCCGAACTCAGGATGGTGTTGTCAGGGTGGCTTAAGATTGGCTTACAAGCCACCCTGACAAGCCATGGCTTGTTGTAGGGTCTGTTTGCCCCATGGTGGCTTGCTGTGTCATCCGAACCTGGATGACACGATCCACTGGGGAGCAAGCCAAACCTCTAAAGAGCCACCTGGCAAGAGTGGCAAAAAAGGCTTGCTACTCTGGCCCAGCGGCTCAGGTGAGCGCTAATGACACCCGCTGCAAAGTGCCCAAATGGCTCTTCCGAATGGCTCTCAAAGGCTCCCCGTGCTGCTGCTGCTGCTGCTGCTGCTGCCGCCAGCCAAAAGAGCTAGTGGCCACAGGGCAAGCTGCGCTCTGATTGGCCTCCTCTAGAGGAGGCGGAGCAGTGTGTGGCTTGTTCACACCCTGCCTGGCAGCCCCTCTCTG
The DNA here is from genome assembly GCA_021292165.1 of Shinisaurus crocodilurus. Taxonomy (NCBI): domain Eukaryota; kingdom Metazoa; phylum Chordata; class Lepidosauria; order Squamata; family Shinisauridae; genus Shinisaurus; species Shinisaurus crocodilurus. Next base: position 25,812,083 of record CM037882.1, read on the forward strand.
CTGGGATCAGCAGCTGCCAGCTCTGTCCCTGCCGTTCCTGCCTGCCGTTTCGGGCCAGCAGTGCCAGTGGGGAAGAGACTTCCACCTCTGCCCGGCGAGCCCTTTCAGCTGGGCATGGTGGCAGACATTGCTTCAGCCTACTTGTGAATAGGCTGAAGCGATGGCTGCTCCCCTGTCCCCCCACCAGCAGGGAGGAGGGGAAACCTTGCTGCTCCTGTGGAGTCCCCTGGGATACCTGTGGGAGGACCGAGGGGGGAGGAGGAGACACCCTATGTGCCCAATCATCTGTTGGGCACATGAGGGGTTGGGTGGTTATAAGTCACACTGCATAGCTTTCCACACAGTGTGGCTTATTGTGTTGTGCAAACCTTCCCACTGTCTCCTCCCGTATGTACCTGCTCAGACCCTGAGGTCGTCTTTGGAGGCCCTCCCCCAGTTGTCTCCACCGAAGGAAGTTAGGTAGGTGGCTACAAGAGAGAGGGCCTTCTCAGTTGTGGCACCCTTCTGTTTATAGAATGCCCTCCTCAAGGAGGCTTACCTGGCACCTACACTGTTAACTTTTCGGCACCAAATACTGTACTTTTCTTCCAGGAATCTTAGATTTTATGACTGTTTTTATTTTGTGTGTGTGTGTGTATTATCCCCCCCCCCCCCCGGTGTTGTAGTTTTTTGTATTGCTTGATGGAAGCCATCCAGAGAACTTTTGTTGCTGGGTGGTTTAAAAATAAATCAGCTTTCCTTAAGTGCTTCCATCCTGGGAACGTGGGCCCTGGAGCTTGGAAGTAAGGGTTTGGTTGGTGTGTTGTGGCTGCAAGCAAAGGAAGGCTGGAAGCCCAAATGTCCTTTTGTATTGGGGTTGGCTCCTTTTTGTTCTCAGAGATTCTGGCATCTCTGGCCTCTGAGATCATGCAGGGTGCCTTTCTCCTGAATGGAACATAGGTTTTTATTTTAAAGGAAAAAAGTCATGTGCCAGTGTGGCATAGTGGTGAGAGTGTTGGACTGGGACTCTGGAGATCCAGGTTCTAGTCCACGCTCGGCCATGAAACTCACTGGGCAACTTTGGGCCAGTCACTGACTCTCAGCCTAACCTACCTCACAGGGTTGTTGTGAGGATAAAATGGAGAGGAGGAGGAGGATTATGTAAGCCGCCTTGGGTTCCTTTCAGGAAAAAAGGTGGGGTATAAATATAATAAATAAATAAAAAATGAAGGAAACTGTTTTGGTAAATATGCAGAATGCCCCACCTTTCTGACAGAAAGCAGCTTTTAAGAGGAGATCAGTGTAAGGGCAAAGTGCCCTGGTGGATATGCAAACACACACACTTTCTCTGACTTCGTGTCCTGTTTTGGCAACTGGCCAAAAGGATGGGATTTTGGTTAGGCCATGGGATGGCCGCCCTGCCCGGTCTTTGGCTCCATCCTCACGCTGCAGGCATTAAATTCCTGACTGCCTGGACAAGCGGTGTTTAGGGATTTAGATACCACGAAGGTATCACTAGGTCATATGGGAATATGGTCCCCAAATAGTATGGGAACGCAGGAGTACTACTTATTCAAAATAGTATTGTGTGTATGTGTTACAATTAAGGTTATAGTCCAGCATTAGGTACACTGCAGCAACCCAGAACGTTGCAGTCCATTGGCGATTCCCTGACGATAGCAGCTTCACTGGCTACTGTTTCAGGTCTGTTTCGAAAGTGCTTGCTGGTTGTGACCGGTACAGCCCTATGCTGCTTGGGACAGGCTACCTGAGAGACCGCCTTCTCGTTTTTTGAGATCTTTGGGGGAGGCTCCTCTCTCGGTGCTGCTGCCATCACCATTGTATACATCTTGTCCTCATTGTATGTTTAGACAGACACCATCCTCTTTAAGCAGGCATTTAATCTTTAATCTGTGGCTTGATTATTAATTTTACTGCTGGCTCCTCAGTGTTTGTAATATGTTGTAATGTTTAATATTATATTATTTTGATACTTTTGTTGTTGGGTTTTTTGTTACTGCATTGTTGTTTGGTTTTATTATTGTAAACCACCCCGAGGGCATTTGCTAGTTGGGCGGCATACAAATCTAAATAAATAAATGAATAATCAGAAGCGTCCTGGGTGGGGATGCGAGAGAGGGCCTTCTCCGTGGCCGCTCCCAGGCTCCGGAATCCCTGCCGTGGGAGGCTAAGATGGCTCCATCTCTTCTGTCCTTTTGCTGGCAGGCAAATATATTTTTTATTCAGGCAGGCCTTTGGCATGTAAGATGGTCTGTTGGGATGGGAGCTTTTATTCTTTTATTGTTGCGTTTTCCAAATTGGTTTTAATGTCTTTATTTTATTATTGTTTCAATCAGGTATTTATGAGTGACATTTTCTTGGTAAAAAGGTGGGGTACAAATCCAATAAATAAATAAATAAACCCCATGGCATCCGTAACAAAGACTATATTAATGCTCTTGTGTTCCGACTGGATTTGGGGCAGGAGCAGGATGTGACTTAAGTCAAGGCTGACAAGAGCTGATCACCGGAGCCTGCTGAGTTGTATTCCTTCTTGGATCAGCTCTGGCGCAAGGGAAGATTGAGTACTGAGTGCTTCTGAGCATGTGTGCACTGTGTTGTCTCACCACTTGGGAACCGAGGCCAACCTACAATCTTTGATTACGGAGTAGGGCGTGTGGTCCTTGACATCCTTCCCTTTTAAACTTTATTTAAATCAGCCTTCCGCAACGTGGCCCTGCTGGCTGGGGATGATGGGAGTTGCGGTCCAACGCATTTGGAGGGCGCCCATTGGGGAAGGCTGATTGGAACGTTGCTTGGGGAGCTGTGTTTTGTTTTTGGTTTCTACAACCTTGGCTAGCTCCCAGTCTATCCCCGCAGAAAGGTTTCGTTCCGCCCGTTTTAGGCGTCGATGGCACGGGAGCGGAGAAGCGCGCGGGGGGGGGGAGGGTACTGTCCGCGCAACGATAGAGAATGCGGGGCTGGCGGAGCCTTGTGGCGGAGCGCTGCGCCCTGTTCCTTTAAAGCTGCCCGGGAGGGGCCGGGCGCTGGGGCCGAATCCCGCCCCCCGGCCCGCCCCGGCCTTTCCCCAAGGCTATTTGAGCTGCCATCCAAGGCGGCGGGTGACTCAGACCGTCAGGCGGGCGGAGGGAGGGCGAGGCCAGCTGAACGAGCAGCTCTTGCGCGCGTCCCGACTGTTCCCAGTAGCAGCGCCGCCGCCATGGAGACCCCCGGCCAGAAGCGGAGCACCCGGAGCGGGGCCAGCTCGACGCCGCTTTCTCCGGCCCGCATCACCCGGCTGCAGGAGAAGGAGGACCTGCAGGAGCTCAACGACCGCCTGGCCGTCTACATCGACAAGGTGCGCTCGCTGGAGTCGGAGAATGCGGGCCTCCGGTTGCGCATCACCGAGTCCGAGGAGGAGGTGAGCCGCGAGGTCACCGGCATCAAGGCGGCCTACGAGGCCGAGCTGGCTGACGCCCGCAAGACCCTCGACTCGGTGGCCAAGGAGCGCGCGCGCCTCCAGCTGGAGCTCAGCAAAGTCCGCGAGGAGTTCAAGGAGCTCAAGGCCAGGTACGCGGCGGCGCGGCACGGGCGAGGGGCGCGGCGGGCGGCTGCTTGGGCCGCGGGGCGGCAGGGCAGGCCGTTCTCCAGCCGGGCTCTTCCCGGGCGGAGGGCAGGAGACCTGTGTCCTCCCCGCCGCCGTCCCGGAGCTTAAAAAACAAGCGAGAGGTCCGCGTTGCCCCCCCCGCGGTGCAAACTGCGCTTTGCGCGGTCGGCGTTGCCATGTCCTTGGCAGCCGCCCGGAATTCTCTGGCTGCCATTGGGGTGACTGGCAATATGCCAGGGAGGTAGCCACTGGGAGGGGGCCGAGCTTAGAAAGGGAAGGATCCCACCCCCCCCACCCCCATTCAGAACGCTCGTGGAGCTAGCTTTTTTTTCTTTTTACTATCTTAGTCCCCAGCCAACAGCTGTCAAAATCATGCGGGGGGGGGGGGACGACACCCTCTGTGATGTGGTTTGGTTGGAAAGTGGTCAGCTGCACTATTGGCGACGAGACCACCCACTGTGCCAAAGCCCCCTCCCTACCAAAAACCTTTCCATGTGGGGTGCCTTTTCAAGATTGCATCTGGCTTTGTGCCATCCCAAGTGTCTTATGCTAAGCCATTCCAGTCTTTCTCTCCAACCTGGGATGACTCCACTCGTGCTTGTGGGCTGCCTTCTTCTGCCGCTTGCTGAGATTGGGTGGTTGGCCACGACCAGAAGCCTCCACCTTGCTAGCCACAGTTGACTTTGGGGTGCCCAGTAAAATGTCAGCCTGCACTTGTGACAAACCCATTGAATGACTCCAGTTGCACTGAGCATGGAAAGAGTGACTGTGGCAGTTGGATTTGGCATGTCAATGTCCCTGAGTTTTGCTCTGATGAGTTAAGGGGAAACTTCTCCTGCATCTTTCTCTTTTTTATAATCTATATGGTTGTTGGATTTTCTTGGCCTTCAAGCATAGCAAGGTTGTTTTTATCTTTGCTAAAGCCAAATTCTGAGTGGAGGTGGTTTCCTTGGTGGTTGTTCACTGTTGTTCTGCACAGCCGCATGGAATCAAACTTTGAGTGTCACCATTCTATTCGATGCACTTCACTTCCATGCTTAAGAGTGGGCTGAACCATTTTGCACGCAGGGACAGAGTGGGTTTTAACAATCCGTTTGTTGAACTTGCTTAATGGATTTCTTTCTGGTAAGAAGAAAGATGGGGATTGTTATCTTCAATGTTACCTGGACCCGACCCCCCCTCTGTAAAATTCCAGGAACGAGGCAGTGTGATTGCACAATCAAAACCTCATCTGGGAGCACCCCAGGTTAGCGCAAACCTTCCTTTAGGGCGTGGTGGTGAAGCAACGTGACTTTCACCCCACCCAGCCTCGATTTCTGCAGCTGGAATGAATTAAGTGCATTGGGCAGACTATGCCTCACACTTAGTTACTATAAGTTAGTTGCATTTTTGTGGTGGGGCTGGGAGGGTGGAGCCATCCCCTCCCAGTTCTTTGGGCATGAGCTGGAAGATGGGAGCTGAGGCTCCCGAGCAACAGGATGTGTACAGATGGAGGGAAAGACCTGGTGGCAGCCATGGAAAAGGACTAGGGATTATGCAAAGTGAAAATCCAGCACCTCTGGTTCCAAAGCAGTTTTGTGTGTGTGCTCTCAGGGCCTTTATTTATTTTTTTGCTCTTCAACCATGAGGACTAGAAACGTCTAAACCTAATGTTCAGCCGGTGTGGGGCCCCTCTCCTTTGTGGGTGCATTCTGCCCTGCATGATTTGATAGTGTGCCTGCAGGCAGACCAACCCCACCTCCTGCTCCTGAAACGGAGAGGACGGTGGCTTTATGCCAGCCTCTGCATGACAGTTGCCTTTGATGGCTCTCGACTGCACTTCATTTGAGAAGGACAGCCTTTTTCCTATTAGAGTGCAGGGATGAGGGATTGGGGCCTGTCCTGAGTAGGTCCATCAGTGGCTGTTGACCATGATAGCTAAATGGAACCTCCATGTTCAGGGGCAATGTATCTCTGAATACCAGGTGCTAGGGGGCCAAAGCAGGGGAAGGCTGTTGCCTTCATGCCCTGATTGGCAGTTTCCTGGGGGCCTCTGATTGGCTATGGCTGGGGAAGGTTGCTGTGGGAGCATCGGCCCACAGGTGTCCATGGGTAGGTTTCTTGTGTCTGGAGCTGGATGTGGGGTGGTGGTGGAGGAGCAGAGCGACACATCCTCGGGGGTTGTGGTTCAATTTCCATAAACTCTTGGTTGTTGCACCCCGTAATCCAGAATATTCTCATGACCTTGCCCAGAAATGATGCACTTTACAGCTGCCTCTGAAAGCAACTCAGAGTTTTATATTTAACTTGCGTGTCCCATTGCAGATCCCTCTTTAGATAGCTTTGTGCTCATCTAGATAGTAGCAGTGTGAACTGCTGCATTTAGATCCCAGGTCCCTGTGCTATGTGGCTGAGCTGTTTAAAGACTGCATTGCTGGGTAGCTGTTCCTTAGGTGGATGCGTGATGGCTGTTTAATACCGATGGATCTGCACCAGTGTGCAATGTGCAGCCAGGAGCGGAGTCTGTCCCGCCTCCACTTCCCCGAAGTAGTGCTGTGTAAAGCACAATCACCAAAAGCAAACTTGAAAATCAGTTTTATGAATGAGATGTGTAACATATACACATTTCAGTCTTGGGTAAACCCGTGTTGTTCTGACCTGTACCGTAGATTACCTCTTGAACACTCTGATTTATGCAAAGTTCCCAGTTTTAGCCTTTCCTCAGCCATGAATGCCCTGGGTGGCCTTGCAGCGCCTAATAATCCCATGTGTAAGCCCTGTTTATTTTGGTGGGTTGTATTCCCAATGATGTTGGTTTAGGATTGCAACCTTAGCCAAGCTAGTCTTCACTGGCTCAGTCTCTTGTCTGCAGTATGATAATAATATTGGCCTATTTAATAAGGTTGTGGTAAGGTGACGTGTTTGAACATTGTGCTGTACGATCGAAGTCTGAAATATTATCATCAGCCACTAATAGGGTAATAAGGAATAGTTTGCAAATACGTTTGCACAAGCATTTTTTGCTTCACAAGCATGTTTGCTAGCCCATGTGCCCACATATATTTATTCATGGCCTGAAAGAACCATGTTTTGTAAAGCTCCCCTGCATGGTCCCTTGGAGCCAATTCCTGCTCCCCCCAGGTGAGTGATGGCTGTTAATAACCCTGCACAATTAATATCCCCCAGTACATGTTCTTGGGATACAGGGGTCAGCAGCATTATCTGAGCCAGTATCTCTTCCTTCATTCTCCTCCTCCCCGCCTGTGTGTGATGACACATCTGTTTGGTATGTTTCATGGAAGGCTATTCACAAAGCAGATTTCAGACTATGGCTAGATGGCAGTTGGCGTCTTCTATGGGGTGGCTAGCCATGGTTGCCATATCATTCACATGTCCCTCAGGCACAGTTTAACCAAAACAGCTCTCATGTACATTTAAGAAAATAAACATGTGCTGCTTCTAGTCCTCATGATCACAATGGTAATTTGGAAAATTACAGTCTGAATTTTGACAAGGAGAGAGATGAAACTGCTGTTATGTGCATGTAGCTTTGCCTCTTATGTGTGAGTGGACAAATGCAGAGAAGTGGCAAATATTTGAAGTCCTATCCAGCTAGTGGGTGGCTGTTTCCTCAGCCATTAAGTGCCTCTGCCCCAGAAGCAGGTGAGCTGTGCTGTCCATAAGAGAGATTTTCTTGACAACCGTGTGTGTGTGTGTGTGTGTGTGTGTTGCAAACACACACACCCCTCCTCCCATGGGGCAGCTACTGTCTTCACTTGGGCAAGGCTAGTTATAAAGGCTGCTTCAGAGTTACCTGTTTGCCAGCCTTGAGCAACAGCTCAGAGATAGCAGTTGCCAGGAGAGGTGACAAATGTGGGACCACAAACAAAGGCGTGTGTGAGTCAGCAAGAGGAAAGTACAGCAGTAATTCTGAAACTGGCATTTGATCTTGAAATTCCAGGGAAAGTGAGAAATTGCACGTGGGTGAGGATGAAGGACCAGAGGCCGTGTCTGTTGGCAGAAGTGGCGCTTTCCACCTTGCAAGCTGTTCTGCTCTGTCTGTAACAGCTTATTTAGTGGTACTTCATGAAAATCGAAGCATCATGCACCACTCCAGCCTCTGGCCATGGTGGCTGGGGATGCTGGGAGTTGTAGCATTGAGCAGGGGGGTTGGACTCGATGGCCTTGTAGGCCCCTTCCAACTCTGAATCTATGAACATCTGGAGGGCACCAAGTTGGGGGTGGTTGCACTACTCACTCACTCACCCCTTCCCCTGTTCAATGCAATACTTAATTCTCTGGCTCTCATTATTCCCCTTGGTTTGGCTTCCCATTCCTCCCACTCTGATGCTTGGTAGCAAGACTTCTTAAATATAATAACTGGGTTGCATCAGGCTGTTGACATCTTGGGGGGGTGGATCTGCTGTCTTGGCTGGCTGCTGCTCCAGCTGCCTAGGGCTCCCATCCTGGCTAGCGTGTCTATAAGTCTAGGAGCCTGACAAACTTTGCAGAAGTAACTTGAAGATGTTGGTTGCATTCTAGACCCCACAGAGAGAAATGGGACAGGCAAGTGGCATTCCTAAATATGCAGGAATCCATTAATCTAGAGACTGGATGTCCCACTGGGTATCTTAGCTGTTCAGGCTTGGCAGGGTTCTGACCTAGCAGTTATCTGTGTTGTGCAGCCGGCTTTCCTCTCCTGATCTTTGTGCAACCATATTTAAAATGACTGTGGGACAAATGTTTAAGGCTGGAAGGAAACAAGTTAGGATGTGGTCTTCTGAGCCATACAAGCGTCTTCCTAAGGCTTAGCTGTCCCGCATGCACGACCTGACCAAGATGTGGTTGGGTACCGATTTTCTGCTTAGGGCCAGCATCAAGGGTAGGCAAGGTTGGGTCCCTGTCAAGGGCCCACACCTCAGCAGAGTGTTGCAGAGGCTCCCCTGTGATGCAGGCCACTTCTATTCTAGGACAGCCTCCCCCAGCCTGGAGACCTTCAGATGTTTTGGACTCCCATTCGCTCCAGTCAGCATGGCCAGTGGTCAGGATTTCTGGACGCCGTTGTCCAGAGCATCCAGAGGGCATCCGGTTGGGGAAGGCTGCACTAGGCAGCTTTGTGGGCAGGTCCAGGCACAGGAGCCACAAGAGGCAACGGGTGAGATGGCAGGAAGCCACGAGCAGCCGTTGGCTGGCTTATCATTAACCAGGCTGGGTAGAGTCCACAGCCAGGATGCGGCTGCAGCACCTGGCCCCCGGATCAATGGAGGCTCTCTAGTTCCTCAGTGGGGAGAGAAACGTGATTTGCACATCCTCAGAGGCACTTTTTCTTCATTTACATATTCCATGTCTTGAGCTCTGGCACTCAAAGCAGGGTCTGGGCTTGCATTAAACCCCAGAACTCTCTGCCTTATTCTTTGATCCAAAGGCTCATCTTGCCCAGCTCTCTGTTTCCAGGAGCAGCCACCAAGATGCTTCCAGGAACCCCACAGCAGGGCAGCAAAGGGAATGGCTTTCCCCCGTTGGTACCCAGCACATGGTAGTCTGGCATATTCTCTTTGTACCAGGAGGTTCCATTTAGCTTGTACAAAACACTTGCTGTCCCACCTGTGGTGAGTAAGTTATCTACCCGTGAGCAGGCCAGGGACGTTTTAGTAAGCAAGAACATAAGAGCAGCCCTGCTGAATCAGACCAAAGGCCTGTCTAGTCCAGCATTCTGTCCACACTGTGGCCAACGAGATGCCTCTGGGAACTCCACAACAGGGCTTGAATGCAATAGCACCCTCCTGCCCATGTTCCCAGCAACTGGTATTCAGAAGCAATATATAACCATTATTACTAGTCACCATTGATAGCCTTATCAGATGAGGCTGGCTGGTCTCCCCCCCCCCCCCCATTTATTGTCAGAAAAACTGGTATGGATGGGCAGTGTTACTAGAAACAACAACTGTAGATTAGTAACTTCTTTGGCTTTGTTTGCATGGCTAACAGTGGCTGTTACCATTGACTGCTCTTGATATGACTTTGCTTGCCCAGTTGGCTTCTATATTATGTAGGGAGAGGCCCAGAGCTCAGTGGGAAAGTACCTACCGACTGCAGAATTCATACGGTGGCATCTTCAGTTAAAAGGGTCTCAAATTGCTGGGCTGGAAAAGACCTCAGAGCTGCTCTCAGCCAGAATAGATGGTTCTTCTGGAGTAGATGGATCCCTGGTGAAAGCAGCTTCTTAGGTTCCTCTTGTTCACTTCTGCACGCTTCGCACTTGTACCAAATTCCGACATGGAATTTGCATGCCAAATACAAATGCAAACAAAATGCAATTTTCGTAGTGCTTCCTGCATTCAAGGTGCTTCACAACTCATGCCTGTTTTTGCGACAATCCTGTTGGGTAGTTTAGAATGAGACTTTTGGCTTTATTGTGCTATTGCATCTTCCACTGGTAACCATCCCATGTTTTCCCATGGCTCCTTCCATCTCTTTTTATTTCCACAAAAAAAATCAGTTCAGGAGGGAAAGATGGATCTGTCTGGAATTATCAAGAGAGATCGTAATTTGGCCAAGACGGTCGAGTGAGCCAAGATTTGAACCTGCGTCTCATGCGCCTTTTTCTGGCCCCTCATCTGTTCCTTCTCCCTCCCCCGCCCTGCCCCATCAAACGTAGAAAGATAATAGAATTGCATGTTATGCTCTGCCTTCCCAGAGACCTCACCAGGTAAAAGCCTGGGAAAGGGATGGTTCTTCAAGGCCTAAGGCAGAAACGGCCACAGAGCTTTGTGTCGGCACAGGTAGGCAGGGCCATCATCTTCCAGTGGGCCAGTGGGAATGGATGTTCCCACTGGCCATGTTGCTCTGGAAGGTCGGGATTGGCTCCCCGTCCTGTGGTTTGGATTCGAACAATGGAGGAAGTGCTTGGCCCTCTGTGCCAGAGAGGCCGTTTGTGATTCATGGCTGCAGCCAACGCCCTTTGCTCCTGCCAGAGGCATTTCTGGATGAGAGAGGCTGTGACTTGTGGGGGCTGCTGCTGCTCCGGTCTTCTGCCTCCCCATCTGCATCTTTAAAGCAGGGGAATCCCCGGTGCCCTTCTGGTGCATTTAGGCTGGCGAGGTGGAACATGGCACTCGGCCAGGATGCGGGGGTGGTGGCGGCGGCGGGGGCGGCGGCGGCGGCGGCATCATCTGCGTGGGCAGCTTGGGAAGGCAAGGCTCAGAGGGTGCCTCGGTGCATTCAGTGGCGGAGGGAAGCAGGGGACTTGCCTGGCCAGGGGTTGAAGGGTTCGGCACTTAAGACCAATCCTGCATACAGTGTTTCGCAGTTGCAGTAAACAACATGCATGGGCATAACTTCAGTTTGGGTTGTGCATTTGTTTCTTTTAAGTATCTGGAATCCTGACAGAATATTCCCTTTCTCCCCCTGGTGTTTTTAGGAGGCTGCTATTTGTATTTATTCTTTTTTCAAGCCCCGATACTGACTGTTCATTCTTCTCACTGTGAGAAACTCCTTAAAGTGCTTAACAAACCTATCGCCTTTATCTTTGCAATGATGCTGAGCCGATGACTTCATTTCTTTATATGGACAAGAAAATGAGGCCGCGTGTGCAACTGCTAGCCAACCCATCACCCACAGTAGCCCTTTCCAGGCATTCTTCCCTTCCCACAATTACAGCAATGGGAGGGGGGTGAGTGGAGCCGTGTTGCTGGCCTGGCACTGCCCGCCATGCTCTCGCTCTTCAGACCTTCCCCCTCAATGTGGAGATGGCTGGGCCTGAAATAAGCTTGAGTCTGTGGATGAGGGCAGCAGTAGGTGAACCCAGGGCCCTCAGCCCCATCTGGCCTTCAGTCCTTGCTGGATTTCTTGCTGACACTGTGTGTCTTGGGAAGTGTTGCCGTAGGATCTTGAAACACTCTACAGGAGGTGTAGCTGTTCGGATCTGGCCTTTTCTACCTTCTTCCCAGCATGATTCGATCTTTGGCGTGGAACAAAACACGTTGCTGTGGTTTGTTGTTGTGAATGAGAGGCCAGGGAAATCTAGCCATGTTGTAGGTCCTTTCCTGCCTTCTGCCCACTGCATTTCTGTCTCTCCAGCAATGGTGTAACCCTCCCCAGCACCTCACTGAAGAAAATAGTGACCCTTACTTGTAACCTCTCTTGTCTCCTACCTTAGTAGGGGCAGCCCAGCTTAGGCGTGCTGTTGCACATGGCTGCAGCCTCTTCTGCATTTGCCGTACACTGTGTTCACTGACTGTGCAGTAGTCTGTCCTGCTCTGGCTCCTGAAGCACTGAGAGTTAGTAAAGTTTCTCTTAAAGATGAAGAATGTTTACTCTTGCAATGGTTCTGGCTTGCACTTGCAAATCGCAGGCAAATTGCATGCAAACGTGTGCCATGTGTGCATGTCTCTTGTTGGTTGGTTGTTTAAAGGAAAGCACCCTCTGGAGCCTGTGATTTTGAATAGAGGGGTGCTTAATCCTCTCCTTGGGTATGGTATGGAGTGGAAAAACAGTGGGGAAGGGTTATGCAGCTGCTCACTCTCTCTGCTACTCCTCTACTCAAAATGTTGCTGCTCTTTCTATAATAATAATAAAGTGAACATGTCGGGGCTTCACTGCAACGCACTTGTGTGCTGTGTATAGTTTGCCACCCCTGAGTTGCAGCTATTCTACAATAAGTTTAACGTGTCATCTGCCCCTCCACCACATTCAACAAAATTTGCTAGCTGGCTGGGCACACTAAGTGTATTAAAAAAAAAAATTAAAAAAATTACCCCCAAATGCAAGATCAGGGCAGTGCTTTATCCAGAACTGGTAGCAGGAAACAGAGACGCCCTCACGAAACTTCCAGTAGCAATAATGGGAGCAGGGAAGTGGGGGCGGCTGGAGCGTACGGGACGTTGGCCCCCTCCGTGCCTGCCTGTGAAGCTTCCTCGAATGCTTTGGGTGGGGCGCTGTTCCCAATTTAATTGGGTTCTTCTGCCGTCTTTACCCTGGGTCCAAAACCACTATTGGAACAGCCAGTTCTTTGCCAGGGTTCTGCCAGCTACATGTCCCGGCAAATGAGGGAGTGGCGGTGGTGAAGGGCAGCAGCTGTGTGTGTGTGTGTGTGTGTGTGTGTGTGTGTTTGTGCCACCTCCATTGTTCAGGGTTGTGTTTGTTTCTTTCTTTCAAGAGAGAGAAACCTCTAACAACTATTCATGGGGACCCTCAGGTTGCCGCTGTGGTCAGATCGGCTCTAATCAGTCTTAGAAGATTTGGCCTTTAATATGTTATCCTTATTTTTAAGCTATTATTCAAAAAAATGGCAGTGACCTCAAACCTAGCCACCCCCCCTCCCTTTTTAAAATTCCAGGATGTCCTTGATAATTCTACACCACCCACCCCACTATTTTGATCGGGTAGTTCTCTACGTAGCCCTGGAATGCTGGTTATGCTTCTGAAAACCTCCACCTTTTGTTAAAGGAAAGATTCCAGTCCTCATTATAAGGGTGTGAGTGTGTTTATATCTATCTCCATTCTACATTTCTAACTAGGAAGCTTTTCAGGAATGGAAAAAATAAATTTCAAATCTCTAAGATCCTGGGGAACCACTCCTGGAACATTTTAATTTCCCTTTCTATCACAGTCATAACCTTCTTTTGACAAGTGTCCACTGGTATAGGTTCCTGTATCCCCATCTTCATCTTGCTGCTGGAGAGAAGAGCAGTATTTATTTATTTATTTATTATATTTATTAATCGCCCATCTGGCCGGTCACCCGGCCACCCTGGTATTCCATTGGCTTTATGTTCATTGCATGTCTAGAGATCTGCTCCAGTCTGAACAGAGAAAGTTCTCTTGGGAGATTGGTTGTGTTTTTTTACTTTGTTTTTTAAAAGCTTCTAGTCCTCATTGTTCTGAAGTACTTGAAAGCATACAGTTAGCGTTTTGCAAAAGCTTGAAAATGTTGTGAAGGGATAGGCGGTTCTCTGTGTTGCGTTGCTACCAGTCGTTCTCTTGTTTCCTCACCATGACTACAGCCTACTCACCTACATTGGGGTCAGCAGGCCATCAGAAGAAGCGTCTCCTTCTGGGATGTTGCTCCGTGCAGCCCCGCCCGCCTGTTGCTGTCTTAAAAGAACCAAGTTGGCTCCTGCTTGTTCTTCTGAAGGAGGACATATCTCCTTGTTGCAGGTTGCCTTCTGCTCTGGCTCAGGTTTTGGTTACAGAAGAAATGAGCTGCTTTCCCTATTTCCTTCTGAGCAGGAACAAGTCTCTGCTTGTCGTGAGAGTGTCTGCTGAGCGAACGCTTCCTGAATTGCAGCCCCCTAACCCGAGGTTCCTACTTGACTCCCTTCCCGCACACCCCATTTTTTAATGAAGAAAGACCAAACCGTTTGTGAACCGCCAGGACCTGTGCCCAAGAGTTATGCTGTCAGATCATTGTGGCTTCAGCTGTTTCTTTGTCTGAATTGTGTATAGGTCTCTTCTGCACTGGGGGCTTAAGGGGGGGTAATGCTTTTGCCGCTGCTGCTCCAAATGGGGTGGGACATTGATGGAGTTTTAAGGGAACTTCCTCGAAGGCCCTCCTGGGCAAGATTCTGCCTTGCAGTGCGTGCAACAAGCATTCTTGCATCCCACAGAAACAGGCTGGATTTGAATGGGCCAATCTGTTGTGAACCGCCCAGAGAGCTTCGGCTGTGGGGCGGTATAGGAATGAAATAAATGAAATGAAATGAATGGGCCAATCTGAAGCAAAAGGTTCTCCTGCCAGATACTTGAGCGCTCCCTATGCATTGATTTCCTCTTCCTTTTTTTTAGTCAGGAAGTTCTTGAGGAGCGGGCAGCTCATGCAGAGTCAGCGGAGCTTGGATGTTCTCGCCTCTTTGCCCAAGCAGCCTGTCTTGGGAGCCACAGCTGTGATACTAAACCCTCTTTTCCTAGAACCAAAAGCAGAGTTCAGCCTGGAGTTTAGTTTCAAAAGAGGCCTTGAGAGAGAGTGGCTCAAGACAAGCTTGTCTTTCACTCATAGGAAGGTCCTACGGCAGAAGCAGGGGGTTACTAAACCCTCTTTTCCTAGAGGAAGGTCCTACGGCAGAGGCATCTTGCCGAGGTCCATAGGTGCAGGCCCAGGACTGGGTGGAGAGCGAAGGCAGCCGTGGGCAGAGCACAGAGGGGAGCCTGTGTGAAGCAGCAGCCTGGGCAGGGACGACACATCCCTGCTGAAGTGGCCAGAAACGATTCCCTCGACCTGGAGTGAGGCCTAGTGGCAAGGAGCGGCAAATATAACAGAAGACCCAGGAGGCCGTGGACTCCACTGCGAGTGCATCAAACTTTACTGTGCATGTCAAAGCAACTGCAGAGACTTCTGGTTTTGATGGGAGCATCGGTGCTGGGGAGAAGGGGGTGTTGACCCTTTCCCTGATCAAAATCTCCCTCCCCTGAAACTTTTATCCATCCCCCAGTAGGCTGAATAGGAGCTTTGGGGGGAAGTGATGTACGGTACATTGGAGGAAAAGTTAAACATCCCCTTCGCTCAGCACCATTGCTCTTATGAGAAAAACTGGAGGTGCCCCAGGTTAGGATACATTGAAGTTTAAGCATATCTTGTTGAGAGATCCGATCGTGAGTCTGCTGCTTCATGTTTGTGGTAGCCCTAATGCTGCAACTTTTACGCACACTTCCTTGGAAATAACTACACCCATTGTACTTGGTGGGCCTGACCTCTGAGTAAAGACTGATGCGTGGATTGGGCTGGGTGAGCAAACAGCCTAATGAGAAATCATGTGGACTAGTATCCCTGGACTGATCTGTAAGGCCCTTCCTCAAGCACTCTCATCTATTGTGCAAAGCCCCCCTGTTTGCTTCCCCCCCTTTAATGTATGATGTTTATGCCTCATGCATCAAATCCATCCAAATCCCAGCAGTGGGAGGAAGGGAACCCCGGTTCAGCTCAAAGTGCCTTGCAGCAGTGTGGCTGTCCACCTGTCTTCAGGACTGCTCGCTTTCAATAAGTGCTTTGTGTTGGCAGAAGCAGCTGGCTAGGAACAGCAGTCTGCAAATTTGTCCAGGCACTTGGGGAGTTTGCTCCTGCCTCTGAGGCCTTGGGGAAGGGGCTAAAAACCTGAAATGGCGGGTCAACCCTGGAAACTGTCCACCCTAATCCTAGCCTGAATCTTCTGTTTGTGAGGCAGTGACTTTATTTAGTGATTGGCAGTCAACGGATTCAAAACTTACAGAAGTTCTGGGAGGAGGGAGAGGAAAGGGGGGGATCAATGGTGTATCTCCACATGGGTTGCCTGGACCCATCTCTCCAAGGGAACTCTAGCTGCTTGCTTCCTTCAGCATGATAGGAGTCAAAGCGGGCACCAGACTGGAAATGTGATCTGAGACAAGCATGTGCCATTTGCGGGAGTGGCTCTTTTTGCAGAGGGGGGGGGGGGGGCTGGGCTGCCTATGCAGCAAATGGCTCTGCTGCTGTGTTTGAAAGCTGGCCTGGTTCTGTCTGAAGCTCCATCCAGCATCCCCTTGCCCAAATGTGGGTTTTGCACCAAAAACAACAACAAAAAAAGTCAGTTTGGTACTCTAAAGAGATACTACTAAATGCATGCAAACTCAGAATTCTATGAAGTCTCTCCATTTTTGCATGCTTCAATTTTAATTCCTTTAACCTCTTCATTCAAATAGGCACAATATACCTGATCATGATTTAACTAAAGTGGCATGTGGATAAAGGAAGGAGCCTCAGCCACTCCTGTTTAACTGGTCTAGTCCACAGCGGCATCAGGAGGGAAGCCTCAAGCCTGTGACTTCCCACAGCCTCTCTGAAAGCTCACACCTGAGTAAAGATTTGATCCCAGTTCTTACCTGGGACAAATCAAAAGTTTTATCTAATTCTTGGGATAGGTTAATAGGTGAAATCTTTTTTGTAAGTTACCTCTCCGAGCATTGCAAGCTTGATGATAATCGGTGTACTGCATGTTTTAATTGAGAGTTGATTAATCTAAAGCTCTAGTTGTGTTTTTGTGTGGCAGGATCTAATTTGAATTACTGAGGGCAAATTTTAATTGGTTGAAGGGCACATTTCGGAATGAAAGAAAATATAGTAAAAATGGCCTCGCCCAACAAGAGGTGTTGACTTTACTGAACAAAATTATATCTCGTTTCCTATTGGTAACTAAAAAGCACCTATGATTGAGTGTCAATAATATGCAAATTAATTGAAATGTAATTGATTTGATTGGCAAAGAGGCAGATGTTTAATCAGAAATGCCCTTCATAGTTTGATAGCCTGCTGATCAGCTGATGTGAGCATTCTCTGTGTGATTAGAGAGGAGAGGAATAGATACAATAGAAGGGAGAGGAAAGAGTAACTGGGAGAGCATCAAAGGTGCCCTTTCCAACAAGGCGGATAAATAGAGCCAATAAACGTCTTGTGAACAGGCAGACCCAAGTGAGAGGCAACAGCCGGCATGGGGAATCAGTCCAGGCTGGCCTGTCTCCTCCATCTCCCAGGCACGTGTCACCACTTTGTGCCAGCCAGTAAGAAAACCCTGCTTTGTTTATGGTCTCTAGCAGAAGGTTGGCCCTGAATTCTTGCCCACCACACGCTGGGTCCTCCCCCCTTGAGAGCGAGAGGCTCCCACGCTGGGTGCTGTGCCAACCACAGATTGCGGCATGCCTTGGGCAAAGGAATCACTAACAGCCTCGCATGGGGTGGGGAAAGAAAGGGACAAGTGACCTTTCCCAGTAGGCAGAACAAGGAATCTGCGCTGTATGACTCTTTATGCTCTCTCTCTCTCTCTCTCTCTCTGTGTATGTGTGTGTGACTTTTCTGAGCATTTGGACATTTGGCGAGGGAGCCATCTAAATGGTTGGATATATATATATATATATATATATATATATATATGCAATGATAGGAGGGAAATAAACTCTGAGTATGCAATTTGCAATTTTTATGTTAATGTTAAGAAAATAGAACCTTACTGGATCTAATCAAAGGATAAGTCCAGTCTGGTCCCCAACAATGGCCAAGTGGACTCTTCAGAACGTGCGCAAGCAGGGCATGAAGGAAGCAGCCCTTTCCCATTCTGTACCACTGGCATCTAGTATAATAGCTATCTGCCTTCCCCAACCTCGAGCTCTCCAGGTGTGTTGGACCACAACATAGCTGGCTGGGGGATTATGGGAGTTTCATCCAACACACCTGGAGGGCACCAGCTTGGGGAAGGTGGATATAGACTCGCTCTAAATATGGAGGTTCTGTTTAGCTATTGCAGCTCATGGCTATCTGTAAAACTGTTCTCTCCTTTGCCTTTTGAAAATACATATCCACATTTTCTAGCAACTAGCCATGAAGCAACTCTGGAAACGCCAGTATTCCTATTTCTGGCCAGGTAGCAATCCTAGAACAGGGGCCTTCTCCTACGGTGCCTCGTTCATTGATCCCACGGCAGTCAACATCTCTCTTTTTAAAAAGGTGATGACTCAGTCTTCCCAAACCTAGCCCAGAGCCTCCTTGCGTGGCAGCTGCCAGACGCGGCTTCTGTCAGGCCTCTTTCTTCTGCTTCTGCTTGCAAAATGCTCCCAGCTTTCCCTGCGCGCTGTGCAAAACAAAATCGGCCCTCTCCTTACTTGCAATGCAAATAATTCTCTTGAGGTTGTTTTTTTTTAATCTGCAAGCTGCAATAATAAAAGTTGTCTTTTGTTGTGCCTGGGCCAGTTGTAGCTGATCTGTTCAGACAGAAACCTGACAATCCCTCCCATTATATCTTGGACTCAAATAGATTTCAGCTGCTGGCACTGTAGATTGCAAAGTCTTGCCTGGAGTAGTGGAGGAGTGATCACACCCTTTGAACCACTCCGTTGAAAGAAGGTTTGGAAGGAGAGTTATCAATGTGCAGCCTGGCTTGTAGTATGAACACACAACCTTTAGTTTAGCCACTTCTAGACGAGGCTTTAATCTGCAATCGCTCTGTCTCAAACATGGAATTTTACTGGGGGTCCAGATGTCATTGTCTGCTGTTTGTAATCCTCCCGTGTTTTCCCTCCACTGCAAGAAAAACATCTGTAAGGAGGCAAAGACAGAATAGGTGCACAATGCCTTTGGACTGAGGGCACTAAGAAGTACCCTCAATATAGCCCAGTATTCTCTGCCTCTTGGGTGCTCTTCAAGGTCTTTCCCAAGCGGGCTTCCTGAGATCCTTTGAACTGGAGAGGCCAAGGACTGAACCTGGGCCTTTCTGTGTGCAAAGCATGTGCACCTCCATGGAGCTGTGCATCCTCTCCAGTAATTCACATGAACCTGCCCTAGCCGGAGTCGTTGCCCTGGCCCCTCTAGCCCTGTTTTGTCTACTCTGACAGTGGCTCAGGCAGGAGAGATCCTCCACAGCGCCACGGCTTGAGATCCTCTTAGCTGGAGAGGCCAGTGGCCGGGCCTGCTCCCGTCTGCATGTGAAGCATATGGTGTTGCTACTGAGCTGTGTTCCATGTGCTCCAATGTAAGTAAATATGCTGCATAAAGTTCATGTTTGCATTCCTTGTTTGAATATTCTGTTTTTGCAGAAAATTTGCTTTTCTTTATTTTTTTGACTAGAGGATTAGACAAATCCGTTGACTGGTCTATCAGCAGCTATGAGCTATAACAGCCAAATGCAACCTCTGTTCAGAGGCAGTCTACCTCTGATCAAATGCTGTGGGGAGGGCAAATGGAGGAAGAGATGTTGCCATCATGCACTGCTTGTGGGTTCTGCGCGGGCGGTGCTGGGTACCGAAAAGATCCGAGGCTCAGGCCCACAGGACCAAAAAAAAAAAAAAAGCACAAACTTGCATATGCTAATTTACATACACTCTAAAGCTGGGCTCTCTAACCTTGGGTCCCCAGATGTTGCTGGGCGACAGGTCCCAGAATCCCTTGCCATTAGCCATGCTGGCTGGGTATGCTGGGAGCTGTAGGCCAGCAATATCTGGGGACCCTAGGTTGGAGAGCCCAGCTCTAAAGTCTCTCTCTGTGTGTGACTGTCTTTAAAGGACCCCATCTCCTAAGGACACCCCTATTTGTAAAAAGGGATGTATAGACTGGAGAGGAGGGCATTTGATTTCAGAAAGAAACCTCAGGCAGAGAGATTCATGGGGGCGGGGGCAGCAGGAGGTGACGCACATGTGGGCAAAAAGCTAGCTGATCCAGGGGGCTCCGATGCAACAGAGATCCCCAGGGCCCCAGAACCTTTATTTCAGCAAGTGCCCACAGACAGCAGGGTGGTGGGGCAGAGGACCTCCCAGAGATGCAGGGCTCCAAATGAAAGATTCGGGGCTCCAGCCCTGATGGGCCACTCCCTGTCACCACCTCTGGCTCCCAGAAGCTGGTGGTTTCTTTAATTTATTTAATACATTTCTGTACTGCTTTTCTGCCAGGGCACCCAAGGCGGTTTACGAATTCTAAGTACTGAAACAAACAAATGTTACCAAAAGCATTTATCATGGCTGGAATCAGGGTGCCAGGCTAGGTGGAGCTCTGGTCCGATCTAGCTGCTGCTCCTACGAGGAGTAGCATGTTGGTGAGAGGAATGGGGTCTGAAAATGTGCCGAGCGGTAATGAGGTCAGATGAGGTAGCCAGGGGAAATTGGCAGGAGGCTGGGCTCTGCAGACGGTGCCAGATTCTGCAATTCAGCTCAGTCAAGGAAAATGCATGGCCAGTTTCACAAGTAAGTCCAGTTACTCACCGTAGGACTGGTAGGATATGCGAGGGTTGTTTAACCCTCAAATAATTCCCGCCAGCCAGGTTCGCACAACACGACAACCCAAGGTCAGGGGTTGCATATTCATAATGGTGGCTGGCGCACACCGCAGCTCCGTGATGGAGCAATTAACCCACGATGGGTTGTTGTGTTGTGCGAACTCTCCCGTTGTGTAGCCATTCCACAGTTTCCTCCTTAATGTTTGTGTGTGTGTATGTGTGTGTGTGGAAAGAAAAAGGATGGAAGAAAGGGTTTCACGTTGTCTGGACCCCCTGTATTTGAGGCGGAGCAACTGCATGATAAAAGCCTTGTCTAGAAGCACCCCTGATCACCTGGACATGATCCTCGCTTTCTCCAAGCGAGGGTCTGTTTCCAGGCTTGTGTGCCTCCCTCAACCCCAGAGCCTTTGGGTGAGAAATTGTCCCCGGCTAACAATTCGGGTTCTGGAGAATGAGGCCACTTGCTGCCACCCAGATGCTTAAGTGTTTTGCCCAAGGGTTACATGGGGACTCTTCCAAAGCAGGAAACCCAGTCCAGGATATCCTGGAGCTGAGCCCAGCCATTGAGAACGTTCTTAAAATGGCCGAGGAGCAACGTTCAGATGGGGCGGTGTTGGCAGAGTTGTGAGCCGGAGTCAAAGCATGTGTACACAGGCCGGGAGCCATGTGAATTGTGGGCTGGCTGGCAAACAGGGCGGCAGGCATTTCCTCTCCAGTTTGGCAAGGGCGTGAGGGATTGAAAGCAAACGGCTCCCTGGCTAGCAGCAGGAAAAAAGGCCTTTGCAGGGCCTGAGGCCTCCCGGCCCCCAACTTGCACAGGACCTGGTCTGCTGATCTTCATTTGCTGCCCGTGAAGCCACACCACTGGTGGAGAACAGAGAGTACCATTGATCACACAGGCCCCCTGGAAGCCTTCCTGACTGAGCCCCCCTCTGTGGCTGATGCTGAAGCGTCCCAGGAAGGCCTCTGACCCAGATTGGCAGGGAGCGAGGGGGGAACTGGGTGGGTGCCCCGCAGGTTAGCAGAGGAAGCCATTCCTCTGCTTCCTCTTGAGGGGGGAAAAGCTGGGCCTGATGCACTCGGAGCCAGCGCTAGCTATACTAATGTGGAGACTCTTGGGTCGTATCCCTGCATGCTTCCTGGCCCCACTTCCAGACTGGTACCTTAGGGCACTTGTGCCATGCGCGCACGCACACCCACACACCCACACCCCTAAGCTGCTTGCTTGATCTCTGGCCTGCCACTCCCTGGCACTTTGGGGTGTGATGCTGCCTCTGAAGCCTCTCTCTGAAGCCTTGCTTTTTTTGCCCCTTGTTGGTTCAGCCCCCCAGTGGGAGGGTAACTAAAAAAATTTCAGATGAACAAAGGTACTGAGAGTGTGTGTGGGAAATCATTTGCATCCACCAGGTTACGGTGGTTTACCACTTCTTGTAGGAACTTGCTGTGGCCCTGTGGCTTTTCTGAAGACTTTCGCACCGGAAAATGTGACCTCCTGGAAGCGCAGCATAGAAACCCAGACTTTGCGTTGCTGTGCTCCGGGACGCACATTTTGCATGCGGGACTCTCCGGGGACGACTCTGCGGGAAGGCAGGGAGTGCTTTTCTTGCAGTGGCCTTTGCCAAGGGATTTTGAGGCTGCTTTCCTCAGTCGAAAGGAATGTTCACAGCCCCTCTCTAAGCAGTTGCGCACCGTGGTGTGTGTGTGTGTGTGTGTGTGTGTGTGTGGCGCACTTTCACTGGCAGTGCCTTTCTGGGATGGACGGTCTCAATTTTTCCCGTCATGCTTTCATACTTAAACTGGGGGAGGGAAGTGGTTGCATGTGTGGGCATACATCTATGGAAATCTTGTCAGCAGTCTGATGTTTAGGAGTTTTTCCCCCCTAAAAATGAAAAAGCTCCAAACAAATCTCCCTAAACTTTTTTCAAATTGTTTATGGCCTTCAAATTTCTGCGAAATGACAGCTTGGGGAGGGGGTGGTGGTAATGTACAGTCTGACTCATTTCTTCCCAAAGTGTCATTGACCAGATGCCAGAAAGCGACTCAAATCCTGTTTCCCTTGCTGAATCCACTCCTTCCCTGCCCCATTTGTGGCTGTTGCTAGGACTCCTTGGGCCCAAACAGCAGCAAAGCCCCCGGCTTCCTTTTGTGGACTTGAGCAAGGCGGCTGGAATGACTCAGCCCAGCAGACAAGGCTGGAATGTGTGCAAGCAAGATGGTGGGTGGAGAGAGAGCCACAGTCCTGGGCAGCACTTCATTTATTGTTCGGTTTCTTTTCCTCCCTTAATGTAATATTTAATATTGTGTTTTCTGCTTTCGATAAACTGAACTGAGTTGCAGTGGACAAATATTGGTTTGTGGAGAACAGCTTTTGATTTTGTTGTTGCAATATTACCCAGGTGATTATCTACAGATTGTTTGTGTGTGTAATTTATATTTTACGCCCTGCACAGGTGCTTGTTTTGTTCTTTTTCCGAAAGTGCAACAATCTCTCTCTCTCTCTCTCTCTCTCTCTCTCTCTCTCTCTCTCTCTCAATCCCCCCCCCCCTGCTTCAACCTGGTGTTTTAGGTGGCCACATGTAAATGGATTCACTGTTAGAGTCTGATTTTCATTCCCCCTTAGAAAAAAAAGCTTCTAGTTCTTATCACAACCAAGATGACTTCTTTGTAAATGCAATGGGGGAAATGTTTTTAAAAATAGAAAAAGGGGGCAAATAGCAGAGGGGCCGCCCGGCTGATTGCTTTCAATCTCCAGTTACTTGCCAGTCTAGATATAATGACTTATTGTCTTATATTGCAGGGCAACAGTTTCAGCAGGCAGATATCATTGATCCTAGTGCAGTATATCCACTATTTCGCATGCAGGTGATATGCTACTAATATGTTAATAATCTGAGGCTTTCCTTGTCCCCATTTCATGTTTGAGGACAACCCAAAAGTCTTTGTAAGTTGTCAAAATGCAGGTAGCATTCTGTGGCATCACAGTGAAGACATCAGAGGCTAAAAGCTGCCAGAATGGCCCTGTGAAGCTTAAAAGGCTGCACCTTTTCCCACCAAGAAACAATTTTAGTTTGTATTTCTTTTGTGTTTCAGTGTTTTTCATGGGCGGGGGGAGTGTTCTTTGTTGTATTTCAGATCTTTTACTCCACCCCCTTCTGTTTTTTCCCCAAAACCAAAGAGTGCCTCATTCCTCTCTCTGCCCATCTCCTATGAAAGGGAATGTAGCTGCTTCCATATATTCTTGGGGGTTCTGGGGCTAATGCCAGTATTGAAATCCCATTGTCAAAATGCCAATTTGCGCTGGAGCTTTTGGGTGTGGCCCTCCCTGTTAAGAGTGGCAGCAAACTTCTTTTTTCGCCTCCCAACAGGCGAGATATTGAATACTGAATCCCGTCCGTCTGGCTCTGACCTGCAAGCGGATGGCACTGTACACGTTTCTCTCCCATCTGGCACATCCCTGGCGGTTTGGCAATGACGCCTGTGATACCAGAAAGAATGGATGAGTCAGAGGAGGATGGGCCAGTGTGGCACCCCCATCTCTCCCATCGATTTCTCATGGCCTCCCCTTTCCTGCATTTCTGTGTTGCCTCTCCAAAAACAACAATATTCCCTTGGGGATGTCAAAAACCCTGCCAACTCTCCCTCCCTCTTGACTCAATTTTAGGGCTGTTTCCAATATCTCTGGTGACTGTTTTGTTTCAATTATACAGCCATTTTCTTGGTCAACCCCCCCACCCCACCCCTCGGACCTCTGCCTTGCAGAAAAGTACAACAAATTTGCCAGCTTGTCGTTAGGTTAGAGCGCAACTTGCTCCAGTCAGTGCTCAGGTCCAAGGGCAGGCAAGGATCTTGGGGGCAGGCTGATGCGCTGATGCGCAGAGGGAGAACTGGGCCGGCTGCTTCCCCCAGTGCCAGTGGTGGCCCAGACTGATGGCAGTCGGCAGCCCTCGGAGTCTTTGTGCTGGCCACTAGTTCTGGATTGGCCCTCCTTCCATATCACTTGAATTCCTGGGCCAGAAGGGGAAGGGGGCTTTTTCATTTATGAAGTTTTCTAAGCACTATCCAGAGAGAGATTGAAAAACAAGTCAGTCTTTGCCCTGCAGGCTTACTGGCTAATAGACATTCATTCATTCATTCATTCATTCATTGCATTTACGGTATATCCCACCTTTTTTCCTCCAAGGAACCCAAGGTGGCTTACATGATCATCCATCCTCTCCATTTTATCCTCACAACAACCCTGTGAGGTAGGTTAGGCTGAGAGTCAGTGACTGGCCCAAAGTCACCCAGTGAGTTTCATGGCTGAGAGTGGGGAGACTGCATAGAACCCATATCTCCAAAGTCCCAGTCCAACACTTTAACCACTATGCTACACTGGAGAAAGTCATGGGGGAAAGCGGGGTGGGGGAGAGGCAGGGACAAAAACAAAAACCAGCCAGTTGGGGTTCTTAAACTTGCATCGTTGGCCCTTCCGGAGACCAGCTGGGGTGGCTGCTGAAGGGGGCTGGTCAATAGCAGCTGATCCCAGCTGACCCTTCCCAGTGTGCTTTGCTGCCAGTCTCCTCCCACCCTCACCAGGTGAAAAAGGGGCGGTAAGCGAGTCTCCCCACTGGAACTGCCTGTGGGTCTCTCCCTGCTCTGCCCCAGCCAGCATCCCTAGTGGTACAGGTAGCAGGGAGCTAATGCCTTGGTCTGCAAGGCTCTGCAGTGCCCGTTGGCCATTTCTAGGTCCCAGGAGGAGGAGTCACTTGCGCTGGGCAAGTAAATAACTAACTTTGGGGCTGCCATATTGACTTTCTTTTCTCTATTGGCTCTTGTTCAGTTGTCATTCCAATCAAAAGTGTCATATGATGAAGGGAATGTAATGATTTTAAAAAAACGTAGCCTGAAATAAAGGCTCAAAGCAGGAAACGGGGAGGGGGGGGGGATCAAAATGACAGATGCCACTCATTTGATTTCCAGCATGGATGTAATGGTTCTCCTGCTGCGGACAGCTCTTCTAAACCCACTTACTCTCAGATTATATCTAGTTTACTTTCCTTGGGGGAGACGGCCTCAGTCCTGGATTCCTGCACAATCTAATGGGGGGGGGGCAAGGTGGCTAAAATTTTATTTTATTTATTTTTTAATTTTACTTCCATTTCTATATTGCCCAACAGCTGAAGCTCTCTGGGCAGTTTACAATAATCAATTAAAAGTACAATAAATCACAATTTAAAATATATACAATAAAACATTATAAAAAATTTAAACCAATTTTTAAAAAGTCACAAATAACTAAAAACAAATCAGTATAACACGACCTCTAAAAGAATTACCGGTAACCGTGTACTATTTAGTTGTTGAAAGCCTCAACATCGAGGCATGGACCAAATCCAGAGGGCGCTCATGGGAGCTCTCTGCAGGCCATCTGGATTCAGCGTCTCCTGTTGCCGGAAATGGCTCCGTGTGCCACTTAATAAGCTGCCTTCAGAAATCGGGTGGGGGTCGGGGAGCTGTCTAGGGTGGGCATTATCCAAAATCCTTGCTTGGCAATTAGTCTGGTTGGAGGGGGATGCATTGGGGAGAGGGTCAGCCAGAGCCTCTCCCCCCTCCCGCATTTGCCTGCCAGTAAAGTACCCTTGCCCCACCCTCGTTTCTTCTGCCCCTCCTCCTGGGTGGGCTGCTGAGGGGCCAGGCAGCCCTGTCAGAGGGCCCAATCCAGCACCAAGGTGGCTGTGCGCTGGCTGATCCCGAAGACTCCTCCGTGTTGCAACCAAGGAGGGGAAACGCGGATGAGGGCTCTTGCCAAGAGCGTTCCAAAGACAACCCCAGGACTCTTGCAGGCATTGTTGTCCAAGCCGGGGTTGTTTTTGGCTGGGGAGGTGCTTTTGGTGGCTTACGGCGGCAGGGTTTCGCTTAGCAACGGGAAGGAAACTTGCTGATTGTCTCTGTTTAACCTTGGACAGCCAATTTTGCGCCAGCTTCACAAGCCTGGGCAGGGGAGGAAATCTCCCAAACCCAAAATAGAATCCTCCCCATTTCACGAGAAGCCAAAAGAAAAAGAATAACCGCAATATTCAGTCACCATGCTTGGGAGGCACCGCTTCCTTTTGCAAGTCTAGTGGGGATTCCCAAGTCCGGTGCAGTCATGCAAAAAGAGAACTGCCAATTGTGGCCAGCACTGGAAATGCTTTTGAGGAAACAGAACTGAGGGGTGCTTAGGATTCCCCGCTGTGCTGAAGATGGCTCTCAAAGCAAGCGGACCGGTTCCCATCCTGAGGCTGGGAGCAATTTGCAGTTGTCAAATGGGAAAGAAGCCCTCTACTTGAAGAGCAATCATGAGGACTAGAAACACTTCTTGTCTTTGCAAATTGGAACCTGAGATTCTCTGTCTGGGCAAAATAGTCATCAGGTTCTGTGCTGGAAAAGCAGATTCCACTGTGCGTGGTGTAATCTTGTCTGTGCAAACATCTCGATTTCTTCCACTGATAACCG
This sequence comes from Shinisaurus crocodilurus, assembly GCA_021292165.1. Taxonomy (NCBI): domain Eukaryota; kingdom Metazoa; phylum Chordata; class Lepidosauria; order Squamata; family Shinisauridae; genus Shinisaurus; species Shinisaurus crocodilurus. The sequence continues at coordinate 25,838,825 of CM037882.1, forward strand.
GTGCCTGGTGAACTTTTTCAGCTCGTTTCCTTGATTCTTCTGCCTTTTAAAGCCAAGCCCTGAATGTTGGAGGGGAGCATTCTTTTAAGTTGCTAGTCATGTCATCTTTGCCCTAGACATTGACTTCTGCTGGTAAGACATTCTTGAGAACAGGAAGAAAAGTTAATGGAGGAAAGCAACTCACTGTTGAGCAAAGCTTTCTGTGTTTTATCTGAATTCGCTTTAATCTTGTAAGTAACTTATCGTTGTGACCTTTGCTCATAACGCAGAGCTCCATATACAGATAAAAAGGGCATAGTACTAACAAATGATGTATTGTCTGGACGGAGGGTGTGTACAAACGTACATGCAAATCAGGAATTGCCTTGTGCCTGTGGTGTCCTCTCTCCCCCCCCCCCCCCAGCTCAGGCCTGGCTTCCCCCAGTTTCCATTTGACAGCTCTGTTGCTCAGCAAATCAGAAGTTGCGTAGGCGGCAGCCCCTTGCCCCTCTCCCTCCATGCTTCAAGTGAGCTGCCTTCATGCAATGTGGATTCAGCATCTCCTGTTTCCAAGAACAGCTCCATGTTTACATTTGTTGTATATTGAATTAAATATGAACTCATTTCCCCTCCCCCTCTTAAAAAAGCAGAGTCAATTTTTAAGACATTGAGAAATTGCTTGGGGAAGGTGGCTTAGTGGCATCAGCAGTTTCTAGCCAGTCAGCAAAGCTGTTTTCTGCTGTAAATACACAAACCGGTTTCCCTGCAGCTCTATCCAGGAGAAAAGCTGGAACACCCCAATAAAAGTGCAGTGTGTGTGTGTGTGTGTCTCCAGCTGGCTCCCCACTCAAATGGTGTGTGTCTGTGCAGCCCCTCAATTGTCTTTATGGAGATCTGTTACACAGGCTTTTTTTTTGGGATGACTTAGTGCAGCTGCTCCAATAGCAAATGGCACCACTTCTGTTGGCAAGCAAATCCTCATTGATTGTTGATCTGATAAGTGGTCTAGTCAAACCGAGCGAAGTGTTTTGGATCTTTGTTCCTCTGTAAACCGAATTTAAAGGATAGTTTCTTTGAGACTTTACATGCAATCCGACAAAAGAGTGGTCTTTTTTCCTGCAATAGTTCGGACGTTCCAGAATCACATGGGGCTCAGGCTTCAGTTGTTCTGTCTCAAAGGTGCCCCAGCTGGTCTTCGTCTCTGTGCGCGCGTGTGTGCGCTCTGCAGCTACTCTTCTGGAACGGATGACTTACTAGAAGATAGTTTGGGGGAAGAGTCATGCCTTAGTGGTGGAGGCCCCTGCTTTGCATGTAGAAGGTTCCCTGGCTCAATCCCCAGCAGCTCCAGTTAAAGGGTCATGACTGGGAAAGACTCCCACCAGTCATAGCAAGCGCGTCTGGGCTAAATAGGCCGAGGGACTCTGCTCCTCTGTTTTTGGGCACAGCTCACGTTTTGCACGCCCCAAGTCCCACGTCCGCTCTCTGGCCTCTCCCGTTTCCAGATAGGGAGGCTGGGGAAGTCCCTTTCTGAGCCCCTGGGAAGTCGACGGTGTTGGGTGAGAAGAGCCAGCGGTGGCTCTGTCGAAGGCTGCTTCTTATGTTCATGGGGTTTAAATCTCTAGTCCCTGTAACAACGGGGGGGGGGGGGAGAGAAGCACTCTGTGCATGCTCAGAGGCACCATGTCCCAACCTGAGAATCCCCTTGGCCTGCTGCCCATTAACCCAGCAGCCAAGATGAGCTCCTTCCTGGTTTCTCAAAGATGGCCGTACAGTCTGAACTCAGTGTGGCCCATCACGAGTGGCCCCTCGTCTGTGATGTTCCAGCTGCGCAAGCGCCTTCTACTGACGACGGCTGACCCGTTGTTTCGTCTCCCCCCCCCCCCCCGTCATCTGTTCAGTGGGTGGTGCTTTTTTGTTTCTTTAAGCAGCTGCATTTTTGTTTCCTGGCTGCATGTGTCTTGGTAGAAAAGGAGGGGGGGGGGGAAGAAGGGAAAGAATGTAACCAAGTAATGGAAACTTGGATTGGAGCTGATGATAAAACATTTGGATTTTCTCTTCCCTCAGCCATATTTATAGCTTTCTCCCTCTCCCGCCTGAAACAAAAACTAAACTGAAAATATCTTCTTGAGGCCCTGTTTCCCCTGGTTTTGGGAGCAGAAGTTCTCTTTACCTGCTATGCTTTATGGATTTATTTGCTGATCTTTTATTTATCTTTTATCTTGCTGATTAGATTTATAGCTTCCCACCCCCTTCCACCCCAAGGGTTCAGGGTGCGAAACTGTTTACGTTCTGCTGCTGCTGCTATTCTTACTGCTGGACCTGCCCTTCCTGCAAGGCATTCTTTTCAACTTATATGATTCCCCCCTTTATCTTCACAACCAGCCCTGTGAGGTAGATCAGGCTGAGAGATGGTGACTGGCTCAAGGTCACCCAGGGAGCTTCACAGCGGAGGAGAACCACCCCCACCCCCATCTTAGGTTACCCACAGCCAGTTGCAATAACAAAAAGCCTCACCATGCAGCCAGCTGCCAAAAACAAAACAAAACCAAAAGTCTTATGAAGGCGTAGCAGGCAGCCTCCCCTCCAGATACCTTGGACTGCAACTCCCATAATTCCCAGTGGCCAGTGGCCATGCTGGCTGGGAGTTATGGTAATTGCAACCCAACACTTCCGGCTGCAGTGAGCCTTCCCGCTGAGGGAGTCTGAAGTCAGCTGGTGTGTCAGTTGCCTCCTTTACTGCTGATTCTGATAAACGTTTGGCTCCAGAAAAGAAGCAATCTCCCCTCTGCAGCCAGGAAGCGATAAGGTTCTTCAAGATCCTTCATAGCCATCTCTGTATTTGCGGGCTGGCAACCAGTCAGAAGGTTTGGACTTGATTCTCTGCTTTTTGACCTCTGGCGGAGTGATCCTGTGGCCCCCTAGACAGCATCCGGGGGGCCCATAGGATTCTTTGGATTCCCAGATCCGAGGTCTGAGACCAAAGTACAGTCATGCCTTGGATTGAGAGCATAATTTGTTCCGGAAACGTGCTTGTAATCCAAAACACTTATATCAAAACGAAATCCCCCCAAAAAAATTTGTACAGAGATTTTTAATTTAAGCCGTACTACAGTACTTGTATTGCAAGACGTCGCTTGTATATCAAGTCAAAAATAAATAAATAAATATTTAAAAATTTGCTTGTCTTGCAAAACGCTCTCAAACCAAGTTACTTGTAATCCAAGGTATTACTGTAGTGGTGGGAAACATCTATCCTCAACTCCCGGGCCCACAGATTTAAAATTGACGCCCAGCAATTCATCAGTGAAAGCTTTAGTTAATGGCTCCAACCCAGTTTAAACGGTCTGTGGCTGTAATCCTAAGCACACTTTCTAGAAAGCAAGCCCTGTTGGGACTTGCTTCTGAGCAGATATGCCCGGGGTCACACTGTGAAGGTGACAGCCCTGGCATAGCGGGTAAGGGTGCAATCCTATGCATGTTTAGACAAAAAAAAAAAGTCCTACATCTCCCAGCATGCCCCAGCCAGTATGCTGGGAGCTGTACTGTAGGTATTTTTCTGTCTAAACATGCATAGGATTGCGCCTTAAGTCTGTATTATGTGCTGGGATTCAAATGGGTCTGGAAGCCCCACTGGTCCCACCTTGACTAATCCATGCTAAGGGAAGTGCTATTAATTAATTAATTAATTAATTTCATTTCTATATCATCCCACAGCCGAAGCTCTCTGGGCAGTTCACAACAATTCATACAATAAAAATCTACCAACAATAAAAACATACAATGTAGTTAAAAAGTTTAAAACCAAACTTAAAAACACAGTTTAAAATGATAATACCGGTACTAAAAGTTAATAAAATTTAATAAAACTAATAAAACTAAGGGTACAGGTGACAAGCACCCCACCCCCCATGTGCTGTTTAAACAGTTAAATATTAAATGCCTTGGCATAGAGGGAAGTCTTAACCTGGTGCCGAAAAGATAGTAAGGTTGGTGCCAGGCGGGCCTCAGTGGGGAGCCCATTCCATAATTGGGGGCCACCACTGTAAAGGCCCTCCTCCTTGTTGCCACAAACCAAGCCTCCCTTGGAGGTGGCAGCCGGAGGAGGGCCCCAGATGTTGAGCGTCGTGTCCCCTTGCTCTTGCTTGCTTGCTTCACCGTGTCCCAGAGCTGCAGGCTGTTCTGGATTAGATCCAAGGCCTCTCTAGTCCAACATTCTGTTCACACAGCGGCTGACCAGTTGCCCACAGGAAACCCACAAGCAGGACATGAGTGCCACAGCACCCTCCTGCCCATGTTCCCCAGCAACTGTTGTATGTAGGCATACTGAAGGTGGCATCTAGCCATGAGGACTAGTAGCCTTGGATGGCCTTCTCCAGGAAATTGCCTAGTCTTCTTTTAACGCTGTCCAAGTTAGTGGCTATCGCTACATGGGGGACAAGTCTTGGGTCTCAGTTGCACCTGCAAGGAAGACCTGGTGATATATAGTAGTAGTAGGCGATAGTAGGCGATAACTCGTGACCGAGTAAGATTGTCTTCCAGGATAAAATTACAAAAAGAAAATTATAAAAAGAGGAAATTCTAAAAAATTGTGTAGACTCTAGCGATGGGTCCGTAAGTGACTGTGGAGGCCAATTCTAGATCCACACAGCTTCCCACAGTGAGGACACAGGTTACCACATGGATAATGATCCTGTAAAGGATTCGTTTGATGTGCTTTTCGCTTAGCACGTTTCTCCCTTTCACCTTGCACTCGGGCTTCTTCAAAGTCCATAGAACCTTTGTGAAAGGCCAACCTCCATTTAGATCGTTCATGGGCCAGAGCTTCCCAGTTTTCGATGTTTATATTGCATTTTTTTAGATTAGTCTTAAGAACATCTTTAAACCTCTTATACTGACCACCGATATTCTGCCTTCCATCCTTGAGTTGGGAGTAAAGGTCCAAGGAAGGATGCAAGGAAGACCTGGTTATATATGGAAACCATACAAACCATATTTGCTACTTTCTAAATACTCAAACTGGCCTTTGTAATCCTTACAACAACCATGGAAGGTAGGCTGGAATTATCCCTGTATTGCCAGCAAGGGTCCAAGGCTGAGGGAGATGGCTGGGCTTCCATAAAGTTTCCTGCTGAGTTGAGGCTTGAACCAGAGTTTGCCCAGCTTATGCTCTTAGTTCTTCCAGGGCACTGGGAAGAAGCCTGTTCAAGCACTGGTTCTACGTTTAAAAACACTCCAGACTTTAGACACCAACGCAGCCTATCCTAATCTCACGGGATCTTGTCAATAGAAGGGCCAAAGGGAACAGCTGGCAGAGCGTTTCGGGGTGGGGGATCTGGCTTGTCAGTTTTCTGTGTTGGGAGGCTGCCTGTGTTGGTTCGACTAAGCCAGGATAAGTCCTCTGAAGTGGGGCATGAAATGGGGGCTCTGTCAGACTGGCTTTATCAATGTTGAACTTCTGCTGTCCGGGGACTACGGGCTTTCGCTCTACTGGATTTCACCCAGTCCTCAATGTAGGTGTTTGGCTCCTGGCATGATAGGCTACCGTGTGCATGGAAAACTCGTGTTGCCGTATTGCTGGGGCCATGCGCCCAGGGAGATGGGAGCACCAGAACCTGCGCCAGAGCAAGGGAAATGAGCTCCACCCTGAGGCTCCATAGATGGTGCCCTGGCTGCTGCCTCAGCAGGAGGCTACTGCTCCTTGGAGGGAGGCTGGGGTATGGGAGTGCAGGATAAACCCATTCAGGTGTTTTGCGTCATTGCAGATTACATGTGTGCCATTTTGCATAATGTCTCCAGTTTCCTCCATTTCTGAAAAAGCTAAGCAGGGACATGAATGGGAGTTCATAAAATTGTGCATGAACACAAGAAGAGCCCTGCTGGATCAGACCAAGGGGTCTATCTAGTCCAGCATTCTGCTCACACAGCAGCCAGCCAGCCAGCTGCCCACGGGATCCCACAAGCAGGACCTGAGTACAACAGCACCCTCCCGCCCATGTTCCCCAGCAACTGGAGTACATAGGCAATACTGTCTCTGATACTGGAGAAAGTGGATAGAAAGATAACTTTCTCTCTTTCATTTTGCCCAATGAAATTAATGGCAGCATATTGTTGTAAACTGTTGTAAACCGCCCAGAGAGCTTCAGCTATTGGGCGGTATAAAAATGTATTAAATAAATAAATAAATAAATATTCAGACTGGACAAGATGGAGTACTTCGCACAACACACAATTCTCTGGCATTCGTCAGCACAAGCTATCGTGATGGCCACTGGCTTAGATGGCCTTCAGAGGGGACAACTTAATGGCAGAGGGGAGTTCTCTCGATCACTGTCAGCCTGATGGCTAAATGGAGCCCCCTGGTTCCAAGGCAGTCTACCTCTGAATGCCAGTTACTGAAGGCATTTTTAAATTAATTTTTTAGAAATTTTTAAACACACTAACATTTCGAGTATAAAACCATAATGATTTAACATTCAAATTTGAGTACTAAACAATGACAATGCTGGAATTTCAAATAACATAATTGTAAGTATAAATCCATAGTAATTTCATACAAGTTTGAGGACTTAACAATAATGCAATTACAAGTAACACAATATATGTATATTCTCATTTGTGATTTAGCATACCAAGTCCTAACTTTGTTATATTTTTTAACAGAGCTGTTTTCAGCTGTATATAGAGTATAAATACAGGTACATGTATGAAAAGTATGGCCACTAGAGGACTCACTAAGAGAAAAAGCATGATACAGATACAGTAAGGTACAAGTGTAAGAATATAAGTAAAACAAGTGGGACCTTGAGGGTTGATTGCATGATGTTTGTTTTGAAAAGGGTTTGTAACACTGTAGAAATATTTTTGTGTTTTGGTGTAGAAACAACACTGATATAGTCTGTAAGAATTCCTTGATACAGATAATGAAGGAAACAAGGGGGCAAACCAGTTTCTTGTCGGATGTGGAGTAATCAGCACATTGGAAGCCTCTCCAAGGGATAAATAGAAAAAGGCTCAAGCCACCTGGGAAGAAAAACCAAAAGAAAAAATGAAGGAATTCTCAGGTGGTGGCCTCCTCAAAAGAATAAACAGAGGAAGGCCTAAGCCACTTCAAAAAGAAAAAACAAGGGGAAGGCTTCTACTAACTCTGTAAAAAAATATAAAAAAATATAACAAAGTTAGGACTTGGTATGCTAAATCACAAATGAGAATATACATACTGTATATTGTGTTACTTGTAATAATACAGTAATAATTACCGTGATTCTCCTTCTATTAGCAGTTACTGAAGGCAGACAGCAGGAAGGGGCATTGCTGCTGCCTCAATGCCTTGCTTGGGGGCTTCCTTGGGGCAACTGGCTGGCCAGTGGATGCTAGACTAGGCAGACGCTCGCTCTGATCTAGCAAATGTCCTGTGTGTTCTGCCGATATTACCACTTGAAACGAAGGCAATTTTATGTAATGGAAAATGATGCAACACACCGTGGCATCAGGCCCTGGCAATGACGGTTCCTACAGCCTAGCCTGATGGCTGCATCTTTCCCCCCATTATAGGAATGCCAAGAAAGAAGGGGACCTGCTGGCTGCCCAGGGCCGCCTGAAGGACGTCGAGGCCTTGCTGAACTCCAAGGAGGCAGCCCTCACCACTGCCCTGGGGGAGAAGCGCAACCTGGAAAATGAACTCCGTGAACTGAGAGGCCAGGTGGCCAAGGTAGGGACAGCCATTTCCTTGTTAAAAAAAACACCATTTGAACTGGTCAGTTGTGAGTGTTGCAGACTCTTCTTCAAATCAGCTTTTTTGGGTTCTAGCACTCTGAGAGGGGGGAGGGAATTATCTGCTTTCTCCATGTCGTTAATTGTAATATTAAAAATCTCTGTGATGGTCCCTCTCAGTACATAATTGTCCCTAACATAAAGATGGGACAGATCAGAGGAGGCCCCAGTATGGTTGGGGGGAGTATCTGTCTCTTGGTTGCCCAAACATACAAATCTCTCAATTTCCACCACCCCCTTTTTTTTTTGCCAGAGGAACCCTGGCAAAAAATCACCTAAACTTCCCTGAGGTGATAGTTCAGTCGGTGGCAGCTAGAGTTTGATGATTGTTAGGAATCATTCCCCTGAAAAGCCAAATGGGCCACCAGGTGGCAGCAAAACCCACAATTTGGACAAGGCATTCAATTCAACAGGCTTCTAATGTGTAGGAAACCTGCCACGTGGTATAGTCCTGGTGGGGGACGGGACTGTGCTAGTTCAGACCACAGGTGAAGGACAGTGTGCTTCAATGCTCCCCATAGGTGAGAAACAGAAACACACAGAAAACTAGCAAACAAGGAAGAAGGTTATAAAGCTAGTGTTTGGTCCCTGCCGTCTGAAAAGGACCAGGAAGGACTGTACCAATGTACCATGTGTGTTCCCTGCAGATTAGGGACATTGGAAGCTGCCTGATGTTGAGCGATGCCCTTGGTCCATCTAGCCCCATATTGTCAACACTGACTGGCAGTAGCGGCTCTCCACGGCTGCAGGCAGGATTCTTTCCCAGCCCTACCTGGAGATGCTGCCGGGGATTGAACCGCAGAGCTTACAGCCCCTTGGAAAGCTCTGGCGGTAGATGGTTCTGAGCTAAAGGACCAGTGTCTGACTCGGGGGAAGGCATTTCAATCTGTTGCTGTGACCCAAACTGTGTACGCTGCATGGTGGGTTTTTAGAATCAATCTGGCCAGGTGGGGAAATGCGCCTCTGTGTCCCCAGATACTTCCTGCACAACCTGGGCTGATGCTTGGGAACCTGCAGCACTGGCCCAGCCAAACCCTCAAGCCGCCCGCCTTCCCTCGCTGTGACACACGTCTCCCTTTCTCTTTCCACCTCCTCCCACTCCAGTTGGAAGCTGCCCTGACTGAGGTCAAGAAGCAGCTTCAGGATGAAATGTTGCGACGGGTGGATGCGGAGAACAGGCTGCAGACCCTGAAGGAAGAGCTCGAGTTCCAGAAGAATATCTACGGCGAGGTTCGTGCGCGGCTTGCAGAACGGCACAGTCGCGCCTCCCCTGCTCTTGCCGTCTTCCTGTTCTGTAGGATTGTTGTGTGTTGTGGGGCTACGCATTGTTTAGCTAGAAAGAGGGCCTGCTTGTAGTGGACTGCAGCTTCCCTCGGAGGCATAGGGAGAGGCTGTATCTTGCCACCTATGAAGAGCCCTGCTGGATCAGACCAAGGGTCCATCTAGTCCAGCGTTCTGGTCACACAGTGACCAACCAGCTGCCCACGGGAAACCAACAAGCAGAACAGGAGTGCAACAGCCCCCTCCCACCCATGTTCCTCAGCAACTGGTGTACATGGGCATACTCCTATAGGGTGGGGTTGGGTTGTCAACTACTGTAGCTCAATTTTTACAGACCCAGGTAGAAAAATTCAGGAAGAGCTGTTGGTGCGGTTAGTGTGCATGAGCTGGTATAGTAGTGTGCATACATGCGCACTGCGGTGTTGATGTGGGGAGAGAATGCATTTTTGTTGTAGCATGCATGCTCACATGTTGCTGCCACCACTATGTGGCAATACAGCCCTTGGTTAAGAGGTGCATGGACGCGGCTGGCCTTAATTTTGCAGGGTGCATTCGTCTCCCAACTGCTGCCAGCCGAATGCAGAGTCCAAGCCTTTCCCACACAAATGATTTGCGGCCTGCCATCTTGTTCAGTCGGCCAGTCATGCCAAGGAATCGGCCGGGGGTGACGTGTGGCACGCCAGATTCCACAGTGTGCTTGGCAGGCACGGAGAGTGTTCCCCTCACAAAGGAAAGGCACTCTGCACATGCTAGAACACATCTGTTGAGACAGCATTATTCCCCTCTGGGGGAAATGCCCATGCCTGGCCTGCAGAACTAGAATATTTGGAAACTTTGGAATATTTGCGCTGGACAAAACTCTGCATGAGGATTTTGTCCCGCTGGTTTCATGTGGCGCCTCTCCTTGAGGTTGGCCTCAGGATGGGGCCCCCGGAGAGCTACCGTTGGAAGGGTCTCTGCCCATTCAAGCTCCCCACCTCATACCATGGGGGGCACGGGGAGGAGAGAGTGTGTAATTTTCAGATCCCTTACGCCATTTTGCGGGGGAATCCTCCCCCAGTGCCCCCAGCCCAAGAGTTGCCCCTTCCTCGCCTGCAGGAGCTGCGTGAGAGCAAACGCCGCCACGAAACCCGCCTCGTGGAGATCGACAGCGGCCGCCAGCGGGAGTTTGAGAACAAGCTGGCCGACGCCTTGCTGGATATGCGGGCGCAGCACGAAGCCCAGGTCAAGATGTACAAGGATGAGCTGGAGAAGACGTACAGCGCCAAGGTGAGGCCCTCGTCTGAAAGGGGAGAGACTGTTCCTTTGGCTGCAGAGGGACTTCGCTTTTCACATCTCTCTCCCCCTCTCTCTTTTATTGATGTGAGCCACTTTGCGAGGCCATAATGGTGTGGAAGAAGGATAAAAATACAGGCAATAAATAAATCCAGGACTCTTTCCGCCCCGCCCCGCCCCCCAACAGACATAAGCGAAGACAGGTGTTCATGCTTTTCCTCATGTGGGTCTTATTTTGTGTGAAACATGGTTTCCTTGAGGTTTTTAAACATGCGCGTTGCACGCGCTGCTGAGTTTGAGAGAGAATGTACATGGGAAGATGTAAGATACTACAGCTGCTCTTTTTGTGCAACAGTCATCAAGGTTGGTAAATACTGCTTTAAAATGCCACAGTGAATGTTTATACACCCCCACTACTGCCAGCTGGTCACTTTCTGCCAGTGGCCAGTTTGGATTTCCTGAAGAAACGCGCCTCTGCTGGCAGCGAATGTCAGGCTAGTTAAATTGCCCCCTCGCCTCAACTCAACAGTCAGTGGCCTGCCCTGCATCCCTACACAGGTGCGGTACCCTCGGCCTTCAGCCCAGATCAAAGGGGCAGCCAGGGACGTGTGTCACTCGCCTGTCTTTCTGTCCCCAGGGGTCATAAGCTGCCCCGTTTCTTCCCCTGCGCCCTGCCTGTATGCATGCCACCTCCCATTCCCTCCCGCCTCTTCCATCTTTTCACTTTCCATTTTTTAAAAAAACCATTAAAGAGAAAAAAGACGAAATTGTGGCACAAGATGCCTTTTGACTATTAGTCCTAGGAGCTTTCCCCCTGGAAGCAGCCCAGGTCTCTGTCTCTGGTAGGTTACAATCTAAAAAATGTCACCGGTGGAGGAAAGGGGCAAGAATGACGAGGTGATCGCTAGCAAGTACAGCTCCACATGCTTAAGCTTTGTTTTTAGCAAGGTGGGATTTGAGGGGAGAGAGGCGGCATCACATAGGACAGCCTTCGCCAACCTGGCGCCCTCCAGCTGGGGGATGCTGGGAGTTGTAGTCCAACACATCTGGAGGGTGCCAGGTTGGGGAAGGCTGGCATAGGAGTTCTGGGTGGGAGTTCCAGACTGAAGGGGCAGCAAGGGAGAACATAGAAGCACACTGGGAAATAGAGGCAGGCATAGAGCGACAAAGCTTTAAAGGTGGGGTAAGGGGCCGAATCCAGCGGTGCCCTGCTGTTTCCAGAAGGGCTTTTGGCCCAATGGATATTTCTGCCAGTGGCAGAGGAGGCCAGAGGATGTTTGCTGATTTCCCCTGGTGTCTCCTGAAAATCTGCTCTAGAGGGTTGGGGGACCCCTCCGGACAGCTTGGAGGGGGCTGCAAGGGGAAGAGGAAACTGGCGGCAATGGCCTCCCCGCCTCTTCCATTAGCGGAGCCCCCCCGCTAGACTAGATCAGAGACTGTACCACGAATGGAAGGACTACTCCTGTTCGTGGGAAGAAACCATTGGATGCCACCCAAGGGGGGGGGCTGGGTGTGTACAGCATGTGTGAGGACAAGTAAGGCACCCTTACTCCTCAAGCCCCTTCAGAAGTATCCAAGGCCATTAACACAGCAAACATCTCAGAACTTTTCCAGTAATTGGCCTCCTCCTCCTCCAGTGCCCGGTCCAAATAATTTCTTCCGCTCCTCACTGAGAGTGCACCTCCTTTTTCAGCTGGAAAACGCCAAGCAGTCAGCTGAAAGGAACAGCAGCATGGCGGGTGCGGCCCATGAGGAGTTGCATGAGACACGCATCCGCATTGATGGCCTTTCGTCCCAAGTGAGCCAGCTGCAAAAGCAGGTAAGGTGGCGGGAAGGCTTGGCGTGGTCTGGTGGCTGGTGCTGTTCCTGCCGGCTTTGAGTACAGTTGTCTCTCATCTAATTCCTTTACCCAGAGCACTCCCTTTGTTCCAAAATTTAAAGCTCAAGCCTCCATCTAAATAAGCATGTGGTGCTCTGCAGTGTACTTGAATGCTGTCCACTTAACTCTAAGGCGTTTGAATGGAGCACTTTCTTTTTTCCAGCCCATTAGTTTAAGGCAGGGGTCCTCAACCAGGGGGGGAATTCCCCCCCCTGGGGGGAATTTTAGGATTTCGGGGGGGGCGGGGGAATTGGGACCACAGACTCAAACTATTGGAATACTGATCTTTCTACAAATTACAATTCTACAGATTGTACATAATCTACAGGACATCACACCTTATTGTATGGCACAGATTAAGTCAGACAATCTTGGAAAGGGGGGAATGACATTCTGACATAATGGTGAAAGGGGTGCATGGGGCAAAAAAGGTTTGAGAACCACTGGTTTAAGGGGTCTGAGAGAAAATGACCACCCTGTGAGAGTCTGGTCTTTTCAGTGGAGACGTCTCAACCGCTGTTGGAAGAGGGAGTTGTCCGTGGCACCATCCCAGGGATCGCTCTTGCCTCTGCACAGAACCCGATTCTAATCCCTCCCTGCTTTCCAGCCGCCCTCTTGCCCCACCGGTCTTTTCGTCAGTCACTTTTCCCGTTCTGTTTCCTTCCCAGCTCTCTGCCAAGGAGGCGAAACTGCGTGACCTGGAGGACGCCCTTGCAAGGGAGCGCGAAACCAGCCGCCGGATCCTGGCCGACAAGGAGCGGGAGATGGCTGACATGCGGGCCCGCATGCAGCAGCAGCTGGATGAGTACCAGGAGCTGCTGGACATCAAGCTTGCCCTGGACATGGAGATCAATGCCTACCGGAAGCTCCTCGAGGGCGAGGAAGAGAGGTGGGTGCAGGGCTGGGTAGGCAGGAGGCACCGGGATACAGTGACGGGTCCCTTGTCGTCGCCCCCCCATCTTGGAGGAGCCATGCTTTGCGTGTGAAGGAAAGCACACGGCTTGAGCTGGGAGCCCGCATGTGCCCTTCCGGGGTCGAAAGGTGCGGAGAAGCAGCGCTCAGCCCCGCGCCGGCTCCTGTATTTCCGGAGGAGGGTGCCTCACTGCAGGCCGTGTCTTTCTCCCCACCCCCCCAGGCTGCGCCTCTCCCCCAGCCCCTCCTCCCAAAAGGGCGGCACCCGGACACGCGTCTCCCACTCCTCCACACAAGGCTCCACCAAGAAGAGGAAGCTGGAAGACGGCGAGAGCCGCACCAGTTTCTCCCAGCATGCCAGGACCAGTGGCCGCGTGGCCGTGGAAGAGATCGACCTGGAAGGGAAGTTTGTCCGCCTCAGGAACAAGTCGAACGAGGTGGGTCTTCTGGATGCGCGGGAACGCGGTGGCGGGTGGGGCCGCTCCTTGTCACGGTTGCTCAACAGCCATGCAGGTGGGGAGGAACTGTATCCAGGTGACCCTAAGATGAAAGACGCTGAGAGTTCTTGGTGGGCCCGTCGGTCGTCTGAATTAGGTGTTTAACTCCTCATTGGGTCAAATGAACGTTCAGAGCTGAAAACGATGACAGCTCCCTGGGACTGCAGACTCTGGCCTCATCCGTCAGCCAGAGAACCAAGGGCCACTGGGCGGCTGTACCCCCACCACCCCCGCTTCCCGGGAGGAGCATCACGGCAAGGGGGAGACCAACCTAATCCCCATGCATTGGCCAGCAGCCGCAGGGAGCTTGTTTTTGCCTTCCCTGCCAAGAAAAAACATCTAGAAGAACCTTGTAACCCAAAAACTGCCCCCGAATCCCTTTTCCTTTTGTGTCTCGTCTTTTAGATTGTAAGTCTGGGGGCAGGGACTGTCTCATGGTTGATCTTTGTAAGCCACTCTGAAAGTCTGTTTTTGGCTGAAGAGCGGGGTAAAAAATGCTGTAAATAAATAAGGAGCTATCGGGCTCTTCCCTGCTCCTGCAGAGAAGGGCTGGGGCTGGTCATTGAGAGTCCGCTTGCTTGGATGCCCTCCCAGCGTGAGCTTGTTCCTGGCTGACCGAAATGAGCGGCATCCAAGTGGAATAGCCTGGTAAAGACGGACCCGTGTCCGTCCCACGTCTCTCCCTGGGAGGTGGAACAGCCACCGGTGCGTGAGATGCAGCTGCGCTGTGGACTGTCACACCTGGGGCTTCTGCAATGGTCTCCTGCTTTTTTTCAGGACCAGTCATTGGGGAACTGGCAGATCAAGCGGCAGAACGGGGAGGAGGCCCCCATCTGCTACAGGTTCCCCCCAAAGTTCACCTTGAAGGCTGGCCAGCTGGTTACGGTGAGTAGCTCGGAATCTTGTATAAGGTGACGCCTACCGTTCCCAGGATGGGGCAAGTGGTGGGGCGAGAGTGGGCACAGCACGGAGACAGGCCTGGCTCCCGGGAACTCCTGCAATATGCATACACAGTAACAGGAGTCCCCAACCTTTTTGGGTCCGGGGGGCACATTTGGAATATTGAGAGAATCATAGAATAGTAGAGTTGGAAGGGGCCTCTAAGGCCATCGAGTCCAGCTCCCTGCTCAATGCAGGAATCCAAGTCAAAGCATCCCTGACAGATGGCTGCCCGGCTGCACCTAGAATGCCTCCAGTGTGGGAGAGACCACGGCCTCCCTAGGTAGTTGGTTCCATTGGCGTATTGCTCTAACAATCAGGAGATTTTTCCTGATGTCCAGCCAGAATCTAGCTTCCTGTAACTTGAGCCCATGATTCCATATCCTGCACTCTGGGATGATCGAGAAGAGATCCTGGCCCTCCTCTGTGTGACAACCCCTGTGTGAATGTCACGGACACTCCCACAAAATGGCTGCCATGGGGGTGGGGCTTGCCAGTTCCTGAAATGGCTGCTGTGGAGGGCATTGCTGATCACAAAACACTCATTTCCCAGAAGGCAAACTGGTTAGGCTAAAGGGAAAATGACTTACCTAAGAATCTAAGCACAGGACACAGGTGGGGTCCGAGCGCCAAAACACAAAGCCGCTTGTTTGTACCCAAGTAACGATGGTGCTGGAGGGCAGCAGTTTGTTTGCAGTGTGCAGCCTCTCAAGTATAAAAAATAAAAAATCATAAGGGATAAAATAAAAACCAGTAGGGGCAGGGAGCCTGGTGGTTGCCAAGAGAGGTGTCCCACATTGGACATGCCAGAAACAGATAAGTAAGAACATGAGAAGGGCCGTGCTGGATCAGGCCAAGGGTTCATCTAGTCCAGCATTCTGTTCACACAGCGGCCGACCAGCTGCCCACGGGAAACCCACAAGGAGAACAGGAGTGCAACACCACCCTCCCGCCCATGTTCCCCAGCAACTGGTGTACATAGGCTTACTGCCTCTTAATATTGCTGGAGATCGCACATAGCCAATCAGAATTAGTAGCCCTGCTATTATTGTGTGAGCATGATGTACCATGACAGTTTTCTCTTCTGTGTGCCTCCTTCAAGATCTGGGCCTCTGGTGCTGGCGTGACCCATAACCCTCCCACTGATATGGTGTGGAAGAACCAAAGCTCCTGGGGATCCGGGGACAGCTTGCGCACCGCTCTCCTCACCTCCACCGGAGAGGTAAGTAAGGCCTGTTCTGACTGAGGCTTGGGGTGGTTGTGGCTAGCATGGAACAGCGAGTCCACAATGAAGCCGGGAGGCTGGGGGTCCTTTTCAAAGCAGGAGATGGAAAAGGGAGCGAGGAGATGGAAAATGGGGTGGAGCCTAATGTCTGACTTTCTGCTGTTTCTTCCTTCTGTATTTAGATGTAGGGGGTGACAAACCCTTTTTTGGCCCGGGGCCGAATTCCAGTATGGGAAGGGTCTCCAAGGGGCCTCATTCCAGCAGTGGATGTGCCCACAGTACTGGGGGAGGGGGGGCAAGGACATGATGGGTGGGGCCAAAGCAAAGTAGGCAGGGCCAGATGTAATTCAGACCAATGTGGACATTTTCCCACCACAGCTCAATTCTATGCATGTCTACTAAGGAGTAAGCCCCGGTGCGCTTGCACTCAGGCATGCAAAGCACAGCTCAATTCTAAAATTTCAAGGTATTTGAAGTTTAAATACCCAGCAGGTATTTAAAGTTAAAATGCCTTTGAATCGTCGTTCTCTCTGATCAGAGGTAAGAGCAGGCCTTCCCTGCACTATGCTGAAGAAGGGCTGTTTTTCTTTGGGAAATCCCAGCTCTGATCTCCGATTGGAGATAAGAGTGTGGGTTTCTTGCACAGAGCTGGAGGGGAAAGGGGCACAACCTGCAGAATAAGCTTGCGGGATGGACCAGGAACTTGCATTGTCTGCATCTAGTCCACATGCCAGAGCTTCCCCCATCCCCGGTTTAGGTCACTGCCTTTATGTTATACAGCACTTTGGTTTTAGATGTTTTAAGAGATGGTGATAAAAATAGATGTTTTAATAAGATGGTGAGCCACCTTGGGTCCCAGTGTTGGGAGAAAGGTGGGATACTACTACTACTACTACTACTACTAGTAGTAGTACTATTATTATTATTATTATTATTATTATTATTATTATTATTATGCCCAGGGGTTCTTCTCAGTACCAGCACTGGGGCCCACAGCCGGTTACCTCCCTCTTTTCCTCTCCCCGCTCTGACCGGCCGCCGCTCTTGCCTGTCCTTCCAGCCTAGTTGGCAGAGCAAATACCGGCACCCGGTATTTGTCGCTTCTTCCTTTCCCCTCTCTCCACAGGAAGTGGCCATGAGGAAGTTGGTGCGCATGGTGATCGTCAATGACGATGACGAAGAGGATGACGATGAAGATGGCGTCCACCACCGTCACCACCACCACGTAAGTTTCATGGGACAGGGTCTCGGCATGAGGAGCAGGGCAGGTTTGCCATCCATCTGAAGTTCTCCATGTGTTGCCATAAATGTGACTAATCAGAGGGAACCTCTCAGATGCTCAATGGGATGCTGTTTTGGGGTTGCTCTCCTGGGGATTTTCTTCTGCAACTGCTGTCTGCTATACCCCTATACCAGTGATGGCGAACCTTTTTGAGCCCGAGTGCCCAAACTGCAACACAAAACCAACTTATTTATTTCAAAGTGCCAACACTGCAATTAAACCTGAATGCCGAGGTTTTAGTTTTAGAAAAACAACTCATACAGTTGTCCGAACTAATTAACATATTTTGTGTTTAAAGAAAAACACAATAACAGAGCTTTCAAAGATACAAACAGTTTTTTGTTGAAAAAAAATCAACTCAAAAAATTATTATAGTACTGCATTGTACACATAGCCTGAAGGGAATTTATACAAACTTTTAAAATAATTAGGCACATGTATTTTTGGATAAGGGATTCTCAACTTGTAATATGATTATATGCCAGACTGAAATTGTATGGGGCAAGCTTTACTCTGGGTCCTTTCCCTGCTTCTACAGGTGTCGGATTAGTAAAAGTAAAAGTCAAGCTGTACTAGGATGAGCAAGATAAACAAGAAAACTAAACGTGCTTAACACATTTTAAACACTTTATGTCTTGGACTGCAAACACTGCATTAGGTAAAAGTTTGCATTGGGCATGCTTTTGCACAATTAATGTGATTTTTGCTATTGCATGCATGCTGATAATTTGTCAAACCTTGGCTCATACTCCGTTAGTTTGAGAGCAACACATGCAGCACTCAGGTCAACTGTTAGGGCTTTACATCCAAGCCATGCTCTGTGCATCATTCTTCAAAATCTTTTAAATGTGATAACAATGTAGAAAAGAATCCAGTAACAGGAATTCTAGAATAAAATCATTCTGTTCCACACTGTGAGAAAGAACAAGATCATTTGTGTTTTGCAGAAGGGGACGGTCTTTTCGCAATCTGACCAATGGCTCGAGTGCCCACAGAGAGGTCCCTGCGTGCCAGCTGTGGCACCTGTGCCATAGGTTCACCATCACTGCCCTATACCGTGAATTAGCTTGTCTCACACCAGCTCCTGAAACAGGGGCTGTTAGTAAAGCAATCTAGCTCCGCTGGAGTCCCTGGCTTGCATGTAGGAGATCCCAGCTTCATTCCTTGGCAGCAGCTCTGGATCTCCAGTAGCTGGGCTTAGAAAGGGGACCTGGGCATGAGACCCTGGACAGCTACGGCCAGTGACGACTGGGCTAGGCCCGCCAGTGGTCTAGTTAAGGCAGCTTCCTATATTCAAATGCTGAAACTCAGAGTAGATCTGCTTATAAGTGTACAAGCAGTGTGGCGTAGTGGTTGGGACTAGACCCAGGTTCTAGTCCCCACTCAGCCATGAAACTCACTGGGTGACTTTGGGCCAGTCATGGACTCTTAGACTAACCTACCTCGCGGGGTTGTTGTGAGGATAAAATGGGGGGGGGGAGGATCATGTAAGCCGCCTTGGGTTCCTCATAAGAGGAAAAACAGGCGGGATATAAATGTAATAATAATAAATAGAACCACACTTCCTATCCAGGCAGGCAGTCTGGAGACAGACACGATGCCCGGGCATTTTGTGCCCATCTTCCATTTAAGTATTTAATACCTTGGAAAAGGAGAAAGGGCTGAAACAAGACTTCCGGTGCACACCGGCCAAATTTTAAAATGCATTCCCAACATCGCCCCAAAAGACAAAATAGGGACAAACAAGGGATGATGTTTTACTGAGGCAAGAAAACGGAGGCTGCTGGTGGTGGTGGTAAACTGGAACAGTTGATGCCATGAACATGCGTTTATGTGGACCAAACTAGACCTCAGGCTAAACGTGCACATAAAATACAAGGACACATTTTAAAAAAAATGTAAACGGCATCTGCTGGGGTGGGGTGGGTGGCTGAGAATTACTGGGCTTGCAGGAGGCGCGGAGGGGAGTTTAACCCTTTCCTCCCCTGCTGTGATCCTGAAGAAAACCACTCCTTTGAAGCTTCAAATGGAACCTTCAGGAGGGGTTTTCCTCGGGACAGAAGGGAAGTACCAAGCTCTGCCTGCTACAGTTCTGATAATTATAACCCCCCCTCCCCCCAACATACATTAAATGCAAATATGCATTTAAACTTGCATCTATTTTTGGTCCTGTATTTCTGGGAACATTCATTTTAGCATAATAGAATTGTATTCCAGAGTCTTTACATGATGAGAGTGGCTTTTTTTAAAAAAAAAAATCAAGAGCAATCTCATGCAAAAAATGAGAAGCAGTGTTAGATTAAAAATCTATTAATATGGTTCCTAGAGCACCTAGAGTGCTGTTGAGATGGTGTACGTCTTTTGCTAGGGTTAAGGGTTTCAAGGCCTCATTTGATCCAGCAGCCCCCTCTCTGCGTGGTTTGGCTTCTGAACTTCCTCCCTTCTCCCGCAGAGCCACTGCAGTGCTTCCGGGGACCCGGGCGAGTACAACCTGCGCTCCCGCACCATCCTGTGTGGCACTTGTGGGCAGCCGGCCGAGAAGTCGGCTGGCGTCGGCACCAGCACCAACGCCGCCACAACCAGCGCCTTGTCTTCTGGCTCTTCCTCGTCCAGCCTCACCATCACACGCAGCTACCGCACCGGGGGCACCAGCATTGGGGAAGGCCTGCTGCCCAGGTCCTACATCCTGGGCAACTCCAGTCCACGCCAGCAGGTCAGTGCTCTGCAGTGGGCCGGGGCTGGCCTGAGAGAACACGTTGCTCCAAAGGCTCGACTTGTTTCTGAAAATGACTGTGAAGGCCTTGGCCTTCTTTCCTTTTTAAATCTCTTACGAGGCAGGGCTGTACGTATTCCGTGCGCTAAAGCAGGGGTGAGCCACCCAGGGCGCTCCAAATGTTGTTGGACTACAACTCCCATCATCCATGTCTCTTGGAGATGTTGGCTGAGGCTGATGAGAGTTAAAGCCCGCCAACATCTGGAGGGCCGCTGGAACTCAAAGGAACCCTGGCTTTCTTTGGGATTCTGTGAAGGTTCGTCATGGTGGACGAGCTTTCCTGAGATACCCCTTGCCTGCCCACCTGCCGCTTTCGATCTTGCCCTGCAATACACTGCGGGTGCGATCCAGCACCCTGTGGGAACATGGAGCCTTTGAATCCTCCGTGCCACACAGACGTGCAAAGCATCCCTGCAGTGGGAAAGTTTGAAAGCAGCTGGGCTAATCCAGCTTGGGAGGAACATGGGGGTGGCTGGTTTGAAAACCCCCTTCCAGGTCAGAATCTCTCTGTGCAGGCAAAGTCTGCTTGGTGGCTTTTAGTGTACATAAGCAAATGATCCCCATCCCCCATCCCCAGCTTCAAGGTTCAAGCGCTTCCAACCCCTATAACAACCGTTGCAGTTCTTTGCTCAACGAGATGGTGTTAAAGACCAGCAGTAAAGAATCTCGAACTGACTCTTTGAAGCTGTTACATGGTGGAACTGCTGGACCTTCTGCAAGAAATAAAGACCCAGACCCTAGGCTGGAGCCAGACATAGCCAGACTTGGAGTAGGCCCATTTCAGTGGATCTGCTGTAAGCTTCTCTAAGCCCAGATCCAAACCATTACCTGCAATAACCATTCCCAGCACATGATTCCATTAAAAAAAAAAAAAAAAAAGATTACCACGTTCACTTTTTTCAGTGATTAAGGGCTAATTTAGATGGGGCACAGATTAATCGTGTCATCAGCCCTTTCATTACTGTCCCCCCCTTTAAAATAGGTGTGTGAGGGCAGTGGGATGGAGCCTGGTTGAGACTGTGATGCAGCGGCCTCCTGTTCTGAATCTCATGCCAACCACTTTCATTGGGTGACCCGAACTTTCAGTATAATGAGCAGGAGACAAACTTTGTCTACTCCACACCATGCATAACTTTCTAAACATTTATCGTGTTCCTCCTCTGTCATGTGGTCTGCCTCTTTCCGCATAGAATCATAGAAAAGTAGAGTTGGAAGGGGCCTGCAAGGTCATCGAGTCCAACCCCCTGCTCAGTGCAGGAATCCAGCTCAAAGCATCCCTGACAGATGGCTGTCTAGCTGCACCTTGAATGCCTCCAGAGTGGGAGAGCCCACCACCTCCCTAGGTAGTTGGTTCCATTGTCTTATTGCTCTCACAGTCAGGAAATTTTTCCTGATGTTTAGGTGGAATCTGGGTTCCTGTAACTTGAGCCCATTATTCCGTGTCCTGCAAACTGGGATGATCGAGGTGGATCACTATTTGCTTCTCAGCATTTTGACTGTGATCCAAAGTCTCGGGTGGGGATCAATGTCTCTTCCTCCTCCTCTCTCTCTCCCTACAGGGCCCGCAGAGCTGCAGCATCATGTAAGCCTTCCGCCGGTCCCCAACACGCTCACTGCCTGCTCCATGAAGCGACTTCCTCTCTACATGCGCAGGGGGGAGAAAGAAACATTTATAAAGAATTATTTTCTACAGCAGGAATTTATACTTTATTATATATAGATATATATATATTATGTATACAAACGCTAAAAGATGCTTCAGGGTTTTTTTCCAAGAAAAAAAAATCTTTTTTCTATAACAAAAAAGGAAAAAAATGAAGAACCAAGCCAAAGAGTTTGAGTTATTGTTGCCAAAAAAGAGAATTGTCGTTCGAAAGCGTTGCAGTTGGAAAACATTGTAGTTCAGTGTCTGTTTAGATAGGGGTGTGTGTATATATATTCTTTGAATACCAAAGCTTTTTGTTTGTAAAAGGAAAGGCATCCCTCAGAGTCAAGGCCCTGTTGCTGTTGGGGCAAACTGTGTTTTTTGCACTTAATGTCTCCCTGTGGGATATGATAAAAGATGGAATTGCACCCATGGCCCACTCTTGGTTGACAGCATCAACCCACATTTGCAGACACACCTGAGATGAAACGGCTTGACTCTTACACAGACCCTCTCAATTCAGAGTTGAGCCTTGTTTACATTTGGCATATGGATGGGAATTTTTTAAAAATTATTCTTAGTTTCTAACTAATTTCCGTTTGAAATCCTAGATAAGGAATGAACGCTATTTAATCCAATGTCGGTCATCCAGGTGATGTTTTAATTCCTGCTGATGACCCTCTAGGAGACAGTGACCAACTGCCCCCGCCCCTAAAAAACTGATACCAACGTTTTGTATGTGATCAAAACAGACGTTTGATGCCCCTCTTGACTTTCGCTTCAAGGAACGTTTGGCTTAAAAAATGGAAAACACCTTACTTTGAAAACTAGCATTTACTATCCCGCTTGGTAAGAAAAGGTAGTCAGCAGCTGGGGCTTTGTGGCTGCCCAGTACAACCCCCCCCGCCAAAAAATTTTTTATAGACACCCCCCTCTCTGGCGTGCTTTGCTTGAGTTGCAGCTGCTATGTCCCCGCCCCCACCAACTGCTATGCTATAATAGCCAATATAAATGCTGTTGGGTTGACATTTTATGTACTGTATTGTTCTTCAGTGGCACTTTGAGGGTGCAAAGAGTGAGCAGGTGTGTGTCAGAACTAGCCGAGATGTGCCTTGGAATAGGTGGCAGCCAGAAGCAGCAAGGGACGGATGGAGCACGGGGGAACAAGGAGTCCTGCTGAAGATGCTTCATGCAACCTGGGTGGTGGCTGTTTTTGGTTGCCTTTAAGGGCTAAGGGCAGGTGAGCTGAATGGCTGAGCAAATGTGCCTTTATTTCAGTTCTGGGACCAGTTTTCTGCTTCTAGGCCTGACCTACGACACCCTTCATGGGGCTGTTGAGTTAAATTTCTAGCCAACGCATCACATAGGTTTGGATTTTTGTAGGTATTTAGCCTTCAGCCCAGCAGCTCTGGTTGTGAATCCAGAACAGGAGTTCCCTTCCCTACCCTAGATAGCTCCATGTGCATCAGCATGTCTTGTGCTTCCAAAGTGAAATTGTGCCACAGAGCTTTCCCCACTGCTAAAGCACGTGTGGGCAGCCGTGGAGCTCCTAACTTGAGCCCCCCATCTCTAGCTGTGGCCAGATGCCCATTGGAGCAGGGGCACTGGGCTTCATGGCTGGTGGAGGTTCTTTTCCCTCCTGGAGTCTGGGCCCACAGTGGTTTAAAAATGGCCTCTGCTCCTCCCAGAGGGCCTTCCTGCCTCCTTGACTTGCAGCAGAGCGAGACTCCAGTTTGGTTCCTTAATTTTCAGGTCAGTGCCTCAGGGAAAGTTTGGAAGACGCAAGGATCAGCTTTGGGGTTGCACCCATGGCTAGGGCATGTCCAGATGGTAGTGCAGGAAATGCCTGTGGGGAAAGCAGGTAAAGTTCTCCTTGGATATCTCCAGCTGCACCAACTATATACACTAAACTGTTCCCGGTTGGATTATTCAGACCAGTGTGAGTTGCAGCATCCCATGCCTGTGGACAGTCAGGCTTGGAGCTCTGAGAGAACTCTTTTGCCTTCTGTAAAGAAGGGCTGTTCACATTTTTCCAGCCCAGCGCTTGAAGCCTTGTCTGTTTTTGGGCCATGACTCAAGAAATGGCTCCAGGACAGAAGGGTTGAGGAGGAGGCTCCAGGGAGAAAGACCTCTCGGGCTGGATGGAAACAGGTGGGTGGGCTGCTCTTATTTTCCATTGTTGAAGATAGTTTGAAAGAAGGACCACACTGCTCATGGCACGCCAGCTGTGGCCCAGAGAGAGTCCCCTTGCACGTGCAAGGTGGCGTGTGTGTGTGTGCACCTCCGGCAGGGTTTTCCCCTGCACCCTCCCTGTGGGCCACGTTCAGGTCTGTTTTGTTCTGGTTGAGGCGATAAGCCGTTTTTAAAACTCCAATGTGGCACTAGACTGCGGTGGGGACCTCTTCTGTGCACCCCCTTTGCATGCTTCTTTGGATTGCAGCCACATACTTTCCTCAGGAACCACTGGGCAGCATTTATAGCAAGGAGCCTGCAGTGCATCTAACAAACCTGTGTGTGCATTGAATCGCATCTGCTCTGTGGCCTTAATGTGGCTGGCGGCGCAAAATTAAAACACTGCACCAGAATTGTGCCTGGCTGCCGCCAGCCACAGCTTCTCATCTCTGGTGTCGGTGTTCTCTCTGCACGTGGCTGCCAGCTCTTTAATCCTAGAGCAGCCCCCTCCCCCTGTTCTGCCACTCAAACCCAACCCTCTCCCATCCCGTGGTGTAGTAGCAAGTTCTGAAGTGCAGGTGCTCATCACAACACTCCCCGCAGCCATACCACCAAGGAAAGTCAGCACATGTGGGGGACTGCATTGATCTAAATGTGTGTTGTGTTTGTGTGAGTGTGAATGTGTGCGCACACGCACACATACACCAGTAGTAATACTCAATTTATCTGAATCGGCTGATGGCCTTGACCAGCTCAATATTGTATGGCTAATAGGTTAGCCTATTGGACTTGGGTTGGAGGGACCTAAAATTGCACGAGAAAGAGAGGGACACAGCATGTCCCCAAACAACACAAGACCACCAGCTCAAGAGTTTCTTTTCCCAGCACCAGGGGAAAACATTTTATCTCAAAGTCAAGAAATCAGTTCCAGCAGTTTTCAGGAGCAGGTCTTTTGTAAAGCTAACGGGTTCAAGACCAAGCCACTCCAAAATACTTTGCCTTACAACAGGAATAGCTCACAACAATATATCGCTGCTGAGGAAATCCATTTCCCCTCAGCTGTTAGGATTGCCACTAAGCTCAGGAGGAACAGGGGAGCCTGAGAGGGCTGGCCTGCTAATCAGAAGTCCGGCACTTTGACCCCGAGAGCTCTGCCTCCGGTACTACACCACTGCTCCACCCTTCCTGGCAAAGGTCCACTACCTAAAACAGTTCTTCAGAAGCCTGTTGTACCGCTGACTTTGGATGCTGTTGGGGGTGGGTCTGCCAAGGCCTGCTTTGCTGATAATGTGGCAATAGCGCAATTTTCTGTATTTTCTTAAATCAATACACTTACAAGAAGTCTACCGAACTCGTCTCCTGTGTTTCTTTGAGTTCTGGTCTCATCGGGTTGTGTTTAGCCAAGCATGACTTAAGCAGGCCTCCCACAGGCGTTGGCAGCCTGGCCTGGCCTGGCCCAGCCCATTTTAATGCCGGAAGGAGATGGAAGCCGAATGAGTGGTCTCTTCAGGAGGACTCCATGGACGAGAAAGCTCAACGGAGAAGTGCTCCAGAAGTAGACTATACCTTTAGGCTGATGTCAGGGACTGCCTGGGGATAGGTTCTTGGGGGGAAATGCAGTATTTCTTTTCCAAACTAGCCTTTGGCCTGCAAAGTAGCACTTAAAATAAGTGCCATGCCTCTAGTACAGCTTTCTGTTCCCACAGTGGCCAACCAGATGCCCCAATGGGAAGCCCACACACGAGAGACAGAGCACCGTCCTGGCTGTGTTCCCCAGCAACTGGGAATGAAAGGCCTGCTGCTGATCCTGGAGGTAGCATATAGCCATCACGAGTAGCAGGCAATGATCCCCTCCGTGAATTTATTTAATCCCCTTTTAAAGCCATCTGAATCGGTGGCCATTCTTGTGGTGGTGAGTTCCCTAGTTCAACAATGTGTGGTGTGAAGAATTCCGGTCTGCCTGGGTTTGTTAAAGAAATGGGTTTGCACGCAGAAGGCCCCTGGCAGAGACCCCACCCCTGTGTTAAAAAGGCTCTTGCCTAGCAGGGCTGGGGAAGGCCTCTACGGGAGTCGGTTCTGGCTAAGTGGATGCATGGCTGGGCCCTGGCCAAGGCAGCTGCAGCCAGAGTTGCTGGGGAGAGTGCCCTAGCTTCGTGGCAGGGCAGAGGAAGGGCCCTGGGCACAATCCCTGGCAGTTAGAGGGATGGCAGTAGTAGGGTTGTGGAAGACCTTCATGTATTCCTTGGAGCAGAGCTTCTTAAAGCACCTCAAATGATAAGTGTCTCTGAGGCTCCTGGGCCAGCAACTGCAGCGGATCCTGCCGAAACCTTTCCAGGCCCTGCTTCTGGAGCTGCTCTGGCTGGAGATGCCACTTGCCTCCAGGTGCTTTCCCTTCAAGCCATCCGGGTTTTGCTCAGGAACAGATGTGTCTGCCTCAAATTGCGCGGGACCACCGGTCCCTCTTGCCCAGCGTTGTCCACGCCAACTACAGCCTTCTCCTGGGGTCTGGGGCACTGCAGGGCCTTTCCCAACCCTGAGATGGAGCCTAGGCCTTAATGCATGCAAAGCAGGTCGTCGTCGTCCCCAGCTCTTGGACCCCCCCCCCCCGTAAATAAAAGGTGTCTTTATGCTGTGTTAGACTGCTGGGAACAGCTTTCCAAGGCGGCGGTCTTTCCTTGCCCTGCCAGCTGAGATCCCAGGAATTAAACCTGCGTGCAAAGCAGGGCTCCACCGCTGAGATATGGTGGGCCTTCCCCTCTTCTTAGGAGGCTGAAGCTCCTTCCAGTGCAGGAGCGCTGATCGCGCTTGCAAAACCACCACCACCACCACCACCACCACCCCCAAACCTGGCAAATGACGGCAAAGCTACAGGCTGGGACGAAGGGCAAGTTGTTCTGTAGGCGCGATCTCTCCCTGCAGAACGAGCTGGGCGCTGTCGTGTCGATGGCTCTCTCTTTGCCGCCGCCGCCCCCCCCCCCCCAACATGGTGGCAGCGGCAGGGCGACTTGTTGCTCGGCCCAACTGCGGGTCAAGATAAAACGAAATGGTCGAGTACACATCTTGGGCATCACGACCGTGCTGCTGCTCTCCCATCATCCACGCCGGTTCCGGAGGGCCCTCGGGCAGGGCCCCTCCCGCAGCGAGTCCGCCTTTTCACCGCCACGGCTACCAGCGGCGGCTCCTCTTCCTCCTCATGGCTCCCGCTTGCTTACTTGGCACAGGCAGAGAGCAAGTCAGCGAAGGCATCTGGCGCTGCTGCTCCTCCTCCTCCTGCTCCCCACCGCCGTTGCCCGGGCAGAGCGAGAGGCAGGCGGACGGGCAGGTTGCAGAGGCGTAGCGTGGGGGGTGCAGGGGGGGCCGGCCGCACCGGGCGCAACATCTGGGGGGGGGGCGCTCGCACTCGCAGCTCTCTGCCCCTGCCTGGTTCACTCACTCTCTGCAGTGCTGGCTGTGCGAATCCGATCCGAGCCACCCTTTCCTTCTGGAGGGTGGACTGGTTGCCTTAAGGGGTGGGGAGGGGGGGGAACGGGCGGCGTCCGGTACATGTAAAATAAACTCGAAATATTGTTTCAAAGTCTCATGCATGCGGCCTCTCAGATCTTCCCTTGAAGACCGTTCTGCAAGGCGGGGAGAAAGAAAGCGGCGGCGGCGGCGGGGGGTGGGGACTTTACAGCAACATCAGGGGACTCTGAGTTAAAGCCTTAACTTCAACCTCGTCGTCCGCTGGGAAACCTGCCGGAGAAGCGCGGGCGCAATGTCGGTCGCAGTCACTAGGTCCGTCGCTGGCTGCTTTCTAGAGCAGGGGAGCGGCAGCCCTGGAACAGGCCCGCTAAGCTGGGACCGGCCAGCGGCGAAGAGGAGCAGCCCGTCGGCCCTGCCCTTCCCCCTCAACTCTGATAACGCTTCAGGCTGGAAATCCGAAAATGCAGATGGTCCCCTGCGCATTTCCCCGTTGTGGCCACTAGAGGTCAGGGGCGCCTTCTCCACGGCTTCAGTCTGTGAGGGCGGGGCAAGAGGAGCTGGTGCTGGCTGCTGGGGGGGGGGCACTGTCTCCATCACATACGTAGCCTGCCCTCCAAAGAAAAACACGGGGCGTAGCCCACTTTCCCCAAGAACCCTCCCTCCCTATGAGGTAGAGAAGGCTGAGTGTGTACCTTGCCCCCGCAGCCTCCAGAGGGAGCTTGAACCCAGGCCTCTGGTCCAGCACTTGGTTGGCCCAACAGCGCCATGATGCTCCCTGAGATGCTGCAAGCTGCATGCCGCGCGGCAGGCAGACCTCAGCAAGGTTGTGGCTGATCTCTGCTGGTACAAAATGCTTCTAGCACAGGAGGGGAGGGAGGTGGAAAGTGAGAGCGGTTTGGATTTTGTCTGTCTGATAGTACATATCGACTTGTAACAATCCGAACCACTGACTTGTGGCTTGGAAATGTGGCATATTTTTAGAAGTAGCATTGCAAGTAACTCAATAACCAACAGGGATGTTGAAGAGTCCTTGGTCTTGAGTAACGAGTCGAGTCACGAGTCTTTGGACCCGAGTCTCGAGTCTGAGTCCTTGGTCCAAAATGGTGACTCATGAGTCCCGAGTCACTCCCAAAACTGACTCCACGAGTCCCTATTAAAATCAATGGGGTTTTCCCCCAACAAAATAAGGCTACTTCAAATGTGTGGCTTAAATAAATTCTAGGCACAAGTGTGCCTTTTTATTTCAAAACTCTGCAACTGATTTTGGCAAGAACAGACCAGGCAGACAAACCCAAAATAACCAGGCAGGCAGAGGAGGCAGGGAACCCCAAAGCAGGTAGGCAGAGGCGTTTGTCTTGGACAATTCAAACTGTGGAACTGGTTAAGAAGAGACCAGGCAGGCAGAGGAGGCTGGGAACCCCAAACAGGCAGGCAGAGGCAGCCAAACCCAAAATGTCTGACCCTAACCCTAACCCCCCACAACAACACATCAATCAAAATAAATCTCAACACATCGTTGGGGCTGCGTTCCTGGTAGCTGTCCATAGTGGCCGAGCAGCGGCGCGCCTCACTTCCATGCGCTCTTCACTGGTGATCGCGCTCCTCTCCACGCCTGGCACAGCCCAGGGATGTTGACGAGTCCTTGGTCTCGAGTCCCGAGTCGAGTCTCAAGTCCCATTAAAAATATTGGGACTCAAGTCAGACTCGAGTCAGAGGGGGGACTCAGTCCGACTCACGAGTCGAGTCCTCGAGTCCGAGTCCCCATCCCTGATAACCAATAGATTCAAAGCCCCTGCCCCCTTCCAACACACACACACACACACACACACACACAGCTTTTCTTGGTGGGGGAAGGGGGAAGAAAGATATGTAAGACTTCTATCAGCAAGTTTGATTCTGTTTGTTTAAGACTCGATTGAGATCAGGGTTTTCTCTCCCACTGCAGGTGATAATTAGCATAGCAAATGTGATCACCAGTTACAGCTGCTGTGAATGGTGGCCCCGCAGTGTTTATCTTGTGTATATTAAGCTCTGCATATAAATCTGTCTTATATACAGTCAGACTGCTGGTCAATCCAGTGCTAGTCCATACTGGAGCAGGGGGCTTAGTTTCAGTTGGGTTATCCCTTGCCCAGCACCTTTTGAACTGGAGATACCAGAGACTGAACCTGCTTGCAAAGCATGTGCTTCACCATTGGCCTATTCTCGCAAGGCCTTCCCTGAAATGTCACAAACTGGACCTCTTGCCTTTGGTGGCCTTTGGGTCCAACTGCTAACCAGTCAAGCTCTGAGGTGGCATGAGCGTTGCTGCCTCAGATCTGGAGGGTGCAACTGGCATAAGATTTCCAGTGCTTGAGGACGAGGCATTCTTGCTAATGCTCCTTCCTTCTCCCTGTGACATACAAAACTGCAGTACATTATACAAAATAGAAAAAATGCAGATCAATTTGTCAAAACAAGAGAAATTAGATGCATTTGCATAATAGATAGTCTACAGAATCAAGCTTTTCTTGCTATAGAATTTGAATGGAAGAGACTCACACACAGATTTTAACCGGAGTCCACACAGCCCTTTAACAGGCATGCAAAATACTTGAATTGTGAATCACCTGGAACAGCAGCCTTTTCTACTTGATATGCTTGTAGGGCACAGCCCCTGTGTCTGTTTACTGGCTTTGGTTTGGAGTCTTCTCCAGTGCATTTAAAGAGAATTGGCAGCATGATGGTCATATGGTGTGACCGCCCGCCCATGCTTTGCGTGGTCCAGAAAACATCGCTGAAGGACTGCTGTTTTGTTCCCCTCTTCCCCACCCCTTCTTTTGCCCAGAGAAATTTACAAGCTAGTTTTGTACAACTTTCTGCCTCAGTCCATTGTGGCCAATTCTTCCCCATAAACCCTGGCCTGGACTTGGCAGCCTTGGAATGGGATCACGTGTGTGACGGAGTCCCAGCCAGGATTATGTGATAAACAGCAAGGCTGTGGTTGGCTCTGCGAAGTCCTGGAGTGTTTATCTCACTGGGGAAGTTGCGAAAGGCCTTGGCGGTCTCTCCATCGGAGCAGCCACTGAAGGAGTCTGGAAGTGGCACTGGCAGTGCCTGGTTGGCAGGCGACTTGGCAACGAGGTTGCAGCCGCCGTCGTGCTAATTCTCCCAGGATAGTGAGCAAGGCTGAGAAGGAGGGAAACTAGGAGTGCCGAAAGCTGTGCCTCAGTCCTCTGTTTGCTAAGGAGAGAGAGAGAGAGAGAACAAAGTGGGGGTTCCCAGAGCCCCGTCCTTCCTTGGCAAGTTTGTTTTGAGATCTGCACGGTGCCAGCATGCCAGTGGTGGCAGAGAAGACCAAAGAGCAGCCTATGACTGAACTGCCACGTGAGTTGGTTCTGCTTCTTCTAGCCTTGGAAACACTGAAGAATGAAATCTTTCAATAGCTAAAGCCTGAACTCCCCCCCCCCCCCCTCTCTGCAGCAGGTGTGCCTGGTTTTGTTTTGTGCAAGTGCAAAGCTGTTGATGCACCAGTTCTGTGCGTTCCACAGACAGTGTGGGACCCCGAGAGAGAGAGAGAGAGAGAGAGAGAGAGAGAGAGAGGAAGTCTGTACATGTGGAGTGCCTCTCGGAGTAAGAGGCTGCTGCTGGGTCTGTTGCGCAAATCCATCAGATGTACAGCGATGCACAACCACATCTCATGGCAGGAAGCCAGTTGTGAAAGGGTTACACATGGACCATAGGTCAGAGCAGGGCATTACTAGGTGGTCAAAAGACTCTGGGGGGTGGGGTGGGACACTGGCGCATAGGATATAAATTTGCATTAAAATTGCATGCAGTGATTTATATGTATTGTTTTCAGACATACCTTTTTTAAACTCTGGCTCTTGCTGGCAGGGCTTACTCTGAGCTATGAGGTGCAGCAGGATTTTATTGGGCCCAGTTAACTTGTGCCTTTGCTTTCTCTTGACAGCTTGCCTTTTGACAGCTGTCGAGAGAAAGCAAAGGGGGAGAACCCCTATTTGGGCCCTCTTTGAGTCAGTGTCCAGGGCTGGTACCTGCTGCACTCTGACATTGCCCAACTGAGTGTCCCCATTCCTGCACTCATGCAACTCCGGTCCTGCGCAGTTGCGCAAGTGCGGCTAAAAAAAAGAATGAAAAGAATGAAAATTTTTGCGCACCTTGTATGCACGAAAATATTTTTTTTAAGTATTTGCCACCCACTGGCAACCCTTCCAAGGTGCCGTTCGGGCACATTGAAGGGGCTGTCAAAATGGGGATTGCGAAAGCCAGCTGTCAAGCCACACTTCGCGATCTCTGGGGGAAAAGGGTAAAGGGACAAAAAGCTGCAGCGAGCTGAAAACAGCTCAGAGTTGCAGTAGGGAGAGCAGCAAGTCAGTGCCAGCTGCCCCCAAGTGCCACTTGGGCACTTGTGGGGCGGCTGGCACTGGTGGTTGCCCAGGCAAGCTTGGCAAGAGCGGCAAGGGTTATTTGCTGCTCTTGCCAAGATGCTTGCTGGCGGGTTCCCGGTACCCACGATAGGGTTGGTCGCCCAGGTTTGGACGATATGACAACCCATCATGGGTACAACAACCCCTAAAACGAGCCATGGGTTTCAGGGTGGCTTGTTGTCCTCAAACAAGTCACCCTGAGGGGATCGGCCCGGGTTCACATGACACAACAACCCATCGTGGGTAACAACCCACGATGGGTTGTCGTGTCATGTGAACGCAGTCAATATGACCCATGTGTGGTATCCAGCAACCACAGATCAACACAAGCCAGACTGCAGTGGAAAGCAGGAAATGCCCTGTGTGCACGGGGAGAGCCTGCTGCAGAGCCCCCCAGGCAGCTTCCATGGGTTAGGGCTGGGACACTTTGAGATGAAGTGTCCCAGCCCTAATCTGACCCTCCGACCACTGCTGGAAACAGGCCGTTGGTGTGGACTGCCATACGTAGCATCCTCCTGTTCCGTTGGCGGGGGAAAGCGCTTCCTTAAGGCTGGAAGTGTGTGATGAAATCTGAATGATGAAATCCAAGAAGCCAGAAGGAGAAAATTGAGCAGAATTTTTAGCATCAGGGAATCTGTTTGGAGGCTTGTTTTACTGAGGCATATAGGATGTCTCCTCCCCACCCCCCAATTAATTCCTGGAGCAGAAGGCTGGGGGCATGGAGGCCATTGGACACATCCGTTTGACTTTAATGTTCCCAGGGGTGTCAAAATTATCTCTGGTAATGGAAGCTCAGATTTATACATATGCATACTCCTTGCAAGGCCTGAGACCATCTAGCAAATCATGTTTAGTAAGGCCTTCCTTCATTCCCTTGTAAAGAAGCTCATCTGCAATAACTCGCCAGCCCTT
This sequence comes from Shinisaurus crocodilurus, assembly GCA_021292165.1. Taxonomy (NCBI): domain Eukaryota; kingdom Metazoa; phylum Chordata; class Lepidosauria; order Squamata; family Shinisauridae; genus Shinisaurus; species Shinisaurus crocodilurus. The sequence goes on from CM037882.1 coordinate 25,871,258, forward strand.
GATTACATTATACGTTTTATACAGTATGAAAGTCAAATAGGTACACTTGGAGGGTGTGTCCTTGTCACGAAGCTTTCAGAGTGACGAGTCATCTTAGAAAAGTCGGCAAAAGATTTTGTTGGTGCAAAGGGGCTCCTTTCATTGTACGGCCAGCTTGAAGTCCAAGCTCCTTAGTGCAGGAGCTCAAGGTATGTTAAGCCCCAGAGAGCCCCATGGGAAGCAGGCCTTCCTGGCACTCTGGAGGTGAGGGGCAGGGCAGCTCGCTCCTTCAGCCACTTGCTGTTGCTGCTGCAGCCCCTGGAGCTCTTTTACCTCCAGTGGGCCAAGCCAAGAGCAGGAGGCAGCTCCCTTCCTCTTAATCATCCTTGGTAGCAAGAATGGCCCACTTTTTATTTCCCCTTCTGTACCTTTAAGAACAGCCACACAACAGGCACAAATTCCACAGGAACAGTTCCCTCTCCCCCTGCCAGCCTGCAGATGGAGTGATGGGTAAGCTGTTAAGGGCCCAAGAAACCTGGGAGAGGGTGCAAGGGCAGGCTATGAGCCCTAGCAGAAGGGAGCTGCTGCGTGGAGAGAGCAGGGGGCAGCGTGGAGATGCTAAATGAGCGTATCAAAGCGGGAGGATGATCAAAGAACCCCCAGTGACTGCAGCGTTTTCCCTTCAGCCAAGACAGGCCTGGATATTTTCCTGTCAAACCCAAAGATGTGTTTGTTCTACTCTTATCGCCCTAGATGCTGTCTCGGGCTTCATTTCCAGATCTGTGTAAGGAGCTTCTTCCTACCTGGACTGGTTTACAGCCTAGACACACACACAGAGAGAGAGAGAGAGAGAGAGAGAGAGAGAGAGAGAGAGAGACGCTTTGATTGATTTTCAGGAGAAATTCATATTTTGACCACTTTTATCTTTTTCGTCAACTACCTGAACACTGATCAGATATTAAAAACATAAGAAGGCATGTAAGTGGGTCTGTTGCTGAAGGGGGTTTGTAATTGGTTGAGTGCTGTTTTTATTTCTTTTATTGTTGTATTTTTAATTGTGTTCTTATGTGGATTATGTTTTTATGTTATGCTTTAATTAAGAATTTGTTTTTAACATGTATTTTATTATTGTTAGCTGCCTTGAGCAGCATTTTTGGTGAAAAGGCAGGAAAGGACATAAAATCAGTAAATCAGGGTCGTGGCTGGTGCACCAAGCGCAATTGTGCATAGACACTCCTTGCCACCTGAAGATCCAGGGATAGTGCAGGATCCAGGAGCGCTCCTAAGCTATGGTCCTGATCCTTTAGGGGAAGCACAACCCCTTCCAGAACAGGTTGAATCCCAATCCCCGAGGCCAGCTTTCTACTGAGAATACCACCTCCGTCTGGGTTTAGCCTCAGCTTGTTCGTCCTCGTCCAGCCCATTATGGAATCCAGGCCATGTTCAGGGCTTTCACCGGCTTCCTTGGTGTTAGGTGACAAAGAGCCACAGAACTGGGTGTCTTCAGCATATTGGTGGCACCTTCACCCTAAGCGCCAAATGACCTCTCCCAGCAGTTTCATGTAAAAAATAACATGGGGGGAAAGATGGAACCCTATGGGACACCATAGGACAATGCCCGTACGGAGGAACACTAATCTCCCAGCACCACCTTCCAGACATGGCCCGACAGAAAGGACCGGAGCCACTGCAAAGCAGCACCCCCAAAGCCAGCTCTGCCAGGCAGCGCAGAAGGACACCATGGTCAATGGTGTTGAAAGCCACCCAGAAGTCCAGGAGAATTGGCAGGGCCATGGTCCCCCCATCAGTTCCCGGTGCTGGTCAGCCACCAAGGGGACCAAAGCAGTCTCAGTTCTATATCCCAGTCAAAAGCCCGATTGAAATGGGTCCAGATAATCAGTAATACTGATCAGTATCATCTAGATGCATCTAGAGCTGCAACACCACCACTTTCTTAATCACCTTAGCCAAGAATGGTACATTTGAAACTGGCTTATAGTTAGACAGGCCTCCTGGGTCAAGAAAAACATTCTTTAGTAAAGGTCTTACCGTAGTTTTTATTTATTTGCTTGTTTATATATTTATTTCATTTATTGCCTCTTTTAAGCAAGAGGGAATGGCCCCCTCCCGCAAAGGGGCATTAATAACTTCCTTTAACCATGGCATCAGTCCCCGCTTCGCCAATTAAATCAGCCAATAAGGGTCGAGCACAGAGGTGGTGGCTCTCACCACTCCCAATACCCTGTCCACAATCTGGAGATCTATAAGCTGAAAAGATTCCAGCAGAACGATAAAAGCGGTAGCTGAGGATACATCAATCTGCCCTGCTCTAATATTGGAGTCCAAGTCAAGGCGAATCCAAGTGACTTTATCTGCAAACAACAAAACACACATAGTTCACAAAGAGCCAAAGATCAAAAGACACACTAACACAATTTTTATACACAAAGGGCTAAAAAGCCTAGGAAAAGAAAAAGGTCTTCATCTGGTATCATAATGTAGGTGTCAGGTGAGCCTCTCTGGGGAGGTCATTCCACAACCAGGGCACCGACACTGGAAAGGCCCTCTCTTCCATAGCCACCTGCCTCACCTCATTCAGTGGGGTCACTGGAGAAGGGCTTCTGAGGAAGATCTTTGGGTCCAGGCAGGTATATACAGACAGAGATGATCCTTCAGATAACCTGGCCCCAAGCCATTTAGGGCTTTATAAGTAAATAGCAGCACTTTGAATTTGACCCAGAAATGGACTGGCAGCCAGTACAGATCATAAAACACTGGCATAATATGATCACGTTGGCCAGTCCCTGTTAACTATCTCACTGACCTATTTTGGACCAGCTGAAGTTTCTGGTCTGTTTTCAAAGGCAGCTCCACTGCAGTAATCCAGACGAGAGGTTACCACAGCATGGATAACTGTAGCTAGGCTATCTCTGTCCAGATAGGACTGTAGTTGGTATATCAGCCTAAGCTGATAAAAGATGCTCTGTGCCACCGAGTTCACCTGTGCCTCGAGTGACAGTTGTGGATCCAAGACCACCCAGAAACTACGAACCAGATCCTTTAGGGGGAGTGCAACACACACACCCCAGAACAGGTTGAATGTCACTCATCTGGGCACCCACTAACTGTACCTCTGTTTTATCTGGGTGGAGTCTCAGTTTACTGGCCCTCATCCAGTCCATTACCGTGCCCAGGCACTGATTCAGAGCAGTCACTGCCTCACCTGGATTTGATGAAAAGGAGAGACTGAGCTGGGTGTCATCTGCACAACGATGACACCTCAGCCCACACCTCCGGATAACCTCCCCCAGCGGTTTCATATAGATGTTGAACAGCATGGGGGATAGAATAGAGCCCTGTGGCACCCCATGGCATGACTGCCAAGGCACAGAGCAGTAATCCCCCAGCACCTCCTTCTGGAATCGGCCATCCAAGTAGGAGCAGAACCACTGCACTGCAGCGCCTCCAACTCCCAGCCCAGACAGCCTATCCAGAAGGATACCACGGTCGATGGTATCGAAAGCCGCCAAGAAGTCCAAGAGAATCAACAGGGTTGCACTCCCCCTGTCCCTCTCTCGGCAAAGGCAATGCCCATAGGGCAACCAAGGCAGTGTCCGTTCCAAAACCATGCCTGAATCCTGATTGAAATAGGTTTAGATAATTCAAGAGTGCCTGGAGTTGACCGGCAACCATCCGCTCAAGCACCTTGCCCAGGAAGGGGACATTAGCAACTGGCCCATAGTTGATAATATCTTCTGGGTCCATGTTAGGCTTTTTCACGAGTGGCCTGATAACTGCCTCTTTTAAAGTAGCTGGCAGCACTCCCTCCCTCAAGGAGAAGTTGGCACTCCTGGACCCAGCCGGACATCCCCTCCCTATTAGATGTTATAAGCTGTGAAGGACAAGGGTCAAGCACACAGGTGGTCGACTGGACTTGGCCAAGCGCCTTTCCTCATCCTGGGGCCTCAACATAAGAACATAAGAAGAGCCCTGCTGGAACTGACCCAGGGTCCATCTAGTCTAGCATTCTGTTCACACAGCAGCCAACCAGCTGCCCATGGGATCCCACAAGCAGGACAGGAGTGCAACAGCACCCTCCCACCCATGTTCCCCAGCAACTGATGTACATAGGCAGCAACTGGTGTACATAAGCAACACCAACAACCTCATGAACTGTAAGTTCAGCAGGTGCTAGTAGCTCACACATTACCTTCAGGATCCTTTTGCTCCTAGCTGCCCTGTGCAGCCTTCCAAAACAATAAAATATAGACAAGGGGCTACTAAGGTGCTGCTTGCAAAATAGCTTATGAGTGCCATCATGGCTGAGCTTTGCAGTAACAGGGCAGTGATCTTTGATATGAGAATAGGAGTGTTGTAGGCAAGCATGTCCCTGCTTCATCTGGAAAATGTCAGAGGGCACAGAGGTGCCGTCCTGTGCCCAAGCCAGACTCGGCCGCATCCTGCCAGAGCTGGCAGCTCTAAGCAAAACCCAGCCAGCTCTTCTGACCTCCTGTGAGGGAAAGGCACTCTGCATGTGCTCAGCCCCCCTTCCTCCTTTCTTTACACTTGGTCCAGAGAGTTGCAACCTGCTTTGAAAACGGATTTGGGAGATGAGCCAGCAAGTTCTGGGGCTAAGCCCTGAGGAGCACCAGCTGAAACCAAGCCCCGTGGAACCGTGCCTGCCCTTCCTGTCTGCTTGATGACCACGGCACTGAGCCAGAATTGGCCTCTGTGAATGAGCCGCGGGGGGGGGGGGGGGGGGCTAGGCTGCCTCCAATGCTCTCCGGTCCACACATTCGGCTGAGCCACCCAGAGTGGATTGTAGAGGCATGTGTGAACTGGCCGTGACTCCAGCCACATGAGAGGAGCGGGCAGATGTCTGAACTTAGGAGGCTGGCATGCATGGAGAGGGGGCCAGGAGAGGCCCCAAGTTGCACAGGCTGGCAGGGAGGGCTCCATAGGACCATCTCCAACAGCACGCCTGCGCTGGGAATCTGTAACAGGCTTTAGCTTGGTTCTTACTGGTGGCAACCTGTGCCTGGATTCTTCTGTTGAAAAAAAATATCCCTGCACATAGAAAAATAGCATGTCAGGGTGAAGGGTACTAGCTTCGCCTCCTCCCTGACATGCTGGTTGTCTGTGCATGGAATTTAATTGTATGGAGGAGCATACAAATAGTATTTCAGTCTGAAATGGTACAGGCCAGAAACAAGTTGACCATCTCCAGTGAGAACTAGGCATTCGAATTTGGAGTTCCTTTATTTAAACTTCCTTCCAATTCTCAGCTGATGCTTTATGCACCTTTTGATTCCCCTGCTGCTCCTTCCTTCCTTTCCTTTCCTTCCTTTCCTTTCCTTTCCTTTCCTTTCCTGTCTGTCTGTCTGTCTGTCACATGATTAACTAAGCAGCTGGGCAAGTGACAAACTCATGAGTTGAGAGACTGAAGGGTTTTAATCTAGGAGCCCCAGGGAGGAAGTGGGTTCCCACTTCCTTTTTCTGGGGTGTCCCCTCTTCCTGTGCTCCTTGGAGGGAAAGTAAGATACAGTAATTCCTTGGATTGCAAGTAACTTGGTCTGAGAGCGTTTTGCAAGAGAAGCAAATTTTTAAAATAAATTTTGACTTGATAAACAACAGGGCTGGATTAAGACCATTATGGGCCTGGTGCTGAGTATTTTGTCCCCACCCACCCACGGCCAGCCTCCCCCAACCTGGCGCCCTCCAGGTGAACTGGACTGTAGCCCCCATCACCCCCAGCCAGCACAATGGGAGTTGTAGTCCAACACCGCTGGTGGGCACCCAGTTGGGGAAGGCTGACCCGGGGGAGTCCGTCGGCGCCCAGCCAGAGAACCGCGCATGCTGCTGCTTCCCCGCCACCGGCGCGCCAGTCCTGCCACCACTGTGAGAACCGGGTCAGAGGTAGGCGCGCCGTGCGCGCGCGCGGGGGCAACCCTTACCGGAGTCGCTGGCTGGCTCTCCGAGCCAGGCGAGGAGGAGCTTGCTGTCGGCGGAGGCGGGGAGCTTGCTGTCAGCGAAGGTGAGGCCCGGCAGGCCGAGGCGGGCGGGGGTGGGCTGGGAAGCAGCTGCCTGCTCCGCTCGAACTTCTCTTCCTTGAAGTTTCTTCCACTTCCAGAGATGTCCTCCTCGCTGGTGGGTGCGCTCGAGGCGAGGCTGGCAGTGGTGAGCAGTGGAAGTCCTCGCCCTGCCTGCGCCTCACGCGGGTCGGGGTCAGCCCTTCTCCGGCGTCTGGGCCAGCTCCGCTCTCTACAGCCCAGCGTGGTGGCAATGGGCGGCAACCTCTGCTCCTCGGCGTGCTCGCCTCCTGCAACGCCCCGCGCAGGTGAGCGACTGGACGTCACCTCGCTCTGAGCGAGATGACGTCCTCATTTCCCCGGCGCGGCACCGCGCGTGCGGCGTCCCTATTTGTTGTGGGCCTATTTTGGGGTAGGGGCCTGGAGCTGCAGCTCCAATAGCCCTTATCTTAATCCGGCCCTGATAAACAAGCGACGTCTTGCAATACAAGTAGTGTTGGGATCTAACCGCTCGCCTCGAGCGGGCGTAGTGGGCCGAAATCGGCCTCGCTCACGCCAGCCAGAGACTCGCTTTGATATAAAAGTGTTTTGGATTACAAGCACGGTTCCGGAACGAATTATGCTTGCAATCCAAGGTATTACTGTAATCAGCTTCCCAATGAAAAAATACCAGTCCCTGCACATAGAAAACTGCTAGCATATCAGGCTTGAAGGTCCTAAGTCTTCACAGTAACATACTAGTTTTCTATCTGCAAGGAACTCTACTGCACCCCTTTTGTACAGAGTAATTCCACACTGGAGGTGCCACCAATGAACTACTGGGGTTATCAGCTGGAGCATCATGGTAATTGATGGGCCCTCCTTGCTCTGGGTAGTGAATGAGTGGATAATGAGGCTTTCAAGGTTTACAATTGTTTGTGAAGGAATTAGCACAGGGGAAGTCAGAGAATGGGGGGAACAACCAACCCGAGGCTGGATACTGCTTTCCTTTTCTTGGGTGGGGTGTTCCTATTTCACCAGTTTATGTGGTAGCAGTTCTTTGCCAGACTGTTTCCATTTCTAACTAGAAGCTAAAGGCTGCCTTTCAGCCAGCCGAAGGGCCTTTGTTAAAGCTCAGTGTGTTTTACAAATTGAGAAAAGCATGCTCAGGGCTGCAGTCATGCTGACTCTAATAAATTGGGTGTTTCGCTACATACTGCTGCTCTTTGGTGTGTGCCCGTCTTTTCACACATGTGTGCGCGCGCGCACACACACACACACACAGTTACAACGAGCACCTGCACTTCAACATTTACCGCTACACCACTAGTTGCCACAACCTCCTCCATACCCAAATGGAGTACTTCCATGATTATAGCATTAGAAAACCAAGGCAACATCCATTTTGTGTGTTTTTTATCTTGTATGCCGCCTTGAGAGGGTTACACTTGTAAAGGCGGCCTAGAAATGCTTTTAGACAGATTTAGGGTGCAATCCTATGCAAGTTTGGACAGAAAAAAAGGCCTACAACTCCCAGCATGCCCCAGCCAGCTGGCTGGGGCATGCTGGGAGTTGTAGGCCTTTTTTTCTGTCCAAACTTGCATAGGATTGCACAGATAGATAGATGGGTAATCGATTTTTTAAGGAGAGATGAACATGCTGCTCCCCACAACCACGTTTTGCAGGGTTCTGTAGTGCTATAAAGACCTACAAAATCTTGTTTGTTGATGTGACAATGGACTGAGTGTGGACACCACGGGCAGCGGTGCTTCCTTCCCATTGTTTTCCACTCGAATTATGATATGTATTATTTCTACAGGGCTTTCTGGCCTACTCTCCTCCAAAGGAAACTGACCTTCGATGGTCAAATTCTCATCTGCAGGTGGAGGACTCACGTTAACTGAATGCTCTTCCACATACACACCCCAGCAGATCAGGGGAGAGGCTGGGCTACAACTGTTCCACCTGATATTCTAGTAGTTTTCCATGTGTGAGGACCATTCAGTCTTGTAACCTGTGCCACCGCCCCGCCCCCTGCAGTCTGCAGTGGTCAGCCCAGACGCAGCTCAATCGCTTTAGTGAGAACTGGACCTGGGAGAGAAATGTGTTTGGTTGGTTCACATTTTAATGCAAACCTACCTAATTCACGCCTCCCAAACCAATATACAAACCAAAACACAGTTATCCTTCCGTACTTGCACTTCTCCAATTAAAAAAAAAAAAGCATACAAAAATGCTATATTAGGGGAAATACACATAAAAAATGAGTATATTTGTTTAAAAAAATGTTTAAAAAGTATTATATTAGGGGAGATAATACATATGTGTATTAGGCAAATTTTGCATGAAATGGAGAAATGCCCACAAAAATATGTCCGAATTTTTGTGTGGACTTAAAAAAAAATATTACAAACTGGTGCGGAAAGAGGACAGAACTTAAAACTGAGAACTGAAAGAAACCAAAATGAACAGATTTGTCCATCCCTACTGAAGGTTGCCCAGAATTTGGGAAAGGGGGAATCAACACATTGGTCCTGTTTGCACGTAACAGTGGCAAGTCAGTGGTTAATTAACCCATGATTTGCTGCGGTGCGTGCCCAGTGCAGGACGTGATGTCTGAACCCAGACACTATGGGTTCAGTGTGGGTCAACCAACCCAAAGTTAACCTAACGACTAATTGTAGGTTAACGTTGGGTTGTGTATTCAGAATGGCGGCAGCAACCCTAGCAAATTGTGCGAACCAGGTCAATGTGTCTCCATCTCTGGAGTGCGTGTTGTTGTTGTTGGGTGGTCTTTGTGTTAGATAATCAGACTTAGATTTCAACTAGATTCTATTCTTGTTCAATTTTATTGATTTGTAAGCTGCCACAAGTGTGGGAGAAGCAGGCTAAAAATAATATAAATGAAATGCATATGTGTAACTGAAGTAATTTCCTTGCAGAGACCTTGAAGGTCCCTACCCCACCCCACCCCACCCTGCGATAAAAGCAAACACCTCCTATCCCTTTGCAAAGATTTTGCACTTGGCTCTGGAGCCTGTGGTCTCTGTCCTGCCATTCATACTGGGCAGAGATTTGTGAGTTGTAGAGAACAGTATTTGCTCCATGTGCTTTGCCTCTTGTTTGTGGAACCCGATCAAAGGCAGCTGCTGGAGACTGATTATTTGCATTGTTCCAGGCGTGTCGGAGGATGGAACTGCTTTTATAAGATGCTCTAATGCCTTGCTGGCTGCTACATGGAAACATCTGGCAGGCAGCAGATTTTTGAAGGAGGGTGAAGAATGGGTGTTTCTGCCTTTCTGTGTCTTTCCCCAGCATCCGCAAGATGAGCCTTTTGTGGGGGACGAGTACGGCTCTCCATCCTTCTGCCCGACCCCCACATCTGGAGCGGGAAGTGGGAATCGCTCACAGGTCTTTTCTGCACGGCTGATGCCGGAGATCTCCAGAGCAGGAGTCTGGACCACTGCTAGAGGTAAGCCGTCGCTATGGCAACACCAGGATGTTCACCCAGCAGCACTAGCAGGCTGCTGTGACACAGGGCTGTGCCTTGACAGAGGGGTTTTCCTTTGCCTGGCGGTGGAGGTTGGCTTTGTAGCACCCACAGGGCACTGCAAGTGACCTGAGCTGGGGAGGTTCTGGTGTCGTGCCTCCAATATGATCAAGCCAAGAGAACTGAGATCTGTGCTGTGCTGAGCCACCAGGTAAAATTTCCCTTTTAAAAACCGGCTTTTCTTATGGAATAATGAAGGGTGTGTGAGTGAGAACGTGCATCCAGTTTGATGGAAGCTTTCTTGTTGAAAGCATCAGAAGCAGACCGAGGATGAAAGCGTTTCGTTTTGGTTCCGAAGGGTTTCCCAGCCGGGGGAGCCTTCGGAAACATAAACGCAGCAAAGAGCTGTGGTTTTTCCATCTTCATTGGAGCGTTGTAAATCAGAGAGCTGGTTCCATGCCTGTTCATTTACAAAGATCTGACAAGGAGGACTTTGAATGCACGTGCTTTGTGTATAGGGAGTTTCCCCACACGTTACGTTAAGTTTGGATCTGTGTACAAAATTAAGCGTTAGGAGATTTCCCCTGAAGCGGTCTCTCTGTGTGATCTTTGGGGTGGGTTCCCAAGGGAGCTGGCGGTCAGCTTCATCCTTGGGCAGTCAGAGCTGGAATTTGGAGTGGGGGTAGCAAATTAAGGTGGAGGAGGAGAGTATCAGGCTTATTTGATAAAAGCCGGTGCTCCTGCAGCTGTCCAGACACAGAAAATGAAATGTAGGACTGAAATGTAGTCAAGAGGCTTCTTCTCTGCCTTCGCAGGAAGAATCCACTTCACTAGACCCCAAAGTCTGGAGTGGTCACATCAGTCTGTGTGGGGTGATGGGCAGCAGCGGGTGGGGGGGATGTGGGGGATGAACCCCCGTGCACATCTGGGGGGGGGGAGAAATGCCAAAACACCCCATCTATTTGGGAAAATGAGACAACCGATCTGGGAGGGGCCTCGGGAGGGCCAAGAGCTGTGTTGGTACGTAAACATGAAGCCTTCACTTTTCGGCTGAGCACTGCTTCTCAGTCATCTGCAAGCCCGTCCCTGTGAGGGTTGATGAGGGGCTCCGGCGCAGGGGGCAGAATCCAAGCCAGGGCCTGCTGGGATGGACAAGAAGGGGGACCTGTCAGGCCCAGCTCCAGGATTTTGTGGGGGAGGGGCCCTGGAACAAGAATAAATCTGACGGTCCTGCTAATCAGGGGAGGGAGGGGGCGCAGCAAGTCATAGCATCCCAGGATCCTCTGGGGCATACTCTTCCTTTGTGCAGGCACCTGGTCTTTCCATCTCCTGCTTCCGCAGAGCTCTGCTCACTGAGGCTTTGGGCTGGCTCATGCAGCAGTCTGTGAGCCAGACTCCAGGAGCCTCTGGATGACTGTAGGAGCAGCTGTCAGAACCAGATAGTTGTAGGCACCTGCAGAGAAGCCCTTCCCAGCATGCCCGCTGCTGCCCTGGCCACTCACCCTCCTGCAGCGCCTCCCCTCTTGCAGGGAAAGCCAGGCCTTGCTGCAGGGTGAGGAGGGATGGATGGAGCCAGGAGGGCTGGAAAAGCAGCCCTCCTCAGGGGTGACGGCAGTTGTCGGAATGGCCAGCTGCAACGGCTCCTCAGGGGGGCTTCTGATCACGCAGAGATGGTTCCCAGGCTGCTGTGTGTGCTGGCCATTGGAGTGGCCCTGACCAGGGGCTTCTGCAGACCTTGCTTCCTCTTCTGTCTCCTCTTTTTTTTAAGGGGCGGAGCAACAGGGGTTACTCTCTGCAAAGAATGCCACCCTTCTATCTTATGGATATCAAGATACATGAATAGCATGTATTTATCAGGATATCATGTATTTATCAGGATATCATGAATAGCATGTAGCACATTTCAAGGCTCTGCACATTGGTGATCAATCGCCCTTACAGCAGGTCTGGTGCTACTATTATTCCCATACGCCAGATGGAAGGCCTGGGCATAGTGCCCAAGGCCACCTAATTAGTTTGTGGCAAGGGTAGGGTTGCCAGATTTTTATTGGCTTTGCTCCTGTGCCTTGAACAGCTGGAATTAAACAGCTGTCAGCACACAGAAATTGAGCCGGGGAAGCTTTGCCTAGCATGGACATCTGCATGAGGAAGAGCTTCGCCTGCAGCTTGTCTGCAGGCTGGCAGCTAGCAAAGGTAAAGGATGAGAGTCAGTTAAAGTTGGCAACCCTGAGCAGAGGTAAGATTTGGACCGGAGCTTCCAAGTTCATGATCTTAGTGGCTGCTTTACACCAACTGTCAAGTGGTTGCCATTTGAATCATAACTTGTAGGAATATCCCCAGAATGATAAAAATACACAAGATGAAAACTTTGAACTGCTGATCTGAGTTAGCCATGAGAAGTAACGGGCCTTCCAGTTTCCTTTCCTGTGGCAATGACCCAGCACAGAACAATGGCAAGCAGTTCAAAACCCTGCGTGGCCGCGTTTCTTGGCCAACGGCACACAGCAGACTGTGAAACGCAGCCTGGGCTAACCTAGTTTCCCTGTGTTGCTACAAGGAACTTTCTGTCTGAGTTCTGGGACATGTTCCTCTGCCTCCCTCACCCAGCCCCCACCTTTGATTATCCCCCTATCCAGACAATGCACTCAGCGATTCACATCCTTGGTGAGGCCTCCGCAGAGGAAAGCTAAATGCTTTTGTGGGGTTGGGTTACCGCCAGAGCTTGCAGTGTTTAGCCTTAATCTGACAAGGAGCACCCTGCAAAAACTCAACTTTTCTTTTTTAATGGTGAGGAGATGGAAGCCCTCTTGGAGTTGATGTCGTCCCCTTCAAGGTGGATGCAGCTTTTGAAATTCTCCTCATCCAAATTTCTCCTTGGATTTTAGAGTTCTGGATTATAGAATTGATACATTTGGAATCTCCCTTGTCCGTTCTTTTATTTCCAAGTTTCGCACAGAGTTCGTGGCAACTTTCAGTTCCTTTGTGTCTTTTTCAACCCTCTGAATGTGTGCATTGATAAAACAGTGCAAAATAACAACACAGTCTTGATGTGATTGTATTTACAGGCAGTTGTGTCAAGATTCTTTCTGTGCTGCTTTTTAACAAATATGCCCTGAATCCAGAATTTCTTAGAAAATGATCCTAATCAAACCACAATCCAAGAGGAATGGGCAGAACAAACCCACAGAAGGAACAGAGTGTAGAAAATCTGCCCGTATCCCAGATGACGTAGGCTAGAGAAGACAGACAAATTGTGTTTTCTGCTTGTTTACCAGACAGTGGAAGGCAGTTTGAAAGAGGAATCTATGTGCGTGGTGTGTTACATGCAGCTGCTTCATTTCTGGTACAAGGAAGATGCCAGAGCTCGAGTCAGGTCTATCTGGAAAGCATACCCTCCTTCCCCTTCATTCCTGGAATATGTGGACTCCAAGGTGCAGAAAATGCATTCTGCACTCACTTAAGGTCACAGAAAGTGTTCTTATGTCGTATGTCCCTGAGTTGAGTCCCAGCATTAGTGTGTGGATTACTGGTCTGTTACTCTGGAATTCATTATTGTTAGCTGCCTTAGACATTTTTTTAATGGAAAGGTGGGATATAAATAGAATGAACAAATAAACACATGAATAAATTCCTTCTTCCCAGGGACCCCTGGGATCTCTAGTTCTGAGAATGTGTGAGAAGCTAAGAAACCTTTCTAAGCACCCCCAACAAATTGCAATGTAGGGGCATGCACCAACTTGCAAGGTTTGGTTCAGACCCTGATTTGGCATTTGGGAAAACAGCCTGATAGCCTTGGACCAATGCAGAGGCTGCTCATTTTGACTTGGGGGCCAAATCTGAATCTTGACTCAGAAGTCCCAAGCTCCACGCCTCCCACTGGCACTGAAAATCAACCAATGACTAACATTTTTTGCTGTTTCGCAGAATTGGATGAAATTCACAGGTAGAGCAGCCCATGTAAGGGGATGGAATCTGCCAAATTTTAGACAAATGGGTGTGGGAGGTTTGTACTGGATGCCTATAAATTTTGATATATTTTTTGGTGAACTGCCGATAACGTCTTTTCTTTCTTGGGATAATTGGATGAAATGTACAGACAGAGTTGCCCCTTCTGAGGGGATCATGCCTGCCAAGTTTCATATGGACAGGTACAGGGGGGTTCGGGTACAAGAGGAACTTTTACAGTTTCCAAAACAGGATGTGCTTATCCCTCTACATTCTTTGTGGACAATTGTTATTAAAACGGCATATAGCATAGAGTTGACCCTGGCTAAAAAAGAAAAGACCAAAAGAGAGAAAGAGAGAGAGAGAGAGACCCTACAAAATGGCTTATGCTGGCTCAGCTTGTCTGAGCGTGGAAAGCTAAGCAGGGTCAGGCCTGGCTATTACTTGGATGGGAGACCCCTCCTCTAGTTTCCTGCATTGAGCAGGGGGTTGGACTCGATGGCCTTGTAGGCCCCTTCCAACTCTATGATCTATGAAATCTATGAAAATTACGGAAGGGTAAGTGCAGCAGTTTGTGTGGAATGGGCGTCTTCAAATTTGGGAGTGGGGTAGTGAGTAGTTTCCCCTTCCCACCCTGTGTGTTTTCTTTTGGCAATTTGTATGAAAATGGCACGAATCATAGAGGTGTGTCTAGGCAGGAAACCTGCAAAGTTTCAGAGTAGGTTCAGGGGCTGGGAAGTTATGATGAATAAAAAACAGCTTAAGATGTATTTATTTTTTTTCCTGCTCAGTTGGCACCAGGGTCACAGAAAGTGCAATAGAACAGGATGGTGGATTTATTGCATGATTATTCACAAAGTGCGGCAGAAGCAGCAGGACTTGAACATCCAGCATTTTTCAAGCAAGCTTCCAATGCTACACCCTTCCATGTCTCACTGACTCCACAAAAACCAGTTTAATTTTCCTGCTCCTGGGAGAGAGAACTAGCAAGGAGCTCTGAACACTGGACACTGAACACTGGATCAGTCCTGTGATATATTACTTCAGCATCCCTCCCCCAAAGCACTGGGATCAGAGAGCCCTGGAAAAACCATTGGCTGTGATTAGACGGTAGAGCTGTCAGTCACTGCATTACATCCCTTCCTCTCCCTCCCCCCACCCTCGGCAATTTTCATATATGGAGAGCTTGAAGGGAAATGGATCCATTTTTGCAGATGCACTGGCTGAGCCTCTGTGCCCCTCTGAATCTGAATTGCTAACGAAACTTTGGGAGCGTTCGGATTCAGATTCGGTCTGCTTCAGAGGAGACCCACTTTGATTCGCACATCTCCTGATTCTTTATGAATCAGCCCAATGCAGTTCAGGATTTGGCTGGATGCAAAGCACGTGCCTACTGCAATTCCTAGAATTCTTTGGGATGTCCTGCTTTGGCTGGGTTGGGTCCAGCTCCGGGGCAAATGCATTGAGCAAAATTAGTAGGCAAGCAAAAGGTCCAAAGTACAGTATCACCAGTCCAGAAAAAGGGCAGTCCAAAAGCAGGGTCTTATGAGGCATCGAGGGTCCTCAGCACAGGAGATCAGTCCAAGGAGAAGCCAGGTCTATACTACCGGAAGCTCAAATACTTGTGCAGCCCTCCATCGGCAGCCCTCCTTGCCTAGGACAGAGGTTTAGATGCAGGAGCTTCCAGGGCCCCACCCAGGACTCAGATGCTGGAATGAGAGGATGCTGGAAGAAGCTCTCCCATGAAGAAGGCCCTACTCACGAGGGGTCCTTTACTCACGAGGATCCCGCCTTGGCAAACGGGCCCTCCTCCTCACCTGGGCTGTTTTGGCCTGCCTCTTGAGCTGCGGCCGCTCTCGGAAGCTAGGGGGCAGCTCAGCCGCTGTCCCAGAGGCGGCGCTCCCCCTCTCTTGTGGGGTGGCCGTCTCCCCTGATGACCCAGACTCCTCCTGGCCTTCTGGCAGGGGCTGCTCCATGATGTTGCTTGTCCCTGGGAGCTCCAGCTTCTCTTCATGGGGGAAGCCATGGGTCATTTTCTATAATCCATTTTTTAAAAAATAAAATGGACATAAGTTTGCAACATCCAAGGGAGTGGCCTCTTAGATCTGAACTGACAGACCACCTGTTAAGGCTTTCCACCAGACGGTGGGTGCAGTAATCCGCAAGAGATGCTGCCCTGCTTCCCACGGAGGTGGGCTGTACAGGGTCATGACTGAAAGCCCCTCCCCGCCCAGTAATTCTCCTCACACAGAACACCAGCATTTCAGGGGGAAAGGGGGCTTCTAGCCTATCCTCCTCCTTACATGCTGTGTGTCTGCTGTGTGTGGGGAATTCTTTGCATGGAGGAGAGTTCCATCATGCGAGCTCCCCCACCCCCATTCTTTGGTCTGAAGTGGCACAGCCTGGAGTGGACACAGGTGGAGGACTCCATGAGAACGGGGCTGGGGAGAGGAGGCACCGGGTCGGCAAGGGTGCCGGACTCCGTAGGGCAGCATTTCCACAGCCCAGAGTGGCCATGCTGGCTGGGAATGATGGAAGTTGTAGTCCAATAGATCTGGAGGGCCCCAGGTTGGGGAAGGCTGCCGTAGGGTGTGCTGCTGCAGCTGCTGCAAACCAAAGGCCGGAGAGGCCAAGTCAAAATGTGCAATGTCTGTCTTGCTTCCCACTTGCAGAACTCGCCTGGTTTCCTTGCCCTTTCCTCTCCTTATTCTTTAGTCTGCTTATCAGCTGGCTGCAAACACCAGAGTGGGGTGGCCCACGAGAACGTTGTTGAGAAACTTTCAAGTTTTCGCAAAGGGAGGGAAGCTAGAAAAAGAGCATGACTGGAGTCTCGTGACAAAATAATTCCAGGGTTCGACCAGTCCCGGGAGATTTGTATTGCAGCCACAACTGAGTAGATGTGTGCGGGTGCGGGTGTGTGTGTGCGCGTGCGTGCGTGCTTATGCAGCTTATACTCAGTCCTGGATAAAGAGACAAACAGAACCCGCCTGTGTCATGTGAAGCTGCATTATTCTGAGCGGGGGGGGGGGGCTTTGGTCCATCTAGGCCACTGTGATCTGCCCTGAGGGGTGCTCCGCCCCTGAGCTGTGGCCTTTCCTGGAGGGTCCTCACTGATCATGGAGGCTGGCCCGCCTGCATCCCTCTTGCGCTACCCCCAGGTACAGGTCTCCTGTAGCTGGGAGGTGAGGGGTAGGGTCCAGCAAGCATCTGGTAGCTCAAGAGAGGAGCCTGATGGATGCAGGGGAAGGCGCAGTGAGGAGGAAGAGGCCTCAAATCAAGGGGAGAATTGCCAGATTCCTCCCCCCACACTGATTCTGTTGACTCACTCGTCCTCCTTCACCTCCAGCCCTAACCCTTGAGAAGAAGGGGGCTAAAGTCCTGGAATGGTCAGTCTGCAACCCGCTTTGTCTCTGATATAGTGACCTATCCTTATTTTGCCTGGGGTGGGGTGGGGTGGGAGGCTTGGGGATGCCTTTTGATGTTTTTTCTAGTGTCATAGAATCCTAGAGTTGGAAGGGCCTATTTTGGCCATCGAGTCCCACCCCCTGCGCAGTACAGGAATCCAGTGGAAAGCATCCCTGACAGGTGTCTGTCCAGTCTCTGCTTGAAGGCCTCCAGTGATGGAGAGCCCACCACCTCCCTAGGTCGCTGGCTCCAATGTCTGACTGCTCTGACCATTAGCAAGTTTTTCCCGATGTTCAACCAAAGCCTACCTTCCTGTAACTGAAGCCTGTTCTTTCGTGTCCTACAGTCTTGGATGACAGAGAACAGGTTGTGACCCTCTTCTGGGTGACAACCCATTAGGGGTTGGTCTGTTGCCAGTTGTCGCGAGCTCTCCATCCCTCTGTGTCCCTTCCCAGGCCTCTAGGTGTGAATTCCCTGAAGGAGCAAAGAGATGCATTCTGTCTCCAGCGCACAGGCCTACAAGTGCGCACACATGGACACAAAGTTGCCCAACCTTGCGTTGGACACTCTGCAGCTGGCGAGGTTCATTTTGGACTACAGAACAGCACTTGCACGACTTGCACTAAAAAGCCCCAGAAGAGCCTCCATTGCAGGATAAGACCGGGCCGGGCCGGGCGGGCACTGAGTCCAGTATTGTGCACACAGTTCCCACAGTGGCCAGAGAGTTGTCTCTGGGAAGCCCACAAGCCCAGCCGGAACACAACCATATTGGAGGGTGTAGACTGAATTCTGTTCTACATCACTACGTACACCTCCTTTTCTCAAGGCCTCAGGATCTGACCTGAAGAGAAGGAGAAGGGCTATTGTTGGGGTCTGAGCTTCCTCCTCCTCCTTGGGGCATCCAGGAGAAGGAGTAAAATCTCAGGGTGAAGCCTGGAAGTGGTGTGTGTGTGGGGCGCACTATGATCCATCGGGCCCACCTCCAGCCTTCTCCCCATTCTAAAGTTTAAAACACTCCCTTTCCCAGCATCGCTTCCTAGGCTGAGAGCCAAACCAGCAGTGGTGTAGTGGTCCATGTTGAAGTGCGGGTGCTTATCGTGACAATCCCCACAGCCACGCCCCCAAGGCGAGACCAAAAATTCAGACAGCTGTGTTGAGCCAGATCAACAAACCAATGCTAGGAGTCATAGAGTTGGAAGGGGCCTACCAGGCCATCGAGTCCAACACCCCCCCCCCTGCTCAATGCAAGAATCCAGGTCAAAGCATCCCCGACAGATGGCTGTCCAGCCACACCTTGAATGCCTCCAGAGTGGGAGAGCCCACCACCTACCTAGAGATGAGTATTCATCTCTACATTGAGCAGGCCCTTGGTAAAGCCAGTGGGTCTTAATTTCCCCCCTCAAGACCAAGACACCCCCAAATATTTTACATTACAACAAGGAAGAATAGATTTCATAGATCATAGAGTTGGAAGGAGCCTACAAGGCTATCGAGTCCAACCCCCTGCACAATGCAGGAAACTAGAGGAAGGGTCTCCCATCCAAGTAACAACCATTCTAACCTGCCCCCTGCCCTGCTGCAGCTATTGTGAGGATTTCAGCTATGCTCAGAGGGAACAGGGAGTTCTGAGCGGGGTGGCAGATGACGTCAGCGTCCCTGCTAGTGAAAAAGTGCCAGCATTGTGTCCCTGCAAGCCCCGGTTCCACTACACCACTGCAAACCAGGCAGCGAGAGATCTGCGATTGGATCTTTGCCATTTTTTGCTGATCAGTATTCCCTGCAGGGCTGCATTGAAGATCAGGGGAGTGTGGCGCTGTAGGGCAGGGCGTTTCACCCTTTCCCTCGTGTAGGTTGCCTCCCAGGTGATGTTCCTGTCTCTCCCCTGCTCCCTGCCATGGAGCTTTTAGCAGCCGGGATGGGAGGGATTTGCATTAGGGAAACGGCATGGAGGGAAAGAGTGGAACACCTCCACCCTATGTCAGGATCCAGCTCCTGAGGGAACCTCATCCAAGAAAGAGGTGTGGGACCTCACAGAGACCTCCGGTACCACTGGGGGCCCTGAAGAACCCGTTGTCACAGCAGATCAGCCCAAGTTACCCAGTCCCAAGGACACCTCAGCTGGGCCCCCAATGACCCCACACACCACGCCAGGGCCTGCACCTGGATCCCAGACTCTCCCCTTCACACATACCCCAGCATCAGGCCCAGCAAAAAGTCCAGACAGGTTGTACGATAATATCATGTGTGCTTGCAAAACACTCATATGTGCGCCATTCAGAACCCCGAACGCAGGCACGAGCAGGGGAACGTGTCTCTGAAAATGCTCGCATATTCTCTCTCTCTTTTTTTTAAGTTTTAAATTTTATTTCTATATAAAACAAACACCTAATATCAAACATATAACAATTAACAAAACAAAATAGACCTCCGATTTTCTTCTACAGCAAATATAGGTAACAATAATTTTTCTTACTCGATAATCAGAATGAGAAATCTCTTTCTTCCCATTGTCCCAAATTCACTTGAGAACACGCTCGCATATTCTCAAGCACGTGGTTATGTTAGAAAAATGCACATTTTTAACAAACAAGAATTTCAAAACTTGCATTTTTTTTAAATGTACAATTTCATGCTTTAGTCTATGGGGGAAAATACACACATTTCCCCTGCAATTTTCCCATTCAACCGTGTTTGATCTGCGCAATTTCCCCATTCATACAAAATGAACAGAGATTGTAAATGCTCATGGAAATCGAGGAGAGACTAACATCAAGTTGATGTCTGGAGAATCTGGGCGACGGCGAACGTCGCTCACTCGCCCATCCCTAGCAGAGACTGTGAAGAAGTGCTTCTCTGGCTGCCAGAAAGCCTCACTATCAGGGGTTTACTCAGAAGGAGGGAGATGCCAGCCAGGGAAGAACCAGGAGTGCATTGAGACCCAGCAGATGACCATGATGGGGAGGAGCCGACTGAGAGAATATCAGCCTCCCAGGCTGCCCTGGGACTTTGCTAGAAACTGACCACAGCATCCCAGATCTGCAGGGGCTTGCTAATGAGAGTAATACAGGCAGTCCCCAGGTTACGAACGAGTTCCGTTCTTAAGAATGTCTTTTAAGTCGAATGTGTATGTACGTCGGAACAGCATAGTGCTCTATACATTAAAACCGGCATTTGCGCAAATTGCATATATTACGCAAATTGCGTAGTATACTACACTATGTACTCTACGTAAATGACGTAGCGCTGGGGAACCCAGAAGTCCCTTCTTAAGTATGGGTTGTCTGTAAGTCAGATGTTCTTAACTCGGGGACTGCCTGTACCAATAAAGTCATAACTTATTTCAAAAACACTTGGGGGAGAAGGCAATAATTCTGCACTGGAGAGGAGTGTGGAGGTGAGTTTGGAGGTCTTTTCCTCCTGATCCAGTCAGCTCTGCCCCAGACCCGATGCCGGTATCTCTGAACCTGAGCCTCAGGAGACCTGGCACCTCTGCAGGTGGAGGTGGCTGTGTGCCTGATTGGTGTCCCAGGTGGCTTTTTTCTCTCCATTTGATTTCTTCCCCATTTTATTTATTTATTTATTTAATACATTTTTATACCGCCCAATAGCCGAAGCTCTCTGGGCGGTTTACAACAGTTAAAATCATAAAATACAATATAAAATTTAAAACCACAGATTAAAAACAAACAGCAGAGCTAGCAGCAGCAGTTACAATAACGGAATTAAAAACAATTACAAGATTAAAATGATTAAAATGCCTGGGAGAACAGAAAGGTCTTCACCTGGCGCCGGAAAGAATACAAAGTAGGCGCCAGGCGAACCTCTTTGGGGAGCTCATTCCATAACTGGGGTGCCACAGTAGAAAAGGCCCTCCTCCTAGTAGCCACCTGCCTCACTTCCTTTGGCAGGGGCTCTCGGAGAAGGACCGCTGAGGAAGATCTTAGTGTCCGGGCAGGTACATATGGGAGGAGACGATCCTTCAGATACCCTGGTCCCAAGCCGTTTAGGGCTTTAAATGTTAGCACCAGCACTTTGAATCGGGCCCGGAAACAGACTGGCAGCCAGTGCAGATGAGAAAGCACTGGCATAATATGTTCTCGTCGGCCAGTCCCGGTTAATAATCTCGCTGCCCTATTTTGGATCAGCTGAAGTTTCCGGACCGTTTTCAAAGGCAGCCCCACGTATAATGCATTGCAGTAATCCAAACGAGAGGTTACCAGAGCATGGATAACTGTAGCTAGGCTATCTCTGTCCAGATAAGGACGTAGTTGGTATATCAGCCTAAGCTGATAAAAGGTGCTCCGTGCCACCGAGTTGACCTGTGCCTCGTGTCAGTTGGGGATCCAAGAGCACCCCCAAACTACGAACCTGATCCTTCAGGGGGAGTGCAACCCCATCCAGAACTGGTTGAATATCACTTAGCCGGGCAGACGAACCACCCACTAACAGTACCTCCGTCTTATCTGGATTGAGTCTCAGTTTATTAGCCCTCATCCAGTCCATTACTGTGTCCAGGCACTGATTCAGAACAGCCACTGCCTCACCTGGATTAGATGAAAAGGAGAGATAGAGCTGGGTGTCATCTGCATATTGGTGACACCTCAGCCCACACCTCCGGATAACCTCTCCCAGTGGTTTCATGTAGATGTTAAACAGCATAGGGGATAAAATAGAGCCCTGTGGCACCCCATGGCATAACTGCCAAGGGACAGAGCAGTAATCCCCCAGCACCACCTTCTGGAATCGGCCACCCAAGTAGGATCGGAACCACTGGAGCGCAGTGCCTCCAACTCCCAACCCAGACAACCTATCCAGAAGGATACCATGGTCGATGGTATCGAAAGCCGCTGAGAGGTCCAAGAGAATCAACAGGGTCGCACTCCCCCTGTCCCTCTCCCGGCAGAGGTCATCCCACAGGGCGACCAAGGCAGTTTCCGTTCCAAAACCAGGCCTGAATCCACATTGAAATGGATCAGATAGTCCGTTTCATCCAAGAGTGCCTGGAGTTGACCAGCAACCACCCGCTCAAACACCTTGCCCAGGAATGGGATATTAGCTACCGGCCTATAGTTATTAACATCATCTGGGTCCAGGTTAGGCTTTTTGAGGAGTGGCCTAATCACCGCCTCTTTCAAAGAGGCCGGCACCACTCCCTCTCTCAAGGAGGCGTTTACAACTTCCTGGACCCAGCCGGCTATCCTCTCCTTATTTGATGTAATTAGCCATGATGGGCAAGGGTCAAGCACACAGGTGGTAGACCGGACTTGGCCAAGCACCTTGTCCGCATCCTCGGGCCTCAATAACTGAAATTCATCCAATAAAACTGGACCAGACAGTGCTCTGGACACCTCTACTAAAGGAGCTGCACTAACTGTGGTGTCCAATTCATGACGAATTTGAGCGACTTTATCTTCAAAGTGCCGTGCAAACTCGTCACAGCGTGCTACTGAGGGTTCTATCATTTCTCTCGCTGGCCCAGAGTGTAAAAGGCCACGGACCACTCGGAAAAGCGCCGCTGGACGGCACTGAGAAGATGCAATGGTGGTGGAAAAGAATTCTCTCCTTGCCACCCTCACCGCCACAGAGTAGGCTCGATAATGAGCTCTAACCTGTGTTCGGTCAAATTCAGCACGAGTTCTCCTCCACCTGCATTCCAGCCGTCTTCCCTCTTGCTTCATTGCCCTCAGCTCTGGTGTGTACCAGGGAGCTGGCCGGGCTCTGCCCAGAGGGAGAGGGCGCTTGGGCGCGATCGTGTCCACCACCCGGGTCATCTCTGCATTCCACAGAGCAACCTGGGCTTCAACAGCCATACCATCCTTCGTGCACACCTGTTTCTCTTTGCTCCTGTTGAAATCTGTCCCTGTTGATGGATACAGCTGTTGCTGAAACTGCTTGGGCTGGATTGGAAGAAAATCCTCCTCCCCACTTAGATATTTCTTCTCCTAACCTGCTGGGTGAGATACGCCCACCCACCCACCTACCTAAGCCCAATCTCAGGGCGTAGTGCTGTGTGCATTTCGGGAAAGGCTCCCAAAGAGCATGCAGCAGCAGTGGGCTGATCCTGTCATGCTGCCTGATGATCAGGATCCGTTGGGGGATTATGGGAGTTGTAGTCCAATGCATCTGGACAGCGCCTGGTTGGGGAAGAACTGGTCGGGATGCATGTCTGCAGCATTTACTTTAGCTCTTTTGCTTTTAAAATCAAGCCCCCCTTTCTATATGATTGGGCTGGTTCTGCTTAAACATGGATTCCTCAGGGAAGCTCCCAAACAAGGCGCGAAGAAGTCCACAGCAGACTCTCCAGCACCTCAATGGATGAAAGGGGGGCACTGGAACATGCCTCCTGCTGAGCCCCCTCACCTCCTCGCAGCCCCCTCTCGCCATATGGCATCCATCTACTCGGCACTGGCTTCAGGAGTATGAGGGTGTCGAGTCCCAATTAACAAACAAAACAGCATAAGCATCATTCATGGACCCACTGCTTGCAGCTCAATGCTGTGCGTGCTTACCCAGGAGTAAGTGAATGCAGGATTGCGGCCCTTGGTCAGACAGGAGGCATCATCTGCCCTCACCCCTCTTTTTTCTCAGGATACGTCATTCTGGCTTCAGTCTTACGCATACTTGTGCCGGAGTAAGTCCTGCTGAGCCCGAATGGACCGGCTTCCCCCCAGAAGTAGCGGCAGGTGGAGTGTCTGCAGCCATTGGAGCGGGTGGAGAAGAGCCACGGCACCTGCTGCAGGTCCTCCAAGCAGGGCTAGGAAAGACCTCGCTCTGTCTCGGAGCCGCTGCCCTTTGCGTGAGCGGGTTGGCCTGAGAGCTTAGTTTTCATAGATTTCATAGATCATAGAATTGGAAGGGGCCTACAAGGCCATCGAGTCCAACCCCCTGCTCAAGGCAGGAAACTAGAGGAGGGGTCTCCCATCCAAGTAATAACCAGGCCTGACCCTGCTTAGCTTTCCACACTCAAGACAAGCTGAGCCAGCGTGAGCCACAGGCCTGTTCTGACCTTTCCAACAGCACTGTCCGGCACCAGCAGCCTCTTTGCCTCGTTCTTTGTGACACAGGAAGCTCTGTCTTTACACATGGAACTGGCTGCAGCCCCTCCATGTTGGTCCACGGAGAAGGGTTTTGCTGAATTTATGTGGCGTTGGCTTCGTTTCCAAATGCACATTTTGCCAGTTACCTTGATCCTTCTGTTTGTGGAGCATCTCTCGCCTGAAATCTTTGAGATTATTTGTGGAGAAAGCCCAAAATTCAGTACACACACGCACACACATCTTTCCCCAAAGGAGGGGGCCAGGGGAGGAGGGATGAGGTCACCAGGGAGTAGCCAGACAAGCCATCAGCCCCAACAAAGGAAGACCTCGGCAGAGATCCACAACCGTCCAGGAAGGGCCATCAAGGACCATCAGCACAAAGGGCAGCCTCGAAGGGC
Organism: Shinisaurus crocodilurus; assembly: GCA_021292165.1. NCBI lineage: Eukaryota > Metazoa > Chordata > Lepidosauria > Squamata > Shinisauridae > Shinisaurus > Shinisaurus crocodilurus. The sequence goes on from CM037882.1 coordinate 25,895,520, forward strand.
TGCAAAGGTTTCCCTACGTCACCTTCTTCCCGGGCAGGAATAAGCCTATCTGCACGAAGGGGCAGGCATAAGCCCCCACCTGACCTAGGGGGCGGGGGGAGAGCGGGGAATCCGGGGTAGAAAACCCCTCTCCCGTCCCGGTTCGGGTTGTTGGGAACCACGGGGCCAGATCCTCCTAAGCAACAGCCGCCCAGGCACTTCGTTCTCCGCTAGGAAGCGCCGATCGAGAGCTGGGCTGAAACTGACTAGAGTATTGTCTTTGATGTAAGTAGAGTGACCTGAATGTAACCTGCTAGCCGCGGAGCCCGCTCATTGGGTAAGACGCGAGTCAACTAAGGTTTTGTTGACTGTAAACGTATTCTTAGAAGACTGGTAGTTCCGACCTAATCATTGTATAAACAAATAAAGAGCCTTATTTGGGCATACAAAGGCGTGTGGTCTTTCCGATTGTACTGAGAGCCCATACGAGCGGTATTGCTCTGCCGGTTAACCCTAGAGTTGCCAAACTCACGCAAAGGATCCGGTTGCTGATCCTTCACATTATTACCTTTGGGAATCTTTGGGATCACCATGCTGGGATCCTGGGGATGAAGGGCAGCTTATAAATAAAATAAATACATTGTTTTTGGTTAAAAAGACCTAATTTTTGTGGCATCCGCTTCATCTGATTTTTGTACAGTCTTTGGAGGGGTGTGTGTGTGTCAGCAAGGAGGGAGGGAATTTTTAAACACTTTGCATGTTCAAAACCTGCTCTTCTGGGGCGGGGGTGTCCATCTGGAACAGGGGATCGGTTACTGCGTAAAATTTTGGTATTTGTTTTGCCAGTTTCTCCCCTCTGGTGCTGTTCCCATTGGCTGAGCAGTGCTGATGTCATAGACCAGCTGAGAACCTCAGGGGGGCCTTAGTGACAGAGGCCAGAGCCAGGATTGCTGAAGCACGGGGCAGATGAGGGAAAAGAGGCTGGAGCCCGAAGTGGCGGGTAGGTGGAGGCAGAGGGACGGCCTGGGCCTGGAGGCCAAGAGAAGGCGGCATGCCTACATACACCAGTTGCTGGGGAACATAGATTTCATAGATCATAGAGTTGGAAGGAGCCTACAAGACTATCGAGTCCAACCCCCTGCTCAATGCAGGAAACTAGAGGAGGGGTCTCCCATCCAAGTAATAACCAGGCCTGACCCTGCTTAGCTTTCCACGCTCAGACAAGCTGAGCCAGCATAAGCCACAGGGCAGGAGGATGCTGTTGCGCTCATGTCCTGCTTGTGGGATCCCGTGGGCAGCTGGTTGGCCATTGTGTGAACAGAATGCTGGACTAGATTGACCTTGGCCTGATCCAGCAGGGCTCTTCTTACGTTCTTATGCCTATATGTACTCCAGCTGCTGGGGAACATGGGTGGGACGATGCTCTTGCACTCCTGTCCTGCTTGTGGGATCCCGTGGGCAGCTGGTTGGCTACTGTGGGAACCGAATGCTGCACTAGATGGACCTTGGTCTGATCCAGCAGGGCTCTTCTGATGATCTTAGAGGGACAGGCAAAAGGTCCGGGGCGGGGGGCACAGAGAAAAGACAGTTAAAGGGTGGGCAGAGGAGTCAGGGCGCTTTGCACAGAGACCCCCATTGACCTCCTAAGGCAGCAGGTGCTGGACCTGTGCTGGAAATGCTTCCACCTCCAGCAGAAGTCATCTTCCGACTCAGCCTTTCCCAACCGGGTAACCTCCAGAAGAGTTGGACTACAACTCCCAGGATCCCACAGCCAGTGCTCTAGCCCAAAACATCTTGAGGGCTCCCGGACAGGGAAGGCTGTTCTAGGTCATCATTGTTGTCGCTCTTACTATTTCCGCTCCTGCTTTTTTCATCCGCACACATTTCATAGATTCATAGATCATAGAGTTGGAAGGGACCTACAAGGCCATTGAGGGCATGCTAAGAGTTGTAGGTCTTTTTTCTGTCTAAACTTGCATAGGATTGCACCCTGACAAATTTAGGATGGCTGGAGCTTTTTCTAGGCCAGAGCTGGAAGCATTGGGGCGGTCTCAGATGGATAACTTTAGCTAACGTAAGTGCTTTCTATCATAAAGTGGTTAGCCTTTAAGATTCCACAAGAATTCCCCCATTTGCCACCACAGACTTTTTAAAGAAACTATTTTTATACTTTATTTTTAATTGACATGTTTTACAATATATGGGGAAATTGGGGGGGGGGAGAAAAACAGGAAGACAGAGATTCAAAAAAGAGATGTGCTTCTGTTTTGCAGATAGAATTCTGGCATTGACTCCTGCTTGGTGCTTTTCTTGCGTGGCATTGATCTTGCTCTGCATAAACATACGGTAGCGGTCAGATGAACTGAGTTTATGAGGTAATTCACAGAGCTGCGGTGGGGTGGGGAGAAGAGATACTTAGACCAGTACATTCTCGGGTTTTTTTTAACTGACCGATTTCTTTTTAATGAAATTAAAAACCTGTGCGTCTGCTTCACACGGGCTGTTGAACTCTAGTTCACTAGGGTTGCCAGCCTTTTTTTCTTGGCCCTACTCCTCTGTCTTTTGCACCAGCCTGACACAGAAATTCAACAGGTGAAGCCATTGCTTCCTCTCTGTGCCAGGGAAAGCTTTCCCTGCTAAATGTTTGGGTGGGTCAGGCTGATATTAAAGGTAGAGGAATAAGCCCAAGAGCAAGACCAAAAAAAAGGTCAGCCAACCAGAACAGTTTTACAGCAATTCTAGACGGTGCTCAGGTCTGATGGACCTCCAAGGAAAGGGAGTGCCACCATTATGGACAGCTGCTGGAAGTCTTTGATGAAACCCAGGAGTTCACAGCCTGGCACCACCGATACAGCACACTTGAACCCACAGCTCCTATGGCCTCAGCAGCCACAGAACCTCTGGAATCCATGAGCTGCACACTCTCTGCTCCGCGAGGGATGTGTGATGGCATCTGCGTGAACAAGACCTGTCTGGGCTGCTGAGGGAAAGGCCCCTGGATGTGTTGAGACTCGCTGCTGCATTGCTTAACCAAGGCGAGAGAGGGGAGGGCACATTTTCTGGTTTCCTGACTCGCAGCAAGCGACAGCCCGTGTTCTCTGGGGAGCACTCTCTGGGCTGCTTCAGTGAGAGCCAGGGTTCCAGCTTTTGAGGCGGAAGCCGTTCACAGGAAAACAAAGTCAAGCGACGCAGAGCCAGGAAGCCAGGCCTCCGACTCGAAGAGCTGCTGACGAGAGTGTGGAGGGAACTTCTGTCTTTCTCCTCTGCCCATGAGGCGCTGGGAAATTGATCACTCCAACTAACCACTCAAGGTTCAAGGGACAGAGACGATGCCCATGAGGAATTCAGGTTGGCCTCCACGTCCCCCTGGAGAGGTAAAGCCCCTTCCTCACCCCACCTTTTGCGAGACGTGTGAAGTTGAGTTCTGTGCTGCCACTTTGTGGGGGCTGAGCTTGGGATGACTTTGGGTCAGACCTGGAGGATGACACCTGGTGAGCACAGGATAATGGGGGGCGGGGCATTGGAACAGCCCCCCTCCCTCACATGACAAGGCCCCCTTAACCCGGAAGGTGCAGGGGATGCAAGCTGAGAATCCCCTCATTCTGACCTTACTGAGCACTCCTTGCAAAGTGGCAATGGGGTGTTACTTGGGCGGTGGGCCTTTGGCCGGGCTTAGCAAATGCTGGGTCTCCCCACACTCTGTAGCTAGGCTGGCCCCTTCGCCCAGGAATGTGAATACAAGGGGGCTGGTGACTTGTGCTGACACCCAAGGTGCGGTTCCATCTCTTGCCCCCAAGCGAGGAAGAGACCCACACAAAGCAAGGGCACCCTAAAAAGGACTCAGGGTGCTCTCTGTTCATGAGAATAGGGCTAGGGGGTTAGTTAAGAGGTGGTCTTTTGCTTGCCCCCCCCTCCAAAACACAGTTGCAAACCAAGAGGACTAGTGCCACAGTCTGTTGATGATGTGACCTAAACCACTTTGGGAGCTGCATCATGCAAAAGAGGATTCTAGTTTTGTGGCTGTGTGTATGGATAGGAAACACTGCAACATGTGAAGGAGGCACATGTGTGGAAACTCCAGATTTCCTCCAGGATTGTGGACATATCACAGAATCACAGAAAAGTAGAGTTGGAAGGGGCCTATAAGGCCATCGAGTCCAACCCCCTGCGCAACACAGGAATCCAAGTCAAAGCATCCCTGACAGATGGCTGTCCAGCTGCACCTTTTACTGAAGGATTCCCCAACCCGATGTCCTCCCGATGCTTTGGACTTCAACTCCATGGTTGTTATATGTTAGGTTGCACACCATGGAGACACAGGCAAAGGGCAATGGTGCAAAATGGCCTTCATGAGCTGGCCAAGCACTAGGGAGATCCCAGCCCATGGGTTCTCATCATGGGTTGTGGCAAAAAAAACCCAACCCAGCACTGGGTTTGCATGACACAATAACCAACCGTTGACTGTCATTGCTGGTTGGTTCTCGTGTTGTGCAACAAACCCAGTCTCTGTCTGCCTGCCTGTCTGCCTGTCTGCCTTTCTTCCCCTTACCAGTGAAATTGTGTAGACACGGCTCTTCTAGTCAAGTTCACCACTTGTGTTTGTCCCCTTTCCGCACCCCACCCCAAGTGGGGCTGCCCTCCTATTATGTTTATGAAGTTATCAAGCTACTATATGCCAGAGGTGGGATCAGCACCACAGGAGACTTGGGGTTGAGGGTGTTGCTCCCATTTCCCTTCCAAACCCATCAACCTAAACTTTAAAGTTGCCACCCTCAAGGAAGCTTATCTGGAAGCAAGTTCTGTTATAATTGCTGGGAGTTACTTGCCAGCAAATGTGGTTAGGATCCGGCTATCAAATCCTTTTCTTTTCTGTACACACTTAAGATTGCAGTGTGGATTCTAATCTCCGTTAGTAGTGATCGTGAATACAGAGTGGAACCAGATTTATTCCAGGTGTGCTTTTGTTCTCACACATCTAGGAACCTTGTTTTCTTCCCCCTTTTACTTCTGATCTGCTCCCCCTCCCCAGTCACTGTCATTTAGAAGGCCCAGCTGCAAACTCATCCCCCCACTCCGCCTACTGCACGCCACTTCTCAGAAGTGCCACACTTTCCACCGTCTGTTCAGTAATTTTGTTATTACTAAACAGATGGCGAGAAAGTGTGGGACATGGGGCATCCATCTGCCCCCTTATGCCCTCAATGTGGATACTCCAGGATTGCCAAATCAGTTGCAGGACTGTCAAGCGCCTGCTCTGTGGATCTGCGGTGTTTTGAAAGAAGGGGCTTCTATTGTGTGAACACAACAAGGCTGCTGTGATGCTGTGGGAATCGCCTTGCAATAAGGGTTATCTGGCAACTTAAGGGCACAGTGCCCCCCCTGCCCCCCCTACTGTTTCCAGCAAGTTTTCTAGGGCTCATTTCCTAGCAGGCCTTTTCCAATTCTCGTGCTACGTACCTCTTGCCCAGCATCTTCTGCCTGCTGCAGTTTTTACAGTGGCTGTTCGTGAACTTTGAGCACACAAGAAAATTGGAATCACAAGACAAGATGGATGAGGGCTTGGCGGAAGCAGCCGGCAGAGCTGGTGGCCTCCTACGCTCCTCCTCTTGAATTTAACTGTTAACACCAGTCCACACAATGTAACATGGGATTGCGCACGCCCCAATGCCCAGCCATTGGGGCAGGATCCAGTGGAAGTGGGCAAAAATCCTGAGAAAGATACCAGGCCAGTGACGAGCAAGTCCGTTGCTTTTTATTAGATAAAATGTGCAGCTTTGCAATCTAAAATGTGTAACATTTACTCTGTTACAAGTATCCTTGCGATATAGTTATTCCAGTTTCGTAAAAGTGAGAGAGAAATCACTTGGCTAAGGCTATATATAGCAGCCTTCCCCAACCAGGCTCCCTCCAGATGTGTTGGGCTACAACTCCCACGATCCCCCAGCCAGCATAGCCGAGCGGCAGAGTGCATGCTTTGCAAGCAGAAGGTCACAGGTTCCATCCAGGGCTGGATTCACAACTAAGGTATATCGCAGTACAGAAGTACCTTGGATTGCAAGTAATTTGGTCTGAGAGCATTTTGCAAGACAAGCAAATTTTTAAAATAAAATTTGACTTGATAAACAAGCGACGTCTTGCAACAGAAGTAGTCACGTAGGGATGTAACCGCTCACCTCGAGCGGGCATAGCGGGCTGAAATTGGCCCCGCTCACGCCCGCCAGACTCGCTTTGATATAAGAGTGTTTTGGATTACAAGCATGGTTCCGGAACAAATTATGCTTGCAATCCAAGGTATTGCTGTACTGTATCACTGCCATGACTTGTGTGGCACACGGTGCACACAATTTTCAGTGCCAGTTGTGGTAGTCTTGTGTAATCGTTCTTTGTTTCTTCCAGAATTTCCCAGACTAGGTTTATCACGGGTTTCCCCCCCTAGTTATTGTGGTTCACTGTCGCAGTACGCAGCTAGTGTGTGCTTAACTTGCACTGTAGTTGCCTGTCTGAGGTGTGGCCATGAAAGTGTTGTCACTGGAGTTAGCCAATAGTTTTTGAGGGGTGGTGGGAATGCGGTGTCACATGTGTCTCCTGAACTGGTGAGGAAGAGAGGTATCCGCCATTTGTTGTTGTGCGGCGGTTCACCTTCTTCCCCAGAAGCTTCTTATTTTTTGTTTGTTTGTAAATGTTCCTGCACACCTCCGCAGCTCCGCAGCTCCAAGCAGGCTGCTTTGGGGAATTGTGTGTTGGTGTTTTTAAAAAAACAAAACAAAACACACAAGTTCGCTCCTGCGCACATGCACACTTCCGCATAAGAGGCGGACCAGAAACAAAAAGGCCCTTCAGAAATGACCATTTCCCCTGCATGTGAAAGCAGTACCCCCATGATAGCTGCCATGGAGTTTGAGAGGGGACAGGAGCGGGAGGCTTCCCCCCTTTTTTTAAACAGCCACGTTCACCCCCATTGTCCAAAGAGAAGGGAGCTGTAAATTAGCCAGGAGTCATGTCTTCTCAGAAGTAAATCACATTCTCTCCAATGTCCTTACTCCCAAGTGTGTCACATTGATTTAACAGGAGCCTTTTGCTCAGGAAACTCAGAACGGGAGGAACACTGCTTTGGGAAATTGCATTTGGGTGGAGGGGAGGGGTGCGTTGCGTGGATCCTGCTGGCTTCACCCCGACCCCATGGGAGGGGTATGTGGCGGCAGCAGCATCCATCTCCTTCTTTTTTGTGAGGGGCCAGAAGAGCTTTTTCCTTTCTTCTTTTAAAGATTGCTTCTGCACCTGTCTGTACTTGCGCAGAGACGACAAAGCAAAATAATAATTTTTAAAAGCCCTGTTCAAGGCAGCACCTAGTTCAACCACTACGGAGTTAGGCGTGGGGAGGCAAACCGGGATGACTGCACTACATTTACCAAGAGTGTGCCCTGTGAGGAGTGCCTGTGGAACATGAATATAGCAGTACTGTTCTGCTAACTTGACGATATACAGTGTAATGTAGATCCGCCCTGATCTCCACCAGTTTAAAAGGTTTTTGGGTAGCAGGAACTATCACACATAAAAAAGGGTTCTGTTCTGTGGCACTAGTCCTCTTCGTCTGCAACTGTTTTGGGTAGCGGGACCCATCAGGGTTCAACCTGGGGCCTCCGCAGAGGAGGCGCAGGGGGAGCAGGACCCCCACATTGCCAGAAACCCTGACACCTCAGCCACAAGACTGGAGGTCTCCACACTGCTTGCCTGGCTTCCTGGTTGGTTCTCAGACACGCCTCCCCCACCATCCCCAGGGTGCCAGGAGCAGCAACACGGCCGGGCAGGAGCTTCAGGACTGCTGGCGAAGTGCCTGGCTGGCTGCACGTAGGAGGAGGGGGAAGCCAACATAAGCCCCTGCCTGGATCAGGACATGGCTCAGAACCAGGAAGGAATGGAGCCTCCAGCTCAGGGCTGGTGTCAAGGGTAGGCATGGTTGGGCATCTGCTGAGGGCCCACACCCCAGCAGGGGCCCACTGACAAGAGCCCCCTGGACTTGCCCCTCCTCCTCTTCCTCATTGCGACCTGCTTGTTCAGCTGCCTCTCGCTTTGGAGGTGGTGGCGAGAAGGAGGAGCAGCAGATGCCCCGGCCTCCCTGCTCACTGGCTCTCTCTGCCTGTCAAGCAAGCAAGTGGGAGCCATGAGGAGGAAGAGGAGGAGGAGGAGCAAGAGGAGCTGGTGACAACAATGGTGAGAAGGCGGACTGAGGGAGGGGTCCATGGAGTGTGTCTTGCCCCAGGGCCCTCCAAAAGCTGGAGCCAGCACTGCTCCAGCTCCTATATAAGTGCTCCTTGAAGCTACTGGCTTCGTCTTCTCTCCTGAGAGTCTGGGCAGCTGCTGCCAGTCAAAGTGGGCAGTATCAGCTTGGGTGGGACAAAGGGGCTGACTCAAGATCAGGCAGCTTCATACGTCTGTGAGCAAAAGTACGGCAATGCTCTTCCTCCTTTAGCCATCACAGAGTGCAGGCAAACTCAGCCCCCAACATATACAGGCCTGTGGCTTACGCTGGCTCAGCTTGTCCGAGTGTGGAAAGCTAAGCAGGGTCAGGCCTGGTTATTACTTGGATGGGAGACCCCTCCTCTAGTTTCCTGCATTGAGCAGGGGGTTGGACTCGATGGCCTTGTAGGCTCCTTCCAACTCTATGATCTATGAATCTCCAGCCAAAAAGGATCTTGGGGAAGCTGGGCGGGCTAGGCTGCTCTCTCTGCCTGAGACCTGAGTTGCAGAAGTCCCTGGCAGGTTCTGGGCCTGCCGGTCTCCGCAGCTGAAGAGCCTTAAGTCATAAGTCTGGGAAAGACAGGGGAGGCAAGAAGGCAGGGGCAACTGGATGGACTTGCATGATGGCTACTACAGCAAAAGCATTTCCATCCTGCCCGTTGCCTCGATATGATGCAGCCCCAGCCTTGCTTTGACACAACGCAATTCTCCGGTCGTGTTAAGAATCAATGCTAAGCCGAAGCTGCCTCAGGGCCTCGCGGGTGAAAATGCCCTCTGATGGCAAGAGTTCCTGGTGCGTATTCATGTTTGTCAGGTGCTGCGCTAAGAAGGGCTTCAGCGGGAGAGATGCTCACGCGGAGAGAGAACAGAGCGGGCCCCAGACGGAACCCCAGGGGGAGAAGACAAGGGGGGTCTGGCTGGCATAGGCAGGGAGCCAGTTGTTTCCCTGGGAAGCACTGAGGCAGGCTGGAGAAGAGTGGCTGCCTGGGTAGAGAGGGCCGGAAGGAAACCAGTCCACACACTTTTCACTTTTGGAGGTGATAAGGTATATTTAAAGTAGGGAGATTTGGCTGGGATATGTAAACTCATTGTTTATCCCACTGTCGGCTCCCTTCAGAAGTTTCGACGGGCAAAGTCTGTTTGACCAAAAGCGCGACAGCAGGGCAAACGGAATGAGCGTGCACACTGGGGGTCATGATGAGGGGTGCAGGGGACTATATCGCAGAGGTGGGTCGGCTTCAGCCCAGCATGGGCCACTTGTGTGTGATTGTTATTTCACTGAAACATGGTGGTCCTCTGATGTGTGCTAAATTAACAAAGCAAAAATAATTGAGAGGGGATCTCCAAGGTCTCGTTAAGAGTGTAGACAGAGCTAACCTACCCATAGTCTACTATCCTCATCTGAGGCCCCCCAAGTGCCTCCTCTGAGAGAGGTTCAGAGGATGGCAACAAGGGAGAGGGCCTTCTCAGCGGTGCCCCCCCCCCCCAATTCTGGGACACTTTCCCAAGTGAGGTCTGCCTGGCACCAACATGGAATAAGACAATGGAACCAGTTACCTAGGGAGGTGGTGAGCTCTCCCACTCTGGAGGCATTCAAGGTGAAGCTGGACGGCCATCTGTCAGGGATGCTTTGACCTGGATTCCTGCACTGAGCAGGGGGTTGGACTCGATGGCCTTGTAGGCCCCTTCCAACTCTACTTTTCTATGATTCTATGAACATTGTCATCTTTTTGGCCCCAGGTTAAGAATTTCCTCTACTCCCAGGCATTTGACACCATATGATAAGATTTTTAATGGGTCCTGGGATTTTTATTGTTGATTGTGCAAAATTGTTTTATATTTTTGTATGCAAATGGTTTTATATTATGTTATTACATTGTATTTTTAGGGGTTTAATCTTTGTAAACCACCCAGAGAGCTTTGGCTATTGGGCAGTATAGAAATGAATGAATGAGTGAATGAAACAAATCTCTGAAAAGTGATCCCCTTGCTTAAGGACACAAGATGTCCTCCTAGGTGGCCACCATTTATTTGGAAGAATCCCGGGCAACCAGCAGCAACGACTAAGTGGTGCCCTCGTGGGTGTGGATCTACCTTCTGCCCATCCCTGCTCTTTTGTCCTTTCAGCTCTGGACAAAATAATGGCCTATCTCTGGCCTTGGATTTCTAGACTGTTCCTATCATGGAAGATCAGGCAGATTGATAACAATAAGCCAAACGGCAAACGGATAGTGCAACAAACAAGTAGAATCTAGTCTATACCAAACACTGACTGCCCCTTCCACTTTGTCCTGTTTCAACCTTGGCTTGGTGCTGCTCCAGGCACCCTTAGCTGGCTTGTTAACCTGGAAGGGGTATGCAAACCAAGAATCTTCTCCTGCTGTCTAAGGTGAAAATGGCCACACTGGGGACGCCCCAGGAAATCCTGGAGCTCACCATCTTACAGAACTGGCCCTGCCATGGCTGCTGAATCTAAGATCTCTGAAAGGTACACGGGCCTTTGATGACTTTCCAGGGAACACAGGAGTCCCATAGTTGAGAGGAGGTCATGGCGAGAGAATGGTTCTCCGTGTGCCTTCACTGCTGTCTGGACCTGTAACATGGATGGTACGAGCGAGGTGGTGGTAAGAACATCTGGGCGCCATTTTGGATTTTCCAGAGGAGTGTGGATTTTGGAAGGGCCAATCACTGGGAGCCTGTTCACAGGGTCATCTGAGGGTATGGTGGCCACAGGAAACACATGTACATGATGACTGCCAGCAGCCTTTTCCACTTGTGAGTGACGATCCATTTGTGCACACCTGCCCTTTTGTGTAGGATTCCATTTTCAATGTGTGTTGTCTGGGGTTTCCCAAGCTGTGCCTGAAGGTGATTCCTGCGCAGATCTTTGAAAGCATCCAGGATCCATTGTTGGTTTTTGTTTTGGGTTGGTGCTTCTCAGCTTGTATCTTCTTCATTCTCTCCCTCCTGCTGCTTTCAGGTCTGGCTGTTTTGGGGCAGCATGGTAGGGTGTTCTCTGTTGCCAGCTAACTGTGACTAGCTAAATTGACTCGGTATCTGAAGTGTGTGTGGTGTTAGCAGTGGGACAAGCAGCGGGAGCAAGTTTTATTTTTTTATTTATTATATTTATACCCCCGCCTTTTTTCCTGCAAGGAACCCAAGGCGGCTTACATAATCCTCCTCTTCTCCATTTTATCCTCACAACAACCCTGTGAGGTAGGTTAGGCTGAGAGTCAGGGACTGGCCCAAAGTCACCCAGTGAGTTTCATAGCTGAGCGGGGACTAGAACCCAGATCTCCCAAGTCCCAGTCCAACACTCTCACTACTACGCCACACAGTGAGGTGTTCCTCACTACTCAGTCTTGGGGGGCTGAGTATCACTTGTCCCTCTAAGAAATTGGACGCAGACTACTGAGGGGAGTCTGGTAACTAGATATTATGCTAGCTTCTCACTGAAATTAACCAGACAAATTTCACTACCAATTGGGAGAGCATCACAGACCATTTATTACTTAACCAGTTGTGTTTGTTTGAAGTGTTTTATCAACATGCATATCCAGTAATGTAATCTGGAGCAGGGGAAATAGATGACTAACATTAGGGAGAACTTCCTGGCAGTAATTCCTGGCACCTTCCGCACCTTGGAAGATGGCGGACTCTCCTTCATTTGAGCTTTTTAAAAAGAGGCTAGATGCCACCTGTCAGGGATGCTGTCCTGCTGCAGCAACAGTGTGTGTGTGTGTGTGATGGACTAGATGACTTTTGAGGTCCCTTCCAATGCTATGATTCTAGGCTGCGTGCGGCAATCTGCACATGCACAACATTCTGTGCAACATTTGGAAATAGAAAATGGAGCAATGAAGGATTCCTGATGCATCAGTGTCACTTTGGAAATGAGGCTGGGTAATTTCAAATCCCCAATTAGGAGAGGAATTAAGATGTGGGGAATTTCTGCTTCTGTTCCTCCACGACTGCTGGTTTCCCCACTGCCTGCTTTCAAGCCATCTGAATACACTCAGCAGACCGGCTGCAGCTGGTGCTTGCAGGCAGCCTACAGCGATGCCAGGACACGGGGATGACTCGCCTTTGGCCGCTCTTATCAGCCTGTCATCTGTCTGTCAGCTGCTAGTCACAGCGGGGCGGCTTCTGAGGTTGATCTCACCCAAAGGAGGGACAGACACAGCTGAGCTGGTTCAGCATGTCAACAGAGAGAGAGAGAGAGACACGTTAATTTGCACTTCTTGCAACTCCGGTCATTTGCATTTGTGTGTGTGTGTTTTTCCTTTTTAAAAAACCATTATAAAGAAACATCAGAGCCATTACACAGGCTAAAGTAAACATACAAGTGTGAAAGAGAAGAACTCTGTAAACAAAACTACTTGTGTGAGTCTGATATCTGGATATGTTTTTATGCCTATACATTTCAGATGGGCAGCCCTGTTAGGACCAAACTAGGTGCGACACCTTTGAAAAATTGCATGAATGTGCCTGAGTTAAAAGAGTCAATAGCAGGCGCAGGGGACCTTAACCCTTTACTCCCCACCAGAGTCCCAACTCAGATCAGGCACCAGCTCTTTACTCTTAAGAACAAACAAACGCCAAACCATTCACACAACTGCTACTTGTCCCATCTAGCTTGGCCCTTAGATGCTGTGATAGGCTTTTGCAGGCTCAAAGTAATTAATTTCTCCAGATCATGCATTTGCTCGTGGTCAATCACACAAAAGCTTAGGTCGCAACTTAACTGGCTCACCTAGAGAGGCTGGCAGGGTCAACTTCGGGCCCTTCCAAGGAACAAAAGCTCCAAGCCATTTAAGACAATGTTGTACTTCAGGCCGGGGTGTGTGACTGGCACCTGCACCAGCAGAATATAATGAGCTGCAGGGCTATGGCTGATCTGCAAATAATTACTTGCCTGTAATTAACTTAATTTGAGTACAGTTTTAATGAATGTGGCAGGTGCCAAGCCAGAGTTGCTGGGCAGGTTGCTGCTCTCATGCTGCTGTGCATCCTTGTTCGCTGCCTGAGTGTTGCGAAAGATCGCTCTGAATCTTCCCAGCGTGTGGGCTCTGCAGTGCCAGGTGGATTCCGTGCAATGCTTTGGAGATATTGCTGGGCTTCCAAGGCTAATGAAATCAGATAAGTGGTTGTGTCGTGCTTTGGCCATCCAAAGGCATCAGTTTCTACAGGCACAAACCCACCATGAGGGGGGTCTCCCAAATGAGATCACCAAACACAGGGAGCAGAGCAGAGTTGGGAGAGCAGCTCAGACAAAGGAATGGATCTAAGTCAGTGTTCTCCAACCTTGGGACCCCAGATGTTTTTGGCCTACAACTCCCAGCATGCCCCAGCCAGCACCCCGGCCTGAAGTACATCTGGGGTCCCAAGGTTGGAGAACACTGAAGTAGATGATAGGCAGTGAATGCACAAACAGTTTCCTGGCATGCGTGTGCGTGCGTGTTCAATGAAAAGCAACATGCAAGGCTGCCAGCTTGAGTAGAGCAGAGGTGCACAACCTGACACACACACACCCAATATTTTAACTGCCCCCATGACTGCCAAATCCCCCCTGCTGATTTCCTTATATTTATTAATTTATTTTAGAATATATACCACTTCCCATTTTAAAAATCCCGAAGCAGTTTACAACAAATTGTAAAACAGTACATCATTATAAAAGTACAACATTTAGTCAAGTTAATGGTTGGGAAAAGCCAGGATAAACAAGTAAGTTTTTAGTAATTGCTGAAAGCACATGATCATCAGTGCCTGACATTTCAGAGAGGGGAGATCATTCCAGGGGAAGGGGCCACCACAGAGAAGACCCACCCTCCTCACAGAGACCCCTCTTTTCTTGCTAGCAGTGAGGAAAGAGGGACATGGATGAGGGTCATTGGGGGAGGGGGTGGAGAGAAGGTTCCCACCTCCTCCCCCAGAGATCCTCATACAGACCACTCAAGCTGCAGGTTTACACAAAATTGTCATGGTGGTGGTGGTGATTATTATTATTATTATTATTATTATTATTATTATTATTATTATTATTACATTTATGAATCGCCCATCTGGCTGGTCACCCGGCCACCCTAACACACAGGAGGATGTGTTAGAAGCAACTAGGGTGGCCGGGTGACCGGCCAGATGGGCGATTCATCAGTGAAGCCTGCACTGGCTTCAGAAGGAGGATGTGTTAGTAAAGCAACTAACACATCCTCTTTCTGAAGCCAGTCCAGGACAGGCTGTTGCAGAGACAGCGGGGGAGAGCGTGCCATAATTGTGTGTGTGTGTGTGTGTGTGCGCGCGCGGGTGTGCGCGGGTGTGCACGCACACACGCATGTGATCCCTGGTGTGAGGATCGGGATGTTACAAGTACACTAAGGTCCATGCTTTCATCCGTGAAATGTTCAGGGATGGGGACTCGGACTCGAGGACTCGACTCGTGAGTCGGACTGAGTCCCCCCTCTGACTCGAGTCTGACTCGAGTCCCAATATTTTTAATGGGACTCGAGACTCGACTCGGGACTCGAGACCAAGGACTCAGGACTCGAGACCAAGGACTCGTCAACATCCCTGGGCTGTGCCAGAAGGAGTGGAGAGGAGCGCGATCACCGGGGAAGAGCACATGGAAGTGAGGCGCACCGCTGCTCGGCCACTATGGACAGCTACCAGGAGCGCAGACCCAACAATGTGTTGAGATTTATTTTGATTGATGTGTTGTTGTGGGGGTTAGGGTTAGGGTCAGACATTTTGGGTTTGGCTGCCTCTGCCTGCCTGTTTGAGGTTCCCAGCCTCTTCTGCCTGCCTGGTCTCTTCTTGACCAGTTCAACAGTTGAATTGTCCAAGACAAACGCCTCTGCCTGCCTGCCTGCTTTGGGGTTCCCTGCCTCCTCTGCCTGCCTGGTTATTTGGGGTTTGTCTGCCTGGTCTGTTCTTGCTAAAATCAGTTGCAGAGTTTTGTGCCTAGAATTTATTTAAGCCACACATCTGAAGCAGCCTTATTTTGTTGGGGGAAAACCCCATTGATTTTAATAGGGACTCGTGGAGTCAGTTTTGGGAGTGACTCGGGACTTGGGACTCGTGAGTCACCATTTTGGACCAAGGACTCGGACTCGGACTCGAGACTCGAGTCCAAAGACTCGTGACTCGACTCGTGACTCGAGACCAAGGACTCTTCAACATCCCTGGAAATGTTGCAGCAGAGTTCTAAGCAATGTCTCTACCTCCTTTGGCGAAGTTCAGAGAACACAATAATAATGATAATAATAAAATACAAACATTTTATTTAAAACCTTTTAAAGCTTATGGTGGACAACCTCTCAGCTTAACCCCAGTGCCTGACCATACAGGAAGCTCCTCTGGGGGTCTTGGGGAGCAAGAGGCCGCTGAGGCCGCCGCTTGCCTTCTGCCAGCCGTGCATCTTTCCAGGGTCCGGCAGTGGCAGCCCCTCATGGGTGTCTTGCACCTCCTTCCCCTTTCCATGTGGTGTGAAACCTGAGAGCCCAAGTACTCCTTTTCTTTCCTGCTTACTTAGAAGAACCACAGGCAGAAACAGCCTGCAAGTATCAATATGGAAGTCTAGCGCTATACATGATGTAAAAACCTGATCTGCCAACCCACTTCCGTTTCAGAAGTGGTCATATACGGTTGCCAGAGATGTTATCTGAACAGTAACTTCCCCTTTTCCTTTTCCTCCATTTCTTGACAGCTGCCAAGCCAGCACCAGAGTGCCCCTCCGTCTTTCTGAACTTTCCCAGCTACCATCTGTGAATAAGCAAGCATGAAGCCTGCCTGGTCTTCCCAGCTCTTTGGGTGCCTCCTGATGTTGGCGGTCGCTCTTGCTGCAGATCTGATGCCAAGGATAGCTTTCCAGAGAGGTGAGTAACCCAAAGAAGGGCAGAGTCAGCAGAGAACAGGGGAAATAATAAAGCAACAAGTGAGATTTGGGCCAGGGTAGAGAACCTGGACTGTAGGTATACCTTGATTGCATTGTTGTCAGCAAATGCAAAGGAATGGGTACTGAGAGTAGAATTTCCATGTCCTGAGAATCTCGGCATTCATTCTAATAAAAGCCAAAACCAAAACCATGAACAAGTTTCTAGGTCTCATGGTTGTGAAGACAAGCTTGAAACTGCCCATTGCAATTGCACACAACTAGGGGGATGGCAATTGTCCCACCCACCTCACTCCACCATTTAGGGTTGCTGGCCAGTCAGTTCCACACTGGCCCAGCCAGTAACACCACGTTTTGTCAAGAAAATACCGTAATAATGGGGGCTGGAAAGACTGTGAATGTGAAATTCTGCCATGCTTTTGATTTTTATTGTATCCGCTTTATGTGGTTTTTATCTTGTATGCCACCTTGAGAGTGTTCTACCCTACAAATAATTTAAAATAAAATAAAATGTTCTGATTACCTGATCTCTCTCACTAAAATGGTCTCCCACAACACTTGCCTGTGTTGCCTCTCTTCCTCTTCAGATCCCTTCTCAAAATCCTCCTTTTCTTTGAAGCCTTTGACACACACACACACACACACACACACACACCCCGCCAGTGCTCACATCCTGCTGTAACAAAGTGCAAATCCTCCTATTTGAAATCGGATGCACATTCTCTCCCCCTCCCTGATCTGCCCTCTTCCAACTCCCTCCCCTATCTTTGTTGCTACCCCTGTTTTGAATCTTAGATTTATATACTTGTTAAATTTATGCCCTGCCTTTCCACTAAAATTAGTGCGCAAGGCAGCTAATGCAAATACAATTTAAAAAGTTATAATTAAAATAGCACCAGCCTGTTCTAATGAACACATGTAGTGGGGTGAGTGTGGCATTGCGGCGGCCAGCTCCGACACAAAGACGCGCTTATTAGAATATACCCATGGAGAACCCCATCTGTATATCTGTCTGCCCAGAGGGGTTTCTGTTGGAGGATATGGAAAGGAATCGGTCCTAGACTGGTTAGGACGAAGCAGAGTTTTCCCCCTTATGCGCAGCCTGGTTATTGAAACGGGTTATCACCACCATGTGGGTTGCTAAACCCTGCTAAAAGGCTCTTAAAAGGAACAGATTGTCCATACAAGGTTTAAAGCCAATAAAGACATTTATTAGTTTTACTTACAGTCCGTTTATTCATATATGCAGGATGCATATAGGCAGGTTAGAGTCTTTGGTGTTAAGAGTCCGCTTCATTGGAGATCATCACTGGCTGGAAGCCAGCTCAGTGTCCATCAGGTTGGAGAGGCAGAGGGAGTGAGAGCTGGCCACAGAGAGGCCAGAAGTAGGGAGGAGGGGTTACAAAGCATGCACCCTGGGGATTGTTCAATTAACCCTTTCCTCCCACCCTAACTAGTGGTTTAAGTAGGCAACATTACAATTTCTATCAGTTTCTCCACATTTGGAAGCCCCACAGAAGCTGCTCTCTGGAGAGGTCCTACTGAATGCATCGCTGCCATCGCATTGCCACTGTGCGAATGAGCCAAGAAGGCCAAGTTTTCAATGAACTCCCCATCCAGTACTGTGCGATACCCCTTAGCACAGCTATGTACAGTGGAGTTGTGTGGATATGCCCATCTTGCTGCGGCGGGGTGGCTGAGGATAAGCGCCAGGGCCCAGGAAAAGGCCAAAGTTTCACGGCAGAGGCCACGTTCAAAGGGGGGCCTTTCTGGTTTGTAGCTCAGTCACTTTGCCACTGCAGCCACCAGACCAGCCTGCCCCAAGCTGGCGTCCGCCAGACGTTGCTGGGCTACTACTCCCATCCTCCCAGACCATGGGCCATGCTGGCTGGGAATGATGGGAGCTGTAGTCCAACACATCTGGAGGCACCAGGTTGGGGAAGACTGCACTGTACCATCTGGGATATCATTTTATTTATATATTTATTTTATTTATTATATTTATACCCCGCCTTTTTTCCTGAAAGGAACCCAAGGCAGCTTACATAATCCTCCTCCTCCTCCTCTCCATTTTATCCTCACACAACAACCCTGTGAGGTAGGTTAGGCTGAGAGTCAGTGACTGGCCCAGAGTTTCCTGGCCGAGTGAGTTTCCTGGCTGAGCGGGGACTAGAACCCGGATCTCCCGAGTCCCAGTCCAACACTCTAACCACTACGCCCACATAGGCTGCATGCTCATGCACAAATGCGAGTGTGTGTGTGTGGTATATGTGGGTGGAGAGGCTTTCTTTCTCTCTGCTAACCATCCTTCCCATTTTAGCACTGTAAGGATCTGCAAACAGATAGTTCAAGCCCACCGCTGTAGCCACTGAACTGCTCTGTGCCAGAAAGCTCATTCAGCGGGCTGAGCAGGCTGTGTGTGTGTGTGTCTTTCTTTCCCCAACCCAAAATAGAGTCGGCACAGTAAAAGCTGCGTCTTCCGGCGTAATTATTTGGCATCTGTGCTGACACACAGAAAACAAACAGCAGCTGCCCACCTCTCCAGCGCTCATCTGTCTTTCAATTCTTTCTTCCTTGTCTCCTTTTCAATCATTTTTACTTTGAGCAGGAGGAGGGATGGATGAGAAATTTGTTGGGTTTGCATTTTAATGCGAGATCGCCCCAATTCACACCTCCCAGAACCTGGACATATTTTGCGGTTGGAAATCTGCATGTTTCTGAGTTTGCGATGCGTTTTGCAACCCCCGCCCCCTCCGCAGCACCTTCAACAACATGCACACATTTGAAAAACAGGCGAGAAAAAATGTGTACCATTCTGAACTGTGCACAAACGCGCTTTCATCGATGGGTGCAAAAATCAGGGATGTTGAAGAGTCCTTGGTTTCGAGTCACAAGTCGAGTCACGAGTCTCTGGACCCAAGTCTCGAGTCCGAGTCCGAGTCCCTGGTCTAAAATGGTGACTCACGAGTCATGAGTCACTCCCAAAGCTGACTCCACGAGTCCCTATTAAAATCAATGGGGTTTTTTCCCAACAAAATAAGGCTACTTCAGATGTGTGGCTTAAATAAATTCTAGGCACAAGTGTGCCTTTTTATTTCAAAACTCTGCAACTGATTTTGGCAAGAACAGACCAGGCAGACAAACCCAAAATAACCAGACAGGCAGAGGAGGCAGGGAACCCCAAAACAGGCAGGCAGAGGCGTTTGTCTTGGACAATTCAAACTGTGGAACTGGTCAAGAATAGACCAGGCAGGCAGAGGAGGCTGGGAACCCCAAACAGGCAGGCAGAGGCAGAGGCAGCCAAACCCAAAATGTCTGAAAGGTTGCATTTTAGGGAAATGATTTTGGAACATGAGTCTCGAGCAGGACCGGTGCAAGGCAGTTTGGTGCCCTAGGCAAGATCAGATATTTAGCGCCCCCCCTTCCCACTTGAGAGTGCTGTATTTTTTTTCAAGGCGTTTCTGGCGCCCTCTTTAGCCCTGCGCCCTAGGCAGCTGCCTAGTTGGCCTAATGGTAGCACCGGCCCTGGTCTCGAGTCGAGTCCTTGGTCTCGAGTCCCGAGTCGAGTCTCGAATCCCATTAAAAATATTGAGACTCGAGTCTGACTCGAGTCAGAGGGGGGACTCAGTCTGACTCATGAGTCGAGTCCTGGAGTCCGAGTCCCCATCCCTGGCAAAAATGCACACAGTTGACAAACGTGCACAAAAAATGCACAGCAAAAATGTATGAATTTCTGTGTGCGTGGGTGGGTGGGTGGGTGGGTGGGTGGAAGAACGCTCGCACAGCACCAGGATGGATCAAGTCTAGCAGTGCTCTCCCTGATGCCAGGCTGACTTCAGAAGCATGGGGGGGTGGCGGCGGTGGAGGGGGTTTCCCTGCTGCTGCCCTACACCTCGGAGGCAGCTGGAGAGCTGGGACACATCTGGGGCTTAGTGCAGTGGTGACAAGCTCTGTCCCTCTCCTCAGCTGCCCAGGAGAGCAGCAGGGGCTCTGCTGGGACGTGAGCTCAATGTAATTTCACAGGCCCCCCAGTGGGGGGGACACGTGGCAAGAGCAAATTTTGGTTGGCTATCAAGGACGGATAAGATTTTTTGACCCGTGTGTGTGTGTGTGTGTGGGTGTAAAAACTAGAAATCCTCCTGAAATTCTCGCCAGATTTTGTAGTTCTGATCTGAATCAATGGGTCTTGTTTCTGAAGCGGTACTGATGCATTAGGAATTTCTTCCCCATCGTTCGGTTTTTTTCTTTCTGAATTTTGTGCAGAGTAGTGGACACACAGCCTGAGCAGGTAGCTTTTAGTTCCTTTAGCTTGTTTTTGCCTCTCCGCCCCCCCCCCCATCTTACCAATATGCATGCACATATGCTTTAATAAAACACTGCAAAAAGGGTACCTTGATGTGTTAGTGATGACATCCAGGATTGTTGTGGTGTGGATATATGTACATATACAGGGATGTATATGTCCCTGTGAAAAAACCCTGCTTAGCCCTGTCAAAAACCCCATTTTAAAAGGAAGCCTGAGTTTTGTCAGCTCCTGTCAAAACTGACAGCTCCTGTAAATGGGGTGTGCTCACAATTTTCTTCTTTCCTGAGCACCTAGAGACTCGGGAAAAGGTGCAGCACACTGAGAACTGTCAGGTCTGTCCCTGGCACAGGGAGTGGTGGGGACATCTTTATCCTCAGGACATTTAAATCTCTTTGAAAGGACTCCAGGCATGCAGATCCTGCCACTAGATGGGACAGGCCAGGGGATCAATGCACACAGGAACTATTCGCCCACAAGTATCTCCATCCGGCCGTGGATAATGGGAAGAAGACGCATGGGCCACAATCCAACAAGCTCTATAGCCACAGATGGCCTGACCCCAAGGCTATTTCAATCTCCTCCCCTACATTGACAGCTTTCAATTAAAACAAAAAAAAAATATCTAGTCCCTTTTATTGGTGGAGTTATAAGGAAGAAACATACAGGTGGGCTTCTATCCAATTGATCAGTAATAATTAAACCTGCTTCTGCCATCCAGAGATTTGGATAACAGATTAAAAGGCATTGGAATGATTGACACTTATTTTTAATTTTTATAAAAATTGATTTGTGCCTTTTTAGTACTTCATAGGGATGTGTGAGAATTCCATTTGGGGGGTGAAAATCTGACAGATTTTTCTGGTTTGACACCCCAGATTTCATTCCATTTCTCCCCCCATTGGTATTGACCCGATTTGTATTGAGTTGAGCCAGCATGCCGATTTCCGGGTTTTTTTTAATGGCGGTAATTTGCCTTTAAAAAAAAAAAAATGGTCTTGAAATTTGCACAAATTGCATTTTAAAATATATAGGTCTTTCACAAGTACACACCTGCGCACTTACGGGGGTCCGAACTGAAAAGTCTTGCCTCGTCAATGTCCTGTGCAGTGTCTCCTGTCAAAGTGCAGGAGGCACCATCCAGACTACAACTCCAATCAACCCTGACCATTGGGCATGCTGGCTGGGGTCGGATCTACACTGGAGCCCCTTTCATCTGTGAGGCATTGCAGTGCCGGGTTTTTTTTTTCTTTCTAATTGCAGTTGTGTCAGTGGGGACACATTAATACAGTGCAGTTTCCGCTGTGTTTATAACACAATCAAGTGCCACACGCCACTGCTTATAGTGTTGTACTTGTGGGAGATGTGGGAGGAGTTTGAAAGGTCAGGAGTGTTTTATCACTTGTGTTCATAGCGTGTGCACAAGTCACCGTATGGTGCTGCAATTATGGGAGAAAGACAGAGGTCCTCCTGCTATTTCAGGTTGCTTTAAATATATATATATATATATATATATATATATCTGGAAAGTGTACCGCAGCTGTGCAAGAATGCAGGTTCATATAATCAATTGTGTGGTTATTCAGAGCTGTGCAGCTCTGTAGGTACACAGCAAAAGATAGCCTTAAAAAGAAAAAACATTGATTTCCTGCCCACATAGCCCTCCCCCCACCATGACTGGAGGTCAGCTCAGAGGAGAGGCTAGCCTTCCTAGTAACCCTGAGCCCTGGAGCCCCTTCTTCAGAAATTAACCCTTTGCAGGCCCTGATCCCACTGTGGGCAAAGGAACTGCGCTTCTTTCCTTTCCCTTTTATTTCACCCCGCCCCCTTTTCCTCCTTTTTTCATCACGCTCCTCCACAGCACTCAAAAGGAGATGCAGCAGCAGCCCCAGCCATGCTGCAGAAAGACATGGGGTATGTGGGTGGACATGTGCCAAAGCAGTCCTACAGCGATAAAGCCACACCCTCCGGTAAGAGTTATAATGCTGCTTGATTAGAGCACACATGACAGTGCATGGAAACTGCAATCACTGGAAAAAAAGCCGTAAAGGTGGGCTGAGAATAAGCAGGATATTGAGAGAGAGAGAAGTGGCGCAGCAGAGCTGGGGAGTGTGTGTCGCGTGCCATGCGAGTGACTCGGGCATTGTAGTAATGGTAAAAGAGCCTGGTGTAGATCCGGCCTTGGACTCCATCAACATCTGGACCGCCGCAGGTTCCCCAACCGTGCTGTACGGTCCCATCTGGCCTCATCGAGCTGCTGTCCCTGGCCTGTCCCTGTTCGGGCCGAGTATCCCATTCCTCAGGGCCAAGTAGTCAGGGTCAGCCATGTTAGTTTATGCCCATGTCTGCCCTGTTCATGTATAGAGCTGGAGGTGGGGGAGTGTCTCCCTTTTACTCCAAATGGGGTGTGCATTTATGGGGTAGGCATGTAAATAAAGGCCAGACTGCCTGGAAGAAGCCTTGACAAGGCCTATCAAGCCCCCGCTCCCATCCCCCGTCTTGTGCTCATGGCCCCAACCCAGCAGTGCAGAAATATCTGGCAGATTGCTCCCTTCAGTTTAGGGAACTGCCCTCTCACTTCCTCTCATAGCTGACTGTCCAGACAGTTTCCAGCTCGTTTTTGTCCTAGTGTGCCAAGCTGGGTTAACTCTCCCCTCTAGCAAGCCAGCCAGCTTGGCTTTTCAGAGCTTCTCTAAGTTGCATCTCTCACCACTTCCTCAGCAAAACACCTTTTGCCACGGAAGTGGGGAGCTACAATTCGGACGAGAGCTGAGGGTTTCCGCTTGAAGGAGGTTTTTTGCAGCTTTCCCCATCTAGCAGAGCTGACAGCTCAGTCGACTGAAGGGCACTCCAGTCAGGGTGGGCCACCGGAGGCTGTTTAGGGGCAAAATCCAGCCACAAAGGGATCCCATCCAGCCCCTAACATAACCTTGATCCCCAAGCATCTCTCTGGCACAAAATGAACCTCACTGTTTTAATTTATTAACTGTTGCAGTGTTCTCCAACCTTGGGTCCCCAGATGTTTTTGGCCTACAACTCCCAGCATGCCCCAGCCAGCTATGCTGACTGGGGCATGCTGGGAGTTGTAGGCCAAAAACATCTGGGGACCCAAGGTTGGAGAACACTGTGTTAGAGGGTGCAAGGCTGCTCACCCCTCCTATGCACAAGCCAAGACACATGCAAGATATGGTGATGGTCACTACCTTGGATGGCTTTAAAGGGGGATTAGATAAATTAATGGAGGAGATGCCTATGTACACCAGTTGCTGGGGAACATGAGTGCAGGTGGGGTGCAGTTGCACACATGTCCTGCTTGTGGGGCTTCCCACAGGCATCTAGTCGGCCCCTGTGCAAGCAAAATGTTGGAGTAGAGAGGCTGCTTTTAAATGACAGTGGGACACTACAGGATCACAACCATTAGTAGCCCCTTCCTGTTCAGTAACTCCTCTTCCTTCTCATTCTTCCTTTATAAAGCACCTACAATTTTCTAAGCGTTACACAGATTAAAAAACAAGAAAAAAACAAGCAAACTCAGACACTAGTTGTAAAATTACAAAAAGGTTACCTCATGAAAACTGGTACTGGAAGTATTATGCACTGTACTGCAGTCTTGTGTGTGTGTTTCTGGAACTTTCAGTCAGTCGGTGGTGGTGGTGTTTGTCTTGATGTCTCTTAAACCTCTGATAGCTGTGGGCACCCTGCTCAGAATTAAAACAGGGTGCATGCTTTGGTCTTATCTTACACCTGAAAAGGTTTGTTTTTAGTGTTGAAGGAGTAAGAAATGCCTGCCCTCAGAGGAGCCCATCCTGTGAGTTACAGATCTGAGCAGGCTTCCTGACTAGAAAGAAGCCAGCCCAGACACGGTGGACTGCCTCTTCTGAGGGCGCATGACGTGTGACGCTGCTACGTCTCTGCAGTGGGGCCTGGTTGCACTCAAGGCAGGCATGTGGCAGAATTAACTGCTCACCCACGAAAAGGCTGACTGGATAGAGGCAAGGCCAGAGCACCAAATCACTCAGGGGCACAACAAGGCACCTCCTCTTTGAGGGTGGGTGCTTTGGTCCCACAGATGATTGGGGAACTACTCGCTTAACATAAGCAAGCCATGCTGATGTTTATGGGGAAGTGAGAGTAGGGCCAGCATCAGCTGCCAAGCACCAGCACCAGCACTCAGCAGCCACCTTCAGGGCTCATCAGGGGCCCGTCAATGTAGGAGGGGGCAATGTGCCAAGGGCCCCCTGAGACCTGGAGTTGGCTGGAGGAAGAGGGATGCTCAAAGCCCTGTATCCCAAGAACTGTCCTGCCTGCTCCCATATGAGCCTGCCTAAACCTTACGACCTTCATCACAGGCCTTGCTCTATGTCCCACCACCAAATGAAGTTAGATTCGTGGGAACAAGGGACAGGGCCTTTTTTGTGGCGGCACCCTGACTCTGGAACCTCCTTCCCAGGGGGATTAGGTTGGTGAGCAGTGAAGACATTTTTATTTGGCTTCACTTCCTTGACTGTTTATGGGTTGATGACTGCTAGTGTTCCTAATGGCGTTGCTCTGCTTTTTAGCTTTTTGTGTTGTTTAAAGTTCTGTGGGTTGTAGTGTTTTAAAATTTTAGTAGTGTACACTGCTTTGAGAGCCTCTGACTAAAAGGCAATATAGAAATACTTTTAAAAACAAACAAACAAACAAACGAGCACATATTTATGAATTCTGCCATGGCATGTTTTTTATTCAAAGGGGAACAGAGTGAGGGCTGGGCGGGCGGGGCGGGAGGAAACAAAGAAGTGTGGCAGGAGGCAGAGCGTTAATTGCAGGAAATGGATCCTTTCCAGGACATGTTACTTTGAAAGGGACTGTCTAATCTGCACACGTGCATTTTAATCAAGCTGCATGTCCTTCACTGAACAGACTATTAAGTCATTGAAGAATTTCGGGTGATCTAATTTTCTTGCCACCCTCCTGCATTTCCTTCCTGCTTCTTAGAAGTGGAGATATTTGCTTCCACTTTGATCGCTTCCTAGCCTCAATTCTCAGCAGCCTCAGGACAGTGATGGGGAGAGGCTGGTGTGGGTGGTGGAGAAGTTTGTTTAGGTGGCTGCCCAGGCGGGTTTAATATATTATTATATTAAAAAAAAACACCAGTCTTTTGAGGAGGGCACAGGCACAAGGTGCCTTCAGTGCTCCCACTGTGGAGGGGTCTTCCGCCTCTTCCTGAGGGGCTTCCTCAGGGCTTCTATTCCTTCTTTTGCTTCTGGGCCCAATCCCCAGCATCGACCAGAGGGAGAGACGCTCCTTCTCCCCAATGCTGAGAAGGCCAGGGCAGCCCCCCCCCCAGCTCCCTGCTCCCCTCTTGCTCAGCAACCTCTTCTCCAGCAGTAGTGGGGGGCAGCAGAGCACCCCCGCTGGAGTTGTGGGCCTCGGCAGACACCCAGCAACACCAACCCTCCTCATGTCAGCCCTGCCTTTGGGTTTGTGGCAGATGCTAGCTTTGTGCGGCGGCACTTGGCCAGCTTGTGTGTCGGGCACAAAGCCAGTTTCCCTCCCCTCCCTTCTCCAAGCAGCTCTTAACACATTTTGAAAGTGTTTTGTTTTGTTTTTTAAAAAAAACCTTTAAATTTTCCCCCCTTAAAAAGCACTGAATGAATATTTGATTGGACAAACATGCCAGGAAAACAAAGTGTGTGTGTGTGTGTGTGTGTGAACACTAAGGGGCCATCCAGATTCAATCCGGCAGACTGGATGTGTGTCAGAACAGGATGTGGGGTGGGGGCAGACAGAGCTGCTTCTGCAGCCAAAAGCCCCACTTCTGCTTCTGCTCGCAGATACCGCTGCGAGCACCATTGTTGGGAATGTACAGTCAAAACCTCAAGCCATGTATAAGTACATGATGTAATTGGGACCACAGAGTCTCTGCATCCTAGAGCAGACACTCTGTGGAATGTTACCCAGGACTCCCCTGGTGCAGGATGTGGGCGTTGCCAGTGCCTTCTCTTCCTGCATCCAGGAAACAGTCTGAGCCATGAACTTGTAGGTGTAGCATGTTTGAAGATGTAGCTGGAGAAGCAGTTCTGAACTTTTCCCAAGTTCAGAACACATCAGCTACCGCATGATTCCTACATGACTGTAAATATTTTCTTAAGCATGAACTTTGTTTCAACTCCTTTCTAAGCCTGGTATCACAGCAGCCCAGCCTTCTGCAACCTGGGGCCCTGCAGGTGTGTTGGCCTGCAACCGCCATTGGCCATGCTGTGGTGCGACTCACTGGGGGGGGGGGGAGGCTGCAGAAGCTGCACATATTTAGGGCAGGCAGTGGATGGGACGGGGGAGGGATTTGGGCTTGCTCCCACTGTCCTTGCTGCCGGCCTCCATGACTTCCAAGCCTTCACCCAAACATCTGAATAGAGCCTAAGCACACACAAGTGTATGTGCACCTGGGGACCTTGCTTTCTGTAGGGATCCTGGCCATGTGCAGAGAGCCTCCCCCCCCCCCATCTTTACATCTTGGTGATACGCAGGCTGCATTCAGACCTTCAGGGAAATGGGGAACAGGCTCTTGCTTCCTGCTCCACACATCCATCATGCACAGGACTAAAATATTGAGGCTTGTGGGGCAACGCCACCATTTATGCGTGCAGTCCGCACTGACCCTAGCACACTCCTTCCAGTAGCCGGGCAGGAGGGGGCCTCTCAGAATGGCACCAGGCCGTGCCTTATGCTGGGCACACTGTCTGCACCAGTGACAGGGACACACATGCATTGCACACGCACGCATGCATGCTCCTCCTCTGCAAAAAACCCTTACTGGGCAGCCGATACAAAAGGAACAGTCTGACTTTACCTCTGAAGATCGCAAAGCAGAAAAGCTGAGCCTCGTTGGCTACTGGAAAACCATGATGGGCTACTAAGCCCAGTTAAAATTTGTGTTTCCTCCAGTTAAAGGCAGGAGAGCAGGCCCGGGTGTCTTCCCCCTTTCTCCGGTCAGTTGGCAACCCTCACTGCAAGTGTCCCTAACGATCATTCCTTCCTCAGGGGACTCCAGCCGGATCCTCACACCATTCCACAAACTGGGGGTTCTAAATTACGACACTTTGCTCCCGAGCAAAGACGGGACGACTCTCTACGTGGGTGCCAGAGACACGATCATCTCCTTCGACATCAGCCGCCCTCACTCCGTCAAGCTGAAGGGTGAGGTGAGTGGGAGAAGGGAATTTGCAGTAGCCGAAGGCATAAGAGGTGTGTGTGTGGGGAAACTGTGGGGGAACAAGGCCTGGTGTGGCAGTCAGCTTAGAGTGGCGATCCACCCTCTGCTAGAGCACTGTCCTTTTCCTCCTCTGTTTCTGGGGAGATGTTGGGCTGCCTTTTAAAAAGGGTGTTTGTGTTTCTACAGGAGCACTGCAAGTTATCCGTCTTTCAGACCCCAGACCCCCCAAAGTCTAGAGCAGTGTTCTCCAACCTTGGGTCCCCAGATGTTTTTGGCCTACAACTCCCAGCATGCCCCAGCCAGCCGCTGGCTGGGGCATGCTGGGAGTTGTAGGCCAAAAACATCTGGGGACCCAAGGTTGGAGAACACTGCTCTAGCGAGACATTATACAGTATCTTGGAATTCTGTGGCGGGGGCAGAGATGTGTCTTGACTCTGGAACAAGTGCATGTGAACACATGCGCATTGACAAATGCCAGGGCATCAGCTGCCATTCCATTCCCACCCATTCCCCACCCCTTGCCACCCATAACCATCTACCCAGATGCAAAGTGGTGCTGTATGGGTTTGAGCTGCAGCTACTAGTGTTTCCAGTGTGAGATTGAACATACCGGTACTTCCTTTTGTTTTGCTTTTTAAAGGAAACTGTTATAGTCAGCTGTCATTAGGGTTGTTCTTTTTTTTTAAAAGCTTACTGTCCTGCAGGACATCCTGTTGCAGAGGACAGGAATACAGTTTTCAGTAGGTAGAGAAGAGCTTCACTAACTTGGACCACTAATCCACACACACACGTACACGTACACACACACACACACACACGGTGTTTCTCCTGCCCCAGACACATAATTTTGGACCAGTCTTCCTGGATCCTGGGGTAGTACCACAGAATATACTAGGCGGGTGCCTGGGAACAGCCCTGGGTCCTTTATCCATTGCCAATTTAAATGGTTTAACAAGGACCTCAAACGGATGATTATGAGCACCTTCACCAAACTACAATTCCCAGGGTTCTCAGGGGTGGGGTGGAGTGTAGATTTATCTTGCAGTTTCACACCCTCCAGGACTTCACAAATGAAAATAAAGGCACATATATTTGTAACACCTGTTCTCCATCCAAGGTTTGCTCGCTGAGCCCCCTAATATTCCACTACTCATTCCGGAAGCCTCTTCTCTGCCTGCTCTTCATTGCTGTGGCCAAGCAAGAGAAAACCTCCTCTGTGCTGGCTCCCAAGGCAGGGCACATGTGTGGCAGTACGTAAGCTGGCCATAATAGCATCTGTTTTATTTTTTATGTTAAAGAATGTTTAATGGGGTATTTAATCTCACAAGGGATCTGGTTGTGCTCATTCTGGAATGGCTGCAACTCTAACCGCCGTCAGCAAGAATTTACTATCTGGATCGCCAGTGGTAGTGACAGAGGGGAGAACAGGTTAGAGTGGCATTTTGAGTCCATGTGTTTGTATTTGCACTAGAGTCAAGAGGCATCCATGCTCCCCATTCTGAATGAAAGATGGAGAGCTATAGTATGCATGTGCACACTTCAAGAAAAAATTAAAAGGCATCCTCAGAAGGCAAAATAGTTTCCCTTTACACATCCTACCTGGGAAACTATGGCTTGTGCTTGCTCTCCAACCCAGGATTGCAAACTGACTTCGAACTGTGGTTTGCAATCCTGGGTTGGAGAGTTTCCCAAGTGAGGTGTGCAATGGCAAACTACGGTTTGATCAAGCCAGGAAGTAACCAGTCGAAGTGGAAAGGGGAAAAGGGGAGGGAGGAGGAGCACCGAAGCACAGGGACCACTCCCGCAGCTCTGAACCATGGTTTGTGTTATGTCACATAACCAAGTCAGTGCTTTTTCTGGGACAGAGGCTGGGAAATAGGGGCAGTCTTGGCTTCCATCTCCTTCCTTTCCCCTAAATAACTCCCCAGATGAATTGGCTTAAGTCAGCAGTTTCACTCTGGCAACGGCTTCCTTCTTTTTGGCCCTTCGACTTCACGAAAGCACCCGTATTCTCCTTTTCCTGTAATAGATACCATGGAGTCCCATTCTCAAGAAAAAGGAAGAGTGTGTCTTCAAGAAGAATAGCAACGAGGTAACAATGGGGTGGTGCTGAGGGAACCCTGATCTCCTCACTTAGGAATATGGTATGTGTTTCATAGCCATCCACCCTACTGCCTAAAATATCTTCCATATCTAGTCCAAAAAAGTTGCCCCTGGGTGGCAGGGGCTTTGATCAGGACCTTCTACTAAGTTCCCAGAGGAGCTGCCAGCTCCCACATCTGCGAAGGTGGAATCTGGAGGGTGTGTGTGTGTGTGACCTGACTCCCTCTCGCTTTTGCCTGAGTACACGGACCGAGTTCCCCTTGCACAGGCCTTGACCTTCCACAAGCTTCCTAGGCCCAAACCCTTCCAGACCACTTCTGGCCTGAGGCTGCTTCCTATGTTCGGGGTGGGTGGGCGGGGAGGGGGGCGCGGGGACCATGGCTGAGAGGTGGAGCACCTGCTTCACATGCAGGAGGGTTCCAGCTTCAATCCTCAGCATCAAGTTAAAAGGATCCCACATTGCAGGACTGCTCAACCCCCCCCCCCCCCCAGCTAGTTGAAGGATGCGATCCTGGGCTCGATTGGCCAAGGTCCTCACTCCGCATAAGGCAGCTTCAAGTGCTCATATCCTGAATCCAGGGGCTATGATATACTTCCCTGCCACTACCCCATGCATGGGCTTCTCCTATACAACAGGACACCACCACCCCAATCACCCTCTAGACACCGGAGTGGGGGCAAACTAGGGTGTTCTTCACATTGGTCCAGTTTTGCTATTTCATAGCCTCCCAGAAGAAACTTCCTCAGGAACGGAAACTTAAACGGAAGTTGAATCCTGCCTCTCCCCCCTTTCTTCTCCACAGTCGGAATGCTTCAACTTTATCCGTATCCTGGTACAGCTGAATGAGACACACCTCTACACCTGTGGCACCTACGCTTTCAGCCCCGCTTGTGCTTACGTTGTGAGTGTCTGGAGGGGGGAGGGGGAAAGGCTTCCACATTTAGTCAGTGAAGGGATTTGATTAAGAGATCCCCCCCCTGCGCCAGCCACTTTCCCCCAGACACTAGTCACTGCTTTTGTGCCGTTGCCCCCCCCCCCCATTCTAGAAGGTTGCAGTGCCTCTCCGAAGTCTTAGTTACTGGTAGGAAGAGCTTTAAACTAATACATGCTGGGGTTTTTTTGTATTTTTGGCCCCACCCCTTTTGCCTTCTGCTCTGACCCCTGTTGTCTTCGGCCCCACCCACCAGCAGAAAGCGGCCCTTGAGAGCTTCTCTGAAATGGGATTCAGCCCTTGGACAGAAAGAGGTTCTCCACTCCACCCCAGGATTAAGCGATCCTTTGATCGGCTAAAAAGATGCTGCTGAAAACAGAATGAAATTTTAATAGGGATAAATGCCAAGTGCTGCACCTAGGAAAAAGAAACCAAATGCACAATTACAGGATGGGGGAGACACTTGGCTCAACAATAGTACAAATGAGAAGGATCTTGGAGTTGTTGTAGATCACAAACTGAATATGAGCCAGCAATGTGACGTGGCTGCAAAGAAGGCAAATGCTATTTTGGGCTGCATTAATAGAAGTATAGCTTCCAAATTGTGTGAAGTGATAATTCCCCTCTACTCAGCATTGGTTAGGCCTCATCTTGAGTACTGCGTCCAGTTCTGGGCACCACACTTTAAGAAGGATGCAGACAAACTGGGAAAGGGTCAGAGGAGGGCAACAAAGATGATCAGGGGACTGGAAACAAGGCCCTATGAGGAGAGACTGAAAGAACTGGGCATGTTTAGCCTTCAGAAGAGGAGACTGAGGGGAGATATGATAGCACTCTTCCAGTACTTGAAGGGCTGTCACAAAGAGGAGGGCCACGATCTCTTCTCGATCATCCCAGTTTGCAGTACACGGAATAATGGGCTCAAGTTACAGGAGCCCAGATTCCACCTAAACATCAGGAAAAATTTCCTGACTGTTAGAGCAACACGCCAATGGAACCAATTACCTAGGGAGGTCATGGGCTCTCCCACTCTGGAGGTATTAAAGGTGCAGCTGGACAGCCATCTGTCAGGGATGCTTTGACTTGGATTCCTGCACTGAGCAGTGGGTTGGACTCGATGGCCTTATAAATTTCATAGATCATAGAGTTGGAAGGAACCTACAAGGCTATCGAGTCCAACCCCCTGCTCAATGCAGGAAACTAGAGGAGGGGGTCTCCCATCTAAGTAATAACCAGGCCTGACCCTGCTTAGCTTTCCATGCTCAGACAAGCTGAGCCAGCGTAAGCCACAGGCCTGTAGGTGTTGGTGTTATAGCAGAGTAAGCGGTAGCAGTAGGGTCAGTGGTCCAGTAAAGAATCCATTCCAACAAGTAAAGTCCTTTCAATATATTTTATCCAAAGCATAAAGAGTTATATACAGAACTATATACAGAATACAAGATACATTGTTACCTGCTCCTCACAGCCATCAAGTGAGAGAGAGTGATTACACTGCAGAGCTAGGCTTTATACCATAAAACACCTCCCACATGCTTACACAGATTATTACCACCTGTAGCAAGGGAGTAGGCTGCCACTCAAGGACACACCTGCTTTCAAGCTCATTCCAAGTCTTTGGTTAGAATACACCAACAGCCCTCTTACTTGGAATGACGTCTTGAATAATTTTCTGTTCAATCTATTCAGTGATACCTAGTCCATCAACTAGCATTTTATGTTTTACAGCAGATAATGGCTTTGTAAATATATCTGCCAACATATTCTCGGTAGGACAATATTGTAATTTAATCCAATTCTTCTGGATACAATCCTTTACATGTGTATAACGTTTGTCAATATGTTTTGTTCTAGGTCTACATTTCTCAGACTTAGCCATGGTTATACATGCTTGATTGTCCTCATATACTGTTACAGTTTCTGAAATATTCAAGTTCATATCACCATTCTAACTCATTACAAGCTAAAGATAGACTGGCGAATTCAGCTTCAGCACTTGATATAGCAACAGGACTTTGCTTTCTAGAATACAACTCTATTGGTGTCTGATTGTATATGAAAACAGTTCCAGATGTGGACTTTCTATCTGTAGACGTCCCCCAATCTGCATCTGTATATACACAGAAATCACCACTGCTCCGTTCAGACAATTTCAGCTTATAATTAATGGTGCCTTTTAGATATCTTAATATGCGTTTAATGGCAGCCCAATCTTGCATTGTTGGCTTAGATACCGGTATCTTTCTGCTCAGTATATTTGTCGCATTTGTTATATCAGGCCTGGATATATTTGCAAGATAAAGCAAACTTCCAATTATACCTCTAAATTTGTCAATATCTCCAAATTCTTTCTCATCCTCCTGCTTTTGATATTCTATAGTCATTGGAGTAGCAACTGGCTTACAATCCTCCATGCCATTGGACTCCAACAAAGCCTGGATTTCATTACTTTGATTAGAATACACCAACAGTAGGCTCCTTCCAACTCTACTTTTCTATGATTCTATGACCAGACAGCTGTTTTTGTTTTTTTAAAAATTATATTTAGTATTCAGATCCACAAAGGGAAGGCCCCTTCTCAGAAGAAGCATTAAGGACACATCGCTGGGAATGCATCTTTTTAGGTGGCGCTGTGGATGGATGCTCCAGGACTGCTGGAGGAGATGCTGCGTCCTTGCCTCCTTTGTGACATTGCATGTGATCTCTTGCGAGCGCCTCTTGGATTGGCTGCCATAACTGACCCAAGAGGCCAAATGGGTTGCACGGGCCACGGGCCCCACCCTGGGGAAGGAGTTCGTTGTTCTCATGAGAGGTGGTGTGGCCTAGTGGCTAAGAGACTGGGCTACAGATCAGGAAGGCCCGGGTTCAAAACGTACCTCTCTCCTGGACTCGTAGGTGGCCTTAGGCATGCCGCTCCCTCTCAGCCTCAGTCCCCCCCATCTGCAATAAGGGGAGAATCGGCATGGCAAAGGCAGGGCCCGTGGGGCTCTGATGCCACATCAATTCCACAGGGCCCCGGATCTCTTCTCCAGAGCCCCGAGGGTCTCTTGGTGCCAGTGGAAGGTTTTCCCCTCAGCTTAATTGCCCTGCAGGGCGGGGCAATTTTCAAGGGGGTTTGCAGCTGGGGAGGGAAGGGTTAACTTTCCCTTCCTCACATGCTTCAACACCGCTCCACTCCCCCCAAAAATCTTTTCCTGCATGGCAATCAAGCTTGGGGGGGGGGGCGTTTTCTATTGGTTTGGGATGATCTGGGTGACGGTAGAAATTAACTGAAGAATTTATTTTATTTAAGATGACTTGGATGAGAAATTAATTGGCTGGCTTTGCCTCCTGTGAAATTTAATAAATCCTCGTAATAATTCTAAATTTGCATATATAAATATAAATTAGCATATACAGATTTTATGCAGATTAGTGTCCTGTGGGCCTGAGTTCTGAATCTTTTAAGTGCCTAACAATGCCCCTGGGGAGAATAATTAGAGTTTAGTTGCTTCTCAGAGCCAATGTTTACCATTTTACAAACCAGGGCTCATGTGATATACAGTGATACCTTGGATTGCAAGTAACTTGGTCTGAGAGCGTTTTGCAAGACAAGCAATTTTTTAAAATAAATTTTGACTTGATAAACAAGCGACGTCTTGCAAGACAAGGTAGGGATGTAACCGCTCGCCTCGAGCGGGCGTAGTGGGCCGAAATCGGCCCCACTCATGCCCGCCAGAGACTCGCTTTGATATAAGAGTGTTTTGGATTACAAGCACGGTTCTGGAATGAATTATGCTTGCAATCCAAGGTATTATTGTACTGGCTAGAGCAGTGGTCTTTGAGCAGAGGCACTTGGGTTCAAATCCCATCCAACCACAAAGCTCACTGGGAGGCCTTGAGCCTCTCTCTCTCTCTCTTTCTCCCCCAGCCTAACCAACCCTACAAGGTTGTTGCGTGAATAAAATGGGGTGAGAGAGACTCATATGGAGCACCCTGAGCCCTTTGGAGGAAGAGAAGGATTACAGTGTAATACAGGAAGAAAAGGAGTTCTTAATGATATTAGCAGCAAATGCCATATCCCAAAGAAGGACTTGGTTGTGTACTGATTTGGGGGTGCCTGGATCCTTCTGGAGGACAGTCTCGCATGCGTTCTATTCCTTTCATTTCATTCACTTATTACATTTCTATAATTCCCCATAGACAAGCTCTCTGGGCGGTTTGCAAAGATTAGAACCCTAATAATACCTAATATAAAGCCAACATACAAAAATATAACAATTTTAAAACAATCAACAGTAAATACCAGGACCCATTAAAAAACTTATCACATACTGTCAAATGAGTGGGAGTAGAGGAAAGTCTTAACCTGGTGCCAGAAAAAATGACAATGGGGAGAGCATTCCAGAATCAGGGGGCCACCACTGAGAAGGCCCTCTCCCTTGTTGCTACCCTCCGAGCCTCCCTTGGAGGAGGCTCTTGGAAGAGGGCCTCGGATGATGAGCGTAGTAGTATATGAATTGACTCATACCTTTTCTTTTCTTGTCTTGTTAGAACTTAGAGAAGTTCACCCTGGTGGCTGACGCACAAGGGCAACCTGTCCTCCAGCCAGGGAAGGGTCTCTGCCCCTTTGACCCTCAGCACCAGAACACAGTGACCTTTGTTGGTGAGTCAAATCCGGAAAGGCCAGGAAAAGCGGAGGGGCGGGTTCCTTGTGTGTCAAATGTTTAAACCACCAGTGAATAGCGCAGCATCCATCATTTCACAGGTGAAAAGAGGGACACTTGTGTAGCACCCCAGTTCTCATACTAAGGATCACTGCCTGACACACACACACCCAAGACACATTGCTGAAGGCCATGCCAGCTGTGTTGCCTGTTTTCCACCAATTTAAAAGCCAAGCAGGTGTATGCTCTTGTTTAAAGATCTACTAGAAAAGCATGTCACCCATATCAATATGCCTGCACTCTGAGATCAACATTGGACCAATTAGGCGGGTGGGCATGCAGAACAGGGCCTTCTTGGTGGTGGCCTCCCACTTGTGGAACTCTGTTCTGCCAGACCCCATCATTGAAAGCCGTCAAGGGGCCCCTAATCCTGTTTGTTTACTTTGACGTATAATTGAGTTAGGACTATACTTGGTGCCATTGTGTATATGGTGCTATCCAGTTTTAATGGTTAAGTTTGATTTTATGAAATCAAGAGAGCCAGTGTGGCGTAGTGGCGAGAGAGCCAGACTGGGACTGGGGAGATCTGGGTTCCAGTCCCCACTTGGCCCTTAAGCTCTCTGGGTGACTTTGGGCCAGTTGCTGACTCTCAGCCTAACCTACCTCACAGGGTTGTTGTGAGGATAAAATGGAGAGGAGGATTAAGTAATCCTTGGGTTCTTTCCAGGAAAAAAGGCGGGATATAAATATAACAAACAAACAAACAAATTACTGTTATAGTTTTTATCACTTTTTTGTGGTTTATATTTATTACGCTGCTTTGGGAGGGTTTTCCTTAAAAGGCTGCTCATCAATATATTAAATAAATGAAGGTGCAATCTTATGCAAGTTTAGAGAGAGAAAAGGCCTACAACTCCCAACATGCCCCAGCTATGCTGGGAGTTGTAGGCCTTTTCTCTCTCTCAACTTGATATGATTGTGCCCTAAACGCATGTCCTGCAATGTGTTATCAACCGTTTAAACCAGCCTTCCTGAAACCAGGTGCTCTCCAGATGTGTTGGGCGGCAACACGTCATTCCCAGCCGGCCTGGCCCATGGCTCAAAATGTGCCTCAGCCGCTGCAGCATGCGCAGTGGCATGCTGCATAGTGCCTTAGTGTGCATGTGCATCTATTGACGTGGAAAGACCAGAGGCATTCATTCCCACTCAGAGATTGACTGTTTGGAGGCCCTGGGGAAGAAGGCAAGCCCTGGTGAATGAGAATGTTAACACAGCCACACTGACAACATAGTAACAAAGCATCCCCAAAACAAAAATAAGGGCAGTTGTTTGCCCGGTTTCCAGAACCCCGGGTGAGGAGAGTTGAAACAGATGGCATCATCTCTTGCCTTGCCTCTACTCTGCAGATGGTGAACTTTACACGGGCACCATGAACAACTTCCAAGGCAACGAGCCCATCATCTCTCGGACCCTGGGAAACAAGACAGCTTTGAAGACTGACAGCTTTCTTTCCTGGCTGCATGGTAAGGGCAGAGCTGGGGCATTTTTGTGGGAAGGGGGAGCACCTTCGTCATTCCCAACTAGAATCCAGGGACTCCCATCATCCATCTGGGCCTGGTCACCTAGGCAACTAATATGTTAATGGGTTGGTACCCAGAGAAGATGCATCTTCTCCTAGGCAACCAGACTTCCCTTGGGAATTCACGCGAACTGGGTCATGAACTGAGGGGCAAAGGGGATCTCATGCCTGGTCTCTCTGTGCATCTCCCAGCTGATGCAGCATTTGTGGCCTCTTTCAACATCCCAACGCCCCCAGATGATGAAAAAGTCTATTTCTTCTTTGAGGAAACAGCGAAGGAGTTTGACTTCTTTGAGAAACTGACCGTCTCCAGGGTGGCTCGTGTCTGCAAGGTGAGATGTCTCCAAAAATCAAAGGTGCATTTGAGCTTCAGCTCAGCTGGGCTCAGCCCCGGGCCGGTTTCCCTTGCTCTGGAAGGTGTGGATGAATAATGCGAGAGCATGTGCTGAGCAGCTGCCCCTTGCATTCAGTCTGCACATATCTGGGAGAGAGGTGGCTTGCTGGCAAGGAGTAGGAGCCCGCATTTAATTTTTATTAATTATTAGGCTAAAATAATGGGACTACCAGAGCTATGAGGGGAGGCCAAAACATTGGGGGCTTTTTCATTTAGAGAAAAGACTGCTAACTGGCAGTGGGGGGGACGTGACAGAGCAGCCTTCCCCAATTTGGTCCCCTCTAGATGTGTTGGGACTTCAACTCTTATTGATTATTGTTTAAAATTGTTTTAGATACATGTGTGTCTCTGTGTGTGCTGTCTGCTTATTTGCATGTAAATGGTTTCTATCATGTATTTTTAAGGTTTTAATCTTTGTAAACTGCTATTGGGCAGTATAAAAATGTAATGAATGAATAATGAACTCCCAGCACTCCCCAGCCAGCCATGCTGTAGCCCAACACATCTGGAGTAGACTAGGTTGGACAGAGGTGTATTGCATTATGAATGTTATGAGGAGTAGTGAACAGCAAGATATTTTCCCCTCCCTCTCTCATAATGCCAGAACTGTCCATCAACACAAGAAAGGAGATTCAGGGAAGACAAGAGAGAGAGAGAGAGTGTAATTAATTTGGAGAATTCACTGCCATAAGATGTGGTGATGGTTGCTAGCTAAGGTGCTTTTTTTTGCTTTGGTTTGGTCTGGGCAAATTCACAGAGGATAGGTGGTCAACAGCAATTAAATGGAACCTCCACACACAGGAGCAGGTCTGCCTCTGAATACCAGCTGCCTCCGTGCTCTGCTTCTAGCTCTCCTTCCTGAAATCTTTTAATGAGATGAGGACATAAGAAGAGCTGGATCAACGCAGGGGTCTGTCTAGCCCAGCATCCTGCTGGTTCCTCCAGTGGGCAACCAGATGCCTCTGGGAAGCCGAATGCGGGACTCGAAGCCAATAGGGACTGAACCAGGGACCGGACACACACAAAGCACGTGTTCCCACCCTGAGTTGTTGTCGATAAGAACAGTCACCGTCATCACCTTTCAGTATGAAATACTCCCAGGCAGCTCACAAGCATGCTTGATTTTAGCAATCAAGACAAAAATGTCACAGAAAAGAGTAAAATAGAAACCAAATGATGGAATGAACTAGATATAATAATAATAATAATAATAATAATAATAATAATAATAGAAGAGGGTGTGTGTGAGTCCATCACCGCCATAGCTCCAGGACCATGAAACCTAGACACCTGACCCTCGGCATGCGTATGAAGGGGACCCTTGAGATGTGCACCTTAGGGTTATTTTGTTTTTTAAATGCATTAATTAATGTCAATTAATTTAATTTAAGTGTGTCTGTGTGATTGAAGCCTGCAGTAATGTCTTCTGCCACTAGGGACAGATTTCCATAACCAGCACAGCGCTTTGCAGTAACGCAAGAGTTTGGAGCCAGGGGGAATCAGGAAGGCGAGGGACAGAGCTGTACGCCACCTCAGGGGAATGAAGTGGGAAGACCCCCCTCCCTTGAGGGGCTACAGGGCTGCACCGTGGCAGGTGCCGGGCCTAGGGGTGCCAGCGGGCCTGGCTTCGCTCAGGCAGGGCGGGCACAATGTGTCCAACTCTGACACCTACATAAGTTTGCTTGAAGCCATCACCGTATCGTCGTAAAGGCTATTCCCACCCGTGCAAAGCTGGTTCTGTTCGCTGTTCATGAATAAAAGCAGCGCAATCAGATTATCACAAAAGAGCAGCCAGGCAGAAAATACTAAGGGGTGCTCCTTAAGGCAGGGGCACGACCCGAGGCCGGCTGATTTCCACCGATTGTCAGGGATGTTGAAGAGTCCTTGGTCTCGAGTCACGAGTCGAGTCACAAGTCTTTGGACCCGAGTCTCGAGTCCGAGTCCTTGGTCCAAAATGGTGACTCACGAGTCACGAGTCACTCCCAAAGCTGACTCCACGAGTCCCTATTAAAATCAATGGGGGGTTTTCCCAACAAAATAAGGCTACTTCAGATGTGTGGCTTAAATAAATTCTAGGCACAAGTGTGCCTTTTTATTTCAAAACTCTGCAACTGATTTTGGCAAGAACAGACCAGGCAGAAAAACCCAAAATAACCAGGCAGGCAGAGGAGGCAGGGAACCCCAAAGCAGGCAGGCAGAGGCCTTTGTCTTGGACAATTCAACTGTTGAACTGGTCAAGAAGAGACCAGGCAGGCAGAGGAGGCTGGGAACCCCAGACAGGCAGGCAGAGGCAGCCAAACCCAAAATGTCTGAAAGGTTGCATTTTAGAAAAATGATTTTAAAAAATAAACTTGCTGTACTTCCTAAAACTTATCCATGTTGCATTTGAGGAACATGATTTTTTCTAAATGTTTGGCCCCCATTCTGGAACGGTGTGATCTCATCACAATTCCACCCTCACTGAACACCCGCTCCACTGGTGATGAACTTGCTGGAACCAGAAACACACTCAGAGCAGCCACACAGAGTAATCTCAGGTCCTTCTTCTGCCTCTCCCAAGTACGCAACACATCAATCAAAGTAAATCTTGACACACTGTTGGGGCTGCACTCCTGGTAGCCGTCCATAGTGGCCGAGCAGCAGCACACCTCGCTTCCATGCGCTTTTCGCCGGCAATCACGCTCCTCTCCACTCCTTCTGGCACAGCCCAGGGATGTTGAAGAGTCCTTGGTCTCGAGTCCCGAGTCGAGTCTCGAGTCCCATTAAAAATATTGGGACTCGAGTCCGAGACGAGTCAGAGGGGGGACTCAGTCCGACTCACGAGTCAAGTCCTCGAGTCCGAGTCCCCATCCCTGCCGATTGTACCACTGTAGTTGCAGCCACTGCTTCTTGCTGCTGCCCATTGCTCGCCTTCTCTCCACCCCTCCCTCCGCGATCCTGATCCACATTGATCTTTCCTCCCTGGTAGTGTGCATGTGCAAGCACACATGTGTGTGTGTGTGTGCCCAACCCCTGAGCTGGCATGACATGCAGCCCTTGGGCCGAAAAGGTTGTGCACCCCACCTTAAAGGGCCAGTGTCTGCTTGCATGCCAAGAGAGTGAAAGCCACGAAGGAGTCGAGTCTGCCCTGGTTTATAAGTGAAGCTTTATTTATTTATTTATTTATTTATTATATTTATCAATCGCCCATCTGGCCGGTCACCCGGCCACCCTGGGCGATGTACAATTAAAATACAACAAAACAACACAATAAAATATAACAATTAAAACAATATAAAAAATTCTCATTAAAAACCTAACCCACCCCATATTCCCGCCTGAACAGCCATGTTTTTAATGCACGGCGGAAGCTCATCACGGAGGGGGCATGGCGAAGGTCACTAGGGAGGGAGTTCCATAATGTGGGGGCCGCCACAGAGAAGGCCCTCTTCCTAGTCCCCACCAGCCTGGCTGCTCTGGCTGATGGGACAAGGAGAAGGCCGTCCGTGGCAGACCTTGTTGAGCGGCCTACTTGATGTTGCTTTGCTTTTTCATCTTCTCTAGAATGATGTTGGAGGAGACAAGGTGCTGCAGAGGAAATGGACTACGTTCCTGAAAGCTCAGCTCTCCTGCACCCAACCAGGGCAGTTTCCTTATGCCGTCATTCAACACGTTTTTGCCCTCACGCAGCCGGGAGGGGGCACTGTTTTCTATGGCGTCTTTGCTTCCCAGTGGTAATTTATTTATTTTTTGTTGAAAGTTATTTTTAGGCCGCCTTTAAGGGTAAAACCCTCTCAAGGCGGCTGTGGGAATCTCTAGTGGGGTCTTTGCCCTCTGAATCCATTTCTGATCCCACGATGTGCCAGGAAGAAGTAAAGGAAAGTGTCTCTGTTGGTTCCAGTAGTGCAATGGGCTCGTCTCTCTCTTTGCAGGCAGGCAGACAATCACGGGAGCTCAGCAGTGTGCACCTTCGGCCTTGATGCTATCAGAAAAGCCTTTGATGGGAAATACAAAGAGTTGAACAAGGAATGTTTCCGATGGATGACGTACAGTGGGCCGGCCATGGAGCCCCGTCCCGGCAGCGTGAGTGGTCGAGAGGCGATGCTCGGAAGCAGCTGGGCAATGTCATGGGGGGTCAGACTGGGATTCTGGCTCAGGATGCTTCCAAAGTTCTCCTTCTCCAAATTTCCCCCAGATTTTGCAGTAGGGACGGATGAATCGGTCCATGAACCATGGGTCTTCAGTCATAAGTCCATTCTGCCCATTTCTGCATTAGTTTGTGGATTGTTTAAAAAGAAACCGCACAAAAATTAACATTTTTTAGTATATGCAATTTCCCCTAACAAGTGCTAATATACACATTTTTGTGCACAGTTGCCCCTAATTTTCCATTTTTGTCTGCAACATTTGAGCTGAGAACTGCAACACAAAGTCTGGCAAAGTGCAGAGTCTGAAGGATGGCTGTCTCTGAACCACATGTTAGTCTCTGGGGAGTGTGAGTTAGGCTG
Source organism: Shinisaurus crocodilurus (assembly GCA_021292165.1). Lineage (NCBI taxonomy): Eukaryota > Metazoa > Chordata > Lepidosauria > Squamata > Shinisauridae > Shinisaurus > Shinisaurus crocodilurus. Next base: position 25,937,264 of record CM037882.1, read on the forward strand.
CTTTGCTGAAAAAGGCGGGTCCACAAGGATTCTCCTCATCCCTGTTCTGGAGTTTCCAATTGCCTTATCTTGTTTCTGAAGTGGAACCAACATATTAGGAGAAACCATACTGTTTTTTATTGCTGAACTTTGTGCTGAACAATGTGCCGTACAAGTGCTGTCTGCCTCCACTTTCAGTTTCGTTGGTTCATTTGTGTCTTTTCTTCCCTCTGCATTACTGGTGCACATGCGTGCATGGCTAAAACACTGCCAAAAAGCTGCCTTGAGGGGATTTTATGTAGTGTTGTAGCATTCATTTCGAATGGTCTTACCCATGTTCAGGAGGCGCCCAAGTGCACATCAGCTAGACACTGCGCATCATGAAACATCGATGCAGTCATACCTTTGACTACATCAAGTTTGCCCTTTGGCAGTGTGCCATCTCTCAGGGATGCTTTAATCTGGATTCCTGCACTGAGCAAGGGGTTGGACTCAAGGGCCTCAGTGGGCCCCTCCAAGTCTATGGCTCTATGACACGCTCACATTGGTTAGGGAGAGGGCAGAGGAGGTAGTGGTGGTGACATGCCAGTGAACTGGAGGAACTAGACGATCTGGCAGGCTGCACATGCTCCAGTTCTGGAATTAATTGTAGAAATGATCCTGGGTAAACTGCAATTTAGGGTAAGCAGAACTCAGGGCAGAATGAACTGGAGAAACCAAAAAGGAATTGGACTCGGGGTGGGGGCAGCGGGGCGGAGATCTTCTTGCCCCTCCTTCTGGCCTGGTTTGGTGACTGACACTGTCTTGGTCACCCTGGTGGATATGGCCCGGTGCTACTTTGCTAGGTGGAGGTGGGGATACAGACGGAGCACAACCCTTGATTGTCCTAGTCTCCTAGACCAGGCTTGGGCAGAAGGCAGATCGATCTGGTAGATCGCTGGATGATTTACAGTCAGACAATTGGCAGCGTTTCTGACTCCCGGTTGCTCCGTGACAGCGATGACAGAAGGATTTGACTGTGGGCAGTGATCTTTCTCTGCCCCTCTTCCAAACGCCCCCTTCTTCTCACACACACAAAAGATCGGGAACGTCTGTCTTGCTAAAATTTTGTTAGTGAGAGTCGCTTGCATTGTTATGCCTTAGTGTTCATCATCCTTCCTCCCCGCTGGGTCTCAAGAAGTTAAATTTGATCCCCAGTGCCAATGCATGAGCATCATGTTGCCATGTACTAGACAAACTACTGGATTTCATCTGCTGATGAGGCTCATTAATTTTGAACTGCTGATAACAGTACAGTCTTCCCCAGCCTGGTAACTCTGGGCCAGTCACTGGCTGGCAGCCTAACCTACTTCACAGGATAAAATGGAGAGGACGACGACCATGTAAATCACCTTGAGTTCCTTGCAAGAGGAAAAAAGGCAGGATATAAGTGCAATAAAAATAAATAAGTTTTGGACACATCTGGAGAGCACCAGGTTGGGGAAGACTGCTCTAGTGTATGTTTAACATAAAGAACAGGCACCCTTTTGGCTTCTTAGAGAAGTATAGGAGATTCTAGGGAAGGGCTGTAGCTCCATGGTAGAGCCCCCAAAAAGGAATTGGACTCGGGGTGGGGGCAGCGGGGCGGAGATCTTCTCACCCCTCCTTCTGGCCTACAATGCTAGGAATTGTAGACCTTTATTCTGTCTAAACTTCCATAGGATTGCGCCTTTAACCAGTGAATTTAGTTAGATTAAGGGTGCAATCCTTTGCATGCAGAAGGGTCCCAGGTTCAATCCCAGGCAGTATCTCCAGGAAGGGCTGGGAAAACTGGAGAGCCACTGCCAGCCAGTGGACAATACAGAGCTAGATGGACCAGTCTGACTCGGTTTAAGGCAGCTTCTTGGCTGTTGTAATGTTTGGGCTTCTCCCTGCAGTGTTCAGTTGGTCCATCATCAGACAAAGCCCTCACCTTCATAAAAGAACACTTCTTGATGGATGAGAAGATTGAGCCAATCCATAACCAACCTCTGTTGGTGCAGCACAATGTGAAATACACCCAGATCACGGTACATCAAACTCACGATGTCTCGGGGACGCCCTACAGTGTGATGTTTATGGGGACAGGTATGTTTTTTGTCACTTTTCCAGAGGCCCTATTGAATGAGTTGCTTGTGACTTACCGTACCTTATCCCATCAGCCCAGCAAGGAGGGCTGAAACATTTAGGGCGCAATCCTATGGAAGTTTAGACAGGAAAAAAAGGCCTATAACTCCCAGCATGCCCTAGCCAGCATAGCTGGCTGGGGCATGCTGGGAGTTGCAGGCCTTTTTTTCTGTCTAAACTTGCATACGATTGCACCTTAAATCAATTTCAAATCTCTTGATTGATTAAGAAGTAGGGCTATTGCCCAATTAAATAAATCTTGGAGCCTGGCTACACATTACATTCATTATGTGAAAAGTAGCCAGGTATATGCTAGGCTCTGATTGCTGAGGATTTGAAAGGTTCTAGTCCAGGACAAGCTGAAAAACCTGGAGTGAGTTTGTAGAGCCTCTGGCTGTCTTTCTCCATCCTTGTTAGTAGCCAGTTCTCCCTAGGACAGGGCTCTCCAACCGTGGGTCCCCAGATGTTGCTTGACTACAGCTCCCAGAATCCCTTGCCATTAGCTATGCTGGCTGGGTATGCTGGGAGCTGTAGGCCAGCAACATCTGGGGACCCAAGGTTGGAGAGCCCTGCCCTAGGAGTTAGAAGGCAGAGGAACAGAAAGCTGAATCTTCCTCCCTCCTGTTGCTTCCCTTCCTGCAGTCAGTCCCCCAGAACTCATCTCCACACCTTCAAGGGGGGCTCTACACCTGGGAGTGAGTCCAGTGGAGGGAGGGGTTGCAGCAGGAGGGGGAGAGTTCAGCTGTCCTCCCCCGCACGCCTCTTGTGCTCGTAAAATTACATCACGCCCCCCCCCCCTTATTTGGGGCAGGTCTAAGTTCAAACAAACAGTTCTGCCACCACCATGTCTAATGTGAGATGCTTCTCTGCGCTTTGCTTCCCACAGACAAAGGTTTCCTTCACAAAGCAGTGGCCATTGGCAGCGGTGCCCATATCATTGAGGAGATTCAGCTCTTTGAGAAGCCAGAAGCAGTCCGGAACCTGTTGCTCTCCCCTGAAAAGGTGGGTACCCTGTGCTGGATAGTATCTGCAGCTGTTAGATTTAATTGGTGGGTTATTATTTATTCTGTCTTTGTGATCCAACAGGCTCTCCAAGGTGGCTAACCATCGCAAGAGCAAAACAGCATGTTAAAAATGCACAGATCCATATCAGAGTTACTTGTTTGTTTATTTAGAAACACTGACAGGCTGATGTTCAATTAATGCCCTCCCCTCCCCTCCCCACAGCAGCTCACATACAACAATAAATATGGTAACACTCAGTATTAAAAACCATAGTGGCCTGTGGCTCACGCTGGCTCAGCTTGTCTGAGCGTGGAAAGCTAAGCAGGGTCAGGCCTGGTTATTACTTGGATGGGAGACCCCTCCTCTACTTTTTTGCATTGAGCAGGGGGTTGGACTCGATGGCCTTGTAGGCCCCTTCCAACTCTATGATCTATGAACTGCCGAAAGCAGCGGAATCAACATAAAACCAACTAATTAAACTGAGCTCTGGTGACATGCTGGTCAGCCATGGCAAATAATCAGTTCTTCATCTGGACATGCGATTTGGCAGCCAGTGAGCTTTCCTGGATGGCGAGGGCATTTTACACTTGAGCTGCGACCACTGAGAAAGCCTTCTAATTTCAGAGCGGGGGGTAACACATAGAGGTGGGCTGATGGTGATCGTAGTTTTTGGAGGAGACCGTGGAGCGTTAGGTATCGAGGTCCCAAGCCATTTAGGGCATTAAAGGTGATCCCCAGCAGCACTTTGAATCATGCCCTGGCGGCCAGTTCGGCTATAACCCAGCAGCTGCATTGGGAACTAACTGAACTTAAAAAGGCTCAAAAATAATAATGGATAAAAACAGAATGCAACATCGGCAACAGTAATCGATAGCTCCAGGAAGAGATAGTCATCTTAGCCAAATGATTGCTGAATGTTTCATTTCACGGGGTCAGGTGAGCTTCTTGAGGTTGTGAGCCCAAAAACCTGAGGGCCACTGCTGACAAGACCGTCTCCTGTGCCCCCACTCACTGTGGCTGCAGTGGTGATGGGGCACGGAGCAGGACCCTGTCTGAGGATCTTGGTCTGCAGGGAGGTCTCTGTGGGGCAAGGTGGTCCTTCGGGGATCCTGGTCCCAAACCATCAAGGGCTTTAGAGCCTTGAACTGAGTTTAGAAATGAACTGGGAGCCTAGAGAGTGTAATAACATCAGCATTAAAAAGCGACAGGCTCTGCCTGTTGTGGCAGTCAACGTTTCCAAACGCTTTTCAAGGGCGGCCTGCGGGGGAGTAATCAGATCTGGATGTGTGATTAAAGCCCGAGTCGATTAAGTAAATCGGCTTGCTAAATTTAATCCATCAGGGCAACTTTGAATTGATGGAGTTGCCGATTAAAGGCTCATTTGATCGTTTTTTAAAAAGATTATTTCAGTCCTGGTGAACTACAACAACAAAATGATCGCCTTGTGTGGCTAGTTCAAGTCAAGATGTAAAATTCAGGCTCACTCTCACTACTTTTGGGCCCTCGTTGCCACTGTAGGGTTGCCAGGTCACAATGCAGAGGTTATAGGAGAAGCCACAACTGCTTGAATACCCTGTCCATGCTCTGCTCCGTAAGTCACCACAGGATGAGTGGGTGTGTCCCGGCCTGGGGCTCCCAGCAGTCAAGCTCTGTGCCTTCGCACCTTCCCCCGCAGGGGTTCCATGGGCAGGCTGAGCGCCGCCAAGACACGCTGCCCCTAGGCCCTGGGTGACATTTCCCCTGGCCCGCCTTTCTCCTGGGCACGTTATTTCCTCATCTTCAGTCACTCGCCCACACAGAGACTTACCCTCCCTCCCTGAACGTGCACATCCTTTCATGCACATCAGCCTTTCATAGATCATAGTTCATAGAGTTGGAAGGGGCCTACAAGGGCATCGAGTCCAACCCCCTGCTCAATGGAGGAAACTAGAGGAGGGTCTCCCATCCAAGTAATAACCAGGCCTGACCCTGCTTAGCTTTCCACACTCAGACAAGCTGAGCCAGCGTGAGCCACAGGCCTTCCTAGCCCCCTGCTGGCTGGGAGTGATGATGGGAGCTGGGGAAGGCTGATTTAAAATGCGCTCAATTAATGGGATAAAAGTGTTGGTAAATACCACATTTTAATATTTTTAATTAACTGAGCTTTTCTTTAATGCTCAAGGCCAGTGCTCATCACCGTCGCTTGTGGCAGCGAGTCCCACAAGTTAATGTGCGGAAGGACTTTGCTGTGCTTGTCTTGGGCCCATGCTTCTTGGATGGGGCTCTAATGATGCTGACGGATGCCTCTCCATGCTTTCCTAGGGGGTACTTTACGTTGGCTACTCCAAAGAGGTCTTACAAGTGCCGCTGGCCAACTGCAGCGTCTACGCAACCTGCGCCGAGTGTGTGCTGGCACGAGATCCTTACTGCGCCTGGGATCAACGCAAGTGTCAGAACATTCTGGAGGCCGAGGAGAATATGTGAGTACTTGCAGCAGGGCTGTTGAACCTCTTTCGGCCCAAGGGCCAAATCCCATTGTAGAGAAGCTCTGGGGGTGGGGGGGGTGGTGGGCTGCATTCCAAACATGGGTGAGGCCAAAGGCAAAAGGGGAAGAGCCAAAATACCAAAGATATCAGCACATTGTAGCTTACAGCTATCAGCCTTAGAGGCATTTTATTTATTTATTTAATACATTTTTATACTGCCCAATAGCCGAAGCTCTCTGGGCAGTTTACAACAGTTAAAACCATAAAATACAATATAAAATAAATATATAAAATTTAAAACCACAGATTAAAAACAAACAGCAGAGCTAGCAGGCAGCAGCAGTTACAATAACAGTTAAAAACAACTACTGTACAAGATTAAAATAATTAAGATTATTAAAATGCCTGGGAGAATAGAAAGGTCTTCACCTGGCGCCAGAAAGAGTACAAAGTAGGCGCCAGGCGAGCCTCTTTGGGGAGCTCATTCCACAACCGGGGTGCCACAGCAGAAAAGGCCCTCCTCCTGGTAGCCACTTTCCTCATTTCCTTTTCAGGGGCTCTTGGAGAAGGACCACTGATGCAGATCTTAGTGTCCAGGCAGGTACATATGGGAGGAGACAAACCTTCAGATACCCTGGCCCCAAGCCATTTAGGGCTTTGAATGTTAGTACCAGCACTTTGAATCGGGCCCAGAAACAGACTGGCAGCCAGTGCAGATGAGAAAGCACTGGCATAATATGTTCACATCGGCCAGTCCCCATGAACAATCTCACTGCCCTATTTTGGACCAGCAGAAGTTTCCGGACCTTTTTCAAAGGCAGCCCCATTTCAACCTCTTACATTGGGGGGCAGAGGGAAATACTGCACAAAAGCTGGGAAACCACCAAACAACGGGTGGTTGGGGAAAGGGGGCGGGTCCAGGGAAGGAGCGGGGCTATCTGGGGAACCTGCCATGGGCCAGAGCAGGAGCCCAAGTGGATCCAGCACCCCTGATCTGCAGAATCGAGGTAGCAGCCCTGTGAAAGCACATCAGAGATGAAAGGATAGGAGGGCGGGCAGTGGTCATAACCACTAAAGCAGTGTTCTCCAACCTTGGGTCCCCAGATGTTTTTGGCCTACAACTCCCAGCATGCCCCAGCCAGCATGCTGGGAGTTGTAGGCCAAAAACATCTGGGGACCCAAGGTTGGAGAACACTGCACTAAAGGATCACCGAGGCTCCAGGATCCCTGGAGGGCTGCCTGCTCCCATCGGAGCCTCCCTGGCAGCCGAGATCATCGTCGGAGGCCCTCCTCCAGGTGCTTTCCCCTGTGCAGCTTAGGCAGGTGTCAGTGGCAGCTGTGGAGAGGGTCTGTTCTGTGGTGGTGTCCCTCCCATTGAAGATCTGCTGCCTGGCACCTGCATTGTTGCCCTTTAAGTGCCAGGCAAATCGGCCCCATTTACTACCGTAATTTTACTTATTTATTGGTAGCATTTGTATACTGCTCATATCTAGACAGATTCTGGAGCAGTGAACAATAAAAAGATAAAAACAGATAAAGAATAAAGACAATGCCTAGAAAACAAGGTTCCATTAAAATTGTGGCTGGACAGTAAGGAAGGCTTCGCAGAACAAGGAGGTCCTCAGCAGGCACCAAAAGCAATACAATGTTGGAGCCTGCCTGACCTCCAGAGGCCAGGAGTTCCACAGAAAGGGGGCTGCCACACTGAAGGCTCTTCTCCTGGTGGACTCCAATCGGCCAAAGGTCCATGTGGAACCACCAGGGGAATGTCCTCCGATGACCTCAGTGACTGGGCTGGTTGGTAAGGGAGAACGCTCTCAGGTATCCTGGTCCCAAGTTGTTTCAGGCTTTGTACATGAGTACCAGAACCTTAAACCTGGCCTGGTAGCGAATAGGCAGCCAGTGCACTTCCTTCAGCAAAGGGGCAGCTCCCGACAACAGTTGAGGCTTTTGGTAGGTAAATTGATCAGTTGCACTTTCTAAGTTACATTTTTATTTGTCATTCATGTAGAATTTATTATACTAATGTTGAACACCAACTGTGGCAGAAAGTCAGCATACGCATTTAATCATAATAACAACAACAACAACAACAACAACAACAACAACAACCTTCTTCTTTAAAAAGGGGGATTAGACAAATTCATAGAGTAGGGTAGGTCTCTTCTGGTGTTTCCAGACAAGGCTTTTATTGTACAGTCGCTCTGTCTCTTTCTCAGAATTTTACAGGGTAGTCAGACGAGGTCTTTGTAACCTTCCGGGTTGCCCCACCACTTCTTCCGTCTTTTTTCTTGCCGGCAAAAAAACAAACACCTTCTGGAAGAAAATACGGAACAGCTGCACAGGGCTGTTGGATTGTTAGTGATCGGAGCCCTCAGTCCTGAAGTGCCCTGGAAGCCTGTGAATCCCAGAGGGGTGTCTGTGCGAATCTGTTGCAACAAAAACAACAGAGCACCCAAATGTATATCAGATGCACAGTCAATTCATGAGATTGGAGAGTGCTGACAGTACTCTCTTTCTCACTATACTGTGCTGATTTCACAACTTAAAGGGTAAAAGAAACCCATTTGGGATGAAAGCTGTGTGGAACCTCTATATTCAGAGGCAGGAATTAAAAGGAAAACTTCAGGGGATGAAGCCATTGCCTTTCTGCCTTGCGTGGGAGCAGGATCCTCGGTGAGATGGGCCTGGCTTGTTCTGGCTCAGCAGGGCTTTGCTTGGGGACTTGGTTGGTGCTGCTGCGAATGGTGCTGCAAGAGGCAGCAATCTTGGCTTGTGGTGCTCCTGTGAAGCATCCCAGAACTCGATTTTTGCCCCCTTACACCAACATTCCCGAACTGGGCTCTGAGAGCAACACCTCACTGCACACTCTGCAGATCTCTCTCTCATAGAGTGGCAGAATTCAGGACTTGTGGTAGGTTCAGGACAAGCAAATGGAAGTCTCCCATGACTCATGATTTGCTTGTGGCACTCCCTGCCACAAGATGGTTACATGACTTCTTAGAAGGAAAAAAAAGTAGACACGTTCATGGAGAAGAGCTCTGTCTATCAGCTGTTATTATCCATGATAGCTACACAGAACCTCCAGGCACAGAGGTAATCTACTTCTGAATAGCACCGGCTGAAGACAAGCAACAGGGGCAGGCTGTCAGCTTCATACTGCACTTGTGGGATTCCTGTAGGCTTCTGGCTGGCCAGAGTTGGAAATAGGATGCTGGGTGTCTTAGTCTGATCCAGCGGGGTGGTCTTTAAAGTCTTCCATGTTCTCCCTGTTTCTAGGAGTGACTGGCTGCAGGATATCGCAACGGGGAAGCCCAATTTGGGATGCCAGCGCAACAACGGGAAGGCCAGAGCCTCGCCAAGGCCCAGGAATGACCCTGAGGGCAGCTTGCCAAAAAGTTCAGTAAAAGCCTTCCAGGGTGTGATTGATGGTCCAAGGATTTTTCCGTCCAAGAACAAAAGTCCTTGTACTTCAAGGCTGCTTGTTGCTCTGTGAAAACAAGGCCTTTAAAAACAAGGTGTCTGATTGCTAAAACTGGGCACACATTTCTCTTGGGAAGAACACACAGGGAAAAGGCCGGAGAGCTGAGGGATCTCTCAGTGGCTGTGGCCACATCACAGAAGTGCAGAAAAATTGCCTCCTGAAACTGATACCCTCAGCCTGCTGAGGATTTTAGATTCGTTTTAGGAAAAAAGAGCATTGCTAGTCTGTTTGGGCCAGGTGGTGATCTGTCTATGCCAGAGGGGCTAGAAAGGACTCAAGATAGTAACCTGTCTTTTTTTCTCTCCCATGCACACACACACACACACACACACACACACACATTCAAGTGTTGCCACTCTCCATGTTCTGGATCCCACCCCTCTGACATAAGTCCTTTGAGTCTTCTTTGTATCTTGACCTGCAAGCTAGTGTACCTGCGCATTGATGCATGATGCACATGAACTTTAAGGCATCATGCAGCATGCAACCAGTCCCATGAAGTGGTTCTTGAGGTGGGAATAGGGATGTTATAAGTACAGCCCAAGAGTGTCCCCAGTTTTCCTTGCAAAATGCTAGAAGGCATGCATTACAGCTGTGTTGCTTTTGTTTGTTTCAGTTCTGAGTGCTCCACTCAACTCCATGGTGAGGCTGCCCTGCCCCCAGGCCTCTGCCCTGGCCAACTACTCATGGAACTATCCAGAAAGGAAGACGAAGGATGGCACGGTCAGGGAGGACAACAAGGCCCTGGTCGTCATGGTGCAGGAGGACACACTGGGCACTTACGAGTGCTGGGCCCACGAGAACGGATACCGGCACCTTGTGGCGCGCTACCAGGTGCGCTTCCCTGGCAGCGTGGAGGCAGTGCCAGTGGGCAAACGGCGCACCTACTGGGTCCAATTTGTCAGTGTGACGGTGCTCCTGTCCATGACCTTAGCGGTGGCAGTGGCTTTGGCGTTCTTCTCCTACCATGACAAGCTGAAAGCGAAGAGCAAAGTGCAGGGTTGCAGCACCCTCGAAGCCAGCACAGGCTCTGGGCATGAGAAGGTGCTCCTCAACAGCAACCAGAACGCTCCCCAAGGGGAGGAGGACCTGGTGCAGGGTCCTTGCCAGGAAGCGGCCGGCAGCTCCAAAGCCTGCTGTGTTCAAGTGAATGGGAATTTTCAGGACACGGACGCCGAAAACAACCGCTTGAACTCCAGCCTGGCCAATGGCAACGACTCCAGAGGGCCCATGACCGTGAAGGGAATCTAGCCTGATTTTGCCAGAGCGACCTTCTGAGGAAACACCAGCTGGCAGGCAACCCGACAGGAACAATGGCCTAGCACTACTGCCGCACTGCTCCAAAGCACCACCAGGAAACACAGAGTTACCGTACCTCTGATTCCAGTTTTTTGTCTCCTAGTCTTGTCTGTACAATGCCACGTAAGCCAGAAACGAATGTCATGTGGCCGGATGGATCCCTACCACTCACACGTCTTCTGGTCCCTGTTCCCACCTCAACGCTGCCTTCAGAGATAGGGTGCTGAAGCCCCACAATTCAACTGCAGTGCCTCCACACAGTCACTCGTAGCCAAATCCATGCAGCTCCCTGTAAAATGTTTACGGACGTCAGAGGACAAACAGAGCCTGTCTAATCAGAGTTGTCTGGCTTGGAGGTGCTCAGGAGTCGGAATCGGTACAGGGTGGGGGGGGAAGGGGGGGCGGTCAGGGCTCAGCTATTTTTTTTAGGCCTTGCTCAATGGTGTTCATGTTGAGGTGCATCAGCCGGATGACGCCTGTTGCTTACTTGGGCTTCAGGCAGCCCAGATGACTGGAAAAGAGGTGACGAAGCAATAGATTTGGCTGAGAGGCTGAGCAGTTCTTAGGTCTCAACAAGGCAAAGAGAGCTTCCTGTTCTGCAATAGAACTGGCTACCCAGAGAGGCAGTGGATTATGAGTGTTGTTGGGGGTAGCATAAGGTGAGGCAGACAGACCTGGCTCATGGGGGGCACTTTCTCCTGTTCGGGCCTCCCTGACATGAATGGGGCACCCTTGTGTTGCCCGAGGTGGCTCCTGGTTCGCCTGTGTGGACAAGTAGGCCCTGCGCGGGAGGTCTGTGTGGCTTTGCATGCCTTCCGGTGTGGAATTGGACCATGGGCTGCTGGGGGCACGGGGCATGGTGTTGGTGTTTGGAGGCCTTCCCTGAGCCCTGCAGCAAGTGCTAGACCTCTCCAAGGAGTTCTTCCTCACACTTTAAGAACCGGCTGGAGGACTTTTTCTCGGAAAGGTCCGTTTACAGCAGGTCTCAGTGCGCGCCATGTGCGCTGTTCTTAAAAAAATGTGCCTGAGCCATCCAAATCCTGTGCCAAGAAATACTGACTCCTGCTTCATTGGTGCAACTTCTCTTTTTCACAATGCTGACATGTTTGCTACTTTGCATAATTTATGGTGGTTTCTTGGTGGCCGAGAGAAACTATGCAAGGCCTAAAGTGCCGGGGGCCCCACCGCAACCCACTTTGTCCTGGAAACCTTGCTCTGTACCCCTCTGCTTTTAAAGATTTTCACAGGCATTACCCCCACGTTTGCAAGCATAATCTTCACCACGGCATGACTAGGATAACCTTTCCCAACCTGGTGCCCTCCAGATGTGTTGTACTGCAACTCCCATCATTCCCAGCTGAGAATGATGGGAGTTGCAGTACAACGCATCTGGAGGGCACCAGGCTGGGGAAGTCTGGATTAGAACCTCCCCCCCGCCCAAATGGAAGCTGAGATTCTTTGGAAGACATCTCCTGTGCTCAGTACCACATTCCCTGTCCCTGCCTCGCCCCTGTGTTTCTGCAGCAGCAGTCACCATGCGGAGGCTGTTTTAAATTTCTAGGGTTCAACGCCTTCTCCCACACACCGAGTCATTTCCACCATCTTCTTTCCAGTCCCATAGCGTCAATCATGTGGTTCCGCACATGGCAAGCTGCTGTATGGAGCAGGCTAAAGCACTCCACGTGGTCACAAGCACCGTGCAGAGCAGTTTGGACGGCTCAACTGATCCCGAGGCTGATGGTTACTGCAGTAGCTCATCATTTATACAGCTCTTTTTAAACCCACAAAGTTCTTTACACATGTTTGCTCTCACAACTACCCTGTTGAGGCATGCCAGTATTATTCCTCATTTATAGAAGGGGCTTGCCTCCTGTCTACTGGACACGGCGCCTTGTGCAGGAAGGAGTTTTCCAGGACAGAGGCTGTAGGTAGGACGTTCACAGTCTGTGATCATGGACTGAACTGCAGCCTTATCTTTACCCGGTGTGCGCTTCCCTCTTGCCCAGCGCTGCACTTTTTGATGGTTCACTTGGCAAAAGGATGTCATTCTGCCAGATGGAGGCCTCCCCCTTTCCCCCTCCCTCAAAATCAGGGGAAAGCTGTGGATTTTGGAACTGATCCCCTCCCCTTCCCTCAAGACATGTCTCAAATTCTTCCTGTTTCAACGTGTGCTGTTACTGACCTCTAGCGAACAAAACACAATCGCATCAACCTTCAAAACTGCCTCGACCCTATCTTCTGCTTTGGAGACCTTGATACTTGGAAACACGTTTTCTCTGAGCCTGCTTTTTTTCCACTGCAGTCGTCACAGGCATGCAAAACTACTTGCAGTATTCCTTGTTTTTAAAATCATGTCATTCTGTATTGGTTTTAAAGAAACATTATTTGAATTGGAAGCGTTCAAGGCCCAGAAAACAAGCTAGAATGCAGTCACTCTGGACTTGGTGACGTGGATATGGCTTGTAAAGGCTTAACCATCACATGTTATACTGTAGCAAGAATGGGGTTTCGACAGCCTGTGTGCTTTCCAGAGACAGAGCCAATGCCAGGTCAAGGATGATTGTACCTGCACGGTGCATATTTTTTGCAGAAAGATGTTTGTCATGTCCACTCTTCACCCCTTCGGGTGTATTCTTAAAATATTGTAGGCTTGCACTTAAAAATATGATGTGTGAAAAGGACCCGAGTTGCAGACCGGCTGCAAACAGCAGCTATCAGCAGCCTCTGTACACACTGTGTGTGTGTGTGTGTGTGTGTGTGTGTGTGTGTGTGCATGATGTTCTTAACTGTGGTGTAGGATCAACACCTCTCTCAAAAAGAGGAGAGGGGGGAAATCCCAGTGATGCTCAGTTTCACAGGCTAATTAATTGGATCATTTATCACTTTAGAATTTACCCATTGAGTTGAGAAAAATAAGCAATGTCTTAATTTTTATTTTTTTTTAATCAACCAGATAGTGACTTAAACTTTTACTAGGCTCATGGCTGTATGTGGGAGGGAAAGGATACTGGAGGGACCCTGGCTAAGAGAAAGGCAGCCTTTGCAGCTTACTGCCCTCCACAGGTTTCTACCTCTTCCCCTGCATCCCAGTCTTCTGAGGGATAAGACATTTGTCTGCATGTACATGTCTGCAGAGAGAGGGGGCGGGGTCACCTCCTGAGTATAATGATGCAAATAGGATTTAAATGTGCAAATGTGGAGGTTTTAAAATAGCAGGTAGCAATTTCCTCCCGTGCTCCTTGAGCAAATCTCCCTGACCCCCCTTGGCCACAACAAAGCTCATTTCACCAAGGGGAGAGATATTTTGGCCCCACTGATGGCAGCAAAGCTGAAGTGATTTAAAACATCTTGATGACACATCGTAGGCTGGAGAGAGAAAATAATTTTCAAGTGAGCTGAAAATAGTTTGAATGAGGCTTCGCTTCATATTTTTGAGCCTATTTGACCAGATGCAAAAGCAGTCGCGTACATGCCATGAGCAGTGAATCCCCTTTTCAAACTGATTGCAAAAAAGAAAAGAAAAGAAAAAAGCTTTTCCCAAAATAAATAAATAAACCATCTATCTCCAGACTCATTTGACCCCTTACTGGAGTTAAATACAACAATAAGTTGTTTTGGCCCTTTGTTGCTCACTGTGTTGTTTATAACCATTTTTTTAAAGTTGTAAATCTTCATTGTGTTTATATATACTATTTTTATTAAAAAGTGTGATGTACAGTGGTGGCAGGTGGTTTATAACTCATTTATCATTACGTCTGAAGTCAAGCATATTACCTTTGGGCCAGGTGGTCAGCTGTCGGACAACTTCCAAGTCCTACATTTTTATTTTTATTTTGCACCTGCAGATCTGCACCCAGTAAGAGCCCCACCAGGGCTCTGAGAGTTTGACCAGCAGTTTCAGAGTTTTAGCAGCCTTTCTCTCAGGGTCTCCAAGGGAAGGACAAGTAAAATCTCTGGTGAGGGGCTAGAATCAAGGGGGGGATAGTTTTTGCTTGGCTTTTAGCTGTGCTCCCCTATTCATAGAATCAAGGAATAGTAGAGTTGGAAGGGACCTATAAGGCCATCGAGTCCAACCTCCTGCTCAGTGCAGGAGAACAGGCCTGTGGCTCACTCTGGATCAGCTTGTCTGAGCATGGAAAGCTAAGCAGGGTCAGGCCTGGTTATTACTTGGATGGGAGACCCCTCCTCTAGTTTCCTGCACTGAGCAGGGGGTTGAACTCGATGGCCTTGTAGGCTCCCCAACTCTGTGATATATGAAATCTGTAAGATGTGGGCAGCCCAGGCAGTCACCCATCCAAGCACTGACCCGGCGCATACCTGCTTAGCTTCAGCATGTGGCCTGCATTGTGTGCTCTCGACGCCACCTGCAGGGTCTCCAGCTCTGACCCATAAGTGCTGCCCTGGCCTGGCCCTGCCAGTCTGCAAATCCCCACCTGTTATCTCCCTGGTTCCTAGCCCTGCATCTCAGGGTCCAAGGCTCTTTAGGCACAGCAATCCCTTTACTCATGCATATTTTGTAACGTGGGGATACACACTTGGAGAAGAAGTGCATGTGGGAATTGACTTCCCAAGAATTGTATCAGGATGTGAAGAAAAATTCACTGGTTACAGACATTTCTAGGTGCCCAGACAAAAATGGGCCCATGCACAAACATATGTGAAATCTCTCTCTTTTCTCAACCAGCTGCATAGGAATCAAATTCCTTTAATTTAATTAAGGAATGTTGGATATGCACACAACTCTATTGACTTACTCCATCACAATTAGTGATTGGTTTCATGGACATTCCCTAACCCGAGGGAACTATATGGGTCTACATACAAAGAGAATTCTCTGCCCCTCACACCCTAGCAAACTTTAATACCCAGGATTCCTTGACAACAGCCAATGTGGTATAAAACTAGCGTTGCCAACACATGTCACATACCACTCGGCCAGCCTCCCCCAGCCTGGTACCTTCCAGATGTGTTGGACTGCAACACCCATCATTTCCAGCCAGCATGCCCAGTGACACTAGGTCCTACTCTTAACCCAGCAAGCTCCACCCCTAGATCCAAGGCTCCACCCTTGAAATTCCATGTGGGTGGGTGGGGAGCTTTGGGTGGAGTCTGTTGTGTGCATGTGTTCAACCCGGCCTTTTTTAGGGTGGTGGGGCAGGGAAGAGAAATACTTTGCCTGCTTCTTTGAATCACTAGCCATCTGCTTACACCTTGAAGTCTATCAAAGTTTCATGCCAAGACCTGAAGACTCATTTTCAGGTTGCTAATTCCTCTTATCAACTTCTAAACCCGTTGTTCCCATTTGACATAAAACCAGAGTGCCTGATTTTCCTCTTTCTGTATGTTGGAGGGAGAGAGATCCTACTTTAGAGAAGGTTTGAAAGGGGGAAGGTTGGACTAGATGATCTTCAGGTCACCTCTTGCTAGCCCTACAGCTCACCTCTTGCTAGCCCTACAGCTCTTGTCTCTTTAAGAACCAGAACTAATGCCCAGAGCTAGGCACATGCTTCTGGCAGCATCCCTGTTTTGGCCTCAGTGGCCATCTTACCTGTGGGCAAAGAAGAGGTCCAGCCCCATAGAGAGAGAAAAAGTATAGAGTTACACATTCTAAAGTTTGGTATTCAATTGAAAGCTGCCATTGCCCATAATTCTCCATCACACTTCTGGCCACCCCTGTGGTGAAAAACCTATAGAATTTGTGTGGGAAGTCTGAGTGGGACACCAGTTCAACCGTGTTCTGCTTGAGGCTGGAGCCAGAAGCAGGTAATTGCTGAGTTTTATATTTTAAAACATGGGGGATCAACCATTGGCTGGATTCACACACTTTAAACCGACAGAGGTTCTGAAACCCCTGTGGCTTTAAAGTCACCTGGGCCCCCGAGTAATGATTGGGCACAGTACCCTTCCCTGGCCATCTCCCGGGTTCCCTGGCCATCTCCCCCACCCTCTTTCCTCATGGGTCCTCCTGCAGGTATCTCAGGGTACACCGCAGGAGCACCAAGGGTCCCCCCCAAACCAAGGGACAATTGGGGCTTGCCAGCACCCCCCCAGGATCCTGTGTGGAAGGGGGGAAATCGAGGGAGTGTCCCCCAAAACACCCTTTTTTGCAGAATCTTGAGGGGTGTTTTTTTAGGAGGGTCCTTGTGCCTCTGGGTTATCCATACTTGGGGAAGTGAGGGCAGCCCAGGGGGACATGAGCCCCTCTAATAAAACCCAAAGTTTCTGCTGCAAAAAGTGCTTTCCCCTTCCCCCAACCTTTTTTTTTTTTTTAATTTTTTTTTTAAAGAAATAGGTAGCAGTGGGCTACAAAGTTCCAGTTTGGCGTGGACACTGTATCCATTCAGACAAGTGTCCATGCTGAATTGGAACTTTGCAGCCCATTGCTAAATACTTATTTTACATTTTAAAAAAAAAGTTGGGGGGAGTGGAAAGCGCCCTTTGCTAGCCCCTTGGCAAGAGCCGCAGCCCTTTTTTGCCGCTCTTGCCAAGGGGCTCTGTGCCTTTTTGGCTTCTCAGTGGGTTAGCCTGTCATCTGGGTTCAGACAACACGTTAAACCTATCAGGGTTTTCTTAACCCTACTGCAAGCCATGGCTTAGCAGGGTGGTTTATAAGCCACACCAGGTTGGTTTATAAACCACCATGCAGTGTTCAGACAACACGCTAAGCCACTCTGCCTCTTAACCTACTGAGGTTTAGCGTATTGTGTGGACCCAGTCATTTCTTTGTCCCAGCAGCCCTGAGGTTTTATTGTTAGCCAATGTGAGCACTAATTTTAGTGGAAAGGCGGAATATAAATTTAATGAATAAATAAGATGCAGCCTGAAACCTGCATAGCACTTAGTAAAACCTAATCCAATTAAGGGCACAATCCTATGCATGTTAGACAGAAAACAGGCCTACAACTCCCAGCATGTCCCAGCAACGCTGGCTGTGGCATGCTGGGAGTTGTAGGCCTTCTTTCTGCCTAAACATGCATAGGATTGTGCTCTAAGCCTGCCGGCTCCCCTACACTCCATTACAAGACAGTGGCTAAATGCAGACTTTGCGGCTACAACATCAAGCCAACTGTTTTTCTCCCCCTTTACTTAACATGCAGCCAGATGAAAAGTTTTGGAGAACTCAAAAGCGTGTTCACTACTCTATGACACTTTGGTTGGACCTAATAAAGGTATTGCTTGACCGTGGGTGTTGTAATTTTTCGTATGGATGAAGACAGCATCTTTTGCTTTTTGTAAGGGTGTTTCCAAATGGAGGGCTCCTAGTGCTACCAATCAAAAGGCATTGCACAGGTATTCCATCTTTTCTTCCCCAATGGTTTTTTTTTTTTTTTTGGTAAAAAAAAAAGACAGTTGTGCAAAAAGAAGGGGTGGGTTACAAACTCAAGGTGACATTGTCTGGGCCCCCTGTAAAATTCTGTGAATGAGGCAGGGTGATTGCACAATAAAAGGCCTTGTCTGAAAGCACCCCAAGGGTGCAATCCTATCCATGTTTAGGCAAAAAAAAAATAGTGTTTTTTGATATTTTGTCAAAAATATCAAAAATTATATTTATATTTGCTGTTTTCTGATATTTTGTAAATTATATTTACTGTTTTCTGATATTTTGTAAATTATTTTTTTGAATATTATATTTAGTATTTGATGTTTTGTAAATTATATCTACTGTTTATTTGTCGTGTTGTGAGCTGCTTTGGGCACAATTTTTGTGGGGAAAGCGGCATACGAATAAAAGGTGATGATGATGATCCTACAACACCCAGCATTCCCCAGCTAATGGGAATGCTGGGAGTTGTAGGATTTTTCCTATCTAAACATGCATAGGATTGTGCCCCAAGCCTTTTTGTATCTCTATATGAGAGCACAGAGATGAGAAGTACCGGTATATCAAGTAACTCACTCCATCACAGATACAAGGAATTTCCTGGTTCCTGTGTAGGCTTTTTCCACATCCTCTGGGGTGGAAGTGCGAAGTGGCCACAGAAAACAAGGGAGCAATCCAATTTTTATTTATTTATTTATTATATTTATACCCCGCCTTTTTTCCTGAAAGGAACCCAAGGCAGCTTACATAATCCTCCTCTCCATTTTTTCCTCACAACAACCCTGTGAGGTAGGTTAGGCTGAGTGTCAGTGACTGGCCCAAAGTCACCCAGTGAGTTTCATGGCCGAGCGGGGACTAGAACCCGGATCCCCCGAGTCCCAGTCCAACACTCTAACCACTACGCCACACCAAGAGTTTATTCTCATGTATCCACCCAGAAACAAAAAGCAGCAGCAAAAGGAAGGAGCCCCTGGCTGCTCTTTCGAAATTTCAGGCTTCCTGTAATGCCTATCCCTCAAAGTTATTTATTTATTTATATGACAACAAAGAGTCTTGTGGCACTATCTATTATGGCATAAGCTCTCGTGGACTACACTCATGTCTTCAAGGTGCCACAAGACAAGACTCCTTGTTGCTTTTGCTACAACAGCCTAGCACCTCCAGAAATCATTACCTGTTCTGGCCTGCTTCTGAGCCTGATTCAAGATGCTGGTTTTGACCTATAAAGCCCTACACGGCTTGGGACCACAATACCTGATGGAATGCCTCTCCCAACCACAATCTACCCGTACACTACGTTCAACATCTGGGGCCTTCCTCCGACTGCCACCTCCACGTGAGGCTTGGAGGGCAGCAACAAGGGGGAGGGCCTTTTCTGTGGTAGCCCCAACTGTGGAACAAGTTCCCCCGAGGCCCACCTGGTGCCAACTCTATTATCTTTTCAGCACCAAGTTAAGACTGCCCTCTACATTGAGGCTTTTAATAATTAAATGGTATATGGTGGGGTGGTAAATTGTTTTTAGCGGTCATGTTTTATTAACTTGTTTTAGTGATGTTTTTAAAATTGGTTTTTACATTTTTATAATGTTTTTATTGTTTATATTTTTAACTGTATTTTATTGTATTTTAAAAATTGATTGTTGTGCACTGCCCAGAGAGCTTCTGCTATTGGGCAGTATAGAAAATGAATAAATAAATAAAATTACAACAGCCCTGTACTGTAGTAGTCAATATGCGCTTCTGAGGCTGGTCTGAGTTTCCACTCTAAAATTGCCCATTTGAAGCCCCAGTCAGGTCTTAGCGAGCGATCAACTTAAATGGCCCAATTTAAACAGCCCAGTTCCACTAAACAAGACAGCCTTCACCAACCTGGGAAGGGACTCTGAGAATTACAGCCAACACATCTGGAGGTAACCAGGTTGGGGCAGTCTGAAATAAGACCTGGTTGTGTGGGTCTAAAGGAACTCGGAAGTGAAGATACTGCCTACGTCTATCCTTCACAAGTTTATGATTACTATCACAACCTACGGAGGCTTTCGGGTTTTTTTGACCGGATTTGCCCCTCTAGTTCCGTCGGTTCTCTATGGCCCTCCGTTCCTTCTCCGTTGCGCTGGTCTCTTCCCCTTCCATCTTTGTCCCTGGCGGCAACGCAGGCGCAATAGAGCGGGAGGAAGCCCGCTGAGGGCCTTCGCATTGCCAAGAGGTAAGATGGAGTCGGCAGCACTGGGTTGGAGGGCCGCGCGGTGATTGGCTCAGGCGGGCGGCCAGGAGCTGCCACCGCCGACCCTCCGCTCGGACGCTGTGAGGAGAAGCGAAGGAGGTCGAGGGCCCGGCCCAGCCACCGGCCTACCCACCGGCCTACCCACCCACCCGGCGGGCGAGCGAGCGAGCGGGCAGGGGCCGGAACGGGAGCGGTGCCTCAGGGCCTCGAGGAAGGAAGCGAGTGGGAGCCCAACTGCCGCCGCCGCCAACGCCAAGAGGTGCCTGTCTGAGGGAGTGTGGGGGCGGGGGGCTCTGGGACGGGGAGGGGCTCGGGGAGGGGGAGGAGCCCCGGTGAGTGAGGGGGTGGGCACGGGGTGGGGCAGAAGGTCTCAGTAAGTGGGGAGGCAGCAGGTCATGGGGGGGGGGAAGCACAAGGCCCCCAAACACGGGGTTGTTTTGGGGAGGGGGCCACCTGTGTTGATGGCGGGGTGGGGTGGCCGCGGGTGCTTCTTAACGAGTCGAGGCTTGTTTACTAAATGCACGCGAGATAAACACGCGAAGCTCGACCCCTCTGCAGGGCATCGGGACCCCTCTGCAGGGCATCGGGACATCTCCCCAGTGCAAGCTGAAAATGCCCCACGGCAAATTCAACCTAGGCTTCAAAATTTCCTCGGAAAACCCGCCCCGCTAGTTCTGAATGGAGGTCCAGCTTCTTGGCAGGGTGAGGGATAATAAGGAGGGATGCCTGGCTGGAGACTGCTGGCAGGCTTGGGAGGAAAGGGCTGCTTGGATCTTGGGGGCAAAGCAGGAGTGTGTGTGTGTGTGTTTGTGTAAAGCAGCTTGTTTGGTTGCGGGGGGGGGGCTGATAGGCATGGGTGGCTCAGTTGCCCACGAACTTTCCCCAACCCTTGGTTGAACTTGGAGCCCTGTTTTTGCATCTATCCACATGGCCACTCGTCTGCTGCTTGGTGGCAGATCTGGGCGTTTCTCATGCTCAGCACCTGGAATTTCCTTCTTAATAGGCTAGGTTTCTAGTTGATGGAAATAAAGAAGTGAAGGGTGCAATTCCTATGCATGTTCAGCCAGGAAAAAGTTTTACAACTCCCAGCATTCTGGCTGGGGCATGCTGGGAGTTGTAGGACTTTTTCCTGGCTAAACATGCATAGGATTGCACCCAAGGTCACTTAAAAACTTGAGCAGGCCCACATAACATATGACCTGCCAAGCCAAACACAGCCCATCAGAATCTCAAGCGCTGCCTGCCACCGGGTAGGATAACATGTGCCTGTCAAAAAGCGGTAGGCAGGTCACAAAATGTTTCAGGAGGGATGCTGCATTAGACGTGATGGGTCTCAAGATAGGCTTGAACTAGAGTGAATCTGAGGGAATTAATTCTTGGGCTGGGGATTATGATGCTTTGGGTAGACTTGGATATTGGAAACCTCGCTTCAAATCTTTGTTCGGCCTTGAGGCAAACTTGCTAATTTTCTCACTCAAACTGGCTTTATAGAGTAGTTTTGAAAATAAATGGAGTCAGAAATAGGCAGCCCTTTGTATGGTAGGGAGTGTTAGAGAAACATGTTCTTGATCCTAAGCAGTATCTGCCAAGATCACATAATTCCTGTTTCTTCTTCCTGTTTGCTGTTGGCCTGTACTGGGTATGAGTGTGCACGTTGAGCGGACAGATTAAGTAAAATAATATTTATGCAATTTCCACACTGCTGTGTGCAGCAATGCACAGGGCCATAGCTCTGTGGCACTCTACAAAGTACTATATACATATTCTTGTCTCTGTTGTCCTTCTGTTCTTGGTTGTATGGTACTATAATTACGTCCCCCTCCCCCCCCCCCAAAGAATTGAGACTAGCAGACTTTTCTCATTCTTCCTTATAATCATACCTTACAAATCTGTCAGCTTGCCATTGATGGAGTGGAAGACCGACAACCTGGTCTGCGTGAGTTCAATGCTAAGGGGGTAGCGGGTGCTGGGGCGGGCCTTCTCCGAGGTCCCCAGCGCCTCGCCTTAGCCTAGAACAAAGGGATAACTTATAGCCACAAAAGTATCTTTTAGAAAACAAGTTTATTTACAAAATTACCTTCACAAACTCAGACCCATGCCAGCAATACAGCTTATCAGTACGGTACAAAGTAGCAAGCAAAAGTCTCAAGGACAACGTGATTTCAGGGCTTTCAGCTAGTTAGTAGTTTAGCTCGGGTCCCGGCAGAGGCCCGGTCAACTGCACGCTGCTAGCTGGGTTCCCGGCGGAGGCCCGGTCTACCCAAGCGGCTAGCTGGGTTCCCGGCGGAGGCCCGGTCTACCCAAGCGGCTAGCTGGGTTCCCGGCAGAGGCCCGGTCTACCCAAGCGGCTTGTGAGTGATTTCAGCTTGGTTTCCCGAGGGTCCGGTCAACCCAAGCGGCCAGTGATTCCAGCTAGCTGGAGCGCGCCGGATTCTGCTACCCGGGGTTGCTGATCCTTCGTTCCCTTACCCCAGGCATGGGCAAGATTGCTGAACCGGTCCAGAGAAAAGTTCCCTTGTGCAGGGTGTTTTATACCTTGGTGTTTCAGGTAGCCCCTCTCTCCGTGATCAGGTGAGTTGACACCCTCCCTGAGGGGCGGCCTTTTGGGTCAGGTGGGGTGACGCCTTCCCCCCGTGGGATGGGGTCCCTTTGAAGCCACTTGCTTAATGGTCCCATCCTATGGTGTTGAGTGGCCATTTCTTAGGGGTGCCGAAGCGTCTGCCCTGGAGAGGTATTCAAGTCTTATGTAGATGGGGCTGATATGCAAGAGCATTGACAAACCTGGTGATGCTTCCTGCCTTCCCCCCTGGGGTGATTCTATGTAGATGTTGTTTGTCCCCTTTGGCATCTGTGGAGACTGGTTGTCTCCCCCCCCCCCTGGGTCTCCTTCCCCCCTCCTTGGTGAGTGTGTGTGTGTCAGGCAGGGGGCTTAGGTTGGCTTTCTCCACAGATGGCTTTGTTCTTTGGTGTGACTTGATTTTCCTCACTGCAAACTGGGGGATGAAATGTGCATAGCTGAAAGTGCCAGCTGCTGGAAGCACCAGGAAACTGTTGTGTTATCAGGTTTTGCAATAATGCCCAGGTTGGGCAAAAACTTAAAAAATGTTAAACTACTTGGTGTGAAGGAAACTGGATGACGCCAGCCCTACAGGGTAGGCCACAGACCCAATGTTCCCCGGGCTGCCACCCACCTCCCAAGGGTCCCTTGCACCAAACTGGTGCAGCAATCCAACCTTTAGACAAAAGAACACACGTCAGTTTAAGATGGAGACTTTATTAAAAAGCAAATAAAAAGTTAGTCAGTGTAAGGTCTCCAATTGTCCAATACAAGTAAAAAATAATCCCTTATAAGAAAGGGCTAAAAGAGGGTAAGGGAAAAAGGGAGTGAGGTAGAAGGTTGTGAGGAAAGGGGAATGGGAATAAAAAGGGACTCTATAAGGATATAAAAACAAACCCCAAAAGTCTGCAAGAACAACATACGGTAAGTCAAACCAGGCCTAGCTTTTCCTAGCTATCCTGCCAGAGTGGCGTACCTGCCCAGATGGAACTTCCACAGCATCCAAGCCCAAGAGGAAGAACACTGTAGCTTTCTCACCCAGCTCCTTTATCCAAAACTAGGAACCATTTTCCCGCCCGGCCTCCACCAATCCTATCTTAATGCCTGACCTTGCTTCCCAGCTCTGCAGACCATCGTTATCTCCCAGGTGCTACCAACTGCCCTCCCAACACATTCCAAAAGAGAGACTATAGTAAAAATCCTTTAATTAAACAGCAATGGGGGGGGGGGGGACTTAGCAGGGCTTTCACTGCAAGTCCCATCTTCACACTTGGCTATCCCAAATTCCTTTTGCCTCTGCAGAGTTGGGTGCAGAATTAAAATTAGAATGTCTGCTGGCTTTCCAGCTTGTTTGTTTGACCTCTTACTGTTCTTCTTGAGAGCTGTGGTGAGTGTGGTGGACCCTTGCTCAGCCTCCACTCAGTCCAGTTCTGGGCATGCCCCAAGCTCTTGTCTTTTCTCTCCTCCAGAGCACAAAAGCCCCTACTTCATTGGCCAAAGAAGCACGTTCAGAGAGAGTTGCAGCTTGTTATAAACTTGTCCTTGGTAAAAATGTTGAAAGGAAACATGACTCTTTAAAAATTATATTGCATTTCTTAGTCTGTTTTTAATACAGGTATATGCAAAGTGGCATATAAAAAATAAAACATCCAAAGCCAACAAAAACACCAATAAAATGAAGCACTATTTAAAAACCATGAATGTAGGCAGCTGTACAAGCAAGCAAAGTGTGGAGGAAGTGGTTAGAGATAAATATTTCTCCCTCATAAGATTAAAAGGGGTCGCCCAGTGGAATTGATGGACAGTAGATTCAAGAAAGACAGAAGTACTTCACATAACCTGTATTTAACTTGAGTTTGCTGCTACAGGATTTCACGATGAGTACTGCCTGGAGAGAGCAATCCTATGGTCCCTGGGCAAGTGTTCCCGGGGCCATAGGATTGTTCAGATGCCCCCTTCCAAGGTCAGGGGCAGATCTCCAACTGGAGAAGGGGGAGTTGGAGATCTGCCCCCACCCCTGCACAGCCGGTGTGGAAAGAACTGCACCGACTGCCCTCCAAGGTTGGAAAGTGACCTTGGAGGAGGAGGAAAGGGGGTCTTCTGGTAGGGAGGGAGGGGAGGAGACTGGAGAGGCCAGGATACGAGTTTTCCTGAGCCTCCTCCAGCCTCCTCTTCCACTCTGTAGCGCCCTCGCTAGATCAGGCTTAGCCTGTCTAGCGAAATCTGGAGGAAGGGGAGGCAAAGATTGACTCTGCCACTCCTGCTGCCCTGCACTGGATGATCAGACGCCTCCCAAGTTCAGGGGCTTCCAGTCACTGAGGGCAAAGTCAATAGGATTGTGCTCTAAAGGGCTGTGGATCATATACCATTGGAAGGAAGGTCTGGGAGAGGGAACTTTTGATTATTTTGTGAACAGGTGGGCTAGTAAAAATTGTGAGCTAGGCCTGAATACAGGACCAGGCCTGAATGTAATTGAAATGTAACTGAATGTTACTGTGCAGAAAGCCAACCTAAGCCCCCTGCCTGACACACACACACTCACCAAGGAGGGGGGAAGGAGACCCGGGGGGGGGGGGGAGACAACCAGTCTCCACAGATGCCAAAGGGGACAAACAACATCTACATAGAATCACCCCAGGGGGGAAGGCAGGAAGCATCACCAGGTTTGTCAATGCTCTTGCATATCAGCCCCATCTACATAAGACTTGAATACCTCTCCAGGGCAGACGCTTCGGCACCCCTAAGAAATGGCCACTCAACACCATAGGATGGGACCATTAAGCAAGTGGCTTCAAAGGGACCCCATCCCACGGGGGGGAAGGCGTCACCCCACCTGACCCAAAAGGCCACCCCTCAGGGAGGGTGTCAACCCACCTGATCACGGAGGGAGGGGCTACCTGAAACACCAAGGTATAAAACACCCTGCACAAGGGAACTTTTCTCTGGACCTGATCAGCAATCTTGCCCATGCCTGGGGTAAGGGAACGAAGGATCAGCAACCCCGGGAAACCAAGCTGAAATCACTGGCCGCTTGGGTTGACCGGACCCCCGGGAAACCAAGCTGAAATCACTGGCCACTTGGGTTGACCAGACCCCCGGGAAACCAAGCTGAAATCACTCACAAGCCGCTTGGGTAGACCGGGCCTCCGCTGGGAACCCAGCTAGCCGCTTGGGTAGACCGGGCCTCCGCCAGGAACCCAGCTAGCCGCTTGGGTAGACTGGGCCTCAGCCGGGAACCCAGCTAGCAGCGTGCGGTTGACTGGGCCTCTGCCGGGACCCGAGCTAAACTAACTAGCTGAGAGCCCTGAAATCACGTTGTCCTTGAGGCTTTTGCTTGCTACTTTGTACCGTACTGATAAGCTGTATTGCTGGCGTGGGTCTGTGTTTGTGAAGGTAATTTTGTAAATAAACTTGTTTTCTAAAAGATACTTTTGTGGCTATAAGTTATCCCTTTGTTCTGGGCTAAGGCGAGGCGCTGGGGACCTCGGAGAAGGCCCGCCCCAGCACCCGCTACCCCCTTAGCATTGAACCTGCGCAGAAGACCAGGTTGTCGGTCTTCCACTTGGTAGGTAAGGGTGGGATAACTTATTAGCCCAGAATATCTCCCAGACCCAAAGTAGCAAGAGCCTAAGGATCACCATGAGCGACCCAGAGCCTGACGGAGCGACTGGGGGAGCCGAGCCACGGCGGTCCCTGCCCGCAACCCCCATCACCCCGGGGTTGGCGGCGCTGATCCGGCAGACGGAGCTGCTGGCGAGTCTGGCCCAGGGTGCCCGACCCAGGGGCCGCCGTATCCCAGTTCAGACAGATAGGAGAGAGGATGTGGTGACTGAGGACCCCGCTCCTCTAGAGCCCCTGGAGCCCCTCGAGTTTCCCTCGGAATGGATGGCCCACGAGCGGGAGAGGATGGCCCACGAGCGCGAAATGATCCAGATGCAGATGGAGTTGGCCAAGATGCAGCTTGAGGTGGGGAAAACTCCCCCGATTGTCCCCTCCGCTCCTCCCCCTCCGTCGTGGGACCGCAAGACGTTCCCCTCCTACAAGCCAGGGCAGGATGTCCTGATGTTCTTCTGCATTTTCGAAACGGCGTGCCAGGAGCAGTGGGTCCCCGACAACTTGCGGTTGTCCGCCCTGCAAACCCAGGTCAGTGGGGACCTGGCCGACCTCCTCGGGGCGCATCTGCGGAAGACCCCGGCAAGCTACGAGGCGTTCAAGGCAGCGGCCAGGCAACACTTCGCCCTCACTGCCGAACATTGCCGGCAGAGATTTCGAGAGGGTAGACCTTCCCCCAGGACCACCCATGTGGCATGGGCAGCCCAGGTGATGCACGTCTGCGAGTCCTAGGTGGAGGCTTCCCGGGCCTCCATCCTGAAGGAAGTTGTCGAGCTGATCGCCATGGAGCAGTTCTTCACCACCATCCCAAAGGAGCTGTCCGCTGTCGTGAGGGATCAGAAGCCCCGTACCTGTGAGGCGGCGGGGATCATGGCCGACGAGATGGGGCTATACCGGACGGCCCCATCCACCAAGGGAAGTTCCACGGCCGTGGCCGAGAAGAAATCGGAGCTGGAGAAGAGCCTGCCCCGACGGTGCGAGGAGGCCCCTCGGACCAAGGGGAACCAAAACCCTCGGTCTGGGGCGTGCTTCCACTGTAACGAGATGGGACACCTGCGGCGGGATTGCCCCAAGCTCCGGCCCAGGAACCGGGATGCCCGTCATTCGCCGGGGAAAATAGGGCGCGTCGCGGGTGCTGCAGCTGCTCAGGACGACGACAGCGACGACGATCGACGGTCGGTCCTCTCCCTCCATGCAAGCATCCCCGAGGATTGCGGCGCCGAGGAGGATCTCCAAGAGTGGGGTCCCTACCGTCCCGGACCCTGTGCATCGCTGTATCGCATCGCCTCCCCGGACCAGCTGAGATGGAGCCGCAAGCAATTCTGTGAGTCCATCTATATCAATAATGTTTCCCGGGTGGGGTATAGGGACACTGGGGCAGATGTAACGGCTCTGCCCCGGGACCGCGTAGAAAGGTCCCAACTTTTGTCAGGACGTACGTGTACGATCAAACCCTATAACTCCCCCGACATCACCGTCCCCATCGCCCGGGTCCGGGTCAAGTACCAGGGGTGGGAAGGAGAGATGGACGTAATCATCCATCGCCAAAAGGAGTGGGGCATCATCATCGGGAACAACCTCGCGTTCCGGGTGGCCAAAGCTAAGATGGGGGTCGTCACCCGGGGACAGGCAAGGAAAGGGGGGCCGCCCGTAACCGCACCGGTCCCAAAGCCTAAGCCCGTGCCCCCTCCACCACCCGGGGTGACCCCATCCCCTGCAGGGCACTCCGGGGAGAACCAGGCCATAGCGGAGCCCCCGAAGAACGAAGGGTTTGCCCAGATGGCTAAAGACTTTGGGACTCAAGCCCAATTCAAGGAAGCCCAGCGGCTGGACCCTTCCTTGCAGGAGTGTCGCGATCTGGCCAACCAAGACCCCGGGGTATCCCTTGCCACCGAAAGATTTGTCTGGGACAATGGAACTTTGTACCGGGAGTTCGAGCCAAAGGGGGAAGTGGCACCGGAGCACAAGCAAAGGCAACTGGTGGTTCCCCAACGGTACCGCCGCGCCGTGCTGCACCTCGCCCACGACGTGGCATGGGGAGGACACCTGGGGCAGAAGCGGACCCAAGCTCGAATCACAGAGGGGTTCTACTGGCCCATGATCGCCTCCGACATTAAAGCTTACTGTCGGTCCTGCGATGTGTGCCAGCGGGTGGGACACAATCGCGATCACCCAAGAGCTCCCCTTCAGCCTTTTCCGGTGGTGGGGATCCCTTTTGAACGGATTGCTATGGACATAGTGGGTCCCCTGAACCCGCCCACCAAGACGGGGAAGAAGTTTGTAGTGACGGTAGTGGACTTTGCCACCCACTACGCGGAGGCTTTTGTGCTAGCCTCCATCTCTGCAGCCAGCCTGGCTAAGACTCTGCTCTCTCTCTTTGCCCGCTTGGGAATGCCCTGCACGGTCGTGTCAGACTGCGGCACTGGGTTCATGTCTAAACTGTTCCAGAAGATGTGGGACCTGGGGGGGGGGTTGACCATGTAACTTCGGTGCCTTACCACCACGAGACCAACGGACTGGTTGAACGCTTCAACCAGACCTTGGGGAAAATGATCCGGGCGTACGCTAGCCGTCACCCGGGAACTTGGGACCAAGCCCTACCCTACCTCCTCTTTGCCTACCGAGATGCTCCGCAGGAAAGCCTCGGGTTTTCCCCGAATGAACTGATGTTTGGCAGAGAACTACGGGGGCCCTTGGCTCTGTTGCGGGAGGAGTGGGAGGGGGCTGCCGGCAGTTCGCCCGTGCCGGTTCACACTTTTCTGCGGCGGCTACGGGACACCCTCCACAGCATTCGAGAAGCCGCCCAACAGCATCTGAAGGCAGCCCAGCAGCGGCAAAAGGAGCTGTATGATAAAACCGCAGTAGCCCGGACTTTTCAGGTGGGTGATAAGTTGTTGGTCCTGCGTACCCTCAAAACGGACAAGCTGTGTCTTAAGTGGGAGGGTCCGGGGACTGTAGTTGAGAAACTTGGACCAGTCAACTACAAAATACTCTTTGCCAGGACTCCTGAAAAATGTAAAGTGTTCCATGTGAACATGTTGAAATTGTATGTGGACCGGGGTGTGGAAGTGGGCTGTGTGAAGGAACATAATGATAAGGATTTCGCTGATGGGGATCTGTTGGGAGAATGGGGGGATGGCGGGGGGATGGAAGAAATTTCACTGTCACCCGCCCTGTCCGAGGCTCAGCGGGAGCAAATGAAGCGGGTGCTGGATGAATTTGGGACCATGTTCTCAGACCGCCCCGGGCAGACCCCACTCATCCAGCACACCATTCAAACAGGTGATAGCCCCCCTCTGCAATCTCTGCCATACCGGGCGTAGGACCCCACGCTCAGGTCATTGCTGAGGAAGTCAAAGCCATGTTAGACCTAGGGGTGATCGTTCCTAGTTCTAGCCCATGGTCCTCCCCGATTGTCCTGGTGGCCAAAAAGGATGGGGGGGGTGCGGTTCTGTGTGGACTATCAGAAAATCAATAAGGTGACCGTCCCTGACCCCTACCCCATCCCCAACATGGATGTCTTGCTGGAGAAGCTAGGGAGGGCCAAGTACATTACCACCCTAGACCTCACCAAGGGCTACTGGCAAGTCCCGCTAGATGCGGATGCTGCTCTCAAGTCTGCCTTTGTCACACACCTGGGTTTATTCCAGTTCACCACTCTTCCCTTTGGAGTCTGGAACGGTCCGGCAACCTTTCAGAGGCTGGTGAATGGAATGCTAAACGGGTTGGAAGAAGTTGCCTGTGCCTATCTGGATGACATAGCTTTCTTTAGCTCCACTTGGGAACAGCATCTGCAGCATGTCTGGCAGGTCTTCCAGCGGATCCGGGACGCTGGGTTGACAGTGAAAGCAAAGAAGTGCCAGGTGGGGCTAGGGGAGGTTGAGTACCTTGGACATCGGGTCGGAGGGGGGAGCATCAAACCCATGGAAGCTAAGATAGAGTCGGTTCAGAAATGGCCCCAACCCGCAACCAAAAAACAGGTGCAGGCTTTTCTGGGACTTGCAGGGTACTATCGGAAGTTCGTGCCACACTTCAGTCAGCTAGCAGCTCCTCTGACTGATCTTTGTAAAAAGCGCCAACCGAACAGGGTCCAGTGGACCACAGCTTGCCAGACCGCTTTCGACGGGTTAAAAGCCTGCCTCACGGCAGCTCCCATTCTGCAAGCCCCAAACTTCGAATCCCCCTTCGTTCTACAGACAGTTGCCTCTAAGGCCGGGATGGGGGCGGTGTTATTACAGGAGAAGGTAGGAGAAGGGCTGCGCCCCGTTGCCTACCTGAGCAAGAAACTCCTGCCCAGAGAACGTAGTCTTGCCACCACTGAGAAGGAGTGCCTGGCCGTGGTGTGGGCCATCACCAAGTTGCGCCCCTACCTCTGGGGGAGACGGTTCCGCCTGCAGACCGACCATTCCCCCCTGTGCTGGTTAGATAGAGTCAAGGGCAACAACCAAAAACTCCTACGGTGGAGTCTGGCGTTGCAAGACTTTGACTTCGAAATTGAGCACATCAAGGGTAAGGACAATGTCTTGGCTGATGCACTCTCCCGGGCTTTCTCAGGTGATGGACAAGTCGATGGGAAATTGGGGTGTGGGACCCCAATGCCATCTTTTCCCCGGGGGGGAGATGTGGAGAAAGCCAACCTAAGCCCCCTGCTTGACACACACACACTCACCAAGGAGGGGGGAAGGAGACCCAGGGGGGGGAGACAACCAGTCTCCACAGATGCCAACGGGGACAAACAACATCTACATAGAATCACCCCAGGGGGGAAGGCATTGACCAGGTTTGTCAATGCTCTTGCATATCAGCCCCATCTACATAAGACTTGAATACCTCTCCAGGGCAGACGCTTCGGCACCCCTAAGAAATGGCCACTCAATACCATAGGATGGAACCATTAAGCAAGTGGCTTCAAAGGGACTCCATCCCACGGGGGGAAGGCGTCACCCCACCTGACCCAAAAGGCCGCCCCTCAGGGAGGGTGTCAACTCACCTGATCACGGAGGGAGGGGCTACCTGAAACACCAAGGTATAAAACACCCTGCGCAAGGGAACTTTTATCTGGACCTGATCAGCAATCTTGCCCATGCCTGGGGTAAGGGAACGAAGGATCAGCAACCCCGGGAAACCAAGCTAAAATCACTCACAAGCCGCTTGGGTAGACCGGGCCCCGCCGGGAACCCAGCTAGCCGCTTGGGTAGACCGGGCTCCACCGGGAACCCAGCTAGCCGCTTGGGTAGACCGGGCCTCCGCCGGGAACCCAGCTAGCAGCGTGCAGTTGACCGGGCCTCTGCTGGGACCCGAGCTAAACTAACTAGCTGAGAGCCCTGAAATCACGTTGTCCTTGAGACTTTTGCTTGCTACTTTGTACCGTACTGATAAGCTGTATTGCTGGCGTGGGTCTGTGTTTGTGAAGGTAATTTTGTAAATAAACTTGTTTTCTAAAAGATACTTTTGTGGCTATGTTATCCCTTTGTTCTAGGCTAAGGCGAGGCGCTGGGGACCTCGGAGAAGGCCCGCCCCAGCACCCGCTACCCCCTTAGCATTGAACCCGCGCAGAAGACCAGGTTGTTTGTCTTCCACTGTTACATTTCAATTACTGGCACTTGCGAGTAATTGAGTCAAATTTCTTCAAGTAACTAGGCCTGGTCTTCACCTGCAGCAGAATGAGGTGATGGAAAGCTGAGGTTGGAATGTGGAGGACTGGGCTTTCACTTTTCAACTACCTGGAAACAGAAAACTAGCAGAGCAGGCAAAGGACTGGGCTGGACTAGAACCTTTCTTCCTGAAGGACCAGTTTTATCTTTTCAGAGAGCATTTTTCATCCACCTAGCTTAGAAGGGAGAGCAGATAAGCAGGGCCCAAACCACTGGCTCTGCTGAGAGACCAGCCGCATTTGGTTCCTCCACGCCCTGAGCTATTTTCCATTCAATCCCTGGGGCTTTGAAACTTGCAAGAATTGGTGCCTTTGTTTCCCCCCCTCTTCCCATCCCCTTTCCCTTGTGTGTCATGTCTCTTAAGTTGAAAGCCTGAGGGCAGGGACTCTCTTATTACTGAGCCCCTTTCAGCGGAAGAGTGGGGTCAAAATACTTCAATAAATTTTACATGGGGAGCATCCAAGAGTGGTACGCTCCACCTGTAGTCTACCCATGCAGCAGAATGAGGTGGTGAAACAGTTTGTACCACTTCAGCCACCTCATTCTGCTGCCTGTGTTCAATGTTGGGATCATGGCCACAGGGGATATGTGTGTGGGGGTAGAAATGGAAATCTTCTTTCCTGAATCTTCAGCTTTCTCTTTCACTCTCTAAAGCTCTGGCCATTTCCCATGCTTTCAATGAGGTTTTTGTATGCACTGTCTGAGATGCTTGGCCTTTCTCCCAAGCTCATATACTAAGAGAGATGATGGGAGTTAACTATCAATCCTGAGCAATATTTTTTTAGGTGCTGATGAGCAAATTGTATTCTCCTTTAAATGGAAAAAGCCTGGGAGGGGCATAGCTCCACAAGAGAGCAGGTGTTTAGTGCACACCAGTTCAGGTTCAGTCCCTGGCACCTCTGGTTTTTCCTGAGTAGCAGGGCGGAGACTTTAGAGAGCTGTGGATAATCCTGGGCTAGGCAGGCCAATTGTCTGATTCATGGTGACTGCAGGACCTCCTGTGTGTTGGAGCAAACCGGCATTTCATTTTGGGCAAGGGAGTTCCATAGCTCAGTGGCAAAGCACCTGCTTGGCATGTACGAGATCCCAGATTCAGAAGGAACTCAGGCCTTGGAGGGCTGCTGCCAGTAGTCGCACTGGGCTAAATGGACTATTGGTCTGGCTCAGAATAAGCCAGCTTATGTTCCTATCTATCGATCAATCAGTCGACCTTTCTCACTAAAGGTGATTATGGTACATTCTGTTGATTAGACTTGCGAGATTGGTGTGGAACAAGGAATGGGGGGGGGGAGAGAAGGAGGTGACTTGACGAAGCTTCCTCCTCCCATCCACGAAATGTTCTACCTATCAAGTTTCTAGTTCTCAGGGTTGTAAAGCGAAATCCAAACTAATACAGGTAGGAGGGTTTTTTGTTTTGTTTTTGCCGAGGCTTAGAATAGGTGGGGAACTGTTTCAGCTCAAAGGGCCTGATTCCCTCCTCCCGGCTCTCTGTGGGCACGATCATGTTGGGGAGTAGGGAATCTTTCTGCGACATCATGGACAGGGCCCCACCCCTTAATGTTATCAGGTCCCCCGCTGCAGCACCTGCTAGATCTCTTTCAGCCAGGGAGCCCGCTTTGCTCTGCCTGGAGTTTCTCACCTAGGGAAAGTCGGAGCAGAATGAATCCCACTGAGGCGCCAGCTTCACTCCTTCTTTGCATTCCTCCATCGCCTTCTGGTGGAGGGGACTGAGCCAGCTTTGTTCCTGTCTGGCTGAGGGGCGCTCGGAGTACATGCGCGCTTTACCTGGCTGAGAAAGTGCATGTGCACCGAAGTCTCCTTGGCTGAAGCTCCTGGCGGAGTCCTTTCACCTCGGTCAGATGGCTTCACCTGCCCTGTGCCTTCCCCCATTGGGGAAGGATGCAAGGTGGTCAAAGTACGTGGCATACTGCTCCCCCTCCCAGCTCAAAGGTCAAGTGGCACGCTAAGAAAGGGGAATCCCTGCTGTTACCTACAGTCAGTGGGAAGGTAGAGAGAATTTAATCAAGAGTGGGTGAAACTTTGGGAAAGATGCTGGTGGCCATGTTCTCCCTTCTCCACCGCTTCTCACCTCCCCACCAAGACTCTCATGATGATTACCATGAAATGTAATCCATTCTCTTATTTTGCAGAAATTGGTGTCTTGGATTCTGAAAAGTTGGCAGTGACCAAGGACTCAACATGAATGGGGAAAGGATCACTTCGCTGACCACAAATCCTCCTGCACTACCTGTTCATTGAAAGGTGCGATTTAGCCTATGCTTAGATGCCCCTTCATCCAAAATTGGGCCGCTTGAGGGTGGCTCAATTCAAACCTCATGCCAGACCATGTACAACAAGGAAACCATAGGCCAAAGCAGAGTTTTGTAGAAGACATAGCATACATGGGCATAACAGTGGTCTCTGAGCACCACCTTCTGGAACCAGCCATAAAAATTGGAATGGAACCATCGGAACATGCTCCTAATTCAATTTCCTACAGCCATTCTACAAGGATATTGATGGTATTGAAAGCTGCTGAGAGCTTCTTTATGTTCTTTTTTGTTTATCGCAGTTCCTAGTTGTCATGTTTTGGGGGATATTCCTGATGCAAAAAAGAAAAAGTGCTACAACGAATCCAAAGCATTTTGGAACAGCAGCCCAATAACACTGTAAATTAGGTATCTGAGCCTGATTTGGTATAATACACTCCAGTTGCAGAATTTGATTTTTCTGGTTGCAGAATTTGCTCTCGCGTTCTCTCTTTTTTTTAGGGCAGAACTCTTGATCAAGTGAATTAGCATAATTGTCCCATCATCAGCCTAGTTCAGGCATCATCTTCTGATCTTCCAAATCATGGTTTAGAAGATTTGGAACATGCTGCATGCTTGCATGCTCCTCCCCGCTTGCTCTCTAAGTCTTCCCTCCATTTTCAGGTTTCCTCTAACAGTAGCTTGCTGTGATGCCTGAATCAGGGAAACTAGGGTTAGTTCTCACCTCCAGCCCCTGATTTGAAACCATGGTGTAGAGGCCAGGGCTAAGCATAGATGATGTGATCTGGATATCTGAGCAAACTACTATTAGAGGGGATCTAGAAATGGAAGATGGATTTGGAGTGCTAGAGGGGAAGAGGGAGTTGGAGGCAGGAGCACAGGAGCATGTGGTATGTTACTGAAGCTCCAAACTAGGGCGGGCCTGGAGGATTGTCTGAACTGAGGCATCTTGGGAGTGGAGAGTAAAGTGACCTCCTCAAAGCCACACCGGTAAAATCAGGGAATGGAACTGCCTAGTTTCCTTTCAATCCACTGCCATGAAAGCTGGCACTGAGGAGACCCTGGCTTTCTTACCAGCATATGAGCAGGTTCTCTGGGCTAGGCTGTGACCTCTGTGTATATGCCACTTCTGTTGCTGCTCCTCGGAAGCAACAGGAAATGCAAACAAGGGCTCTGAAGCAACTTTTGACTTGAAAGCTACTTGTTTCTCTGGGTTTGCCTCCTTTCTTTCTTTCTCTCCCCCCCCCCCCCCCGAACAAGCAATAGACAATGTGTGTGTGAAGTTTTCTGTCCAACCTAGCAAGCTGCTGTCATTTATAAAAAGAACAAAAAATTGAGAGCCATATTGGTCAAAATGTGATTGAGATGGTATATTCACCACACTGTCATGCAAGCCATGCAGGCAGGGCTGTACTTTAAAAAAACTACATTCTGCAACCTGTGTAAATTAAGTCTATCTGCACGGTTATTTTGCATAATTCCCATTTCTGCTGATCAAAGGGAGGGGCAAATAGTGGAGTCCAAACCCTGTCACTGGGCACAAGTCCTGTCCACTGCCAGAGGGAGAGGGACATAAGATTTTAGCAGACATGAGTAACTATAAAGGATGGAAACTAGGGCTGTGATGCATAGCTGATTAATCAGTTAGCTTAATTTAGAATGTGCTCTTAATTAGGTAGCAGATTTCTTTAAAAAATGTTACTATCTTTCATACAAGTTCTTAAAACCCCCTGGGTGGGGGTAGGTGCCATCCTGGAGGCATTCCTACTTCCATTCAGGAGAGAATGCCTCTTCTAAGAGAATACCTGCTGGAACATGTGGATGCATCTTCCAAAAACATGAGTGCTTTTCTTCGTCAGAACTCCTGTCATCTGCAAACGTATGGAGACTTAATAGATGAAAATAAGTTGACTAGGATTTCTTTTAATTGGGTGGTAACCTTATATCAGGGATGGACAGCTTGTGTCCCCCCAGATGTTTTGACCTATAACTCCCATCATTCCTCACCATTGGCCATGCTGGCTAGGGCTGAAGGGAATTGTAGGCCAAAAGATCTGGCAGGACACAAGTTGTCTGCCCCTGTATGAAACTTTCTTTTGAGGAGCAAGATTCTGAGGCATCGCTTTCTGTGCCTCATTTTCAGGGGCCTCGGCCATGGAGGACAAGCGTAACATTCAGATCATTGAGTGGGAGCACCTGGACAAGAAGAAATTCTACGTTTTTGGTGTCTGCATGACCATGATGATCCGAGTCAGTGTGTACCCCTTCACGCTCATCCGGACACGGTTGCAAGTCCAGAAGGGCAAGAGTCTCTACAACGGGACCTTCGACGCTTTTGTCAAGATCCTGCGGGCAGAGGGGGCAGCTGGGCTCTACCGTGGTTTCTTGGTCAACACCTTCACCCTGATCTCAGGCCAGTGCTATGTGACCACGTACGAGCTCACCCGCAAGTACGTCTCTCACTACAGCAACAGCAACACGGTTAAGTCGCTGGTGGCCGGCGGATCTGCCTCCCTTGTGGCCCAGAGCATCACGGTGCCCATTGACGTCATCTCCCAGCACCTGATGATGCAGCGAATAGGAGAGACCATGGGCCGGTTTAAAGTGCAGACCCACAAAGACAAGCGGTTCCCCGTCTTCGGCCAAACCCGGGACATCATCACACAAATCTTCAAGGCCGACGGGCTGAGGGGGTTCTACAGGGGCTACGTGGCCTCTCTACTCACTTACATTCCCAACAGCGCTGCCTGGTGGCCCTTCTACCACTTTTATGCAGGTAGGAGAAACCACAGCAGCTGCTGGATCCCCTTCAAGCCCTTCACGGTCAGATGATCTAATCTCACCCTCTGTTTATCCAGTACTGGGCAGTCTGGGTGGGATCAGTGTATCTGAAGAACAGTGTGCTACCATTCACACCTGCCCAGATGTGACGTTGGGTGGGGAAAACGTTTGGTCCAAGGGCCAGATTGTCACCAGGGGAACTTCTGGGGGTGGGGTGGGGTGCGCATCCCAGCAGTGGGCATAGCCAGAGCCCAAAAAGGACGTGGCCACCCAACTAGCTCACGCACTATTCATACCCCCACATACACACACCTTTCCCAGCCCCCTTCCTCAGTTGATCCATGTAGATCATCTGGGGCGGGGCATTTTCTCTGCTCAGCTCTAAGAAAGGGAACGTCTCTCAGTGCTGAGCAGGGAAAAAGTCTGATCTCTGATCAGCTGCTGATTGGAGATAAGCACTTTTGCCAAGGGGGCGGGTAGTCCTGGGGAAGAAGCTGGTTGGCCAGACAGCAAATCCTCACAGGTCTGCAGCTGAAGCCCTTCTCCAGGTTGCCACCCACCTTCTGAGGTGATGTTAGTGGCAAGCAGGGACATGGTCTTTTTGGTGGTGGTGCCCAGATTGTCTGACTCCGTCCCCAGATGTATTTGTCAGGCACACATTTGTTATCTTTTAGGCACTAATTGTAAACATTTATATTGTTCACTCAATTTGGTTGATTGGACATTGGTTTTTTGGGGGGTAGTTTCACTTGCTAAGCTCTGCTTTATAATTTT
The DNA here is from genome assembly GCA_021292165.1 of Shinisaurus crocodilurus. Taxonomy (NCBI): domain Eukaryota; kingdom Metazoa; phylum Chordata; class Lepidosauria; order Squamata; family Shinisauridae; genus Shinisaurus; species Shinisaurus crocodilurus. The sequence continues at coordinate 25,974,831 of CM037882.1, forward strand.
ATTCAGGCTTTTTTGGTACTGTTTTACAAGAGGCCTGCAGTCGTTAAGTCATGGGTGGGCAACCCTTTTGACCCCAAGAGCATGAGTGGTGATGGGGCGGGGGCTGCAAACTGGCGGTTGGTGGGGCCTGTGCACCCCTCCCCCATGCACACCTATACTTTCCTCCCACTCATTCTCATAGGTTACCAGACCCAAACCTGAGTATTTTATTGCTATATGGGTGTGCAGGAAAAAGGAGAGTCTCCTTTTTCCCTTCTTTCCTCCTGAAACATCCCTGTATAGTGCAGGAGGTTCATGGCAACATCTCCCACCCCTGCAACCCTAACTAGGATGCTTACTATGTCAACTGTGAAACAAACGCTTGCAGGCCATTTTTCCTCCTTCCCCCTTTTCAACTGACACCCTAACAACTGCTCAACTGCTGTCAGCTATAGATTTAATTGATTGATAAGAATCATATGATTTGCCTTACTTCTGGTTCTTTTAGACACCCACCTCCATTTTTTTCTCCCCTGGGGTGGAAGTGATAGCTGCCTGTAGAAAGCAATGGAGAAATCCAAGTTTCATAGCTGTGATTGGGCAGTGGTATGTCCTCCTCCCATACCCAAACAAAAGGTAGCAGCAAAGGGAGGAGTTCTTGCTATCTTGCCTCTTTCTTTACATTTCTTGTCTACTGCAGTTGTAAAATTTGGGGCAAGCTTCAATTTGAAACAGAAATTTGTTGTTCCTAAGGAACAGCCTTCCACAAACTGGTGCCCTCCAGATGTGTTGGACTACAATTCCCAGAATGCCCCCAGCTACTGGGGCATGCTAGGGCATGTACCTGATCACATCTGGAGGGCACCAGGTTGGGGAAGGCTTTTCTGTTGGCATATTCCTGCTGGGTCTGTACGGTTCAGCATGTTATTTTCAACGGTGCCCATCCAGGTGCTCCCAGGCCAGAAGTAAACAGTCCTCCCACATGCTTTGACCCCAGCAGCTGTACTGTGACCACAGAGGCAGGAGAAACACAGCTGCAGGGTGGCATGCATCACCTGCCTCTCCCTCTTGTTTCTAGAACAGCTTTCCAGCCTGACACCCAAGGACTGCCCACACCTGCTCCTCCAAGCCATATCTGGCCCAATGGCCGCTGCAACAGCTTCCACCCTCACCAACCCCATGGATGTCATCCGGGCTCGTGTGCAGGTAAGAGCCTCCTTGGCCATCTGGTGTCACCTGTGTCAAGAGCGCGCTATTTGTTCTGCCTTGAGGACAATATCATGAGCTAGAGGGCAGCCCAGAGTCCATTTATCGATGTTGGGTTGCATGTTATTAATGTGACTTTGCATGTGACTCTCGGAGACACGATAGATGCAAACACAGATCATCACACTGGTTTCCCATCTCCACCCACCACACACTCCATTTTTTTCCTTTACGCTCAGAGCTCTTCATGGCTTTGCCCTGCATCTCTTCTTCCCCACCCTTCTGGTGTGGGGAGGACGCATAGATCAGTGGCATTGTGCACCCTTTGCATGTTGACATTCCCAGGTTCACTCCCTGCCATCTCAGGTAGCAGGGCTGGGAAAGGCCTCTCCTTGCCTGAGAACTGACCTCCGCCACTCGGAGTAGACGGTACTAGGCTGGATGGACCTCTGGCCTGGCTCAGTCTAAGGCAGCTTCCTATGAGATATAGAATCAATCTTTATACAGGCAGTTCCCGGATTACGAATGAGATCCATTCGTAAGTCTGTCTAAGTCGAATGTGTACGTAAGTAGGAACAGAAGCCGCGCAATGTTTTCAAAGTGTTGCACAGTGTTGCAAAGTATAGTGCGTGTGTGCATTCGTAAGAACGAACCATTGTATTTAACATGTATGTTAAATGTTTTTACATGTATGGCGGTCCGTTCTTAAGTATGAGTTGTCCGTAAGTCGGGACATTCGTAACCTGGGGACTGTCTGTACTCTCATCATGATCAGGGAGTCAAACCATTAAATGTTTCGGTTCAGTCCAGATTCATTGGAAGTTGCTGCCTCTCAGACTTAATGATGGCTCCTCCTCCTTCAACTACCACCACCACCAGCCATTCCAGCAGGCTGAGAGGAGGGAGAGGAGGGGGAGTGCAGGGCCATTCCACCAGCCCTGCTGAAAGGCCTCCTTCATGACAGCTCCTCCTCCCTCTACTGCCACCACAGTGGCCATTCCAGCAGACTGAGAGGAGGGAGATGAGAGGGAGCGCAGGACCATTCCACCAGCCCTGCCAGGAGTATTCATTAATATTCCCCCTTCTTCCCTCCCCATTCCTTTTTCCTTGTGTGTCGTGTCTTTTTAGATTGTAAGCCTGCGGGCAGGGACTGTCTTGTTAACTGCTGTAAACCGCCCAGAGAGCTTTGGCTATTGGGCGGTATAAAAATGAAATAAATAAATAAACAGCACCTACTACCTTCCGAGGCCGGCTGAGCACTGCAGCGTGGGAGGGGGTGCTCTACAGTGCACAGCAGTACCATCCTTCCCGCTTTCTCCCTCCAGTGAGTACTGTATTTGGCACCTCTTCCCCCATCAGGATTTGTGTTCACACCGATTCATATTAAATGGGTCTTGTTTGATCCTTATCTCTGTTCTTCCCCTCTTTCTGTAATCACTGACTCTCAACCTAACCTACCACACAGGGCGGTTGTAAGAATAAAATAGAGAGGAGGAGGAGGACTGTAAGCCACCTTGGGTTCCATGCAAGAGGAAAAATGTGGGGTATAAATGTAGTAATTAGAAATGTAACATTTCTGGAAATTTTGAAGTGATGGAAGATGACTGGGTTTTTTCTGGGGAATTTTGGGGGAAATTGAAAATAAGCAAAACTTAATATTTTAGCACTCTTTACAGATCTAAAGTCACTTTGTTGCCTTAGGACAGCCTTTCCCAACCTGGTACCCTCCAGATATTTTGGACTCCAGCTCCCATCAGCCTCAGGCAACATGGCCAATGGTCAGGAATGCAGTCCAAAACATCTGGAGGGCACAGGTTGGGGAAGGCTGCTTTAGGAACATAAAAACAGCCTTTATGTTCCTAAAGTTATATTATGTAGAACTTGGTTTGTTCATAAAATTACCATTATATTTAAAAACTTTTGAAAGTAAACTCAGTAAATTTGTAATCATTGTCTGAATAAACTAGACATGAATTTAAGATAACAAACATGATAATTTTATGAGCAAACAAAGTGATACATAACATACAGTGCCTTGCAGAAGTAGTCACCCCTTTTTGACTTTTCCACATTTTGTTGTGTTACAACCTGGAACTGAAATGGATTTAATTGGCATTGTTACCACTTGATGTACTCAACACTGTGAAGATGCAAAATATTTTTATTGTGGCACAAAAGTTAAGTAAACAAAAACAATCTGGCACTTGTTGGTTGCATTGACCCGCTCTGCTGTGACATGCCTAAATAAGCTCTGGTGCAGCCCACTGCCTCCAGAAGTCACATACAGTACTGTAAGTAGTTGAATGGAGTTCACCTGTGTGCAATTTCAGAGCCACATGATCTCAGATTAAATACACCTGTTTCTGGAAGGCCCCAGAGTTTGTCGGAGAGCATATCCAAACAAACAGCATCATGAAGACCAAGGAGCTATCAAAACTCCTGGATAAAGTTGTGCAGAAGCACCAACCAGAGTTGGGTTATAAAAAAATATCTCAAACTATGAACATCCCCTGGAGCACCATTCAATCCATGATTACAAAATGGAAAGAATATGGCTCAACCGCGACTCTGCCTAGAGAAGTCCGTCCACCAAAACTCAGTAGTGACTGGGTAAGGAGGGCGTTAGTCAGGAAGGCAACCAAGAGGCCAATGGTAACTGAAGGATTTGGAGAGATCTGCAGCTGAGATGGGAGAAGCTGTCCATGGGACAACTATCACCCCAACTTTCCACAAAGTTGGGCTTTATGGAAGAGTGGCAAGAAGGAAGCCATTGCTGAAACAAACCCATATCAAAGCCCGTTTGGAGTTTGCAAAAAGGCATGTGGGAGACACAGCAAACGTGGGAAAAGGTTCTCTGGTCTGATGAGACAAAAATTGAACTTTTTGGCCTTGCTGCAAAACGCTATGTGTGGCGCAAAGCCAACAGTGCTCATTGCCCTGAGAACATCCCCACAGTGAAGCATGGTGGTGGCAGCATCATGTTGTGGGGATGCTTTTCCTCAGCAGGGACTGGGAAACTTGTCAGGATTGAGGGCAAGATGGATGGAGCCAAATACAGGGCAATTCTAGAGGAAAACCTGTTTCATTCTGCAAGGTATGTGGGACTGGGGCGGAGGTTCACCTTCTAGCAGGACAATGACCCTAAACACACATCCAAAGTAACACTGGAGTGGTGTAAAAACAAGAACCTGAAAGTCTTAGAATGGCCCAGTCAAAGCCCAGACCTCAGTCCAAGTGAGAATCTGCGGCAAGACTTGAAAGCTGCTGTTCACCAGTGGTCCCCATCCAGCCTGACAGAGCTGGAGCGATTTTGCCAGGAAGAATGGGCAAGCATTGCAGGATCCAGATACAGGTCCTTCTTCAGGGAATTCCCTAGAACAATATACATAATATATAAGATTTAAAGATGCCCATGTATGCTTTATATATACAACATGGCTAAAACTATACAACTGTTTCTAAAAACTGAACAACTGTATTAGCTGTATTACCACCTTGAGTACGCGAGTAAGGAAGGCAATCTATACCCTTAAAACTATGTAAATATAATAGAATTGCAGTGGAAACAATGGAAGGAAAATGAAATATAAACACTGTCATTTGTGTAACTTATCTGGATCTCGGAACCTGGTGTTTCTTTTTATCATTTTAGGTAGAGTGTGTGTATCCCAGAGTATCCATGTTTTTCTGTCCTTATGATCCTTATCCTGCCATGTTGCTTCCGCATGAGCCCCTGACTTAGTGACTGTCCTTTTTTCTCCTCAGGTGGAAGGCAAAAGCTCTATTATTCTCACTTTCAAGCAGCTGATAGCGGAGGAAGGCCCAGGGGGCCTAACGAAAGGCCTCTCAGCACGCATCATCTCGGCCACCCCTTCCACTATTGTCATTGTGGTGGGGTATGAGACGCTGAAGAAACTGAGCCTCCGCCCAGAACTGGTGGACTCCCGGCACTGGTAGCAAAATTGGAGAGTGGAGAGATGGACTTCTCTGGAATCTCTTGGACCATTGGAATGGTTGAAAATTCACCAAAAAGCGAGCACGGTGGCAGGAGAGCTTTGTTACTGGAGAATTAAATGCAAGTGACTGTGTCGGGGGGGGGGGGGGAGATTCCCTGCCTCAGTATTACTCCACTCCTTTGGATTGATTGCAGCATTCTGCAAAAGAAGCGCCTACTGTAAAAACTCCTTAATTTGTTCATATGTGAGTGAAACCTGGCTCATCTCCTGGTCCTCCTTCCCCCCCCCTTTCCTTTTCTTTTCACTAAAAAAACCCAAACCACGCAACCCTTAATGGTTGAAGCGAAGTAATGTTTTCTTCCTAAAGCTGATTTTGATTCTTTTATTTTGCCAAATTCTCACAGTGGGAGAACAACTTTACGAGTGACTCCTTGCTGGAGACTGCCAAGGGCAGCAGTGTACACCACTTTTAAAAAAGCACTTTGTAAAAATCCAAACACACACCTGCCCAACTCTGAAACATCCAAAAACTGAAGATTTGAAAGGGGGTAAACATACCAAACACCAGAAGTTATTTTAAGAGACACTGCTTTGACATCTTGACAAGATGTGTACATATATTTTTTTCTTTTTCTTTTTTGGTATATCCTTGGAAGCTGTCTTGCCAATCTTCCAGTATTGAAGCAGTAGCGTCCCCTGCCCCCCTATTTCTGATATGTCAAAAGTGATTTTAAAGGAATTTCCTTTTTAGTCTGCAGCAGTTGTGGTTCACAATTGTTGTGTTGTATATATATATATCTTCTGGGAGGAGGCTTAAATCCACTCTAGGGAGGATGCACCCTTTATTCAGTGGCCTTTGCAAATGTGAGTGTAAAAAAATTATTGGATCCCTAAAATTGCTTCCTCCTCCCATTCCCCCCCCCCCCCTTTAACACAAAGAAATCTAATGATTTGCTCTTTGGGCTTCATTCGAAAGGCAGGGTTCAATTTTGCTGAAATGTCTTGTATAATACTTCATTTGATCTTTGTATAAGTATGAGTGACTCAATCAATGAATGAGTGTTTTGTTAATCTGTAAGACAAGGATGTTGGTGGGCAGGAGGCAGGGAGGGAACTCTGCATCTTCTATTTGTGGGGGGAGAAGGAAATGTCATTTATATGCGTAACTTCTATTCTTGTCATGGCAGAGCAGCCAATTGAGACTGTGGCCCTTGACAGGTCTGGCCCTACGTTGGATGAAATCGGTTTGGGTTCCTCTTCCTTACCTAACAGCTTTTAGCCATTGGAACAGTAAGGAGTATGGGCAACACTAGGACGTGTGGTTTAGACCTTTCCAGCAATGGGAGGCACTTCATCCTCCCATCTGGTCACCATCTTTCTATTGTAACTTTGGTGCTGATGCTGCATTGTATAAACTTGGCTCCTCTTTGTCCATGCTGCTTGTGTAGCCACGTTAGTCTGTGAAAGGCTGTGAGTGGAGAAGGGAGGCTGTATTAACATGATGGAAGTAAATTCAGTCGCTTTAGAATGAAATGGGCAGGGGGCTTGAAACCAATATTGCAGCAGTGATCTTCTCTGCACTTTGGATCTCCTCCGCAGCAGGCAAGAACACTTTTTAAAAACTTGGATCAGAGTCTGCTCAAGTGCCATAATCGGGGCTATAGGCAGGCCTTCTAATCCTCAAATGTTCTCTCAGAAGGCCCTTTGCAGAAACATGTACTGGCGTGAGGTGGCCACTGGAAATGGCCAGGACAGGCCAATCCGCCCAAACCCACTGGTAGAGATTTTCGCCCTCGCCAAAGGGATGGGGGAGGAGGGGGAACTGGACCAGCCTCCCCCAGCCTTGTTCCCGCCAGATGTTTGGGACTGCTACTCCCAGCATTCCTAGCTACTGGCCATTCTGACCGAGGGTGATGGGAGTCCAAAACATCTGGAAGCCACCAGGTTGGGGAAGGCTGAACTAAACAAGCAGATCCTGCATTTTCCCATCCTGCTCGGGGGGGGGGGGGGATAAAATACATTGAACCAAACTCTTCACCTGCCCCAGAGCAGCCTTGAACTGAAGCAGTCTTGGACCTTCCCCAACCCGGTGCCCTCCAGGTGTCTTGGACCGCAGCTGCCATAATTCCCTTGCAGGCTGGGAATGATGGGAGTTGCAGTCCACTGCCTTGAGGCACTGGGCTGGGTTAGGTTGTTGTGCTTTACTCCAGGTGTAGAAGCCCAGAGTGAGGTGGTAAACTTGGATCCGGGGTGAACCACTGCAGGTGGGATGCTCACAAAATCGTTCTTCCATACAACTCCCCCCACCCCCCAAACCGTATACATAAACTAGATTGCTAGCCTAGCCTTCTCCCCAATGTGCTGGTTTTCTGTGTGGAGGAATTTATTTTCCATGGAAGAGCTTTGAAGTGGTTCAGCTCACTTATGATTCTCAGAGCCTATTTGCCAGAGGTATGGGCACATGTGTTATGATGATGGTCTGGTGATATGTGTGGGGAGTTTGGGTTTCTTTTGGTAGAGCAGAGGAATCCCCCCCTCCATCTATGACCCCCAAATTCTCATACTGCATGATTACTCTATTTAGCAAATATAGAATTGAATTTGATTTTGCCAAATTGTTTATTTCTGTCCCCCCCCCCCCTTTTTCCTTTATAAGAGGAGCGTCAAAACATCTGTCTTGATCGAAATCAGACTTTGGGGTTGAACCCACATTCCTCCGTATTGTCAAGTTTCACAAAATTATCCACTGTGTTTTGCACTGGGCGGGTCTTGGTGGGTAGCTGCTTTTGCTGAAAATACCCAGATGGTAACATGCTGGGCACACCGACATATAGTGTGTTGGCTTAGGTAGGTCTCTCTAAGGTTAAATGGCAAAGGAAACTTCTAATAATCCCTTGGGGGTTTGGATGGATTAATCCCCCCCCCACCCTAAAAAGCTGCTGTGACGGTTTTGCAGTGGTATGTTACTGATTTCAGTTCATCAGATAGTCCACAAACTCTTATGAAAATGCTGTAGCCTTATCAGTGGGTTATATATAGGGTGCTGATCCTTCATGCTGGTTAGATGAGCAGTTTATAACTGGTATGTTTTTCCTGGTGAAGTCGATATAAATTTTAAGTGATCCCAAGTACAAGTAACCACATCTGATAATTTTAACGTAGTGGGCAGAGATCTCATTCCATTCTTTATCTAGCCTTGCCTTTTTTTTAACCTGCATTGGTACTCTGAATTATTTGTTTTTTCTAATCTTTAGTACAAAGAGAATCTGTAGGGAGCTACATTGAACTGATATTGAGAAGCTGTAGTGACTTGACTACCTTAAACACACACATACCTTTCAAGCATGGGGGTATAGAGTGAGTAGAGCCAACAGGAAGCCTTCAACAGCTATGTGAAATGAGGATTTGCCTGTCCACGTCTTGTCTAAATGGAAGTAAATTCCAAGTGGTCTCTGATATCGGTGCCTGCTGCTGTTTCAATACAGAGTTTGAATGTATTTGTGTACATTAAAACAGGTTCGATTTTGCACTGTAAGAAGTCTTTGAAGTGTAATTAAAGTTTTTATTATTTATTTGACCCTTTTCCTGGTGGCTCTCACTTTGCTGATCATGTAAAAAGGATGACTGCTGTGTTCTACAGGGCTGAGGGGGTATAGATACCAGTGGCTTTCAGGTTGTGCTCCTTGGAGAGTTGGGGTTCTTTGGTAGAGGGCTGATGGTGGGCAAAGTGACCAGAAAGGCATACACCCTGTCTAGAAACCCACCCACTGCCTGTCTTCATCTGGAAGGGCAGCTGGAGGATGTTTGGATGAGGTGATGGTGAGGCTAGATGAGCCTCAGCAGTGCGTCCCTGAGTTGAGTGTGCAATCCCCTGCACTCTGTGAAGATTCTGTGGCGATACAGAGGCTCCAGGGCAGACAAGTCAATGAACTAGTTAAGGCATGAAGCCAAACCCTGCTCTGGTGTTACATAAGGGGATTTTGGGGACCCACAGTCTGTCATGCACTTGCACATTCCCTCCCACATGCTATTTTTTTGGGAAATGGGCAAACCACTGTGATTACATTTTGCCATGAAAGAAGTGCCAGAAGGGTGCAAGGGGAGGGTTCAAAAGCATGCCAGACCTTGATTAAGAAAGACTTGCTATGGCTTGGTGTGATGGCTGGACTCACAAACCAGAGTTATGGCAGCGGCTCTGCTTCAAGACCCCGCTGTGCCTAGAGATGGGAGTGTGGAACAGACACAACTATCCTATCATTGACAGGAATGTCCGGCACAGGGAGTTCTGGAATGGGGTTGCTGGTAACTGCCATCAGTTGCCCCAAATTAGACTGCAGGCAAGTCCTATGCTGCTGCTTCATTTTGAACTTAACGGCCCTGGATTCCTCCAGCAATTGTATAGAGCAGCAAAGTCATGCACACAGCACATACATGATGTTTAGAAGGCTGCTAGGAAAACTTCACAACAACACGCCCAATAAAATTGGGGAGACCGTGATCGTGTACTAGCTTCCCCAGCAGGTGCCACAAGCCAGCCCCGCAGGCAGCATCCCCGTTGCCGCGTCATTCATGACCCCCGCCCGCCTGCAGCCCGCGCGCTGCTTTCTTCACCCTCCCCGGGCGCCGAACGGAGCTGCCATATGAGTCTGGGCACTAGGGGGCGTGCGCGACCAGGACTTTTTAAAATTATAAAGATTCCTACATCGGATCGGAGCACTTCTTATTGGACGCCGAACGGGGAGCACCGTCTCCAATGAAAGGAAACAATATAACCCCGCCCATTCGCTCGTGCGACAGACCACGTGGATGGGCGGGGCCGAGAAAATGCCACCAATCCGAAGCAGTCCGTGGGCGGAGCTGCTGATTCCGTAGCTTTGGCGGGCGAAAATGGCAGCGGAGGTACCCGGAAGGGTGGACCCAGCTGAGGAGAGCGGGGAGGCAGCCGCCATCGCCGCCGCCATCCCCGCTTCTTCCCGACCGGCCCCTCAGGGGAGCCTCGGCCGGGAGCAGGTCTTGGACTACATCGTGGACTTCTTCTTGCAAACGCTGGAAACCCGCGGGTGAGCGCGGCCTCACGGACAAATTTCGCGAGGGTTGCTGGCTGAGCAGAGCGTCTGCGCGAGCGAGTTCGCGCGCGCAAGGAGCTGGCCCCGGGCAGGACGTCTCGCGAGATCTGTGGGAGGAGTCTCACGCGTTTTGCTCGTCCGCCTTGGGAGATTGGCTCAGTTGAGAAGCGGCGGAGGCTGCTGCTCTTATCATCCTCAGCCGGCATGGGATCATGGGAGTTGCAGTCCAACACCTGGAGGGCGCCCGGTTGCGGAGGGGGCGATGCCGTGGCCAGATTGTTCGCAGGCTGCCCTCTGGGAAGTGGCTGCGAGCGATGGTCTCTGTTAACGCCCTCCCGGGACCAGGCCCTTCCGAGGAGGCTCGTCCGCGGTGCTCAGATACGTGTGCAGTGAGAGAGGACACAGTTTGCAGCTGGCCTCGCTGTGCGCAGCAGAAATGGCGGCTGCCGGGGAAGCCAGTGAGAGGCGTGTGGGCGCGCCAGTCGCTCAGCCTTCGGAGAGGCGTTCCAGCCTTTCAGAATGGGGAGAAAGCGGTCCCAAAGCCGGGAAACCACCAAGAGATTGGAGGTTGGGACAAAGGGGGTGGAGCCAAGGAAAGGGGCGTGGCCTTCTGGGGACCCTCGAGATTCGGTCCCCTGGCCGGTGGTTCCCCACCCCTGGTAGAGCAGCTGTGGCTATGGTCCGAAGAAACACAGTCATTACCCACCTTCTTCCAGACCTGACTCCTGACATTTGAAAATGGGTGCTGGGTCCATGATCTGAGGCTTCTCAAATTAAACTCAACTCATAAAGGCAGGCAGCTGCATGTAGGGATCTGAACCCTACTAGAGAGCCAGTGAGGCGTAGTGGTGAGAGTGTTGGACCGGGACTTAGGAGACACGGGTTCTAGTCCCCACTCAGCCACCTCACTGGGTGTCTTTGGGCCAGTCACTGATTCTCAGCCTAACCTACCTCACAGTGTTGTTGTGAGGATAAAATGGAGAAGAGGATTATGTAAGCTGCCTTGGGTTCCTTGCAAGAAAAAAGGCGGGATATAAATATAATAAATAAAATAATGAAGGCAGGAAGGAAGCATTCCAACCTCAGCCTGTGCTTGGCAAGGGGCTCGCAGCCCTCCTGCTGACTCTCTACTGCACGTACAAGAGACAGAGAGCAGGTGAGCATCAGGACTCAGTACCCTGATGTCCAGCAGTGGCTCTAGGAGCCCACCTCCCCCCCCCACCTTTCCCACCTGCAGGAAAGAAGCGGGAGTGTAGTTCCAGACCCCTCCCCATCATTACTCCAAACCTTGGAGCTGGGGAGGGGCTGGTAATTGCTGCAAAGCTTGCTGCAAAGCTGCCAAGGCAGTGCCTGCCCCAGCCTCAGAGTTAAGTGTCTTACTTCAGGATGTTGAGGCAGTGTTCATCACAGAAGATGGAATCAAGATTCAAAAGGATTTTGACAGATTTTGGAGTACTCAGATGAAACCAACAAGGTGAAATTCAACAGAGACAAACTCTTGTCTTAAGGTCCAAAGGCATGAGTGTAGGATGGGTCAGCTCTGGCCTGGCAGCAGTACTTGTGAGAAAGACCTAGGTGTCCTAATGAATCTCAAGATGTTTTTAATGTATGTGTTTTAATCAGGTTTTTAATTATCTATGTAAGCCACCTTGAGTGCCATTTGCTTGATAGAAAGGCAGGGTGCAAATCAGTCAATAAAAAATAATTGCAGCTGCTAGAAAGCTAATGCAATCTTGGGCTGCGTTAACACATAGTGTCCAGATCATAGGAAGTAATCAGTCCTATGCAGGCATTTGCCTGCAACACTCAAAGGGTGAAACTGAAAAAACGATGTGGGAACACATGTAGACCCCACCCTCGCTGTCCCCACATACCTGGCTGCTTTCAGAGTCTGAAAGGGGTTTGTAAGTGCATTTGGCCGAACACGCTTGTCGCGCTCCCTCTGTTTGTGAGCCCTGCCTTATCAGTGTTCCCACTTATGGGGAGCTTTGTAAGTGTGTTCTGCCAAATGTGCATACAAACCCCTTTCACATCTTCACACTAAACCCACAAAGATCTCTAACAGCCGCTGGGGCCCAGTTTAACCCTGCATGTGTTACAAGAAAATGCCTGCCTAGGGCTGTAGTTCTATCCTATTCTGCACTGGCCAGGCTGCCTCCGGAGTATGGTGTCTAGTTCTGGGGGCTACATCATAAGAAGAAGGTATACAAACTGGAGTGTGTTCTGGGAAGAGCAAACATGGTTGGAGGAGCTGAGTGTGTTTAGCTTGGAGAAGAAAAGATTAAGGGGAGATATAGCAGTATTCAAGCATCTGAATGGCTGTCATACAGAAGAGGGAGTGGAGTTCTTTGTGGCTTCAGAGGGCAGGACTAGAATCCGTGAGTAGGAAATGCAGGGAAGCAGATTTTGACTAAAGTTCAGAAGAAACTTCCAAATGGTAAGAACTGTTTGATAGTGGAAGACTGTGTCAGGTGGTATGGTCACCCCAGCATCTGCTTAAATACCTCCAATGAAAGGGAGACCACCTGCAGTTGCATCTGGCATTGAACTAGGACGGTGGACTGAATGGCCCCCCAAGGTCCCATCCAACTTGATGATTCTATGAAGGGTTTGCACTGGTCATGCTTGCCAGAGGGCAGTTCCACATTTGCCATGGTGAGTGTATAACTATTGAAGCCTCATAATGACTCATCTGGACCCTTCTCACAAGGCAATTTGTGGTACATGGCCTGGGGGAGGGAGATGACATGCTGGACTTAACATGCCTAGTATTGGGCTGTGAATGTGGTAATGTTCACTTGTGCAGCTCACTGCCCCATGATGTGGCTCCTGGCTTCGATGGCTTTTAAGAAAGAGTTAGGTAAACATCGTAGAAATGGGTACAATATGTCAGTGTCCACCCGCTATGGTAACTTAATGGAACCTCCATGTTGAAGGGCAGTCTTCCTCTGAAAACCAGATACTGGAGGCAAAAAGAGGAAAGACGCCCTGCTTGATGTCTTCCCAGGGGCATCTGCCTGAATGCTGTTTGAAACAGGATGCCATATTAGATGGGCCTTTGTTCAGATCCAGCAGAGAGCCTCTTACGAACTCCATAAACTTCCTTCTCTTCTATCACAGAATCATAGACTTGGAGGAGCCCTTGTAAGCCATTTAGGCCAACCCCTGCTCTGGGGAGGAAGAGGTAGCAGATGAGGACTGGCACTGGGTGGGACTCTTTCCAGATTGCTGTATGGTATTTTTAAAATGTAATCAGAACTACTATTCTTTCTCTACCCATAGGTACCAACAGTTTGTCAGGTGCTACAAGCGTCTCTACAAAGCACAGCCTGAACTCACAAAGTGTATCTATAACCAGTTTCTATCCCATCTGCAAAGTTCAGTTCAGGTAAGAGCCAAGGAAACAACACCCAAGATTCTTCCTCATATTCGTCAATGCAACTGGGCAGTTCTTATTTTCCAGAAATGGGAAAGGGTTGCCAGTTTGAAAAAACAGTAACAAACTTGTTTCAGATTAACAATTGGACCCTCCTGGTAACCTTTTGCCTATTAAATTTCTATCCCAAAACTGGGGACAAATGGTGGAAGATCTGATATTAACACAATTCTAAATGTAATCACCTAACGTATGCTAATTTAGAGGAGTACAGTTCTAAATAACAAGATGATGTATTGCACCTAAAATTTACATCAGATAAAGGATGCATAAAGGGTCGATCTAGTCCTGCATTTTGTTCACACAGTGGCCAGCCAGCTGCCTGTGGGAAACCCTCAAGCAGGACATGAATGCAACAGCACCCTCCCACCCATGTTCCCCCGCAACTGGTATACAGAGGTGTACTGCCTCTGAACCTTGAGGTAACATATAGCCATCATGACTAGTAGGCATTGATAACTTAATCCTCTATGAGTTTGCCTAATCCCCTGTTAAAGCCATCTAAATTGGTGGCCATCACTACATCTTATGGAAGTGAATTCCATAGTTTAACTATGTGCAATGTGAAGAAGTCCTTCCTTTTATCTGACCTGAATCTCCCACCATTCAGTTCCATGGGATGACCCCTTTGGGTTCTAGTATTATGAGAGAAGGAGAAAAATGTCTCCCTATCCACTTTTTCCACACCATGCATAATTTTTACACCTCTATGATGTTTCCCCCTACTCACCTTTTTTCTTGGCTAAAGAGCCCCAAATATTGTAAACAAAAATTGCTCCAGCCCCTTGATCATTTTTTGTACCTTATCCAACTCTACAGTGCCCTTTTTCAGGTGAGGTGACCAGAACTCATCTCATACCAGAGCTCAGCAGTCTTGCAGTACTGGTGTGTGTGTGTGTGTGTGTGTGTGTGTGTGTTCCAGTGGCTTATTTCCACCTCTTCCTCCTGATCCCCCCCCCCTCACAATTCTTTTTGGGGCCCAAGCTATTTTGTGGGTGGGGTAAGAGCCTAAATTACAAGTTGTGCAACATTTTGGGCCCCTCTGAGATGTTGCATTTTATAGATAATTGTCTCTCCCTTTTTGGTGGGGAGTAAATAACATTCCGGGGTAGGGGGTTGAAATCCATTGCAAGAAGGATAGAGCAGTTCATCTGCTGTGCAGACTTGGAGGGGGGTCCTCTCGACTTCCCTCCCCTGTTGTGTGAAGGTAGAGATTTTGTGTGTATTTTTTTCTTTGTGCAGGGGGAGATCAAATTGCTGAAGGAAGAGGGGAATCTCACCGTGCTGTTTGAATCGCTGGATAAGCTTGTGGGAGGAGCAAAGGACCGGGAAACCCCTGCATGGTATGGAATGACTCCTTTGGTGTAAGAACTGCCTGTCTGGATCAAGCCAGAGGCCTGTCTGGTCCCACAGCCTTTTCACAGGGGCTACTGAGATGCTTCTGCAAGGCATGCAAGCAGAGCAGGAAGGCAGAAGCCTCTCCCCTCCATTGCTTGTCCCTGGTATCTGATAGATTGCCTCTAAACTCATTTCATACAGAGCAGCTCTGTTACCTGAGTCCCTTTAGCTGGGGATTGAACCTTGGACCTCCTGCATGAAAAGCTGAAAGCTGAGCTCTAAGAAATGTCAGATTGTCTTCTGTCATGAGCTAGAAAAACAGATATGCTAATGACTTATGATTTGTTTACTTGTTACTTACAACTGTAATGTAATTGAAACTATTCTATGAGAGCTTATAAATATAATTATGACTTTGATTAAGGTGTTCTTTGAATTTGGAAGGGGTCACTGTAAGAGAGACCCTAATAGTAGAATAATTGAAAAAGATTTGTGAGAAAAATCTTAAATAGAAGAATACCAGAAAGCAACCTGTGAGAGAGGTCCATAATAGAAGATCTAAAGTGGTTTTAAACTTGAAAGGGATTTGTGAGTGAGAGCCCAATAGTTGAAGAGGCTGGAACTGGTAGAACAAAATTAACACACATATTTCAGTATTAGGTTAGATATGGAAAGGTAATTATGTTGTTATTGTTAAGATATATAGATATCTGTGAACATTTGGGATTGAGTAAAAGGCGGAAGGTTATATTATATCAAGTTTTATAGAAATGTTTCGTAATGCTTAGTAATGATTTTGATGCTCTTGTTAACATTTAGAGAATAATTAATATTAAGGGTTGAATGGAAATCTCCAATAATCTTTAAAAATGATTGATGTTCTTTGTGGGTTTGTTGAAATAGAAGAAATTTTGGAATATGGGGGAAAATAATAATAATAATAATAATAATAATAATAATAATAAACGTTTATTTATAACGCATGAAAAGGGAAATTTCTTTGTAATTATAGAGTACAAGAAATTATTGTTGCCTATATTTGCTGTAGAGAAAATCAGGAGTCCCTTTTTAGTTTATTATTATTTTATTATTATTTACATTTATTTATCGCCCATCTAGCCGGCAACCGGCCACTCTGGGCGATGTACATAAGACAAAAACAGTATAAAATAGATTTAAAACAGTATAAAATTTTAAAATCTTAGCCCACCCCATATTCCTGCCTGAACAGCCAAGTTTTTAGTGAGCGGCGGAAGCTCAGCAGAGAGTTTAGTTTTGTTGTATGTTGTGTTTGTGTGTGTGGGTTTTTTTCTTTTCTGTTTTTATGTTTTAATAAACTTGAATGAATGAATGAATGTCAGATTGACTGACTATCTCCTGTAACACCAGCCTTGTGCTAGGGCTTCTGCAGCAAAGTGTGGACATTGCACATGCACATGTGTGCATATTCCCAAACATGAGTGCGCAGATGAATTCTGTGCTGTATAATCTGCCTCTACCTCCGCTCCTAATTTTTGCCATGTCTTGGAATTGAGGCGCCCCAGCGGAATCCCAGAGGAAGATGTCCGTAGTGTTCTTGTGCCGTACTTCCTGAAACAGCGCAAGTTCCTCCAGAAGGCTCTAAAAGAAAAGGAAAAGGGGAATGCCAGGCTGGCCCAGACTGTGCTGACTGGTCGAAAGAAAATTGAAGATCTGCAGGAGGAGATCCAAAAGCACAAGGAAGAGTGGCAGGTTAGTGCAGTCTTGCAAATACATCCACAGGTTGTTAGCCCATATGTATTGTGCCAGGTCACCTGCGGCACATCAACAGCCTGAAATGAAAGAAGACCAACCCTCACAAAACGAGCTGTCTTCCATCTTTCCTACCTGCTCACCTGGCAGCAGTTTCTACTCAGCACAAGGAAGTAGGGCTGTGACTTTACAAGCCTGGGCTTAGTGAGCCTTCCATTTCTAAAGTTGGGGCATATTTTATTGATTTTTATGTATTTATAAAAGCATCTGTACCCTCATCTTTTGGCCCACAAAGGATGCCAGCAACCATAAAAATGCAATTACAATATAACAGTAAAAACCAGAACTTTAAAATGTAGCCAGGTATAACATAATCAAACAGTATGGAGGAATTTAAATCAAACCAAATGTTTGGTGAAATAAAAATGCATTTGCACTTTACTAAATGGCCGAAAGAGGAAGCTAACCAGGTCTCTCCAGAGATGGGGGTTGCACAGCGTGGATGCCATGACTGGAAAGGCCCTATCCTGCCTCCCTGCCAAGTGTACCTCCAAAGGCAACAAAGCAAGGCCTCAGAAGAAGAATGAAGTGGGTGGGCACGTTCGTGGGGGTGATGGCATTCCTTCAAGTGTCCTGACCCCAGGCTCTGTCGGTAATAACTGGCACTTTGAGCTGAGCCTGGAAAACTGACTGGGAGCCAGTGCAAGTTGAGCACAAACAGGGCCATCCCGTCTACCAGCTTCCCCCAACCTGGTTGGGCTACAACTCCCCATCAGTGAACATTAATCTAGTCCCAGTGGCCATCTGGCTGGGAATGATGGGAGTTGTGCTACACATCTGGAGGGTGCCAGCTTGGGGGGGGGGGCTGCCTCATGCTAATAGTAAACACATTCTCCAAGTGCCAGTCCTTACGTAGCCAAAACAGGGCCACCCATGCACAAGAGGGGAGGTATCAGCAGGTTTGGAAGGCACCCCAAGGTTTGTGGAAGTACAAAACACCTATGTGTATGCAGGGAGGGGGAGGGTGACCCCTGAACCCTTGAGGTTTCAGGGTTGAGCTCAATAAGGACTGAGTGTGCACTGAGTGCTGACTGTTTGGAAATGGAATAAAAATGGTGTTTTTTTAATTCCTAAAAATGGAATATGGGGTGGAGTATCCTGGGGTCATGTGGCTGGCTAGAACAGTGAACAGGAGCACAAAATACGCTGCAACGTTTGTGTGCTCCAAAAAGCAAGCCCCAAACAGCAACCAGGTTGCCGCATTGTGCACCAGCTGAAGCTTCCAAGCATGCTTTCCAGGGGTCACCTTTCCCAGTAGGGCCAAAGTTACAGTGGAACTGCCCTCAGACCCTTCCTGGCCAGGCATCCCAGAAGGATATTATTTATTTAAAGCATTTTTTGCTCCACTCTTCAGCCAAAAAGCCTCCCAGAGTGGCTTATGTAAAATCAGCAAGAAGCAAGATGATCCTCGCTGGCAGGCTTACAATCTGAAAGACCTGACGCAAAAAGAAAAGGGTGGAGGGAAAGCATGGAGGAAGTAAAGGCAGCAGTTCTTAAAAGTTACAGTGCTGTTATGATGACTGGCTTAAATGGAAATAGTTTTAGGAGAGAAGGAGCCAAATGGAGCTGGTGTCTCAGGGGAGTTGATGGAGGGGGGTCTTCCTCTGGTGCAGCTAGCATGGTATTGAAAGCTGCTGAGAGGGCCGGCAGAACCAAGAGGAACGCCCTCCCCGGTGTCCAGTTCCTGGTGTCTACCAGGGCTACAAAGTTTGTCTCAGTCTCCAAACCAAGCCTGAACCATGTTTGGGAAAGATCAAGATATCAACAAATAGTTTTTATGTCACTGACTCTCATATTTTCCCCAAAGAATCCTGGGAATTGTAATTTGGTGAGGCTGCAGAGAAATCTGTCTCCCATCCCACCTCGCCCAGAACTACAGTTCCCTGAGGAAAGGGGACGGCTCCTAAAGTTGTTTTGAGACTATTGTGTAGATAATACCTTCTGCTGCTGAGGGAATCCTGAATATTGTGTTTGAAGCCTGTGAGTTCTTAAATTATATATATTTTCCCCGTTTCGCTGCATAGGTGGGGCCTGGAGGAATGTGTTCCTATATCATTAGTTTTCTGGGGTTGAGGTTAAAGGTGGGTTCTGAATCTGGAAATGACTTTCATATGCTGGTGTTTTGTTTCTATATGACTCTAATGCCTTTATTAGGCCAACTCAAGGTATTAGAGAGAGAGGGATTTTGGAAATTTTCTTTTGGCCAGCATGTCTGCATTCAATTTTTGTTTTACATGGTTGTATTTTTTATTTGATTGTTTTCGGTGTTTTAATTGGTTCTGGTTATTGTAAGCCATCCTATGAAGGTAGATACCCCAAATGGCAAGGCATTGAACCTCTTAAACCCAGTGTCAGACTGCTCTTACTTCTTTTTCCTTCCTTCCAGGCAATTGCTGAAGAAGGCCGAAAGGTTGTGAACACGCTTGACGAGCTTCACTGAGCTTGCTGACTTCTCATGAACGGAGCCTTACCTAGTCTGGAAATGTGACGCAGATCTCCGTGCACACTCTCCCATGTGGGGTTCCCTGAAGAACTAGTCAGGCCAAAGTCTGCAGCAGTGATAGATTTATGATTCTTACTGAGCATTGGCCCTGACACTCCTGCTGCTGGACATCTTCAGAACCTCTTTTCTGTGTGTCTGGGGATAATGGAGCTACTTACTGGGAGTTGGACTGTGCAAGCCAGTATGCCTTTTTAACAGAGCCCCAGGGTTGGTTCTTTGACCATGGTGGCTTTGAATCCTTGTGAGTCCACATCAGGAAGTGCAAGTTTCCGCTCCAGAATTCTTCTTCCGTTGTCCCAGTTTCAGCCACTTCTGCATCTTATGTTCGTTCTCTCTTCTTTTGGCAAACTGGCTCCTTGGATCTCTGTGTATCCCACCTACTTATAGTTCTCAAACCTTCTGTCTAGGTGTGACTTGTCACAAACGGCAAGATTAAAATGTCCATCATACTATGAGGGTGGTACACACATCTAGAGCTCTGCAAGAGATGGATCAGTGTTAAGGGTGCCACAAAACATTCCCCCGTGCATATTAGAAGCCTTGGGGTGCCTTGAGAGGGATCGAAGCAGGCCCCCTTTGTCCTTACTTTGAAGGAAGCAGGCACATGCTGGTTCTTGATGTATAAAACGAGCAGTGACAGAGTTCCAGACTAATGAGCACATCTAAGCCTCTTGGTATCCTCCAGGAATACTTGGTGTTTGTGGCTTTGGAAATAGTCCTTCCCAACTATTTCATTTGCATTAAAATAGCATGGTTACAATTCTTGCCTTGCATTTCTTTAACTTGAGTATTGTCATCTGCACACGCCATTCTATGTGCCAGTCACAGAGTCCATAATATGCTTGCACGATAAGTGTTGTTACGTATATTCTTGGAAATGCCAGCAGGCCTCTTCCTTGCAATTTTGGAGGCACTGTAAATGCTTTCTCATTCCTACTGTTACCTCACTAGAGCCCTACTTCTTTCTCTTTGGGGACCTGGGGAGGGCCCATAGCTCAGTGGCAGCCTGCATCCTTGGCATGCAGAAGGTCTCCGGTTCAATCTCTAGCATTTTCAGTTAAAGGATTTTGGATAGCAGGGCTGGGAATGCCCTACAGAGGTGTAGGCAGAGATGTACATTCTGGGTGTGATGCACCAGGAGTCAGACATGTACGTGCTTTCATATGGTACAACTTTTCTTCTGGAGAATCTTGGGGTTCCTCTGGCGGGGACAGGCAACCTTTTGGGCCTGTGGGCACAGCCATGAAATGGCTGCTCATCATGGGTGAGCAGTATCACAGGCAGTATGCCTATGTATTCCACTTGCTGGGGAACAAGGGCAGGAGGGTGCTGTTGCACTCCTGTCCTGCTTATGGGATCCCGTTGGCAGCTGGTTGGCCACGGTGTGAACAGAATGCTGGACTAGATGGACCCTTGGTCTGATCCAGCAGGGCTCTGCCCAGAGGCATTCCTGGGAAATTAAGATGGCAGTGGCTAGAGGCTCCCACTTTGTGTGCCGGTGGGCACCACATTGCCTACCCCTGCTCTATAGCAATTATGCACTACTGGTATTTTAAGTATGACTTTCTCAGTCTCCTGCAATTCCCAGCAGTGTGATCATGCTGGCAATGCTCTGGGCACACTTTCTTTTATGTGGAGCAAGGTGGTGCTTGGCGCACCTGCCCAGTGGGCCGTCTGAACTGAATGGGAAATACAAATATGTTCCACAATCCACTGTAAGAGGCTGAGCTTCTGTGTCAGATAATTCCTTGCCAAGAAACCCATAATCAACAATGACTGGGTTGCTTGAACACCAGATTTGAAAGCTGTTCCGCTGAAGCACCACGTTGAAGCTGGAATTGGAGGTTGTCTCTACTGCACTTCTAGCATCTGATTCCCAATTAGAGGTAATGTTCTGTTTGGATGTCCGGTTGACCCAGTTACCCATAGCTTGTAAACATGGGTTTCCTGATTACATTATAAATATAGAGCAGGATGCCAAGCTGCACTGTCGGCTGGCTCGTGCCACGTTCCCTGTGGCAACCGTGGCCGGCATAGGATGTCTGGGAG
Source organism: Shinisaurus crocodilurus (assembly GCA_021292165.1). NCBI lineage: Eukaryota > Metazoa > Chordata > Lepidosauria > Squamata > Shinisauridae > Shinisaurus > Shinisaurus crocodilurus. The sequence goes on from CM037882.1 coordinate 25,996,155, forward strand.
AGCCAGCCTCAGCTTTTCCAGAGTTCTAGGAGCTGGGAAGCAGTTGAGGACTCGAAAGTAGCACACAGGAGACGCGCACCAAAAACAAACGGCTGCTCCCTTATCTCAGGCTTGCCACAAACTTGAAGACCTCTCGTGGCAGACAAAAACATGCATACGGCCAACGGATTTAAAGATGCCTGGCCGACACAGCCTCATGCTGTGCTTATAACCAGGGCCATGTGTTCCTCACTAATGCCAAAATTCTACTTCCGTGCAAACTTGGCACCGAGGAAAGCTGAACTTCACAACCTGTGTACATGTGCAAACATATATAGCTATTTTGCATAATGTGTGTTTGCATGTCGGGAGGGAGAAGGGCAGTGGATCGAAACGCCAACCATTTCCAGCCACTCTAGCTTCTCAGATCTCAACAAGTATGGCACACACACTGTCAAGCGTACATAGCTGTTGGAGAATTACCATTTCTGAATTAGAGCTGGGAGTGAAGAATCGCATTTTACTTTAGTCTCCCCCCGCACCTCTGCAGAATCATGGCCCCCCCACAGGCCTGATTGTAATACTCAGGAAAAAGTGCATTGAGAGCTTGGCCTCTGTCTCAGCAATTCACATTCATACTGTGTTGCAGGTAGTAACTTTGAGCATGCAATTGGCGGTGCCTGGAACGATGAGCCTAACTGCTTATAGCCGCTGTGCAACACCAGTTCTTGTGTTAGTTTTCCTAACGGACATGCAGGTTTTGGTAGCGGAAGACTGGATGAAGCTGATGCACTACAGTGGTGATCAGACTGAGCTAGAAAGCAGGAAATCCCTGGTTTGAATCTTGCCTCAAATCTCCAGGAGGCCTCAATCATGCCTACCTACCCTACCCTTTCTCTCGGCCTCAACTCCCCCCATCTACAATGTGGGGACCGTTGTACTGACCTACCAACATTATGGGATGATTGCAGGGATTACAGGAAGATCATGTGAAGGGTTTATGTTTTTGAGCGTTTTGCACTTTTGAGGCTAGCTGCCTGGAGCACTGTTTGATGGAAACAAGTGCTTCAAACACCAAGGCACCTCTTGCATCAACCTTGCTTAAACTAAGTTGGTCTGGCCAGTGCCTGAACTGGTGAGCGCCAGGGACCCCCATGTGCTCTGCCTTCAGATCCAAGACAAGCGAGGGCTGTTCAGGGAATGAATTGTAGGGAGGGTTCACCGCTCAGGCAGAGCCATGTGTGTAGACACAGGCCTGGTGGGGAATACCTTTCGCCGAGACCGCAGAGACGCTTCCAGCTGCATGGGGGGGGGGGGGCTTTCAACAAGACACCCTCAGTGAGTCCACATTCTCATCACCATTGTCACCAGCTGCTCTTGTTCCCCAGGCTCTTTCTTATTGCCACCACTCGCTTGCTTGGCAGTCAGTGAGCCAGTGAGCAGAGAGGCCTACTGCCGCTGCTCCTCACCATCTCCGTTGCCCGGGCCAGGGCAGGAGGCTGATGAACAGGCAGGTAGCAATGGTGAAGAGGAGGAGCAACTCCAGGGGGCTCTTGTCAGTGGGCACCTGCTGGGGTGTGGCCCTCGGCAGGTGCCCAACCATGCCTACCCTCAGCACTGACCCTGGCCAGAGAGTTCCTGCTTGTCAGAGGGGACAGTACTGAGCTTGATGGACCATTGCTCCGACTCAGTATAAGGCCGATGCATATCTTCACATGTAGTGTTGCTCATCAGAAATTTAACGGTGCATCTAAGCTCAAAAATGGAACCCCTCCTCTAGTTTCCTGCATTGAGCAGGGGGTTGGACTCGATAGCCTTGTAGGCTCCTTCCAACGCTATGATCTATGAAATCTATGAAAGGAAACCAAATGCCTTACGACAGTCTCGTAAATGTCCACAAGCTACTAGCCTGTTCTTAATTAGTAAGAGAACCTCTTCTGTACGTATGCCTATGGTACCTACTGTAGCCCACACATTGTATCCTCAAACTGGATTACTGCAGAAAGCTTTGCATTGGGCTGCCCTTGAGGTTCTTCAGGATGCCTCAGCCAGGTTGATAATAGGAGCAGCTTAACACTGGCATCTTACACCTATGCTGAAGGAACTGCACTGGCTGCCTTTATGCTACTGGGCCAAGGTTAAAGTTTTGGTACTTGTTTAAACAACTGAGGACCAGGATGCCTAGAGATCAGCTGAGCTACTACCGGCCAGCTCAATTGCTACGCTCATCAGGAGATGCCTTCCTGGTGGTACCCAACATTTCAGAGGCCCACTCCATCATGAATTGGAATGGGGCTTTTAGTGTCATGATAGCACTCACTCTCTGGAACTCCCTACTGCTACAAATTAGGCAAGCATGAACCCTTCTGGATATTCAGCACCTACTGAAAACATACTGTACTTTTTCCAATGCGCATTCCCAGGAAGGTAATCTTGTCTTCTATATCTAGTAATATTATACAATATTTAATTCTGATCTTATATTGTATTGTGTACATCGCTGAAAAATCCTTTTAATGAAAGCAATCCATAAATATTATTTAATAATATCATAAGGGATGGATTTGTTATTTTCTGCAAGACAGTTCTAGTCATATTACTCCTTTGTACTGTTCTCTCTTCTCGGCCACATTTTAAGCTTCTTGCACTCGTGGTCAAGTGTCTCTGTGGTCTTGCTTCCAACCTCCAGCTCGCTCCACTGTCCTTTCTGTACTCAGGGCTGGCCCTGCCATTGGGGAGGGTGAGGCGGCAGATGCTGAGGGGCATGGAATGGGTAGAGCTGCCCGTGCCTTTTGACCTGCCCTGTGCCCCCGAAGCTACCCTTCTGCCCCTAGGTGCCTTGGAGGGCATGTTCTATCGCTTGTGTTGAAACAAGGTTGAACTGCCAGGCTGGTTGGCTCTTGTACATGTAATTGTGGTGGGGAGGGCGGCACCATTTTGTCCTTTGCCTCATACAGCAAAACATTCAGGCTGGCCAGGACCGGTGCAGGGCAGTTTGGCGCCCTAGGCTAAATTATATTTAGCGCCCCCCCTCGTGCCGTGGGGGGGCTCCGGAAAGCAGCCCTGCTCTGCAACCTCCCGCCCCCCCGCCGCCACCGGACCCCGCACGCTGCCGCTGCCGCCCCCCCACCTACCTTCCCAGTCCGACGCCTCCTCCGAAAAGGGACCCCTGCGCTCTGTTTTTGGCCGGGGGAAACCAGAGCAACAGGGCTGTTTAAGCCCTGTTGCCCTGGTACTTCCCGCCAAAACAGAGCGCGGGCAGGGCTCCGGAAACAGCACGGAGAAGGTAGGTGTTGGGGGGGGGAGGCGGCGCGGAGGAGAGTTGAAGCGAAGCGAGGCGAGGTGGGGGGAGGCGGCGCAGAGGCGAAGCAAGGCGAGGTGGGGGGAGGCGGCGCGGGGGGGAGGCGGCGCAGAGGCGAAGCGAAGCGAGGTGGGAGGCGGCACGGAGGCGAGGCAAGGTAGGGGGGAGGCGCCCAGGCTTGGCCCCACCACTACTCCGGGCCCACTTACCTGGCTTTCTCGGGAGAGGAGGGCGGGCGGGCAGGGCAGGAGCGCGCCGGCAGCGAAGAGGAGCGCAGCGTTCTGCGCCCTCTTCCGCTACGCGCCCTAGGCAACCGCCTAGTTGGCCTAGCAGTAGCGCCGGCCCTGAGGCTGGCTCTGCCTGTCTTCCCCCTACAGGTCCCAGGACTCTTGTTCAGCCAAGGCTGCTGCCTGTCCCTCTCCTCTCTTGGTCCCTCTCCTCTCTTTCATAGATTTCATAGATCATAGAGTTGGAAGGGGCCTACAAGGCCATCGAGTCCAACCCCCTGCTCAATGCAGGAAACTAAAGGAGGGGTCTCCCATCCAAGCAATAACCGAGCCTGACCCTGCTTAGCTTTCCACGCTCAGACAAGCTGAGCCAGCGTGAGCCACAGGCCTGCCTTGCAGCTCCCAAGCACTGGAAAGCCTGTTCCACCTGCCGTCTTCACTCTCTCCCTCTTACTACACTCAAGCGCCTCCTTGATGATGCATCTCTTCAGTCTAGCTCTTCCTGTTTGGACTGCCCTTCCCTTGATTTTTTCCCTTTCTTTCCCTAAGTTTTCCTGCCTCTATCCTAACTGGTGGGTGATCAGGCAGGGCCTGTGTTGGTTCGTAACTCCCCCTGCCCCAATCTGTAATAGGGGCGTAACACCAGCCACACAGACCATTTCTAAGGGTTACTGCAGTGGGATGTGTGGTGCTCTCAGTATTCTGAAATGTCTACACATTCGTTGTCATTTTTTTTACTGGGGTAGGAATCTGCTTCTCAGGCAGTACCTGACTTTGGAGCAGGGGCAGGGGGGGCTCCTTTGTTCCAGGGCCCCTAAGCCACATTTGCTCGGGCAGCAGACGTGGCGCCAGAGAGAGTCCGCCCGCTCGGCCTGGCTCTCCTCTCAAGCTTCTGCTAGCGATTTGGGTCTGGTGCAACGGCGGGCAGGGCCTCCATGCAGCTTCCTCTCCCCAGACCTGGAGGCTGTCCCAGGGCTTTGGAACTCAGCAATGTGTTCTGCTGAGACAGGATGCCCTGTGGGGGAAAGTATGACGGCAGCGGGGCAAAATTAAATCTTTGGGTTTCTCTTTGGCCCTCCACATCCGTGCAGAGAGGAAATCCCAGCAGCGGGAAAATCTCTGCAGCTTGCTGGTAATTATATGCTTGCAGCCCGTCTCCTTCCCTGGCCAGCCAGCCCTCCTTTCTTTGAGGGCAGCTTCAAATGAGACACGATCCTCACATGGAAAGAATGCTGATGTAGCAAAGAACACGCGTGAACACGGACAATTGCACTCACACGGATCCCCTGGGCGGCCCCTCTTCTAGCAAGCTGCCATTGTTGCCCACTTGCTTTGCCTAGGTAGTCACCATAAGCCAACTGCAGAGTCTATCTCCACTCTGAGCTTTGGGGCCTGGCCCCGCAGCAACTGCCGGGGAGCCCTGATCTAGCCCCTTTCCCATTACCAGTACTCTTTCCACCCTCTTTTCTTCCTTGTATCTTTGATACATAGATTCTGTGATGTATTCATTTATTTCTCACTTTCCCACAATTAAGGACTTAAGGTGGCTACCAACATTGTACAATCAAATACCAATAACAAAACTGGCCATAGAAAATCAATAGCATGTTAAACAAGAGCAGATAAAAACAGATAAAATAGAACAGTGGCCAGTTAAAACCGACAAAAACTATGCAAGCAGCAACTACCCGGTAAGCAACTTGGCTTGCAGGCCAAGGGCCTGTTTAAACAGAAAGGTCTTTGCTTGCTGATGGAAGGTGATCAGAGAAGGGGCTAGGTGGGCTTCCCTTGGAAGGGAGAGGGCAGCCACTGAAAAAGGTGGTCTTTCAGGTAACTTGGAGGCTGCCTTGAGGGCTATTTTAGTGGAAAGGTGGAACAAGCATATCTTAAAAACATCATAGATTTAGATTGTGGGCCTAGGCAGGACCATGCCTCGTCTTTAATCCTTGGTTAAGGGCCTAGATTATTTTAAATGCTTTCCAAACAGTACTAATTGTATCTCATTATCCAGCATTCTGCGGACAAAATCCTGCACCTCTGCTGTCGCTCCGATCACGTCGCCCTCTTTAAATCCCTTCATTGGTTTCCAGTCTGCTTCAGGGATGCGACACAAGCTCCTCGTCCTTCCCTTCAAAGCCACCCACGCTCTTGCTCCCCTTTGTCTCTGCTCAGGGATTCCTTCCAGCCCAGGATCTTTGCTCCCACAGCACCACCAATCTTGGTCCTCTGAAGTTCTCTTGCTTCCTCAAAAGAGTCTGCCCCGTATGCTTGGAACGGTCTCCTAGAACAGCTGTGTGTGTGTGTGGGTATTACTCTTACTTTCTTCAAATCCCTCCTCAGGACCCACCTTTCTTATGAAGCCGTTGGCACACACCCCAAGTTCCCATGCTCACCTGTAACTCAGCCTAAGCATGTGAAAGTGAAATGACTGCACACTGCCTCCCTGTTTACTACCTCGGCCTCCTCTTCTGCGCTGTTGTTTTCTCTGTGCTGAATTTTAGATTGTAAGCTCCTTGGGGCTCTGACCTGACCTCGTGTACTCCACAAAGCCCCAAACACACTGATGGTGCACACTCTCCTTCTCCATCATCATCTTTAATGATGATGATGATAATACTAACACTACTACTAATAAAATATTAGTGTTAATAATATTCCCAACATGTGTGTCCCAACTTTCTATTATAAAAATAAAAGCCAATAGAGCTATGTACGTAAATCAAAGAGCAATCCATATTACTAAATTAGTTCAATTAATTTAGTTCAACTAAAAACAACTCCATCTTTCCTATACTCACCTGATTTCCATGTAGCAACTTTGCCCCTTTTTGAATCAGCTCTGAGCCGCTTGGAGAAAATTGAAGCTGAAATGGAGACATTCAAGTTCCTGGATTCCATTTTATCTCCCCAACAAACCCTGACAAGCAAGTCTTCCTTGCAACAACCCTGTAAGGTGGGCTGTCATTATTTCTCTCCATAGTGCAGATGCGAGTGTGCACCATCTCGTGTGAGCAACGTTTGAATTATGGCGGAAAAGATCAGGGGCTCTCCATGAAATCCACAAGCTGCACTCCCTGACTCAATCTCAGTTTTAGCCAAGTTCTGCGCCTAGCTTTCTTAAAAAAAATAAAAAAAATAAAAATGTACCGGTAGTCAAACATTTGAGTACTACCAGTGAGTCCATGGCAGGCAGTAAGATATGAACTAGGGACTTCCAGGTTCATAGCACAGCCTGTTACCCACTATGCCACACCAGCTGGGAATAATAGTGCAGATGAGTTTGTGGCCAAGGTGATTTTTCTGCTTGCATCTTTAGCGGCTGTGTTACACCAGCCTTCCTTCCCCAACCTGGTGCCCTCCAGATGTGTTGGACTACAACTCCCAGCATCCCCCAGGGAAGCATGGCTGGCTGGGGGATGCTGGGAATTGTAGTCCAACACATCTGGAGGGTGCCGGGTTGGGGAGGTCTTCATTATGCTAACACATCAAACTTGATTGTGTCCTTTCTTTCCAGCCTGCTCCGATTTGAATTCTGCATCTGCCAACAGCGTTTCCATGAGATCTTGAAAACTTCCTTTCTCCCTAAGCCTTCGGCCTGAAAACACCCCAACCCCAGACACCCTCAACTCAGGGCACGTATTCCAGCCAATGCATCATACTTCTCCACGGAACGGCCATATCCTGGCCTGCCCCTTCCTCGCAGAGCCATGCATTTGTGTTCCCCTCCAGCTGCTGTGCTTGCCCCCAAACCACAATAAGCATGTCCATTGCTGGCAGCCATCCTCCCCGACAGATGGGGCTCCAAAATAGATCTGGCATGTGTACTCTGCAATCCGCCCCTCCTGAGGTTAGAGGGGGAGTTATGTGGCCTGCTTTTCCTGCCCAGCTGGGGGCTACCAGAAAAGTATAAATTGTGAGCAGAGACCCAGGAGGGGAATTGGAATACGCAGCCAAAGAAACAAGTATCTTCAGACCGGCAGAGAAGATTCTCTAGCGAACTGTGCCAGCCAACATGAACACGCTAACTCTGCTGAGCTTCCTGGCGGTGTTCATGCTCTGCCTTTGCCACGCAGGTAAGTGGCCCTGGAACATGCCCCATCCCTAGGGCTGCTCAGGGCTGGCCCTGCCATTAGAGAGAGGCAGCCGCCTCGGGCAGCAGATGCCGGTGGGTGGGAAGTGTTGTGGGACGGGGCTGTGTGTGCTGCAGGGCTTGCCCTGCATGCCCGAAGCACATCTGCCGCCCACAGGAGCAGCGGAGGGCCCAGCCCCATCACCACTCTTCAAGTAAGATCCTACCTGGTCGGCTCCTGCATCTGGGAAGGCTTGTGCCTTGGGCTGCAGCAAAATGTCTTGGGCTAGCCCTGGGGCAGCTGCTGGGCTGTGGGTGCCGTCAAAGCCCAGCCCTTCTCCCCAGTCTGTCTAGATGTGAATATATGGCAGAGGAGCCACCACCGCCTGTGACACAGGATGGTAGAGAAACGTTTAAAGTGCTCTTCACGAGGCAGAGGTGGATGTAGCACTTCGGACTGGTCTTGCCTCCGCTTTCAAAGCTCCCCCCGCCCTGTTCTCCTTCCCCCTCCATGCCCGTGATCAATGCCATCCCTGACCCTCCCCTCAGGTGAGGTTCCAGCAGGCGAGGTTCCAGCAGGCATTGCCTCCACCCCTTTAAGCGTATCATCACAGTCATGAGGGCTAGCAACCCAATTCTTAAAAACATTTAAAAATGAAAGTGGAGATCCTTGGGATATTGAGTTCTGTGCCCAGCCACCTGACGCCTCAGCTGGTCTGGGGCAAGTGCTGCTGTGCTCATTTCCCTGGCTGCTCTTCTTTTTCCAGATGACTCTGCTCACTCCAACAATCCCAATGACTCGCCCAGCTCTGAAGGTCAGTCAGCTGTCTCCCTTTTCATGGTTTCCCCAACCATTTGCACATATATTTGCAAGAAGCAGCTCTGCTTTGCAAAATTGAGGGCAGGGGCACATGAGAGGGTGATGGAGGGGAAACTGGGGAGGAGAAAGCATGGAGATGTCTCTCATCCTTTCTGTTCAACAATGAGGGCTAGAATCGTGCTTCCTACTTTTAAAAATGGAAGTGGAGATTCCCAGGATCCCAGTTTCCACTCTGACGTGGTAAGTCACTGTGCTAATGGAAGGGAGTAGGTCATTCTCCCTTGAGGGGCGGGTGGCAGTTCTGCTACACATCTGTTTCTCTTCCTCCCGTAGCTTTTGTCTCAAAGCGTGACAGTGCTGAGATAGTGAAGAGGCACAAGAAGAACTATAACAGGTAAAGGCAAATGCGTAGGTGGTTATGGGCTAGAGAACTGTGGGGTGGGGTCCCTCCCTGGTGGTTTTGGGGATGCCTCCAGGAGGCCCCATGACAGTAGAGTTCAAGCACGCAGCAACTGGCCAGGATTCAAAGAACTGGGTGTCTTCTGAAGTAATTACTGAGATAACATATCCAAAATCCAGGGGGAGGCACCCAAAACCTACAGTTAGGACGAGCCAACGTGCCACAAAAGATCAAAGCACCATCTTCTGTGGCATTTTGGTTGGTCATAATAAAGATATTGCCTCACAGTGGATTTTAGATTCAGCACCCGTTGCCCAGGCCAGATTTTGGAGCTTTTACTCATAGACTCAGATGGCTATGCTTGTTTGCTGTGAGATAACATACGTGGAGAACTCTAAAGTGCAAGGTGCGGTTCCTTGGGTTGGCTGGTCACAGAGAAGGCTTTTTGGGCACACTCAGCATCCTCAAGCTGTGCCCTCCCAGCATTGGGATGGTTGTTCTCACAAGCCTCCCAGTAGATCAAAGACTGTCGTGTAGGAGTTGAAAGCGGGAAGCCAAAAGGTCAGAGCGCATTACGAATACACCAGCTCCTTCTTCTTATACGATTTTGCAAGGAAACAGAGTGAACCCAGCAGAAAGAAGACCCCTTGCTCACTCTTTCCCACGGGTATCACATTTAAGTTTGCAATGCTTAGTCCCATTGTACTGTGACCAAGGAACAGAACCCTGGATGCGAGCGTCCAGATGAAGGGACGGGCTTCGTTTTAAATGGCTGGGGAAACGGGGGGGCGATGGCGGCGGGAGGGAGCAGGCTTCGCTCCTTCTCCAGCAACATCCTCCTTCACCATCTTTCACATGCTGGTTCATTCCTTTGAGGAGAACCTCGAGATCCAGTGTGCTGCAATGCTCAGAGTGTTGCTCTGGGACTGGGGAGATCCGGGTTCGAGTCCCCACTCAGCCCTGAAGTTCATTGGGTGACTTTGAGCCACTTGCTGACTCTCAGCCTGACCTACCTCACAGGGTTGCTGTGAGGATAAAATGGAGAGGAGGAGGAGGATCATGTACACCGCCTTGGGATCCTTGCAAGAGGGGGGAAACGCGGGCGATAGATGTAACAAATAAACTTGCAATAGATGCAAAGTCTGGCCCCCGCCTCGGCACAGGGCAGCCCGCCAATATGCAAACCCTCCCTGCCTCCACACACATCCCGCCAGTCATGATAATGGGCATGTTGCTAATAGGGATTGGCAGAAAGTGTACATGTTCTTAAGGAGTCTTCTCTCGTGATCTCCTTTTGCGTACAAAAGGAGGTGGTTTCAGTGCAGTAAAAATGGAATGGTTAAATACTGAGTGAAGCCCTGCCAAGCCAACCAACGCCGCTTCTCTCCGGCAGGTTCTATAATGTCGCTGCTGCTCCGGTTGTGACCGCGTCCCCCTTCGAACCCCAGCGAGAGGTTTGCGAGCTCAACCCCGACTGTGATGAGTTGGCTGACCTCATCGGTTTCCATGAAGCTTATAAAAGGTTCTATGGTCCGGTATAGAGCACCTGCATTTAAACCCGCCCAAAGTGAGCACAATGGGGAGCAGAAAGGAGGAGCCGGGACCAGCAGTTGGGTGGATCTGCTTGAGATGATGCTGTATTTTCCTTTCTTCCCTAAATCCAAAGATGTCCGAGCCTTTAACAGCTTCTGCTTGTAACTACGGTGCCTTTGCTTTCTCACTGCCTCTGTAATATGCTTGCTTCATATTGACGTTCTATAAATAAAACAATAAAAACACACAGTTGAAACTCTTTATTTTTCCTTCACTGAGCTGAGCAGATTCTAGGCTTGGCTTCTTCTGGGCACTCTTTCGTGCTCTTCTATGTGGTGGTATTGGCTGAGCTGCCCTGATGTCACAGAGAGGTGGAGCAGGCAGAAAGGGCCTCTGGCTGCCAGCGGCTGACCTGTGCAGAAGAAGGCAGGTGGCTGGAATGCTGAGGCGGGAGGAGGGGGGAAAGGAGATGGGCCGGGGAAAGGCGGAGGTGAAGCTGTGGCGGAGGCAAGGAGGGCTGGGAGAGGGAAAGGTCCAGAGGAAAAGCACTTTTGGCTGCAGCGTGGCAGCAGGCAGGCAGGACCTGCTGGGCTTTGCTTCCTCGAGAGGAAGTGAACCCAGTGGGTCCTTCCCCCACCATGCACCTCTTCCTCCGGCCCCAAATGGGGTTGAGCAGGCAGCACATGGCAAACCCTGGTGGTCCCCCCCCCCCCCCGAGCTCATGCCAATGCTGGGAGAGTCGGATTGCTCGCGAGCAATCCTGCTCTCCCAGCATCGGCAGGAGCGTGGAGGGAATCATAGAATCATAGAAAAGTAGAGCTGGAAGGGGCCTATGAGGCCATCGAGTCCAACCCCCTGCTCAATGCAGGAATCCAGGTCAAAGCATCCCTGAAAGATGGCTGTCCAGCTGCACCTGGAATGCCTCCAGTGTGGGAGAGTCCACCACCTCCGGTTCCATTGTCTTATTGCTCTAACAATTTTTCCTGCTGTTTAGGTGGAATCTGGGCTCCTGTAACTTGAGCCCATTATTCCGTGTCCTGCAAACTGGGATGATCGAGAAGAGATCCTGGCCCTTCTCTGTGTGGCTCCAAAGCAGAAACCAAAGACAGAAACCAGAGAAGAGCATCCAATAGCAACGAAAAAAGGGGAGAGAACTAGGTTCTCAGGATGCAAACTTTATTAAATAAAGAAGCCCGACGCGTTTCAGCCTGTGTTTTTTTCAAGGCCTTCCTCAAGGGGCTGTAAGAGTTCAAAATACATACATTTAGTTAACATGGTGAGGACAACACATAATAAAAATACTTTCTCATTATATAATTAATTTCCTTATATTTTAAATAGAAATCATTTATAAACATTTTCTTAAAAATGAGAAACAAGTATTGCTTTTTAAATAAAAATATACGTATTCTTTATATAAATTATATCTTACTTGTAAAAGAGTCTGCAGATTATATAATAATAATTATATAATGAGAAAGTATTTTTATTATGTGTTGTCCTCACCATGTTAACTAAATGTACCTATGTATTTTGAACTCTTACAGCCCCTTGAGGAAGGCCTTGAAAAAAACACAGGCCGAAATGCGTCAGGCTTCTTTATTTAATAAGGTTTGCATCCTGAGAACCTAGTTCTCTCCCCTTTTTTCGTTCCCTCTGTGTGACAGCCCAAGTACTGGAAGAGTGCAATCATATCTCCCCTCAGTCTCCTCTTCTGAAGGCTAAACATGCCCAGTCCTTTCAGTCTCTCCTCATAGGGCCTTGTTTCCAGTCCCTTCATCATCTTTGTTGATAAAGGGAATCTGATGACAGCCACGGCAAGTTCCGCTTGAGCATTTTGGAGGCTGTCATGGGCCAGAGCTCCTAGGCCAGACAGGCAACCCTTTTTTGCTGTGCTTGCCAAGAGGCCCTATAGCCCTTTTGGCTTGGCCGTGGCTTAGCATATCATCCGGGTTTGGATGACATGCTAAGCCTTCTAGGGTTTCCTAAACCCTAGAACAAGCCATGGCTTAGCAGGATGGCTAAGGAGGGAAACTTTAACCACCCTGACAGAGCCTTCCTGGGTTTGCATGACACGCCAGGCCACCGTGGCTTCAAAGCTTGTCGTGCGAACCCAGTCACTGGCTTTTTCAGAGCGCCAGGTGTGTGAGAGAAAGGGGCTTCCTGAGTGTATGAGCAGAGCAAGGGGCTCATCTTCTGAGGAAGGGGCAGAAGGAGCTGGCCTGGGCGGTTCTAAGATGCTTCGGCTGATCTCATGCATGCTTTGTTTGGTCTGTGCCCTGGAAGGGGTGCCTCCATCCTCCCCACCCCGTCAGGTAATGCCGATTCTCTTGGATCTTTTAAGAGCTGCCTGCACAGGGGTGAATCCTTTCACAGGGCTCAGGGTGCGCCAACCCACCACCGCCACACACCACACACACACACACACACACACACACACAAACACACTCACACTCCCTGTTGCTACCTTTATTTAAAATAAAAATCTTTGCCAACCTGCTGCTGGCTTCCCTTTGCGGTGGCTGGCTGCTCTCCTACTCCTGCTATTGCCACGCTGGGAGCTTCCTTTCCCAGGGCAGTAGCTTCCTTTCTTAAACCACTGTGAGGGATTGAGGCCTACACAGGCTTCAGTTTGTTGAAGCCTGAAGGCCCAAACACTTCCCTCGAGTAGTTGAAGCCTGAAGGCCCAAACACTTGGATGGGAGGGGGAGTTTGAGAGTTTTAAGTTACCCAATAGAAGTTAAGAATTAGATCTCCAATTCAAGGTCACATGATTATAACCTTCCATTCCTGGGAAGGCTATATACGGTATGTGGGGTGTGGTCAGCTAGCAGTCAGTGTGTGCTGGGAGAGAGCTAGAAGCAGAAGCACAGAAACAGCAGAGAGAAGCAGAGAGAGAGAAAGAGAAACTGGCTGCATAGGATATAGGTAGTCTGAAGTTAACTAGAGAACATTGGATTATTTGTTTGTTTGTTTTATTTTATTATACTAGTGGAAGACCGCCAACCTGGTCTTCTGCGCGGGTTCAATACTAAGGGGGTAGCGAGTCCTGGGGGCGGGCCTTCTCCGAGGTCCCCCAGCGACTATCACCCTTAGCCTAGAACAAAGGGATAACTTATAGCCACAAAAGTATCTTTTATAAAACAAGTTTATTTACAAAATGACCTTCACAAACCCAGACACACGCCAGCAATACAGCTTATCAGTACAGCACAAAGTAGCAAGCAAGAAGTCTCAAGGACACCGTGATTTCAGGGCTCTCAGCTAGTTAGTTCAGCTCGGGCTCCAGCAGAGGCCTGGTCAACCGCATGCTGCTAGCTGGGTTCCCGGCGGAGGTCCGGTCTACCCAAGCAGCTAGCTGGGTTCCCGGCGGAGGTCCGGTCTACCCAAGCGGCTAGTGAGTGATTTCAGCTTGGTTGCCCGGGGGTCCGGTAAACCCAAGCGGCCAGTGATTTCAGCTTGGTTTCCCGGGGGTCCGGTCAACCCAAGCGGCCAGTGATTTCAGCTTGCTGGAGCACGCCGGGTGCTGCTACCCGGGGTTGCCGATCCCTTCGTTCCCTTACCCCAAGCATGGGGCAAGACTGCTGATCAGGTCCAACAACTCAGTTCCCTTGCGCAGGGTATTTTATACCTTGGGTTTCAGGTAGCCCCTCCCTCTGCAATCAGGTGGGTGGCCAATCAGGTGGGTTGCCACCCTCCTCAGGTGGGCAGCCAATCAGGTGGGTTGCCACCCTCCTCAGGTGGGTGGCCAATCAGGTGGGTTGCCACCCTCTTCAGGTGGGCGGCCAATCAGGTGGGTTGCCACCCTCCTCAGGTGGGTGGGGTCCCTTTGAAGCCACCTGCTTAATGGTCCCATCCTGTGGTGTTGAATGGCCCTTTCTTATGGATGCCGAAATGTCTGCTCTGCCAAGGTATTCAAGTCTTATGTAGATGGGGCTGATATACGAGAGCATTGACGAACCTGGGGATGTTTCCTGCCTTCCCCCCTGGGGTGATTCTATGCAGATGTTGTTTGTCCCCGTTGGTCTCTGTGGAGACTGGCTGTCTCTCCCACCTGGGTCTCCTTCCCCCCTCCTTGGTGAGTGTGTGTGTGTCAGAAAGGGGTTTTAGGTTGGCTTTCTCCACATCTCCCCCCCGGGGAAAAGATGGCATTGGGGTCCCACACCCCAATTTCCCATCAACTTGCCCATCACCTGAGAAAGCCCGGGAGAGTGCATCAGCCAAGACATTGTCCTTACCCTTGATGTGCTCAATTTCGAAGTCAAAGTCTTGCAACGCCAGACTCCACCGTAGGAGTTTTTGGTTGTTGCCCTTGACTCTATCTAACCAGCACAGGGGGGAATGGTCAGTCTGCAGGCGGAACCGTCTCCCCCAGAGGTAGGGGCGCAACTTGGTGATGGCCCACACCACGGCCAGGCACTCCTTCTCAATGGTGGCAAGACTACGTTCTCTGGGCAGGAGCTTCTTGCTCAGGTAGGCAACGGGGCGCAGCCCTTCTCCCACCTTCTCCTGTAACAACACCGCCCCCATCCCGGCCTCAGAGGCATCCGTCTGTAGAACGAAGGGGGATTCGAAGTCTGGGGCTTGCAGAATGGGAGCTGCCGTGAGGCAGGCTTTTAACCCGTCGAAAGCGGTCTGGCAAGCCGCGGTTCACTGGACCCTGTTCGGGTGGCGCTTCTTACAAAGATCAGTCAGAGGGGCTGCTAGCTGACTGAAGTGTGGCACAAACTTCCGATAGTACCCTGCAAGTCCCAGAAAAGCCTGCACCTGTTTTTTGGTTGCGGGTTGGGGCCATTTCTGAACCGACTCGATCTTAGCTTCCATGGGTTTGATGCTCCCCCCTCCGACGCGATGTCCAAGGTACTCAACCTCCCCTAGCCCCACCTGGCACTTCTTTGCTTTCACCGTCAACCCAGCGTCCCGGATCCGCTGGAAGACCCGCCGGATATGCTGCAGATGCTGCTCCCAAGTGGAGCTAAAGATAGCTATGTCGTCCAGATAGGCGCAGGCAAATTCTCCCAACCCGTTCAGCATTCCATTCACCAGCCTCTGAAAGGTTGCCGGACCATTCCGGACTCCGAAGGGAAGAGTGGTGAACTGGAATAAACCCAGGTGTGTGACAAAGGCAGACTTGAGCGCCGCATCCGCGTCCAGCGGAACTTGCCAATAGCCCTTGGTGAGGTCTAGGGTGGTAATGTACTTGGCCCTCCCTAGCTTCTCCAGCAAGACATCCATGTTGGGGATGGGGTAGGGGTCAGGGACGGTCACCTTGTTGATTTTCCGATAGTCCACACAGAACCGCACCCCCCCATCCTTTTTGGCCACCAGGACAATCGGGGAGGACCATGGGCTAGAACTAGGGACGATCACCCCTAGGTCTAACATGGCTTTGACCTCCTCAGCAATGACTTGAGCATGGGGTCCCACCGCCCGGTATGGCAGAGATTGCAGAGGGGGGCTGTCACCCGTTTGAATGGTGTGCTGGATGAGTGGGGTCCGCCCGGGGCGGTCTGAGAACATGGTCCCAAATTCATCCAGCACCCGCTTCATTTGCTCCCGCTGAGCCTCGGACAGGGCGGGTGACAGTGAGATTTCTTCCATTCCCCCACCATCCCCCCATTCTCCCAACAGATCCCCATCAGCGAAATCCTTATCATTATGTTCCTTCACACAGCCCAGTCCCGCACCCCGGTCTACATACAATTTCAACATGTTCACATGAAACACTTTACATTTTTCAGGAGTCCTGGCAAAGAGTATTTTGTAGTTGACTGGTCCAAGTTTCTCAACTACAGTCCCTGGACCCTCCCACTTAAGACACAGCTTGTCCGTTTTGAGGGTACGCAGAACCAGCACTTTATCACCCACCTCAAAAGTCCGGGCTACTGCGGTTCTATCATACAGCTCCTTTTGCCGCTGCTGGGCTGCCTTCAGATGCTGTTGGGCGGCTTCTCGAACGCTGTGGAGGGTGTCCCGTAGCCGCCGCAGAAAAGTGTGAACCGGCACGGGCGAACTGCCGGCAGCCCCCTCCCATTCCTCCCGCAACAAAGCCAAGGGCCCCCGTAGTTCTCTGCCAAACATCAGTTCATTCGGGGAAAACCCGAGGCTTTCCTGCGGAGCATCTCGGTAGGGCAAAGAGGAGGTAGGGTAGGGCTTGGTCCCAAGTTCCCGGGTGACGGCTAGCGTACGCCCGGATCATTTCCCCCAAAGTCTGGTTGAAGCGTTCAACCAGTCCGTTGGTCTCGTGGTGGTAAGGCACCGAAGTTACATGGTCAACCCCCCCCAGGTCCCACATCTTCTGGAACAGTTTAGACATGAACCCGGTGCCGCAGTCCGACACAACCGTGCGGGGCATTCCTAAGCGGGCAAAGAGAGAGAGCAGAGTCTTAGCCAGGCTGGCTGCAGAGATGGAGGCGAGCGCAAAAGCCTCCGCGTAGTGGGTGGCAAAGTCCACTACCGTCAGTACAAACTTTTTCCCCGTCTTAGTGGGCGGGTTCAGGGGACCCACTATGTCCATAGCAATCCGCTCAAAAGGGATCCCCACCACCGGAAAAGGCTGAAGGGGAGCTCTTGGGTGATCGCGATTGTGTCCCACTCGCTGGCACACATCGCAGGACCGACAGTAAGCCTTAATGTCGGAGGCGATCATGGGCCAGTAGAACCCCTCTGTAATTCGAGCTTGGGTCCGCTTTTGCCCCAGGTGTCCTCCCCATGCCACGTCGTGGGCGAGGTGCAACACGGCGCGGCGGTACCGTTGGGGAACCACCAGTTGCCTCTGCTTGCGCCCCGGTGCCACTTCCCCCTTTGGCTCGAACTCCCGGTACAAAGTTCCATTGTCCCAGATAAATCTTTCCGTGGCAAGGGATACCCCGGGGTCTTGGTTGGCCAGGGCGCGACACTCTCGCAGGGATGGGTCCAGCCGCTGGGCTTCCTTGAATTGGGCTTGTGTCCCAAAGTCTTTAGCCATCTGAGCAAACCCTTCGTCCTTCGGGGGCTCCGCTATGGCCTGGTTTTCCCCGGGGTGCCCCGCAGGGGATGGGGTCACCCCGGGTGGTGGAGGGGCACGGGCTTAGGCTTTGGGACCGGTGCGGTTACGGGCGGCCCCCCTCGCCTTGCCTGTCCCCGGGTGACAACCCCCATCTTAGCTTTGGCCACCCGGAACGCGAGGTCGTTCCCGATGATGATGCCCCACTCCTTTTGGCGATGGATGATTACGTCCAACTCTCCTTCCCACCCCTGGTACTTGATCCGGACCCGGGCGATGGGGACGGTGATGTCGGGGGAGTTATAGGGTTTGATCGTACACGTACGTCCTGACAAAAGTTGGGACCTCTCTACGCGGTCCCGGGGCAGAGCCGTTACATCTGCCCCAGTGTCCCTATACCCCACCCGGGGAACATTATTGATATAGATGGACTCACAGAATTGCTTGTGGCTCCATCTCAGCTGGTCCGGGGAGGCGATGCGATACAGCGATGCACGGGGTTCAGGACAGTAGGAATCCCAATCCTGGAGTTCCTCCTCGGCACCGCGATCCTCGGGGATGCTTGCATGGAGGGAGAGGACCGACCGTCGCTCGTCGTCGCTGTCGTTGTCCTGAGCGGCTGCAGCACCCGCGACGCGTCCTACTTTCCTCGGTGAGGGACGGGCATCCCGGTTCTTGGGTTGGAGCTTGGGGCAATCCCGCCGCAGGTGTCCCATCTTGTTACAGTGGAAGCAGGCCCCAGACCGAGGGTTTTGGTTCCCCTTGGTCCGAGGGGCCTCCCCACGCCGTCGGGGCAGGCCCTTTTCTGGCTCCGGGTTCTTCTCTGCCACGGCCGCGGAACTTCCCTTGGTGGATGGGGCCGTCCGGTATAGCCCCATCTCGTCGGCCATGATCCCCGCCGCCTCACAGGTACGGGGCTTCTGATCCCTCACGACAGCGGCCAGCTCCTTCGGGATGGTGGTGAAGAACTGCTCCATGGCGATCAGCTCGACAACTTCCTTCAGGGTGGAGGCCCGGGAAGCCTCCACCCAGGACTCGCAGACGTGCATCACCTGGGCTGCCCATGCCACGTGGGTGGTCCCAGGGGAAGGTTTACCCTCTCGAAATCTTCGCCGGCAATGTTCGGCGGAGAGGGCGAAGTGTTGTCTGACCGCTGCCTTGAACGCCTCGTAGCTTGCTGGGGTCTTCCGCAGATGAGCCCCGAGGAGGTCAGCCAGGTCCCCACTGACCTGGGTTCGCAGGGCGGACAACCGCAAGTTGTCGGGGACCCGCTGCTCCTGGCACGCCATTTCAAAAATGTGCAAAAACATCAGGACATCCTGCCCTGGCTTGTAGTAGGGGAACGCCTTGCGGTCCCACGATGGAGGGGGAGGAGCGGAGGGGACAATCGGGGAAGTTTTTCCCGCCTCAAGCTGCATCTTGGCCAGCTCCATCTGCATCCGGATCATTTCGCGCTCGTGGGCCATCCTCTCCCGCTCGTGTGCCATCCAGTCCGAGGGAAGCTCGAAGGGCCCCAGGGGCTCCAGGGGAGCGGGGTCCTCGGTCCACACATCCTCTCTCCCATCTGTCGGAACTGGGATAGGGCGGCCCCTGGGTCGGGCACCCGGCCCCAGACTTGCCAGCAGCTCCCTCTGCCGCTCCGTCTGCCGGATCAGCGCTGCCAACCCCGGGGTGATGGGGGTTGCGGGCAGGGGCCGCCGTGGCTCGGCTCCCCCAGTGGCTCCGTCAGGCTCTGGGTCGCCCATGGTGATCCTTAGGCTCTTGCTACTTTGGGTCTGGGAGATATTCTGGGCTAATAAGTTATCCCAGCGCTGCCACCAAGTGGAAGACCGCCAACCTGGTCTTCTGCGCGGGTTCAATACTAAGGGGGTAGCGAGTCCTGGGGGCGGGCCTTCTCCGAGGTCCCCCAGCGACTATCACCCTTAGCCTAGAACAAAGGGATAACTTATAGCCACAAAAGTATCTTTTATAAAACAAGTTTATTTACAAAATGACCTTCACAAACCCAGACACACGCCAGCAATACAGCTTATCAGTACAGCACAAAGTAGCAAGCAAGAAGTCTCAAGGACACCGTGATTTCAGGGCTCTCAGCTAGTTAGTTCAGCTCGGGCTCCAGCAGAGGCCCGGTCAACCGCATGCTGCTAGCTGGGTTCCCGGCGGAGGTCCGGTCTACCCAAGCAGCTAGCTGGGTTCCCGGCGGAGGTCCGGTCTACCCAAGCGGCTAGTGAGTGATTTCAGCTTGGTTGCCCGGGGGTCTGGTCAACCCAAGCGGCCAGTGATTTCAGCTTGGTTTCCCGGGGGTCCGGTCAACCCAAGCGGCCAGTGATTTCAGCTTGCTGGAGCACGCCGGGTGCTGCTACCCGGGGTTGCCGATCCCTTCGTTCCCTTACCCCAAGCATGGGGCAAGACTGCTGATCAGGTCCAACAACTCAGTTCCCTTGCGCAGGGTATTTTATACCTTGGGTTTCAGGTAGCCCCTCCCTCTGCAATCAGGTGGGTGGCCAATCAGGTGGGTTGCCACCCTCCTCAGGTGGGCAGCCAATCAGGTGGGTTGCCACCCTCCTCAGGTGGGTGGCCAATCAGGTGGGTTGCCACCCTCTTCAGGTGGGCGGCCAATCAGGTGGGTTGCCACCCTCCTCAGGTGGGTGGGGTCCCTTTGAAGCCACCTACTTAATGGTCCCATCCTGTGGTGTTGAATGGCCCTTTCTTATGGATGCCGAAATGTCTGCTCTGCCAAGGTATTCAAGTCTTATGTAGATGGGGCTGATATACGAGAGCATTGACGAACCTGGGGATGTTTCCTGCCTTCCCCCCTGGGGTGATTCTATGCAGATGTTGTTTGTCCCCGTTGGTCTCTGTGGAGACTGGCTGTCTCTCCCACCTGGGTCTCCTTCCCCCCTCCTTGGTGAGTGTGTGTGTGTCAGAAAGGGGTTTTAGGTTGGCTTTCTCCACAATACTTGCTTTTGGATTATAACCACTCTATTAAGTAAAAACCCTAATATTAATAGTAAAGTGTTGTTGTTTACCCTGGAGTTTGGAGTGACTTATTCACCACGTCTACAGCCTACACCCACGTTACTGGAAGCAGGCAAAGGACTTGATAACCTAGAGAGGGAGAGGCTTTGGGAAGAGGCAGAGATCTCCCAAAGGCAGATCAAGGGGTCCCTGCAGTAGCGGAACCTTGACAACCACACATGTGTGTGCAGACACAGAGCCTTTCCCCACAGGGGAAAGGAAAGCTTTCTGAGCCCACTGGGGCACGAACCACTGAATCAGGGGTCAATGTTCTCTAAAAATGGCTCAGCTCAGGTGCTTAGCATGAGTTGGCCAGTCAGAGTAGACCCCTTCCTTGTGCAAGGGCAGGGGTCTACTGGGCAATGGGATAGTCACCCAGGGGGCATTGCTGACTGGCTCATTGACTGAGCCAAGCCAGCCAGCCAGCCAATGAAACACTTGGAAAAATTGGGAAGAAGGAAGGAGAGAGAGAGAGAGAGAGAACACACATCTGCATTCCTGTTTGTTTGCTTGCTATTTTTTCCTTTTTGATGAGTTAGGCCAGCCCAGCACAATCCTGGTGTGTACAATTGTTTTAATGGGGTATGTAATTTGTGGAGAAAGCCTGAACACGCATACACAACCACACACAGCTTCCCCTTAGTAACCACACATAACTTTCCCTGGCAACCCCTGTCTGCATAATCTCTCCGGGGGGGGGGGGGAGGCACAGGAGATGCAGGACCAGCAAAACGGGTATCATGGTATCACGCATACCTCCTGTGGGGCACATCGGCTAGAATCCACAACGAGAAGTATGGACCATCAAGAGTGCAGGGCAGTCTCAAAGAGCTGTTATTTCCCACAACGCAAGGTGCCACCTTTTCCCGGGCAGACATAAGCCCACCTGATCATAACGGGGCAGGGATAAGCCCACCGGATCAGCAAGGGGTGGGAAGGAGGGAGGAGGGGGTAGAAAACCCCTCTACCAACCCGACCCAGGTTGTTGGGAACATGGCTGCGCTGACAACCACGTCGTCCAGCTGCTGCTGGGTCAAGCCGTTCTCTTCCCCGAGTCAGGTGGACTCGGAGCCAGGTGGGAAACCAACCAGCGTAGAGTCTTTGGGACGAGGTAATTCTTTCTGCAATACGCTAGCCTGGGAACCCGTTCATTCATGAAGTCTGAGGTCACGCTCAGGTCTTGTTGCTGTATAGTATTCCTAGAAAGTCTATTAGTTCTGCTCCATTTAACCTCTAGTAAATAAAGCCTTATTTGGGCAACGAGAGGCTCCTGTGCTTCTTTCCCCGCCGCGTAGGAGTCCTAGTCAGTTACACTTACTGAACCGGGCTATAGCTCAGTGCCGGTTAACCTGTTAAGTGCCGAACTCACGCAGAGGACCCGGTTGCTGGTCCTCCACATAATTCATTTGGGAATCTGGAGAAATCATACACTGGCTTATAATGCATTTGCACAATGTTATGTCTGAAAAAAATCCGTGTGTCAACTGGCTGGTGGTCGGCCAACTTTTTTTTTCTTTAAAAGCTCCTCTGCACAATGTTGACGCCACCTCTAGTGACCACTTTGCTCCATCACTGCTGACCTCCTTTCTGCCCTACCAATCAGATTGGCCACCAGCCGCCACTGCATCTGCTCATTCTCGGCCAGAACTACTCTAATCCACAGGGCAAATCATGGAAGGAACTGTATCACAGACCATTTCCCACCCTTGAGCAGTGCCCCAAGCCTGGCTCCAGAGGTGACCACCACTCTTGACTTGATATTTGGATGTCAAAATAGAAACAGTATTAATTTTTTCAGTGCCTACTGTTACTGGCACACTGCATTTTAGGAAAGGAGGAAAAGGCTGCAGGTGAGAGAAAGTTCAGGTTGTTTGGTCTGTGCCCTGGAAACGGTGCTGCTGTCTTCCTGATCCCCCAGCAGGAAGTGCCAATTCTCTTGTGGCCCCTGCTCATTCTCGGCCAGAGCTACTCTAGTCCACAGGGCTAACACAAGCAAAGAAGTGCATCGTGGACCATTCCCCAACCTCATGCAGTACCCCCTGCTTTTGTGCTGTTTTCCCCCCACACTAAAAGGTTGAGATGCCTCTCCTGAGGTTTAGCTACTGACTGTAAGCACTTTACAAACTGAAATATGCTGGTATGTTGGCTCTCCTCCAGTTGCCTCAGTCCTGCCCATCTCTGGCCCACCACTTCAGCCTGCCCACAAAATGAGTGTTTGCCTATCATCCAAACACCTTTTTAATCCATTATCCAGCACTCTGGAAGGCAGAAATGGGCTTAATTCTAAGTGAGCAATCGGATTGAGTCCCACCTGTGTTTCCCCCCCCCCCCTTACCTCTTCAATAATAAAAAGGACTACAGTAATACCTTGGATTGCAAGTAACTTGGTCTGAGAGGGTTTTGCAAGACAAGCAAAAAAATTTTTTTTAATTGACTTGATAAACGAGCAAGGTCTTGCAAGACAATGTAGGGATGTAACTGCTCGCCTCAAGCGGGTGTAGCAGGCCGAAATCGGCCCCGCTCACGCCCGCCAGAGACTCGCTTTGATATAAGAGTGTTTTGGAAACAAGCACGTTTCCGGAACGAATTATGCTCTCAATCCAAGGCATGACTATAGTTCCCTATACATGAAGGGAGGAGTAAGCACTTTAAGATTGACACCTTGGTCTCTGCAAGGCATCTGTGCCTTTTACATTGTGGTAAAGGCTTCACCCATTACATCTCTGCCTGCCAGGCAAATGTCAAAGGCACAGGAGCCTTGCTAGCAAAAGAAAGCTGGCAACAGTGGAAGAGAACCTGAGTTATCACAGTGAGAATGGTCAAATAGGAATAAGAATACAGAAAACTAAAATTAATAATAATGTCTTATTTATATTCCGCTCTTTGGCAATCATACACAGCGAGTCACTCTTAGGTCCCACCGAAATCAATGTGAAAAATTAGTCACACTCTAGAAACTGTTATTTAAATGATATTTTATGTCATATATATTGGGTTTTGTCATATCATATATTGTTTTGTAAGCCACTCTGAGTGCAACTGCAGAAAAGCAATACGGTAATTATAATTGTGGCGGACCAACCCTGGTATGGATAAATTATACCCAGAATGTGAGGCTGGGGCAAGACCCCCCCCCCCCAAGATGCAGGATGAAAGTTTAAGAAAGTTTTCACAACGTGGCTTTTATTAGCGATCTGTAAGCAACAACCATGCCAAATTGCAGACTACCAGCATAACAGGAAATAGGAGATGAATTGATGAGTCAGTGAGTCAGGACTCTCATTTTTCTATATGGAGATTCTTTGGAGGCGGGGGGGGGGGAAGCAAAGCCCCCATGAGGACTAGAGCCCCTGCTGCAATGAGGCAGCCAGGTAGCTTTAGATCCTGGACCTCATGGTGCTACGGGGGGGGGGGGTCTCTAGATGGCAAAGTGGCCCCCAGAGAGTTCAGAGGGAGCTACTCGAGAATAAGCGTGCAGAGGATCGCAGCCTTGGTTGTCCGGAGCAACTTACACACACACCCCTTGCAGAGGGGAGGCATAAAACTGTGTGAAGGGGCCAGTCCAAACAGGCGACTCCAAGAGATCCTCCAGATGGAGTGTGAAGGCTGCAGTCAGAGGCCCACTGACCCAGGAGGAAGCGCGCAGGGGGCTCTCCCTCCCGTTTCTGCCTGCCTGGGGCAAGTGCATTGCAGCCCCCCCTCCTATCTCCCCTTCCCCACCCAAACCCACCCGGAACTCGCCTGCCTGCTCGGGGCCAGGATGCAGCAGCAGCAGCCACAACAGTCTGGCTGGGTGGGACGTAGAGGGAGGGGGGCTGTTGGTGAAAAGGCTGAGCATTTCACAGAATGTGGTGTAAAATACTCTGTTCCCCCTGCCCCGACCAGGTGCCCTTGAGATGTGCTGCTGGGAGTCTTAGTCCTGAAGGGCTGGAGAACCCTCTGGAACCAGGCTCTGGAAGGGCTGAAGACTCCGGAGCTTCCGCAAGATGGGCTCCAGAGGGCTGGGCAGGGCTTCCATCCGAGCTGCCTCTGTCTGCGCCGGACGGTCCCTGCCCCATCACAGAGAGACGTTACCACGGTCTGGATGTCTGGAAGGGCTGAGGACTCCAGAGTTTCACCGAGATGGGCTCCAGAGGGCTGGGCAGGGCTTCCATCCGAGCTGCCTCCGCCCGCGCCGGTCGTTCTCTGCTCTATTACGGAGGAATGGTACTCTGGCCTGGATGTCTAGAAGGGCTGAAGTCTCTGGAGCTTCCCCAGGAAGGGCTCCAGAGGCCTGGGCAAGGCTTCCATTCAAGCTGCCTCAGCCTGCGCCAGACGTTCTCTGCCCCGTCACGGAGGGGTGTTCGCCCGGGTTTGTGCCATGGTGATTATGGACGGGTTGAGCACTGAGGTTGCGTGACAGCAAAGGGTGTGGGGGCAGGTGCGCTCAAGGCCTGCCCGTTCGCTCCCCCCTTTGCCACCTAGACTCAAGCCCGGCCTGTCCTTGGGGACATCTGAATCTCACCCCTGGGGGGTGTCTCCAGTAAGGGGATGGATGGCCGTGTTCTCGGCTCCCTGCCCTCCCTGCGAGGCCAGGTTGAGCGGAAAGTAAGCTGACTATGCTGGTCCCCCTACTCTCTCGGGAGTAGGGGTTGATCCCGGCCATCCTCCTCACTCAGGGGGCAGGGTTATTCCGCCGCTCCCCTCGGTGGGAAAACCCAGCTCGCCCACTTCCGGTCGTTGGCACATCGTGGGCTCTCGTGGTCCGAAATACACGTCCCCAGGCCTGGTGGCCCTGCTTGGCTGGAACGGCAGCCTGCCGGCAGCTGTTGCTGGAGCGAGAGTGAGGGCTTCCCGTCTCCCTGCCCTCCTGGGTGCTCTTCCTGTCGGCCCCACAGACACCCTGGAGTGGCTCCGCAGCGGGAAGTGCGGGCGTCGCGTCTCCCCAGACTGCCGGCAGCTGTCCCCGGAGGCCCGGAGCCTCGTTGCTTCATGCCCCTCCGCTCTCCCTCCATGGGGGGGGGGCGAGACGGGCCCCTTCGGCGTTCCTCCCGAGCTGCCCAGTGGCCTGTACGTGCGTTTTGTGTGCATACATCGGTCCGGACTTGGGAAGGAGCACCATGGCCAGCAGTTGAAAGGGGCTATGCGGCTCCTCAGTTCTCCCGTGGCAGGGGAGGGTGAGGCTTGAAGGAGCTGCCCCCACACTTCATACCTTGAGCGGGCTCCAGCAATGGGGTCTGGAGTGATACTGCTGGCTCCGCTGGGGGTTGACCGGGCCTCCGAGGAAAAATGGCAGAAATGCCATTGCTGGGGTGAAGCCCGTAGGAGTTGCTTGCTGGTAGCCCCTCCAGAAACCCAGCCCCACTATGGGTAGACCGGGCCTCCAACGGAAAGACCCACAGCCTGACCGAGGGGGAAAGCCCAGGGGAGCCGTCTTCAGGTGGTAGCCCTTCCCTCCAAGGGCAGAGCCAGTTTTCTTTTAGGCATCAAGTCCACCTTTCTTTTTCTTTTTACTATTGCTCTTGTTGAGTTAATGCAGTAATACTTGGATTGCAAGTAACTTGGTTTGAGAGCGTTTTGCAAGACAAGCAAATTTTTAAATATTTATTTTTTAAAAATTGTCTTGATATATACCGGTAAGCGACGTCTTGCAATACAAGTACTGTAGTACGGCTTAAATTAAAAATCTCTACAAATTTTTTTTGGGGGGGATTTTGTTTTGATATAAGAGTGCACTGCTTTGGATTACAAGCACGTTTCCGGAATGAATTATGCTCTCAATCCAAGGCATGACTGTAATCAAGGAGAAATACAGTAATGCCTTGGATTGCAAGTAACTTGGTTTGAGAGCATTTTGCAAGTCCTAGGTGGGCAAAAAGAGAAAAGAGAGTCTTAGCCAGGCTGGTCACAGAGATAGAGGCTAACGCGAAAGCCTCCGCATAATGGGTGGCAAAGTCAATAACAGTCAATACAAATTTCTTTCTGGTCTTAGTGGGGGGATTCAGGAGACCCAGGATGTCTAGCCCCACTCTTTCAAAGGGGGTGCCGACCACCGGCAGGGGCTGTAGAGGGGCTTTGGGGTGGTCCTGATTATGCCCCACCCGTTGGCAAACATAACAGGACTGGCAGTACTCCCTCACTTCATTCACCACCATTGGCCAGTAAAAACCTTCAGTCACTCTAGCCAGAGTCCGCTTCTACCCCAAATGTCCTCCCCAGGCTACATCGTGGGCTAACTGGAGTACTGCCCAGCAGTATTTCTTGGGCACGACCAATTGCCTTCTCTTCTGATCCAGACTGGACCCCTGCTTAGGGATGAATTCTCGGTAGAGAGCCCCGGCATCCCACAAAATGTTTATAAGTTTGTATGTCAACTGTTTTTATGTTATGTACAATTACTGTATTTTTTAAGGTTTTTAATATCTGTAAACCGCCAAGAGAGCTTTGGCTATTGGGCAGTATAGACGTAATAAATTAATGAAATGAAATAACAGACTTATCAATATATATGGAACTAGATAGGAGAGCTGGAGTAGCAGACAGGAAGAATTAACTCAGTGACATAGGCCAGTGAGAGGAAGGCTAGAGAAAACAGCAACCAGCAAGTGACTCCACATTAACTATACTGAGACAGAGCGGGGGACACACAGAATGAGCAGCGTGCTAGTTAAATACAGAAGTTTTTAACTACCGTAGTTTTTATACATAACTCCTGCC
The DNA here is from genome assembly GCA_021292165.1 of Shinisaurus crocodilurus. Classification (NCBI taxonomy): domain Eukaryota; kingdom Metazoa; phylum Chordata; class Lepidosauria; order Squamata; family Shinisauridae; genus Shinisaurus; species Shinisaurus crocodilurus. The sequence continues at coordinate 26,023,183 of CM037882.1, forward strand.
TGACTCGTAAGTGGTTGCAAACACCACTTGAAACAACATGGATTATTAGAGCAACCTGGCCCCATTCCAGGTGAGTATATATCAGCCTTCCCTAACCTGGCACTCTCCAGATGTGTTGGACTACAACTCCCATCATCTCCCAGCCAGCCTGGCCAATGGCAATGGCAAAGAGCAGCAAGGCCTGCTGCAGTGCCGCAGTGAGTATAGAGTGAATGCCGTCACTGCTGCACGAATAGTCTTCTTTCTCGGCAGCAGCACCAGCGCAGCCATGGACACTACCCACAGCACATGCACGGTGCTCACCAGGACGTGGTGCTGGGTGTGTCAGTGACGTGAGAGGAAGTGTGGTCCTGTGGAGAAGCCCATGCTGCCCGCCTCTTGTGGAGGAGTTGGAGGGATGACTGTGCTCCAGAACTGAACTTAATAGGTTGTGCTCCAGCACTTTCACGCTGGGGACCTGCTTTTTAAATATTTTTAAAATTTACCTTTAGAATGTTTGTTGTTTGTTTATTTATTTATTTGCAAATGAGTATTTATAAATCACATCTACAGATTTCAGTTGTTCAAGAATAAGCCACTTCAAGGCCAATGTAAGAGTGCCCTGGGAATCTGAACTGTCCTCCCACTGGTTTCTGAACATTGCCTTTTCTGAGTTCAGATTTGTGTCCATTTTTTTGCATAGAAAAATTTGGTAGGTGAAGTTATCATTGCATGGAAAGAGCATTTGGGAGAAAGGGCCAGGTGCTTTATTCCTGTGCATTAGGCTGCAGCTAAAGGCACAGTAGCCAAGCCAGTAAGGAAGATGGCAACCCCAGCCAAGCTCCAGGAAGGAGAAATCAAGCTAGGCAATATGCAGGCTCCATGGGACACCCAGTTCCTGCAGCCGGCCTCTCCTGCCCAGGAAAGGGCAGCAGGAGAGCCCGGAGACCCTCAATTTCAGCCAGCATTTGGTTTGTGAATTGTGTGTGTGGCGATGTGACTCCTTGCCACGGCCTGCTGACCCACCCACTTGCCTACCAGTGGATACACATTCCAGCGTCTTTCTCTGGGGGAGCTTTGGACTGGGTTTGGAAGATTAGGGAGAGAGAGGTTTAGGGGAAAACAGCTTGGTGTGCCCTCTGCTTGTAGGATTCTGGTCGGGGTCTGCTGTGATTCCTCTTTGTCACTACCTTGGTTTTATCCATTCTCTTCCCTTCCTTCTCATTCTGTAATGTTGAGAAGGAGGACCAGATTTTCAGGAAGTTGTCTGTTTTCTGCTGTGAGGCTGCTCCAGATGGAAACCCACCAGAGCTAGCCCTGAACTTCTCCTTGTCAGTGAAAGAGAGATGACCCCTCCACCCTATTGCATCAACTTTGGTTGTCACATGAATCTCAACCTGTGGCCAACCAACCTGTGGCTCTGGAACGAATGTCATGCAGCCCTCAGCCTCATATAGCCCTCTGCAAGTGCTCAGATCTGACAGACCTCTGGCAAGAGCACCTGTCCTGTCCTGTCCTGTTGTCCCCCCCCCCCGCAGCCTGTGGGCAGGGAGGAAGGGGTGGGGAGAAACACAGACACAGAGAAGGGTTAGCCACACCCTGCACAGATACGCCTTGAGGGAATGTGGCCCTCAACAGAAAAAAAAAAGGCCCATCCCTGCCACAGAGCTTTGCTTTCCTGTCACACAACCCCTTTGCCGCCCTTACTTGATTTTTCACTTCTGTAATGACTCCATGTTTTCTCCAGTCGCAGGATTGTGGCATTTGGCCCTTCAGGGGTTTCAGTCTCTGCTTCAGTGTGGGAGGTGGTGAGGAGGGGAAGGAGGAGGAGGGGGACGCCCCAAACTTCATGTGAAACTCGCTTTCTGGGAGAGGGAAATGGGCACACGGTGCTCAGTCACATCAAGTCCAGCTCTTTTGCCAAAAACCATTGCTGGTAGCAAACATGGGGGGAAGTCGCTTTGGACTAGAGATGCTGATGTTCTCCCTGCCTGGCTTGGAAAAGAGCTTTGGGGGCTCCTTAGAGGCCCCTTCAAAGGAGAGGTGCCCTTTGCAAGCCCCCCAATTCTTTCTGGATTGAAATCAGAGCTAGGGAAGAATTGCCGGCTTCCCTAATGGCAAAGTGTGGAGGACTAGCACCTGGGTCTTTTGCGTGAGTTTGGCGCTTAACGGGTTAACCGGCATTGAGCTACAGCCCGTACAAGCGATTGAAATTGACTAGGAGGTTTGCCCCCACAAAAGTAAACTCCAGAGCCTTTGTATGACCATATAAGGCGTTTATTTACTACAAGTTAAATGTAGCGGAACTAATAGCTTCCTAGGTATGCTACAACGTCAACATGACCTGACGTGATCTCCGAGTTTATCAATGAATGGGTTTTCAGGCTAGCGTATTGAGGAAAGTCAGTTACCTTAGACCAGAGACTCTGTGCTGGTCAGTTTCATGCCTGGCTCCGGATCCGCCTGATCTGGGGAAGAGAACAGCTTATCCTAGCCACCACTGGGGATGAACTTGCCGAAGCGACCCGTGTTCTCAACAACCCCCAGAAGATGTGCACGGGGGGGGGTCCCGCTTATGCCTGCCCGGGAAAAGATGACGTCTCTTGGTCTGGGGTGTTCTTTACAGCTCATAGTGGCTGCCCTGTCTTCTTGATGGTCCACCACTCTCCTTTGTGGATTCCGACTGAGAACTTCTTTGTTGGTCTGCAGGTTTCGTCTGGCGGAGCCAGCACCTCCAGTTCCCCTCCCACCCCTGTGGAGAGGTTTATGCAGACAGAGCTTGGCAGGGAAATGTGTGTGTGCGTTGTGTGTTGTGTGTGTTCCATGTTCCGTTTACAGTTGGGCTTTCTCCACACAAGTCATGATGTCAGACCATTTCATCAGCCTCCCCAACCTGGTGCCCTCCAGGTGTGTTGGACTAATGGCCATGCTGGCTGGGAATGATGGGACTTGCAGTCCAACACATCCAGAGGGCATCTGGTCGGGGAAGGCTGCCTGCCATCCTATAGTGGAAGAGTGAGAGGCTGCAGGGCAAAAACTGAGAAGGTGGAGGCTCATCACCCCACACTCAATTTTGGCTTTTTGCCCCTGCAGCAAGATCGCTCCAGTGAGTACGTTGCACGGGGCTAGTGGAAGAGCCGAAGAGGTGGCTCGTTTTCCACTGCAGCAACGCTCCTTCTCCCAGCGTTGCCCTTCAGGTCCTTTTAGCTCCCTTTGTTTAAGCGTCTTACATTTCTGGCTGTCTGACTTGGATGGCAGTATGGCATGAGGGCATATTAATTATCCATGGCTGGCGGGTGCAGTTGGGGCACTGTTCTGTTGCCTGCCTGGGGGATCTCATGCCAGGTCTTCCCTGGAGACCGGAGGCCAAACTCCGCTCCTCCCACCTGTTCTGGGGCCGGTACATTCTAAAAGCAGCACAGCACCGGCTCCCTCCCAGCATCCCTGCCATGGACCTCAAGGCCCTGATGGTTAGGTGGCTGCTCCTCCTCCTGCCACCTGGAGGCCACACCCTGATGGCTCCCTCAGCCTGTGCTGGAACTCAGGGACTTGTTGGTTCTGAGGAGGCGGCACTGGCACACTTATCCCTCCCTGTCTCTCAAACATGCCCAAGATTTTCCTGCACACGCTTTGCCTCTCTCTTTTTACCTGCAGATGCTGCTTGTTCTGTTGTGCTTGCTTTGGCTGCCTGCAGCAGATCTCACAGGATCTGGACACCCCATATAGGTAGATACCAAAATAAGTTTGCATAAACATCCTCAGCATGATCTGCAATTTTGCCTCAGTGCTTTCCTTATGGTCATGCGCTTGCAGCGCTGGCTGCCCACCCCGCCCAGACTTCCAGCCCTGTGTAAAGGGTCCCTTTCCTCACCACCCCACCTGGCCCAGGCACCTCAGCAGGCCTCAGGCTACCCCTGGACCTGCCCCCTCCTTTACCTGTCAGGTTGCTGAACATGGTGACCTCGTATTCCGCCGTCCCCAACTCCGATGCCTGCAGAGCACGGCTCACTTCCAGGTTCCGCACAAAGGTGTTGAAGCGATGGCGCATCTCTGGGGCAAGAAACCAAGGCGCGAGAGAGGGACGGTTCAGCAGACTGCCTCAGCTTGCTGGCTCCCTTCCCCACCTTGCACAAACCTTGTCGGCTACAATCCAAGACAATGAAAGTTGCTTCTGGCTGATTAATCGTCTGCCCTTTAATTCACATGAATGAATTTGCATATTATCACCCAAACATCTATTGGTAGGTGTCTTTTTGAGCTATGGAAGGAATACACCACTTAATATGTACAAGCCATCAAAATCACCTCCAAAAACAAGCACAGGGGTAGCCCTCAATTTGCAGCCCCACCAATTAATTCAGGCAAGCTTTCAGTTCTTAATTTGCCAATTAATCCAATCGGAGCTTGCTGCCTTAGTGTCTATGCCTCAGGCTGGCGTGTTAGAGGGGCCTCCCTGGGCATAGGCCCCGAATCTTCTGAACTCTGCCCCAGGATCTTTAGAGCTGCCCCAGTTGCCATTATCTGCCTTGACACAAGCCTGCTTCTTCCCTCTGAGCTCAGTAGCCTTGCAGTTCCTAGGAGACCTTCAGACTCCCTCCCTTAGCAGACTAATAGGGAGTGTAGCATGAAGGGAGCAGCCTTTTAAACTAGAGGGGAGACAGCTCCCTTTCCTTCAACTGTCTGCTCATTATTTTCATTAAGTCCAGAGTCCAAAATTGCCTAACAGCACCACTGTCAGCCGGGTTTCTCGGAGTGTGCCTGACTCCAGAGAGACCTTCCCAACCAAGTGCTACTCAGCAATAGCACTTGTGCCCTCGGCCATTGTCTGCAGCGAGGCGAGGCCCGGAGAACAGGAAGAGCAGCACAGGGGCTGCTCAATATCAACTGGACCACCAGAGGCCTCCCTCATCAGTTGCTGCCTCCAAGCTGGCCCAGACCCCTTGCCTTTGTGGGAAACAGAAGTGGGTTTGCTTGCAAACAGGGTCTGAATGAGCAGCAGTGTCTGAATTTAGGGCAAGGTAATGTGTGAGCGTATGGCTTTCCCTGGCTTGCTGGAGTGTGTCTGGAGCTCCTTGGCTCTGCAATCAACTTTCTGGAGTGCTCCTGCTTTTTGTGTGATCCTGGTGTGTGCGCGGTCCTCCTTGGCATCAGGGGATTGCCCTAAGCTAGAGAAAGGTGAACAGATACGGGAGGAGGACAGGGGCTTCTTGCTCTTTTGGACTCAAAAGCCACAATGCCTTGTGGCACCTTAAAGACTCACAAATCTACTGTGGCATAATAAGCTTTCATGGACAGGAGTCCAATGTACAGAAAGTCATTTTGAAAGATGTTGCCCATGTAACTGGAGAAAAATGGCACTTGCTGCAATAAAGGCACAGGGGCCCTGAGGATCTCTGTGGCATCCGATCTCCCTGGAGCAGCTGGCTTTTTGCCCGCATGTGCTTTCCCCAATCTTTTGCCCGCATGTGCTTTCCCCTGCCATGGACCTCAAGGCCCTGATGGTTAGGTGGCTGCTCCTCCTCCTGCCACCTGGAGGCCACCTGAGGTATTTTTCCTGCAATCAAATGCCCTCCTCTCCCCTGTCCATACATCCCATTTTACAAATAGGGGTGTTCTTAGGAGTTCTTTACACACACACACACACACTCACACACACACTTCAGAGCCTGAGGAAGCTGCTCAGGCAGCTGATTTGGGAAAATCATGAAAAAGCAGCAAATTATTCATTATTTAATTTATTAATTATTATTGTATTTTCACTGCCAGGGAAGGGGAGAGGTCCTTGTAGGATTTTCTGCCTCAGGGGCTAAAACAACTTGGCTGGCTTTGAGTACTACTATGCACTTTGGCTGGGAGTGGGGGTGGGAAGGCACCAGGTAAGTGTATGTAGGATTGGGGTCTTACTCCTTAGTAAATGTGCTCAGAGCTGCAAGCTGCCTTATCCACCCTGAAGATAGTTCCCATATCTGGATGTAAGAGAAACCTGGAGATTGATAACTTTGGTAATTTATAAAACAACCAACCAAAAGAAAGGTAGCAGAGCTCGTCCATGAGGCCAGTCACTGACTCCCAGCCTAACCCACCTCACAAGGTTGTTGTGAGGATAAAATGGAGAGGAGGAGAATTATGTAAGCCACCTTGGGTTCCTTGCAGGAAAAAAGGCGGGGTATAAATATAATAAATAAATAAAATAAAATAAAAACCCAGAATCCACAGTTGGGCAGTACCTTCATTAGGAATTTTGGTTGGTCCTAAATAAAGGTATCCAACTATGCATTTTGGTACCTTAAGGGTTGTATGATGATGAGGTTGCTAGAAACTTAATATTGCAACATTTGTTGTAGATTTGGGGATTTCAAGAAGTTAGAACTGTAAAAAAATGAAAGGAAAAAAAGTGTGTTCTAGAATCCCAGATGCTACCAAAATAAAGCATCTGAAACAAAACGAGGAAGCACCTTTGGCGGCTGCCTTCTCTGCCTCCTCACCTGGTCCAGGGACAGCAAAGCAACTGTCCTCCAGTCCTGAGCTCTCCACCTGGTGCTCTTGTGCTTGTTGGTGATGGGGGAGAGGACAGCGAGTGAGGATTTACTCAGAAGTAAATCCCACTATGTTTAGTGGGGGTTACTCCCTTGTAACTGTGTATGTTTGCAGCCCACACAAACATACAAAGTTATTACAGTCTATAATGCATTCCCACACTCTCTCTTGCCAGCGTGCCATGTTTGGTTTGCAATTAATCGGTAAACGTTAAGGTGCCACTCAGCTCTTTGCTGTTCCCAGGCACTCCATCCTCCCCAACTGGATTTGGGCCTGAAAGGCCAAGGGAAAATGGCAAGCAATTTTAAGTACGGTAAGCACAATTTGGGATATTGCTCAGTTCTGTCCTAAAAGCAAGCAACAGGTTAATTGGCTTGCCTTCTATGCAATGTAAATAATAGTAATTATTTCTAATTATGCACATATCTTAGCATATGCCCATTTGTGCAATGTTTTCTCCTGTGGGCCTGAACTCTGGATCTTTTAGGTGCCTTGCACTGTCCCTGCTGGGGAGGCCGGCGGGAACAGGCAGCACCCTCTGAGGCCCCAAAGAGAACCGAGGCAGCATCTGCCCAACCACCCCAAACCTGTGGAGAGCAATGAATCCATCACCTTCTTGGCTCGGGTAGGTTTTGTTGAACTGAATCATGAACTCCTGGAACATCTGGCTCATTTGGGTCTGAGACAAGACAGGAAAGGGGAGAGTGTCAATCCCCCAAAAGAGCATCTCAGCACAGAACTCCTCCCCCACTTTCGATGCCCTTTTATGGTCTTGATTCTGCCATTGACACCCCCCCCCAGCCCCCAGTCTGTCCCAAGTGCTCTGCCTGTGACCTACTCGCTGCCACCACCCTGGGCCAACACCTTTTCCTTCTGGCTTTTGTGCCTTTTACGAGGAGCAGCAGAACTTCAACAAGGGACATCCTTTTCTGGCATGGCCATGGAGTAACGGGGCAAGTTTCACCTGTTGAATGTCTGTCTGCAAGGCAGCTAAATTGAAAGCGCAGCAACTCTGGTGCCGCGTAATTTTCATGGCACGTGCCCCCCAACCCGAGCTTCTCGTTCACTGCTCCTTCCCCCCCCCCGTCCCGGGGCCTCACCATGCTCCGGTCTGGGGGCAGGACGGCTTGGGCAGGGGGGGGGCAAGGCCCACGCCCCCCCCACCCGCACAGCAGCATCAGGCAAGCAGGCAGGGAAGCCGGACCCATGGCGGGGGAATCGCTTCCACCAGGGACTGTCAGCCTGCTCGCGTTGTGGCTGACAGCAGAAGCGCCCTCGGAGCAGGAAAAGACGCGGAGGTGAGACGATGCGCCCGGTGCGGAGGAAGCCGCAGGGGCAGGAAGGGGAGGGGGTGTTGGGAAGACTGCTGCAGCTGTAAGGGGCCTGTGAGGATGTGCAGAGCGGTTTCCTCTCCAACCCCACCCCCCCAGCACCCAAGGATGGTAAGGGGTAACAAGGTCATCTTGAAATATAGTGGTGTTTTAACTTAGCCGCTGTCTCCCTTACACACAATCATAGCGGCTGATTTATTCCATATCCCAGAATGGGGCGCTACCAGTCAAAGGGTATTCTGCAGCTATTCTCTCTTTTCCTCCTTAATGGATTTTCTTGGGTAAGAAAAAAATATGGAGGAGGTGGTGGGAAAACCCGGAAGGGATCCCAATGGAAGAGGACATTGGGTGCTTCCAGATGGTGAGGTTCCAGGGTTAGCAATCAAATGGTTTTGCGCACGCTTAACAGGTTTTGTACGGTAAGAAAAAAGACGGAAAAGGTGGTGGGAAAACATGGGAGAGCTATGAGTGGAAGATGTTGTCTGGAAACCCACCCCACCCCCAATTCTGTGATTGAGGCAGGGTGATGGCATAATAGCCATCACCCTGCCAGTGTGGTGTAGTGGTGAGAGTGTTGGGCAGGGACTTGGGAGATCCGGGTTCTAGTCCCCGCTCGGCCATGAAACTCACTGGGTGACTTTGGGCCAGTCACTGACTCTCAGCCTAACCTACCTCACAGGGTTGTTGTGGGGATAAAGGGGGATGATGATGATTATGTAAGCTGCCTTGGGTTCCTTGCAGGAAAAAAGACGGGGTATAAATATAATAAATAAATAAATAAATAATAAAGTCCCACTTGGAGGATATCACGGATACTAATGGATGAAACTACCCCCCCACACACACAAAAGTGTGTTCACAGTCCCCCGAAAGCCCCCCCCAAGTGTCAGCATCTTCCTCTCACTCCCACACATAAGCAGAGAGCCCCAGAAAGGTGGAATATAAAGTCAATTGTGGCCCCACCCTGACTGCAGCACCCAACACTGTTGGCTTGTGGGAACAGCCCCCAAAACGGCAGGTTGGTCAACGGTGAGGATGGAGGAAGATTGATCCTCCTCTCCCTGGGTCCAGCAGCACCAGCCATGCAGTTACCACCACCTTTTCCAGCCTGGGTGAATTGCTGGGAGAGTGAAAGCCTTTTGTGCTGTTTTCAGTGAAGCGGGAAGTGGGGCAAAAACAGCAAGAAGAGAGAGACCCCGAAGGAAGGAAGGAAGGAAGGAAGGAAGGAAAGGGGGCAACTGATGAGGGTGGTGCAGAGAGACCTTTGAGGTGGGGAAAGACACAAGAATTTGGGAGAGAATTCTGAAGGAGAGAATACTCCTGGGTGCAGAGGGGGAAAGGGGGATGAAAGAGGTGGGGATACAGGGGGACCCATGCTTGGTGCAGACAGAGTGCTGTGGGGTACAGAGGAGGAAGATCAGGCATCAGATGGTAAGAGTCCTGTCAAGTGACGTGTGCACCAGATGAGACTGGGATGCACAGACCTGTAGTGGTGGGGCTTATTTATTTATTTATTTATTTATTATATTTATATCCCACCTTTTTTCCTGCAAGGAACCCAAGGCCGATCCTGATTTCATAGATCATCGAGTTGGAAGGGGCCTACAAGGCCATCGGGTCCAACACCCTGCTCAAGGCAGGAAACTAGAGGCAGGAAACATGTTTAACCACCTGTCAAACCTTTAAAAAAGGAGGGAAGTACTTATAGCCTTTGCCTAGTCTCTAGCGCAGTGTTCTCCAACCTTGGGTCCCCAGATGTTTTTGGCCTACAACTCTCAGCATGCCCCAGCCAGCTACACTGACAGGGGCATGCTGGGAGTTGTAGGCCAAAAACATCTGGGGACCCAAGGTTGGAGAACATTGCTCTAGAGGCTCAGGCCAAAGGCCAAAAGTTGCTCCCCCATGGAGACTAAAGGGGGAAAAACAAAAAAAAGATGAGGATCTTGTTGAGAATGGTGTGTAAATCTCCCAAAGCACCCCTTCTCAGCTCAAGATCCCTCATGACTTGGATTTCTCTAGACAGTTCACTGTCTAGAGCAGGGCTCTCCAACCTTGGGTCCCCAGATGGCCATGCTGGCTGGGTATGCTGCGAGCTGTAGGCCAGCAACATCTGGGGACCCAAGGTTGGAGAGTCCTGGTCTAGAGAAACCCAGTGGGGGGCATGGACAATGGTTTGCAAGCCTCTGCTGTGCAATTTATTTATCTATTTATTTATTTAATACATGTTTATACCTCCCAATAGCCAAAGCTCTCTGGGTGGTTTACAACAGTTAAAACCATAAAATACAATACAATATAAATATAAAATTTAAAACCACAGATTAAAAACAAACAGCAAAGCTCACTTGGGACACATGATCCCCCACAACCCCCCTGCCCCAGGATCCTGCTGTGACGGGGGTGGACGAGGCCCCCCTTTCAGAAGCAAAGATCATTCTGGGCTTTGCAACCATTTGACAGGTCAGCTTCTGACTGCTGTGAAATGCTTGCAAAGGAGGGATTTACTTACCTGGACCCCCAGGGGGGCACTGAACAGGGAGGGTACCTGCTGGACTTTGTCAGCAGGCACCCCCCACGCATTACCCACCCCAGGTTCCCCATTGCCAGTCATGCATAACCACGGTCTTCCACAGTTGCACAATTGCAGCTAGAATTTTGCAGCAAGAGGGAAGGACTGGAAGCTACTTGATGAGAGTTTTGTCCTATAGAATAACAAGGAGGCCAGTGTGCCCCAATATGTTGATGCTTCCCTTACTCACTTGCTGGGGGTGGGTGGGTTCATAAATAGATGGGAGAAATTCTGTTTGAAAGAGTTTGAGGGAAGGTTTCCACAACATCTTCCAGGGAAAAACACAGTTGACTCAAGCTTTTAAAACTTTCTAGTACTAGTCTGACAATGTCTCAACTGCAACAAGGTACAATTTCTGAGGAACTCATGGCTGAAGGGGTAAGAGAAGTTCCTTGAGAAAAAATTTCAGGGCAGCACACCAGATAGGAAGTTGAGGCACTTTCATTTCCTGTCATACCTGAATCTCAGAGAAGGACGAAATCCACTCTGGCTCCACTGCAGACATGGGGCTTCAGTCAAGGCCCCTCCAGGCCCCTAATCTGGCCAGACCTCCTCAGGCACAGTTTCCCCTTTCTGTCATTCCAAGCCTCAAGTGCCATTTCTCTAGCGTAAACCAGAGTGCACAGCCTCCAACCCTTCAAAGGTAAAAGTGGGGGCACTCTTGTGTATCCGTCCCACACCTTTGTCGCCCGGTTGGACACTGCTGGAACTTGCTCTCCACGTGCTAAATTGCATTCATTTTGTTCTACAACAGTCTGTCCTGCACTGGTTCTGCAGCAGGGGGCGCCAACTGACTGCAATCATCATTTTCTCCACCATTCCGTCTTTCAGTGAATCCGGTTGAACGTATAGAACAACTTGCAACCCAAACCATCTTCAGCAACATTTACTGCCCTGGTTACAGGAGAAATAGAAGGGAAGCAACGCCCTGGCATGGTGCACGTGCACAGATCTGTGCTGCATGTGGGAGTTAGGGCCACAAGTTCAATTACCTGAACTGTCAGCAAAATTCCTTGAGAGGATTTTGGGCCCCTGAAATTGAGGTGCAAGTTCAGTGGCTGGGCCCTGAAATGTTTTGAACAGTTTCAGTGAGAGGGCATGCTTTCTGTGGTGGCTTCTTCATTTTGTCCTTTTAAAAAACTTGAAAAGTTAAAAGAAAAGTGTGTTTTTGCTGCCACTTGCAGTGACAAAGGTAATACCAGTGGCTGACAGCTGGTGGCCTCATTTCTGCTCAACCCAGAATGCCGCTGGAATGGTGCCATGATGTGATATGATGTAGCACTATTCTTGGGGCATTCTGGGAAGGAAAAAGGGCTGCCACTAAGAAGACCTCTGCTCCTGCCATAGCTGCTACCACCTCCGGTAACAACAAAAATCTCCCGGTAGAGCCCATCCAATACAGGTAAGAACTCAGAAACCAGCTTAAGGCTAAAAATGTAGCTGTTTGATAAGGCATACTGACTCTTTCAGATTTTACCCCTCCTTTCACCCATAATTAGCTGAGAAATTGAACAATGATACACTCTCATGGCAGCTACCTTCCCACGGATGTACTGAATTCTACATTATGCTTATTAAATGCTGAAGCAGACTTTGGTTCAGAGGTGACAAGGCCCACTAGCCAGGGCAAAATCCTGACAACCATGGCTTGTCTCTGGCTTGTTTGTACTGCTGTCCTCCCTGAAACAGAGTCACCCAGCAAAAACAACCTGAAAACAAAACCGCTCTGAAGGCTGACAAAAGGGGCAGGAGAGAAATAAACCAGAAATAGGGGGAAATCTGCAAGACACTTCATAGCTGAAGCAACAAACCATGGTTAACATAAACCATGGCTTAGCATTATGTGTGAATGCAGGCAATGACCTGGTTCACACAATTTGTGGGTTATTTAACCTACAAACTGCCAAAATTTAGTGGAAGCGAGCACACTCTATTCAGCATGCTCGTCGCTTCCTCTTTCAATTAACAACCTTTGATTGTCCCGTTCATGGTTGTTTAACAACCTATGAACAGGACAATCATAGGTTGCTATCATGACATCCAAACCTAGACACTCTGGATTGTTTAGGGGTTAAACAACCCAGAGTTAACTCAAGAAGAAACCATGGGTTAAACCCATAAACAAACCATTCTGCCGCTCATCCCTGGCAACCCATGGGTTAAACAACCCATGGGATGTTGGGGCGTGCCAACCAGTTCAATAGTTCAACCAGAAAATACAATGCAGTACTGGAGAAGAAAGACAATAGAGGAAGCAAGTGTGGCAGTGTGCATGCTAGGGATGGACGGTGCCACACAGGACTTGACCTTCCCTCGGATTGGTGGACCGTAGCCCTGCGTGATCCGGAAGCAAGCCAAGTCAAGCCAGGAAGCAGACTTCTGCTATTCAAAGCAGGGCCGCTGTTTGCGTAGGAATGGCCGTAGCCTGTGCTGAAAATGGCTGTAATTTGAATGAATTGTGCAAACTGTGGCAATTTTTGGTGTAGATTACGGCAGTTTCTACACAAACAGCGGCCCTGCTTTGAATGCAAAAGTTGCTTCCTGGCTCGACTCTGGACTATGTGAGTCGGTGCCAGCGCAGTGGTAAGCGAACTGGAGTTCAGGGGGTCGAGCCGGGCAAACCCACGGGATTTCCACCCCCTGAATGGAATCCTTGCACATCCCTAGCATGCTAGGCTCCCATTAATCAAGAAGTAAGTTCCTGGGGAGGGTGCTGGCATAGAAACACAGGAAGCTGCCTTATACTGAGTCAGACCCTGGGTCCATCTAGCTCTGTGCTGTCGACACTGACTGGCACCGGCTCTCCAGGGTTTCAGGCAGGCAGGAGTTTTTCCAGCCCTACTGGATGCTGGGGATTGAACCTGGGACCTTCTGCATGCTGAGCAGGGGCTCTACCACTGAGCCACGGCCTTAAGGACTGGGAGACACCACACAGCCCACATGTAGTATAGGACTGTGAGTGTGACAGACAGCTGGAGTTCCACCTCTCCCTACCAAAGTGTTGAGAGCCCGTCACAGCGCTCAGAATGTTGATGAAAAGGTGAGAGCTGCAAAGGGCAGTTGAAAGACGGACATTAGGGGCGGTTTCTGGGTTCTTTGGGTTTGGGGCAGGGGAAGGAAGTGGAGTAGGATTATAGTGGAGGCTAGAGTGAACTGTGTGTGGAGGAACTACCTCTGCCTAGATTAGAGATACAGTAGCCTTTTCAAACTCAGCAGGCCCATGAATTTAGACTTTGTTTTGAGTGGCAAAAAAGGAACTACTTTTTTTGGGGGGGGGGGCTGCTAATTTATTTATTTATTTATTATATTTATTAATCGCCCATCTGGCCGGTCACCCAGGAAAGGAGCCCCTGGAAAGGAGCACATTCAAACACACACACACACACACCCTTGTTGGCGACCTGGGTACTGGCCGGTTTCTTGGGGAATTGTGAAGGGGAGCCTCAGTTTAGGGGGCTGAGCATCTTCCATATGTCCAGTGTGGGAGGCGAGCCGTCAGCCTGAGGGTGAATATAGCGACCTCTGGGTGGGCCTGAGTTCAGGGCCTGATAGTGAGAGGGAGTTCCTCAGGAGGTGGCAGTGGAGAGGCTGAGCACCAGGAAGACACTCGGGCAACACATGTGTCTCGGGCCACTGCTGGAATTCGTCTGATCCACTTTGAAGGTGGATCACCACATCGTTGCATCTCAGGACAGCAATTTCCATATTTCCCACCTTTTTGTGCATGAACGGGAAAATACAATTCAAAGGGATTGTAAAATGTTACTGCACCAACTTTCTAGAGAACACGGGGGAGGGCAGAGAAACACCTCCCCCTGAAAACTATAGTCATTCCTTGGTCAACTTTATTGTAAAATGTAGGTAGAAGGAAACAGGTTAAAATACATGACCATTTCTGCTAAACACCAACCAAGGGATGCTTGAGCTGCTCTGTGGGTGTTAACCACGGAATAAAATTAGACGATTAAGGACTGCAGTTCATACCTGACAAAAGAGGCTTTTGACTAACCTTTCTTCCGCTGTGAATTTGTCTAATCCCCTGTTATGAGCCTGCACCCTGTTTTTAAGAGGTGAGGCGTTTCAGGGGCTCCAGCACTTACTGAGACTTCAGTTTCCCAAGAAGGAGGACACTGGAGGCTTGTGGTGTTTCTTTCATGAAAGGTTTATTTACACTGAGCTCAGGATGCGGGTCCACCACGTTCCCAGCTCAACAGACCTCTGCTTCCCCTCAGCTGCTGAGGGATTATCCCAAGAGATCTCAAGTCAGCTCTCTTCTCCCTTTTCTATTCAAACGCTCCCGCCTGACTTCCTGCTACCTCCCAGGCCTCACTTGGTCTCTCCCCTTGGCCTAGTAGAACAAAAGCTAACAATTAGAACATAGGAACATAAGAAGAACCCTGCTGGATCAGACCAAGGGTCCATCTAGCCCAGCATTCTGTTCACACAGTGGCCAACCTGCTGCCCACAGGATCCCACAAGCAGGACATGAGTGCAATGGCACCCTCCCACCCATGTGCCCCAGCAACTGATGTACATAGGCAGACTGCCTCTGATACTTCAAGAGCTACCAAGTGGGAGAAGAGGGGGAATTCTGACTCACGTTGTAATTAGAGGCATTGAGTTACAAGGGATCCCTGATCCTGAGCACATAACACCTCTTTCAAAGTCACTCACAGCACAATCCTATTAACATTTCCACTCAACATAAGTCATAAGAACCTAAGAAGTGCCCTGCTGGATATCTTGCCCAAAGGCCTATCTTGCCCAGCATTCTCTTATCACAGCAGCCAACCAGTTGCCCATGGGAATCCCACGTGAGTGCAGAGCACCCTCCCGCTCATGTTCCCAGCAACTGACCTACAGAGGCATGCTGCCTCTGCTAGTGGAGGAAAAATCTTTCCCTTGTGGCTGGTAGCCATTGATAGTGTTATCCTTCCATAACTTTGGCTAATCCCCTTTTGAAGCCATCGAAGTTGGTGGCTGTCACTGTGACAAAATGGGGAACTGTTGTTTTGATGAAAGGTCAGGTGATGTTTATTGCTGGGGTAGCTGTACTGATGGTGCAACTGGATGGAAATTGAGCTTAATTCCTGGCCTGTGATTGGTCCATGGGGTTCTGTCTGGGTTTCCACAGATGAAGGGGAGAGAGAGGCAGATATGTCAGTTGGAAGTTGAAGGGAGGAGTTGGGCTGGAAGCCAAGGGAAAAAGATTTCAATACCTTTGTGTGTGCTAGTTTTATCATTTTACGTGGCTTTGGAAGAACAGGAACTGTTGGTTTTACTCCATAAGAAAATAAAAAAAACATTGCTATGTATTCAGTGTGGCTTAGTGGAGGTAAATACCCACCTGGACTGGAGCTGGCAGTTTATACAGCAACAACATAATTGCCCTGGTATTCTTGAGGGTATGGGGTAATGGAAAAGAAATCCCTCAAGTGGTGGCAGCAGGCTGGTAGTACCAGCGTCAGACCTCTCACTTCCACAGGGTGAAGCGCCACGATCGATCACTACTTCTTGTGGCAGTGAATTCCATTGTTGAACTCTGGGCTGTGTGAAGAAGGGATGGGCCCTGGCCCGCAAGTGACTTATTGTATTGGAATCGGATGGGATTATATATTTCAGAACTAACTTCTAATAAATGGCTTTATTTGACCACTTAGCAATAACAGAGTAACAGTGCAATCCTATGACTGCTAGACAGAGTCTGGAGGGCCATAGGATTGTTTGGAGTTCCAGCTCCAACTTTGGAAACTTGCTCCGAGGCCAGAGCTGGGACTCCGAACTCAGAGAGCCCTCCCACCGCCCTCATAGCAGCATGGAAAGAACCACTCCAGCAGTGGCTCCAACAGCCTCCAAGGTTGCAACCTGTCTTGCACAACCCCAAGATCTCTTTCTTGGTCAGTCACCGCTAGTACAGATCCCATCAGTTTATACTTGAAGTTGGGATTTTTTTTGCCCCAATTTGCATCACTTTACATTTGCTTACATTTACATTTGCTTACATTGAACCAGATTTGCCATTTTGATGCCCATTCTCCCAGTTTGGAGAGATCTTTTTGGAGCTCCTCACAATCCTTTTTTGTTTTAACCATCCTAAATACGGTAACTTGGTATCATCAGCAACCATGGACACTTCATTGCTCAATCCTAATTCCAGATCATTTATGAATAAATAGAAAGGCATTGGTCCCAATACAGATCCCTGTGAGACCCCACTGTTTACATCCCTCCATTGGAAGAATTTACCATTTATTCCCACTCTCTGCTTTCTGTTTTTTTAACCAGTTGTGATCCAAAAAAAGGACCTCTTCTCTTTTTCCATGACTGCTAAGTTTGCTCAGGAGTCTTTGGTGAGAAACTTTGTCAAAAGCCTTTTGGAAATCCAAATAAACAATGTCTACCGGATCACCCCTGTGAGATAGACTGCTGCTAAGGTTGGAGGTTCCATTTAGCTAATCTGATTACGAACACACGCCTGCTCCTCCTCCATGAATTTGTCTAATCCCCCTCTAAAGCCATCTAGCCCAGTGGCCATCACCACGTTTTCAGGCAGTCAGTTCCATAATTTCCTCGGCTTTCATTTGTGTGTATGAATTGAAGTGAATAAGGGAGGAAGAGCCAAAAAGGAATAGAAGATATTACCCCAAAAAACATTCTAGAGTATTGGGGGTGGGGGAAATTACCTCCAGCCCAAAAATGTTGCCAACACCTTGGTTTAGTTATTGCAAACTATAGGCAAATGAAAGCCAGTGTGGCGTAGTGGTTAGAGTGTTGGACTGGGACTTGGGAGATCCGAGTTCTAGTCCCCACTCGGCCATGAAACTCACTGGGTGACTTTGGGCCAGTCACTGACTCTCAGCCTAACCTACCTCACAGGGTTGTTGTGAGGATAAAATGGAAAGGAGGAGGAGGATTATGTAAGCCGCCTTGGGTTCCTTTAAGGAAAAAAGGTGGGGTATAAATATAATAAATAAATAAATAAATGGGGGTAGATTGAACTGAACTTTGCCAAGTTTCTTCTAAATACCAGTTTAGGAATGCTTTAAGCTATGGAGAGATTAAGGAGTGGAGATCACACCTGAGGAAACAGGCTGCAAACATGCACGACCACATATGGCGTGTGACGGTGTCCTTAAAGGAAATGTGTGATGGTGAGCCTTTCTTCTCCTTAAAGGAGGCCAAGGAAGGAAGCTCTCCATTCTTTCTAGGCAGAGTCAATATTGCCCCAGTTTTTAAGCCAGTCTCCGTTTGTAGATGATGTTCGAAGGGGGCAAAACTAGGAGAATGGAGGACCTGGAGAAGGTAGAAACATCCATGGTGGCTTCTGGAAGAGAAACACTCCAAATTTAGTACCAAGGCAAGGCTTACTTGTCGTGTTGTGCGAACCTGGGACAGGTTAGTCAGGGTGACTTATTCTTGGCTTATAAGCCACCCTGACAATCCATGGTTTGTAATAGTGGTTGTTTGACCCACGATGAATTGTCGTGTCATCCAAACCCAGATGACATGATTGATTGTGGGTCAAACCCAACTACAAGTGAGCCGCTCGGTGAGAGTCCCAAAATCCCCTTGCCATTCTTGCCAAGCAGCTAGCCGGTGAGTGCCACTGATAGCTGCCCTGAAAGTGCCCAAGTGGCACTTGGGGGCAGCTGTCAGAGGCTTCCCCTGCTCCCTGCCACCAGCTGTTTTGGGATGGCGGGGAAGAGGTCACTTCAGCTGACTATATATGAAAGACCAAAGTTCCACTGTTGGAAGAATGATATGTAAGCTGGGCATGTATGAAGCTTGACAGTTTCAAGAGGTTACTTCAAGCTGAGTGTGGCTTATATTGCAGGAAACAGACTCTAAGGAAAGACTGTAGTCAAACGGGGATGATGGTGATAAGCAGGAATATATGTTGTGTGTTTTTAATTGTTTGCCTTCAAACTGGTAAGTTCTGTTACTCCTTATTTTTAACGGTCAGTTTAGAACAAAGCTAATGTGTGACAGTTGAGCGACTTGGTTACCTGGGTGTGTAAGTGTCTTTTCTTGAGACTCAACTTTTTTAACAGTTCCCAAAACCATGGTTGGGCAACACCAGCAAAATATGCACTAAATTGTGGGTGAGCTTTCAAGATCTCCAGATGTCTTCAACAGGAAAGATGATACAAAAAGGAGGTGGGGGGAGGGAAGAGGAGAAGGGGAACAGCTGACTTGATATTGCAGTCATGAAGTCTACATGGCCTTCTGAAGAGGCACTCCTGGTTGTCCAACATGGGTCGGCAATCAACTTGGAAACAACCAGGAGCAGGGCCTTTAGTGTGTTCACTCCCATGCTACGGAATGCCCTTCCAACTGAGAGCAGGCATGTTTTGGGCATTTGCTGAAGACTTCTTTTTCAGGTAAGCATTTCCAGACTGATGATTAAACTCCAGTAACTGTTTATTGATTTGTTTTCATTGCAACTTTTTGTATTTGGTATTTTAACTTGTAGTGTACACCATTCTGATATCTTTTGATGTGGAGCAGTTTATAAATTATAATAAATATATAAGTGGTCAAGGTCTTAAGATCCAGTGGAGGAAGAATTGCAGACTTCACTTAGGCTTGTCTAGCAGGCGTCATGCAGGTTTCAGATTACAACTAGGACTGTTGGAACAAACAGACATGGGATGGTCAATTTCCTGCAGCAGTTACTTGGATTTGAGTATAACCGTAGGCGAAACGCACAGGTCCCTTGGTAGGCAGGGAACAAAAGTAAGGCGAAACATTGCAGTCTTTTCATTGTAAAGCTCGAGAGTAATTTGGAGGGGTGCACTAGGCAAAAAAAAATGGCAAAACCTGTTTGATTGGTGAGAACAGCAGGTCAAAAGAGCACATATATTGCAAAGAGCAATGGCTTCCCATGCCACTTTCTTGTGTGAAAAAAACACTACCCTAAAAGGGATGTAAGATGGAGGAATGTGGTGTTGGTGGGGAATATCCAGGATTCAAGATGTTTAATTCTGTGAGGTGTTTCTGATCAGCTCTTCAGTATCTTTCGAGGCTTTGCCGTATTAGTCTGTTACATCAAAACCAACAAAGAGTCTTGTGGCCCCCTAAAGACATTCTCTAGTGCAGTCTTCCCTAACCTGCAGCCCTCCAGATGTTTTGGACTACAACTCCCAGCATCCCTGACCATTGGCCATGCTGGCTGGGGCTTATGCGAATGGAAGTCCAAAACATCTGAAGGGCACCAGGTTGGGGGAAGCAGCCCAAGAGAGTAGCTGTGGGGTCTATGGGGAGTCTGTGGGGAGAAATGGGCAGGCTGGATTAGGGCGTATATTTCCGCAAGAGCCTGGACTGCTCACTTTACTTTTCACATTGTTATTGGCCACTTTTTACATGAGCAAAATGCAACGCTTGCATGGCTGGAGTTTTGAGCTGCAGGATTTTGGAATTGCATATTTTTTTCCTGGATCTGCACATTTTGTGTGCGATTGTACATTTTGTATATTTTATACATTTTGTAGCTGTGCTGGTCCATGAAAAAAATATCCCAAATCTGCAACTGTCAATACTTTTGTTAGGCCCAACCAAATTTCCACAAAATTGTGCCAGCTTTCGAGTTCTCCAGAACCCTTCATCAGGCTAAGAAGGACAAAAAGCAGGGATGGATGGTGGAAGAAACAAAGTCCAAAAATTTGGCCAGGTTTTATAGCCACAAAGTCTGCAGTTTAGATAGACCGAGTTTCAAAATGGAGATTTGCAGTCTGAATGAATTTGTCAGTGATAGAGGTGGAACCAGAGGAAGATTTTCTGCCACCTGAAGAGAGACTTTGCACCAACAGTTCCATCCTCTTCAACCATGAGATAATGCTCACAATTTGGCCTCAACTGACTTTTTTTTTTAACTTAGTGCACCACCTCAAATTATTCTCCAGCTTTGTTAATAGAAGGAATTTCATGTTTCTTTGCACTTCTGCTTCATGCTGCCTCAGGAACCTGTGTGTGTCTCCAAAGGCAAGAGGCAAGATTAGTCACAGGCGATCTTAATGTTCTTAGACATGGAGGTCAGCCATTGTTTCTCCTTCCCAAAATGCATTGCTAGATGTAATCTGATATATTAATGATGAAGTCGATCCACATGCATTGTCAGGGTAATTTTAAAAAATGTTTACAAACTCAGGAAAAATATTATTAAGATCTGAGTTAGAAAGATCATGAACTCCTGTCTCTTCTCCCACCTTTTCCTTTTGGGTAGACACACTACTGTCGAAACTGAGCTATACTAAACTCCTGGATTTCTGAATTGATTTTTTGAGGCAGCAGCTACTCCCACCAGGGAAGACCCCCACCCCCCCAAAGGCTTAACAATGAACCAGGAAGTTCCTTCTCCGAAGAGTGGGCATGTGAAATGTTGCCATCACTTCATTCATTGGCTAAAAAAACCCTGAAAGGTGGGAGCAGACATTTTTGCTTACAAAATGAAAGGGCAGAATACTGGCTGCGTGCTTTGCTTCATAAATTGGGTTCTACATGGGCTAGTGACCTGCTTCCCCTCTTTTTTAAAAAAAGAAAGCTGGGAATGAGTATGGCTCATCCGGGTGTGTGTGTGGAACTGCCCCCCCCGCCACTTTCTGCAGATCCCCATGCTTTGATGGTGTGGCACGTGAGTGTTTCCTGATGCTTTCTTCTGTCCTCTTCTTGACTACACAGAAACCTCTGGAGAAGAAAAGATGGAGGAAGTCAAGGGAATTCTGGGAGAATCTGTAACTTTCCTGCTGAAGACTTCAGAACAATTTACATTAATTTCCTGGATTAGAAATAATAGAAACAATGTTACTGATATTATTGTTGCTCTTTTGTCAGGAGATGCACAGAAGAGAGTTTTTCAAGAGTCTCAAGTTGGGTGAGAGAGAACTGTTTCTGGCTGCATAACTGCACTTTGGGGGTGGGGGGTTTGTCCCAGTCCCACAAAAGTCTAGCATCAAAAAGGTTTAGTAAAAGTTTGTGGTGCAGATTTTTCTTTTAGAAAGATGTTTTTTGTTCAAGATCATCTTCAACCTGTTTTGATCAGGGCTGATCCAGATTACCTTTACAGTCACAAATACTAATGTAGGTTTTTTCTCCACTCTCTGCCACTGTGAACCTGTGGTTGGTTCCACACCAGGGCCCTTTTGTGCTGCTGAGGCATTGTGCTTGTACAATCAGCTGGAGGCAGAATTAAAATGCTGTTCCACACAGCGGTCCACCGGTCAAGGTTTTTTTTTGTAGCCAATGGCTATTAAAATATGAATCAGAGAATATCAGAAACAATCAATCCATATAAAATTCCAGGACTACAAGTCACCATTAACGCCCCCTCTGCCCATAAGCACTATTATGTGTCAGGAAAATGGCTCTTAACTTGGTGCTAATCCACACAAAGCTACCCTGTAGGTGACAAACTTATCTATATCACCCAGCAAGCCTCTAATTTTGAAGTCATCTGGTTGACCTTCTAAATCTAAAACATCTGGGAAGAGAACAGAAACCTAACCCTCGGTGAACTGTATTGAGGGAAATACAGATGTCCACAATGAAAGATTTGGGAGGAATGCTGGGGTAAGAGGAGGAAGAGTCACCACCTTTTTCTCTGGCAGGGCACCTCTAACTTTGAAGAGTTCCCTGAGGCAGGTTTTTCCAGAGATGGAGATAAAGATAAAAGGAGAAGGGTTATCCTGCCATTTTTTTGTGCATCATTCAGTTGATTGCTGGAGTGTTGCAAGAAAAAAGGGCGGCACCCTTGTGAAAGAGCCACCCGTGTGACTCAAAGGCACTGGGTGGCCTTTGGGGACTGGGTGTGTTGGCCCCAATCCAAAGAGTTGTTTAGTCACAAAAACGGTTTGTGATGTGCCAGCAGATTTTTTAAAATGGCCTTATCCCTTTGAATAGCATTCATCTCACCCACCCTCTCTGGTATGTCACTGGCTGATTTTGGAAAAACATACAAACAGTCTCAATTGGGGGGAAAGTTTGTCACATGGAGCCCCCTGTTTGAGGAACACACATCATGGGATTCTTTGGATTCAGGCTGTCATCTCCTGAAGTCCTTATTTGAGCCCACTTCTGAAAAGTTTACTTCCCTGAACACTTCCAAATGAGGGCTGTTAGTTTAAAATTTCATTTGGTTAAATTCATTTTTTCAAAATTCGACATTACAGTGAGTGCTTTTGTATATTCAAACTAGGCAGTCCATTGCAGAACCTCACCTGCGAGCTAACAGCTCAGGTCTAAACAGAGTTACAGAGAAGTGTAGAACTGGCTGTAGGAGTTGCGGACGTGCAAGAGAGCAAGTTTGTTCATGAAGAATTATGCAATGTAGGTTAAGAGAGCGCTGATAGACTTGTGACCCAGCTCTAGCAACGTTTTTCACAATTCCATCTCTACTGCTGCAGTGACTAACACATCTTGTTGCTCTTCTTCAGGAAGTGAGAATGGTTCCCCTGGAAAGTCTAAAGGGGCAGTGATCGGCATTGTTTTTCCAGTCGGTATAGTTTTGGGTGTGTCAAGGTTCCGCTACTGCAGGGACCCCTTAACCTTCCTTTGGGAGATTTATGCCTCTCCTCAAAGCCCCTCCCATTTCAGGAGATCAAATCCTTTTACAGCTTCCAATAGCCTGGGTGTAGGCTGTAGACGTGGTGAATAAATCACTCCAAACTCCAGGGTAAACAACAACACTTTACTTATAATATTAGGGTTTTTACTTAATAGAGTGGTTATAATCCAAAAGCAAGTATGATAAAATAAAACAAACAAACAATCCAATGTTCTCTAGTATAACTTCAGACTACCTAATTCCTATGCATCCAGCCAGCCAGTTTCTCTTTCTCTCTCTCTGCTTCTCTCTATGCTGTTTCTCTGCTGCTGCTTCTAGCTCTCTCCCAGCACTCACACTAGCTGCTAGCTGACCCTACCCCACATATATAGTCTTCCCAGGACTGGAAGGTTATAATCATGTGACCTTGAATTGGAGATCTAATTCTTAACTTCTATTGGGTAACTTAAAACTCTCAAACTCCCCCTCCCATCCAAGTGTTTGGGCCTTCAGGCTTCACTATTCGAGGGAAGTGTTTGGGCCTTCAGGCTTCAACAAACTGAAGCCTGTGTAGGCCTCAACAAACCCAATCCTGTGTAGGCCTCAATCCATCACAGGGTGTCTGCAGTTTTTCTGTGGCGCAAGAAAAAAGGAGGTACAGGGTTTCGTTCAACTGCATGTTCCATTTAAAAACTGCCCATGGAAACTATGCCAAACTGAGCCAAGAAAGCCCTCTCTCCTTCCCTCCTCACTCCATCAAAAAAGGAGAAGAGATTAGCCAGAACAGCAGAGAGAAGGTTACTTCCCTATTAAAGGCAGATCATAGTAATACTACTAAATATCCACACACCCTCCCTGCAGTGCCCTGCCTCACTTCCTTCTCTCCCTCTTCCTCTTTGTCCTCTTTTGTCAAAACATTGACTGTATGTTCCACCAGGCTGGGCCCTCTGTGTTTGCTTGCATTATTCTTTAAGTGTGCTACATACCTCATTGACACTGCAATAATTACAACAACACATTTTATAAAGCATTCAAATGATAAAGCATTAAAACTGGATATAGGAAAGGGGTACTAAGCACAAATAGAAGTTTGGGGTGTCAGATGTGAAGGCAAGTTCTGCCCCACCACAAATGTAGCTGCCCTCCCTTTTCAGCCTCTTATCACGCAGCAGGCCTCAAGAGCCATTCAGCAGTTAGGGCCTGAGAAGGACTGCTGGGGGTGTGGGGGGACATAGCTCCATGGCAGAGCCCCGGCTTTGCATGCAGAAGGTCCAGTTTCAATCCCTGGCATCTCCAGGAAGGGCTAGGAAAGAATCCTGCCTGAAACCAAAACTCCCTGGATAAACTCCTCCCGAACCCCTGAAGAGCCCCTGCCAGTCAGGGTTCGCACATAATGGTAGCATTCGGCAGCAAATTGGCAGGAATTTGTTCTTAGGTCGACTTTGGGTTGTTTAACCCACAAATCACCCAAAGGGTCTGGCTTCGGACATCACGGTAACAACCTACAAGGGTTCATGGGTTGTTTCTGCAGACTGGAAGTGGCAAAACCCATGAGTTGCTGATGTGCGAACAGTCCCAGTGTTGACAATGCTGGGCTAGATGGACCAGTCGTCTGACCCAGTAGAAGTCCCATGTTCCTATGACTGCTTTGCTGCTTCTCCAAGTGCTTACTAAGGCTTTTGTCCTGCAATCGCCCTGCCTCATTCACAGAATTTTACGGGGGGTCCAGCCATCATCTTCCACTTGTAACGCCCCCATGTTTTCCCTCTGCGTCTTCCATCTCCCCCCACCCCCCGGCAAATATCTGCTCTGCTCTCTTTAGTACCTCTTTCTTATAATTTAGGCTCTTCTCAACTCAAAGCAAGATGCGTTTTTTGAAAATATCTGTTCAGGAGGAAAAGATGGAATAGCTGCACAAGGCCTTGGAATATGTAGTGCTGGGATCCATCTGCCTGGAAACACCATGCCACTGGAGTTATCTCCCCACACCCACCCCTTTAAAAAAGGAGGGGGACGACAGCCTCTGTTTCCTTAATTATTCTATACTTAGGGAAAATCAGCAGGTGAAACTTCCCTGGCCTGGAGTTGCAGGGCTGGGAGATACTCTTCTTTCGCTGCTGATTTTCTGACTCTCACACAACTGGGTAGAAAATATTCCTTCACACAATGCCCAGATACCTTTGGTGATGGCTGCCAGTGGCTTAGAGGGGTTTAGACAAAGGAATGGAAGAGGAGAGGTCCATCCGTCCTCATGAGTCCCATCATAGCTCTGTGGAACCTCCATGCCCAGGCGCAGCATGCCTCTCTGTGCCTCCTGCCGGGGAGCAAAGTACAGAGGAGGGCCAGGGCCTCAGTCCCATGCTGATGGCTTCCCTGAGGCCTCTGGCCAGTCACCTTAAGGAGCAGAAAATGCTCAATCAGGGGGACCCTTTCTCTGGTCCAGCAGGACTCCTCAGCACAGAGCTCCTCTGTCCATCAGAAGTGTTGAGGACCGAACCTTCAAGGGCCTCCTATTTCTACAGCACCCATCAATCTGCACCAGGGATGGGGAATGCTAGGCCCGGGGGGGGGGCAAATCCAGCCCTCCTGGGATCCCAATCTGGTCCCATGGAGTTCCCTCCCCCTGGCCCCACCTCTTTCCCCCAGCCACCAATCCTTCGGTGGTTTCCCAGCTTTTGTGCAGTTTTCCCCATTGGGAAAAGTTGAAATGCCAATGCAAAAATATCAACAATATTGTTTCTAATATTTCTAAACTAGGAAATCAATGTAAATTGTTCTGAAATCTTCAGCTGGAAGACAGAAGAAAGCTTTGGGAGACGGCTACACCACACCACCAAAGTGGCCCCTTTCTGAACTGCAAATTCTCTGAGAAACCTGCTGCGACACCGTCCTTGCACTCTAGGACCAGCTGCATAAACCCTTCTCAGGCTAAGCACCAACACCTAAAAACCTGAGGGGAGGGTCTAATGAAACCTTCCCCCTACCTATGAGGAAAAAGATCAATAAAGTCTCTTAAGGATCTATTTTAAATATATTCTACAGTGGGTATAAAGATGTGTGTGTGTAGGTTTAACAGTAATGCAGCTTAATAATGCCAAGCTGACACGTAGGATTTGGGTAGCAAACAAAATAAAAATAAGTTCATTTTAGTTCACAAAATCTTAGTTCAAGAGCTTGTCTGAGTGTGGAAAGCTAAGCAGGGTCAAGCCTGGTTATTACTTGGATGGGAGACCCCTCCTCTAGTTTCCTGCATTGAGCAGGGGGTTGGACTCTATAGCCTTGTAGGCTCCTTCCAACTCTATGAGTTATGAAATCTATAAGACAACCTTAAACCTGCCTACAGCAAAGACTATGTAATTATCCTAAGTCCCTATAACTCTAATTTCTAAATTCTTTCACTCTTCAAACAAGCACCAATCTCTCTCAAAACTCCTGACAGACTACACAAGAATAACTGTAAAAATCACTGTAAGAAGACTGTGAAACCCCTCTGACATCACTCACACACTCCTTATATACTCCTCCCCCCACCCTTTCTAAGGCATCACAAACCACACCCACTCAGTTCAACCTTCTATTCTCACTAAGCATACTAATAGAGACATACACCAGGGAACTGAATTGTGGGGTTATGCCACACCTGCTCTTTGCACAGGAGAAAGGGCACAATTTCCCCAGCCTCTTGAGCTAATCCTTCTCTTGCTCCTGTTTTTCCAAAGCAGTGCTCCTATGCATTGGAGGGGGGGGGGCTTTCTGGACAATGTTCATTTGGATGGGCGGGTGCGGTAACATTTCTGTCTCTCAGTGCTTTACTAATGCTGTCCACATTGAGAGGGGGGGAGGGGGGGAGAGAGCTGCCTCTGCACAATAGAAAGGGTGTGTGGCTAGTCCTGCTTATGATATCATAGAAAAGTAGAGTTGGAAGGGGCCTACAAGGCCATCGAGTCCAACCCCCTGCTCAATGCAGGAATCCAGGTCAAAGCATCCCTGACAGATGGCTGTCCAGCTGCACCTTGAATGCCTCCAGAGTGACCAAAAGCCTTCCTGCAGAATGCAGAGGACTACTTGTCTCTCTTCCCCTTCCACCCCCACCCCCCCGAAATGAGCCGGCCTGGATTTCAGGGTCGGAGTAGTCTCCACTTAGTTAGGCTCCCCTCCCCCATTTTATAAGCACTTTGTTCTTTAAAGATTCACATGACAAGTAGTGTTTGTGATGCAAACCAGGAAGCTTTCTGGTCCCAGGCCTTGTTACGTGGCTTCCCCGTTTGCCTTTTGCAGAAATATTGCAGGTGCCTATCGAAACGTTGTTGGAGCATACGGGAGTTCTTCAGGTTTCAGACTCCTCTCCAGGGTCTGTTGAAGTGAGATCTCTGTGTGGTGGTGGGCAATTTGCATTTGGTGCACACGCACGTAAATGCATCCTCATGGACACAAAATGGCAGAGCATGGCTTCCCATTGACACAAACCCATCATCACCAGCTCAGCATATAGGAAGTGTTGCTGAATGCCTCTGAAATTATAGCTCTGGTTCTTAAGCACAAGGAGTTACTTTGTGGGACTGAACAGCTTTGATGTTGTTTCTTATTGCCGCAGTTGAAAGCACTTTTTGTGTTTCATTCACATATTTTAGATTTAAAGGAACACTTAAGCTGGCATAATCTTACAGAATTTAACTAACTTGAATTAAGTCAAAACAAACAGTGCAGTCCTATGCACATTTACTCGGGAGTAAGTCCAAATGTCTTCAATGGGTCTTACTCGACCGTATATGGGATTGCAGCCTAAGGAGGTTTTTTGAATTAGTTGCAAAGAAGTAATATCTTGTTACAACATTTCCCCATGCCCTTGCACAATATTCCCTCCCTCCCTCCCTCCCTCCCTCCCTCTCTCTCTCACACACACACACACACACACACACACACAATTTGTAGCCTGCTGGCTGCTTATAGTTCCTTACAGAGATCTCAATCCATGCACTCATGGAGGCAAGTGTTCCCCTGGGTAAAATGGCAGAGGAATTGGAACCACCCAAAGTCCAGACCTGAAAGTGGCTCTTGGAGGCCAGTGGAAAGTAACATACGAAGATGAGCAGTGATTGGTTGAGGCTAAGGAGGGTCCAGTTGTGGGTGGTGGTGGTAGCTTCTTTCTCCTCTGTGTCTCTCAACAGAAGCAAAAGGTGTAGACCTCCCTGGTACTGCTCTCTACTTGGTGCAGCAAGGCCACTTGACAAAAACACACGCACTGACGGTCACTTTTGTAACTATCAGGGCTGCAAGTGTAACTCCAGTAAGCATGCCTGAAAGTTGGCCATGGGAGGTGCTCACAGCAGTACCTTTAAAAGAGAAATAACACATTTGAGCCATTGCAATAACCATCAGCTTGCAAAGTACATTTCTGCGGCTGGATCCCTACGAGGATTTTCTCTAAATGTATGACTTGATGCCCAGTCTTCTTAAGGAAAACATGTTCTCGATCGCATCGCAGCCCATTAGCCAGAAATGTTGCAATAGTCAGATCCTGATGAATGTAGAGGAGAAGGGATGGGAAGGAGGCCTCCACCTTAGCCTGGGGAGGGGGGTCAGCTTCAGTGAAAAGAACTTCAGGTCGTCTGGCTGGGAAGGACTTTGGACAGCCACCTCCACCAATCAGAGGAGCAGACAGTATTTGGCTAGAGAGGCTCATGACCTGACTCTGCAAAAGGCAGCTTCCGAGGGGAAGGATGTTTTAGGGAGGGGCAGAAAACAGGCCTTGCATGTTCTGCAGAAGGCCCCATTTTAACATCCTTGTTATCTCCCCCCACCCACCTCCCACTCCCTCCAGCAATAATCGAGGAGCTCCTCTGTTCTCCCAGCCAGGCGCCCGTGCACACACTGGCTGATCCATTGGGGGAATGGTGGATGAATGATCTCACTTTGGTGCTGTGGGCTGGCTCAGGGGATTCCCACTTCAGTGGCTGTAACTGAGGCCACAGTCTCTGCACCTGCAGATCTGCACGGTGAAAGTCCTGCCCCATACACAAGACCTCTTCATCTGGGGAACAGAGCTGGGATGTTTCCTGTGGTTATTGGCACCCTGGAAAGGACTGGCTGGTCCTTGCTAGCAGAAGGCAGTGCACCCAGGAAAGTCCCAGGGGGTCTTCTGCAGGTCTCATCCTGTGTAGGGCTGCCAGCTTCTTTCCAGCTGGCTACTGCTGTGCCTTTAGCAGCAACTTGATTTTTTATCTCTACACAGTGGAAAACATCACCTGCTAATTTCAGCACATCAAGCTCCTGTTAAAGGCAGAAGAGCAGGCCATGCTGCATTTCCTAATCAGCTGGCAACCCCAATTAGCTCACAGTTTTTATCATAAGGGCTGCGTATCTTCTGTGACTACATCATGCAAGTGCTGAATTTGCGAATGGATTCAGAATTCAGCATCTGGAAAATATCACCAAAAAGCAAGTTTCTCGTCCTTAATGGTACACGTGTGGGCACATGCCTCCTGAAGTCTAAAGAGGCAGACATGGGGCTGAGGAAGATGGTCAGTGGGAGATCTTTTACCCTCCACATGATCAGAAGAGGCAGAATAACTTGTGCAAATATGATCTGCATTGATATACAATTGTACTTTGTTTCCATCATTCATACCAATTGCTGAATTTTCATTGATGTGGAATTTCTTTTGCCTTGGAGCTGCTTATAAGGGATAGCAGCAGAACTGCTTCTCAACTGCAATATTTTTATTCCACAAGTCTCCAAGGAGATTTCTACCTTCTCATAGGCCCACATTCTCCCAGCCTTGCCCCCCTTTGAACTTCAGCCATAAATAGGTACTATGAGACTAGCTTAAAAACAGGCGTGGGGCTTAGGAAGAGTTGAGAGCTGCCTTCCTAGGTCTCCATTAAGGAGAGGAAAGGCTTACCATCACCACAAACGTGCTTTAAGGACAATGTCCTGGATGTGCTGCCAACTGGGTTCTCTGCTGTGCAGGTGACACTCAGATCATGGTCCTGTAAGTTGTGCTGGATGAGAAGGGATTTCCCAGAGGAGAGATCTCCACTCTTGCTGGCTGAGGCCCAGCTGAATTTGATGCCATCTTCCCACTGCCCTGCGGAGCAGTTCAGCAGGCAAGTTCCGTTCCCACGTGTGTCACAGCGGACAGTCAGGTCAGATTCCGACAAAAGCTCTGAACATACAAAAGAGTGCTAATTAGCAGAAAGGCAAATGAGGCAGATTACAAAGAAAGGAAAGTGAAGGAAGAGCAGCCACTGCAGGGGCATAAGATAAGCTTTTGCTTAGGGTGGATTCGCACAACACTGAAACTTCGAAGCCACCCTATCCCCGATGCACCCAAGAGATGACTGGGCACATTGGGGGTAGGGTGCCTCCTCCTCTTCCCTTGGTCCTTCTGCAGGTAAACCCAAGGGACCCCGCAGGAGCAGCGAGGTAGCAGCAACGTTCCCCCCTCCCTGCAGCCGCTTGAAGAAGCCAAGCAGAGTGACCCATTCCCCCACTTGCTGCTGCAGCCACCAGATCTTCGCCAGCTGGAGGGTGTGTGTGCAATTCTCTTTGTGTTCCCCCCCCCCCACAGGGCTCTTTGTTGTTTTGGGGCAAGCAGGGATGGGGACTCGGACTCGAGGACTCGACTCATGAGTCGGTCGGACTGAGTCTCCCCTCTGACTCGAGTCTGACTCGAGTCCCAATATTTTTAATGGGACTCGAGACCAAGGACTCGTCAACACCCTTGGGCTGTTGACGAGTCTTCTGGCTGTGCCAGAAGGAGCGCGATCACCGGTGAAGAGCGCATGGAAGCGAGGTGCGCCGCTGCTCGGCCACTATGGACAGCTACCAGGACCGCAGCCCCAACGATGTGTTGAGATTTATTTTGATTGATGTGTTGTTGTGGGGAGTTAGGGTTAGGGTCAGACATTTTGGGTTTGGCTGCCTCTGCCTGCCTGTTTGGGGTTACCAGCCTCCTCTGCCTGCCTGGTTATTTTGGGTTTGTCTGCCTGCTCTGTTCTTGCCAAAATCAGTTGCAGAGTTTTGAAATAAAAAGGCACACTTGTGCCTAGAATTTATTTAAGCCACACATCTGAAGTAGCCTTATTTTGTTGGGGGGAAACCCCATTGATTTTAATAGGGACTCGTGGAGTCAGTTTTGGGAGTGACTCGTGACTTGTGAGTCACCATTTTGGACCAAGGACTCGGACTCGAGACTCAGGTCCAAAGACTCGTGACTTGACTCTTGACTCGAGACCAAGGACTCTTCAACATCCCTGGGGGCAAGGAGGAATGGAACAAGAAGAGAAATATTTTGAAGAAGGTGGGGCTTGAGGACGGACATTTACACAATCATGTAGCCAAATCTTTCTTCCGAGCCCTGTCTATCAAACTGTATCTGAGAACGAGACATCGGCAGAACTTACCAGCTTGTAGGCAAAGGAGTGAAAGCCACACGCAGAAAAATGTCTTCCTTGTCATTTCAGCTTTGCTCTGCTCTCTTTAGTACCTCTTTCTTATAATTTAGGCTCTGCTCAACTCAAAGCAAGATGCACTTCTTGAAAAAGTTAGCAAAACTGTCAACGCTTTACGTCTGATTGTGCCTGGTTGAAAACTTCACTTCCTCTTAAAACCATGATTGCTCCTGTGTAACCATCCACGTTATTTTCACTGAACATGAAATGGGCAATTGAAAGCAGGGAGACAGTAGGACACAGGCAGACGTAGACTTCTGCAAAGGATTAAACTGCCCTCCCCCAAGACCACTGCCCTGCTCCAATGTGGGTTGTCCTATGGCTGCCTCTAAGTGTCTGTTTTTGAAAAGACATCAAGAGGTCTGATCAACGATCTCACATGGTATATCTAGCTTGGCTATAATAGGCCATGCTTTGGGAGGCTATTCGATCCAATCTACATTTTTATATACAGCTTTTCCAGATGGAGGGCTCCTAGCAGTACCAATGAAGGCCTTTTGCTGCTAATCCATCTTTCTGTTAAGGAGAAAAAGATGTGGAAAGAAAAAAGGTGGCAGAAGCAGTGGGAAAAGGCAGGAGGCTTATGAGAGGAAGACACACCTCCCCCCCCCATAAAATTCCATGAATGCAGCAATAACAAAAAAACACAATTTAAAAACAAGAATAAGTCA
Source organism: Shinisaurus crocodilurus (assembly GCA_021292165.1). NCBI lineage: Eukaryota > Metazoa > Chordata > Lepidosauria > Squamata > Shinisauridae > Shinisaurus > Shinisaurus crocodilurus. The sequence continues at coordinate 26,055,262 of CM037882.1, forward strand.
AGAAGACAGCGACCTGGAAGCAATGATTTGGGTGATGGCCCCGCATCTCTGGAGCTCCCTTGCCCCTTAGATCAGCCTTCCCCAACCTGGTGCCCTCCAGAGGTGTTGGACTGTGTTACAAAAATATGCTCAGAGTCCTTTCTCAAAGAACCAATACTCAAGGAAAGAGAAGCAGCCATGAGCTTTCAAAGTTTTATTTTTGCAAAAAGGCTCAGCTTTGTGGCTCGCGTCAGGATCAGAAGCTGAACAAAGGGAAAGGGGGCAGGCAGGGCTTTTATGCCCTTACACTCATTGGTTCATTCATTTTCAGCAAATCAAATGCGTTCGCTCAAACATGCTAACCAATCTGAGACATTTTTTTGAACATAGTAACAACCAATCAAAGACATTTCTTTGAACATAGTAAGTATCAGTCTTCAGTTACATAGAAGGCCATCTATCTCTTCCTCCCTTGGCTAGGTTGGTGCTTCTCATGACCCCTAGGGCACCAGAGATATCAGGTGTCTCATGAATCTGCTACTTTTGGTACCCCTTATCAACAGAAGAAACTCCCTTTTCGTTGGTACATCTGGAGTTGGCACCTGAGAATACACATTAGGGATGAGACTCTAGCCAAGGAGAAGATATGAGGCGCCAGGCATACAATTAAACAAAGAAGCGACACAACTCTTCAAAGGCAGATGGGCAAGACCAGTTAACTTAGGCCAGGAGGGGGTGGAGCAGAGAGATTAGTCTATCTAACAATGTGTACTATATACAGCTTTGTTGATTGCATGTGTATAATGGAACTTTATTTTTACATTTTGTTAATACACTATGTCTACTTTTTTAACAACTGCAACTCCCATCACTCCCAGCTGGGAGTTAGAGTACAACACATCTGGGGGGGGGGCACCAGGTTGGGAACGGCTGCCGCAGCTGATGTTCACAAAGCAGCTTCATAAAGTAGTTCTGGACATCTGCTCTGATGTGATCTCTAAATGGTATCTTATAGCTCACTTCTTTTGTGTAAGTCGCTTTGGGAGGGCAGAGCCCTGAAAAGCAGCTTCAAAATACTGGAAATAAATAAATAAAGAATGGAGCAAGTGAAAATCATGTAGAGCAGGTGAAGAACCTTCTGCAATGGTCAGTGAGCCCAGAAGGGCTCAGGACTCAGGAAGGGTTTCTTGGTGTGAGAACAGGTGTTCAAAATAAACATGCCTTCATTTCTGCCTCTGAAATGCAGGAGACCTAAACTGCAGACCTCATGGCCACAACACCTGGCCAATTCTTTTGGACTTTGTTTCTTCCCTTTCTTCATTAGGCAGCATCCTGATGCAGTTACTTAAGAGAGGCCAGGACCAGAATATAGGGCCAGATGGATTGTGTGCTTTGTGTTGTGTGCAGGTAGCAGAGGTGGGACCTGCATGAAGTGGCCACCAATTCATGAGACAGTTGGAAGGAGTGGAGGGAGGTGCAGAGACCAAACACCTTCCTGAGCACTCTGTTTAATGAATGCTTAAGTCGGTAAGAACTCCTGGAAGACATCCAGAGCAGCCCATTCCATCCTGCAGAGGTGATGATAGGCCTTGTGTGAAATGTGGACATGAGGATCTGTGTGTAGCTCTGCTCTCCTCTTGTACCCCACCCAAAAGATCCCAGACATCTTTTGCCACACAACACCTGGGTGAGGGAGCCAGTGGAGAGAGGAGTGGCCAGTGGCCCACTGGATTCTGAGTAGATCCAGTCAAGGGCAGGTCTGTTTATGAGCCATTCTGGAGTTTGGGGTCAGAGTAGTTTGCACTTAGTTAGCCCCCTCCCCCATTTTATAAGCACTTTGTTCTTCAAAGATTCACATGATAAGTACCGTTTGTGATGCAAACCAGGAAGCTTTCTGGTCTCAGGCCTTATTACCTGGCTTCCCCCTGTTTGCCTTTTGCAGAAATATTGCAGGTGCCTATCACAACAACGTTGTTGGAGCGTACTGGAGTTATTCAGGTTTCAGACTCCTCTCCAGAGTCTGTAGAAGTGAAATCTCTCTCTCTCTCTCTCTCTCTCTCTCTCTCTCTCCACACACCCATCACCAGCTCAGCATATAGGAAGTGTTGCTGAATGCCTCTGGAATTACAGCTCTAGTTCTTAAGCACAAGGAGTTACTTTGTGGGACTGAACAGCTTTGTTGTTTGTTATTGTGGTAATGCCCCAGTTTAATGCACTTTTTGTGTTTTATTAACATGATTTAGATTTAAAGGGACACTTAAACTGGCATAATCTTACACAATTTAACTAACTGGAATTAAGTCAAAACAAACAGTGCAATCCTATGCAAATTTATTCGGAAGTAAGTCCAAATGTCTTCAATGGGACTTACTCAACAGTATATTGTGAAGAGCCTTTGGGGGTTCCTACATACACACACACCCACACCCACACCCACACCCACACCCACGTGAACCGGCTAAAGGCTGGGGGTGAGGTGTGCATAGTTCCTCTAGAATGGATGGCGCCTGGAAGTCCGGAAAGGCCAGGCTAGGGGCTTTCATATGCAAATGTAGTTCAGGCCCAGTAAGCCATGAGTCATGCATGACTCATGAGTTCCCCTCCCTGCCTGGCCAGGTGAAGTTCATTGATTGGCTAAGGGGCAGCAGAGCTACAGGGAGGAGGGGAGGGGGGGGGGAAGGTATATTTCCCAAAGCGTGGGTTTTTGTCTTTGTCTTTGGTCATCGCGTGGCTGCCAGCTGTGGAGTAATGGCGGCAAGCCAAGGAGAGGCCCAAGCCAAGGAGAGGCCTCTGGATTCGACCCCAGGTAGCTCCTGGTGAAATTAGCTGAATGAGGGCTCTAGTAAAGGCAGGCCTTGTGGGAAGCTACCCACCTCGGATCTTCGGGTAGGTGGAGTAGTTCCCCATCGGGCAACAAGGCTGTGCTGGATCTAACCCTGGAAGAGAATTGACCCTCAGGTAACATAGGGGTGTGCCTGAGAGATATTAAGAAAGGTTTTGTTATTTTGCAGCTTTACTGTGTACTAAAGTGTCTCTCTCTTTATTTTGTGTGCTTCTCTCATTTCCCACCTTTTGTTGTAAAATGCTACCGAATACACCTTGCCTTGGTTTTACCCCACATGGGTTTTGTAGTTGCCCTGTGGCTTCAGTATCTAAATCCAGGTTACAGAATTAAAGGCAAGTCCCTGAACAGAGATTCAAGTAGGATTGCAGACAGCTAAAGCTGGCAATCTGGTACCTCGAGATCTCTGGGGGTCTTGGTTCCTTTGGGGTAGGAAAGGGTGTGGGTGTGGCGGGCCAGCCAGCCCCCCTTCCTACACACACACACACACACACACACACACACACACATATATATATATATATATATATAGGATTGAAGCCTAAGGAGGTTTTTGGAATTAGTTGCAAAAAAGTAATATCTTGTTGCAACATTTCCCCATGCCCTTGCACAATATTCTCTCTCTCTCTCTCTCTCTCTCTCTCTCTCTCTCACACACACACACACACACACACACACACTCTCCCCACCCCGAATTGCACATGCATGAAATTTGTAGCCGGCTGGGTGCTTGTAGTTGCTTACAGAGATGTTGATATCTGGAGATAGATCCATGCAGACATCATTCAAAGCAAGTGTCCCCCTTGATAAAATTGCAGTGGAATTGGATTTGGGAACACCCAAAGTCCGGAGCTGAAAGTGGCTCTTGGAGGCCAGTAGAAAGTAACATCTGAAGATGAGTGGTGATTGGCTTAGTCTAAGAAGGGTCCAGTTGTGGGTGGTGGTGGTGGTGGGAGCTTCTCTCTTCTCTGCATCTCTCTTCGGAAGCAAAAGGTGCCGACCTCCCTGGTATCGCTCTCTACTTGGTGCAGCAAGGCCACTTGACAAAAACACACACACTGATGGTCACTTTTGTAACTATCAGTGCTGCAAGTGTTCCTCCAATGAGCATGCCTGAATGTTGGCTCACAGCAGTACCTTTAAAAACTGCTGAGAAAAAGGCAAATTCCATGTTAGGCATAATTAGGAAAGGAATTGAAAATAAAACTGCCAAGATTGTGCTGCCTTTATACAAATCTATAGTGCGACCGTACTTAGAATACTGTGTACAATTCTGGCCACTGCATCTAAAAAAGGATATGTAGAGTTGGAAAAAGTGCAGAAAAGGGCAACTAAAATGATCAAGGGGCTGAAGCAACTCCTCTATGAGGAAAGGTTACAACATCTGGGATTGTTTAGCTTAGAAAAAAGGTGAGGATGGGGAGGCATGGTAGAGGGGTACAGAATTATGCACAGTGTGTGAGAAAGTGGACAGGGAGACCTTTTTCTCCCTCTCTCATAATACTAGACGCCAAAGGGGTAATCCCACGAAGCTGATTGGTGGGAGAATCAGGACAGATGAAAGGAAGTACTTCTTCACACAGTGCATAGTTAAACTATGGAATTCACTTGTTATGTTCGTAAAAGCACTTTATTGAATATTAAAAAATAAGTATTCCAACAAACATACATATATACATAAAACACAAGACGTATACTGTGGAGAAAGCCAACCTAAAACCCCTTTCTGACACACACACACTCACCAAGGAGGGGGGAAGGAGACCCAGGTGGGAGAGACAGCCAGTCTCCACAGAGACCAACGGGGACAAACAACATCTGCATAGAATCACCCCAGGGGGGAAGGCAGGAAACATCCCCAGGTTCGTCAATGCTCTCATATATCAGCCCCATCTACATAAGACTTGAATACCTTGGCAGAGCAGACATTTCGGCATCCATAAGAAAGGGCCATTCAACACCACAGGATGGGACCATTAAGCAGGTGGCTTCAAAGGGACCCCACCCACCTGAGGAGGGTGGCAACCCACCTGATTGGCCGCCCACCTGAAGAGGGTGGCAACCCACCTGATTGGCCACCCACCTGAGGAGGGTGGCAACCCACCTGATTGGCTGCCCACCTGAGGAGGGTGGCAACCCACCTGATTGGCCACCCACCTGATTGCAGAGGGAGGGGCTACCTGAAACCCAAGGTATAAAATACCCTGCGCAAGGGAACTGAGTTGTTGGACCTGATCAGCAGTCTTGCCCCATGCTTGGGGTAAGGGAACGAAGGGATCGGCAACCCCGGGTAGCAGCACCCGGCGTGCTCCAGCTAGCTGAAATCACTGGCCGCTTGGGTTGACCGGACCCCCGGGAAACCAAGCTGAAATCACTGGCCGCTTGGGTTGACCGGACCCCCGGGAAACCAAGCTGAAATCACTGGCTGCTTGGGTTGACCGGACCCCCGGGCAACCAAGCTGAAATCACTCACTAGCCGCTTGGGTAGACCGGACCTCCGCCGGGAACCCAGCTAGCTGCTTGGGTAGACCGGACCTCCGCCGGGAACCCAGCTAGCAGCATGCGGTTGACCGGGCCTCTGCTGGAGCCCGAGCTGAACTAACTAGCTGAGAGCCCTGAAATCACGGTGTCCTTGAGACTTCTTGCTTGCTACTTTGTGCTGTACTGATAAGCTGTATTGCTGGCGTGTGTCTGGGTTTGTGAAGGTCATTTTGTAAATAAACTTGTTTTATAAAAGATACTTTTGTGGCTATAAGTTATCCCTTTGTTCTAGGCTAAGGGTGATAGTCGCTGGGGGACCTCGGAGAAGGCCCGCCCCCAGGACTCGCTACCCCCTTAGTATTGAACCCGCGCAGAAGACCAGGTTGGCAGTCTTCCACTTGGTGGCAGAGGTGGGATAACTTATTAGCCCAGAATATCTCCCAGACCCAAAGTAGCAAGTTCCGCGGCCGTGGCAGAGAAGAACCCGGAGCCGGAAAAGGGCCTGCCCCGACGGCGTGGGGAGGCCCCTCGGACCAAGGGGAACCAAAACCCTCGGTCTGGGCCCTGCTTCCACTGTAACGAGATGGGACACCTGCGGCAGGATTGCCCCAAGCTCCAACCCAAGAACCGGGATGCCCGTCCCTCACCGAGGAAAGTAGGACGCGTCGCGGGTGCTGCAGCCGCTCAGGACAACGACAGCGACGACGAGCGACGGTTGGTCCTCTCCCTCCATGCAAGCATCCCCGAGGATCGCGGTGCCGAGGAGGAACTCCAGGATTGGGATTCCTACCGTCCTGAACCCCGTGCATCGCTGTATCGCATCGCCTCCCCGGACCAGCTGAGATGGAGCCGCAAGCAATTCTGTGAGTCCATCTATATCAATAATGTTCCCCGGGTGGGGTATAGGGACACTGGGGCAGATGTAACGGCTCTGCCCCGGGACCACGTAGAGAGGTCCCAACTTTTGTCAGGACGTACGTGTACGATCAAACCCTATAACTCCCCCGACATCACCGTCCCCATCGCCCGGGTCCGGATCAAGTACCAGGGTGGGAAGGAGAGTTGGACGTAATCATCCATCGCCAAAAGGAGTGGGGCATCATCATCGGGAACGACCTCGCGTTCCGGGTGGCCAAAGCTAAGATGGGGGTCGTCACCCGGGGACAGGCAAGGCGAGGGGGGCCGCCCGTAACCGCACCGGTCCCAAAGCCTAAGCCCGTGCCCCCTCCACCACCCGGGGTGACCCCATCCCCTGCGGGGCACCCCGGGGAAAACCAGGCCATAGCGGAGCCCCCGAAGGACGAAGGGTTTGCTCAGATGGCTAAAGACTTTGGGACACAAGCCCAATTCAAGGAAGCCCAGCGGCTGGACCCATCCCTGCGAGAGTGTCGCGCCCTGGCCAACCAAGACCCCGGGGTATCCCTTGCCACGGAAAGATTTATCTGGGACAATGGAACTTTGTACCGGGAGTTCGAGCCAAAGGGGGAAGTGGCACCGGGGCGCAAGCAGAGGCAACTGGTGGTTCCCCAACGGTACCGCCGTGCCGTGTTGCACCTCGCCCACGACGTGGCATGGGGAGGACACCTGGGGCAAAAGCGGACCCAAGCTCGAATTACAGAGCGGTTCTACTGGCCCATGATCGCATCCGACATTAAGGCTTACTGTCGGTCCTGCGATGTGTGCCAGCGAGTGGGACACAATCGCGATCACCCAAGAGCTCCCCTTCAGCCTTTTCCAGTGGTGGGGATCCCTTTTGAGCGGATTGCTATGGACATAGTGGGTCCCCTGAACCCGCCCACTAAGACGGGGAAAAAGTTTGTACTGACGGTAGTGGACTTTGCCACCCACTACGCAGAGGCTTTTGCGCTCACCTCCATCTCTGCAGCCAGCCTGGCTAAGACTCTGCTCTCTCTCTTTGCCCGCTTAGGAATGCCCCGCACGGTCGTGTCGGACTGCGGCACCGGGTTCATGTCTAAACTGTTCCAGAAGATGTGGGACCTGGGGGGGGTTGACCATGTAACTTCGGTGCCTTACCACCACGAGACCAACGGACTGGTTGAACGCTTCAACCAGACTTTGGGGGAAATGATCCGGGCGTACGCTAGCCGTCACCCGGGAACTTGGGACCAAGCCCTACCCTACCTCCTCTTTGCCTACCGAGATGCTCCGCAGGAAAGCCTCGGGTTTTCCCCGAATGAACTGATGTTTGGCAGAGAACTACGGGGGCCCTTGGCTTTGTTGCGGGAGGAATGGGAGGGGGCTGCCGGCAGTTCGCCCGTGCCGGTTCACACTTTTCTGCGGCGGCTACGGGACACCCTCCACAGCGTTCGAGAAGCCACCCAACAGCATCTGAAGGCAGCCCAGCAGCGGCAAAAGGAGCTGTATGATAGAACCCCAGTAGCCCGGACTTTTGAGGTGGGTGATAAAGTGCTGGTTCTGCGTACCCTCAAAACGGACAAGCTGTGTCTTAAGTGGGAGGGTCCAGGGACTGTAGTTGAGAAACTTGGACCAGTCAACTACAAAATACTCTTTGCTGGGACTCCTGGAAAATGTAAAGTGTTTCATGTGAACATGTTGAAATTGTATGTAGACCGGGGTGCGGGACTGGGCTGTGTGAAGGAACATAATGATAAGGATTTCGCTGATGGGGATCTGTTGGGAGAATGGGGGGATGGTGGGGGAATGGAAGAAATCTCACTGTCACCCGCCCTGTCCGAGGCTCAGCGGGAGCAAATGAAGCGGGTGCTGGATGAATTTGGGACCATGTTCTCAGACCGCCCCGGGCGGACCCCACTCATCCAGCACACCATTCAAACGGGTGACAGCCCCCCTCTGCAATCTCTGCCATACCGGGCGGTGGGACCCCATGCTCAAGTCATTGCTGAGGAGGTCAAAGCCATGTTAGACCTAGGGGTGATCGTCCCTAGTTCTAGCCCATGGTCCTCCCCGATTGTCCTGGTGGCCAAAAAGGATGGGGGGGTGCGGTTCTGTGTGGACTATCGGAAAATCAACAAGGTGACCGTCCCTGACCCCTACCCCATCCCCAACATGGATGTCTTGCTGGAGAAGCTAGGGAGGGCCAAGTACATTACCACCCTAGACCTCACCAAGGGCTATTGGCAAGTTCCGCTGGACGCGGATGCTGCGCTCAAGTCTGCCTTTGTCACACACCTGGGTTTATTCCAGTTCACCACTCTTCCCTTCGGAGTCCGGAATGGTCCGGCAACCTTTCAGAGGCTGGTGAATGGAATGCTGAACGGGTTGGGAGAATTTGCCTGCGCCTATCTGGACGACATAGCTATCTTTAGCTCCACTTGGGAGCAGCATCTGCAGCATGTCCGGCGGGTCTTCCAGCGGATCCGGGACGCTGGGTTGACGGTGAAAGCAAAGAAGTGCCAGGTGGGGCTAGGGGAGGTTGAGTACCTTGGACATCGCGTCGGAGGGGGGAGCATCAAACCCATGGAAGCTAAGATCGAGTCGGTTCAGAAATGGCCCCAACCCGCAACCAAAAAACAGGTGCAGGCTTTTCTGGGACTTGCAGGGTACTATCGGAAGTTTGTGCCACACTTCAGTCAGCTAGCAGCCCCTCTGACTGATCTTTGTAAGAAGCGCCACCCGAACAGGGTCCAGTGGACCGCGGCTTGCCAGACCGCTTTCGACGGGTTAAAAGCCTGCCTCACGGCAGCTCCCATTCTGCAAGCCCCAGACTTCGAATCCCCCTTCGTTCTACAGACGGATGCCTCTGAGGCCGGGATGGGGGCGGTGTTGTTACAGGAGAAGGTGGGAGAAGGGCTGCGCCCCGTTGCCTACCTGAGCAAGAAGCTCCTGCCCAGAGAACGTAGTCTTGCCACCATTGAGCAGGAGTGCCTGGCCGTGGTGTGGGCCATCACCAAGTTGCGCCCCTACCTCTGGGGGAGACGGTTCCGCCTGCAGACTGACCATTCCCCCCTGTGCTGGTTAGATAGAGTCAAGGGCAACAACCAAAAACTCCTACGGTGGAGTCTGGCGTTGCAAGACTTTGACTTCGAAATTGAGCACATCAAGGGTAAGGACAATGTCTTGGCTGATGCACTCTCCCGGGCTTTCTCAGGTGATGGGCAAGTCGATGGGAAATTGGGGTGTGGGACCCCAATGCCATCTTTTCCCCGGGGGGGAGATGTGGAGAAAGCCAACCTAAAACCCCTTTCTGACACACACACACTCACCAAGGAGGGGGGAAGGAGACCCAGGTGGGAGAGACAGCCAGTCTCCACAGAGACCAACGGGGACAAACAACATCTGCATAGAATCACCCCAGGGGGGAAGGCAGGAAACATCCCCAGGTTCGTCAATGCTCTCGTATATCAGCCCCATCTACATAAGACTTGAATACCTTGGCAGAGCAGACATTTCGGCATCCATAAGAAAGGGCCATTCAACACCACAGGATGGGACCATTAAGTAGGTGGCTTCAAAGGGACCCCACCCACCTGAGGAGGGTGGCAACCCACCTGATTGGCCGCCCACCTGAAGAGGGTGGCAACCCACCTGATTGGCCACCCACCTGAGGAGGGTGGCAACCCACCTGATTGGCTGCCCACCTGAGGAGGGTGGCAACCCACCTGATTGGCCACCCACCTGATTGCAGAGGGAGGGGCTACCTGAAACCCAAGGTATAAAATACCCTGCGCAAGGGAACTGAGTTGTTGGACCTGATCAGCAGTCTTGCCCCATGCTTGGGGTAAGGGAACGAAGGGATCGGCAACCCCGGGTAGCAGCACCCGGCGTGCTCCAGCAAGCTGAAATCACTGGCCGCTTGGGTTGACCGGACCCCCGGGAAACCAAGCTGAAATCACTGGCCGCTTGGGTTGACCAGACCCCCGGGCAACCAAGCTGAAATCACTCACTAGCCGCTTGGGTAGACCGGACCTCCGCCGGGAACCCAGCTAGCTGCTTGGGTAGACCGGACCTCCGCCGGGAACCCAGCTAGCAGCATGCGGTTGACCGGGCCTCTGCTGGAGCCCGAGCTGAACTAACTAGCTGAGAGCCCTGAAATCACGGTGTCCTTGAGACTTCTTGCTTGCTACTTTGTGCTGTACTGATAAGCTGTATTGCTGGCGTGTGTCTGGGTTTGTGAAGGTCATTTTGTAAATAAACTTGTTTTATAAAAGATACTTTTGTGGCTATAAGTTATCCCTTTGTTCTAGGCTAAGGGTGATAGTCGCTGGGGGACCTCGGAGAAGGCCCGCCCCCAGGACTCGCTACCCCCTTAGTATTGAACCCGCGCAGAAGACCAGGTTGGCGGTCTTCCACTTATACATAAAGACACAGAAGATAAACATGAGCCAAATATATTATTAATGACTCCAGATAACTTATAAAAGTTAAAAGGGTGGCCGGGTGACCGGCCAGATGGGCGATTAAAAAATATAATAAATAAATAAATAAAAAATATAATACAGATAATTTATCTCATAAAAAATAATTCCAAATTATGGTATCTTATTATCCAGTACCACATAAAGGATTTCATGTTAAGAATATATATATATATTTCCCCCTATTTTCGCTCGGTCTAAGGGCCAAATTGGAAGATCTGTGAAATGAATGGATGGATGAAGGTCCGCATACCACCAACAGAATAGAGCCTCCCTTCAGCAAGTTCTAAGGGTGGCAGAGAGACTCCAAGCAGTGATCCTTGGAACGATGGTTGGGGTTTTACAAACTTCTCCCCATTTTAACTTGTGGGAAGCTGGAGGGTGTGGCTTGATGGAACAAAGAAGCTGGTTGTGAACAGAATGCTAGACTAGATGATCCTTGAGCTGATCCAGCATCAGGGCACTTCTAATGTTCTGATGTTCTTAAGCTTGCTGGTGAATTTTTAGGCTTGTTGTGAAGGATGAATGTCATGTGACCGATCCACCCACACCCACTCACAACATGTGATTCCTTTTCCTTCCTTCCTTCCTCTGGGGTATCAAAGATAATGTTGTGTGAAATTGTGGCCAATATTATGACTTGATGGGGGAATTTAGCAGCAACTGACCAAGCTGGGAAGGGAATTTCCCCCCCTACCAGTCCTATTGGCCAGATAATTTGCTTTCCCCCCACTTCCTTACACTCTAGCAGGTGGCTGGATTGACTCACGTGAGTCCAAATTATTTGCTCTGTGTTGTGTACCCTCTTCCTCGTTCTGTCACCTCTGTGACAGAAGGCCTGGAAATGTCCAAAGGTTTAAATAAAGGGGTGCAAACAATAAAGAACGGGGGTGGATCTCACCATTTTCCGGGGCAGTCATGGTCACCAGGGCCGGATTAAGAGCATTATGGGCCTGGTGCTGAGGATTTTGGTGGGCCTTTTTATGGAAATAAATAAAATGAAGACACAATTTTATATTAAAACAAATTAAATATTTTAATTACCATTAAAGTGCCAAAACAGAAACATATTGAAAATATTTCTTTTTTTGTAAACAATAAGCTTGTTAACTCAATAAAACCTGATGGAAGTGGGCAGTGTCCGTGAAAGCTTATGTCAGAATGAATGTGTTGGTCTTTAGGGTACCACAAGACTCTCTTGTTGTTCTTGCTGCAATAGACTAACACGGCCCACCCCCTCGGGAATTATGCAGACTGTTAGGCAACAATGTACACGAACCGAGCTCTTACTCAGCTGCCCCCCCCCCCCACGTGCTATATGGAGAGAATGCTATTGACCTGCCTTACAGGGTTGATTACAACAGGGGTCCTCAAACTTTTTAAACAGGGGGCCAGTTCATTGTCTCTCAGACTGTTGGGGGACCGGACTATAGTTTAAAAAAAAAAAAAGAACGAATGGATCAAGTAAAAAAAAAAGGACCTGGGTCCTTTTTTTTCACTTGATAGGGGTGAATTTTTTTTCCTTAAATGGAAAGTTATTATAAATTAATTATAATGTTAACAAGTGATTAAATGGAGGATGGAATGTTATTTTGATGGCAAAAGTGGGTAGAAATTAATGATTTATTTATTTATTCCATTTATACCCCGCTCTTCAGCCAGAAAAGGCTCTCAGAGCGGTTTACACAGATTACCGGTAATAATAAGACATTCCCTACCCTCAGGCTCACAATCTAAAAGACGTGACACAAAAGGAAAAGGGATTGGGGGGGAGGAGGAAGAATGCCAAACATTATATTGGTACCTGAGTTTGGCATTCTTCCTCCTCCCTCCCAATCCCTTTTCCTTTTGTGTCATGTCTTTTAGATTGTGAGCCTGAGGGCAGGGAATGTCTTATTATTAATCTGTGTAAGCCGCTCTGAGAGCCTTTTCTGGCTGAAGAGCGGGGTATAAATGCAATAAATAAATAAATAAATAATGATTAAATGGAGGATGGAATTTTATTTCGATGGCAAAAGTGGGTTTAAAAAATAAGAATGTACTACCTTTTTTGCTGTCTAAAATTGAAATACATTATAAAAGGCTACCTACAAATTATAAGCGTGTTTTGCTTTTGTCTGGCTGCTCTGTGTGTGTGAGTGTGTGGGGTAAACTGAAATACATTATAAAAGAGTCCCTGACTCTCAGCCTAACCTACCTCACAGGGTTGTTGTGAGTATAAAATGGAGGAGGAGGAGGAGGAGGAGGAGGAGGACTATGTAAGTCGCCTTGGGTTCCTTGCAGGAAAAAAGGTGGGGTATAAATATAACAAATAAAATAAATAAATAAAATAAATGTGAAAAGGCAGCAGCGCCTGTATGGGAAACAGGTGGGCAGGTAGGAAAGAGGGCACTCTGAGGGAAACTGAGGCAGATGCCGGGAAGGAGGGAGAGTACTTTGAAGGAAGCTGAGGCAGAAATGGAAGGAGAAAGGGAATAGAAGGGGGGGACCCACTTTGTGCCTGCCTGCCTGCCTTTCTTTTTTGCTTGTTTCCCTCGAACTTTGAGGGAAACTGTATGCAAACTTTGAGGGAAACTGAGGCAGGAAGGAAGGTGCTTTGGGGGAAGCTGAAACAGGAGAAAGAGAACGGAAGTGTCTGCGTGTGAGGGGGGGGGGCATTTTGTGCCAGCCTTGCTTTCCTTTTTGCCTCGGTTTCCCTCAGGGAAACTGGACAAACCTCGAGCCCAGCGAGAGCAGCTTGACGCGCTTGAAGTTGCAGCTGCTGACGACGAGGCCGGGTTTCTCCCGGGGCTTTGCCGCCTGTCACTCACGGCCGAGACGAAGAGGAGGGGCCAGCAAAACGAAAGGGAAATCCGACGCCGGACGAGTCCCCAAGACACAGGAGGAGGAGGGAGGAGGAGGAGGGAGGAGGAAGAAGGAAGAAGCCGGAGAGGGTCCGTCCTCTACCTGGCTCTCTCCATGAAGCTGTGGCCGTGGCTCCTCCGGTGCCTGCTTCCCTCCCTCGCGGATGGCGCCTGCCCCGAGCCTGCCACAGGAAAGGACGGCAGTGGCAGCGCAAGGCTCCCTTTCCCCGGACGTCTCTGAAGGGGGGAAAAATCGCCGCGTGTCCCTATAATTGTGGGCCTATTTTCTGTTAGGGGCCTGGAGCTTCCGCTCCAACAGCCCCTAGCTTAATCCGGCCCTGATGGTCACAGGACTTGTCGCTGTGTGGTCAACTTGAGCTGATGGGGCAGAGAGCAAGTGAGCAGATCAGAAAGATACAGAGATTAGGGAAAGTTCACCACTGGAAAAAATTCAATGCTGCTTTTTTAAAAAAAAAATCTGCTGGCAACCCCACTCTTGCTCACAGCCAGGAAGGATTTATCATCAGGGCTGGGGTCTTCTGTGACTACATCATGCAAGCACTGAATTTGTGAGTAGACTAAGATCCAGCATCTGGAGAGTCTCAGCACTCCTTTTTTCCCCATTAAAAAAGCAAGTTTCTAGTCCTTAGTTCTACATGTGTGGGCAAATGCCTGGTGAAATCTAAAGAGCCAGACATGCAGCTGAATAAGATGGTCAGTGGGAGATGTTTTGCTCTTTCTCCCTTCGATCTCAAGATGGAGAATAATTTGTGCAAATATGATCAGCAATGATATACAGTTGTGCTCGATTTCCACACTTCATACCAGTTGCCAAATGTTTATTGTGCCATTTCTTTTACCTTGGAGCTCCTTATACATTATAGCAGCTGAATTCCTTCTCAGCTGCAACATTTCTATTTCACAAACTTCTATGGATGTTTCTACTTTCTTCAGGTCCTCCATTTTCCTAGCCTGTCCCCTTTGAACTTGATCCACAAACAGGTAATATCCAAGTCATTAATATGGGACTAGCTTAAAAGCAGGCATGGAGCAGTAGTGACTCTTCCCAGAAAGAATGGAGTGCTACCTTCCTTCCTAGGTCTCTTTGAAGGATAGAATCATAGAATCATAGAATCATAGAAAAGTAGAGTTGGAAGGGGCCTACAAGGCCATCGAGTCCAACCCCCTGCTCAATGCAGGAATCCAGGTCAAAGCATCCCTGACAGATGACTGTCCAGCCGCACCTTGAATGCCTCCAGAGTGGGAGAGCTCACCACCTCCCTAGGTAGTAGGTTCCATTGTCTTATTGCTCTGACCGTCAGGAAATTTTTCCTGATATTTAGGTGGAATCTGGCTTCCTGTAATTTGAGCCCATTATTCCGTGTCCTGCAAACTGGGATGATCGAGAAGAGATTCTGGCCCTCCTCTGTGTGACAACCCTTCAAGTACTGGAAGAGTGCTATCATATCTCCCCTCAGTCTCCTCTTCTGAAGGCTAAACATGCCCAGTTCTTTCAGTCTCTCCTCATAGGGCCTTGTTTCCAGTCCCTTTATCATCCTTGTTGCCCTCCTCTGAACCCTCTCCAGTTTGTCTACGTCCTTCTTAAAGTGTGGTGCCCAGAACTGGACGCAGTACTCAAGATGAGGCCTAACCAGTGCCGAGTAAAGGGGAATTATCACTTCATGTGATTTGGAAGCAATACTTCTATTAATGCAGCCCAAAATAGCATTTGCCTTCTTTGCAGCCACATCGCATTGCTGGCTCATATTCAGTTTGTGATCTACAACAATTCCAAGATCCTTCTCACTTGTGGTATTGATGAGCCAAGTGTCCCCCATTCTGTAACTCTGCATTTGGTTTCTTTTCGTTAGGTGCAGCACTTGGCATTTATCCCTATTAAATTTCATTCTGTTGTTTTCAGCCCAGCGCTCCAGCCTATCGAGATCTCCTTGAATTTTATTTCTTTCTTCCAGAGTATTAGCTGTTCCACCCAACTTTGTGTCATCTGCAAATTTGATAAGCATTCCCTGCACCCCCTCATCCAAGTCATTAATAAAAATGTTGAAGAGCACTGGGCCCAGGACCGAGCCCTGTGGTACCCCGCTTGTTACCTCTCCCCAGTTTGAGAAGGAACCATTGATAAGCACCCTTTGAGTCCGATTCTGTAGCCAATTGTGGATCCACCTGATAGTTGTTCCATCTAGCCCACTTTTAGCTAGCTTGCTAATCAGGATATCATGAGGCACTTTGTCGAAAGCTTTGCTGAAGTCCAGGTATATTATGTGTCCACAGCATTCCCACAGTCCACAAGGGAGGTTACCCGGTCAAAAAATGAGATCAGATTAGTCTGGCAGGATTTGTTCTTGACAAATCCATGCTGGTTTGTAGTAATCACTGCATTGCTTTCAAGGTGCTTGCAGACTGTCTTCTTTATAATCTGCTCCAAATTTTTCCCAGGGATTGATATCAGACTGACTGGCCTATAGTTCCCAGGTTCCTCCTTCTTGCCCTTTTTGAAGACGGGAACAACATTTGCCCTCCTCCAGTCATCTGGCACTTCACCTGTCCTCCATGATTTCTCAAAGATAATAGACAGTGGTTCTGAGAGTTCTTCTGCCAGTTCCTTTATTACTCTAGGATGCAGATCATCAGGCCCTGGAGATTTAAACTCGTTCAGAGTAATCAGGTGCTCCTTGACCATTTGCCTATCAATCTCAAGCTGCAATCCTGCCCCTTCAATCTGCTCTTCAGGTTTGCCAGGGGGGTCATAGACCCTCTTTTGGAAGAAGACCGAGCCGAAGTAGGAATTGAACACTTCTGCCTTTTGCTTGGCTTCTGTTATCAATTTGCCATCCTCATTGCATAGTTGAACCACCATTTCTTTCCTCTGTCTTTTACTATGCACGTATCTGAAGAAAGCTTTCTTGTTGTTTTTAGCGTCCCTCGCTAAGCTTAGCTCATTCTCAGCTTTAGCCTTCCTGACACTATTCCTGCAGTTCTGTGCTACCTGCCTGTACTCTTCCGTTGTAGCCTGTCCTTCCTTCCACTTCCTATACGTGTCCTTTTTTGTTTTCAGGTCATCTTTGAGTTTATTGTGAAGCCACATTGGCGTCTTCTGTTGCCCTCTGCCTTTTCTCCTTGTGGGAATTGTTTGCAATTGTGCCTTTAAAATTTCCTTTTTTAAAAACCCCCACCCATCCTGGGCTCCTTTACTCATTAGAGTCGCTTGCCATGGGACCTCACTTATCATTGTTCTGAGTTTGTTAAAATTGGCTTTCCTAAAATCCAGGGTACGTGTTTGGCTACACTCAGCTTTTGCTCCCCTTAGAATCAAGAACTCAAGTATAACATGGTCACTTTCCCCCAGAGTTCCCGAAACTGCCACTTTATCCACTAACTCGTCTCTGTTGGTTAGAATCAGGTCAAGGATAGCCGCTCCTCTAGTTCCTTCCTCCACTTTCTGTAGGAGGAAGTTATCAGCAGCACAACTCAGGAATTTCTTGGAGGGGCCATGCTTGGCTGAATAAGTCTCCCAACAGATATCAGGGAAATTGAAATCCCCCATTACTACCACATCATGCCTCCTTGAAACAATGGCAATTTGCTTTTCAAAAGTTTCATCCTCGTCTTTCCTTGATTGGGTGGTCGGTAGTAGACTCCAACTGCCATGTTCGTTTTATTCTTTGCCCCCTTTATTTTAACCCAGATGCTCTCTGGAAAGGAAAGGCTTACCATTACCACAAATGATCTTTAAGGACACTGTCCTGGATGCGCTGCCAACGGGGTTCTCTGCTGTGCAGGTGACGTTCAGATCGTAGTCCTGTAAGTTGTGCTGGATGAGAAGGGATTTTCCGGAGGAGAGAACTTCACTCTTGCTGGCTGAGGCCCAGCTGAATTTCACACCATCTTCCCACTGGCCTGCAGAGCAGTTCATCAGGAAAGTTCCATTTCCCTATTCCAGAGATCAGCCAGGGCTTTGACAGAATCGCCTGCCTAGTGAACAGGAAAATCCCCAAGAGCCATCAGGAAACCATTCGGATCCATCAGCCTCCTGGGGCAGACCATCTTAATCGGCCCTCCACCCCTGCAGAGGTTCTGAGCACCAGCAGGTCTAAACCACACCAGGTAGTGATCTGTCCATGACAACAGGACCACAGAGAGTTCCTCCACTCTCAGATCATTATCACCCCATCCAGCACAGAACACCAGGTCCAGAGTGTGCCCAGCAACATGAATGTGGAGGGGGCTCTCTCCACCACCTTGTAGTAGTTTAGTATTGACCATGCACCAGGCCTTTGGCTTACACTGGCTCAGCTTGTCTGAGTGTGGAAAGCTAAGCAGGGTCAGGCCTGGTTATTACTTGGATGGGAGACCCCTCCTCTAGTTTCCTGCATTGAGCAGGGGGTTGGACTCGATGGCCTTGTAGGCCCCTTCCAACTCTATGATCTATGAAATCTATGAAATCTACCAGCCACAGAAATATAAAATACGTATTGAAAAATATAGAACATACAAATTTAAAAGCACAATCACAGAGGTAGGTTCAAAACCAGATGGCTACATTAAAAAATCTATCAACTTGTTCTGTAATTGAAATGTTAGAACACTTCAGTATAACCGAGAAAGACTCTAAGGATCATCTAGGAAAAGACTGTGTAATAGGCCAAATCAAAGTTTTTCTAGCCCCTTGATAAAAGTTAAAACTGAAGAAGTCATGCAGAACAGACTCCACCTCTTCATTGTTACAGAGGCAACATCTGTTATTAACTG
Source organism: Shinisaurus crocodilurus (assembly GCA_021292165.1). Lineage (NCBI taxonomy): Eukaryota > Metazoa > Chordata > Lepidosauria > Squamata > Shinisauridae > Shinisaurus > Shinisaurus crocodilurus. The sequence goes on from CM037882.1 coordinate 26,073,534, forward strand.
GACTTTTATTATATCTACCATCTAGAAGATTCAAGATTCACAGCACTGAGTCAGAGAAAAAGCTCTCCTCTATTTGGGGTTAGATAACCACTTGAAGTAGGACATCCCATTTTTGAAGTTTGGGCCTGGCAAACCCAACAACTAGGGAGAGCATGGACCTTGTGCCTCTTTGTAGAGGTCTTGAGAATCAATATCTGCTAGCTCCTGTTGAACAATAAATGTGGCTCTCTCCCAATTCATAGTTAACAAATAAGAAGGAGACAGCTCCACTGAAACAACCTTCTGCACCATTTCCAGTCAGGCTTATAGGAGTCTGTCCTCACCTGGGGTACAAAGGAATTGGAGGTAAGCAACAGACAACAATGAAGCCAGAAATGGATGGAATATATCCAAGCCAAACAGTTTACGAAATTAAGGCCAGGTTCCAAATTAAGAGTAGCACCAGCAACACACCTGGGCACACCAAAGATAGGTTTAAGAAAGTGGGATTGCACTCCTTCAGAAGAATGTTTACCAAATAGATACTCCAAAGAGGATCTGGGATACAATATTGGCTTTAAAGACATGGATGGCCACTGGAACCAATTGGCCACCCTTTGTGAAAGCCAAGTGAAGCATGGCATCCACATTTTGTTCAGCCTTGGTCATTGCAAACCTCCCCTGAGCTTTTCAGTTAACAGCCTCATGAAACAAAATGCCCAAATATTTATAAGAATAATCTTGATTAAACCTATGATTATCCAGGGCCCAAGAATATCTAACCTCCTTCTTAGAGAAAAGCGCAACTTTAGATTTTGAATCATTAATTGTTAGATATATATTTTTTTACAATAAATCAGCAAACCCATTCAATAATAGTTTAAGAGCCATTCTTGAAAGATTAGAACTGCATCATCTGCACAGAGAAGAACAGATATCTACGTAAAGCTGATCTTAGGGGCGTGAGAAGATATTGACTCCAAGAAGGAGGGATCAGACAAGTACAGATTAAACAAAGTGAAAGAAAGAGCGCATCCTTGTCTAACTCCTTGGGAGGAGAAATTCTCCTCAGAAAAGTGGCCATAATTGCTGCAAAGTATCTTAGAATATACGATTCTTATATTTCCCCCATAACTCATAATAAGAGTGGGGTGACTGACATTCATTATTTGCAGGGTAGATACCATATACGGAATAAATTCTCCTCCCGAGTCTAGCGCACTCCCTATCAATCCAGTTGTTTGCAGGTACAGCCGGGTTTTTCAAAGGACAAGCAGCAGTTTGGAGATGGGAGTGCAGATCTTGGACTACTATCTCAAAATTTGGTATGCCCTCCTCATGAGGAGTATCAATAATAGTATCTTTCTTAGACTATCTCTTATACAGGGCAAATCAACAAACTCATTAAAGTCTAGCCCTATTGTCTTAGACCATTTGATCTTGTTAGAGTTCCCAGAGACAGCTAGATTAGAAGATTGTTGCAATTTGAGCTTTAAAATCCAGGAAATAATCAACTACACTAGATCCCCTAAAAGAAACCAACATCAATTCACCCCACTCATCACTGGCACTTAAGCCAGGGGTCCCCAACCTTTTTGGCACCAGGGACTGGTCTGGTGAAAGACAATTTTTCCACGGACCGGGGTGGTGGTGTCGCCCACCGCTCACCTCCTGCTGTGTGGGCAGGGATTTTATCTGAGAGTCTTGAGGGGGGCTGAAGTGAGTCGAACTCGCCCTGCTTGGCACTCCCAAGACTCTCAGCGACTTGCCTGCTGCCACTCGACCCAAACGCACTGGGGAAAGGACCTACGAGGTCCCCAGCGTGTCACTTCCTGGTTCTCCAGCGCTGCTCTTTTTACGTAAATACCATGGTAAAGTAACTTAAAACGGCTGCGATTTGCTATTCACAGTCGTTTTAAGGTACTTTACCACGGTATTTACGTAAAAAGAGCAGTGCCGGAGAACCAGGAAGTGACACGCTGGGTCTCCCGTTGTGTCACTTCCATTTTTCCGGAAATGCTTGCTGGGAGGCGAGCAGAGGGACGAGCGGCGGGGGGTGCTCGCTGGAGTTCACTGTGAAGGATTTAACCAGTCCTTACTGCCCTTGCCCTGGGCCCAATGGTTCTGCCCTCTGGTCAAGGTACTGGATTTTTGCACTGAATCAATAGAGAAAACTGCTCACACCATCCAGGGTTAAAACAAAAGAAATTTATTTAGGATTAAAAAGGAACAGGTAGATTAAGAGGAGGGGAGAAGGGAAGGGAGAAAACAAAATACAGAGCTACTTTGATACACACAATCAGAGCTACCAAAACAACAAACTACTATACCTACAGATACCCAGGCCAGTCCACTCCGTCAGGAGGTCGATCTCCACAGGGCCCTGCCTAAGCAGCAGCCCCCTCCACCCTTTGCATCACCGGGCCAGAAGAAAAGACACAGAGTTCCCAAATGGACGTTCCTATATTCCCCCCCCAGACCAGGGCCTGATTACCTCTAGCCAATCTGGGGCACTCTGGCCATGCTCAATTACCTCATTGCCCAAGATCTCTCCTAATAGGTTTCAGCTGTAAATCTCACCTGCCCTCTTGATGAGCTCCAGCTGTAAATTCCTCTTACACTCTGGGACCAACGACCTTGAGGGCAAGGCGCGGTAACTCTCTGAGATAAGGGAAAGAGCCATCTGGCCCAGGGAGTATGGAACAACTACTTCTGCTAGGAAAGTTATTTCTACAATCCACCCACTATTTACACTGGCTCTTCCACAGAAAGAACAGGCCTCCTAGCTTTTCCTTCACACTCACGAGCACCCCGAGTTAGCAGCGACTGACCAAGCTGGGAAGGAGAAGAAATTTTCCTACCAGTCATATTGGCCAGAGAATTTGCTTTCCTCCCACTTCCTTACACTCTAGCATGTGGCTGGATTGACTCACGTGAGTCCAAATTATTTGCTCTGTGTTGTGACAGAACAAGGAAGAGGGTACACCTCTGTGACAGAAGGCCTGGAAATGTCCAAAGGTTTAAATAAAGAGGTGCAAACAATAAAGAATGGGGGTGGATCTCACCATTCTCCGGGGCAGTCATGGTCACAGGACTTGGCCATCAGCTTGAGCTGATGGGGCAGAGAGCAAGTGAGCAGATCAGAAAGATGCAGAGATCAGGCAAAGTTCACCACTGGAAAAAAGTTCAATGCTGCTTTAAAAAAAAAAAAAAAAAAAAATCTGTTGGCAACCCCACTCTTGCTCACAGCCAGGCAGGATTTATCATCAGGGCCTTCTTGGACTACATCATGCAAATGCTGAATTTGTGAGTAGACTAAGATCCAGCATCTGGAGAGTCTCAGCATTCCTTTTTTTCCCATTAAAAAAAAGCAAGTTTCTAGTCCTTAGTGCTACATGTGTGGGCAAATGCCTGGTGAAATCTAAAGAGCCAGACATGGGGCTGAGTAAGATGGCCAGTGGGAGATGTTTTGCTCTTTCTCCCTTCGATCTCAAGATGGAGAATAGGTTGTGCAAATATGATCAGCAATGATATACAGTTGTGCTCGATTTCCACACTTCATACCAGTTGCCAAATGTTTATTGTGCCATTTCTTTTACCTTGGAGCTCCTTATACATTATAGCAGCTGAATTCCTTCTCAACTGCAGCATTTCTATTTCACAAGCCCCTATGGATGTTTCTACTTTCTCCAGGCCCTCCATTTTCCTAGCCTGTCCCCTTTGAACTTGATCCACAGACAGGTAATATTGTGGGACTAGCTAAAAGCAGGCATGGAGCAGTAGTGACTCTTCCCAGAAAGAATGGAGCGCTACCTTCTTTCCTAGGTCTCTTTGAAGGAGAGAAAAGCTTACCATCACAATCATGCTTTATAGACACTGTCCTGGATGCGTTGCCAACGGGGTTCTCTGCTGTGCAGGTGATGTTCAGATCATGGTCCTGTAAGTTGTGCCGGATGAGAAGGGATTTCCCAGAGGGGTGATCTCCACTCTTGCTGGCTGAGGCCCAGCTGAATTTGACGCCATCTTCCCACTGGCCTGCAGAGCAGTTCAGCAGGAAAGTTACATTCCCACTTCTCTCACAGCTGACGGTCAGGTCAGCCTCTGACAAACGCTCTGAACGCAAGGGGGGAAATACACAATATACAAAAGAGCACTAATTAGTGGAAATGCAAATGGAGTGGATGACAAATAGAGAAGGAAAAGAATCAGCAGGGGCTTAAGAAAAGTTTTTGCTCCCCCCCCCCATCCATTTACCAAATACTTTCCTTTGTCTCAGCTCAGTCTATAGTTCTAGTACACAAACTACGGGCGCAATCCTATGCGCATTTTGATAGAAAAAAAGTCCTACAACTCCCAGCATTCCCCAGCCAGCCGTGTTGGCTGGGGAATGCTGGGAGTTGTAGGACTTCTTTCTGTCTAAGCATGCATAGGATTGTGCGATCCAATGAGGCTGCCCAGAACCCTCCCTCCCAACTCAGAGGACTGTGGGCATCCTATGGAGGGTGGAAGGAGTGCAGAGGTGAAGGTCGCCTCCGTGTTTCTCCCACCCTGCAAAACACTTGGACTGACGATTTTGGCCATCTCCGTGTTTTGCCCTGGAACACGAGGAGAGGAGGCGGAGGCACCGCCAGGATACTGCGTATGCTGGTGGTGCCTGACTCCTCCCTGCCCCCCTCACCACCCACAGATCTTTGTCTCCAAGGTCACTCTTGCGACCTCGGACCCTCAACCGGCGTGATTTCTTCTGTGCCATTCTTTCGGTGTGGTTCAAGGGCGGAGGGAGGGCACTCCAAGTTCAGAGTCCCAGCTCTGACCTTGAGTGAGTTTCTGAGGTTGGAGATTGGACTCCAAATTATCCTATGGCTGTCTAGACTCTGCCTAGCAGCCATAGGATTGCACCCTAAATGACTTTAGTATAATAGTTACACACTGCATGGGAAAACTAACAAAAAAAAGAAAATTTCGAGCCATTTTCACTGTGGTAGAATTCCCTGCAGACCCCCAAAATGCTGATCAGCCAGAACAAAAGAGTGAGCTCAACTGGAGGAAATATTGGGGGAAATTGCTTGCATATTGGTAGTGTTCATAATTGCATGACACTCACTGATGACCCAGGAGAAGGGGCTGCCCACACATAATGGAGAGGGCAGGAAGGGACCCAAGTGGCCCACACTGAAAAATGCCTGTTGTGATAACTTCAATCAACTGGTCCCTTTTATAGAAGTCGAGAAAAAAACTGCATTGTTCTAACAGGTTCAGGCTGTATGGGCAGGACAGCCTTGTACAACACAAGAACCTCGTGTGGTCGTCTGTGCAGAGACACGTTTCATAGATTTCATAGATCATAGAGTTGGAAGGAGCCTACAAGGCCATCGAGCCCAACCCCCTGCTCAATGCAGGAAACTAGAGGAGGGGTCTCCCATCCAAGTAATAACCAGGCTTGACCCTGCTTAGCTTTCCACACTCAGACAAGCTGAGCCAGCGTGAGCCACAGGCTTGTGCCATGAGAAAACTGGACCACCCAGTATCAGAACATGGAGGGGGCTCTCTCCACCGCATTGTAGTAGTTTAGCATTGACCGTCTACCAGCCACAGACATACAGAATAAAAAGATACAAATATAAAATACATATTGAAAAATATAGAACATAAAAATTTAAAAGCAGAAGCGGTCCTAATTCAAATGGCTTCATTAAAAAAATTAGCAACTTGCACTGTAATTGTAATGTTAGAACCCTTAAGTAAAATAATCAGGAAGGACTCTAAGGATCATCCAGGAAAGGATTGTGTAATAGGCCACATCAAAGTTTTTCTAGCCCCTTGATAAAAGCTACAATTGAAGAAGACATGCAGAACAGACTCCACCACTTCATTGTTGCAGAGGCAGCATCTGTTATTAACTGGACTTATTATATCTATCATCTAGAACAGGGCTCTTCAACCTTGGGTCCCCAGATGTTGCTGGCCTACAGCTCCCAGCATACCCAGCCAGCATGGCTAATGGCAAGGGATTCTGGGAGCTGTAGTCCAGCAACATCTGGAGACCCAAGGTTGGGGAGCCCTGATCTAGAAAATTCAAGGGTAGAACGGTGCACTGAGTCAGTGTGGGACCTTGCCCTAGCACAGAAGGAGCTTCAAGGTCGGGCACCGATTCTTACTCAGGGGAAGAAGTGGTGGAGTTGGGCCCAGCTGTGGGGAATCAGAGACGTGACAGTTCTGCTCTGCCAGGCCTCCCACTGCCCAGTGAACAGGGGGAGGGGGAGGGGGAGGCACTGGAAGCTGTCGGCAAACTCTCCTTTGCTAGGAGGCTCAGCCTTGCAGGGAGCTTCTCCTTATCAGTCAGGGACATCGACCCTGGCAACAAGGCAGCAGGAGGCAGACTCTCCGGGAGAGGGTGTATCTGGGATGGGCCCTTTGATATGGCACCAGCAGAAGAGGGCAGAACAGAAATGCCCAGTCAGGAGGAGTCATCTCCGACAGTGATGCCTAGTAGTACCCACTCACTGTATATAAACTCTGGGTACTGCACATATCCATTGCATGAGACAACGCTTCAGCATCTTGAACTGCTTCCCACCTCCTTAGGATTTTGTGCACGATTGATGGGTTTGGGGCGAGCTTAATCTGTAAGCTTTCTGTAGTTGCTGGACCATTATTGCCTCTAGAAGAGCAGTTTGCTCATTAAGGGAACTGCGGCAATAAAAGACTATTCACTGAAACTACTGCCTTGTCTGTGGGAGGCCAGGGCAGGTCAGTCAGAGAAAAAGCTCTCCTCTATTTGGGATTAGATAACCACTTGAAGTAGGACATCCCATTTTTGACGTTTGGGCCTGGAAAACCCAACAACTAGGGAGAGCATGGACCTTGTGCCACTTTGTAGAGGTTTTGAGAATCAATATCCATTAGCCTCTGTTTAACAATAAATTTAGCTCTCTCCCAATTCATAGATAACAAATAGGAAGGAGACCGTTCCACTGAAACAACTTTCTGCACCGCTTCCAGGCAGACTTATAGGAGTCTTTCATCCCTTGGGGTACAAAGGAATTGGGGGTAAGCATCAGACAATAGTGAAGCCAGAAATGGGGGAAATATATCCAAGCCAAACAGTTTAAAGAATTAAGCCCAGCAGCTTCCAACTGAAGAGTAGCACCAGCAGTACACCTGGGCACACCAAAGATAGGTTTAAGAAAGTGGGATTGCACTCCTTCAGAAGAATTTTTACCAAATAGATTTTCCAAAGGGGATCTGGGATACAACTTTGGTTTTGAAAACATGGATGGCCACTGGAACCAACTGGCCACCCTTTGTGAAAGCCAAGTGAACTATATCATCCACATTTTGTTCAGCCTTGGTCCTTACAAACCTCCCCTGAACTTTCCAGTTAACAGCCTCATGAAACAAAATACCCAAATATTTATAAGAATCAACTTGATCAAGTCTATGATTATCCAGGGCCCAAGAATATCAAACCTCCTTCTTAGAGAATACCAGAACTTTAGATTTTGAATAATTAATTGTTTGGGCCAGTCACTGACTCTCAGCCTAACCTACCTCACAGGGTTGTTGTGAGGATAAAATGGAGAGGAGGAGGAGGATTATGTAAGTCGCCTTGGGTTCCTTGAAGGAAAAAAGGTGGGGTATAAATATAATAAATAAATAAATAGAATAAAATAATAAAAATTAGAATTTTATTTTAATTTTTTTACAATAAATCAGCAAAACCAGTCAATAATTGCTTAAGACTCAATCGTGGTTGGGAGTTTAGTTTATTAGAACTGCATCATCTGCATAGAGAAGAACAGATATCTATGTAAAGCTGATTTCAGAGGGGTAAGGAGATATTGACTCCAAGAAGGAGTGGAGATCAGCGAAGTACAGATTAAACAAAGTGGGGGCAAGAATGCGTCCTTGTCAAACTCTTCAGGAGGAGAACCTCTGCTCAGAAAGGTGGCCATAATTGCTGCAAAGTACCTGGGCAGATGTATTATGGTACAGTGCACAGATCAGAAACAGTAACCTCTTATCAAAGGAATTCTGTTCTAGTTTGCTCCAGAGACAGCCAAGGGATATGGAGTCGAAAGCAGATTTTAAATCAATAAAGGCAATAAATACTTTACCTTTTTTGGTTTAGAATATTTCTCTGCTAAGTGAGCTAGAACCAAGCAATGATCTAAAGTAGACCGGCCAAACTTAAACCCAATTTGCTCTTCCCCTAAGATCTCATAATCATTAATCCACATTTTCAATATCTGGCATAAAAAACTAGTGTAAAGCTTCCCAGCTATAGATTATAAATTTATAGGGCCACAGTTTTTGGATCATCTTTGGGGGTTTTCTTGTAAACTGGAATAATAAAAGCCTTGAGTCGGGCTACAGAAATTATGCTAAATTTATTTATAGAGGAAAAAGGTGGCCAACAGAGGGGCTCTCTAAATGATATTACACTTCAAGAGTTCAGAGGTCCATCTGGTCCAGGAGCTTTGCCCAATTTTAATGGAAGTAATATTTTCTCAACAATGTTAATTTCAACTGGGGGTCATTCAGGGTTATCAGGGTGCAAAAAACGGGGGGGGGGGTATTAGAAGTCGATGAACGTGAGTCATTAAAAATGGAAAGAAAGTGATCTTCCCAGATCTTAGCTGGAATATGGCAATGAGAAATACTAGTGCTATGACTTAAAGCTGCTGAAACTAACTGCCTAAAGCAGTGTTCTCCAACCTTGGGTCCCCAGATCCTATTTGCAGCAGTCAGATGCCTCTAGGAAGCCCACAAGGAGGGTATAGAGCAGTGTTCTCCAACCTTGGGTCCCCAGATGTTTTTGGCCTACAACTCCCAGCATGCCCCAGCCAGCTATGCTGGCTGGGGCATGCTGGGAGTTGTAGGCCAAAAACATCTGGGGACCCAAGGTTGGAGAACACTGCTCTAAAGGATTTAGAATTTCAGGTGAGAGATGCCGTAATCAGCATTTGCAAAGATTCCCTAACTGCCACTCTTTTCTCACAATTTAAAAGATTATTTCCATAATAATAAGAGTGGGGTAATTGACATTCATTATTTGCAGGGTATACTATATACAGAATGAATTCTCCTCCTGAGTCTAACACACTTCCCCAGCAAACCAGTTGTTTGCAGGTAATGATGGGTCTTTCAAAGGGCAAGCATCTCAAAATTTGATGTGCCCTCATAGAGAGTATTAACACTGTTTTTTCTATGAGTATCTATTGCACAGGGCAACTCAACAAACTTGTTAAAGGCTTCCCATGTTGTCTTAGACCATTTGATACTTTTAGAGTTCCCAGAGACAATTAGATTGGAAGACTCTTGCAATTTATCCTTAAAGTCCCTGATAAATACAAGGAGGTAACTCAATTGGAAGCTGGTCACTATCACTGCACTGCGCTCAGCAACCCGATTTTCCAAATCCTTATTTATCAGGAAATCATAAATGAGGAAACACTGGATCCCCTACAGGAAACAAACATAAATTCACCCCACTCATCATTGGCACTAGGCAGCGCTTTCTTATGTGGCTGCCTGTAACCCTCCAAACCAGAGGATTACAAGCATCCAATTGAGTGCAGGAGGAGCACAACGGATAGAATTGCTGCCACGCTCCCCTCTCCCTCAAAAACATCCAGACAGCCAAATTCAGCCGTCTAAATGCTTTACATCTGGAGATGCTGAGACACCACCTGGATTCCTCAGATTCCTTGGTGGTGCCTCACACCTCCCCTCCCCATCCCTGGAAACGCCCTCCCACAAGGGAACCAAAGATGGAAGACCATCTTCGGTTCCTAGCCGGTGCAGAAACAACCGAGCTGGCTATGAGAGGGGGCAGTGGGCGCTCCATGCTCAGACACCCCACTGTAACCTCGGAAGGGATTTCCAAGGTCACAGTGGGGAGTCTGACCAATCCTATGCCCCCCCCCCCCGGCAAGGTCAGAGGGCCATAGGATTGCACCCTAAGCCATTGAGAATACTCAAACATTTTTTGAGAGAAATTGAAGCAGACAGATCCCTAAAGAATTGACATAGCTATCTTTAGAGTGGCATGAGCCATTCACTTCCTTGTTAGAAGCAAATGAACAAGAGCTTAAAGTAGAAGGATCCTGCAAGTGCTTAAAGTAGAAGGATCCTGCAAATGGGTCCCCTTCCTCAATTAATATCTCCTGCAAGGATCAGGAGGGCATAAGGAAATCTAGCAAGCTGTTCCTTATAATAGCATTCAACTTTAAACCAGTTTGTTATAGCATCCTCTTTACAAGTCACAGGGGCTAAATAGATATTAAACAACAAGGTCAGCCAAAGGGGCCTTATTTCTAGAACCAATGCTGTCATAGATTAATCACAGTTGGGTAACTATGTTATACTGACATCCAGGGAGGAGGAGATTAGGAAGCCAAATCCCTGACTGGCCCTATCCGTTCCCCTAGCAGGAAGTGAAGGCAAACAATGTCACAAAACCATTCAATATATACTATCACAATACCGTGTCTGTTGGAGTGGGATTATATCAAATCCATGCAAGTAGCTATAGAAATTTTTGGTTCCTACATTTGGATTACCACCCGGCAATATTCCAAACACATTTTAAAGGTTTGTTGCTTCTCCATTGCCTCAGTCAATCTAACTCTATGATCCTGTCCAGATCATCTCCAGGGTTCTTAAGAACACCACCATTAGGCAGTGGTGCCAAATACCTAGATGTTACAAGGACAGACCTTTGCTCCTTGACTGGGACTTGAGAACCAAGCTCAAATGGTTCCAAGTGCTGGAAAGCAAGCCAATCTACATTTTTTGGGCCTGAGCTTTTTGGATCTACAGGGGTAATTTTCCAACCTACATTCAATGAAATCAGCCAGTTCTGAAGTAACCCTTGCCTCTTCAAAATTTGTGGGATCAGTAACTTGGGAAACTTTAGCTGGCTGTGTCACCACACTCTTAGGACTTAATACAGGCAATGTCCAGGCAGAGGTTTTCTTCAAAGCAAGATGGATAGCCTCTCCACAATATTATCCTGCTTCTCACAAGGTCACAATGAAAAAGAGGCCAACCAATTGTTCTCCACTGGTTCTAAATGATCATTAGAGATTGAGAAGGGGCCAGGCATAGAATTTGCAGAACCAGCATTTGGAAGAAGGGGTAATTTACCAGCAACTGGATTAAGGTTGACCCAGTCTATAAGATCAGACCCTGCATCAGACACTGAATTACATGGAATATCTTGTGAGTCCAATCTAGCTCTTTCTTTCAAGTTTCTTTTATTAAGTAAGGGTCCCACAGGGAAGACCCGCCTAGTAATTGAACATCCATAGGAGGCAAGCCTGAAGGTACAGTAATACCTTGGATTGCAAGTAACTTGGTTTGAGAGCATTTTGCAAGACAAGCAAATTTTTAAATATTTATTTTAAAAAATTTGACTTGATATACAAGCGACAACTTGCAATACAAGTACTGTAGTACGGCTTAAATTAAAAATCTCTGTACAATTTTTTTGGGGGGAATTTCGTTTTGATATAAGAGTGTTTTGGATTACAAGCACGTTTCCAGAACGAATTATGCTCTCAATCCAAGGCATGACTACTTTCTCATTGATGCATTCAATGACAGATTTTCAATCTTCTGGAGTTCAGCTCTGCTGCTATGCAGATTCAAAATACAAGAACGTAGCAGAATTATAGATGACTCAGAGTGCCCCCAATGGGCTCCACCATGAGTCTGGGTTACAGTCGGCTGACAAACTAAATCAAAGAACACACATGTCTTTGCAAGCAGGGCAGCTGCCTTGCTTTAAATACCGGTAGTTGGGTAAGTTGTACCTCCCCTGACATTTGTCCACAGTTTGAGAAGTCAAACTAGAGAAAAGGTTGGGCAGCTCCTGCTTAATCTCCTTTACAGGGCCGGATTAAGCTAGGGGCTGTTGGAGCGGAAGCTCCAGGCCCCTAACAGAAAATAGGCCCAGGGAGCCTTGCGCTGCCACTGCCGTCCTTTCCTGCCCTGGCAGGCTCGGGGCAGGCGCCATCCGCGAGGGAGGGAAGCAGGCACGGGAGGAGCCACGGCCACAGCTTCATGGAGAGAGCCAGGTAGAGGACGGACCCTCTCCGGCTTCTTCCTTCTTCCTCCTCCCTCCTCCTCCTCCCTCCTCCTCCTGTGTCTTGGGGACTCGTCCGGCGTCGGATTTCCCTTTCGTTTTGCTGGCCCCTCCTCTTCGTCTCGGCCGTGAGTGACAGGCGGCAAAGCCCCGGGAGAAACCCGGCCTCGTCGTCAGCAGCTGCAACTTCAAGCGCGTCAAGCTGCTCTCGCTGGGCTCGAGCAGTTGTGTGGGCAACGAGGACTCCTAGACCCAAATGTCCCTCCTGAGAGCTGTTTGAGCTGCTCGGAGGGGACGAGGGGTGGGCGGGAGTGAGAGTGCTCCAGGTACCCGCCTCCAGCCCTTCCACGTTATTAAACTCAACTGGGCGCTGCAAAAGGCAAATTTCTCCCCTTCGTTTTGACATTCCACCCGCTGCCTTTGGGCAACTAATTTCCCCGCAGGTTAACTCGCCTTATAGAACTGTGGGGTTCTTCAAACACCGCTCTGAGGGCCAAACCACACACTTAATTACCGCTGAAAGCGCCCGCGGCCTCGATTCGGATTGGGAGGGGGGGCGGGGGCGTTTAAGTGTTTCCCCTCCCGCCGCCCTCCAAGTTTATCCATTTACGTCTCCCTCTCTTTTTGCCTCAGTTTCCCTCAATGTTTGTCCATTTTCCCTGAGGGAAACCGAGGCAAAAAGGAAAGCAAGGCTGGCACAAAATGCCCCCCCCCACACGCAGACACTTCCGTTCTCTTTCTCCTGTTTCAGCTTCCCCCAAAGCACCTTCCTTCCTGCCTCAGTTTCCCTCAAAGTTTGCATACAGTTTCCCTCAAAGTTCGAGGGGAAACAAGCAAAAAAGAAAGGCAGGCAGGCAGGCAGGCAGGCACAAAGTGGGTCCCCCCCCCCTTCTATTCCCTTTCTCCTTCCATTTCTGCCTCAGCTTCCTTCAAAGTACTCTCCCTCCTTCCCGGCATCTGCCTCAGTTTCCCTCAGAGTGCCCTCTTTCCTGCCTGCCCACCTGTTTCCCATACAGGCGCTGCTCCCTTTTCACATTTATTTTATTTATTTATTTTATTTGTTATATTTATACCCCACCTTTTTTCCTGCAAGGAACCCAAGGCGACTTACATAGTCCTCCTCCTCCTCCTCCTCCTCCTCCATTTTATCCTCACAACAACCCTGTGAGGTAGGTTAGGCTGAGAGTCAGGGACTCTTTTATAATGTATTTCAGTTTACCCCACACAAAGCACTCACACACACAGAGCAGCCAGACAAAAGCAAAACACGCTTATAATTTGTAGGTAGCCTTTTATAATGTATTTCAATTTTAGACAGCAAAAAAGGTAGTACATTCTTATTTTTTAAACCCACTTTTGCCATCGAAATAAAATTCCATCCTCCATTTAATCATTATTTATTTATTTATTTATTGCATTTATACCCCGCTCTTCAGCCAGAAAAGGCTCTCAGAGCGGCTTACACAGATTAATAATAAGACATTCCCTGCCCTCAGGCTCACAATCTAAAAGACATGACACAAAAGGAAAAGGGATTGGGAGGGAGGAGGAAGAATGCCAAACTCAGGCACCAATATAATGTTTGGCATTCTTCCTCCTCCCCCCCATCCCTTTTCCTTTTGTGTCACGTCTTTTAGATTGTGAGCCTGAGGGTAGGGAATGTCTTATTATTACCGGTAATCTGTGTAAACCGCTCTGAGAGCCTTTTCTGGCTGAAGAGCGGGGTATAAATGGAATAAATAAATAAATAAATCATTAATTTCTACCCACTTTTGCCATCAAAATAACATTCCATCCTCCATTTAATCACTTGTTAACATTATAATTAATTTATAATAACTTTCCATTTAAGAAAAAAAAATTCACCCCTATCAAGTGAAAAAAAATGACCCAGGTCCTTTTTTTTTACTTGATCCATTCGTTCTTTTTTTTTTAAAAAAAACTATAGTCCGGTCCCCCAACAGTCTGAGAGACAATGAACTGGCCCCCTGTTTAAAAAGTTTGAGGACCCCTGTTGTAATCCTTACATCAACCCTGTAAGGCAGGTCAATAGCATTCTCTCCATACAGCACGTGGGGGGGGGGCAGCTGAGTAAGAGCTCGGTTCGTGTACATTGTTGCCTAACAGTCTGCATAATTCCCGAAGGGGTGGGCTGTGTTAGTCTATTGCAGCAAGAACAACAAGAGAGTCTTGTGGTACCCTAAAGACCAACACATTCATTCTGACATAAGCTTTCACGGACACTGCCCACTTCCATCAGGTTTTATTGAGTTAACAAGCTTATTGTTTACAAAAAAAGAAATATTTTCAATATGTTTCTGTTTTGGCACTTTAATGGTAATTAAAATATTTAATTTGTTTTAATATAAAATTGCGTCTTCATTTTATTTATTTCCATAAAAAGGCCCACCAAAATCCTCAGCACCAGGCCCATAATGCTCTTAATCCGGCCCTGCTTCTTTAACAAAAAAAAATAATAGTGACACAGTCTTGGCCACTAAGGAATATTGTTCTGTGCAGACATCATGTATGCTCAGAAAATGGTTTAATGGTAGGCAACTCAAGAATCTTGTTAGAGGCTGCAGTAATCACAGATTCCGAAAGGATTCCATATCAACAGGGTCTAACACATTGACCAGATTCACGTGGTCATGGAGGGAAAATAAGTCATTGTGGCTTATCTTCCCTCCCCGTGTGTGCTGGTCACAAGCTTCCTAATTAGCATAATTACCCTCATTGGGCACGGGTGTCGTAACATTGACAATCTGCAAAGGTGGCTGGCTGGGGTGGTTTACAAACCACACTGAAACCCTAGAACAAGCCATGGGTTTCAGGATGGGTTTGTAAACCACCCTGGCCCAGCCACCACCCTCGCCGGGTTCGGACATTATGACAACCCATGCACAGCAAGGGTAATTATGCTAATTAGGTAACTTGCGACCAGCACATGTGGGGAGGGAAAATAAGCCACCATGGCTTATTTTCCCTCCATGATCATGTGAACCCATCCAGTATAGCAATTACTGGTGGTCACATGAAACCCAAGGGGGTTATCAGAGGGAAAATATGAGTCTATCCTACTCTGGTCAGAGTCAGGTTTTAAAGCATCAGAGTCAAGGCTAACAGTATGTTTTGATTTACCCATCTTGAGACTATACCAGGTAACAACAACAAACGCTGGCAGAATAGTTTAGATTTCATTGCTCGCTTAATATCCACGACTGCAATTCAGAACTAGACAGCAACAAACAATTTCAGAGCACACCCAAACATACCATGAATGATACCAGGTGCAACCAGTACACCATAACACTGGAAATAATAAAAGAAGAGCAAACTGGACCACCCAGTATCAGGAGATGGAGGGGACTGACACACACCACCCACGCAGAAGTATTCCCCATTGCTTTACTTTTCCACATAGGAGTAAATGGTTCCCATTCACTCCAATATGGGAGGCAGTAGAGTGGTGCATCTTTGGGATGGGGTCCCACCTCTGGTGGCTCCAGCCATCAAAGCAAACCAGCTACTAACCGTCTCCGTATCCCCATCCTAGGTTCTGTTTCACGGTCATGCTTGGACTGTGGAAGAGTATTTGAAACTGGCTTAGGGCCAGCCAAATGAAACCCAATGCAGTCTTCCCTTCCAATGCAAAGCACTGCTTGGGGAGAAATTTTCACTGGGACCGTGGCAGCGGGAAAGCCTTTCCCATTCATTTCCCACTCCCTGCTCTTCTGATGCTGATCAGGCTCCATCAAAGCTGCTCGTTCCATAACATTGGACATATGTTTACTCAATAGTAAGCCCCATTTTAATTGAGACTTGCTTCCTAGTATGGCTGCAATCCAAAACACACTTCCCATGGCAGAAGGCTGCAATTAAATGCAAACTTACTTGGGAGTAAGAGCCACTGAATATTGCAGACAGGGCTTGCTACTTCTGAGCAATTATAGATCAGTTAATGCTGCTGGGTAAGTGTGCACTGGATTATGGCATGAAGGAATCAAAATTGCTGAGTGCCAGATTCTGCCCTGACCTTGCATCTAGCCACCAAATGTGCAGAAATCAAGTAGGCAAAGCTTTTTGTAGTATGGAAGGGCTGCTCCTTCTTTGGGCAGAGTAAGGAGTGGCTGCCTCTGGCAGCTGATTTTGGGTGTCATTATTTATTGTAGTTTTACTGCCAAGGGGGTAAGGCACTTATGCTTTCTGCCTCAAATACCTAGACCTCCTTTGGATGCTATGTAATTTAGCCCAAGGGGGCATAATTTGCTGCTCCATCTCACGCAGCAAAATGTCTTGGGCCAGCCATGGTTTGTTAGTGTGGCTAGGTTCACACAACACAACAACCCACAATTCAACAACAACAACCCATGGTTCTGGTTCAGTGACAACCCACACTCAGCCCATACTCAACCTGAACAGCTACGGTCACTCCTGGACAGGGATAGCCTGTCCAGTGATACAGGTGCGTAGTAACCTCAGGACTGGATTACTGCAATGCACTCTATGTGGGGCTGCCCTTGAGGCTGCTCCAGAAGCTGGAGCGAGTGCAGAATGCAGCAGCTCAGCTGTTGTCAGGAGCTGCCCCGTTACAGCATGCAACTCCTTTACTGAAGGAACTGCACTGGCTACCTATTTGCTACTGGGCCAGGTTTAAGGTTCTGGTACTTGTGTACAAAGCCCAACTTGGGACCAGGATACCTGAGAGAGCGCCTTCTCCCTTAACAACCTGCCCGGTTGCTGAGGTCATCAGATGGCATGCTGCTGGTGGTCCCTCATGGACCTTTCGCCTGATTGGAGTCCACCAGGAGAAGGGCCTTCAGTGTGGCAGCTCCATTTCTGTGGAACTCCCTGCTTCTGGAGGTTAGGCAGGTTCCAACATTGTGCTGTTTTCAGCGCCTGCTGAAGACCTCCTTGTTCCGTGAAGCCTTCTCTGCTCTTCAACCACCACTGTAATTTTAGTTTGTTTTCAGTGTATTGTTTTTCTTTCTTTTATCTGTTTTTGTCTTTTTATTGTTCACCACTCCAGAATCTGCTTTATGTGGAGTGGTATACAAATACTAATACTAATACTAATACTAATACTAATAATAAGCCAGTACAGTAAATGACCATGTTTGCATTTGCAAATCAGCTTATACTGAAGATATTGACCTGGTTCGCAAGACTGACAACCCACCATGGCTGATCAGTGTCATGTGAACCTGGTGCAGTTTCTGCAGGTTGGCTTATTTTTCACGAACAAGCCACCCTGAGAACCCATGACTTGTTGTCGGGTTGTTCATACCCATGGTGGCTTGTTGTGATGTCTGAACCAGGTAGGGCAATTTTATCATGGGTTGTTGGGAATGGTTAAAGAGCCTGCCAGCAAGAGTGACAAAAACCCCTACAGTGCCTTGCAATCTCACTAGTGCCACCGGCCTCAAAACTTCTCTGTGTCCTCGTCTCTGTGCTCCTAAAAACCGAGAAGAAAGGACACTGGAGAGTGTCCTGAATGCATTCACAACTTTTTTAAAATTATTTTTTATTTTCACAAGTGCACAGATGCAAAAGTCCACCAGTATGCAATTTGCCCAATTTCCCCCTCTGCTTTACTGCCTCACCATGACATTTACATATTTTCAGCCATCTGCCTCACTGTTCTGCCATGAAATTTGCATAGTTTTAACAAACTGTCTCACTGCTCTGTAACCCATATGGATATCTCACAGCTAACAATGGAGACCAGTGTAGGGAAGCGACAACCCGACAAGCATGATGGAGGGTTGGGGGAGCTGAAACCAGCAGCAGCTGCAGGAGAAGGAGCTTTTGGGGCGGGTGTAATTACTTGGGAAGTGCTGAAGTGAAGAATGAAATGTAAAAGGACAGTGAAAAGGGGGTTATCGTTATGCTGGGCTAAATAGTAGACAGGCAGTCTTGCACCCCTGCGCACTTGCAAAAGACCACCACCCCAAGTTAGAGAATGCATTAATACATTTGTAATGGCTCAGAAAATTAATTCCATTTGGTAATTTTATATGGGGAGGAGAAAGTTTCCGTTGGGAGCCTGCAACCCCAGCAGACCAATTGCAGAAAGGGTGCTGATGTAGGGACCGAGGAAATGAGGAGCTCTGCTGCAAAAGCACCTGGAATTCATGCTGCGAGCCTGCTGAACAACTGAGCGGGAAACAAGCCGTGGAAAGCTGCAGAGCGCCTGATCATCTGTAGGGTTAGCGAGTGAACAACCAACCCATGGTGGCTTATTTGCAGGCTGGCTTAGCCTTAGCGTGATGTGCAAACCTCCCATTGTGCGCTACATTTTGTATTTCCCTCCATACAATTCACCCAGGGTTAGGTTTCTTTTCTCTTCCTGGACATTTTAGGAAGTCAACCAGGTGACTTCAAAATTAGATGGCTGCTGGGTGATATAGATCAGTTGGTAGTTTTGTATGGACTGGCACCAAGTTAAGAGCCATTTTCCTGACACATAATAGTGCTAACTGGCAGGGTGGGTTTTTTTGGACTTAAATGAATTGTGTGCGGGTTTTTAATGGTGACTTCTAGTCCTGGAATTCTATATGGATTGATTATTTCTGATATTCTCTGATTTATATTTTAAGAGCCATTGGCTACAAAATAAACCCTTGACTGATGGACTGCTGTGTGGAACAGCATTTCAATTCTGCCTCCAATTGATTGTACAAGCACCAAGCATCAGCAGCGCAAAAGGGCCCTGGTGTGGAAGCAGCCACAGATTCGGAGGGGCAGAGAGCGGGGGAAAACTACAACATTATTTGTGACTGAAAATGTAAGCTGGATCAGCCCTGATCAAAACAGGTTTAAGATGATCTTGAACAAATAATGTCCTACTAAAAAAAAATCTGTACCATAAACTTCTACTGAACCTTTTTGATGATAGACCATTGTGGGACAATACCCTCACAAAGGTGCAGTTCTGCAGGCAGCAATGGTTCTATCTTACTCAATCTGAGTCTCTTGAAAAACTCTCATCTGTGCATCGCCTGAAAGTCTTCCAAAATAAAACTGGGGGAGTGGGAGGTGGGTGGAAGGCTGTGTCATTCAAAAACTGTTCCATCCATGGTGCTCTATGGGAGGAAAAAGAGAGACCCCCCAACACAGTGAAATGGTGGAAATACTTACTATAAACCAGCAGGCCAAAGGTCTCCTTTAATGGGTCTTTGCCTTCTTGGTGTATTTGTGCTCTGTAGGTGCCAGAGTCAGCCGGAACTAGTTTACTGACTTGCAACCTCTTGCAGTCCTCAGAGATGTTCAGTCGCCCATGAAATGTTTGGAAGAGTATCTCGAGTTTGCTTGTCTGTTTGGGTTTCACAAACGCAAAAACATCAAAAACATTGTTTCTATTATTTTTAGACCAAGTAATTAATGTAAATTGTTCTGAAGTCTTCAGCTGGAAAGTTACAGATTCTCCCAGGACTCCCTTGACTTCCTCCGCCTTTTCTTCTCCAGAGGTTTCTGTGTGGCCAAGAGGACAGAAGAAAGGATCAGGAGACAGTTACAGCATACCCTTGAAGTAGCCCATTTTGGAACCGCAAATTCACTGAGAAACCTGCCATGGGCACACGAGAAAGGGCAGATTTTTCCCCAGCCTCTTGAGCTAGTCCTTCTCTTGCTCCTATCATATATGGCCAGCATCCTAAAAATATATCCAAGGCCTTATGCAATAATCACAATACTATCTAAAAGGAATATGTGTCAAAATGTCATGGCATGAGAGTACCGAGTTGCAAACAATCTTTTGGGAAATAGGTAATTGGAATACACAGTAGCAAAGACTTGCATCCGTTAATGTTTGGTGGATTCCGCATCCCACAGGATTACTTGCAATATAGAAAAATTATAATTCCTAGCAATGAAGCAGTAAGTTAGTACAATCCTTTTGTCCAAGACCTGGGAGTGCAGGATCAGGATAATAATAATATTCCTAAACAGATAAGATATAAACACATAAGTAAATGAAACATTGTGTATAATGAAGGAACAAGACAGTGAGGTCATTGCAAGCACAAGCTGACGGAAAAGCTTCCTTCATTCATAAAAAGAACATTGGATCATTGAAATCTCTCAAAGTACACAGTACCTTAACAGCAGATCAGCAGAACACAGACCTAAAAAGTTCATATGTAAAACCATTCCTGTAAAAAAAAGGTACAGTCTTGCTGATTACTTCAAAGCGGCTTACTCGAAATGCAAATGTCCCCGTTCATTGTATTCCCTCTATTGAACCTAGGGTGGTCAGGCCCAAAAGTGGACTGGGTCCTAATAGTTGTGTAGTAGAAGAGGAATTTCAGCAGGTGTTGATGGTCATGTAAGCCGCTCCTGCTGAAATTAATTCATTTCACTTCTATCCTGCTCAATAATTACAACCCAAAATACAACATAGAAAGTTGTGTGTCATCAGCATACCGATGGCAACACACTCCAAAACACTGGATGACCCCACTCAACTATTTCATGTAGATACAACCACCACCTTCTGGAGTCATCCATCCAAGTAGTAGCAAAACCACTGCTATGCAGTACCCACCCACCACCATTCCCAGCTCAGACAGTCTCCCCAAAAGGATACCATGGTCGATGGCATTGAAAGCTACCAAGAGATCAAGGAGAATCAACAGGGTTACACTCTTTCTACATCTCTCCTGACATAGCTCATCATACCGGGCATCCGAGGTGGCTTCCTTACCAAAACCTGGCGTGAATCAAATGGATACTGACAATAGGACTCATCCAAGAATGTCTGGAGTTGGTTGGCAACCACATGCTCAAGGACCTTGCCCAGGAAAGGAACATTTACCACCAGCCAAAGTTGCTGAGATCTCCCGGGGCCAGGGAGGATTTCTTCAGGAGTGGTCTCACCGCCGCCTCATTCAGGCAGCTTGGGATGACCCCCTTTTGCAAGGAGGCATTCATCAACTCCCTGGCCTAGCCAGGGAAAATTCCCTCTTGTATGAAAGGTACAGGAGCCTTGTCCGCTTTTGCATTTGGCCACCCTGCCTTTTTGACTCCTCCTTTTAAAGGGCACATACCTCATCATACCAAAACAGTAATTCTGTCTAACACCAATATTCTTTCTTTGCTGCCCTGCTTCCATAGATTAAAGGTTCCACAGTATCAAAACTAATTGATCATATGAAGCAAATGAGTCATTCAATAGACTAATCTCGTGTGAGCAGCTTTCAGTTCCCTAAACTCTGGAGCATTCAACACTTTACGCATATTTTATTTCAGCTCCATAGTCCATGTTAGGCATCTCCTACTTGAGCATTCAACTGATCTCAATGGAAGTGCCTCCACTGATGTCCAGACTGGAAAAAAGAAGGGGTCTAACTTATTAATCAAAGGCTGATCATCACTAAAATAATTTGACCCAACCTAAAAATTCTTAATATTATGCTTCATGGCACCAGAGATAAGTATATAATCTATCACACTGCTTGCCATGCACACATTATAAGTGCACTCTCTAAATTCATGCCCCTCATTAACCTAATTCCTGTAGCATTAATAATTTTATCCTTAGAGAAGCTCCACTGTGAAATTGCTGGACTAGAATTGCTGAATAGTTCTGGATTAATAAAGACCATGTCTCTGCCAGAGGAGGCATGAAATGAGCATAGCACAGCTTAGAAATCATTTTTGCCAATAGCTGCAGTTCTGGATGATCGCTGTTCTCATCTGAAGTTTTCATAAATGTGCTGCCTCCTGCTGCCTATCCTTACATTTTATTGCCTATTAAACAATTTTCCTCTGTACCCATTGGTAGATATTCCCCAGTGGGCTCTAGTCCCACAGGGCCCTTTGTTGTTTTGGGGCAAGGAGGAGTGGAACAAGAAGAGAACTGTTTTGAAGAAGGTGGGGCTTGAGGACAGCCATTTACACAACCATGTAGCCAAATCTTTCTTCTGAGCCTTGTCTATCAAGCAGGATCTATATTCAAAACTGTATCTGAGAACGAAACATCGGCAGAACTTACCAGCTTGTAGGCAAAGGAGTGAAAGCCACATGCAGAAAAATGTCTTCCTTGTCATTTCAGCTTTGCTCTGCTCTCTTTAGTACCTCTTTCTTATAATTTAGGCTCTGCTCAACTCAAAGCAAGATGCACTTCTTGAAAAAGTTGGCAAAACTGTCAATGCTTTACGTCTGCTTGTGCCTGGTTGCAAACTTCACTTCCTCTTAAAACCACAATTGCTCCTGTGTAACCATCCACATTATTTTCACTTAACATGAGCTTCATTGGCAATTGAAAGCAGGGAGACAGTAGGGCACAGGCACATATAAACTTCTGCAAAGGATTAAACTGCCCTCCCCCAAGACCATAGGCCCAGCTCCAATGTGGTTGTCCTATGGCTACTTCTAAGTGTCTGTTTTTGAAAAGACATCAAGAGGTCTGATCAACGATCTCTCATGGTATATCTAGCTTAGCCATAATTGGCCATGCTTTGGGAGGCTATTCAATCCAATCTACATTTTATATACAGCTTTTCCAGATGGAGGGCTCCTAGCAGTACCAATGAAGGCCTTTTGCTGCTAATCCATCTTTCTGTTTCAGCACACACCCATCACCAGCTCAGCATACAGGAAGTGTTGCTGAATGCCTCTGGAATTACAGCTCTGGTTCTTAAGCACAAGGAGTTACTTTGTGGGACTGAACAGCTTTCATGTTTGTTATTGTGGTAATGCCCCAGTTTAATGCACTTTTTGTGTTTTATTGACATGATTTCGATTTAAAGGGACACTTAAGCTGGTATAATCTTACAGAATTTAACTAACTGGAATTAAGTCAAAACAAACAGTGCAATCCTATGCAAATTTATTCGGAAGTAAGTCCAAATGTCTTCAATGGGTCTCACTCAACAGTATATAGGATTGAAGCCTAAGGAGGTTTTTGGAATTAGTTGCAAAAAAGTAATATCTTGTTGCAACATTTCCCCATGCCCTTGCACAATATTCTCTCTCTCTCTCTCTCTCTCTCTCTCTCTCTCTCTCTCTCACACACACACACACACACACACACACACACACACACAGTCCCCACCCCGAATTGCACATGCATGAAATTTGTAGCCTGCTGGCTGCTTGTAGTTGCTTACAGAGATGTCTGCATGGATCTATCTCCAGATATCGACATCATTCAAAGCAAGTGTCCCCCTTGATAAAATTGCAGTGGAATTGGGACCACCCAAAGTCCGGAGCTGAAAGTGGCTCTTGGAGGCCAGTAGAAAGTAACATCTGAAGATGAGTGGTGATTGGCTTAGTCTAAGAAGGGTCCAGTTGTGGGTGGTGGTGGTGGTGGGAGCTTCTCTCTTCTCTGCATCTCTCTTCGGAAGCAAAAGGTGCCGACCTCCCTGGTATCGCTCTCTACTTGGTGCAGCAAGGCCACTTGACAAAAACACACACACTGATGGTCACTTTTGTAACTATCAGTGCTGCAAGTGTTCCTCCAATGAGCATGCCTGAATGTTGGCTCACAGCAGTACCTTTAAAAACTGCTGAGAAAAAGGCAAATTCCATGTTAGGCATAATTAGGAAAGGAATTGAAACTAAAACTGCCAAAATCATTCTGGCCTTCTACAAATCTATAGTGCGACCGTACTTAGAATACTGTGTACAATTCTGGCCACTGCATCTAAAAAAGGATATGTAGAGTTGGAAAAAGTGCAGAAAAAGGCAACTAAAATGATCAAGGGGCTGAAGCAACTCCTCTATGAGGAAAGGTTACAACATCTGGGATTGTTTAGCTTAGAAAAAAGGTGAGGATGGGGAGGCATGGTAGAGGGGTACAGAATTATGCACAGTGTGTGAGAAAGTGGACAGGGAGACCTTTTTCTCCCTCTCTCATAATACTAGACGCCAAAGGGGTAATCCCACGAAGCTGATTGGTGGGAGATTCAGGACAGATGAAAGGAAGTACTTCTTCACACAGTGCATAGTTAAACTATGGAATTCACTTGTTATTTATTTTTTATTATTTATTTATTTATTATATTTATACCCCGCCTTTTTTCCTGCAAGGAACCCAAGGCGGCTTACATAATCCTCCTCCTCCTCTCCATTTTATCCTCACAACAGCCCTGTGAGGTAGGTTAGGCTGAGAGTTAGTGACTGGCCCAAAGTCACCCAGTGAGTTTCATGGCCGAGTGGGGACTAGAACCCGGATCTCCCGAGTCCCAGTCCAGCACTCTCACCACTATGCCACACTGGCTCTCATAAAAGCACTTTATTGAATATTAAAAAATAAGTATTCCAACAAACATACATATATACATAAAACACAAGATGTATACATAAAGACACAGAAGATAAACATGAGCCAAATATATTATTAATGACTCCAGATAACTTATAAAATATAATACAGATAATTTATCTTATAAAAAATAATTCCAAATTATGGTATCTTATTATCCAGTACCACATAAAGGATTTCATGTTAAGAAAATATATATATATTTCCCCCTATTTTCGCTCGGTCTAAGGGCCAAATTGGAAGATCTGTGAAATGAATGGATGGATGAAGGTCCGCATACCACCAACAGAATAGAGCCTCCCTTCAGCAAGTTCTAAGGGTGGCAGAGAGACTCCAAGCAGTGATCCTTGGAACGATGGTTGGGGTTTTACAAACTTCTCCCCATTTTAACTTGTGGGAACAAAGAAGCTGGTTGTGAACAGAATGCTAGACTAGATGATCCTTGACCTGATCCAGCATCAGGGTATTTCTAATGTTCTGATGTTCTTAAGCTTCCTGGTGAATTAAATTTAGGCTTGTTGTGAAGGATGAATGTCATGTGACCGATCCACCCACACCCACTCACAACATGTGATTCCTTTTCCTTCCTTCCTCCCTCTGGGGTATCAAAGATAATGTTGTGTGAAATTGTGGCCAATATTATGACTTGATGGGGGAATTTAGCAGCAACTGACCAAGCTGGGAGGGGATTTTTTCCCCCTACCAGTCCTATTGGCCCGAGAATTTGCTTTCCTCCCACTTCCTTACACTCTAGCATGTGGCTGGATTGCCAAATTATTTGCTCCGTGGTGTGGTGTGTACCCTCTTCTTCATTTTGTCACCTCTGTGACAGAAGGCCTGGAAATGTCCAAAGGTTTAAATAAAGGGGTGCAAACAATAAAGAATGGGGGTGGATCTCACCATTCTCCGGGGCAGTCATGGTCACAGGACTTGTCGCTGTGTGGTCAGCTTGAGCTGATGGGGCAGAGAGCAAGTGAGCAGATCAGAAAGATACAGAGATCAGGCAAAGTTCACCACTGGAAAAAGTTTAATGCTGCTTTTTAAAAAAAAAATCTGCTGGCAACCCCACTCTTGCTCACAGCCAGGCAGGATTTATCATCAGGGCTGGGGTTTTCTGTTACTACATCATGCAAGTGCTGAATTTGTGAGTAGACTAAGATTAAGCATCTGGAGAGTCTCAGCATTCCTTTTCCCCCATTAAAAAAGCAAGTTTCTAGTCCTTAGTTCTACATGTGTGGGCAAATGCCTCATGAAATCTAAAGAGCCAGACATGGGGCTGAGTAAGATGGTCAGTGGGAGATGTTTTGCTCTCTCTCCCTTCAATCTCAAGATGAATAATTTGTGCAATTATGATCAGCAATGATATACAGTTGTGCTCAATTTCCACACTTCATACCAGTTGCCAAATGTGTATTGTGCCATTTCTTTTACCTTGGAGCTCCTTATACATTATAGCAGCTAAATTCCTTCTCAACTGCAACAGTTCTATTTCACAAGCCTCTATAGATTATTCTACTTTCTCCAGGTCCTCCATTTTCCTAGCCTGTCCCCTTTGAACTTGATCCACAAATAGGTAATATTGTGGGACTAGCTTAAAAGCAGGCATGGAGCAGTAGTGACTCTTCTCAGAAAGAATGGAGTGCTACCTTCCTTCCTAGGTCTCGTTGAAGGAGAGAAAAGCTTACCATCAGCATATGGACCATTTTTACATGTTAAGAGGAACTCCACCTCTTAGGGGGACTACAAAGTTCACTCTCAATTCCTCACTAGAAAACTATTAAATAGAGGGTACCCAAACCGCATTGCATAGGATGTGAGGTGGCAAACAGATAAAATTCCACATGATCAATTGTTTTCTAGATGACCAGGTCTTTTCATACCGAGGATATATTGTGCCATACAATATTCACCCGTATCTTTTTCAACAAACAAGATCATTAAAAAGCATTGGCATTTAGTAAAGAATTTACCTGGCTGTTCAGGCACACCACTGGTAAGTTACTGCAGGACCACATCAATTAGAAATCTCTTAGTCCATTCTGATTTTTCTCATTTACCTTCTAAACAAGGAGATACTAGATTCATAGATTCATAGATCATAGAGTTGGAAGGAGCCTACAAGGCTATCGAGTCCAACCCCCTGCTCAATGCAGGAAACTAGAGGAGGGGTCTCCCATCCAAGTAATAACCAGGCCTGACCCTGACTAGAGTCCATTATAGATGAGGACGTTGTGTAAACTGTTCTCAGGTGCTTCAAATCCAGGAATTTATACACCCTGTGGATCACCACTGTTTTAAACTACATCACGTTTCAAATTGTAATACCACTAATGTTGTTTATGTTGTAATAAGTACATGTGGCTATTTGCATGTGGGAAAAACATCCACTTAGGATCCGGATGTCAGAACACCACAGTAAGATTAAGAATAGAATCATAGAAGCTCCTTTGGTTTCACATGCCATAGATAAGCAACAAAATGGGAAGATTTTTCTTTCTTTGTTATTGAACAATTTAGACCTCACCCATATAACAGAACTGATGTGGACAGATTTCTGTTACAGAGGGAGGCATTTGGGATTTTTTACCCTCAAATCATTAACCTCACAGGGTTTAAATGAGAAGATGGATTTGTCAGCATTCCTGTAAACCGCAGTTTATGAATGCGATCTCTTTAAAGTTATACAGCTGTATTTGGCCCCTAATTAACGACTGCTGAGCCGGGGGACTGGCAGTAGGAGTATTATTCTCCTAGGAGGGGTGAACTGGAAAGATAAGGTGAGATTTTATTGTAATTCTTTGATATGTATCTCGTATCAAATCAGGGTGAAATGTTACAAATAATTTCCCCCCCTGTCAGGGTCTGCCCTGCAGCGCCATCTGGTGGCAGCTTTATGTATAACCGGCTGCAGGGCTTTGCAGGGTGTGAGCCTTGGCTGGTAAACCCTTGCAGAGTTCAGGCCCAGACCAGCAGGTACTCCCAGGTGGGCTAATGTGGACCACCTGGGAGCTGCCAGGGAAGGCCTATATAGGAGCCGCATTTCACCTTCAGCCTTTGCCACAGCAACACGGTCTCTTGTGCTAGCTGCAGCCTGATCTCCTCCTACATCAAATCTTGCCTCACCATGCTTGACCTTCTGCTTGTCCCTGACCAACACTCCTGCAACTGGCCCTGCTCAGCCTGGTACATCTTGGTGCCTGTTCTTGCTTTTTCCCTGGGACCCTGCCTCTTCTGGGACCCCACCTCTTCCTGAACCCGGCCTATTCCTGAACCCAACTGCTCGTCTTGACCTGTGCTTGGACTCTGCTTGATCTTGTGCCTGTTGCCTGGACTTGCCCTACACCTCTGGCCCCTGTTTGAACTCTGTTGCTTTAACCCATGCTGGACCTTGTGCCCATTGCCTGGATTTGACCTCTGCCTCTGGCCTGTTTGGACTCTGTTGCCCTGCACCCGTGTTGGACCTTGGGCCTGTTGTCTGTATCTGCCTCCATATTTCACAGCCCCAGCGGTCCAGCCCTGAACCCTCGCCACCCACAACCCGGACCCTGACAGTTTGCTGTGGCCAGCCACACACTGATCGGGCACAACATGGATGGTGTCTTAGCTGAGGACCTTCCTGGGGTACCGCGTGCCCTGCAAACCCAGGTGGCCGCACTCCAGGCAGAGCATCGAGTCCTGCAAGTTGCCCCAGTGGTGGGCCCTCCACTCCCCCCAAGCTCCAGCTGCCCCATTGCCTGAGCGATTCAGTGGAGAGCGGAAGGTCCTTCAGGG
This sequence comes from Shinisaurus crocodilurus, assembly GCA_021292165.1. Classification (NCBI taxonomy): domain Eukaryota; kingdom Metazoa; phylum Chordata; class Lepidosauria; order Squamata; family Shinisauridae; genus Shinisaurus; species Shinisaurus crocodilurus. The sequence continues at coordinate 26,101,643 of CM037882.1, forward strand.
TTTCATGGATCAGTGCCAGCTGCTGTTTGAAACCTGTCTGGAGGCCTACCCCACACAGTGGAGCTGAGTCTACCTGATGGTAAGCCTGCTTTCTGGCCCCGCCCTCACCTGGGTTTCCCCGTTCCTGGAAGCTGACGACCCGCTGCTGCAGAACCTTGACGGCTTCATCCGAGCACCAGAGGGCATGTTCGGAGACCAAAACTGGGCCTATACTGCTGAGCTGGCCCTGCAGAACCTGAGGCAAGGGTCACGATCCATCGCCAAGTATGCGGCTGAGTTCCGGTGCCTCACAGCGGACACCCTGTGGAACGGGGCAGCCCAGAGGTTCCACTTCCGCCTCACCCTCCATCCCTGCATCAAGGATGAGCTGGCCCGGGTGGACCTACCTGCATTCATAGCCCTCTGCATCAACATTGACGACGCCCGCCTGTCAGAAAGAAGCACAGAGCAGCGTGGAGGGCTGCACCCGGTATGGCACATCCCTGGGGAACACAGAAGCCTGAACCCGGCACCCCAGCCAGAGCAGATGCAGGTCGATGGCACCCGGTGGCCACTCTCGGACTCTGAGAAACAGTGTCAGTGTTCCTTGGGTCTCTGCCTTTACTGTGGCCAGGGGGGCCCCACTATGCATCCAGCTGCCCGGCCAAGTCGTTGCTCCCAGGAAGCAGCCAGCCCCGCCGGCTTTAGGGGGAGACCTGCCAGGGCCCACGACCTCCCACCCGCACTTCCTGGTACCCAACTGGTTTCTCCTGCCTCAGGGTGGGCTTGTGTTTAGAAGCCATGATTGACTCAGGAGCCTCATCCGACTTCATGGACCTGAGCTTCGCAAAAGAGTCCCATGTGCCCTGCTGACCCAAGCCAGCCCCAATTCTGGTAGAAGGCCATGATGAGACTCCGCTCACTTCTGGACCTGTGATGCACGAAACTTGCCCCCTGGCAATGCTTATCGTGCCCCAGCACCAAGAATTGCTTACCTTTGACCTTCTCCAGAAACCCCCCCCCCATTATCTGGTCATTCTGGGGATCTCATGGTTGTCCAGCACGACCCCAGCATCTCCTGGAGTCAGCGGACCCTCCAGCTTATGTCCCCGCACTGCCAGGACGTCTGCTCCCAGCCTCCGGTGTTGCCCCCAGTGGCCATTGACTCTCTGGAACCTGACCTGCCCAAGGCACCCTGCTCTGTTCTTCGTGGCACCACCACGGAGGAACTCTCAGCCCTGGACCCAGTTGCCCTCCCAGACCAGTATTATAGCTGGCCGATGTCTTTGAAAAGAAAGGGGGCGAGATCCTTCCCCTGCATCAGCCATATGACTGCCCCATCGATCTACAACTGGGGTCAGAGATCCTGTTTGGGAGCATCTATGCCCTCGCCACTCCCGAGTTGGCGGCACTCTGTGACTACCTTGAAGACAATCTGGTGAGAGGCTTCATCCGCCCCTCCACTTCCCCAGCAGGGCCCCCCATTTTCTTCATGAAAAAGAAAGACAGAGGGCTCCGGCCATGCATCGACTACTGGAAGTTGAACCAGGTCACCGTCAAGAACTGGTCCCCCTGCCCCTCATCCCCGAGCTCTTTGAGAGGTTGCAGGAGGCCAAGATCCTAACAAAATTGGGCCAGTGGAGGACATACGACCTTCTACACATCTGGGAAGGTGACGAGTGGAAGATGGCATTTTGCACCCAGTATGGCCACTTTGAGTGCCGGGTGAGATCAGTCAGTCTGACATCAATCCCTGGGAAAATTTTGCAGCAGATTATAAAGACGTCAATCTGCAAGCACCTTGAAAACAATGCAGTGATTACTAGCAGCCAACATGGATTTGTCAAGAACAAATCCTGTCAGACCAATCTGATCTCATTTTTTGATCGGGTAACCTCCCTTGTGAACTGTGGGAATGGTGCAGACATAATATATCTTTACTTCAGCAAAGCTTTTGACAAAGTGCCCCATGATAACCTGATTAGCAAACTGGCTAAAAGTGGGTGAGATGGAACAACTATCAAGTGGATCCACAGTTGGCTACAGAATCGGACTCAAAGAGTGCTTATCAATGGTAGCTTCTCAAACTGGGGAGTGGTAATGAGCAGGGTACCACAGGCCTCGGTCCTGGGCCCAGTGCTCTTCAACATTTTTATTAATGATGGATGAGGAGGTGCAGGGAATGCTTATCAAATCTGCAGATGACACAAAGTTGGGTGGAACAGCTAATACTCTGGAAGACAGAAACAAAATTCAAAGTGATCTCGATAGGCTAGAGAGCCTGTTATTCTGAAAATAACAGAATGAAATTGAATAGGGATAAATGCCAAGTGCTGCACCTAGGAAAAAGAAACCAAATGCACAGGTACAGGATGGGGGGGGGGTACTTGGCTCAACAATACTACAAGTGAGAAGGATCTTGGAATTGTCGTAGATCACAAGCTGAATATGAGCCAGCAATGTGATGTGGCTGCAACAAAGGCAAATACTATTTTGGGCTGCATTAATAGAAGTATAGAGTCCAAATCGTGTGAAGTGATCATTCCCCTTTAGTCAGCACTGGTTAGGCCTCATCTTGAGTACTGCGTCCAGTTCTGGGCACCACACTTTAAGAAGGACGTAGACAAACTGGAGAGGGTTCAGAGGAGGGCAACAAAGATGATTGGGGGACTGGAAACAAAGCCCTATGAGGAGAGACTGAAAGAACTGGGCATGTTTAGCTTTCAGAAGAGAAGACTGAGGGGAGATATGATCGCACTCTTCCAGTACTTGAAGGTTTGTCACAAAGAGGAGGGCCAGTATCTCTTCTTGATCATCCCAAATTGCAGGACACAGAATAATGGGTTCAAGTTACAGGAAGCCAGATTCCGCCTGGACATCAGGAAAAATTTCCTGACTGTTAGAGCAATACATCAATGGAACCAACTACCTAGGGAGGTGGTGGGCTCTCCCACACTGGAGGCATTCAAGGTGCAGCTGGACAGCCATCTGTCAGGGATGCTTTGACTTGGATTCCTGCATTGATCAGGGGGTTGGACTCGATGGCCTTATAGACCCCTTCCAACTCTACTATTGTATGATTTTATGATTCTATAAGGATTTTATGTGAGGGTGATCTGGCTGCAACATCTGTCACCCCATTGATTGCCAGGGTTGATTTGGCTGTTTTGTTGGCCAGGCAGGTGTCCCTTTCCTCCCTCACCGCTGCATGTGCGTCCCTCCTGAAGCTGCATGCTCAGTGGAAGAGGACGACCATCCCAGATAGAGTATACCATTCTTTCGTTAAGGGTATACGATTAAGGATTAAATGCCTGCTTAAAAAGGAAGGAATTAACTAGGCATCTAAATGAAGACACCAAGATCTCCCTGGAAGGTCATTCCGCCAACGGGAAATGGTTCCAAGGAGAAGGAAAATCAGGACAGCAGCTCGAGTAGTGGTGGATTTTGTACCTTGGGGGGGGGGCATTCTGCCTCTCCTCTCCTCAGCGAGCAGCCCCCCCCAATGCTCCGATTCTCTGTGGTGTGGAGGGGCTCTCTGCCCACTCCCCATGCCGCTCGGGCAGCCATGCCGCCCGCGCGGGCTCCTGTCGCATCATTTCCAGCTGGCAGGAAGTGACGCCACCGGCCCTGCGCCGATGCGGCTGAACCCTGTTGCTGCGGTTTTGGCGTCGTGGCCATTTTAAGCCCTGTTGCCCTGGTTTCTACATCAAAACTGCAGCAATAGGGTTCAGCCACGTTGGTGCAGGGCCTGTCGTGTCACAGCCAGAAATAATGCACCGGGAGTCCGCGTGGGTGGCAAGGTAGGCCCGCGAATTGCCGCGAATATCGGGGGGCTGCAAGCGGGGCCGATTTTGGCTCACTCCAGTCCCCTGATATTCGCGGGGGTTTTGAACCTTTTGGGGGGCTCGGTTCTCCGCCGGCTTGGCTCTCCACGGCGGCGGCCCCCCGTGCTCGATCTTCTGAGTGATGCGGAGCATTCTCCGCACCGCTCGAGCTGCAGGTGGTTCCCCGTCGCGTCACTTCTGGCGCAGCCGGCGTGCTGGACCCCCGCGCTATGTTTTTCGTGGGGGGAACCTGTTGCCCTGGTTTCCCCCGCCAAAAACAAAGCGCCGGGGTCCAGCGCACCGGAGCAGGGGCCCGTCACGTCACTTCCGCTGCGCCGGAAGTGATGCGACGGGACCAGCGTGGCTGGCTCGCCGTGGAGAGCCGAGCCAGCAAGCCGCCGCCCGACCTCAGGTAGGCTCGCGCGAGCCAGGCTGTTCGGTCCCACTCGGCCCGCGCGAGCCAAAAGTAACATCCCTATGACTGGAATAGAAACACTCTGAATTTTGTACCAAGGTTTATTTGGAAGAAAGCACACACCAACACCATGACTGGGCTCGCATGACATGATGACCCACCATGGCTTATAAGTCATGGGGGTGTGTGTGTGTCATGTCATGTTGTGCAAACCCAGGATGGCTTTTCAGGGTTGCTTATTTTTGGCTTATAAACCAACCTGACAATCCATGACTTGTAGTTGCGGTTGTTTGACCCATAATGGGGTGTCATGTTGTCCAAACCCGGATGACATGACCCATTGTGGATCAAGTGCAACTACAAGTGAGCCACTGGGCAAGAGTGACAAAATCCCCTTGCCTCTCTTGCCAAGCGGCTAGCCGGTGAGTGCCACTGACAGCTCCCCCCACAGCACCCAAGCGGCTAGTCCCATAACAGCAGCTGGTCTTCACGCTGGGCTGGTTAAAATCGAAACAGAAAAATAAACAGTCTTACTCTATCTTTGGTTAGATCAGAAAAGAAAGTTTACTCACAAATTGCAGCATATTTATGTAGAAATGTACGCAGGTTAATCTTAGGTTGCAAAAGGCTGAGTTACCTCGTAGAGCTCAAGCTGGTTCAAAGCTGGGAGAAAAGAGAGAGAGCGCATGATGGCAGGAAGTGGAAGGCAAGGCAGGAAGAAACATTATATACCATGGAGTTCCCCTTTGCAGGTTTTGGGTTTTTGCGAAGGAAGTGGGCATGCGAAGTTACACTATATCTAACAACTTCAAGCTGAGTTTGACTTACGTTGTAGGAAATAGGCACTCAGGAAAGACTGTACTCAAGCAGAGATGATAAGCAGGAATATATATTGTGTGTTTTTAATTCTTTGCCTTCAAACTGGTAAGTTCTGTTACTGCTTATTTTTAACGACAGCTTCGAACAAAGCTACTGCATGATAGTTGGATGACTTGATTATTTGCGTGTCCAAATGTCCTTTCTTGAGATTCAACTTATTTCACAGTTCCCAAATCCATGGTTGGGCAACATCAGCCACATATGCACAAAATTGTGTGCAAGTTTTCAAGATCCCCAGAAGTCTTCAGCAGGCAAGAAGTTACAAGAAGTCGGGGGGTGGGAGAGGAGAGGGGGAAAGGCTGAATTGATGTTGCAGTCATGAAGTCTACATGGTCTTCTGATGATGCGCTCCTGATTGTCCGACATGGGTCAGTGATCCGCTTGGAAACAACCCGGAGTTGGGACTTTAGTATGTTGGCTCCCATCCTATGGAATGCCCTTCCCACTGAGAGCAGGCATGGGCCGGCATTACTTTGTTTGGGGCATTTACTGAAGACTTTTCTTTTTCAGGCAAGCATTTCCAGACTGATGATTAAATTCCAGTAACTGTTTATTGATTTGTTTTTATTATAATTTTTTGTATTTGGTATTTTAACTTGCAGTGTACACCACTCTGATATCTTTTGATGTGGAGTGGTATATAAATTATAATAAACAAATAAGTGGTCAAGGTCTTAAGATGGAGTGGAGGAAGAATCACAGACTTCACTGGATTGGGATCATCTAGCAGGGATCATGCAGGTTTCAGGTTACAACTAGGACTGTTGGAACAAACAAACATGGGATGGCCGATTTCCTGCAGCAGTTACTTGGATTTGTCTCTAACCTTTGGTGAAACACACAGGTTCCTTGGTAGGCAGGGAACAAAAGTAAGGCGAAACAATGCAGTTTTTATATTAGCATTTAGCAAAGCTGGAGATTAATTTGGAGTGGTGCACTAGGCAAAAAGATGGCAAAACCTGTTTGATCGGAGAGAACAGCAGGTCAAAAGAGCACATATATTGCAATGGCTTCCCATGCCACTTTGTTGTGTGAAAAAACACTACCTTAGGAGGGATGTAAGATGGAGGACTGTGATGGTGGGGGCAGGGATGTGTGAGAATTTTTTGGGAACCGTTCAAGTGCGAACTCGCCTTGTTCGGCTCACGCGAGCCTGTTCGCGAACGTTCTCCTTTAGCTCAGACCAGCTCACTGTTCCTGAATACAAAAAAAACCAGAACGGTGACATCCCTGGGTGGGGGAATATCCAGCGTTCAAAATGTTTAAATGATAATGGTTGCATTGTCTTCTTCTGTGAGGTGTCTCTGATCAGCTCTTCAGTACAGTAATACCTTGGATTGCAAGTAACTTGGCCTGAGAGCGTTTTGCAAGACAAGCAAAAAAAAATTAATTTTTTTTTACTTGATAAACAAGCAAGGTCTTGCAAGACAAGCCGTAGGGATGTAACCACTCGCCTCGAGCGGGCGTAGCGGGCTGAAATCGGCCCCACTCACGCCCGCCAGAGACTCGCTTTGATATAAGAGTGTTTTGGATTACAAGCACGGTTCCAGAACGAATTATGCTTGCAATCCAAGGTATTACTGTATCTTTCGAGGCTTGACCGTATTAGTCTGTTACATCAAAACCAATAAAGAGTCTTGTGGCACCTTAAAGACATTCTCTGCTGTAGTCTTCCCCAACCTGCAGCCCTCCAGGTGCTTTGGACAACAACTCCCAGCATCCCTGACCATTGGCCATGCTGGCTGGGGCTTATGCGAATGGAATACATCTGAAAGGCAATACATCTGAAGGGCACCAGGTGGGGGAAGCAGCCCTGGAGAGTAGCCGTGGAGTCTGTGGGGAGTCTGTGAAGAGACATGGACTGGCTTCATCAGGGCTTAGGCATCTACAGGAGCCTGGGCTGCTCACTGTACTTTTCACCGTATTACATCACAGTGACATCACCTTTTGACATCAGCAAAATGCAACACTTACATGGCTTGAGTTTTGAACTGCCAGAATTATCATTTCGAATTGCATATATTTTTTTCTGGAACTGCACATTTTGTGTGTGATTTTACATTTTATATATGTTTTTTTTTTTTAAAGGAGCCATGCTGGTCCATGAAAAAATGTCCAAAATCCACAACTGTGCAATATTTTTGTTAGGCTGAACCAAAATTCCACAAGATTGTGCCAGCTTTCAAGTTCTCCAGAACCCTTCATCAGGCTAAGAAGTACAAAAAGCAGGGGATGGGGGAAGAGACAAAGTCCAAAAAATTGGCCAGGTGTTATAGCCACGAGGTCTGCAGTTCAGATAGATCCAGTTTCAGAATGGAAATATGCAGTCTAAATGAATTCGTCAGTGTTAGAGGTGGAACCAGAGGAAGATCTTCTGCCACCTGAAGAGAAGCTTTGCACCAACAGTTCCATCCCCTCCAACCACTAGATAATACTCTCAATTTGGCCTCAACTGACTTTTTTTTACCTAGTGCACCTCTTAAAATGAATCTCCAGCTTCGTTAATAGAAGGAATGTCATGTTTCTTTGCACTTCTGCTTCACGCTGCTTCAGGAACCTGTGTGTGTCTCCAAGGGCAAGAGGCAAGATTAGTTACAGCCGACCTTAATGTTTTCAGAAATGGAGATCAGCCATTGCTTCTCCTTCCCAAAATGCATTGCTAGATGTAATCTGATACCTGCAATACCCACCACTGACAAATTCATTCCTATTGCAGATCTCCCTTTTGAGACCTCTGTTGCTTCTCAGTAGGTAGACCTGGTGTCCAGACAATGTCCTTCCACCCACAGCTGAAACCCTCAATTCTTTCCCTGGCCCCCTTCATCCATTTAATAATGGCCCTTGGGCCAAGGGCCATTTGAATCATGAAGGGCATGGTTAATATTGAGGTGGGGGTGACCTGCTCAGTTTGCAGCCCATTACTAGGCCCTCCTCTCCAGACAACACACAATACATACAGGTACCTCACAACAGAGTTTGTTATTATTACAGGACATAAGAAAACACTAACTTCTGAGGAGCAGCATGGCACTCCGTCTCAGCTCCAGGGCCTGCACTCAAGGAGAGAGGGAGAGGCCTCACCCGGGCCTCCTGCAAGAACTAAAACTTCCACGTTCTCATAAAGCTAACCCACCCACCCACATACATCCCAACACCCTCCTCTAGACCTTAACGAATTGCACTGCTGCTACAATCAGCTTCAAAGCCACCCCCTCTGCCCCTCATTTCCTTAAAACAACAAACACACCAAGAGACTGCATAACAACACTGGACTACACTGCAGAGTAGTCATGCACACACTGCTCTAATGCTCCCCACCCAGTAAAATGAGAATAATGGAAATAACAGCACTAGGGTACTTTGCAGGGCTGGCGTAACCCACACTCACTGAGCCACAGCCCTGAAACTTGTAATGTAGATGTAATAATGATGATGTTTATCTGCATGCATTGTCAGGGTAATTTTTAAATGTTTACAAACTCAGGAAAATAATATGATTAAGATCTGAGTTAGAAAGAGCATGAACTCCTGTCTATGCGCCTCCTACCTTTTCTTTTTGGGTAGACACACTACTGTCCAACCTGAGCTACACTAAACTCCTGGATTTCTGAATTCACTTTTTGAGACAGCAAGCACTTCCCACCAGGGAAGACCCCCACCCCCACCCCCACCCCCACCCAAAAGGCTTCACAATGAACCAGGAAGTTCCTTCCACAAAGAGTGGGTGTGTCAAATGTTGCCATGACTTCGTTCATTGGCTAAAAACCCTGAAAGGCGGGAGCAAACTATTTTTGCTTACAAAACAAATGTGCAGAAAACTTGCTGTATGTTTTGCCTCATATCTTGGGTTCTACAAAGGCTAGAGACTTGTTTTTTTAAAAAAACAAGAAAGAAAGAAAGTTGGGAGTTTGGCGATCATGGCTTATCCAGGGGAGTGCAACTACTACTCCTTTGCCCCTTCCTGCAGACGCCCATGCTTGAATGGTGTGGAGTGACTGTCTTCTGATCCTTTCTTCTGTCTTCTTGGCCACACAGAAACCTCTGGAGAAGAAAAGGCGGAGGAAGTCAAAGGAGTCCTGGGAGAATCTGTAACTTTCCAGTTGAAGACTTCAGAACAATTTACATTAATTACTTGGTCTAGAAATAATAGAAACAATAATTTTGATGTTTTTGCGTTTGTGAAACCCAAACAGACAAGCAAACTCGAGATACTCTTCCAAACATTTCATGGGCGACTGAACATCTCTGAGGACTGCAAGAGGTTGCAAGTCAGTAAACTAGTTCCGGCTGACTCTGGCACCTACAGAGCACAAATACAGCAAGAAGGCAAAGACCCATTAAAGGAGACCTTTGGCCTGCAGGTTTATAGTAAGTATCTCCACCATTTCACTGTGTTGGGGGTCTCTCTCTCTCCTTACTCCCACAGAGCACCATGGATGGAGCAGGTTTTAAATGACACAGCCTTCCACCCACCTCCACTCCCCAGTTTCATTCACTTTAAGGAGATGCACAGATTAGAGTTTTTCCAGAGACTCAGATTGAGTAAGATAGAACCATTGCTGCCTGCAGAACTGCACCTTTGTGAGGGTATTGTCCCACAATGGTCTGTTGTCAAAGATGGTTAGGTGAAGTATGCAGTGCAAGTTTTTTTGTTTTTAAAGGACATTATTTGTTCAAGATCATCTTAAACTTGTTTTGATCAGGGCTGATCCAGCTTACATTTTCAGTCACAAATAATGTTGTAGTTTTTCCCCACTCTCTGCCCCTCCGAATCTGTGGCTGCTTCCACACCAGGGCCCTTTTGCGCTGCTGATGCTTGGTGCTTGTACAATCAGTTGGAGGCAGAATTGAAATGCTGTTCCACACAGCAGTCCATCAGTCAAGGGTTGTTGTTTTTGGTTTTATTTGGTAGCCAATGGATCTTAAAATATAAATCACAGAATATCAGAAACAATCAATCCAAACAATCAATCCAACAATCAATTCCAGGACTACAAGTCACCATTAACCCCCCCCCCCCACACACAATTCATTTAAGTAAAAAAAAAAAAAAATAAAAATCCCCTTGCCAGTTAGCACTATTATGTGCCAGGAAAATGGCTCTTAACTTTGTGCCAGTCCATTCAAAACTACCTGTAGGTAACAAACTTCTCTATATCACCCAGCAACCATATAATTTTGAAGTCATCTGGTTGACCTTCTAAAATGTCCAGGAAGAGAAAAGAAACCTAACCCTGGGTGAATTGTATGAAGGGAAATACAAAATGTAGTGCACAATGGGCGGTTTGCACATCATGCTAAGCCAACCTGCAAATAAGCCACCATGGGTTGGTTGTTCGCTCGCTAACCCTACAGATGAGTGGGCGCTCTGCAGCTTTCTGTTTCCCGCTCAGTTGTTCTGCCAGCTCCCAGCATGAATTCCAGGCGCTTTGGCAGCAGAGCTCTTCATTTCCTCAGTCCCTACATCAGCACCCTTTCTACAATTTGCTGGCTCCCAACGGAAACTTTCCCCTCCCCATATCAAATTACCAAATGGTATTAATTTTCTGAGCCATTACAAATGTAGTAATGCATTCTCTAACTTGGGGGGGGGGGGTCTTTTGCAAGTGCGCAGGAGTGCAAGACTGCCTGTCTACTATTAAAGCCAGCATAACGATAACCCCCTTTTCACTGTCCTTTTACATTTCATTCTTCACTTCAGCACTTCCCAAGTAATTACACCCGCCCCAAAAGCTCCTTCTCCTGCAGCTGCTGCTGCTTTCAGCTTCCCCCCCACCCTCCATCATGCTTGTCGCTTCCCTACACTCGTCTCCATTGTTAGCTGTGAGATACCCATTTTGGTTACAGAGCAATGAGACAGAATGTTAAAACTACGCAAATTTCATGGCAGAACTGCAAAGCTGAAGAAGCAGCCATGGGGACTGGATCACAGCCTCCAGCCTGAGAGGTTTACTCAGAGAGTAAACCTCTCAGACAGAGAGAGGCAGTGCTCTTCTCTGCCATTGGTGCAGCCGTGCCAGTGACAGAAGGAAACGCCTTTCCCCTCTGCTTTCTCAGGAGTTCCTCAGAAAACGGAGGAGGGAGGCTCTTCCCACCGTCACTGGTGCTGTGCCAGTCAGCAGGAAGCACCACCACTTTCCAAGGAGCTCCTCAGAAAGTGGACGGGGGGCGGGCGCTACCCTCTGTCACTGGCATGGCCCCGCTGATGACAGAGAAGACCGCTCCCCCTCCGCTCCACGACCCTCCTGCCCAGGGCCGGTGCTACCATTAGGCCAACTAGGCGGCCGCCTAGGGCGCTGGGCTAAAGGGGGTGCCAGGAGCATAGGGCTGGAGGGAGGGCTCAAGTGGGAAGGGGGGGCGCTAAATATCTGATCTTGCCTAGGGCACCAAACTGCCTTGCACTGGCCCTGCTCCTGCCCGAGAGGTAAACCTGTCAGGCAGGACAGGAGGCTGTGATCCGATCTCTGCTGCTGCTCCATGAACAGAGCAGCAGAGAGAAATGGAACCAGAACCCGCTCCTCCTGCCTGAGAGTAGATCTCTCAAGGCAGAAGCGGGAGGCCCCTCCCCCCATTGCACTTCAGTGTACGATTCCTGTTTGCGTAATGGTGAGTTTTTGACAGCTGCTGCAAGCTGAAATCGGCTTGTGATTGTAGCTGTCAAAGGGGGGAGCCTCATTCCTTTCCATTGTGTCCTCTGGGATATCACCAGGAGGAATGAGGGAGAAAGAGGGGAAGGGAGCCAGTGAAGGAACCATGATAAGCCCGATGGTTTGTCAGGCTCATCGTGGTTGCTTCATGGGTTCCAGCAAACAGTCATGGTAACTTACGTGTGAACCCACCCTATGTCTGCATGAAACAATAGTCCTTAGCAGCCAAGACTGTGTTGCTATTATTTTCATTGTTAAAGGAGGAGATTAAACAGGAGCTGCCCAACCTTTTCTCTAGCTTGACTTCCCAAACTGTGGACAAATGTCTGGGGAGGTGCGACTTACACAACTCTTTAAAGCAAGGCAGCTGCCCTCCTTGCAAAGACGTCTGTGTTCTTTGATTTCGTTTGTCAGCCTACTGTAACCCGGATTCATGGTGGATCCCATTGGGGGCACTCTGAGTCATCTATGATTTTGCTACTTTCTTGTATTTTGAATCTGCACAGCAGCAGAATTGATCTTAAGAAGATTGAAAATCTGTCATTGAATGTATCTATGAGAAAGTACCTTTCTCATACAATACAAAAACCAAGAAGGTTATTGGCAGCAAAACCTAGGCTTTCCTCCTATGGATGTTCAGTTACTAGGGTCTTTAGAGACTTCTCTGTGGGACCCTTACTTGAACTCACAGGATGTAATTCAGAGTAATTCAGAGTCTGATGCAGGGTCCAATTTTATAGACTGGGTTGACCTTAATCCAACTGTTGGTAAATTACACCTTCTTCCAAATGCTGGTTCTGCAACTTCTATGCCTGGCCCCTTCACAATCTCTAATGATAATTTAGAACTAGTGGGGAAAAAATCTGTTGGCCTCTTTTTCATTGTTACTTTGTGAGGAGTGGGATAATATTGTGGAGAGACTATCCATCTTGGGGAATAAACTTCTTGCTTTGAGGAAAACATTTGCCCGGTCCACGTTGCCTGTATTAAGTCCCGAGAGTGTAGTGACACACAGTCAGCCAAAGTTTCCCAAATTACCGCTCACAAATTTGGAAGAGACAGGGATTAGTTCAGAACTGTCTGGTTTCATTGGAAAATTACCCCTGTAGATCCAAAAAACTCAGGCCCAAAAAATGTAGATTGGCTTGCTTTCCAGTACTTAGGAACATTTGAGCTTGGTTCTCAAGTCCCAGTCAAGGAGCAAAGGTCTGTCCCTGTAACATCTACGGTAGCTCATTGGCACCACTGCCTAATGGCAGTGTTCTTGGTAACCCTGGAGATGATCTGGATAGGACCATAGAGTTAGATTGACTGAAGTAGGGGAGAGGCAACAATTTTTTTAAAATCTTGGGGAATATTTTCCCCAAGAAATATTGGGGAATTTTTTTAAAAAAATTGTATCCTGGAATATTGCCAGGTGGTAATCCAAATGTGGTAATCCAGATTTGATATAATCCTACTCCAAGAGACACGGTACTGTGATAGTATATATTGAATGGTTTTGTGACATTGTTTGCCTTCACTTCCTACTAGGGGAACGGATAGGGCCAGTCAGGGATTTGGCTTCCTAATCTCCTCCTCCCTGGATGTCAGTATAACATAGTTACCCAACTGTGATTAATCTATGACAGCATTGGTTCTAGAAATAAGGCCCCTTTGGCTGACCTTGTTGTTTAATTCCTGTGACTTGTAAAGAGGATGCTATAACAAACTGGTTTAAAGTTGAATGCTATTATAAGGAACAGCTTGCTAGATTTCCTTATGCCCTCCTGATCCTTGCAGGAGATATTAATTGAGGAAGGGGACCCATTTGCAGGATCCTTCTACTTTAAGCTCTTGTTCATTTGCTTCTAACAAGGAAGTGAATGGCTCATGCCACTCTAAAGATAGCTATGTCAATTCTTTAGGGATCTGTCTGCTTCAATTTCTCTCAAAAAATGTTTGAGTATTCTCAATGGTTTAGGGTGCAATCCTATGGCCCTCTGACCTTGCCGGGGGGGCATAGGATTGGTCAGACTCCCCACTGTGACCTTGGAAATCCCTTCCGAGGTTACAGTGGGGTGTCTGAGCATGGAGCGCCCACTGCCCCCTCTCATAGCCAGCTCGGTTCTTTCTGCACCGGCTAGGAACCGAAGATGGTCTTCCATCTTTGGTTCCCTTGTGGGAGGGCGTTTCCAGGGATGGGGAGGGGAGGTGTGAGGCACCACCAAGGAATCTGAGGAATCCAGGTGGTGTCTCAGCATCTCCAGATGTAAAGCATTTAGACGGCTGAATTTGGCTGTCTGGATGTTTTTGAGGGAGAGGGGAGCGTGGCAGCAATTCTATCCGCTGTGCTCCTCCTGCACTCAATTGGATGCTTGTAATCCTCTGGTTTGGAGGGTTACAGGCAGCCACATAAGAAAGCGCTGCCTAGTGCCAATGATGAGTGGGGTGAATTTATGTTTGTTTCCTGTAGGGGATCCAGTGTTTCCTCATTTATGATTTCCTGATAAATAAGGATTTGGAAAATCGGGTTGCTGAGTGCAGTGCAGTGATAGTGACCAGCTTCCAATAGAGTTACCTCCTTGTATTTATCAGGGACTTTAAGGATAAATTGCAAGAGTCTTCCAATCTAATTGTCTCTGGGAACTCTAAAAGTATCAAATGGTCTAAGACAACATGGGAAGCCTTTAACAAGTTTGTTGAGTTGCCCTGTGCATATTTCATAGATTTCATAGATCATAGAGTTGGAAGGAGCCTACAAAGGCTATCGAGTCCAACCCCCTGCTCAATGCAGGAAACTAGAGGAGGGGTCTCCCATCCAAGTCATAACCAGGCCTGACCCTGCTTAGCTTTCCACGCTCGGACAAGCTGAGCCAGCGTGAGCCACAGGCCTGTCTCACATCCCCTTAGCTCTACCCCCGGAAGGGAGGGCAACACCTTGTTGGTTCCCTGTCGGGGGTCGGAGATCTTCCGATATGTATTTAGTGATGCACGGTGCGACAAACAGACTCATTTCTAGCACCCCCCACCCCCAATAGGAAGGACACACGACCACGACGACGATTTGGGAGCGGAGGAGATGACGGCGGGAAGAACGCAAACTGTCCGTTTGGCCGCTGGCGTGCGTTCGTGGGCCCCTAGGCAGTTGAAGAGACAGGCATCGCCAGAAAATAGATACTCATAGAAAAAACAGTGTTAATACTCTCTATGAGGGCACATCAAATTTTGAGATGCTTGCCCTTTGAAAGACCCATCATTACCTGCAAACAACTGGTTTGCTGGGGAAGTGTGTTAGACTCAGGAGGAGAATTCATTCTGTATATAGTATACCCTGCAAATAATGAATGTCAATTACCCCACTCTTATTATTATGGAAATAATCTTTTAAATTGTGAGAAAAGAGTGGCAGTTAGGGAATCTTTGCAAATGCTGATTACGGCATCTCTCACCTGAAATTCTAAATCCTTTAGAGCAGTGTTCTCCAACCTTGGGTCCCCAGATGTTTTTGGCCTACAACTCCCAGCATGCCCCAGCCAGCATAGCTGGCTGGGGCATGCTGGGAGTTGTAGGCCAAAAACATCTGGGGACCCAAGGTTGGAGAACACTGCTCTATACCCTCCTTGTGGGCTTCCTAGAGGCATCTGACTGCTGCAAATAGGATCTGGGGACCCAAGGTTGGAGAACACTGCTTTAGGCAGTTAGTTTCAGCAGCTTTAAGTCATAGCACTAGTATTTCTCATTGCCATATTCCAGCTAAGATCTGGGAAGATCACTTTCTTTCCATTTTTAATGACTCACGTTCATCGACTTCTAATACCCCCCCCCCTCCGTTTTTTGCACCCTGATAACCCTGAATGACCCCCAGTTGAAATTAACATTGTTGAGGAAATATTACTTCCATTAAAATTGGGCAAAGCTCCTGGACCAGATGGACCTCTGAACTCTTGAAGTGTAATATCATTTAGAGAGCCCCTCTGTTGGCCACCTTTTTCCTCTATAAATAAATTTAGCATAATTTCTGTAGCCCGACTCAAGGCTTTTATTATTCCAGTTTACAAGAAAACCCCCAATGATGATCCAAAAACTGTGGCCCTATAAATTTATAATCTATAGCTGGGAAGCTTTACACTAGTTTTTTATGCCAGATATTGAAAATGTGGATTAATGATTATGAGATCTTAGGGGAAGAGCAAATTGGGTTTAAGTTTGGCCGGTCTACTTTAGATCATTGCTTGGTTCTAGCTCACTTAGCAGAGAAATATTCTAAACCAAAAAAGGTAAAGTATTTATTGCCTTTATTGATTTAAAATCTGCTTTCGACTCCATATCCCTTGGCTGTCTCTGGAGCAAACTAGAACAGAATTCCTTTGATAAGAGGTTACTGTTTCTGATCTGTGCACTGTACCATAATACACCTGCCCAGGTGCTTTGCAGCAATTATGGCCACCTTTCTGAGCAGAGGTTCTCCTCCTGAAGAGTTTGACAAGGACGCATTCTTGCCCCCACTTTGTTTAATCTGTACTTCGCTGATCTCCACTCCTTCTTGGAGTCAATATCTCCTCACCCCTCTGAAATCAGCTTTACATAGATATCTGTTCTTCTCTATGCAGATGATGCAGTTCTAATAAACTAAACTCCCAACCACGATTGAGTCTTAAGCAATTATTGACTGGTTTTGCTGATTCGTTGTAAAAAAATTAAAATAAAATTCTAATTTTTATTATTTTATTCTATTTATTTATTTATTATATTTATACCCCACCTTTTTTCCTTCAAGGAACCCAAGGCGACTTACATAATCATCCTCCTCCTCTCCATTTTATCCTCACAACAACCCTGTGAGGTAAGTTAGGCTGAGAGTCAGTGACTGGCCCAAACAATTAATTATTCAAAATCTAAAGTTCTGGTATTCTCTAAGAAGGAGGTTTGATATTCTTGGGCCCTGGATAATCATAGACTTGATCAAGTTGATTCTTATAAATATTTGGGTATTTTGTTTCATGAGGCTGTTAACTGGAAAGTTCAGGGGAGGTTTGTAAGGACCAAGGCTGAACAAAATGTGGATGATATAGTTCACTTGGCTTTCACAAAGGGTGGCCAGTTGGTTCCAGTGGCCATCCATGTTTTCAAAACCAAAGTTGTATCCCAGATCCCCTTTGGAAAATCTATTTGGTAAAAATTCTTCTGAAGGAGTGCAATCCCACTTTCTTAAACCTATCTTTGGTGTGCCCAGGTGTACTGCTGGTGCTACTCTTCAGTTGGAAGCTGCTGGGCTTAATTCTTTAAACTGTTTGGCTTGGATATATTCCCCCCATTTCTGGCTTCACTGTTGTCTGATGCTTACCCCCAATTCCTTTGTACCCCAAGGGATGAAAGACTCCTATAAGTCTGCCTGGAAGCGGTGCAGAAAGTTGTTTCAGTGGAACGGTCTCCTTCCTATTTGTTATCTATGAATTGGGAGAGAGCTAAATTTATTGTTAAACAGAGGCTAATGGATATTGATTCTCAAAACCTCTACAAAGTGGCACAAGGTCCATGCTCTCCCTAGTTGTTGGGTTTTCCAGGCCCAAACGTCAAAAATGGGATGTCCTACTTCAAGTGGTTATCTAATCCCAAATAGAGGAGAGCTTTTTCTCTGACTGACCTGCCCTGGCCTCCCACAGACAAGGCAGTAGTTTCAGTGAATAGTCTTTTATTGCCACAATTCCCTTAATGAGCAAACTGCTCTTCTAGAGGCAATAATGGTCCAGCAACTACAGAAAGCTTACAGATTAAGCTCGCCCCAAACCCATCAATCGTGCACAAAATCCTAAGGAGGTGGGAAGCAGTTCAAGATGCTGAAGCGTTGTCTCATGCAATGGATATGTGCAGTACCCAGAGTTTATATACAGTGAGTGGGTACTACTAGGCATCACTGTCGGAGATGACTCCTCCTGACTGGGCATTTCTGTTCTGCCCTCTTCTGCTGGTGCCATATCAAAGGGCCCATCCCAGATACACCCTCTCCCGGAGAGTCTGCCTCCTGCTGCCTTGTTGCCAGGGTCGATGTCCCTGACTGATAAGGAGAAGCTCCCTCCAAGGCTGAGCCTCCTAGCAAAGGAGAGTTTGCCGACAGCTTCCAGTGCCTCCCCCTCCCCCTCCCCCTGTTCACTGGGCAGTGGGAGGCCTGGCAGAGCAGAACTGTCACGTCTCTGATTCCCCACAGCTGGGCCCAACTCCACCACTTCTTCCCCTGAGTAAGAATCGGTGCCCGACCTTGAAGCTCCTTCTGTGCTAGGGCAAGGTCCCACACTGACTCAGTGCACCGTTCTACCCTTGAATTTTCTAGATCAGGGCTCCCCAACCTTGGGTCTCCAGATGTTGCTGGACTACAGCTCCCAGAATCCCTTGCCATTAGCCATGCTGGCTGGGTATGCTGGGAGCTGTAGGCCAGCAACATCTGGGGACCCAAGGTTGAAGAGCCCTGTTCTAGATGATAGATATAATAAGTCCAGTTAATAACAGATGCTGCCTCTGCAACAATGAAGTGGTGGAGTCTGTTCTGCATGTCTTCTTCAATTGTAGCTTTTATCAAGGGGCTAGAAAAACTTTGATGTGGCCTATTACACAATCCTTTCCTGGATGATCCTTAGAGTCCTTCCTGATTATTTTACTTAAGGGTTCTAACATTACAATTACAGCGCAAGTTGCTAATTTTTTTAATGAAGCCATTTGAATTAGGACCGCTTCTGCTTTTAAATTTTTATGTTCTATATTTTTCAATATGTATTTTATATTTGTATCTTTTTATTCTGTATGTCTGTGGCTGGTAGACGGTCAATGCTAAACTACTACAATGCGGTGGAGAGAGCCCCCTCCACGTTCTGATACTGGGTGGTCCAGTTTTCTCATGGCACAAGCCTGTGGCTCACGCTGGCTCAGCTTGTCTGAGTGTGGAAAGCTAAGCAGGGTCAAGCCTGGTTATTACTTGGATGGGAGACCCCTCCTCTAGTTTCCTGCATTGAGCAGGGGGTTGGACTCGATAGCCTTGTAGGCTCCTTCCAACTCTATGATCTATGAAATCTATGAAATGTGTCTCTGCACAGACGACCACACGAGGTTCTTGTGTTGTACAAGGCTGTCCTGCCCATACAGCCTGAACCTGTTAGAACAATGCAGTTTTTTTCTCGACTTCTATAAAAGGGACCAGTTGATTGAAGTTATCACAACAGGCATTTTTCAGTGTGGGCCACTTGGGTCCCTTCCTGCCCTCTCCATTATGTGTGGGCAGCCCCTTCTCCTGGGTCATCAGTGAGTGTCATGCAATTATGAACACTACCAATATGCAAGCAATTTCCCCCAATATTTCCTCCAGTTGAGCTCACTCTTTTGTTCTGGCTGATCAGCATTTTGGGGGTCTGCAGGGAATTCTACCACAGTGAAAATGGCTCGAAATTTTCTTTTTTTTGTTAGTTTTCCCATGCAGTGTGTAACTATTATACTAAAGTCATTTAGGGTGCAATCCTATGGCTGCTAGGCAGAGTCTAGACAGCCATAGGATAATTTGGAGTCCAATCTCCAACCTCAGAAACTCACTCAAGGTCAGAGCTGGGACTCTGAACTTGGAGTGCCCTCCCTCCGCCCTTGAACCACACCGAAAGAATGGCACAGAAGAAATCACGCCGGTTGAGGGTCCGAGGTCGCAAGAGTGACCTTGGAGACAAAGATCTGTGGGTGGTGAGGGGGGCAGGGAGGAGTCAGGCACCACCAGCATACGCAGTATCCTGGCGGTGCCTCCGCCTCCTCTCCTCGTGTTCCAGGGCAAAACACGGAGATGGCCAAAATCGTCAGTCCAAGTGTTTTGCAGGGTGGGAGAAACACGGAGGCGACCTTCACCTCTGCACTCCTTCCACCCTCCATAGGATGCCCACAGTCCTCTGAGTTGGGAGGGAGGGTTCTGGGCAGCCTCATTGGATCGCACAATCCTATGCATGTTTAGACAGAAAGAAGTCCTACAACTCCCAGCATTCCCCAGCCAACACGGCTGGCTGGGGAATGCTGGGAGTTGTAGGACTTTTTTTCTATCAAAATGCGCATAGGATTGCGCCCGTAGTTTGTGTACTAGAACTATAGACTGAGCTGAGACAAAGGAAAGTATTTGGTAAATGGATGGGGGGAGGGCAAAAACTTTTCTTAAGCCCCTGCTGATTCTTTTTCTTCTCTATTTGTAATCCACTCCATTTGCATTTCCACTAATTAGTGCTCTTTTGTATATTGTGTATTTCCCCCCTTGTGTTCAGAGCGTTTGTCGGAGGCTGACCTGACCGTCAGCTGTGAGAGAAGTGGGAATGTAACTTTCCTGCTGAACTGCTCTGCAGGCCAGTGGGAAGATGGCGTCAAATTCAGCTGGGCCTCAGCCAGCAAGAGTGGAGATCACCCCTCTGGGAAATCCCTTCTCATCCGGCACAACTTACAGGACCACGATCTGAACATCACCTGCACAGCAGAGAACCCCGTTGGCAGCGCATCCAGGACAGTGTCTATAAAGCATGATTGTGATGGTAAGCTTTTCTCTCCTTCAAAGAGACCTAGGAAAGAAGGTAGCACTCCATTCTTTCTGGGAAGAGTCACTACTGCTCCATGCCTGCTTTTAGCTAGTCCCACAATATTACCTGTCTGTGGATCAAGTTCAAAGGGGACAGGCTAGGAAAATGGAGGGCCTGGAGAAAGTAGAAACATCCATAGGGGCTTGTGAAATAGAAATGTTGCAGTTGAGAAGGAATTCAGCTTCTATAATGTATAAGGAGCTCCATCCAAGGTAAAAGAAATGGCACAATAAACATTTGGCAACTGGTATGAAGTGTGGAAATCGAGCACAACTGTATATCATTGCTGATCATATTTGCACAACCTATTCTCCATCTTGAGATCAAAGGGAGAGCAAAACATCTCCCACTGGCCATCTTACTCAGCCCCATGTCTGGCTCTTTAGATTTCACCAGGCATTTGCCCACACATGTAGCACTAAGGACTAGAAACTTGCTTTTTTTAATGGGAAAAAAAGGAATGCTGAGACTCTCCAGATGCTGGATCTTAGTCTACTCACAAATTCAGCACTTGCATGATGTAGTCCAAGAAGGCCCTGATGATAAATCCTGCCTGGCTGTGAGCAAGAGTGGGGTTGCCAACAGATTTTTTTTTTTAAAAAAAAGCAGCATTGAACTTTTTTCCAGTGGTGAACTTTGCCTGATCTCTGCATCTTTCTGATCTGCTCACTTGCTCTCTGCCCCATCAGCTCAAGCTGACCACACAACGACAAGTCCTGTGACCATGACTGCCCCGGAGAATGGTGAGATCCACCCCCATTCTTTATTGTTTGCACCTCTTTATTTAAACCTTTGGACATTTCCAGGCCTTCTGTCACAGAGGTGTACCCTCTTCCTTGTTCTGTCACAACACAGAGCAAATAATTTGGACTCACGTGAGTCAATCCAGCCACATGCTAGAGTGTAAGGAAGTGGGAGGAAAGCAAATTCTCTGGCCAATATGACTGGTAGGAAAATTTCTTCTCCTTCCCAGCTTGGTCAGTCGCTGCTAACTTCCTCCATCAAGTCACACCTCAAAGAAAATTTTATTGGCCACAATTTCACACAACATTATTGTTGATACCCCAGAGGAAGGAAGGAAAAGGAATCACATGTTGTGAGTGGGTGCGGGTGGATCAGTCACATGAAATACATCCTTCACAACAAGCCTAAAATTTCGCCAGCAAGCTGAAGAACATCATAAGAGCCCTGATACTGGATCAGACCAAGGTCCATCTAGCCCAGCATTCTGTTCA
Organism: Shinisaurus crocodilurus; assembly: GCA_021292165.1. NCBI lineage: Eukaryota > Metazoa > Chordata > Lepidosauria > Squamata > Shinisauridae > Shinisaurus > Shinisaurus crocodilurus. Next base: position 26,123,189 of record CM037882.1, read on the forward strand.
CACAGCGGTCAACCAGCATCTTTGCTCCAACACACCACACCCTCCAGCCTCCCACAAGTTAAAGTGGGGACAAGCTTGTAAAATGCCAACCATCATTCCAAGGATCACTGTCTGCAGTCTCTCTGCCACCCTTACAACTTCCTGAAGGCTCTGTTCTGTTGGTTGTATGTGGAACTTCATCCATTCACTCATTTCTCATATCTTCTAATTTGACCCTTAGACCGAGATAAAATAGGGCAAAAACCATAATTTTTTCTTAACATGAAATCCTTTATGTGATACTGGATGAGATACCATAATTTGGTATTATATTTTATCAGATAAATAATTTGTTTTTTTATTTTATAAGCTATCTGGAGTAATTAAGAATACAGTAATACCTTGGATTGCAAGCATAATTCGTTCCGGAAACATGCTTGTAATCCAAAGCACTTGTATATCAAAGCGAAATTCCCCATAAGAAATTTGTACACATATTTTTAATTTAAGCTGCAATAAAGAATGATAGTGTAAAGTCTTAATTTTTCTTGACCGTACTACAGTACTTGTATTGCAAGACGTCGCTTGTTTATCACGTTAAAATTTATTTTAAAAATTTGTTTGTCTTGCAAAACACTTGCAGACCAAGTTACTTGCAATCCAAGGTTTTACTGTATATTTGGCTTATGTTGATCTTCTGTGTCTTTATGTATACTTGTGTTTTACATGTTTTATGTATTTATTTATGTATAGTGTTTTACGTATATATGTGTTTGTTGGAATACTTATTTTTTTAATATTCAGTGAAGTGCTTTTCAAACAAGACAATGCAGCAGAGAAGTGGATAGTGTGCCACAATTTGGAATTCTATTTGATGAGATGAGCTATTTGGAGTAATGAATAGTATATTTGGCTGATGTTTGTTTTCTGTCTTTATGTATACCTCTTGCGTTTTTGTACATATCTCTGTTTGCTGTTGTAAAATCTGTTTAAAAACATCAGTAAAGTGCCTGTAAAACAAACAAGATACTGCAGAGATAAGATTACTGTTCAGACTGGTTCATCTGCTCTGGAAATAGTGACAGAGGAGGAGAAAAGTGAACATTTGAGGAGGGAGATCCAGAGCTCTGGGGCAATTACAGGAGAGGCCCTGCTATACTTGCTATAAGTTCAGATCACTGCTTGCACCAATTAATTCGCTTAGATAAAGGAACTGAACAAGCACCCTCCACATCTTTTGAATTTGAGCTAATCATCAGGAACAATAGATAAACTTAATGCCTCATTATCACCTCATTCACTGGCTGTGGGGGTGGGGTGGGGAGGAGGGGTTATTGCCATAGTTAGCCTGGTGAGAGGATTTATCAAAGCCTGTCTCAGTCTGCAGAGGAAGAGCGTGGGAGCTGAAATAACAGACCAAGAGAGTGACTGGGTTCACACGACACGACAATTCCCCCTGTCTTATATGCTGGGGGGGGGGGGGGGCGGGGCGGGCTGGACTTATTGTGTCATGTGAACCTGCCATGACTTATTCAGGGTGGCTTATAAGCCCAGCTTCTGGGCTTATAAACCACCCTGACAGGCCATGGCTTGTTTTAGGGTTTAGTAGTCACCGCTGGGCTTGCCATGTCATCCAAAACCCGGATGACACAACAAGCCCAGGGGTAACTCAAACCACTACAGAGCCACTTGGCAAGAGAGGCAAAAAGGCTTGCTGCTCTTGCCAAGTGTTGCTGACAGCTGCCTCCGAAGTGTCAAAGTGGCACTTGGGGGCGGCTGCCTGTCAGAGTTTTTCCCCAGGATTACACTCCTTGCTGCTGCCTGGCAGTGAGGAGCATGGGGATGTCTCACACTACTCAGCCTGCTTGGGAGTAGGCTGAACTGGACGTGGCTTGACTCTCCCTGTGGTGCTGCTGCCAAGCAGTGGCAGCTCCAGACAGGAGGGACCGCACTCTGCACAGTGGGAGAGCACCTCTGCCGAGGTTGGCAGCAGCGCCGACAGCCCTCACCGTGGCTTGTGAAGTTTCCTCATGAGTTGGGGTGAGGGCTGTCAGCAATCCCTGCTCCTCCTCTCCCCCCTCCCTGCCCCCACTGACAAGCGGCAGTTGGGAGAGGGGAAACCTCGGTGCTCCCGCGGCATCCCATGGGATACCTGCTGGAGGACCGAGGGGGGAGGAGGGGGAGGCAGGGTGCACCCTGCCCACGATGTGCCTGATTGTCTGTTGGGGGGCTCATTGGGGTGGTGGTGGGTGATTTATAAGCCAGACTGCGGCAGTCTGGCTTATAAGCCACCCTGTGTGTCGTGCGAACCCTCCCAGTGTGTGGGTGCTCCCTTGTAAATAAGCACAGTATGTGGTCTATAGAATAGACTTACTACTTCCATGCAGCAGAAGGTGAAGGAGGGGGCATACCTTGTGGTTTCTATGCTTTTTGGCACCTGAGTGAATTTGTAGGTGGCTCAGCTCTTCTCTTAAAATGAAGGATTTTAAAGTTTAGAATGTCCTTGTTTTTTTGAATGGAAATTCACTGAATTATTTGAGCCCTCACATGGAGAGAGGTGCAGAAGTTAACTTTACTGTGGCTCCATAATACAGTAATACCTTGGATTGCAAGTAACTTGGTTTGAGAGCATTTTGCAAGACAAGCAAATTTTAAAATATTTAATTTTTTTTTACTTTATATACAAGCGACGTCTTGTAATACAAGTACTGTAGTACGGCTTAAATTAAAAATCTCTGTACTAATTTTTTTGGGGGGATTTCGTTTTGATATAAGAGCACAAGCACGTTTCCGGAATGAATTATGCTCTCAATCCAAGGCATGACTGTAGTTGTAATCAGTAAGTCAAGCAATGCACTGAAGGAGTACAGAATGGGACTTGGCAGTTTCACGTTTCACTCTGTGTTCAGTCTCTGACTGGCTTTGGACAAAAATTAATCTCTTAAATCACAATATATCCTGAGAAATGTGTTTCCCACATGGCAACTTGACCTGTCTGGAAACCTAATCAATATGTGATGAAATGCTGGCTATAGATTAGGTTAATCACCAAAATCCTTTTGAGTGATCGGTGTCCAGTCACTCTAGGCCAAACCTCTTTCAGAACCTTCAGATTCATGCGCCATGCAGAACCCTCCTCTTCCCCACACTTCAAACACAGAAGCCCTATTCAGGCAACCACAAGCAACCCATGAAGAGAACCCATGGTTTCTTGTTGGGCTGTGAAATGCGGGTTGTTCGTGGTTAACAAACCATGGTTTGTTAGTGCAGCTGGGTTCACACAACACGACAACCTATGGTCCAGCAGCAACCCACACTCAACCTTGAGTGTGGGTTGTCACGCTGCCTGAACCCAGGCGATATCTGCTCCATACCTGTCCCTAACCTTTTGCTGTCTGTCCTGCTGCCCCTCTCCGTGCCAGTGCCCTGTACGTGCCTGAGGTGGGATGCTCAGCTATACATAGGCAAGGATGACCTGTGGACAGAGCTAAGCTCCCTCCACCCCGTGTGCACACAAGAGGCCAGGGTGGGTGGGTGGGTATCCCATATACCCAGAAGGCCATCCTGCCCCCTTGGCTCTGGTCCCATTCATGGTGATACCTGTGGCTGGGTTGAAGAATACATGGGTTGCGTTCAGCCCACAGGGTGTGGGAATCGGAAGATCAGACTGATGCAGGAACCATTGGCCATGTGATCAAAAATCCTTTGCTAGACTGACGGCCCACTACTGGGGCAGCTGGCAGCTGGCAGTTTTGAAAGTGGCCTTTGCCAAGCACTACTGGCATTCAGCTCTGCTGGCTGCTTAAAACACTTTTCTATGTGTGTCTCTGTATGTAAGTTTCTGTTCACACTTCCTGTCACAGGACAGAGCATGTGAGGGAGATGTACAACAGCCAAAATGAAAGCAAAAGGCTGCAAAACATGCTGCCTCTTTTTCATGCCCTGCAAGGAGCCACAGATGAGTGAACCACAGACGTCCACGAAGAAAGATCTGGGAGGACTGCTGGGGGAAGAGGAAGAGTCACCACCTTTTTCTCTGGCAGGGCACCTCTAACTTTTAAGAGTCACCAGAGGCAGGTTTTTCCAGGGATGGTGATAAAGAAAAAAAGGTGGCGCCCTTGTGAAAGAGCCACCCCTGCTGCTCGTGGGCACTGGTGGCCTTTGGGGACTGGGTGGGTTGGCCACAATCCAGGGATGGGGACTCGGACTCGAGGACTCGACTCGTGAGTCGGACTGAGTCCCCCCTCTGACTCGAGTCAGACTCGAGTCCCAATATTTTTAATGGGACTCGAGACTCGACTCGGGACTCGAGACCAAGGACTCGTGTTCCAAAATCGTGTTCCTCAAATGCAACATGGATAGCTTTTAGGAAGTACAGCAAGTTTATTTTTTAAAATCATTTTCCTAAAATGCAACCTTTCAGACATTTTGGGTTTGGCTGCCTCTGCCTGCCTGTTTGGGGTTCCCAGCCTCCTCTGCCTACCTGGTCTCTTCTTAACCAGTTCCACAGTTTGAATTGTCCAAAACAAAGGCCTCTTCCTGCCTGCTTTGGGGTTCCCTGCCTCCTCTGCCTGTCTGGTTATTTTGGGTTTGTCTGCCTGGTCTGTTCTTGCCAAAATCAGTTGCAGAGTTTTGAAATAAAAAGGCACAATTGTGCCTAGAATTTATTTAAGCTACACATCTGAAATAGCCTTATTTTGTTGGGAAAAACCCCCCATTGATTTTAATAGGGACTCGTGGAGTCAACTTTCGGAGTGACTCGTGACTTGTGACTCATGAGTCACCATTTTGGACCAAGGACTTGGACTTGGACTCGAGACTCAGGTCCAAAGACTCGTGACTAGACTCGTGACTCGAGACCAAGGACTCTTCAACATCCCTGCCACAATCCAAAGAGTTGTTTTAGGCACAAAACGGGTTTGTGGTGCGCCAGCAGATTTATTTATTTTTTAAAAAGTGTCCCCCCCCTTTGAATGGCATTCCTCCCACCCCACTGCCTCTGCCATATCATCAGCTGATTTTGGAAAAACAAACAAATGGTCTCATTTGGGGGGGAAAGGTTGTCACACGGAGCCTCCTGTTTGAGGAACACACATCATGGGATTCTTTGGATTCAGGCTGTCATCTCCTGAGCCCACTTCTGAAAAGTTTACTTCCCTGAACACTTCCAAATGAGGGCTGTTACTTTAAAATTTCATTTGGTTAAAATCATGTCTTCAAAATTCGACATTACAGTGAGTGCTTTTTGTATATTCAAACTAGGCAGTCCATTGCAGAACCTCATATGTGAGCTAACAGCTCAGGTCTAAGCAGAGTTACAGAGAAGTGTAGAATTGGCTGTAGGAGTTGCGGACATGCAAGGAACAAGTTTGTACATGAAGAATTGTGCAATATAGGTTAAGAGAGCGCATAGCCCTTGTGACCCAGCTGCAGCAATGTTTTTCACAATTCTATCTCTATTGCTGCAATGACTAACACATGCTGTTGCTCTATTTCAGGAAACGAGAAAGGTTCCCCTAAAGCTGCAGTGATCAGCATCGTTTTTCCAGTTGTTATTGCAGTACTTTTGTGTCTCTGCATAGGCATTTTTCTGTGGCGCAAGAAAAAAGGAGGTACAGGATTTCGTTCAACTGCACGTTCCATTTAAACACTGCCCATGGAAACTAAGCCAAGAAAGCCCCCTCTCCTTTCCTCCTCACTCCATCAAAAAAGAAGAGATTAGCCAAAACAGCAGAGAGAAGGTTACTTCCCTATTAAAGGCAGATCATCGTAATACTACTAAATACCCACACCCACCAGGCTGGGCCCTCTGTGTTCGCTTGGATTATTCTTTAAGCGTGCTACATACCTCATTGACACTGCAATAATTACAACAACATTTGTTGTTTGGGGCATCAAATGTGAAGGCAAGTTCTGCCCCCCCCCAAATGTAACTGCCCTCCCTTTTCAGCCTCTTATCACACAGCAAGCCTCAAGACCTGCTCAGCAGTCAGGGATTGAGAAGGACTGCTGGGGGGGGACGGGACGTAGCTCCGTGGCAGAGCTCCTCTGTCCATCAGAAGTGTTGAGGACTGAACCTTCGGGGGCCTCCTATTTCTACAGCACCCATCAATCTGCACCAGGGGTGGGGAACACTAGGTCCGGGGGCCGAATCCAGCCCCCCTGAGGATCTCAATCTGGTCCCTCCCCCTGGCCCCACCCTTTCCCCCCAACCACCAATCGTTCGGTGGTTTCCCAGCTTTTGTGCAGTTTTCCCCATCGGAAAAGGTTGAAATGCCCCTGCCAAGGCCGAGTGCCTGGCAGGAAGAGCTTTCAGCTCCACTGTGCTGGCATTTGGGGGATTTTCGGCCCAGCCCGCAAAAGTTTCTCAGAAATGGCATTTGGGCCACAGCCTGAAAGGGTTTCTGCACTCCTGATCTACATGGCGTTTTAGAGAGCCACGGGAGCAAATATGGAGAGGCCCCTGCCTCCAAGGAACTTACAGTCTCAGTTAAGACTCTGGATGATAGGAGAGCAAGACAAGCGAGAGAGGGGTGGAGGAGGGGGAAGGGATCGATGCGAACAAAGAGATGTGCACTTCGTCTCCATTGCGAATTCGCACTCCGCATAACGCACCCAAGACTTCGTGAAAGAGGGGCATTTGGAGGAAGGACTACAAGGAAACGAGCGGGGTGTCATTCTGTTGGCATTTGGGGAGGCTATTCAAGGCTGAAGGGACAGCAAGAGAGAAAGGGCTGACTCCAGTGCGATGTGCTGGATCAGACAAATCCCACCAGACATCCATGGGATTATCCCCGATCCTTGTGCTGACCCCACTGAGCTAAACATCTGACTGGGGGAATCAGCGGGTGGGATCACATGGCCAGCAGCTGGGTGTCCAGGTAGCATAGCCAATGAGGCAGGGAAGGTTTTCCTCTCCCGACCTGCCAAAGCGTGACAATGCAGACACTGCTAGGGTTGCCAACTATTGGAACAACCCCTGCTCCTATGCCTTTAGCAGCTGCTTGCTCTGCGGTTATTAGCAAGTGATCCTGCTGTGAAAAGCTTTACTTGCTGATTTCCGCAGAGCAAACTGCTGCTAAAAGACATAAGAGCAGGCTGGGCAGGGTTTTTTCCCTGGTCAGTTGGCAACGCTACCAGGAATTGTACAAAACGCAGTGCAGTTTTGTGTCCATAATTTTTCTAGGCGCTGCATTTGTTGCCTGCCTCAGAAACCGCCCTGAGTATTATCTTCTTTATTCATGCAGATACAGGAACAGGCAGCAAAGCTGTTTAAAAAACCAAAACCAGCGGAAATAAGAATCGATTCATCTTTGCCTATCTTTGTTCCACTCACTTCCTGTGTTTCAGTTTGGTTTCTTCTTTCCACAGGGACCCAGAAGAACCAGCAGGGCTCTGAAAGCCGCTCAGGTAAACAGCCCTGTTTTTACTGTTTTCCCCACCCCCAAGCAGCTGCTGAAGGGGACAGGAAGTTAATCTCAGAAAGGGAAGTTGGGTAGAGCTAGAAAAGGGCAGCCAAAATGAACGGGGGCCTGAAAGGAGGGGCTACAACCGTAGGTTTCTTTCGTTTAGGGGGGAACGGCAAGCAAGCAGGCATGGGGGAGGAGGGACACTCAGCAACGTGGTAGACTCTGCCAGGTAGAGGTTTTTAAAATGATGCATGGCGTAGAGAAGGTGGACAGAGCGTCGCTTCTCTTGTTCTCTCCTAGTACTAGAACCCCATAGGGGTGGGAGATCTGCCCAGCACTTGACTCGCGGCGTGTGAGCCGAGCGCTCCTGCCATGTGAGCCAAGCGCGAGTGCTGGCTGAGGTGCTTGCCGGACTTCTGGGTCCCCGGCTCTACGTTGTTTACATAGAAAATAGCGTAAAATATGTGAAAAAAGGCCGCGGTTTGCGCAAATTATGCAAATCGCAGCCGTTTTTGACATATCTCATGCCATTTTCTACGTAAACAACATAGCGCCAGAAAAAGTCGCTTCCCCGGCTCAGCTCTCAAGAACGCAAGTCGAGAAAAGGTAGGGCAAGCGGAGCTCGGGGTGTGTGTGTCGAGTCACCCCCCCCCCATCAAGCTCCATGCACATCCCTAAGAATCACCCAGTGAACACCTCTGGCAAAAGATTCAAGACAAACAGGCCAAAGGACGTACTTTGTCACGTGGTGCATAATTAATCTATGCAGTTCACTGCCCCCAAACAGACTGTGGTGATGGCCGCTGCTTTTGCTGGCTTGAAAGGGGATGGGGATGTCTGTCAGGGGCTGTTACTACTTGTCACAACGATGGTTATATGCGGCCTCCGTGATCAGGGGTAGTTTGCTGCTCAGTACCAGTTTCTGGGGGGATAAACAGCAGGCGCGGGATGGGGGTCCATCTGTTGCATTCCCATCCTGCTTCTGGGCTTTCTGGGTGCCCCTGTTGGGCTTTTCTACATGAGCCTGTTAATCTGCTGCACCTACTTTCAGTTTTGTCACAGAACTGAGATCTGAACACTACATGAGGAGCGTTTCCTTTCCTGCTTTTCCACTACGTAACCTCTAGGTGGCAGTGTGGTATAGCAGAATAGTGCCAATACACTTGAGAAAATTGCGCTTTCTTTCGCTTTCACAATTAAGTGCTGCATTCTCCCTGCTCTAAACTTGTGGAAAGTACTGTTTAGAAACTGGAGCGTCACAGTGTCATCTAAAGAACCCGTAAACTACTGTGAGTAGGGAATGATGAGAGCACACTAAATGCCTCATGTAGAAAAGCCCTTGGTCTGATCCAGCAGCCTGCTCTTAGTTTATCATTATTACAGGGGGTCCAGACATGGTTGTCTTCTACTTGTGACCCTCCTGTCCTTTCCTACCGCTTCCTCCATTTTTTCCCCCTTAACGCAGAAAATCCGTTAAGGAGGAAAAGACGGCACAGCTGTGCAATGTCTTCTGATTGCTAGTGCTAGGAGCCCCCCATCTGGAAGCACCCCTGGTCATGTTACAGCTGGGCGGCTTCATCTAAACCAAATCTATTTATTAAATTAATGGAGTACTTTCAAAGTTGCAGTCACATGTGTTTCTGCTGCAAGTGTTGAACAATTAATAGGTATGATTGATTAAATAATGCTTTAATCACAGGTTAAAATTTGTCTCCTGATTACTTTGCAGCTGCATGATGCTACGGATCCTTGAGTGGGATAGGAGTGCTTTTTGCTCCTCCGCTTCCTCCCTTGGTGCCTTTCCCCAGAGCTGGCTGCATGTTCTTGTTGGCTCTTGGGCACAGGACGATGACCACACACACACACACACACACACCACCGCTACCACTCAGTGCTCCTTTCCTCCCTCCTCCTTGCTCTCTCACCCCGGAACACCCTCCCTTCTCCCCCCCCATCGCATCTCCCCCCCCATTGCATCTCTGCGTGACTTGGGCTCCGCTCTGGCTTGTAGCTGCAATGGTGTTGTAGGTTTCTAGTACTGCCTAGGCCTGTTTTTATTGCCAGTGCTTGCTGTTTTTATGAATTGGTGCTGTTGGTCAGGGTATCGGTCTATGTTACTGCTGAAAGCTGACTTGGGAGGCCTCCTGCCCTGAAAGGTGGATTAGAAATACCGTATTTTAAATCAATAAATCATATTGTCAGTGTCAGTGTAGGACTGGAGGGACCCAGGTTCGAGTCACCGCTCAACTCACTGGGAGACACGGAGTCACTCATCATCTCTCAGCCTGTGCTACCTCACAGGGTAAAGGTAAAATGGGGGATTGGAGAAGACTCAGGAGCCATTAAGACATGGAGACAGAACCATGTCTCATTCTTCTTCTCCTCCTCCTTCTCCTCCCCCCCTTCTGTGGGTCCGTATGGTTTTTTGTTTGTTTGTTGTTGATATATATATATATATATATATATATATATATATGAATATCTGACATGCAGACAAGGGGCTACAACCCCTTTCACACTTTGAATGAGAAACACCCTTTGCCTCTGATTCTAGCAGTGTTGGAGCTGCAATCTGAATGTCATGTCCTGAGTGCCGTTCCCAGAGGACCATTGCGTGGACCAGAAAAATGCAGACCGGCACCTGATTGCTGCTCCAATGCGGCTTCAGGCAGCAGCAGGGGGGTTGGGGTTGGGGGGGAAGAATGAGAAAACCCTCCACTGCCTCCTCTTATACTGGTAAGCCCCCTGCCCCCACCAAAAATTAATAAATGTCGGTCTCCCCCGACCCCCAAACGTTACCAATTTATGAATGCCCTTTTCACCCCACACCCCACCCCACCCCCAAAATTGCTTGAAAGGTGCTGGGCACATTTCCTCCTTTTGGATTTGTTGACCTTTGTAAGTGGCTTTTTTTTTTTAGCTGAAGACCAGGGTATGAAGAATAGGTATAATTTAGATTTACAAGAACATGGAAATTTTCCCATGATAGTAATTAAAAGGCTGGATATTTTTTTTAGGTAATATTGTTACAAGTTACCCACTTTGTATCTTATGGTTCCTGGGAGGCCCTGGTGGCTCTCCCTCTCCACAAGCCCCCCTGTGCTGAGGCGGAGAAGTCCTCTCCATTGTCAGCACTCCAGTGCTGGAGAGGGCAAAAAGGGGACATTTTGGGGGTGGCCTTGTCCTTCCCTGGACACACCCCTGGAAAGAGATCTGGGAAGTATGCCAGCCCTTGAGCTGCTGTCCTGATTTTCCTTCTCCTTGGAACCACTTCCCATCGGTGGAATGACCTTTCCTGGGACATCCTCCTGGCCTCTTCATTTAGATGCCAAGTTAAGTCCTTCCTTTTTAAGCAGGCATTTAATCCTTCTTGATATTTTTAATATTTTAAGATGTTTCTAATGTTTAAGATTGTATTATTTTTGATACTGATATATATTTTTGCAATAAAAAGAAAAAGAAAAAGAAAAGAAAGGATACTGAGCAAATACCAAGTTGGCCCAGCTTAAAAAGATAGGAACAAAAGAGGGCCATAGTTTAAAATTGTTTTTTTTAGCTATATGTGTGTGTCCCTCTGTGTGTTGCATGTTTATTTGTTTGTATCTACAGTATGTGGTTTCTGTAATGTATTTTTAAGGGTTTAATCTTTGTAAACCACCCAGTGAGCTTTGACTATTGGGTGGTATAGGAATGCGATAAATGAAATGAAATGAATGTAGTTTTCCAGTGTCAGGTATCCAAACATTGCTACAGTTGGAATAGAGGTTTTCCTGCTCCTCTTCAAAACCCACTCCTGCCCCAATTAGGGATGGGGGAGAAATTTGTTTGGTTCGCATTTTACCTAATTTCACACATTCGAACCAACACACAAACCGAAATGTGGTTATCCTTCTAAATTCGCACCTCTCTGAATTTCGCAATGAAGTTTCAATCAAAAAATGCATAAATTAGGAGAACGTGCCCACTAAAATCTGTATATTAGTGAATGCGACATTCAAAAATGCACATTAGGAAAACTGCTTGCAGAAAAATGTGTACATTAGACAAAATTCTGTACAAAAATGCAAGTATTGGGAGCAATGCACACATGAATGCATACACATTTTCATGTGAACTTTTAAAGAAAAATTCTCAGAGTTTGGAACTAACTGAACTTAAGGATGGTAAACTTCTCCAAGTTCAGGACAAACCAAGTTTCAGACTGGAAAAATGTGAAACTGAGAGAAACCAGACCTGAGAGGTTGACCCATCCCTGAAATAAAGCCTGTAACCTGTGACTGAAACAGAGGCGGGTCCTTCCTTCCCTTCCCTGACCCAGATTCCATTTCTCTCCCTTTCCTCTGTCATCTCCTCTGTGTTAAGTTTTGGACTGTAAGCCCCTCGGGGCAGGGATCTCTCCTCTGGTCCTTTGTAAAACCCCGTGCACATTGATAGCTCTGTATAAATAGCTCTACCCAGTATCATTATGACCATCCTGCACTTGATGCCAGGGACCTGGCTGCTAATAAACTTCCATGTACCATGATCTGAAACTGAATGACAAGCATAGACGTTTTGTGCATGTGTTTGTTTTTGTTTCTGACTCCTGACTTCCTTCATGTGGTGCTGAGGCTTGGCAGGGCCTCACAAGCTGCTTACTTTGCTCCTAACATGTTCTAATCCAGCCTTCCTGTGGCAGTGCCTTCCAGATTGTTGTTGTTGTTGATGATGATGATGATGATAATAATAATAATAATAATTTTATTTCTATACCGCCCAATAGCCAAAGCTCTCTGGGCGGTTTACAGCAATCAATAAAAACTACAATAAAATACGATAGAAAATATGCACAATAAAAACGTTATAAAAAATTTAAAACAAAATTTTAAAATGACTCATCAGATGTTCTGAAATACAATTCCCATCATCCCCAGGCAGCATGGTCACCCCAGCCATTGGCCATGTTGTCTGGGGATGATGGGAGTGAATGAATGAATTGAATGAACAGATTGTTTATTATGGTCACAGACCACTTCAAGTTTTTTTTTTATGCAAAGGGAAGATACATCTGATTGAGATTAATTAGATCAAAAGAATACATTTTAAAATGGGGCCCACGTAATTGGGGGTTGTAACATGACACTTCTGGAGGGCACCACCCCCTTCTAAACTTTATTTCGGATTGGAACTGAAAGAGGAAATTGGAAACTGACAGACGTTGCAACTGACATTGGCTGAAACAATGAGACTGTCCTGGCGAGAGAACTCAAACTTCCATGTATCTCAGTTTGACAAGTAAACTGTGTTTGATGTGATGTGGGAGGTGAGCCATTTTTGGCAATGAAAAGAAGGTGAAATGAAAAAGATGTGCTTTACTTGCCTAATTCCTAGGCCTAATTGCCTAATTCTCATTTTTTTTCACCCTAAAAGGGCTTAAGATAGGAGTGTTCATGTGGAAGAGTGAAAAAGCTCTCTACTTAGAAAGGACTAAAACAATAAGCAAATTACAAATAACCCAGGTCATCTTCAGAAGCCCTCCTCTGGGTGCCCCCACCAAAGGAAGTTAGACAGGTGGCTACAAGGGAGCAGGCTCTCTGCAAGAGGCCTGCAATCCATTATGGCCTTCTCTCGGTTGTGGCACCCCATTTATGGAATGCCCTCCCCAGGGAAGCTTGCCTGGAGCCTGTGTTGCTATCTTTTCGGCAAAGGCCTTTCTTTTCACCCAGACATTTTAGACTTTACAGCTATTATATATGTATAATTTTATATTGTTTTTCCTGTGCTGTTTGTTGTTGTTTTTATTGTATTTTATTCTTTTCGCTTAATGTAATCCACCCTGAGTACATTTGATATTGGGTAGCTTAAAAATGTAATAAGTAAGTAATTAAACCAAGCCTTTTTAAACACCACCAAACTTTGCAGAGGCTGGGTGGGTGATGGGGGAATGAAGCACCGTGACCGTGATGTTCTGGGCTGTGCAGGTGCCAGTTGTGAGAGTTCCCCCATCACCTTAAAATAGGATCTGAAACAGTTTGCCCTCTTCTTCACTCCCTTTCACAGAGATTTTGTATTGTGTGTTATGCCATTTGGGAACATGAATACAAAAGCCATACAGTGTTAACAAGGCATCCCACTACTCTCCCAACAAGGTGCTAAATATCCAGGAATTCTAAAACCACGAAGGGACCAGTGAATGCTACCAATTAAATGATGAAAATATGAACGATGCAAATATGAATACCAAATACTTTCTGAGCAAAAAATGAAAATTACCCTAGAATGTAAAGGCCAGACACTCATATCTGTTGTACAAAGAACAACCATTGTAGCGATGTAAAGATACTGTTTTACTAAGAAAATGAACTGTGTATTGGGGAAAACCCAGAAAAAGTCCATTTCTGCTGGACATCTTGGCTGTAAACTGGATTTTGTGCGGGAAACTGCAACTAAAGTTACCAGGCTGAAAATGTTTAACGTTGACAGTAAGCAACTGACCACAGACACCACTGTGGGTTCCAGAAAAAGATAACTATTCTCTTGACATTTAAAACTGCCCAGGCTTCCTTCAAGGGAACCTGGGAATTGTGGTTTCCAAGGGTTCTGTGGATTCCTACCCTTTCAACAGAACCATGATTCCCTGGATACCTTGGTTCAGGCTAGGGGTGGGCAATTTGTGGGTCTTCAGATGTTTTGGCCTACAACTCCCATCATCCCTCACCAATAGCTATGCTGGCTAGGGCTGATGGGAGTTGTAGGCCAAAACATCTTGAGGGCCACCAGTTGCCCACCCCTGGTTTAGGTCCATGAGTATTTAACATGGCTTCAAGGTTATTTACACCTGAGGGGTAAAACATTTATTTGTCGTATTTGTCTTATGAAGAATCTTGCCTATCTCCCTCCTTCTCTTTTTGGTTGTTGTAGTTTTTGTTTTGTTTTCTAGTGTGAAATAAAAAAAAATGATTAAACCGCAAAGCTTACTGATCGACTCTTCCTGCTTACATTTGCACGAGGGCTTGCGAAGGCCTCTCTGCTTGTTATTGCTTCTCTTCTACTGTTGTTTCCTGCATTTAACGCCATTTTAAAACTGAGCCCTTTGATCAAATTAACTGCATTTTCTAATGAATAATTGTCACGATAATAACATCCTGATTGATGTTACTTTCAGCCAAAAACAACAAAGCCTCTTGCAGCACCTTAAAGACTAATACATTTATTTTGGCATAAACCTTCAAGGACACTTCATCATATGCAGATATCAGCAGATATCCCAGAATTCATTGTGGGTGGGTGGGGGATCATCCAGGAACACAGAGAGAACAAAGAAAAGGGATCTGTCCCTCTTTGGACAGATCTCCTTCATTTGGAGGACTAGATATTATATGTGGCCAGATTATGCATCCAAAAGAAATGGAATTTAGATTGTACCCTGCTTGGGGCCCCTCTTGCTTATGTTGCTCTTAAAAGAGAGGCATGAGCACTAATAGTGGCGTATAAGTGATCATAATAAGGGAGTCTCTGAATGGGATTGAGGCCCATTCAGTTAACTTCCATGATTTTTCTTTGCAGAGCTCACAGATTGCATGACTCTTTATGCCCAAATTGGAAATGTTCCTGAGGTGAGTTCTGATGAATCTAATAAGACATTGCAGGATTATCCACACAAAGAACTGGTATTACTCAGACGTTCCTTCACTGGCAACCAGTGGTATAGTGGTCAGTGTTGAAGTGCAGGTGCTCATCATAACAGGCCCAATACCCATGCCCTCAAGGAGAATCAAAAAATGCAGGCCGCTCTGTTGAGTCCTGTGGGTGGGTCTATTATGTCTTTTGCTGGTCTGTTGCAAAGACCATGATTACATGTTCAAGACCTGGACACCCCAAAATACTTTGCACTGCAACAAGAATAGCTCACAACAATAGATTGTTGCTGGGAAAACCCATTGCCCCCCTCCCCTGCTACTGTGAGGATCGCAGCTAAGCTCGGAGGGAGCAGGGAAGCCTGGGGTGGGTGGCAAATGGGTGCTCACGACCCCTGCTAAGCAAAATGTCCCACGGATTTGACTCTGGGTGGGTTCACATGACACTTTAAGCTCAGGATGGCTATGTAGCCAGCCTGGCCTTAAAGTTAGCCTTGGGACCCCACTGTGCCCGACTAACAGTTGGGCACAGTGGGGGTACTGAGGCACCTCCTCCCCCCTCTTCCCCCTTCAGTCCTCCTGTGGCATCCCAGGGGACACCGTGGGGAGCGGAGCGGGGATGACAGTTGATGACTTCGAAGCCCAGCACAAGGCAGCTCGTCCCTTCCCGTTGCTCGGCAGCACTGTCATTGGGCTTCTGATGACAGTGCGCCCCCCCCAGCCCAGAGCCATGTGGCCAGAGCAGCAAAACTTTCTGCCGCTCTGGCCAAGGGGCTCTGTAGCCAAAATGTCTTGACTGTGGCTTAGCGCGTCGTCCAGGTTCAGGCGACACACTAAGCCACGGAGGGTTAAGTTAACCCTCAAACAAGCCATGGCTTCACAGGGTGGCTTCGTAGCCACCCCGTGTGCCCCCCCCCGGGTTTGGACAACATGCTAAGCCACCGTGGCTTCATAGCCACCATGGCTTAGCGCGTCGTGTGAACCCAGTCTGTGTGTGCCCTGGCTCCAGTATGCCACCGCTAGTAACATTCTAAGGTGGATCACAGGAAACAGTTTTATACTGAATCAGACAATTGGTCCATCTAACTCAGCATTGTCTACAGTGTCTGGGGTCTCGGATGGGATGGGGTCTTGGATTGTTGATCCTGCTGACTTTTGCATACCATCAGCCACATCACCCGCCTCCCCCACAGTGAGCATAGGTAGTAATGATTCCTGAACAGAAATGCAAAATTTAGACAGGCTTTCGAAAGCAAATAAGCTCCTAGCAGAACAGAATAAAATCTGATCGTACTAAAATATCCATGGCATTTCCAGCCCGTTGCTGACTTATCCCTAAGCCCTGAAGGGATGACCAAACAAGGAGGCCTGGCCATGCTTCTGCCTTCTGAAAGATTTCATGTGCAGGCTTTGGTGCGACTCCAGAGAAAGTGAGAGTGCGCGCATGCGCGCATGTGTGCACACAGTCCTGTTGCCGACATCCAGATGGTCTTGTTGAGAGGCACCATGAGTTGATTGCAGAGGGAGTAGTGGAAACTGTGGGAGGAGCTGGTCTCTCGGGGCCTTTTTGCTTTACTAAAAAGGAAACAATGTGTTAACTTTCTATTTTGCAGTAATTGCACCTTTAAAAAAAATCACACCCTTAGAAGCCAAAAATGTACAATATTTTTTTTCTAATCTAGTTTTATTTTTCATCTCCCATAAGTAAGCTTTTAAAACATCAGGTGTACCTAACAACAAAACCGCATGAGAGTTCCCAGTAATGACACAATATGCGCTATTTTAGTCACCGAAATTCAATAAATCAATATTCGGCTATAGAATAGTTGAACACCTCATGGAGGTGTGATGGGCGTCGACTTTGCAATTACCTTGGTGTCCGCTCAAAACCTTTTGGTTTACCCTGGTGTTTTAACTGGCTGATATCTGTCTGTGTAATTGTACTGGTTGCCTTCTCTGTTTTATTATGCATAAAATAAATGTTCTGATTGCTTTAATTATATTTGAATATCACCCTGGTATCCACAAGGATGAAAGGTTGTTCAAAAAGTTTAAATAAAGGAAGGAATATCCAGATGCGCTTTTATTATATGTGACCTTGCCATGGCTACATTTCTGGCCACACACGGTTTGCCAGCCGATATCCCAGCATTCATTGCTCAGTCCTGCAAGATCAGATATTTATTTATTTATTTTAGTATATTTATTTTATTTATTATATTATAGATAGACAAAACAAGAACTAGCTACCTCTTTGGGCAGCTCTATCCACTTCTTTATCCATTTGGAGGACTGGAAATTTTCCTGTGGCTTTTAAAAATAAAATAGCCTCCAGTTCATACAGATATTTTAGGGGTGACTTACTCCAAGTTTGCTGCAGTGGTAGCAAAGCCATTGTAACAATGAACGGGTACCATCTCCACATTTTTGTTGCTTCCTTTCAACATGCAATGGCTGGAAGGATCACAAAAGTCAGTAAATGTTGCAGCTTTCTCTTTTCTCATACTCTCAGGATGCAAGTACACAGAAAACAAAACAGCGAAGAGAACCAACAAAGGCAAACAAGGAAACGCCCCAAACAGTCTATACCACTGTGCACCACCCCAAACTGGTAGGAGAAAAACCCACATTCCATTCAGTCCACATTAGAATCCCCCCCCCCCATTAGAAAAATTCAATTCCAATCATTGAATTGGAAAACTGAGGGATTGTGACATAGCAGACTGGATTTGGATCTGGGGGTCTAGGGATACTTCCAGAACTGGTTTTATATCATCACCATCATCCTGCTTTATTCACATAATTTCAGGTGTGTGTGTGTGTAATGTCATCTTCTACTTGTTTTTCCACCACTTCTTCCATCTTCTTTCCATTAAGGAAGAAAAGACAGAATAACTGCATGCCGCTTCCTGATCGTTACGTTAGCACTAGCAGCCCTCTGTCTGGAAGCCCCATTTCTGCTATGACTTCAGATCAGATGAATTCAGGAGTTAAAGATGCAGGAGGGACAGGAAACACAAGTGCCCCATGCTTCCTGTCCCACATGAAACCCCCTTGAAAAAATGTTTTAGCAAAATTCCCCAAGAAACGTGGGTGCTTTCTCCAAACTTCACATAATTGCTTCAGAGATCATTAAACTGTTGCTAGAAGAAATCAAAAGACTTGATTCAGCTGCTTAAAGTAAATGCATAGGAAACTTCCCCCAACTCTTCTGAATAGAATTCCTACCACCTTACTATAAAACAACCAAATCACAGTATGTAAAAAAGGGAGGGGGGGCAGCTGCCACATATTTGGACCAGGTCTACTTCCTTGGAACATCCTGTAAGCTTTAGTAATATAAAGTACCTTGCTTTTTGCACGGACACTCTAGATCAGTGTTCTCCAACCTTGGGTCCCCAGATGTTTTTGGCCTACAACTCCCAGCATGCCCCAGCCAGCGTAGCTAGCGTAGCCAGCGGGGCATGCTGGGGGTTGTAGGCCAAAAACATCTGGGGACCCAAGGTTGGAGAACACTGCTCTAGATCTCTCTTTTATGGGTTTCCATGAGATGCGTGGGAATGAATAGCTGGGTTTGTGGAAGGCCTCGTCCTCTCCAGTTTGACACCTTTCATGGCTTCTCTTTCCCAGAATCTTTTGCAAACAGATGATGAGAAGATGCAGAGGGAAGGACGGGGAGCCACGAAGGAGAGCAACAAAACTGTTTACTCTGAGATCAATCCGCAAGAGGCACGTGGCTTTTTAAGCATCTATTTCTTTGCAAGGGGTGGTGGTGGTGGTTACAGTGTGCGAGGGAGTAAAGGCCCATTCAAGGCATATGGGCTGGAAAGCTGAATATCTGTGGTAGTGGGGAGGGAAGGCATGAGTAGAAGACCCAGGAGTGACAGTCCACTGCCTACATAAAATCTCACATCCAGGTTTGTTTGTCCGCATGCGCATACACCACAGCAGCACAGAATGTGGTCTCAGCTGCTACATTCAGCCTCCCATGGTTGCAAAGGTGATGCGCTTGCAAGTGAGTGGGCTCAGATGCCTCTCAGGAGCAGAAGAAGATACTAGCACTGTGCAGGCATTGGCCTGCTCGTGAGTAGGGCGAGTGTGTGTGTGGGGACGTGGGCGCACACGTAAGCCCTGCCCCCAGCATCCCTGCATGCCCAGCTTCTGCTTAGACCTTCACACGTTGAGCCCGGCACCCAGCTGGACCTTCACGTGTCGAACACAAAGATCTGAAGAGGGCTCCTTAAACGTGTCCAGCTGAATGTGTTTGCAAAGCTCCCATGATCGTAACCCCTGATACGGCTGGGTTTGCGGTCACGGGGAACTCTGTAAGCAGGCTCAGCTGAACACACTTACAGACGCTCTTCAGACCTTTGTGCTCAACACGCAATAGTCTAACTGGGTACAGGGCATGTGGGAATGCTGGAGGCAGGGCTGCGTGCACACCCACATACCACTGCACACATTACCCCTACATGCGAAAGTTTCCTGTGGTCAGATACAGGGCTTAAGTGTGATTCATGGCACCTTGCCCTCCTTGTGACCAAAAAATCCCCCAGAATAACTCGTGTCGAGTGATAAAAATTACATTATGCAATGCAAGAGAAGTCATGCAAATATCCTCAAGCTGCCAATCTATATACCCGTTGCATAATTCTCCCTCTCTCTCTCTGACCCATTTCGCATGATTGAAGAACCTACGGTGTGTTAGCTGTGGGTTGTTTTGGAGCATGCTGGAGCAAGCGAGCATGTTTGCTCCTGGCGGCTTGACCTCTTCCACTTTGATAAACACCCCAGGGATGCCCGGTTCCTGGCTTGTCCTCCATGATGTGCAGACCTGAAAATCTGGGTTGTTGAGAGAGAAACGTCCCCGAGTTTTAACCCAAGAACAAACCATGGGTCAACAACCCAGAGTTCTGGGTTTGCAGCATGCCACGGAGAACATCCCATGGACGCTTAGCAAAGCAGAAGTGGCTGAGCCGTTGGGGGCTAGCATGCTCACACGCCCCTGCACTCTCCCAGACAACCCACAGTTAACAGACCGTGGCTTGTTTAACATCCAAAATGGGCCTCTGCGTCTCTCTTTAATGCAAGCTGCACATGTTTTTGATAGAGCAGCTGTGGAGTCCCCGATCTGGATCAGTTCTGCAGCCTGCAAGGACTGGGCCTTTGACCGTTTGCCCCCACTGTGTTCCCCACCTGGCCCCAATACAGTCTCTCTTCCAATGCAAATAGCAGCTCCTGCGCATGTGCGAGACTCGGATTGGGGGCATGGCATGAGTGAAGGGTTTAAAGTCCCTGTCCTCCGTGCCACAGCCCTGATCCAGGTCAGCCCCGCCCCACCCCCGCACAGCTGCGTTTTAATTGCCCCTTCTGTGAATAACCTCCTCCTCTCTGTTTCAGCTCAAAGACTTAAGATGCCTTTAAAAGATACATTTAGGTCATCCTGGCGTGCAGAAGGGGAGGGTTTGCTGATGGCTGTTAGCCATGACAGCTACGTGGGACTCAGGTTCAGAGGTTGTGTGAATACCACGGAATGCCAGATGCCGGGGTGGGGGTCGTTGCGCTGGAGCCATGCTTGCAGACCTGTCAGAGTTACTTGGCTGGCAAGGATGAGGCTGCTGGGTAGACAGACCCTGGGTCTCATCCAGCACCAGGGCTCCTCTTACATTCTCATGTCCGTTGCAGTTGGGCCTGTGCAAAGCGGCCCCCATTCTTCTCTTTCAGGATAGACACACACTGACTCGCTTAACAACTGGCGGGCATGTGTTCTCTTCCTTTTGCAGAATGAAGACAAAAGCATCAACACAGTTTATGAAACAGTGAACCATCCAAAACCGCCCAAAGCACCAGAATATAATGAGATTATTTAGCAACGCCCTGGACCACAAAAGGATGAGCAAGATGATGCCGAAGATGCCCATCGATGCCTGATTAGCTCTCTCCCATTCCGGAGCAGAAGAGAAACTTGCAGCTATTAAGACCTGTAGTACTCACTCACAAAGATACATAAACAGTTCAGGTACTCTTCCAGCCCAGGTGGTACCAATCCGGCCAGACAGGGCTTCAGCTATATTAGCCACACAGGAACTGCTTTTCCATCATGCATTTCCACATGGCTGGGCGCTGCGTCTGAATGGTGCAACCACCTGGCTGGGGCTGATCCCATAAGTCTTTTCCTGGGTAATTGGCGCCTTCCCACCAGTCAACCCAGCCCACGTGGCTGCATCATTCAGACACAGCCCCCCACTGACCTCTTGTGTTGGATTGTCTCATAGAAAAACATTCATGGGATGTACATCATGTGCAGTTTGGAGATGGGCCTAACACTCATGCTCAGCAACTCAACCCAGGCAGAACTCATCAGCCCAAAACTAGGGGTGTGAGAAACTTGCCCCTTAAGTCATAAATTCATAAATCATAGAGTTGGAAGGGGCCAACAAGGTCATCAAGTCCAACCCCCTGCTCAATCCAGGAAACTAGAGGAGGGGGTCTCCCATCCAAGTAATAACCAGGCCTGACCCTGCTTAGCTTTCCACGCTCAGACAAGCTGAGCCAGCGTGAGCCACAGGCCTGTTATGGATGCATGGATACATGCTATGTTGATGTGATACTATATTACTTGTGTAACCCGAGTCCACCTGACCCCAGGCAGTAAGTTTCTCTCACACACACTCGGAGAAGGGGATGTTGGCTGACAAAGAATGGTTTATTACACGTTAAACAAATATCCCTTCCCCAACAAACTTTCCAGGCCCACTCTGATGAACCTTTGGAAAAATGGCCAATGCAGCTGAGAGGCAAACTTAATTCCTCACATTCCCATAGACAGGTTAGTCCCAAGCCTCACAAACCCAAAGTCTCATCACAGCCACAAAGGATAACAGTATATAGTCACTCTCAGTAGTAGCCCAAAAAGGGCCCCGCCTCCAGACTCCAACTTTGCAGCAGTCCCTGAGTCTCAGCTGGCAATGCCTGGGTCTTCTCTGCTTGACAGGAAAAACGCTCTCTTCAGCTTCCAGTCGCCAGACAGCCTCTCACCCCAGCAGGATCCATACGTTGCATCATGTTCCAGGCACTGAACCACAAAAGCAGGTGTGCAGTATTCACAAGGCAGAACTGAACCGTGGCTCTGCATTGTGTATGTACTGTTGTCTGCACTTGGCATAATGGCACTTGGCTTGCACATCCAGCTGCTGCTGCTTCTCTACCCGCCCACCTGCCCCCAATCCTGTTGGATCCACAGCCTTCCTACCTGCTCAGCAGACCTGCATTCACAACAGGCAATTCACGGTTTTTGCACTGGAAACAGAAATGCAGGGATATTTGCACTGTCCCCTCTCAAAACTGAGTGGGAACAGGAAGTGGTGATCAGTTTACTCTTGGCTGTCTCCTGCAATGGCCTCTGTACTTTTCTCAGGGAACCTCTTGGATGAATTAACCAAGTCACACCTAGCTACCTCTGCCATTTCTCCATAGGCAAAATAGTGAGTTTGCTACCCTTGTTTTATCTTGTGTTTTACTAGTTTTATGCCAGCCTTCTTCACCGGCTTTAAAGCCGCACTTGAAAGAACCACGCCGGCTGTGAGGGTGGGGGGGAGAGTGCTCCATGGATGGAGTCCCGGCTAGGACCCTGACCTATCCTATGGCCATCTAGACAATGTGCCATCAATGAGTGCTTGTAATGCTTTTTTTTTTGTCTGCTACCTTTGGAGAGCTTGTGGTCAAAAAGCAGGGTATACACTGTTTAAATACATAAATTAATAAACAATACCCTGGCCCTCTTATTAGTTGGAATGTGATGGCTAAGGGGGGAAAAAAATAAATTAATGGATTGGGTGGAAAAATTGAAGACTAGAGAACATATAATAGAAACAGTAGGAAGAGGAAGAATTTCATGGTTAAATTTAATGCAACTGGAACTGTGGTTAAAGAAGTGGAGGACAAGATTTTGATAGTGAAAGAGAATTAACTAATTTTGAAAAGACAGTTTTGACTAGAGAAGCTATAGAAGGTAATGTTTCAACAAGTGGTACAACAAAGGTTGTATATATGATGTTACAAAGAGAAGAACATAAAGATTCTCTTAAATTGTTATGGGATAATGAATTTGATGAGGAAATATCGAAACAAAGTTGGAAAGATATTTGGGATAGACGTATTGTAAGAGTTATGTCAACTAGGATAAAAGAGAATTTCTATGAAGCGGTATGGAGATGGTATCTAACTCCAGTAAGATTAAACCAGATAGATAACAACTGCTCCGCATTGTGCTGGAGATGGTGTAATGAAAATGGTACATATGCCCACATGTGCTGGAGCTGTAAAAATGTTCTGGAATTTTGGCAGAAAGCGTTTGCAGAAATATCAGAAATAATTGGAATGGAATTAGAGGTCTGCCCAAAATTAGCATTGTTAACAAACAGAAAAATTAGTTTGTTTAAAAAATACTAAAGAATTGATTGCGAATTTGTTAACAGCAGCTAAATTAATGATAGCTAAGAAATGGAAAGTTCAACATGTCTTTTCAATTACTGAGTCATATAAAGAGGTATATAACTTGGTCCCAAGAGGTGGGGGGTGTGCACGATGTTTATGTTGTATTTCTTTTGATTTTGTTGTATGACTGGAAAAATTTTTAAAATAAAATTTATTATCTATCTATCTATCTATCTATCATCTATATAAAAGGAATGTTGTGGCCGCCTCAGGCAGGAGCTGTTGGGGAGCTGTTGGAGGACAGGGCCCCACACCACCGAAGCTATTCTGTCGCACTCAGGTGCAGCAAAGGACACCCTCCCCCCTTGCCACTCTTGATTCAGCTGACAGCCCCATCCGTTTCTCCACGTGGAAGAGGCGTATGTGTGCCATCCCATTGCACGTCATCTTGTCCTTCGCCTCAGGCAGCAAAATGCTTCGGTCTGGCCCTGCTTTCCACCCTTCCTTCCGTTGCTCTGTCACATCTTCCCTGATCCGGCCCTCTCTGGTTGCCTTCCCTCTGCAATGTGCTCACATTCCTCCTCTGCCAATATCACCACAATCGAACATTTCTCCGTGACTCCAGTACAAATGGACCCAGAGGCACACGGCAAGCACAGAGGGCTGGGGTCTCCCCTGACAATCTCTCCTGACCCACAGCAGGGACTAGAAGACCCTGGAAAGGCCTGAGGAGCTTTGCCAGGGCCTGGCACAGTGATGCAGACCCTCTTTTCACTATGCTATTGTATTTTATGGTTTGAAGTTTTGTTTTGTGAACTGCCCAGAGAGCTTCAGCTGTTCAGAAATGAAATAAATAAATAAATAAATAAATAATACATTGTAGCCCAAGGACCAAATTCCTTTTTGGAGAGGGGTTAAAGGAGATGAAAGAAGATATACGTATTATTCATCAGCCTCTCAGAATTTTTCTAGGATAGATTATATATTTGTGTCTAGGTCCCTGGTATCTAGGGTCCTGGGCATGGAGAGAGGTGTAATAAAAGTGTTAGATCACGCATTGCTTAACATGGATTTGAAGATTCATAAGGATTATAGGGAAGCTAAAAGATGGAAATTGAATTGTAATATTTTTTCAAATTAAACATATAACAGAAAAGATAGAGAGGGAAATGAGGGAAATATGGGAATTTAATCAAACAGCATATTGTAGTGCAGCGGTAATATGGGATACTATGAGAAGTGTAATGAGAGGAATAGGATTAAGAGAGGGAGTTAATTTAAGAAAACAACAAGAAGCTTTTAATAAAAGTTAGAAGGAGAGATTAGGGAATTAGAAAATCCTTTTTTAAAGAATAGAGACAAGAAGATTTTTGCAGAATTACAAGCTAAGAGGAAAGAACTAGAGAATAAAGAATTAAAGTACAAAGGCATTTGATATATATGAAAAGAGAGGTTTTTTTGGGAATAGTAATAAAAATTCTAAAATGCTGGCTAGATCAGCACAATTTAAAAAACACGTCAGAGTGATTAGAGACAAGAAGGGGAAGGAATATAATTTGATGAAGGATAAATTAAAATATTGTATGAATTTTATTCTGAATTATATACGGCAGATAAAAGTTCTGAATTCATGAGTAAAGAATATATTGGGGGGAAATTAAAAATAAGAATACAAGAAGAAGATAGAGAGATTATGGAACAACCTTTTATAGAACTGGAAATAGAGCATGCTATAAATAAACTGAAACAAGGTAAAATGGCAAGTAATAATAGTTATTGTAATGGGGGGGAATTGAGGCTTACTAAGAATAGGTGGTATAAAGCACAAAAAGTAGGGAGTCTTGGTCTTCCTAATATAAAGTGGTATTACATAGCCAACCAACTAAGATATATAATGGATATTATGGCTGGGAAAGATATTATGTGGTGGGAAACAGAAGCACAGGAATTAGGAAATAGGGTTGAGAAAGTTTTATTTGCAAAACGAAGTTCTAATATGATAAAAAGATTGGAAAAACCCTTCTTAAAAAATATGTTGGGAATTTGGAATAGTAACAGGAAAATATTTATACCAGGGATATCGCCACTTACTCCTGTGGTGGTTATGGAGGACTTTCCAGAGAATGTACGACACTTGGAACGTATTTTTAGAGGGCAAAAAGTTATTAGATTACTAGATTGGGTGGAAAAAATGGAGACACGACAACAAATAATTGAAAGGGTTGGACTAGGAAGAATCTCGTGGTTAAATTTAATTCAATTAGTTCAATGGTCAAAGAAATGGAAGAGGAGAAATGAAAGGGAATTCACTGCATTTGAGCAGTTAGTTATGTCCAGAGAACTTATAGAAGGGACTGTACCATCAAGAGGTATAACAAAGACGTTATATAAAATGATTCAAAAAATGGAAGAGCAAGAAGAGAATCTTAAGATAGTGTGGGATACAGATTTTGAGGAGGAAATAGCGAAATAAGAGTGGAATAAGATATGGGATAGGTGTATACTGAAAAGTATGTCAATAAGGATAAAGGAGAATTTTTATAAACTTATTTGGAGATGGTACCTGACTCCGGTGAGATTAAATAAAATAGATAATAATTGTTCGGCAATGTGTTGGAGAGGTTGCCAGGAGCTAGGTACGTATGCTCATATGTGGTGGAGCTGTAAAAATGTATTGGATTTTTGGAACAGAATTTTTGAAGAAATATTAGAAATTATTGGTATTACTTTAGAGGTCTGTCCTAAATTACCATTGTTATCAATAACGGAGAAGGTGACTTGTTCTCCAGATGTTAAAGAACTAATTGTAAATGTATTAACAGTGGGTAGATTAATGATAGCAAGGAAATGGAAAGTTCAACAAGTTTTTTCTATTACCGATTGGTATAAGGAGGTGTGGGATATGGCCTTAAATGATAAGTTAACTTGTAATATCAAATGCAAAAGGGGACAATTAAAGAAAAATAATTTTAAGGATAGTTGGGGATTATTTTAAGATTATGTTCTAGTAGAGGGAAAGGGGAGTGCACCATGTCAAGATCTGATGCATTTCTGGAATTTAGGATAAAAATGGATTATAGAGATAATAATTATTTCTTGGTCCCATGGTGATGGGAACACTGTATTAGTTGTATGTAGTTTGTTTCTGTTATTGTTTGATAAAATTTAATTAATTTTTTTTAAAGTACAGAAATGAAATAAATAAATAAATAAATAAATAAATAATACATTGCAGCCCAACGACCGAATTCTCTTTCGGAGAAGCTCTCCAGGGCCACATTCCAGTGGGGGGCACAAAGGCAAAGGGGGTGGGGCCAACCTCCCACCACATGCCAGCATGTTTTCGCTCAAAACTCTTCCTGCCAGCAACTCAGCCCTAGGAGAACCACCGCAAGCTTTTAGGATGGGGGGGGGGGACGACAAAAGCCAGGAAACCACCTAACAATTGGGGGTGGGGGGAAGGGGGTGGGGCTAGGGAAAGTGGGTGTGGCCTTCTGGGGAAACCCCAGAGGCCGGATTGGGACCCTCAGAGGCAAATGAGGTCTGGTCCCAGCAGGCTAGTGGCACGGTCAGTTTCGGGCCAGGCAGACAAGGGGGCTGGGTGAGGAAAGGTGAGGCGAGGGGGGAGTCAGCGCTGCTGCTACTGAGTACAGCGAGTTGCTCACGCTGAGTGCAGAGCAAAGCCTGGCACACCAGCTGGGCTGATTTGGGTTCCTCTGGTCTGTCTGGGCTGACCAAGTCATAACACCGTCTCTGGGCGCCGCAGGGGTGGCGCTGCAAGGCAGAAAATGATCCAGCTAATGTGTCCTTTGTCAGGGCGCTGCCCTGAATGTGCAGGGAGTAAGATGCCTGGGCCTTGCTGCCAGGATCCCCAGTTCGATACTCTGGGTACCTTACACCTCTTGAGACCCCACAAGACCAACAGAAAAAAACACTTTATCCGGAGATTGCCGGCAGCTCCAGCTGTTTTAATACGACACCCTGGCTTAAGGTCAAGACCTGGCCACAGCTTAGGCAGGGCCAGACTCCACCTTGCATGCAGCCTGTGCAGTGGCCTAGTGGTCCATCAAGGGGAGCCCTGAAATCATAGAATAGTAGAGTTGGAAGGGGCCTATAAGGCCATCGAGTCCAACCCCCTGCTCAATGCAGGAATCCAGGTCAAAGCATCCCTGACAGATGGCCGTCCAGCTTCACCTTGAATGCCTCCAGAGTGGGAGAGCCCACCACCTCCCTAGGTAGTTTGTTCCATTGTCTTATTGCTCTTAACAGTCAGGAAGTTTTTCCTGATGTCCAGGTGGAATCTGGCTTCCTGTAACTTGAGCCCATTATTCCGTGTCCTGCAAACTGGGATGATTGAGAAGAGATCATGGCCCTCCTCTGTGTGACAACCCTTCAAGTACTGGAAGAGTGTGATCATATCTACCCTCAGTCTCCTCTTCTGAAGGCTAAACATGCCCAGTTCTTTCAGTCTCTCCTCATAGGGCCTTGTTTCCAGTCCCTTTATCATCCTTGTTGCCCGCCTCTGAACCCTCTCCAGTTTGTCTACGTCCTTCTTAAAGTATGGTGCCCAGAACTGGACACAGTTCATAGTACATAGTACTCAAGATGAGGCCTAACCAGTGCCGAGTAAAGGGGATAGATTCATATTATAGAGTTGGAAGGGGCCTACCAGGCCATCGAGTCCAACCCCCTGCTCAATGCAGGAAACTAGAGGAGGGGTCTCCCATCCAAGTAATAACCAAGCCTGTCCCTGCCTAGCTTTCCACACTCAGACAAGCTGAGCCAGCGCGATTTGGAAGCTATACTTCTATTAATGCAGCCCCAAAGAGCATTTGCCTTCTTTGCAGCCACATCGCATTGCTGGCTCATATTCAGCTTTACCCTGTGACCTTGTGAGCCCTGTTCCCACTGCAACACTGATCCCTTGTGCCTTTTCTCAAACTTCTCTCTCCCTCTGTTAAACAGAGAGCAGCCCCCAGGGCTCTGATTATCAGCAGAGAATGGCGGGGAAAGAGGGGCTGCTGAGCCCTTTCCCTTCCAGTCGTTTTAGTGTTCCCCTCCCTTGCATTCTCTCCCCCCACCCCCAGCCAAAAAGCAGTGGGATTTTGAGCAGAGCAGTTACTGGAAAGGTTACAGAGCCCCTTTTGCTCCCATTCCTCCACTGAGAGGAGAACACATGGCTTAGCAGTAGAACATGTTTGAACACATTGTAGGCAGCTCCAGGCGCAATCCTTGCATCACCACCACCACCACCACCACACACACACAGAGGGATCTCAGGAAGCAGGACTGGGAAGAAACCTGGAAAACAACTGAGAGCTGAAGTAGACAGTACTGGGCTTGGTGGATCCACGATCTGACCCACCCACTATAGGGCAGCTTCCTCCTTTTATATGCCAGTTGGAGTCTCTGCTTTTGGTTGAAATCAAAACTTCAAGAGGAAGAATGCACACCCAAAGGTCTGCACCATTTCTACAGAGTTTCTTCTTCCCCTCCCATTAAGAGGAAGCTGAGGCAAGAAAGGGAAACTGTTGCTTAATGCTTACTCAATTGTTCATGGGCAGCTTGAGACTGCACAGCAGACAGAAAGAGATGTGCTGGCTTTGGATTCTGGTGCTGTTCCCTCTTCTAGGTGAGTTCCACAGTCGGAAACTTCTTGTCAGGTGGAAGGTGTTGTTTCCAAAGAGCATCCCACCTGAAGTGTTGATGTGGCCGAGATCTCTCATCGCTGCAAATGGAACAGGAAGGAGGGAACATCTGGGTCACGGAAATACTTTTAGCACGAGGCAGATGACTGCTGAGTGGGAATTTTCAGTCAGGTGGGTCAGTGTGGAAGGAACCATGGTTCAATTCTCCACATCAGAGGGGAAGTGGTAGCTAGTGGTTACTGTAACAGAGCAGGCTAAGCAATGGGTCTTTGGGTTTCTGTTCCCAGCTTCTTGGGGGAAAGTAATAAGGTCTAGAAACGTCAGACACGGGGGTGGCTGCCTTTGCATCCTGGGAGTGGTGTGAGACTTCACAGGCAGAGCCACTCCTTTTCGCTGAGAGTTCAAAGGGGAAGTTGTGCGTGGGCAACTCAGAAGGCAGTCATTAATTAAGGACAAATAAATTTCAGTAGAATTCCCCTCACCCCTCCAACCTCCCAGCTTGCAAATTTTTTAGGGTGGTTGTTTTTTAAATGTAGATTTTAAAATGAAAATAACAAGGTGTAGCAAGTACTGAACCTTGCAAGTTGATACTTAACATTACCACCTTCCAATACTTAACATTTTCTCACCTTTCCTTTAAAATTATTGTCTTTTATTTTGTGGGCCCATTTTTGGTTCAGCCATGCCTCACTTTGGTCAGAGCTTCAACTGAGGAGGCGGCTGCTTCGCTCAAACAGTAATAAAGTGAAATGCACCAATAAGTCAAGATTTAAGTGTGTCTTTTTCATGTCTCTCCTAGCATAGGGGTGGGCAACTTTGCAGCCCTCCAGATATTGTTGGACTCCAGTTCCTGTCAGTCCTGACCATTGGCCATGCTGATGGGAAATCCAAAACATCTGGAGGGCTGCAGGCTGCCCACCCCAGCCCGAGAGAGAGGTCCTACTGCCTCCCTAGAGAGTTTCCTGCTTCTGAGGTTTCTAAAGATTGTTTTAATTATTGTTGGTCTTAATAATAACAGCAACATGCTCCTCAAAATCCTTCTTCGCATCCCTTATAGTCTGCTGGATTTCCTTTGTGCAAGCTGGTGTGCCTTTTTGCTCTCCTTATTTGGGCAAGACTACCATTTTCTGAAGGAAGCCTTCTTCTCTCTAATAGCTTCCTTGACCCCACTTGTTAACCATGCTGGTGACCTCTTGGACTTGGTGCTCCCTTTCCTGACCTGCTGTATACAAGAGAAATGCAAAGAATCACACGGGGCCAGGAGGTATACTTGGAAATGAAGATGGTGCTGGAGGTCAGCACTTTGCTTTGCAGCATGCTAGTCCCCCAGGTTGTTTTTTTTAAAAAATGTTTTAATTTTCAAAAAACATAAAAAATAAAAATCAGGGGGGTCAGGCAGCCTGGTGGGTGTCCAGGTCCATGGGCACCACATTGGAGACCTGAGCTGCAGATGGAATAGATCAGCCTTCCCCAACTTAGCTTTCCTGATCATTGTCTGTGCTGGCTGGGAATGATGGGAGTTGTAGTCCAACACATCTGGAGGGCACCAGGTTGGGTGAAATGAGTAGAGACCCAACCATGTGTAATGGGGGTGTGCTCAAGCAATTATTTACATTTATTAATTTACATTTATTTATCGCTCATCTGGCCGGCAAACCAGCCACCCTGGGCGATGTACATCAGATAAAAACAGGATAAAATACATTTAAAACAGTATAAAATTTTAAAATCTTAGCCCACCCCATATTTCCGCTGGAACAGCCAAGTTTTTAGTGAGCGGCGGAAGCTCAGCAGAGAGGGGGCATGGCGGAGGTCACTCGGGAGAGAGTTCCACAGTACGGGGGCCACCACAGAAAAGGCCCTCTTCCTCGTCCCCACCAGTCTAGCTGCTCTGGCTGAAGGGACAAGGAGAAGGCCGTCTGTGGCAGATCTTGTTGAGCGGCCTACTTGGTGTTGCTGGAGACACTCCTTGAGATAGATTGGACCGGAGCCGTATAGGGTTTTAAAGGTCAAAACCAACACCTTGAATTTGGCTCTGCAAGCAACTGGTAGCCAGTGCAGCTCCTTGAGCACTGGCGTGATGTGATGTGATGAAGCAATAGCTAAGCCAGGATGGTGTAAGGCCCTGATTAGTTATGAGGTTCTCCAGAGGCCCAAGCCCTCTCCTCCTCCAAAAAATACTGCTGCTGGGCCATTGCCACACGATGTGGTGGTGGCTACTCCCTTAGAGGGCTAGAATACCCTGCCCTCGGGTCTCTGGATGATGCTTTTAAATGCCAGATAGGTACAAAACAAGACCTCCCTCATCCATGATTTGATAGTGAAAGAGTTGGCCGATCTGGCATGCATAACTGAGACCTGGGTAGGTGAACAGGGAGGAGTTAGTCTCTCCCGGTTATGCCCACCAGGATACTTGGTTCATCATCAGGGTAGATTTGAGAGCTGGGGAGGGAGGGCTGCCGTGGTCTATAGGAATTCTCTTTCTCTCTCCAGGCTCCCTGTCCGTCTGACTACTGGTCCAGAGTGTTTGCATCTTTTGTTGGGCAAGTGGGACAGATTAGGGATTCTGTTGGTGTACTGCCCACCCTGCTGCTCAACAGACTCCCTATATGAACTGACGGAGGTGGTCTCAGTTGTGATGCTGAGGTCCCTCAGCTGTTGGTCTTGGGGGATGTTAACATCCATGATGAGGGCACCCTATCTGGGGCGGCTCAGGATTTCATGGACTCCATGACAACCATGGGACTGCCCCAGCATGTCATCAGCCCACCACATGTAGCAGGGCACACTCTAGAGCAGGGCTCTCCAACCTTGGGTCCCCAGATGTTCATAGAATCATAGAATCATAGAAAGGCAGGGATGGGGACTCGGACTCCAGGACTCGACTCGTGAGTCGGACTGAGTCCCCCCTCTGACTTGAGTCAGACTCGAGTCCCAATAGTTTTAATGGGACTCGAGACTCGACTCGGGACTCGAGACCAAGGACTCATGTTCCAAAATCGTGTTCCTCAAATGCAACATGGATAGGTTTTAGGAAGTACAGCAAGTTTATTTTTTTAAATCATTTTCCTATAATGCAACCTCTCAGACATTTTGGGTTTGGCTGCCTCTGCCTGCCTGTTTGGGGTTCCCTGCCTCCTCTGCCTGCCTGGTCTCTTCTTAACCAGTTCCACAGTTTGAATTGTCCAAGACAAAGGCCTCTGCCTGCCTGTTTTGGGGTTTCCTGCCTCCTCTGCCTGTCTGGTTATTTTGGGTTTGTCTGCCTGGTCTGTTCCTGCCAAAATCAGTTGCAGAGTTTTGAAATAAAAAGGCACACCTGTGCCTAGAATTTATTTTAAGCCACACATCTGAAATAGCCTTATTTTGTTGGGAACCCCCCCCCATTGATTTTATTAGGGACTCGTGGAGTCAGCTTTGGGAGTGACTCGTGACTCGTGAGTCACCATTTTGGACCAAGGACTCAGACTCGGACTCGAGACTCGGGTCCAAAGACTCGTGACTCGACTCGTGACTCGAAACCAAGGACTCTTCAACATCCCTGTAGAAAGGTAGAGTTGGAAGGGGCCTACAAGGCCATCGAGTCCAACCCCCTGCTCAATGCAGGAATCCAGGTCAAAGCATCCCTGACAGATGGCTGTCCAGCTGCACCTTGAATGCCTCCAGATTGGGAGAGCCCACCACCTCCATAGGTAGTTGATTCCATTGTCTTATTGCTCTGACAGTCAGGAAATTTTTCCTGATGTTTAGGTGGAATCTGGCTTCCTGTAACTTGAGCCCATTATTCCGTGTCCTGCAAACTGGGATGATTGAGAAGAGATCCTGGCCCTCCTCTGTGTGACAACCATTCAAGTACTGGAAGAGTGCGATCATATCTCCCCTCAGTCTCCTCTTCTGAAGGCTAAACATGCCCAGTTCTTTCAGTCTCTCCTCATAGGGCCTTGTTTCCAGTCCCTTTATCATCCTTGTTGCCCTCCTCTGAACCCTCTCCAGTTTGTCAACGTCCTTCTTAAAGTGTGGTGCCCAGAACTGGACGCAGTACTCAAGATGAGGCCTAACCAGTGCTGAGTAAAGGGGAATTATCACTTCACTCGATTTGGAAGCTATACTAAAAAACAAATCTAGAGCAGGGCTCTCCAACCTTGGGTTCCCAGATGTTGCTGGCCTACAGCTCCCAGCATACCCAGACAGCATGGCTAATGGCAAGGGATTCTGGGAGCTGTAGTCCAGCAACATCTGGGGACCCAAGGCTGGAGAGCCCTGCTCTAGATTTGTTTTTTTCAGCTGGGCATTGGGATAGTGATCTGAAGGCGGGGGACTTTGAATTGGTCCCTTTCCAATCTGCAAGGGTGGGGGACCTATTAAGATGGTCTGCCCCCGGAGGCTAATGGATCCGGATGGCTTCCAGAGGGCCCTTGGGGGGTTTCTGGCTGATATGGCTGGTGGTCCTGTTGAATCCCTGGTCGATCTCTGGAACACAGAGATGACCCGGGCGGTTGACATGATTGCTCCAGAGCACCCTCTCTGTAGCAGAGCTCTTGCGGCTCCATGGTATACCCCGGAGCTGAGAGCGATGAAATAAAACAGGAGAGAGCTTGAGTGTAGATGGAGAAAAAAATCCTAGTGGATGCAATCAAACCCTGGTAAGTGCCTATAATCTGATATTCTTAGGGGCAGTGAGGGAGGCAAAGAAACAACATCTCACTGCCTCTACTCAATCTTCTCAAAGCTCCCAGCGGAGCTTTTTAGGGTCACCCAGTGCCTATTACATTCTGGCCCCAAGGACATCCTAGACCCGCCTGAGGCCTGCTGCAATATATTTGCTAGGCATTTCCAGGAAAAAATCTCTTGCATCTGCCGGGACTTGGACTCCAATGTTATAGCAGTTGAATTAGGTGAGCTACCCAGACCCAGAGCACAGCCTGGTGAAATTTTCTGGGATAAGTTTCAGTTGGTACAGCTCGAGGATGTTGACAAGGTGCTTGGACAGGTTCATGCAACCACATCCGTACTGGATCCTTGCCCCTCTTGGCTTATAAAAACCAGCAGAGAGGGAACAGCCAGCTGGGTAGGGAGGTGTCTCCTTGCGAGAAGGAGTGGTCCCATGCCACCTGGAAGAAGCAGTGGTGATTTCACTCCTAAAGAAACCCTCTCTGGACCAGAAAATCTTAACAACTTTAGGCCGATGGCGAATGTTCCTTTCCTGGGCAAGGTCCTTGAGCCAACCAGTTCCAGGTGCTCTAGGGTGAGACTGATTACCTGGATCCATTTCAGTTGGGGTTCAGGCCTGGTTTTGGCATGGAAACAGCCTTGGTCGCCCTGTATGATGACCTATGTCGGGAGAGAGACAGGGGGAGTGTGACTCTGTTGATACTCCTGGATCTCTCGGCAGCTTTCGATACCATTGACCATGGTATCCTTCTCGGGCAGTTGGCTGAGTTGGGAGTGGGGGGTACTGCATTGTAGGTTCCGCTCCTACTTGGATGGTCAGCTCCAGAAGGTGGTGCTTGGGGAATACTGCTCGGCCCCATGGACAATCCAGTATGGAGTTCCTCAGGGGCCAAACTTATTCCCCATGCTATTCAAACAACATAAACATGAAACCGCTAAGTGGGGTCATCTGGAGTTTTGGAGTGTGTTGCTATCAGTACACTGATGGCATGCAGCTCTATTTCTCCTTTTCATCTACAGCAGGTGAGGCTGCGGATGTGCTAAGCAGGTGTCTGGCTGTGACAAAGGGCTGGATGAGGGCTAACAAAATGAAGCTCAATCCAGACAAGACTGAGATGCTGCTAGTGGGTGGTTCCTCTGATCGTATGGAGGGTGTTCAACCTGGATGGGGTTGCACTCCCCTTAAAGGAGCAGGTTTATAGCTTGGGGGACCTCCTTGAGCAAACTTTGTCACTTAAGGCTCAGGTGACCTCAGTGGCACGGAGTACCTTCTACCAGCTCTGGCTGGTGGCCCAGCTATGCCCATATCTGGACAGGGATAGCCTGGTTTCAGTAATCTATGCTCTGGTAATCTCTCAGTTAGACTACTGCAATGCACTCTATGTGGGGCTGCCCTTGAAGACTGTTCAGAAGCTGCAGCTTGTGCAAAACGCTGCAGGCAGACTAATAACCAGGACCAGAATGTCTGAGCAATTCTGGCCCGCTTGCATTGGCTGTCTATATGCTTCCGAGCCCGATTCAAGGTCCTGATTGTAATCAATAACGCCCTACATGGCTTGGGACCGCAATACCTGACAGAATGCCTCTCCCAGCTGTAATGTACCCAGTCACTGCGCTCAACATCTGATGCCCTCCTCCAAGTGCCACCTCCCAGGGAGGCTTGGTTGGTGGCAACAAAGAGGGCCTTCTCAGTGGTGGCCCCCAATTATGGAACAAGCTCCCCACTGAGGCCCGGCTAACGCCAACTCTATTATCCTTTTGGCACCAGATTAAGACTGCCCTCTATGCCGAGGCATTTAATGGCATCAAATGGCTCTAAATAAACATGGGGTGGGGTGGGATGGGGTTATGTCAGATGTTTTTAACAGGTCTAGTTGTATTAACTGTTCTTAGTTATTTAACTTGTTTAAATTCAGTTTTTAAATTTTTGTAGTGAAATTTTATGATTTTTTAAATTGTTATTTCTATTTTATACTGCATTTTATTGTATTTTATTAATTGTTGTAAACTGCCCCGAGAGCTTCAGTTATGGGGCAGTATAGAAATAAAACAAAATAAATGAATAAATAATGGGGGATTTAATATATTCATAGAAGAGGCTAGGACTGTTCTATTAGCCATGATAACTAAATTGAACCTCCATGTTTGGAGGCAGTCTACCTCTGTGTACCAAATGTTGGACTGTTGCCTTCCTGCCTTGCTTGTGGGCTTTGTGAGGGCATCTGGCTACCCACTGTCAGAAGCAGAATGCTGGACTAGATGAGCCTTATGTCTGATCCAGCTGGGCTGTGCTTAAGCTGCTCATCTATGCCCCTGTTTTCCCTCTGGGGATGGCACTTGGGGAAGGGAAGCATTTGGAGAGGCTGATATGGCCCAGGCTGCCAGTTTCTGATTGCTAGATATATAGAGAGGAGTTGAAAGTTGAACCCATGGAAAGGATGTCAGGAAATAGGTACATATGCGCATATATGGTGGAGTTGTAAAAATATTCTGGAATTTTGGCGAGAGGTTTTTACAGAAATATCGGAAATTATTAGTATTAATCTAGAGGTCTGTCCTAAACTTGCTTTGTTATCAATAACTGATAAAGTCACTTGTGCCCAAAATATGAAGGAACTAATTGTAAACTTGTTAACTGCAGCTAGGTTAATGATAGCGA
Source organism: Shinisaurus crocodilurus (assembly GCA_021292165.1). NCBI lineage: Eukaryota > Metazoa > Chordata > Lepidosauria > Squamata > Shinisauridae > Shinisaurus > Shinisaurus crocodilurus. The sequence continues at coordinate 26,159,604 of CM037882.1, forward strand.
GGAAATAGAAAGTACATGTTTTTCTAATCACTGATCGGTATAAGGGAGTTTGGGATATAGCCCTAAAATGATAAACTAACTAGTAGTATCAAATGCAAAAAGGGACAGTTAAAGAAGAATAATTTTATGGATATATGGAATCAATTATTAGACTATGTATTAATAAAGGGGAAGGGGAGTATACCTTGTCAGGATATGTTATATTTTTGGAATGTGGAATTTAATTGATCAAGGGGATGGAAGTATATTAGTTGGTCCCTAGGCGGTTGGGGGGTGCACCTTATGATTTATTCTAGTTGTACGTTTTTGTTTTATAGTTTTGTATGTAGTTTATAATAACTACGTAAATAAAATTTATTTTAAAAAAAGAAAAAGAAAGTTGAACCCAGAAAAAGGCCAAGCGATGAGTCTCTTTCAAAATATCCTTTATCAGCTTGCTCCATATGGCTGGCCGCAATGAATCAGCAAAATGCCCCATAATCTCTGTGGCCACTTGTTTGTTTTTTGTAGTTTCAAGATTATTCCAGCTATGTGCATGCAGCCCCAGAGGTGCACAGCGCAGATCTGTGAAAGAACCCCACACAAAAGCAAACCGGAGGCCCCAATCCTCAGTCACTGGGTTGTATAAAAATTGATTCCATGAGGAGAGCTTACAGCATGGTTGCTTCTTAGGGCTTCCCCTTAGATGGGTCTTTAACTGCCATTTCTGAAGAAAGAATGTTTCTGTCTCCATACCAGGAGAGGCTTCTGCTGCTAATGCCTGCAGGCCAAGCTCCTGCTCAAAACAAAAGCAAAGGCAAGACTGGGTTTTCCCTCTGTCCCTCTCAGAATGCAACCCTCATTGTCCTTCTGCCAGCCATGGGGAAAGGCAAAGAACTGCCCCAAGTATGTATTTTTAGGGCAGAAATAGAGATGCACTGCTAGTGAAAGAGAGGGAGCTGACTTATCCAGGTCAGGCCATGGGTCGACCTAGTCTAGTATGGGCCAGTCAAGCATTCCTCAACCCCCTGGTGCCCTCCAGAGGTGCTGGACTGCAATTCCCAGCCAACACAGCCATGGCCATTGGGAAAGGCTGATATTCGGACTGGCAGCAGACAGTTCTCTGTGGTCTCAGGGAGAGGACGTTCTTCCGCCATCAGCGGCCACCTGATCCTTTTCGCTGGAGATGCTGCCGGCCATTGGTCTTCTGCATAGTGTTATGTTAACATACAAGAACTGAGGCCCAGGCTGGATCCTGGTATCTCCGTCGAAAAGGATGTCAAGTTGCAGGGCTGGAGAAGACCTTGCTCTCTGCTAGGCGCTGGAGAGAGTTGCTACCAGTCAGCAGGGCAGTGAAGCAGTTTGAGTGTCGAGGCCGTGCTTCCCCTCCTCCTTCCAGGAAGACCCAAACAATGGCTTCTAACCAAAAAGCTTTATTAGGACAGATGCCAGCCTAGCAAACTGGCTTAGAAGTACAAAAGAAGTGGATTGCCAAAGAAACAAGCATAGTTAGAATACTAGCTATTAAGGAAGATTGCCCTATTGTTGAGAAGTTGATTTTCAACTGGAGTCCAGTTCTCCCTTTTTGACTCAAATTACGCACCACCTACACCTCTAAGGAGGTTCTTTAATCTTAAAGGCCAATCTCTTGGAGCGGCTGACACTCCTTAGCTGGCCTGTCCTCTTTAGCTGATGTCAGTCTGAATTGGGTGTAAGTGATGCTTGATTTGCCCTCCTCCCAATCAAAGAGCTTGAGTTGCTTTCCCACTGAATTTGACACAGATGGATCCCTCGATTCTTGAGTCTAACTCTAAGTCCGCTGGCCTTGGGGCACCAGCTGCATGTTCCCTCCTCCCCTCCATCTCCCCCTCCTCCTCAGAATCTGTTTCCAGATCCTGCTCTGTAGGAAGAGTGGCCTCAATCCCTACATTGAGGCCCTGGATGTAATGGTCAGATGGCCATGCGTGAAGCACACAGCAAATGTTCCTTTTCAGCCCCAGCCCCAGTTCCATGCTTTACAACTGCTTCTACATTCCTGATAAGTTAGAATGATTGCCAACCCTGATTTAATAATAATGGATGATGATGATGATGATGATGATGATGATGATATCTTGAGCATGTACAGTTTTGCCTTTTAAATTCACTTAAAGCATAGCACCCCCATGGCTACAGGAATAGAACAGAGCTTGCTTCTGCTGCTCATGTCACTGGCTGCTCTCCAGGTGCTCATTTGGGAGGGGGGCTGCGGGGGCCTGGACTATGGCCCCAGGGTCCAGCCCTCACGGCACCCCCAGTCAGAGTGACCAGTACTGGGTTGGATGGCGGTCCGGCTCTGTATAAAGTATTTCTGTGTGGTTTTAGGAAGGGGCCACAGCTCAGCGGCAGAGCAGACCCGCCTTAGATACAGAAGGTCTCCGGTTCAGTCCTTGCCATCTCCAACTAAAAAGACCATTTGGAAGGAGGGCTGGGAAAGACCCCGCAAGGCTGCCGTCCAGAGGAGACAACATTGGGCTAGCTAGATGGACCAGAGATCTACTCAGTATATAAACAGGGCCAGCGCAAAGTGTCTCACCACCTGAGGCTAGAGAGTTTCATTTATTCCACATGTGATTCACTGACTCCTGCCACTTCTTAGCGGACCCTGCCCACAAACCCCCAACCGGAGCCTAATGGCTGGAAACTTGCTCTCTTTTATAAAAAAAATATATGAAACCAGCTCCAAGAGCAATGAGGTCAATGGAAGCCATGGATTGAAAAACTGCTGATGCTCTAACCATTAGTGATGAAAATGTCCTGCTTTTCGGTTTGTCTTTTTGGTCTGATTTTCCAGTGAGTTTTCAAGGTGATGCGAAAACGGGTTCAATTTTGAAATGGAAAGATCTTCAAAATCCTCGTTCTCTCTGCACCGTCATTTTAGCTTTATCTCTGGTTTGCACATGGGAGGCGAGGCTTGCGAAGAATGAGAGTAGCACCCAAAGCAGCCTTCATGATCCCAGGGGTGCTGCTCAGAGAGGCAACATGAAAGAGCAGTTAATGAACCAACGAGCAAAGCCGCTGGCTCTTGCAATGAAAATCCCCCCCCCCTTACATAGTTTTAATTGCAGTGAGAAGATTGGCAAATAATATTGCAAGGGGCTCTCCAGTGTTTATAGTTTTCAACCAGCACTCTCATCCTGCGGTAGCTCAGCCCCTTGTGCCATCTGTCCTAGGACTGAAGAGAATTTCAACACACATCAAGTGCAAATGCACTGTAAAAGGTGTAGGGAAGTGGCTGGCTATGTGGGTGCATTACCTTGGGCGCCTAGAGCATCCAACCAGCAGGTGATACACAGCCTATACAGACACTACAACAGGACAGCCAGCCACAAGGATGAAAATGCAGGTGGGGACCATTGCAACCTTCCTTTTTCTTGCTCAGGTCCTCCCCAGAGAAAGCAGGTCCAGCAGCCACTGTTGCAAGACCTGCCACCGCATAAGGAAAGGAAGCTGTCGCTGTAGTTTGCACCACCACTAGTGATGGGCTGTGACCAACCCATATCTTCTGGTGTAGCTCAACAGTGCCCCTTAGATCCTCTATAAGTTAGCACCCTGACAGGCAACCCAAATAGGCTTATCTCTTATTTTCCCTTCCCAATACACATCAACAAACTTAAGTTCTTTTCATAATGGTCTAACTGGTTTAAACCAGTTGAGTCTTTTGAGATGTAAGAGTCATTAGGAAGGTGGGTCCAGTAATTTTCTGATTTGCTGGCTAGACCACTGACAGCAGAAATGGAGGCTATCACATTATTGGACAAAACAACCACCAGTCTCTGCTAAGGGACCAGCTTTTACTGAACTCAGATTGCCATAAAAGCAAGAGTTTGCTCACTCCTTGAGAGTCTTCTATATGCTATCTCCCAGGAGCCCAAGATGCTCTCTCTCAGACCATCCTGTCTGCAATGAATTCCGTACATGCTCTGGAACCCAAGACTCTACTCAAGTAGGTAACATGTAACTAGCTAAGTTAGATTGACTTTATTAATTTTATTTGGAATTCTGTGAGTGTGATTCTTGTCTTCCCTTGTCCCCCCCCTTTATTTATTGGATAGATGGATGGAAAGAAGGGGTATAAGGAGGGGAAGGCCGGATTGGGACCCCAGGAGGGCTGGATTGGGGTTCTGCACTCCAGCCACTGCAATTCAGAACTAAGCAGATAATTTGTGAGTTCAGCAGTATAAATGTGGATGAAAGTTCTCCCATATTGCAATCTTTCAAAACATGGCCAAATTTAAGCATGTGTGCATTGCCCAACAGCATCTTGGGAATGCAGTGTGGTTAGCATGATGTTCTCTTCCCACCACTGGGTGTCACAACCCACATATCACAACTCATCCTGATCAGATGAGCCGTTATCACACGTGTCTTGTTTACAAGCTGAGTAGGTCCACCCAGAACAACATGAGGAAACCAGCAGCAGCATGTCCACCTGTTTCTCAGAGAGTTTGGCCAAAGGTGGTTCCTGCCAATCACCGTCGAATCATTATCAGGGCTAGGAGAGTCTGCCTGCCTTGTCATGCCAAGCATGAAGACTGTGCAGGTGCAGAAAAGAGAGCAATTAACTTGTAATAAATCTTGGTTTTAATGACGAACATATTGCAATTTCTGTGGATCAGGGCTTTTTAAACATGTGGGGGATTATGAGCAGCCTTGAGTTGAAGTAATGACCAAAATTTACACATTTTGGAGGCATCACAAGAGTGGGATCAGGTTCACTTCCACTTATCTGCAACCACCCCATCACTAATTCCTATTCTCTCCCCCTCTTTTTGCAGCCCTTCAAGCAGAGGAACCAGAATCTCCTACCAACGTTACCCAGACCCAAACGACGCACCCCCATCAAACACAAGATGAACTTATTAACAAGACGCTGCAAGAAAGCGAGACTGACAGGATGTGGGTATCTGAAAATAGAAGCAGCCCCTCCAATGGGGGCTGGGGGACCCACACGACACCTCTTCACACCACCACCACCACCACCACCACGAGCAGGACGGAATACAGTGGAAGTAAGTGTCAGGTGGGGGTGGGGAATGGAACACGGGCGTCGTGAATTACAAAGGTGGCTGGTACAGTCCAAAGTAGTCATTCGAGCTCAGGGCCAGTGCAAGGTAGTTTGGTGCCCTAGGCAAGATCAGATATTTAGCGCCCCCCCCACTTGAGCCGGCTACCAGGCCAAGGAGAAGGAGGGGGGCTGTCAGTGCCGCAGCCCGCCAAACTAGGCCTCAGGGCCTGCCATTGGCCGTCCTGGTGAACCTTGTTAAGGGGGAGAAGGGAAAGCGAGCTGGCGGGCTGGCTTCCCTTCCTCCCTCCCACCCTGGAGCCAAGGGGTTGCCTTCGCGCTTGTTCGCTGGCTCACTCACCGCTCTCGATCTCGTTGCCCTTCTTGGCGGTAGCTGCGTTCCCCATGGCCGGACCGGGGCGAGCGGTGGCAGGTCGAGGTCGGGTTGCTCCGTTTGTCCAGTGGGAAAGGGCAGGTATCCCGTCTGCGTGTCGAGCCTGGCTGGGCGGCGCAGGCGGGTGGACCGGTGCCTTTCCTCCCCTTAGCACTCGGCGTCACTCCCTCTATCTTCTTTCTCCCTGCTCTGGGGTCTCCGGGAGACCGGTGGTGGCGGTGGCGGCGGTGAGCGCACTTTCTTGCTTACTTGCCTGACTGCCCTCTTCCCTCCGCATTCCGCAACTCACACACGGCGGAAATGACGGCCGCCGAAGCACCTCCTTCTCCTGAGTTGCCTCCTTGCCGCTGCCGAAGGCTCACCAAAACCTCAGCATTTAGCCTTTTTATTTTTTTCAAGGCGTTTCTGGCGCCCCCTTTAGCCCTGCGCCCTAGGCAGCTGCCTAGTTCGCCTAATGGTAGCACCGGCCCTGTTCGAGCTAAGAAATTCCACCACTGTCAGTCACAGGATTAAAAAGAGAGAGAGAGAGAGAGAGAGAGAGAGAGAGAGAGACATAAGGAAAGTGGCAAAACAGAGTCATATATTATTTTCTTCTTTGGTAGCATACACATATTTTTTAAACCAAATTAATTGATTCATCAGTTAAAAGGTCGATGATGAATCAAATAACAGTAAAATACATATTGTATTGGTGGACATACCTAAAACGTGTTCAGTGAAGTCAGATGTCAGCACACTCAGCATGCTGGTTCTGAAAACCTGCCAGCTAAATTCCTTCGGTCGGTCTGTCTGGGCCAAATAATGTTATTTAGCATTTGTAAAGCAATTTCCATACAGTATCTTGTTGGACTCCTTACAGCAAGCCTGTGAGATAGATCAGCATTAATATCCCCATATAATATCCCCTTTTCCCCTTCTTTGTCGTGTCTTTTTTATTGTAAGCCTGTGCGGGCAGGGACTCTATTGACTGATTGACTGTAAGCTGCTCAGGGAGCCTTTTTTGCCTGAGAAGCAGGATAAAAATTCTTTAAATAAATAAATGAATATTGCAGACGGGAGGCCCAGGGGAGGGGCTGCTTGCCTAAGGCCACTTAGCGAATTCATGGTGGAAGTAAGATTCAAAGGAGGGGTGTCCTGATCTGTTGCTAGGCCTCTCTTCTCAGAGAGGACATTAGCCCTGAGCAATGGATATTAGTCCTGGCAGCTAAATAGAACCCCCATGTTCAGAAAGAGTATACCGTGAATAGCAGGTACTGATGCCTCTATACTAGTGTTCTCCAACCTTGGGTCCCCAGATGTTTTTGGCCTACAACTCCCAGCATACCCCAGCCAGCATAGCTGGCTGGGGCATGCTGGGAGTTGTAGGCCAAAAACGCCTGGGGACCCAAGGTTGGAGAACACTGCTCTATACCCTCCTTGTGGGCTTCCTAGAGGCATCTGACTGCTGCAAATAGGATGGAGTTTTGGTCTGATCCAGCAGGACTCTTCTTTCACGTACTTATGTTAAAATAAACAGAATCTTTATTCAAAAATGGCTTCCATGGCTTTGTCTATTACAGAAATGACTGCCTCTCCTCATTTTCCCCTTCAGGAAGGTTGCCAAAACCATCCATCACCATCCGCTCTGTGAACGGGACCTGCAACATCACCTTGAGCTGTGCAGTAACAGAAGGAGGAGGGGGTGTGAGTTATGCCTGGTCAAACTCTAAAATGAGTGAGGTTCTCCCCGAGGGTCCAATTCTGCGCATCACTCAGAAACCCCCACATGGCTCCTTGGACTACACCTGCACCGTACGGAACAAGGGGAGTGAAAACTCCAGCACTGTTTCTCTGAGGGAACACTGCCACGGTGAGGCCTGCAGTGGCCATTTTGTATTTTCACAAGATAGAAGCAGAGCCCATGTCATTCCGTCTTATAAAATGGGCCTGAGTTTATATATATAATGGGAGGTTTTAAACCTGGCTGTTAGTGTTACCCATGACATCTTGCCTGTCTGTGAAATCCTCCCCTTTCTAACGATTGGCTAAGTGGCTGTGATGTCACAGAATGTTCACACCACAGTGGCATCCATCGTCTCAGAGCCCTGCCCCTCTTTCTCCATCCATGCCCTTTTTGCCCATATAAAAACAGGGGGAAAGGCTTGGTTCAAAGAAACCAGGTTTTATATGGCACTTTACAGAGATCTGGGATGTCTCCCTCTGTAGTTTTGTTGCTGTTGTTTTAAATACTAAAACAGTTCTACGTTTCAGAAAACACTGAGTAACATGATTATACTTTTCAATACACCCTTTACAAAAGCACCCTTGGGCGTGGTGTGCGTGGGCCACAGAAGTTATAGGAACTGGAAGTCATGGGTGTTTCATTTCTTTGATGCTCCTCTTGGAAATGTGGCAGCCCCACCTAGTGGCCCTGAAAGGCCAACAACACCATTTTGAAAAACAAGTCAAGCAGTATTACGCACATGGTCATAACCCAAAAATAATGACATGAGCACCACAGCACCATTTCCTTGGTGGAAAGGTCGGGTAGAAATCAATTGATCATTCCATCAACGATCAAACAGACAAACACTATTCCCCACTCACCCTCCCCCCCCCATATCTCTCTCCTGAATTTGATATCACAATTTCAGAGTGGTCCTTTGACCCTCTAAGTCAGGATTTAACATCATGAGATCATGCAAATGATTACTTAGAGCCAAAAATTTACACACATTACTGGAGCCCCCGAATTCTTGTTCGGTGAAAGGAGATATTTGTGCTGTCCAGCAAATTTTGCCACAAAAATGCTGCACTTGATGTGCCAAATGTAAAATTTTCACTTGGAATGCATCCAATCATGTCCTCTCCTTCCTGTGATCCCACAGATCCTCCTACCCTCAGCCAAGGAGTCTCAGCATCCTTTTACGCTAAATACATCATCCCACCTTTGATAGTTCTTGTGCTGTTGCTCGGCCTGTTTTTCATGTACAGACGGAAGAGAGGAAGAGGTGAGACTTCATGGGGCTATTTCCTTAGCAAGGGAAAATATATTTTGGGAGCACCGTGGAATTTATTCTCCTCTAATTTAACTCTGTCTTTTGGAAGAAGCTGTGTGCCTCACTCCAAAGTCAAACTGCAACATTTCCCCCTTATTTACATCCCAAAAAGTTATCGAGGAGTGTTCTCTTCTTTTGCTCAAGTCCCTGAGCACACAGCTGTCCAGGGATTGGCCCTTTCACAGAAAATCAAGGCAGCCCAGAACAAGAGCCACACTGACAACAGTTCCCTTCTCACCAAAGTTGGGCTGTGAACCTTTCGTTGATCAGTTGGAAGGTTGGTGAGCACACTGGGCCACCGCACTAACTCAATTGGTGTCGGAGGTCTCCGTGCAATACGGATTCAGATGTGTCAAGGACGGCTTAAGTTGCTAGGTATCACTGCACATCCACACGTCTTCCAAATCTGAGGCTGGTTCAGCTACATGAAGCTTCTCCAGTCCCATCCAATGAATAGCTTGGCTTTTTCTGTAGTGGAGGGTGGGCCTTAATAATGAGATAAACATCATAACTTTTCTCTTGAGGGGAGCCCCTTTTGTGGCTAGAAGGTGGATTAGATATTTAAAATTAACGGCATTTTTATTTATTTATTCATTTAACTTATTTTTTAAATTTATTATATTTATTAATCGCCCATCTGGCCGGTCACCCGGCCACCCTTATTTTATTTCAACTGCTAAAAAGACCAGAGTGCCCCAGATCCAGTTTTTCCCACTGGTCACAATGTCTTGGACTACATGTATACCAAATTTTAATTTCCTAAGTGGTGTGCAAGTACCCTAGCCATTTGTCTTTATATAACTTACACAACGATGACGGCGAGGGGAGAGGTCTATATAGCAGAGCCCCCTGGTGGTGGGCAGATGAGCATGCACTACCTCACTGTGGGCTCACATACATTGTGGGTCCCACTTGGATGCAGTGCTGTGCCATCCACTGGCAAGGGTCACCTAGGACTGACTGTCCTCCACTGCAGATTCAGGCACCAGGTGCAGGCCTGAAAAAATACCATGCTTCACCCATTAGACTGCTTGATTAAAGTTTTATAGCAGGTGGATGACTTAACTGTGTGCTCTTCCATTCTTCAAGGACTTGTGGCTTACGCTGGCACAGCTTGTCTGAGTGTGGAAAGCTAAGGAGGGTCAGGCCTGGTTATTACTTGGATGGGAGACCCCTCCTCTAGTTTCCTGCATTGAGCAGGGGGTTGGACTCGATAGCCTTGTAGGCTCCTTCCAACTCTATCTATGAAATCTATGACTTAAAAATGGATGCATCCTATTTTTGAGAGCTTTCCCTGTCATCTCTAGAAAAGAAATATTGCTGTCATTGAAAAATGCACCCACCCACCCACACAAGAAATTTATTCCATATATTAATTTAAATTACCCCCTCTTTTTTTTTTTTTGACACAGGGAGCCATAGCAGCACAGTATCCATCTGTGAATCTTCAGGTATGAGTATGTGCAAGTGATGCTATTAATTGTAATCACTGTATATGTGAGTTTTTTGAGGAGCAGCTAACCTTGCGCTTATATTGCTAAGCACCTACATCGCTTAGCTTCTTTCCCTAACCCGGTGCCCTCCAGAAGTGTTGGACTACAATGCCCATAATCCCCCAGCCAGCTGCGTTTTAAAATGGTCCTTCACCATATTTTACCGGTTTTGATATTTATCTCTCTTTTAAACAATACTTTTTAAATTGTTGTTGCTGCTGCTGCTTTTAAATTAAATTCTTTTTTGCTATTGGCCTTATAGTGTTTGTTTTATTATATATGAGGCTCTGAGGACTTTGGCTATGGGTTGACCCATAAATGGAATGAATAAATACTTGAAAGGTTGTCACACAGAAGAGGGCCAGGATCTCTCCTCGACCATCTCAGAGTGCAGGACACAGAATAATGGGCTCAAGTTGCAGGAAGCCAGATTCCGGCTGGACATCAGGAAAAACACCCTGACTGTTAGAGCAATAAGACAATGGAACCAACTACCTGGAGGTCGTGGGCTCTCCCACTCTGGAGGCATTCAAGTTGCAGCTGGACAGCCATCTGTCAGGGATGCTTTGACTTGGATTCCTTCATTGAGCAGGGGGTTGGACTCGATGGCCTTAGAGGCCCCTTCCAACTCTACTATTCAATGATATAGAAGTAAATGCATGCCACATAGCAACATTGAAATGTGCTCCACTTATATTATAGCATTAATCTTTACAAGAACTTCTGGAAGGCAGGCAACTATTTACATTCCCTGATTGTGGAGAGAAGATGCTCAGAGCTGATGGTTGGTTGTAGATCATTGCTAATCTTGGATTCTGATTTGCAGACTCTGACAACGAGGACTACGCTGCTGTGGTAGCACAGTCGGACTCCCCCCGTGAGGTAACTTGGCTTTATAGTGTTGCACGACAGGGAAAGAAGCCCAGCTTACTTTCAAACGTGGCCAGTCCCTTGTGTAGTACTATGACATTGTGGCACTTGGCCAATAAGAGGTGAGGCATCTTTAGAGCAGGAATGGAGGCCCCAGAAGGATGTTTGAGGCCTGCCCGCCCACTTCCTCCGTTTACATAAAGACTGCTTGGCCACCATCCCAGTTTTGCTCGAGAGGGTTGTAGTCCTTTTAAACCAGCTTGCAAATGGTTCTCTTCTCAGAATGGCTGCCATCAGGGTGCCCGTTGCCATGACGGTGACTCCTTGCCCTTCCTTGTCTCTTTCTCCTCAGCCTCTCCAGCTCTGCTAGTCATTCTAAGTTAGAAAGAAAGAAAAGAAAAGATGTTTGGTAGACTTCCGACACATGATAAGGCTGGAGACATCTCTGGTTCCAAAGCTCTTGCCTTGACACCAGGAGAACCATTTGCATTTCAATGTGGCCTCCATGTTCAGGCAAGGGACCTTTTCCATGCATGGCTTCGTATTTCTTTTGTTCTTCCATTGCAGGCCTTCAAGTCGATTCCCAAGGAGGCTCTGCAAACGACAGAAGTGTCACCCATCAACGAAGATCAAGTCATCTTGGATACACAGGATCAGCCCCCAAGCCAAACATGATTTTCTCTTCAAACTCTTGGTTCAGGTTCTTACATCCCCTGTTAAAGAGGTCTTGGGTACTGGGGCTGGCAAAGACCTTTTGACCTGACTGACACCTTGGAGAGCAGCTGCCAATCACAGTAGATAATACTAACTGGAGACAGACCAACTCATGATAAGGCGACTTCTTGTCTCCCTTTACTATTTAATTCTCTAAGATACACAGGAAAAGTTTGGACTTCCCTAATCAAAAAGGGCCATCTTAGTCCTCTTGATACAGGGCGGCTGAAAGCTTTTTTCCACACATCTCAAAGGTACACAGAATAGGATGTATTGGCCATTTGATTTTGTTTCTTAAAAAGGTCACTCTTGTCTTCTACTGCATGATTCACCACCACTCTAATTTGTGCTAGGATCGGTTCCTGTGGATTGTAATTATGGCCTTGTGCTAAGTATACATTAGAAATGGGAGGCCACACCCACCAAGAAGTGCTACAAGGAGGGTGAGAGATCTAGGGGGATAAGGGGAACCATTCATTTCAACCAGGGATGGGAAATGTTGTTGGGCTGTAGCTCCCATCATCCCCCACCATTGGCTATGTTGGCTGGGGCTGATGGGAGTTGCAGCCCAGCAATATCTGGAGGGCCACGTGTTCCCCTCCCCTGGTTTAAGCAAATGTTAAGAATCCACAGATCTCAGGTCTAAAAACTTTAAAATCCAGCAGCATGCGCACATTCAAACTGTGCTCCTTCAGGAATATTTGCGGAAAACATTAAACTTATATCCTCCCAAATAACATATTTTCTTGCTTAGTTATAATTAATTACATTCTGAATTAATTAGCATTCTTAATTGTAATCTTAATCATGATTCTTTTTTCCTGTGTGCCAGACACAGTTACCTTCCTAGGTAATCACTTTTCCAACTTTTGACTTTGCTGGGGCTTAAGTCAAATTTTAGTAATGCGAGTGGCCCTGTTAAAGTCATCGCCATCCAAGATTTTGCCCCCGTGCCAGGGTCTCTGGAAGTTAAACCTCTCATGGAGTAGGAAACAGGTCTTGTTTCCAGTGCTCCTATCACCAACTTGGTGCCCTCCAGCTATGCTGGACTACAACTCCCATCATTCCCAGCCAGCATGGCCAGTATGAGAGTTGCGGTCCAAGACTAAGACACCATGCAATGCAAGGCCGGTATTCTCACATGATGGTGAGGCTCATTGTGAACTGTTGATACATGGGGTTCAGGCAACCCCCCACAAACATTAAAAGCATAACTGAGGCGGTCACAGGGCCTAGCCAGGTAGCTGCACCCCCAACGCACTTGTTGGTCATGCCCCCTGCTTGCTGTACAGATGGTGAGCGCAAGAAGGGGGCCTTACACACATACAGATACAAGTGGAGCTTCTTCATGAAGTGTGCGTGTGGTGTGTGAAATCACATTGGCCCAGGAACCCCACCCCTACCGGTGTGGAGGAATTCTGCATCAATAGGAGTGTAGGATCCCTTCTCATGCTCACCAAATGCGCAGCCAGCATAGGGCATGGCTAGCAGGCACCCCCCCAACCCCCGGCCTCAATGCATCAAAGGTCTTCATTGGAACACCTGTATATTTTAGCACAAGTGTGTTTTTCAACATAAAAGCCAAAAGGAGAGACACCCTCTTGGATGTTGTATACAGGCCTGTGGCTTACGCTGGCTCAGCTTGTCTGAGTGTGGAAAGCTAAGCAGGGTCAGGCCTGGTTATTACTTGGATGGGAGACCCCTCCTCTAGTTTCCTGCATTGAGCAGGGGGTTGGACTCGATGGCCTTGTAGGCCCCTTCCAACTCTATGATCTATGAATAGTGCAGTTCAAGGTACGGAAGACTAAGTACAGGCAAGCAGAGCAGCAAAGGCTTCAGCCATGTATAACTAGGTGGAGGGAATCTTGGGCAGCGATCCTTGCTAAAAGAAAATGAGGTATTACAAGCATGGCTCTGAAGTACTGAAGTATGAATATTTTATGTCCCAAAACCAAATTTCAATAGATAAGCAATGGATAAAAGACTTTCAAAATGTGTTTGCTGATAGCTTTTTCAGATGGATATCAAATTCTTCTATAAATCTTACTCAGTTTGCTGCCAACCTGACTTAAAGATGTCTGCTTTCATTTCAATATACCTGCATCTTATGTATTAATAAAGGGGAAGGGGAGTATGCCTTGTCAGGATATGTTATATTTTTGGAATGTGGAATTCAACTGATTAAGGGGATGGAAGTATATTAGTTGGTCCCTAAGCGGGTGGGGGGCTGCACCTTATGACTTGCTGTAGTTGTGTGTCTTTGTTCCATTAGTGTTGTATGTAGTTTATAATTAAATAAAATTTATTTAAAAAAAACAAAAACAAAACCTGCATCTATGAATCAGGGTCCGCTTCTCCTCCCCTCCCTTTCCACACACGCCTTGTTTTGCATTTCACATTTTTAATCCCTTTATGTGACAATCTGTCCAAAAGCACAGCTTATTTAGTTGAAAATGTATTGCACACATTTGTGTTTTATTGCCCCCCTCCCAAATGAGTTAAGTCTTTGGACTGTAGATGGCTGAGCATTCTTCATTCCGGAGCCCTGGGCAGAGAGCTGCATTGTCTCGCATATGCCGTGATCAATACACAACACCCGACCGGTGTGCAGCGCCATCAAAAAAAACCTTGCTGCTTTTTCTATACAGTAATACCTTGGATTGCAAGTAACTTGGTTTGAGAGCGTTTTGCAAGACAAGCAAATTTTTAAATATTTAATTTTTTTTTACTTGATATACAAGCGGCGTCTTGCAATACAAGTACTGTAGTACGGCTTAAATTAAAAATCTCTGTATAAATTTTTTTGGGGGGATTTCATTTTGATATAAGAGTGTTTTGGATTACAAGCACATTTCCGGAACGAATTATGCTCTCAATCCAAGGCATGACTGTACTGCAACCCAGCCTTCCCCGCTCTAGATGTGTTGGAATACAACTCCCATCATCCCCAGCTAGCACAGCTGTTGATCGTACCATTGGGAGTTGTCAAACACATCTAGGTTGGTGAAGGCTGCTGTAACCTCTCACTTGGCTACTATTGGTTAAGGGGGGGGGGAGGGCAGGGGAGTTTGAATGCCAACATAACATTTTTAAACCGTTGAGAGAGGAAAAACTCCCTTGCAAAACCCAGCATTTTGCCCCGAATCAGATGGCGCTGCTACACAGCAGAGTGTGTGGAAGGAACGCTGCTGCACCACAGCAGTGATGACTTCGCGACACTCGGTGCTCAGTGATGCGGCCTCTTCTGTTGATTGCTTTCCTTGCCCTGCCGCCTCGCCACAGACATGCCCTTTGTGGCCTGTAATAGAGTTTAATTAACCAGTTAATGTATCAGCTGGTTAGCCCCGCACTCACGGCTAAATGCAAGAGGAGCAGTCAGCAAAAGCTTTTACAAGAGCAGCCGGAGGCTTTGTGTGGAGAGCACCGTTCTTTGCCACTCAGAGGAAAAGCCCTCCGAGGTGCATTTCAAGCAGCACAGAAACAGCCGTACCAAATCAGTCAAGGGTGAGCAGGGCACCGCAGCCCAGGTCGCCTCTTGCTCATCACCCACTCGGGGGCAGGTTTCGCACGCTGGAAAGGAAGCCGCGGTGCTGTTTTTTCCCTCCTCAGCATGCTGGTCACAAGCTGCCAAACTAGCAGAATTGCCCTCGGTGGGCACGGGTTATTGCAACATCCAAAACCGGTGAGGATGGCTGGCTGGGAGGGTATAAAAGCCAGCCAGCAAGTCATGGTTTTCAGAGCAGTCTGTAAACCACCCCAGCCACCCACCCTCGTCAGCTTTGGACATCCTGTCTGGTGAGGGTAATTATGCTAATGAGGCGGCTCACAACCGGCACACCACCATGGGTCCTTTTCTCTCTGTGATCCTGAGAGTCTGGTCAATAACATGGCTTTCTGTCTAAGAGTGCTTATTTATTTATTTATTATATTTATGAATCGCCCATCTGGCTAGACATCCGGCCACTCTGAGCGATGTACAATCCAATAAAATACGGATGGGGGGGGGGGGGACACACACACACAGTATAGAACACAATTAAAAACAGTACACAGCCAGCTGCTGTGGAAGTACCTTGCTCATACATTAATCCATCCCTCTACAACTTGGTGCAATCCAGAGGTGATGGACAGCAACTTCTATAATTCCCAACCAGCACGACCACTGGCCTGCACATCTGGAGCGCACCAGGTTGGGGAAGGCTGGATTAATGTATCTGAACTGCCTGAATCCACCCAATGGGGCAGCGAATATGATGAACATGAAATACCAGTTCCACAAGTGAACTCTTGGGAATGGCTTTGCTTTGCACAAGCCGCCATCTGACAGCCTCAGTTCTCCATCTGTAAAGTCAATCTGCAGGAATACTGTAACTAGTCACTCTGCCCTGTGCGTCTCAGCAAATTGCCATGGTTTCCCTGAACAGCCAACCCCAGAGCCCAAATGCACTTCCTTATATTGCACGGAGTTACTGATCAGGGTTCATATCATAACTTTGAAATGATGCCAGATGCATTTAACTTTCAATGGGGAAGTGTGGCTGGCTGAGCCATAAAGAAATAACTCAATCATAGACTTCTGCACATTTCGGCAGGAACTAGTCAAAGAAAAAGAAAGAAAGAAAAGGAATACCAGAAGTTCCAAAAGGGGTTTATTTTATTTAAAAATGTACAGTTTTACTTCCTATATTTATGAAAAAAAACCCTCACTAACATTGCCATAATGCTTAGTACCACTGCAAACTGTAAAAACAAATTTTTATATATTAAAAAACAATTTACATTTTACAATTTTCTACACGCATGCACAAGGGTTTTCAACTTTGTCTTAAAAATAAAGAACCAAACCAAACCAAAATATTTTCCTAGATTCAGTGTGTGTGTTTTTGAGGATGGGGGAAAGGTCTATATTTTACACTTTCAGTTCAAACGCGGGGTCTTGTGTCAATGAAACTATTTTCTCTTGCAAAATTACACTTGTGATAAAAGCCAACTTGGTTTCGTTTGAGATAATGTGAAATGGCGGTGAGGTCACATCTGGAAGGCCAGGATTGGACATGCATGGATGGACAGGTCAAATGGAGGGTCTCGACTGGTCAACGGAAAGGAAAGGAAAAGACCACAAAGAGATTAAAGATTTCTAGCTTGGTTCTTCCAGGAGAGAAGCACCAAGGGTTCACCTGACTTGTGAGCATTTCATGACACTTGAAGCTTTCATCATATAACGGCCCAACCATCTCTAGAAGGTCACACAACCAACTGGAGAAAACATCACCCAAGGCAAACATATTATTGTGACACAAATGGCTCATTAGTGGATCACATGAAGCCCCTTTCTAAGTAATGGGTATCACCCAACCACCGGTCATGCTTCTGTTGCTCAGATTTGTGCATACAGAACTGGTTCTTGCATTATTTTCTCTAGGGCTGAACACTGCCTCCCTGGATTTAAGAATAGCTGGGACCAGCTTGTGCCATTGTGAGGAGCTACGGAGGACATGTCTCCGTGCAATAAACTTCCAAGGGGCTGCTACATGGTTCTCAGTCCTCTGCAATAACCCAGGCAGAGGTATTAACATCCCCCAGTGCCAGATTGTGTGTGTGTGTGTGTGTGTGTGTGTGCGCGCATGTGCGCACGCGTCACAAGCGAAAACAAAAGGAGAGTGAAGGAGATGCTGCCATGGGTTTAAGGTGGGACTGCCTGTGGCTCACGCTGGCTCAGCTTGTCTGAGTGTGGAAGGCTAAGCAGGGTCAGGCCTGGTTATTACTTGGATGGGAGACCCCTCCTCTAGTTTCCTGCATTGAGCAGGGGGTTGGACTCGATAGCCTTGTAGGCTCCTTCCAACTCTATGATCTATGATGTACTATTATGATGTAGGATTGTGGTGGAAGATAAGCAAAAGTAGTAGGCGGAAGAATGAGAACAAAAAACAGAGAGGCACTCAGGAGATGGCAGAAATAGGAGGGAACAGCTGCCAAAAAAATGTGGTGGCCTCACAAAGACCAGCCCGCGTAAAACTTCCCACTGATGCAGATGGGTTCCCATCTACAGGTGCTTCAAGGCCATATCACACCTGAGGGTTTCTTCTATTCAACAGTGACCTGAAGCCAACCGCAGCCACCTGCAAGGTTACCGGTATGGTCAAGAGTGTTTATCACATGTGCACTTCACATTTTTAGGTGTTTGCTTAAAACCATCGTGTGCTGAAGAGGCCCTCGTTGGCCTCCGTCAGGGTGCTCCTGCTGCTTCAGGGGACCTTATGGCAGATGATAACGTTGCAGAATGCTTTCCCTACTCCCGCACCTTTCAGACAGCCAACAACAGCACAATCCCACCAAAGTGAAGCACACTGAAGTCTCACTGGTTGTAATAGGAGATTTAAGTGTGTATTTAACTTTAAAATATCTGTATCCTGTCTTTCAAGGTGACGCCTTAAGCATGTGTCCCAAATGAAGTCAACGGGAATTTTTAAAAGTGCTTCACTTTGGCTGGATCATGCCCCAAGTATTAATTATTTTTTTTTAATCAGTGAAATAAAATGTAAAAATCACAGTGATGCAATCTGAGATGTCTCACCTAGCATCCCCACTCCCAGCCTTAAGCAAAACCACCCCCAAAAGAAGACGCAGTTCCAAACAGCCTCCAATACCCACCAAGCATCGATGTTGCGATCAGCTTGAGAGCATCCCGGCCGTTGCCCTGTTTTGTTTTTAAAAGTCACACTTAAAAATAATAAATTGAAACTGCAGCACGGCCATAGAAAGAACCCCAGCAGAAAAACTCGAGGTATTCTTGTAACAAAAAGGATTTCTTCCAGAAAAGTTAACAAAAAAAGGAAAAATCCACATTTAGGACATTAAAAGGACAAAGAGATTTACAGCCCACTGTGACCTCATCATTCCCAGTCAGCAAGGGCAGCCAGCCAATCAGCATCTTTGTTCTTGGACCTCTCAAAGGCATCAGGGGATGCTGGTGGAATTCATAAAGGCTTGAGGCTCTGATTGGGCGACTGCAGGCGGCAAGCCGTGTGGGTTCCTTCCCAGCCTAGGGACAGGCCTGCAACTTCACCTTACAGTGGATGGGCAGCAGAATGTCTCTAGAAGCTGTCACTTCCCTCCAAAGCTGTTCAAGACGGAGAGAAGGCACCCTACTCACAACAAGCGTCAGACACACACACACACAGAGGCAGCTGCCTGTTTGAAAAGCAAAGCCATGAATTACCCGCCTCTTACACTGGACAAAATTCTCCAACCGGTTTAAGAGGAGAATCTTGTATCTGTTGTTTTCTGTTTTTCAAAAACAAGATGGCGAAGCTCTGGAACAAATCCAAGATGGAGAAAAAGGAAGTCCCAGAACTTTGCAATTTGTGGCTTTTTGCTGGGGGCTTCCAAGGGCCAGGGCAGCTCTCTTGCAAAAACCTCACCAAAATGAACGGGAACACCAACGCTCTTGGGCAGCTGCCATTCATTTCAAGGGTGCTTGTGGGAAAAGAACTTCCTCCAGAGCCGAGCTCCAGAAAAAGTGGCAGTTTCCTCATTTCACACCTAAGTCTTCTAGAATGCAACAGCTTTCAAGTCAAAGCAAGGCTCAAACCACAGGCAAGTCAAGGAGCAACTATTTACAACACACAGGATTTCATTAAAAAGTACAGGGATCAGAATTTTTTAAAAAGTCACCATTTTAAAACTTTACCAAAAAACTTCCTACGTGTGTCATTTTTGTGTGTTTAGAAAGTTGAGCTGGACAAAGACACCAGAAAAGGTTGGAACAGGATGTTTGTGTACCGGACTTGCTAAAATCGGGAGGTCCAGCTGGCTTGTTTCTGCATGTGCTACGGACGGACGTAGTGATGGAAAGTTAAAAATAAAAATAGCAGCCACCGCCTACCACCAATAGGCATTTCTCTATTATAACGCCCCACAAAGTCTTGTGCAAGTCGAGTCGGAGCTCGGAGATGGAGAGAGAACAACAGCATCAGGTGACGATTCGAAGGCCAGAACTGTGAGGTTAGTTGGTTTGTATGTTGTTGTTGTTTTTAAAAAAGGACATTCAAAAAGGTTCCTCAAACCCAACTGCGTTTGGAGATGCTGGTGAAGACAGTGCATGGAATTAGCCCTTAGAATTTGGCACTGCAACTTTCAACCATATCACTGGGGTGGGGAGAAGAGGAGATACCCCATCCTTTCCATCGGCAAACCTCCTGAGCTCCTGCAAGGTTTGTAACAAAACTGGGATTTGAGAGTGTGGAAACTGGGAGGGGCAGGAAGGGAGCACCCCCTCCCCTCTCCTTAATAGGCGCCGTGAAGACTTGTGAACGGAAAGGGGAAGGCTGCGTGGTCAACGCTGACATCCGAAGATGCAGAGACAGAAACGTAAACTCCAGGAAGGCCTCCTACCAAGCTTGGCAACCTCACCCAAACCCCAAAGAGACTGATTTTGGGCGCCAGGCTGCTTCCCCTCACAGAAGGTTGTTCCCTGGCGGTCAAGCCGCTCAAGCCCAGCTTCAGTTCACACCGAGGTCTCTGACTGAAGCCGCATCACAAACTTGTGCGATTTGGGGTCCACAAACTCCTCCGAGAGCTTGAAGAAGGGGATCTTCTTGGTGCTCACCACCAGACTGAAGTCATGGCGCTTCAGAACAAAGACCACCCCGTCTTTCAAGCCATTGGTCACTGGCTCCTCGCTGACCAGAGTCCACTGCTTGGCCAGCCAGCGGTCCTTGTGATACTGGATGGTGGGCCCAGCGGTCAGATACCGTTCGAGGAAGGCCTGCAGGGAAGCAAGAAATAAGACCTTAGGGGGGGAAAGGCAAGTAAGGGGTGATATGATAGAGGTGCACAAAACTATGCTGGGTGGGGAGAAAGTGGAGAGGGAGAAGTCTTTTTCCCTCTCCCATAATATTGGAACCCAACAGGGTCATCCCATGAAGCTGATAGGCGGGAGATTGTCAGGACCGATGAAAGGAAAGACTCCTTCACACAGCGCATAGTTAAAGTGTAGAATTTGTTACCACAAGTTGTGGTGATAGCCACCAATTTGGAAGGCTCTGAAAGGAGGATTAGACAAATTCATGGAGGAGGAGAAGGCTATCAATGGCTACTAGTCATCATGGGAAGATATTTCCTCCAGTATCGGAGGCACTATGCTTCTGTAGGTCAGTTGCTGGGGAACATGAGCGGGAGGGTGCTGTTGCACTCATGTTTCCCACAGGCAGCTGGCAGGCCACTGTGTTGCCTTCACACCTTGCTTGTGGGCTTCTGGCTGGCCATCAGGATACTGGACTAGCCTTGGTCTGATCCAGCAGGGCTCGGCTCTACTCTACTCTAGTTCTTGCACTGAGCAGCGGGTTGGCCTAAATGGTCCCTTCCAACTCTTATCTACTCAATGGACCAGGGAACAACAAAGAGCCAAAGTGGCATAATGCTAACCATGAATTCTGGAGCCCCACCCGCAACACACAAGATTACTCCAGGATTTGCTGGCCAAGCAGCCCCCCAGGCTTCCAACGCCCTTCGCGACTGGGGGCTCTCCTCACCCCCCTGCTCCCTACCTTGGGTGTCATGTCATGGGTGATGCAGAACTCCAAATGTTGCAGGATGCTCTCCATCGTGTGGTACGGCTGCTGCTTGGTGGTGCGCAGGTACTTCTGCATGGCCCGTGCCATGGAGGCGAAGATGGCCTGGGCGGCTTCTCGTGGGTCCATGATCTCCCGTGGGTTTTTCTGGTCTTCCTCTTGGAGCCGCTTGATGTGTGTGAAGGCCTCCTCCACAGCCACCACCAGCCTGTCATGACAAGAGCGGGCGCGTGATCATAAGCGGTGGATTGCAAAAAAAACAAACAACCTGCTGCCAACCCCACAAGCCACTGTGTGGAGAAAGGAGGGAATGGAGGAGGGAGAAAGCCAGACAATTGATAATGTATTGGCTTGTGGCAGTGAAGCCTTTGACACCAATTGGCTGAGCTGGGTGCGATAGCACAGAACATTCACCAACATTTCATCTTCTCAGGGAACAAAAGCTGTCAGAATGTTTGCAGTCCAGCTTCTGGGGGAGAAGGGAAAGTTGTTCCTTTGCCTGGGATTATAACCTCACGCAGGGCCAATGGACAGCAGTAGCTTTGTGTGGCCAGCTGGCAAGAGATCCCATGAGATAAAGGACAGAGAGCCTGGAAGGAAGAGGGGCAGAATAGGTAATGGTCTGAGAAAACTAAGGGACGGATAGGTCCATGAGGAGGCGGTCCGAGGCGAAATCTCATCTGGACTAAACCAGCCAATTCTCTGGCTGCTGCTTCTAGTGTCCAAAGGCTGCTCTAAGTCGGTTCAGCCTCCAGTTTGTGCACACATTTGACAGGGGCAAGGAGCTGATCCACACAACGAGGTTTTCCTGGGCTGTTCCACTTCAGACTGTGGGTGGAGAAGCGGGGGGTGCATGTCTGAGAATTCCTCGGCTTAAAAGACAAACAAACAGCACACAGGGAGCCAGCACGTCAGGGGAAAAGCTAGCCTACAACTGGTATATGCTAATTTTTACATTAATAGTCATTTATGCTTTGTTATTGACAGCACACCTAAGTACACAACAGAGTGACACTGAGCAAAGATGACGGATCTGCTCCTCGAGGGTCTTGCCATGTAAATTTCAATGAGGCGGGAAACTCCGATCCTTCCCCGCTGTGGGGCAGCAGGCGCACACGCCCCACCCCCTTTTCCGCTTGCCTGCCTTCCCGGGAGGACCTACCTGGCCCTCCGCTTGCGCACCCGGCGCTCGTGCTCTGCCTCCTCGTAGTAATACTCGTTGTGGCTGTTGTCTCTCCTGCGGGCGGCCGCAGCGATCACAGCCCGGGACTGGCTGGTCGAGTTGTTGGTTGTGTTTTCTGGAGGAGGGGAGAAGCACAGGGAAGGAGGCTGGTCACAAAGGCCTTTCTGACCGCCTGCAGAGACTCTGCCCTGCTGCAGTCCAGCAGCCGGAGCTACACAAAACGCCACGGCCCCCAGCCGCCACACCCAAACGCTGCACACAGCTCCTTCAGCAGCTCAGGACCAAATGAGACAAAAAAGCAGTGCCCCAAAACTGTCTGCCCCAATTGCGTGTAGAGTGCAGATTACAGTCCAGTTCTTAAAACAAAGAGGCGCCTCCCCGCGCCTGCCGCTAACCGCCCTCATTACCTCTTCGCCCACAAATGAGTAAGAAAGCACCAGGGAGGCAGCCAGTCAGTCTGTGGAAGGTCACCTTTTTCCCAGCTAAAAATAGCCCAGACCCACACACACACACACACCACACACCTTCCCTCGATATTATTAGAAGAGAATTTTCTTTCTTGCAATCAACTCATTGACTCCCTGCTTCGTGCGTGTGTGTGTGTGTGTGTGTGTGTGTGTGTGTGTGTGTGTGTGAGACAGAGGCAAGTTTAAACAGCTCTGCCCCACCCCTCCAGTCTAGGTCGGCCTAATGAATGTTATCACGTGCAATCGTTGGGGGAAAGAGAAAATGGAAGCAGAGAGGAAGCCCCGGGGAAGGCTTGCAGTTCAGCGGCAGAGCGGCGCTTGTGCGTGGCAGTTCAGTCTCCAGCATCTCCAGTGAAAGGATGGCAGGAAACAGAGAGATACTGGCCATTGTAGACCACAGGTGGGCCGCTTGTGGTCCTCCAGATGTTTTGGCCTACAACTCCCATCAGCCCTAGAAAATGCTGAGGGATTATGGGAGTTGTAGGCCAAAACACCTGGAGGGCTACAAGTTGCCCACCCCTGGAATAGCAGAACTTGGCTAGATAGATGGCTGGTCTGAGCATTAGAAGACACTTCATTGCACACAGCCAAGGACACGGGATTGCTCACCTTCGCCAAGCGAGTACACTTTGAACCCAGACATCTTCTTGGACAGAACTGACTTTGGCAGGTTGAGGAGGGCTGGGTTGTAGACCGGGAAGTCGTGGTAATAGTTCTCCAGGATCCACACTGCAACTCGTTGGATGCTGCAGGGAAAGAGATGGGGAAAGAGGCAGGGTCCAGGTCTTGTGAGATCCTCATACGTATTTGGAGACAAGCAGATAATTATCACTGAATGCCTTAGGTTTTAGGTTTCTGGCTCTGGGGCACCAATATTTTATTCATTTATGTATTTAAAATAATTTTTATACCATTCCTCAATAAATAATTCCAGGGTGGTTCACATTAAAAAAAAAAAAAGATCAAATTAAAAAGAATGACCATAAAAACAGCAGAGTAAAAAGACCCAGCAGCATAAAAAAAAATCAGGCTGGAAGACCTGGGAATATAAGAAGGTCTTTGCAAGTTGCCGAAAGACGACAGGCACCAAGTGCTCTATAAATGGCGACCCAGCACTGAAAAGGGCCTCACCCTAACTGACACCCATCTCACCTTAGATGGCAGGAACACCTGGAGGAAGGTCTCCAAAGATAATCTAAGGCGGGGGTAGGCAACCTTTTTGGGCAGTGGGTCCACCTGGCAGTTGAGAAACTGTCCTGGGCACCACCACAAAATGGTTGCCACGGGAGACATGGAAAAGGTCAAGAGATTGAGTACAAGGCAGAGGTGGGGTCTGAGCCCCAACACACTAAGCAACTCTTCTGAAGCCACAGTTTCTGGCACCAATAGAAACCATTTTCGCAGCAATCCCAGCTGTCAGTAAGAAAGTGTGTTAAATTATTGTTTTTAAGTGAGACGGGGAGGGCACCTTGGTGGATGCCAAGAAAGGTGTCCAGGGGTGCATTTGTGCCTGTGGCCCCCACAATGCCAGTCACTGATCTAAGGGCATGGACCTGTTGACGTGGAACCAAGCTGCTCTTTGGGTACCGGGGTCCCAAGCCACGTGCGGCACTAAAAGGAAGCACTAGCAACTAAGCTGTGCTCAAAAATGGACCAGGAGCCGGTGCAGCTAGTTAAGCTCCAGCAAGACGTGCTCCCTGCAACGACCGGCCCCAGTTTGTAGCCAAGCAGGGGTTTATTGCACTGCACTAACCTCGATTTCCGAGCAGTCTCCAGACGCCCCCAGCTCTGCCAGCAGCGGGGCTTGCCATCTTCTCTCTCTCTGTAGGACCTGCATCCCCCCCCCCCTTTCTACACAACCCCACTCAGGGCGCCCAACAACCACCAAGAAGAGCGATGCACAGTACTGAGCCCCGGCCACACCCTTAACTCACCTGAGGTGGCCGACATTGTAGAACCGGCTGGCCCCATCGGTGGAGCGAACCACTTTGAGGGTGAAATGGGGCTGGAGCTGCCGCAGCTCAAGTAAGACCACGGCCAGGTAGTGGACGAAGAGCAGGGCGTCCACGAGGGAGACCGCGTACTGCACAATGCCCTGGTAGTTGGTGTCGCGCGAGTCCAGGATGCGGACGCCGTAGAAGAGCCAGTAGGAGACCACCAGGAGGAAGACCAGCACCATGAGGAGGGCCCGGAAGACGAAGATGCGGGGGAAGAAGGCCTTGGGGCGGCGAAAGAAGAGGGCCCAGCTGCCCAGCAGCAAGATGAGAAGCTTGAAGGCCACCGAGATGAAGAGGCCCTCGCACGGTGTCCCACAGGGTTCCAGCCTCTCCCCCCACAGCACCTGGGGCAGGAGCATGAAAGCCAAGGGAGTGAGGAAGGAGAGGAGGGCCAGGGCCCCGCCCAGCGAGACGCCCAGGTGGCGGGAGCAGTCCAGGTGGGCACTGTCCTCCATGTCCTTGGTGATGCGCGTGATGTCATCGTGGGAGATGCTGTGCTCCGACGTGCCTGTCACCACCGTGGTGGTCTCTCCCCAGTTGTCATCCTGCCAGGAAGCAACGGGCAAAGAGGGGAAGTTCGAGGGGCAGCCGTAACTCACTCATCAACAGTACACCACCGGCCAGCTCCGGTTGAAGGGGCCTTGAGTAGCACGGCTGGGGAAAGCCTCTCTCAGCCAGAGAGACCCGGAAGAGAAGAGTACACTGTTTCTGCACTCTACTACTTTGGCCAGAAGGTGGTGCTCACATGACTTAATGCTCCTCCGCACACAAAATAAACTCCCTAGAGACCAAAAGCCATCAGATTGGTTTTCTGTGTGCAAGTAATGCACTGCGTATGTGCAGAGCAGCAATAACGTGCAAGACACACGCACACAGCAGTCTGAAGTGGCGCAGCCCAGGGAGCAGCTGCCCTCCTTGGTGAGAACCAGGATCAAGCTGCTGTATTTCTGAAGGAACCCTATTTGCCGCCCCACCCTCCTCTTTACCTGATTGGCTCTTTTAGAAGGTGCCGCAGGCCGGGTCCCCACCACCAGGCTCCTCTGACCAGCAGCAGCTCCCCAAGGTCTTGGGCAAGACTTTCCCTGTCCTATTACCCAGGATCCTTTTCCCTGCAAACCCGGTCTGTAGGGCATGCACTATGGCAGCCTTTTTATGGTTCACTGCGGGTATGACTCCCCCCAAAATCGGAGTGTGTACTTAGCTCCCTCCCACTAATAGATTTTTCAGAAAGCCCAACCACCACCACCACTTCCATATTTACATACACAACATTTGAACTGCCCAGAGTACTTTGCATTTGTTCTTGGTCGTCCTTACAACCACCCTGTAAGGTAGGACACATATTGCTCATGGGAACGAAGGCAAAAAGGTCAGTGTCTTGCCTGAGGCCAGATGGCAAGTTTGCATCAGACATAAGAGTTAGACTGGGAATGCTGTCGCCCCTTCCATGAATGGGTCCACTGGGGTCCACGGGACCTCCAACTGCTCAGCTTTCACTGGCCTCTGTGTGCAGCCTCATTTCAGAGGTCACACCTTCCTGTGACTGCAGGAAGAATGGGATGGATACCCCGGCCTCTGCCAGCAGCCAGAGGGCTAAGGACTTCTGAGGAGGACGAGATGGGCCACCTCCATCCCAGCCAGGGAAGTCTAGCCTGGCCCCAAACGGGTGCAAATGCCCATCAACGACCCACCTCCTCATTTGGGCAGGGTCAAACAGATATCCCTGGTCTACGTTTTCCCTTCACCCACCTCCCTTCACCTTTCATTCATAGGCACAACAGCAAGCAGGGTCTGCATCTTATTTTCATTTGTTTAAACTGCACTTTTGAACTTTTGATTGCTGCGGACAACGTTGGGCAGCCGCTTTCGTCTGAAAAGCAGACCGATAAAATAGAATTCTCTCCGCTGGCGTAAGCACAAATGTAAATTCCCCGGGAATGCTTACGAAACGTAATGTTTGCCCGGGAAGCGTTCTGTGCCGACGGGCCCAGCTCCTGCTTTCAACCCCAGAAATAAACCACTCACTCGTCGGGAGTCTCACTTGGGAAAAGGCACCAGGGGCTGGGGAACGGTGACGACGACAGGAAACAGTGGCCTCCCCTTTCCACTCCCGAGCGTGCCACCACGGGCCACTCACCCTTTCGTCGCCTCGAGTCGACTCGTTGTCCAACAGGGGCTCCCCAGGCGCCTGGATGGTTACCGACTTGTCCCCTCGACTCCCGTCTCGACTCTTGGATCGGTGCCGCTCCCGCCGCTCTCTGCATCACAGGGAAACGAGATGCGTGTTGTGAACTGGGGAAGGCAACAGGACAGGGGCCTATTCCGCGGTCAGTGGCACCCCTCCGCTCTTGCTCTTGCTCTTGCCCTTGCCCTCTCCCTCGCCTGCTGCCATCGGCCCCGTTTTCTGTTGACAGAAACTTACAGCGCTGCCTCACACCACGTCGGACTCATTGGTCTGTCTAGCTCAGCCTTACCAAACCTGATGTGCTGGATTACAACCCCCATAATCCCTGAGTGATGGCCATGCTGGCTGGGCCTGATGGAAGTTGTAGTCCAAAGCATCTGAAGGGCACGAAGTGGCCTTGACCAGCGGGGGCTCAGCAGGGTTTTAGGAAGCAGCCTTTCTCCCGGCCTGGCTTGAGGACGCCGGGAATTGAACCAGGGGCCTTCTGCACACAAAGCCGGGGCTCCACCGTTCAGACACACACACACACACACACACACACACACACCGTTGTTCATTGTGGCTGCCTGTGCCACAGGCAGGGATGTGTGAGGAATGCGATAGGAGGGTGAAAATCCAATGGATTTCCACAATTTGGCCCCCCGGATTCCAGTTTGCCAGCCCTGTGCTGGTGCCAACTTGCAATGATGCGAATTGAGCCAGCTCGCGGACTTCTGTCTCTAAGATGGGCTGTAGTTTGCGCATTTAAAAAAAAAACTGATCAGGAAAGTTACACAAAATCGTGCCATTTGCGCGAATTTTCTTAGGGTTTTAAAAAAAAATGCACAAACCGCAGCACATCTCAGAGATGGAAGTCCATGGGAAAAAATGTGAGTTGGCCCGCTTCTGATCATCAGATCTGAAGTGGGCAGGGAATCAGTCGAGCTCAAATGAGCCAGACTTCCCAGCGTCAGCACATCCCTAGCCAGAGGCCCAGCTATGCTTCCTTAGGATACAAGAGGGCCTCTCCCCTTTACTTGGCAGTCCCTCCATTTATCTCCGCTGTTACTGGAGTTGGCGGTCATGAAACCTCTGCAGCAATTGGCTGACCTCAGCAGATGTCACAGAAGGGTGCAGAGAATGGAAGGATCCTGGCTGCCACTGCCTGAGCTGCGTGGACCCCAGCGCGGAGCAGAGCAGGCAGAACAGCTCAGGGGAGGAGGAGGAAGGGAACTAGTGGCCAAGGATGGCAGGAACCTTATGAAAGCAGCAGGCAAAGGGAAACTGAGGGGGCCTAGGACTAGTAGTGCAGGAGTGTTAAACGTGAGGCACATGGGCCAAAACTGGCCCACCTGGGGTTCCCAAGATAGTTACACCCCTTCACCTGGCCCACCCCATTTCCCCCAATCACTGGGTGGTTCCCTGGCTTTTGCTGTTTTTTCCCCACCCCTTCAAAAAGGGTGAAATGCCTCTCCTAAGGCTTAGTTACTGGCAGCAAGAGCGTTAAGCTAAAATAGGCAGGTAGCTTTGGCTCCACCCCTTTTGGCTCTGGTCCCGCCCACCACTGGCACGTGGACCCCAAGAGCGTCTCTGAAATTGAATTCGGCCCTCGAGTTAAAAGAGGTCCAACACCCCTGGATTAGTGGAAAGGGAGAAGGATGGGGGGGGGGAGGAAATCTATGACTAACATTCATATAGTGATTTCAAGGAGACTTCCAAATATTTGCCCGCAGGCCTCTGAGACTATTATCTGACAGCAAGTGTTGCAAAGTTTCTCTTAGCTGACTTGAAAAAGGAGCCGAGGTCTTGCCAACAACTCTGTTATGATTTACGAGCTTCAGTTTTGCAAAGGTTTATTTTAAAAGGTGCACATTTCCCACGAGCTGAGCTTGCTAGAACCACAAACACACCACAGTTCATGCCTTTGGCA
The DNA here is from genome assembly GCA_021292165.1 of Shinisaurus crocodilurus. Taxonomy (NCBI): domain Eukaryota; kingdom Metazoa; phylum Chordata; class Lepidosauria; order Squamata; family Shinisauridae; genus Shinisaurus; species Shinisaurus crocodilurus. Next base: position 26,188,449 of record CM037882.1, read on the forward strand.
AAGTAGTCAGACCGTCAAGGGATTGCGCCGAGTTGTACCTAGCAAACCTACTGGTGCAGAAAAGACCTGAGCAGCGCACCAAAGTGCGTCGTTTTGCTCTTGCAAGTTTGGCTCCTACAGGGTTGCCACTAAAATATCATTTTCCATTTCACTGACCAACTTTTGTCAATTTCCCTGACCACCATTCAAAAATAACCCCAAGTTAAAAGAATTCATAGGTTACATTACATTAAATAATGGTTTTATTAAAGGTTTTAAAACTGCACAAGTACTGAAAGACAATTTTTTTGGGGTCATAGAAGCTTCAATATGAAATCTTTATAAACACTGAGACTGGGTCCGCACGAGACGACAACCCACCGTGGCTTATTAGGCACAGTGGGGTGTCGTAACGTGCGAACCCAGGCCAGGATAGCCAGGGTGGCTTATTTTGGGGTTAGAAATCACCCTGAAAAGCCATCGCTTATAGTAGGGTCTGTTTGACCCACGATGGGTTGTCATGTCGTCCGAACCCAGGTGACACGACCCATCGTGGGCCAACCCTGACTACAAGCCAGCCGCTTCGCAAGAGAGGGAAAAACCCCTTGCCGCTCTTGACTAGCAGCTAGCAGGCAACTGCCATTGCCAGCCACCCCAAAAGTGCCCAAGTGGCACTTTTGGGTGCCTAGCAAAGGCTTCCCCTGCTGCCGTCGTGAGCCATTTTGGGCTTGCCACAACTTTTCCCCCTAACCTTTTGTTAAGTCAGCTTTTGTGATCCCCACAGAGGCATCCACAAGGTGTCCCTTCAAGGAACCCCCCAGTTAAAAATAATTAAAAATATGGATAATGTGCGCAAATAATTGCACTCTTTAAAAAAAAACCTCAACCTGCCTTATTCGCACAAATCGGGCAGGGTGGGTTAGTGCGAGGGGGTCTCTGGGCTAGGTACTGGCCAGGGTGGATGCCTGCTAGCCAAATGGAGGGGATTTCTACTGACAGGAGGGAGGACTTGGTTTGACATGTGCCAAAGGAATGTCAAACTCGTGTACCCCCCAAGCACTAAGAATCCGCCCATTTTTGCTGCTCCCGGAGGTGCCAGCAACTCGGGGTCAATGGCAAAACTGAGGGAACACTTGGGACTTGCGATCACACCAACTCCCCTTCCCAGGGATCCTGCTTGAATGGGGGGCAATTGATGGGGTGGTCCCCCAAAATGCTCTTTTCCGCATGATCCTTGGGTTTTAGGAGGGGACCTCATGTTATCCACACTTGGAAAAATGAGGGCAGCCTGTGGGCACATAAGCACACCTCAAAACCCCCAAAGATGCTGCTGCTTAGGGTCCTTCCTACAGCCTCCTTTTTTCCCAGCACTTGCAAAGTGCTACAATGTTCATGTTTGGCAGGTACGCTTGCTGGGAGACAAACTGTGGCAGGACTGGACTTCACAGCTGGCTAGAAGAAATAATGGCTGGCTACTAAGCCCAGCCAGTCACAATTTGCTGACCCCTGGCATCTTCAAATCAACTGAAACTGATTCCAGTTTGTTTGATTGCACAAATTACCCAGTTGCAAGAAGCCAGTCAGCTTCTCCATAATAAAATAATGCTATCACATGCAGGTTCATTTTATTCTGTTTTACTGTTAACAACCATCAGCCAACAAACATTTTCAAAATCATATAATCATATTATGGAATGTGTGTGCATCATTACACTACACTCGTATTCTGTCACTTCTCTACTCCAACTGCCTCAAGTGCAGACTGTCCTCTTGCAGCCGCATCTCAAAAAATTACACGTATATCTTAATCACAATTTCCCTGACTTTCAACCAATTTCCCTGATTTTCCTTGGCCAATTTCCATTTCCCTGACTTTCTAGAAAATGGCAACCCTGTGATAGTCTTCCTCAGCCTTTCCCAACCTGGTACCCTCCTGATGTGTTGGTTTACACCTCCCATAATGGCGAAGGCTTGTCTATCTTAGCTGCCAACACTTTACCCCATGTGCTTCCTTGTTTGTTTGTTTGAATATCTATTCACATGAAAATTTAATGAAATATGTCATTGAACCCCGTGGCGTAACCCCACAATTCAGTTCCCTGGTGTATGTCTGCATTAGTCTGTTTAGTGAGTATAGAATGTTGAACTGAGTGGGTGTGGTTTGTGATGTCTTGGAAAGGGTGGGGGGGAGGAGTATATAAGGAGTGTTTGAGTGATGTCAGAGTTAGTAGAGAGTAGTGTGTGTTTGGGTGTGTTGGGAGTTGGAGAGTTAGGTTAGTCGGGTCGTTGTCGAGTTTTGAGAGAAATCAGTGCTTGTCTGAAGGGTGAAAGTATTTAGAGTTATAGGGACTCAGGTTAATTACAAAGTGTTTGGTGTAGGCAAGTTTAAAGTTATTTTCTGGAACTAAGATTTTGAGAATTAAAATAAATCTTATTTTTATTTTGTTTGCTACCCAAATCCTACGTGTCAGCTTGGCGTTATTAACCTGCATTACTATTAAATCTACACACACACTGTGTTGTACCCACAGTATCATAAATTTAAAATAGATCCTTAATAACATGTATTAATTTTTTCCCTCATTGGTAGGGGAAAGGTTTCATTTGTTAAGTGTTGGTGCTTAGCCTGAGAAGGATTTATGTGGCGGGTCCTAAAGTGTAAGGGCTGTGTTGTTGCACCCCCGCTCCAATGTTTTATTATAGCATTTATATGCCACTTTGAGGGCCACATGTGTGGCAGAAAAGTGGCTTACAAATATAGCTTAGGAAATGACAATGAAGACAAGAGCAAGCAGAAACAAGGAAGGGATTCTTCCCAGAACAGTCTCCCCAGCTCCACTCCACTGGCAGCTTAGGATGCAAAGGAGAGACACCGAGGCCCCCTCCATCGGCCCCGTTGGGACCCAGCGCCTTGCCTCTGGCAGTAGTCATGGTACCACAACTGGCTTAGTTTCCTCTGCTCTCCCAGTCCCTTTCCACTTTTGTAGCATGAATATGAAACTGTAAGTCGCACGTTTTCAGCTGTGAATGGCCTGGAGTGCATTGGCAGAAAGGTGGCTAATAAAATAAGGAAGCAATCCAATGGGGATGCCCGTAAGCCTCCGAACTCGGAGGATTACGGGAATCCTATGCAGGGTGGGAGGAGCACAGAGGCGAAGGTTGCCTCCACGCTCCTCCTGCATTGCAAGCCAGCTAGATGGCTGATTTCGGACAGGACGCTGTGGCGCTTTGGATAGGGAGGGAAGGAGGCTGAAGTACCGCCAGGATGCAGTGGGGGCGGTCTCCTCCCCGCCTCCAGAACACCGCCTTTACCCCTTCTCCAAGGTAGCTCTTTCGACCTCGAAGCAGCCGGCATGGTTCTTTCCACGCTGGCTGTGAAGGTGAGGGCGATCCGAGCATGGAACCCCAGCTCCAAGGTCGCAGATCTTTCCCGACCTTGGATCTGGTAATCCGAAGAATCCTCTGGCCTTCTAGATGCTGTCTATGGGCCATAGGATCATTCTCTAAAAATCTTGCTGTTGCATTTCAAAGCAGGATGGAGGGACAACAGCCTCCAGAGGCCCCTGATCAGAGCAGGAGGTCCAAGGATGAAACCCCCCGCCCCCGGTCACCCCAGCTGACTCACCTGTGCTTCCGAGAGCTGCGCGAGTGCCCAGACTTGTAGGAGTACCCAGAATACTGTGACTCGTTGTCCATGTTGTCGGAACGCCGAGCCTTATAGCGGTCCACGTTGACAGACTTGGGTCTCCCAGGCCCCGGGACAGCCGCCAAGGCAGCCGCTGCCTCCTTCAGAGTGGGCTTCTTCAGGCCGAGGGGCACCTTCAGGAAGTCAACTTTCACCTTGAGGGACTCTATTTTGATTGGCTGGCTGGGCTTGTCTTAGAAGAAAAGGGGGGCACCTGTGTGTAGAGGAAGAGGGAGGTAAGACAGTGTTTGGCATCCATCCTGAAGCTTTGAAAATAAACACACCCCAACACAAGTTGCGCCACCTCGCACAGTTCTCCATGCTTATCAACTACAGTACTGACCTTTTCCAGGACACCCTTTTTTGAAAGCCACCCCTGCCAAGACTGCAGCTCAATTAGCAACTCTTACTTTAAGAACATAAGAAGAGCCACACTGGATCAGACTAAGGGTCCATCTAGTCCAGCATTCTGTTCACACAGTGGCCAACCAGATGCCCCAGTGGGAAAGCTCACAAGCAGGACATGAGCACAACAGCACCCTCCCACCCATGTTCCCCAGCTGGTGTACGTAGGCATACTGCCTCTGATACTGGAGGAAGCATACAGCCAATCAGGACTAGTAGCCATCAATAGTCTTCTCCTCCATGAATTTGTCCAATCCCCTCCGAAAGCTGTTCAAATTGGCAGCCATCACTATGATCTTGTGGAAGTGCATTCCATAGTTTATCTCCGCTTTGTGAAGAAGTCCTTCCTTTTATCTGTCCTGAATCTCCCACCAACCAGCTTCATGGGGTGACTGACCCCTTTGGGTTCTAGTATAATGAGAGAGGGAGAAAAATGTCTCCCTCTCCACTTTCTCCACACCAGGCAGAATTTTGTGCACCTCCATCATGTCTCCCCTTACTTGCCTTTTTTCTAAGCTAAACAGTCCCAGAAGCTGTAACCTTTCCTCATAGGGGAAAGGCGATCACACTTTAGAAACGATCACATCACAAATATGAACACCTGACACAGAAACCCCATTCAAAAAGTATAACCAAAACCTCTCCAATATTCTGGTTAAAAACAAACGAACACTGTACCCATATTGTAAAGATTTTCCTCTGCACACTTTAACACACACACACACACACACACACGCACGCAAGTTTGCATGCAAGCTGCACAGTCGGACCCCAATTTGAGGAATGATCACAGAATTATTGAGTTGGAAGGGACCTCAGAGATCATCTAAGCCAACCTGCAGGGTGCAGCCACAGCCTCCACACAGACGGCCAGCCAGCTGTGAAGCTTCCTCGCTTACAACTTCCCCAACCTGGGGCCCTCCAGGTGTGTTGGACTACAACTCCCAGCACCCCCAGCCAGTATAGCTGGCTGGGGGATGCTGGGAGTTGTAGTCCAACACACCTGGAGGGCCCCAGGTTGGGAAAAGCTGCAATAAACAGACACACAAAGCCCTGGCCAGCGTCGCCCATATGCCAACAGAACAGGGGGTTCAAAGAATTACAGTGGGGTTGAGTCTTTCACTCCCAATTGACTGGGGACTAAGGAGACCCTCATAGAAAAAAGGACAGCTTCTCCCAGACAGCAAGCAGAAAAATTACTGTACAGTACTTGTCTGGCTATTTCAAAAGAAAACCAGCCCCCAGGGAGGACTGCCAGACTTCACATCACCCCCACCCACCCCAGCTGCCCTTCCAGTTAGAACCAATGCCGCAAAATCGTCTCAGAGAATTTATGCGAGCATTAATCGTTTCAGAGAATTTATGCAAGCATTAATGTTCTGCTCTACATATTAACTGCCTCAAAGCAAGCCTAGGGGAGGAGCCAACACAGAAATGAATTATTCAAGGCGAACGCCAGCTCCTTCCCTTCCGCAGGGCTTCGGGTTTCTGTCTGAACAAGCCTGACACAGACGCTCCGGGAGGAATACGAGCAGACAAAATGCAGAACTCCTGGTTCTCAGCAAAAGGGCCTTCCAACAAAACTCCCAGGTCCGCTTCTCTCCCCTCTCCCCGTGGGAGGGCCCAGAGCGCAGGGGCAGGGCAGACGCTTTGCACGGAGCAGGTCCCAGCTTCAATCCCAGGTGTGCCCAACTAGGATCGTAGGGAAGTAGCCAGGCTGGGAAAGAGCCCTCAGAGTGGACTACGCTGGGCTGAAGAGATTGACGGGTAGTAAGAAGCTTTGTTAGGGAAGGGCTGGAGCTCCATGGTGGAGCACATGCCACGCAAGAGGAAACGCGGTCGTTGTGATTTGCCTGAAAAGACATTACACCACTGGGAGCTTTCCTTCCTAAGGCTATTTGCAGTGCGTGGGGGCAGAGGTCACCAGGATCGCAGTTGGGGAAGCAAGCGTTATAAGCCTCACCCCCCCTGTCCGCTGCTGTCTTGATGAAAATCACTCTCACACACACACACACCAAGTGTTAAATGACGATTTAAAACCCCCAGACACAGTTGCTAGCAATGCATTCAGTGCTGCATGTGGTTTGGCCGGGGAGGGGGGGGAGGGGGAGAAGAGGCCAAAGACCTGTTCCCTGCTGCTGATTCAGAGGGCACGACTTGATCTAATAATCGGAGAGAGGAGGGGAGAGTTTGGGAACTTTAGGAAAAACTCCTCCTTGATGGTAGGAGCAGTTTGACAATGTAACCAATGGCTGAGAGGGCTGGGTGGGCTCCCTCCCTCACTGGAAATCTTCAAGCAGAGGTTGGAGGGCCAGCTCCCAGCTGAGGCTGGTTAGTTGCTGGAGGAACACCCGTTCCCAAAGCTGTGCAATCCAGCTTCCTATCCCGACGGACCTGTGGACCCCAGCCAGTGCCTTGCTCCTGGGAACTGTCCCTGGACTGTTCTGCCATGCATGACCTTAAGACCCTGCATTTCGGGACTGCCCTGATCTCTGGCAGATACCAAGCTCTCTGGAGACTGGCCAGCCCCCTACCCTGTGGTATTGCTCCCCCTCGCCTCCTGCCCAGGGACCAAGACAGGAGCAGAGTAAGCAGGACACGGACCTTGTATGCAGCAGCTTCCTGCATTCTGTGCCTGAGACCTCAGAGAGCTGTGGCCAGTTGCAGTAGAAAGTAGCAGGCCAGCTGGACCAATGGTCTGATCCATCACTATGTCCTGGATTGGTATGTCCAGCATGTTGCCAACTGCCCAACTACAGCATGCAAAGCAATAGTCCTGATAGCCCTTTCATCTATCCTGAGAATTTCAGTCATTGTTTTTGTTTTGTTTTTTAAAGTCAAGTATCTAGCCCTTATGGCTGAGAAAATTGCTTGAAGGCATTACATGCAAGAGGGTGGGCTGGTAAGAATCCCAGCAGTGGGCCTGGGGTGTGGGTGGGGATTCAGCACCTTTTATAGACCCTTGCTCCTCCCCACAATTAAAGGAAAGGAAAAGTCTGAAATGAGTTCAAGGTGGAGCACAGTAAGTCCAGGCTGGATCTCTTGCGCATGGTTCCCTTCTATTGTCATGGACAGATCTCTACTCTATAGGGTTTCGATTTCCTGGGGCTTCTAACCTCTGCATGGGTGGGCAGGTGGGCCTTAAAACGGTTTGCCCCTGTAGATGACTGGCTCCTGAAAGATTCTGGGATGCTCTGGGGAATTTTCCAGCCGCTACCCTGTCGAAGACCTGCTTGATTTGTGGAATGGAGAGTTCACTAGGAGAGTTCACTAGACACTATCGTGCCTAAATGCCCTCTCTCGGAGCTTAGGGTCTTTGTTCCTCTGAACAGCGTGGGGCAAAGAAACATTTGCGTAGTCAGCTAAAGCAACGGCAGCAGAAGACTCAAGACTGGTTTGGCCAACCATGGGTGTCCTGCCCCCATGGCCTACTGTTACCAAGGGGCAGCCCGTGTCGAGTGGCCTTGAGGGGGATTCTGGTGCCTTCGGGGGAGATTGTGGCATAACCCCACAACTCAGTTCCCTGGTGTATGTCTGCATTAGTATGTTTAGTGTGTCTAGAATGTTGAACTGAGTGGGTGTGGTTTGTGATGTCTTAGAAAGGGTGGGGGAGGAGTATATAAGGAGTGTTTGAGTGACGTCAGAGTAAGTGAGTTGAGTGTTATGGGAGTGTGGAGTTGGGTTAGAGAGTTTTAGGTGGTTCGAGTTAGTGTGATATGGGAGAGTGTTTGTAGTGTGTGGGGAGAGTTGGAAGTTTGTGAGTTAGGTTAGTTACAAAGTGTTTGGTGTAGGCAGGTTTATTTTCTGGAACTAAGATTTTGAGAATTAAAATAAACTTACCGGTACTTTTATTTTGTTTGCTACCCAAATCCTACGTGTCAGCTTGGCGTTATTACCTGCTTTACTTTTAAATCTATACACACACCTTTGTACCCACAGCATCATAAATTTAAGCTAGATCCTTAATATCCAGTATTAATCTTTTCCCTCATTAGTAGGGGAAAGGTTTCATTTGTCCCTCCCCTCAGGTTTTTAAGTGGTGATGCTTGGCCTGAGAAGGGTTTATGCGCCTGGTCCTAAAGTGTAAAGGGCCGTGTCGTAGCAGAGATGGCAGGTGAACCTCCCCTCCAGATGATGTGGACAGCCCCCTCTCTGAACTGGGGGTGGGCGCTGAGCAGACAACTAGCCCTTGGGCACACAGCACCTAAAGGTGCAGGCTTCGTCGGCCACCAGCTGCAGAAGTGCGCCCCTGAGGAACAAAGGGCTGCTCATTCAAAGCACAAAGGGTCTTGTGGAACCCTAAAGCATAACAAACATATTATGGCATAAACGTTCACTATGATAGGCTTTGATATGTTAGGCTCTGAAAGATGCCGCAAGACCGTTTCTGCTGCCACAGCCCACAGCAGCCTCGGCCAACCTGGTTCCCTCCGGATGTGTTGGGACTACAGCTCCCACAAATCTCGAGGGCACTAGGTTGGGGGAGGCTGGACTACAGGGACACCCCACTGAGAATGGTTTACTTCAGATTAGGGCTGACAGGATCTCGTGGACACGTGTCAGGCTCTCACCGACACGCATCCTGTCATTTCCTTACTTGTCAAATCCTTTGGGAAAAAACACACACATGTGTGCGAACGCACATGCACATGTAGGGCAGGGCTACTGCCATCGGACACTGCTTATGGGCTTCCCGGCCACTGCCAGGCAGGGAATGCGAAGCCTGACGGACCCAGTTTGGCGTGATCAAACAAGGCTCTTCGTGCAACCAAGGAACAAAGAGGGCCGCTACTTTATTAATGTAGAGGATCTACAACAGTCCTCTTACAGTCAGGAGCATCAAACCCCTTATAGCCCGGGGGCTGAATTCAAATTTTGGAGAAACTCTCAGGGGCCACATTCTAGTGGCGGGTGGGGCAAAGGGAGCAGGCCATAATAATAATAATAATAATAATAATAATAATAATAATAATAATAATAATAATAATAATCATATTTTATCTAGAACCTCTTACTGACAGCAACAAAGCCTTAGGAAAGGCAGTTCAACGTTTCAGAATGGGGAGAACACACATAAAAGTCAGGAAGCCACCCAATGACTGGAGCTGGGGGGAAGGGGTGGGGCCGGGGGAAGCGGACGTGGCCACCGGGGGAGCCCAGAGGTTCAAGGCCGCTGCCCTGTGTGCTCCACATCTCTCGGGATGAGTCTGCGGCAATTCATCGCTCCAAGTGCCATTGGCTTTTCACAGCCCAGAGGTGTACTGAAGGAGGCCTTGCCCAATCACAACCACCTGAGACAATAAAGCTGTGGGGAGGAGAGACAAACGGCCCCAAATGGGGGCTTCGGGTCCCTGTTCCTCTGACGCAAAGCAGTCCCAAGAGGCTGGTCTAGGGAAGACCCTTTTCCCTCTCCGAGTGATGCCTGGGGTGCTAACCAACATTACTCGCTTAATCATTCCATCTGGCACTGACCCTGCAAGTTGCAACCTATTTAAACTGAATTTACTGACGTAGGCCCAAGCACAAAATGGGCCCCGTTCCAACAGCACAGTGAAGGGGCGGCACTTCTTTTTTTTAAAGAGCCTCTTTCCCATGGCAAATTTAGGTCAAAGGGGAGGAAAAGGAGCCACGTCAAAGGGGAGCCACGTTGTTCAGCAGCTTCAAGGAGAGGCTGCGCTGCTGGACCTAAATAGCCAGAACATACCCTTGGCTTGGCTGGAGCCATTGCCGCCTGCCCCCCGGGCATCTCCTCGCCTCTCCAGTTCTCCAGAGGTCAGTCCCAAGGCCATGAAGGGATCATGGTTGCAAGTCCAAAAATATCCGCCAAAATGGGTCCCCCGGAGGCCCTGTGTGCCTGCAGCACAAACACCTTCTCAGCACGGTGCAGTCCCATCATCCTGCAAGGCTGCACTTGTGAATATTGTAACCACATGGGCAGGGCAGGGCTCCATGCAAAAGACACATATGGCCAGCCCCACCCAAGTAGGCAGGACCGGTGCAAGGCAGTTTGGTGCCCTAGGCAAGATCAGATATTTAGCACCCCCCTTCCCACTTGAGAGCGCTGTATTTTTTTTCAAGGTGTTTCTGGTGCCCTCTTTAGCCCTGCGCCCTAGGCAGCTGCCTAGTTGGCCTAATGGTAGCACCGGGCCTGCAAGTGGGCACGTCATTCAGGCCTCTGTGGCATGGGGCCAGAGCAGACGTGGACACACAAACAAGTAGCACTGTGCCAGACACTGACAGAACGGGGTCACACCCCAAGTGCAACCAACAATGAAATATTCCCTATTTCTAGTCCAGAAGGCTGGTACAAGTCCTACCAGCCATGCTTTGATGATGCTCAGCTGCTGTTTAATTAGCCGGCCCTCCCCATCATGTCTCTGGGCCTCCGGGTACATTTCACCTCATTCCGGGCTCAAGAAAACATACGTGCGCATGGCGGGGAGCAGTTGCAGGAACAAACAAAGAGTGTTCCATCACACCCCACCTCACTAGGCCAAGCCTTAAGGGAGAGCGATGCGATGGGTGCTCTTCACTTGCATCTTTCCTAGAACCCTCCCACCTCCTGAACTTCAGGAAACCACCCCCATGTACATCGGCAGTTCAAAGCAAGACAAGGGAGTGTTACATGCTTCACATAATGCCAGGAGGTAAACTAAGACTTGTTTCTCTTTTGCTGGTGAAGCTCAAAGGGCTTTGCCATTGGCAGGTAGAGAGCTTCATCTCATGCAGTGGGAGAGGCCTACCGCCCATATGGCTTTTCATCCAAAACACTCAGTGTGTGTGTGTGTGTGTGTGTGCGTGCGCGCGCGCGCGCATAAACACACAGACACACACATGTAAAGACACCTGGCATACAAATCCAAGAGGGCGGAAATGAAATGAAGCAGGGCCACAGCCAAATCAAGGAGAGTGCTTGCTTTGGAATTCATTAGCACCTGGAGCTAGCAGGATTATAAGGCAGAACACAAGTATTTAGGAAAATTAAATGAAAAGAGCGAGAGTCAGCAAAGAGGAGTTGGAGAGAGATGGTCCAACCGAAGTGCTGCCGTGGATTCCCCATGTGACCCTGGGGAAGCCCCGTGTTCACAGATGCCCTGCAAGCAGGTGTGAGGACTCATCTTGAAACGTTTGAAGAACTCTGTATGGGACTTTGTCTCTGTGACATTTTGTTCTTTTAAAGTGGGTTTTACAGTAATTTTAAGGCCATTGTATTTAGGACTGATTGGAATTGGTTGACAATTGTAATTGCTTATTCCTTTTTTATTTTATTTTAAAGCCATTTTCATTTTTTGCAATGGGTGGTAAGAAGTGTCAGCAAAGCCATTCAAATTCACCTTCTGACCCAAAGTGGCCTAAGATATATAAGGATTTAGGGGATGAGGAGTACTGAGTGAGTTTTTATACTGCTTTACCTTTTTTTGGGTACCACATTTAATCCTCCTATAAATAAAAATAACATCTGAACAGTCCGATCTCATCTGATCTTGGAAGCTAAGCAGGGTCGGGCCTGCTTAGTACTTGGATAGGTGACCGCCTTGGAATACCAGGTGCTGTAGGGAGGGACCAGAGCTCAGTGTGACAGAGCACAGGCTTTGCATGCACAAGGTCCCAGGTTCAATCCCCGGCCTCCAGGCAGGGCTTGGAAAGAACCCTGCCTGAAACCCTGGAGAGCCGCTGCTGCCAGTCAGTGTCGACAGTACTGAGCCAGATGGACAAAGTGTCTGACTCAGTATAAGGCAGCTTCCTCTGTTCCTATAAAATGGGAAAGAAAAAATCAAAGTGGTTTAGGAAATAAGGCTTCAGTAAATATTTCTAACGAACCTTGAGTCAGCCAAAAGTAGGGTTGGAGTAAAAAAGCGCCCTAGATCTAATGATGCAGCTGCTAGTCCCCTGCTACCAAATGCCAAACAGAGCAAATTAGTTTTTTCTCTCTCCATCTGATAAAGGTCATAGAGATTTCATAGATTTCAGAGTTGGAAGGAGCCTCCAAGGCTATCGAGTCCAACCCCCTGCTCAATGCAGGAAACTAGAGGAGGGGTCTCCCATCCAAGTAATAACCAGGCCTGACCCTGCTTAGCTTTCCACGCTCAGACAAGCTGAGCCAGCGTGAGCCACAGGCCTGTATTGGTCATACACCAACCAATTTTAATATTCCTGTTTCAAGCAGATTCAGTGTCCTCGCTTTGATTTTGGGGGGACTGAAGGTTTTTAAGTTAAATCTAATCTCCCATGCTAGTGTAAATTTAATCCTACATCCCAATGTACCTCTGGAACTTTTAACACCTTAACACCAGCAGCACATTGTTCTGTTTGTCAACATTTAGCTAAAGTGTCGCAATTACATCTCTCTCAAACGTATGAAAAATTAGATGCTTTGCTCTCTTTATTTAAAACAATCATACAGTTTCTCCAAGAGGCGCTATCTTGGCCCACCTCACGTCCTGCTGTTAACACACACACCCTGTACAAGTCTAAAAATAAAAGGTAAATGGAATTTAAGGCTTACACCTAAGTCTAAAGTTTTGCCATTTTTTCCTTAAAAGGGCAATACTTGGATGGCTTGTGCAACATTTATGTGCTCTTTTAGGTTGCCAGCCATAGGATATTGATCTGTTATCAGTTAAAACTTTAGCAGGTGTCTCATTCCCCCCAAAATTTCTTCTGACATTCCAAGCTTCTAGAGAATCCACACAGTTTTTGAAAGACAAAGACCTCTTTGGAACCATTCCTGTGGCTCACGCTGGCTCAGCTTGTCTCAGGGTCAGGCCTGGTTGTTACTTGGATGGGAGACCCCTCCTCTAATTTCCTGCACTGAGCAGGGGGTTGGACTCGATGGCCTTGTAGGCCCCTTCCAACTCTATAATATGAAATCTATGAATGATGGGAGTAATTCCAACATGGTGTTTTTTTTCAAAACGGGCACGTGTCTCTCCCAGAGGTCTCTTCTGCTTCCAAAAAGTGGAACAATTTAGCTCACTCTAAAGAACCTTCTGAACCTGCTGGGATGATTCTTTGCTCTCCCCTTCACAGGTCCAACAGGGCGTTGGTCAGACAGCGCCTCCTTTGTGTCCCCTGCTCAACCTGAATTCGAGGTTTGGGAGTGGGATCTGTTGGGTTTCTTATTCTGCACTCCCTTCAGCTAAGCTGTTACATATTGTTGAGAGGCTCAACAAATTGAAAGATAAACTTTTAAATCTTCTAAAGCCTCCTAAAGTCCAGGAGGCTCTACAAACCAAATGTTCCCAGACAGATAAACTGGAGAAATCATATTATGTTGCACCTGAGGCGAGACAATGAAAGCCATTTGATAAACCTCTGTTTGATTGGACTGTAGAAATAGGGTATCCCCGAGTCTGTAAGAGTCATGGAAACTATAAATTTGTCTCCGCAGCAAACAGGTTATGGTGTAAAACAATTTAAAAATGGAGTTGTGGTTTACAGACAGAGAAGATTGAAGTTTTGTCAGAACTCTGACAAAAGGCAATACAGAGGGAAATTAGCCATAGCTGTCTGTCATGCAATGTGGCTGGCTGGATGAATAAACTGCAGGATAGTACTTTTTTAGAATATGTATGCAGCTTTTATATTATATGTATTCAGGAATCATGGCCCTGTAAGAAATTGGATCTGAAGGAGTATGAAACTTTTTACCTCCCAGCTGTTCCATCTAGTGTGGGAGGAAGACACAGTTGAGGAGTGTCCATTTTTGTCTCCACTTCTTCGGAAGGGTCAAAGGTATGAATTAAAATTTTGGAACCTTGGGCAGTTGTGGTTAAAAAAGGTAGCACTGCATATATAATTATAAATGTTTATATCCCCCCCCCCCCCCCCAGACATCATACACTTTCGTGATTCCTGCTGGGCAGATTTGGAAGGATTTTTAATTGATCTAGAGGATTCTTACCCTGATATTCCTTTGGTGATAGCAGGGGATTGCAATGCTCAAACAGGTGCTGGTATGGCAGTGCTCAGAAGATGCTACGTGGTCTTGGCATATGAGACAACAAAATTCAAAAGATAGTAAGACTAATAAGGCAGGATGATTCTAAATGACTTAATTTTTAAGTTGAATCTCGCTTTTAAATGAATCTGGTTTCAATGATCCTTTTGGAGAATTTTACCTATATTGGCTCTTCAGGGACAAGTGTAATTGATTATGTTTTAATTTCTGCGCAGTCTTTTGCACAAATCCTGCATTTTCAAGTTGAGAATATTATATTTTATTTATTATTTATACATTACATAATCCTCCTCCTCTTCTCCATTTTATCTTCACAACAACCTTGTGAGGTCGGCTAGGCTGAGAGTCAGCGACTGGCCCAAAGTCACCCAGTGAGCTTCATGGCTGAGTGGGGACAAGAATCTGGATCTCCCGAGTCCAAGTCCAACACTCTCACCACTATGCAACACTGGCTCTCAAACAGGGTATTACTGTAAGTGACCACCAACCCTTTACATTAAAGATTTTATGACCCATGGGGGGATAAAGAAACATCTAAATTCCATGTAGGGGCTAATCAACTGTTAGTTACAACAAAAAGAAGGATAAAATGGAATCCTCAAGTATTAGCTGATTTAAATAAGAAATTGCATACAGAGGAAATTTTTAAATCTAAGGGAGAAATTGCTGTTGGCTAACAATCCTGTGCCACCAGATAACAAAGGAACTCCAACCATTTCTCTGTATTGAGACAAGTCAACAGCAAACGTTCTGCCATCAAGTAGCTGATGGCTGGTATGACAAAGATTGCCAGTTATTAAAGAGATAACTGTGGCAAATGATTATGATAAATAGAAAACACAATGTTCCCCAGATACCACAGTCTTCCTACGACATACGTAGATCATATAATCAACTGATAGCCCAGAAGAAAAAACAATATTTTAGAGACCAGTGGAATACGTAAGCCTCTGCTCTAACTCAAAAAGATACCAAAACATTTTGGGAAATGGTGGTTAAAGTGGAGGGCAGGATGCCTTCTGTTTCCGATTCCCACATATCCCTGGAAAGCTGGGAAACCTACTATGGTAATCTGTTCCATGAACAGCCACAACTGACCGCTAGTAACTTAGAAGTAGCTTTACAGCAGCACAGATTTCAGACTGGCCACCAGTCACTGTGGAAGAGGTAAACTTAAAAAATGGGAAGGCTCCAGGGGAGAATCATCTTCCACTTGAACTTTTTACTGTCTTTATGGATTGGTGGGCTCCTGCTTTGGCAACTCTGTTCTCAAACATTGATAGGTCTGGCTGTTTTCCATCTGAATGGCATTCAGCCATGGTTATACCAATACAGAAGAAAGGCCCTAAGACAGATCCCTCCAATTACAGGCTGATAAGTCTGCTGGATGTACTGGGCAAAATATATACCCACCATCTATGTGACAAGTTGGAACAGTGGGTTGATTTTCATGATCTGTTAGCACCAGGACAGGCTGGCTTTAGACTAGGATGCTCCCCCCTAGATCACTTGTTTCATTCTTGATCACATAGTTTAAAAAAGCTTAAAAGGTCGATCAAGTAGTGTTTATGTAGTTTTTATTGATTTAAAGGCAGCATTTGATTCTGTTGGAAAATGTGACGAGAAGAAAAGAAAATGTCAGCAATGATGTGAAAAGGAAAAAGCAAGCACAGTCATCAACACTGTGGTCGGGTGACTGGCCAGATGGGCGATTAATGAATATAAGAAATAAATAGGTCTCGAGAGGAGTCTTGCTATGCAACTTTCAAAGTTGAACAGAGGGACAGAACCTCTGGGTGGTGCATTGACAGTGGTGCAACTAGTCATATGTGCAATTATGAAGATTTGTTCAGTGAGCTGGACTGCAATTACAATAGAGTTTACCCTTGCTGATAGTAACAGACTGAAGGAAGGGGAAAAGGTTTTTTGAACTGTGGTCAAGCATCTACTTTGAAACAAGTCGTGTGTGTGTGTGTGTGTGTGTGTATGTGTGTGTTTGTCTGAGAGAAGTCTGCTGCTGCTTTTGTGCTCTGCCATCAGATTCAATACCATGTGGGCAACTATGGTCCAGATTACTATCCTTGGGTATTGACAACAACCTTCTGAACCATATTAGAAATTTATATACAGATACAACTTTGAAAATAAGCTTGGGACTGATGGCACATACTCCAATAAGATCCAAGCTACAAAGGGAGTGTGGCAAGGCTGTATTTTGGCTCCTCTGCATTTCAATTCAGTTAAAATAGAACCTGTGATTTGGAGTAGTTTGTTTCTTGACATTGTTTATATTACTTTCTTTTTGCAAATGTTACACTTGTTAAATCCCTATATGGGAAGGAAAGTTTGTATTTTTCCTTACAACCATGTGTATGTTGTATGTTCTATCACCTGTCAGTTAAATTTTAGTGGGATTAGGCTGCATGATAAATATACAGTGTCTATCTTTTAAAGACAAAAAGATTTTAAATTCAGCTGACTTACTCCTGTAGGAGTTGGCCTAATGGCCAATACATCTCAGGTGAACTGCTTTGGCTAGTACTATATAAGCTCAAGTCTTTCCAATATGGATCCAGAAGGATAGGAGGATTACAGTGGAGATAATTTTCCTGCTTGTGGATGTCAACTGTGGTGCTGAGTTCCCCAACTGGGTTATTTAAAAAAAAAAAAAAAAAAGAATATAGGGAGAAAGCCCAGAAACTAATCTGGTTTGGGGCACAATCCTATGCATGTTTAGACAGAAAAAAGTCCTACACCTCCCAGCTAGCCATGCTGGCCAGGGAATGCTGGGAGTTGTAGGACTTTTTGCTGTCTAAACATGCATAGGATTGCACTTTTAATCTATTTTTATAGATGCATGCTGCTCCAACCTTGAATTTAAAAATTTTATGCAGACCATACTGGTCTGAGTAGAGAAGTATTTCACAGCATCCACTCTAAAATACACGGTGAGCTTTATCTGAAGCAAACTTAGTGGGAGTTTCATAAACAATGGGGAAAGAATAGTAAGATGTAAAACCAGTATTATTTCTCTATTTTACCCCCAAAAAACATATGTTCTGAGTGACGTATTTTGAAATTGGATGCTTTGGATCCATGCTGGGGCAGACATTTCAAGCCTCTTTAAACTGCCACTGAAGAAGACTGTCCAGTCAAAACACATTTGGCATACAAGAATATGATGGTTTTGTAATTTGACAGATGGTTTTGTAATTTGACAGTGCAATGCTAGCAACAGGATAAAGTTTTAGCCCGTCTTCTTGTATATATTTTCTAGCATTCGGTTTGAATGCCGCACCTCGTGCCATGGGTCGTCTAGATGAAATGCAGGGGGCGAGGGCTGCTGCCGCACCTCGTGCCACGCATCAGATGCATGTAAGCCTCAGAGTTCATCTAGACCAGTGTTCTCCAACCTTGGGTCCCCAGATGTTTTTGGCCTACAACTCCCAGCATGCCCCAGCCAGCGTAGTCAAAAACATCTGGAGACCAAGATTGGAGAACACTGGTCTAGATGAAGTTCTTTGGAGGGGCAGGAAAGGTGGCTGGGGCGCCGTCTGAATACGGCCCAACCTCCGGGAGGCAGCTGGCGCGGTTCTTTCTGCGCCGGCTGTGAGGGGGCCCTCGGCATTCGGAGTCCCAGCTCCGAGCTTGCAGGACCTCGGAGCTGGCACTCCGAATAATCCTATGGCCCCTCCAGACAAGTTCGGAGGCCCGTGGAATTGTGCCCTAAACCATCTTCTTCTTTTTGACGCCGTCCAGAGTTCCTAGAGTCTCACAGGGGTGCGGTGGAATCACACATTTGAATGGAAACGACGGTGACCCAGCTACAGGGATGCTTCACAGGGGAGTCAGATGGCCAAACATGCACAATTAGTAATACAGAACAGAAGAGCGGAACGTTTATTACCAGGGCTATAAACTTTAGTCCACTAGATTGGGGTAGGGAGCCTTTTTTGGCCCAAGTGCCGAACTGACCCAAGGCCGGGATGTTGGGGTGGGGGTGCATCCCAGCAGTGGGCGGACCCACTGGCCAAAATGGGTGGGTCCACACACCCTTCCCAAACCCACCCCTCCTCAGGTGATCCACACAGATCAGGCTAACTAGGGGGAAGACTTCCGTCCGCACCTTGGCACGCTGGGTAGGAAGTTTACGCTAGCAACACTGGAAGCTGCCTTCTACTGAGTCAGCCCCTTGGTCCATCTAGCTCAGTATTGTCAACACTGACTGGCAGCAGCAGCTCTCCAGGGTTTCAAGTGGGGGACGCTCCAAGCCCTACCTGGAGATGCTGCTGGGGATTGAACCTGGGGCCTTGTGCATGTAAAGGAGGTGCTCTTCCAGTGAGCCACCCAGTCTAAGATGTGGCTCCTCTTTCCCCTGTTGAAGGAACTTGTCTAAGAAATGAACCCGGGACTGCAGACCCAAAACAAGAACTGCGCCCCTAGACCAGGCTCCCCCAACCCAATCTGGTGCGCTCCAGATGTGCTGGACTACAACTCCCTTCAACCCCAGCCAGCATAGCCACTGGCTGGTCTACAAGCCTGTGGCTCACGCTGGCTCAGCTTGTCTAAGCTAAGCAGGGCCAGGCCTGGTTATTACTTGGATGGGAGACCCCTCCTCTAGTTTCCTGCATTGAGCAGGGGGTTGGACTCAATGGCCTGGTAGGCCCCTTCCAACTCTATGATCTATGAATCTATAAGCCTGGCATTAAAATGCCTTTTTAATTGACAACAGCAGCATCCCCAATTAGTTGGGCAGCACAATGATTTAAAATGAATTATTTCTGAAAGCAAGTACTTATAAAAACGATAGATGGCAAGCTCCATCTTAGAAGCATTCCCCCTTCATTCACACAGGAGGGAAGGAAGGCCTCTTTTCAGATGCCTCCTGCTACAACGCGTGCACACGTCATCCAAGAACAAGAGAATGCTTCCCCCCCAAAAAAAGATTGCTTTACTTGCATGCGCATTCATGCAGGTTTAATCTATTAACTAGCTGATTAAAACTGATTTGATTACTCAACCAGCAGCCCTATCCATTCTGCCTTTAACCGAACTCTGCATGAGTCCCCTCTGTTGTTTGCTTCCTCTCAGCCTCCATCTTCCCCCTCTGCAAAATGGACTCTGGCCCCCGCATCCCATCGCCAGCACTGACCAAGCAGAAAGACCCACGCTGAGTGGGCTCAGCGGACGAAAGGCAACACAAAGCACTGGAGGCCTGGGAAACAGCAGGACTGCAACAGGCTTCAGCAGGAAGAGTCGAGACGCTCTCCGGCTGCCCCCCCCCCCCATCGCCAGAGTACCAGGCTTTCTTGGCAGAGTTTTACGAGAAATGGGGGAGGGGTGGTGGAGAGAAAGGGAAGGATCAGAGAAGAATGAAAAGAGGCAAAGTGTCCTCAATGTGCAATCAACCATGCGGCTAAGAAATAAGGCGGCGGCTGCTTCGGCTTTTAAGGCGGCAAAGGGACAGGCTGGCAAGCAAGGGGGGAGATTGTAGCTTGGAGGGAGCACCTGCTCAGATACAGGAAGTCCCAGGCTCAATCTGCAGCATCTCTAGTTAAAAGGATCAGGTGGAAGGCGATGCAAGAGACCCTCCTCTGCTGGGGACCCTGGAAAGCTGCTGCCAGCCAGAGTAGACAACGCTCTTACACTGTGCATAAGGTTATATTGCACATGTGATGGTGTCATTGTTCGGCCATATCTAAAGACCGTTTAGCCATGATGATGTCCAACCTCTGGTAGGGGAGAAACAAGGAGGAAGAGGAGGAGGGGAAGGGGAAGAAGAAGAAGAGGAAGAGGAAGAGGAAGGTGTCGTATACCAAGTCAGCCTCCATCTTCTACTCTGATGAGGATGAAGTTCTGGACAAAAGGAAGCTCTTCCTGACAAGAGTCTTTAGTTAAGTGATGCAATTTGGTGCCCAAAAACATGGCCACCACCAACTGTCATGCCTTTTCTTAAAACAACCTTCCTCAACCTGTTGGGGAGCCTGGGATGCTGGGAGCTGTAGTCCAACACATCCGGAAAGCACCAGGTTGGGGAAGGCTGACAGGAGAGAATCAGACAAACACATGTTAGAGGAGAGGCCACTGCAGAATGCTGCACTATGTGGGCCTTCAGGATGAATTCAGCAGGTCTGGATTCGTATAAAAAATAAACTAATGGAAACATACAATTGTGAGTTTAAAATTGCATTTTTATTAGAAAAAGATTCCTTCACTCAAGAACGTTCAATTCCAACCCTGCAATGTGGGACTCACTTAATTTTCACTGTATGGCTCTCCCTCTCTTGCTTCATCCCAACACCTTTTTCTGAAAATTGTGATGGTACACTGGCTCAGTCCTCCAGAGATCAGGGCACGACCCAGTCACCGCACAAGCTGCCTGCAATGGAGTCTGAGACACGGTGACACCCATCAGCAACCGTCCGGAGAGCTTTTAAGCCCAAGCTGAACCCAACACCAAACCTACACCGCACACTGACAGACACATGATGGCCTGGAGTCAAGGAACACAAAATTATATTATGGAAGGGGAGGATATTTATTTAAATAGGCATCATACAGCCCTTACTTTCCCCATAAGATTTAATAGGGATCATGACACTCATTTAAAGAAAATTGTAGCTGATCATATGAGTTTTAATCAATTCAATTTAAGCTGATCATATGCTTGCTAATATTTACGTGAAGCCGCTGAGTAAGGTCTCACTCATTCCCATCACCTGATCTCAAGCAGAAGTGGAGGTTCTGAACCAGTGTTTGGAGGCAATCTTATTTATTTACGTATTTATTTAAAATTATTTTTAGACGGCCTTTAAAGGTGCAACCCTCTCAAGGCAGCATACAAGATTAAAACCATTCGAAGTACATGCAATAAAAATCAGTAAGTGCATATTCAATAATGATCCATAGAAACCTAGATAACCAATACAAATCCATAGAAACAGACATTACCAATAAAATCAGCAGCCCAAGACACTACAGGAAGGCCAACGAAAAGTGGGTCTTCAGAGCTTTACTGAAGACCTGAAAGAAGGGGCTGGGCGAACCCCCAGTGGAAGCCGATTCCGAGCAAGGAAGGTGTTGCATCAATCTTGCAAGAGATGAGGGTGAGCAAACTGAACCTCCAGCCAGAGAAGAAGTACTGTTGGCTGGGAATTCTGAGGATTGTGGGAGGAGGAACTCAACCTGTCTTGGATGGTTCTGCATCTACATCCACCTCTGCTTCTGGAGGTACAGGTTGAAGAGGTGCCTTCTACTAACTCCATCAAGTACACCCAATACAGCCTTTCCGGTGGAAGTCACAGCTGGCCATCTCTAGGCTGGATTACTGCAATGGGGCTGCCCTTGAAGATGATCTGGGAACCTCAATGGGTCCAGGACAAGGCAGCCAGATTGTTATCTGGAGGCAGCAGCTCAGACCGTATTTAGGTCAGTTCTGTGCCAGCTTCGCTGATTTCCCAATTTGTTTCCAGGCTCAATTCAAGTAGCTGGGCTTGGCCTTTCAAGCCCTCAATCAGCCCTCCCCAATCTGGTGCCCCCCTGATGTAGTGAACTCCCACTATCCCAGTCAGCAGGACCACTGGCTAAGGATGATGGGAATTGCTGTGTAACAGACCTGGAGGAAATCCAATTAGGGAGGGCTGCCTGAAACAATCTGGGGCCAGAGTATCTCTGGAGTTCCCTCCTTGTTTGGGAACTCGACTTATCTTCTAAGGGCCTTCTTGCAACCCTACAACAGATGTGTGGGTGGTGGGAACATGAGAGAGGCTTTTCAACTGTGGCGCCCAGGTTATGGAACAACTTCCCCAGAGGGGTGCATTTTTCAAGTAGGCACTTAAGACATCTCTGTTTTTTAAGTTAAGGCCTTTTAGTTTTATTCTTTCTGTCTGCTCTGCATTGTTCAAATTAAAATTCTATTTTATTGTACTGTATTTTAAACTTATTTTATCGTTACACTGTTTTATTTTGTTTGCTTGAAGATGCCTTTTCCCTGCTTTTCAGAGAGGCAGCTAAATAAAAATTAAATGAATAGGTCTGAATCAGTGTACATATGAATGACATAATTTGGAAGAAAAAGGCATTTTCTTGATCCTTGTATGCGTTGCAGCAGCGCATCATCTTGGGAGAGATGGGGGGGCACTTCAAACACAGCAGCCATCATTTTTTTAAATACTTGCCTTAAAAAACAATTTACAATTCATCATTAAATATATATATATATATATTGCCTGATCAAATCAAGGCATTTATTAAAAAACAACAACCCCAAAAAGATTTAAACAGAGTAATCTAACCAATATTATTACATCACATTGCATTTATATCCCACCTTTTTTCCTCTTGCAAGGAATGGAAGGCGGCTTACACAGTTCTCCTCCTCTCCATTTTATCAAGATAACTTATTAAAAGCCACAGCCTCAATATGTAATAAAGTGGAAATCCAGGTCCACCACATCCTGTTACCAAAAACCACAGCATTCGAGTTGCCCTCCCTTACTTCAAAGAACTGACCAATTTTTCCATGTCACAGCTAAAACCATTTGTCAATATTTTACAAGTACACAATAAACCGGTTGAGGCAACCTGGCAGGAAAGCCTGACCAAGAAACGCTTTCGCTCCGTTTGGGAGGTATTTCCTACACATAATTAAGGTCGGGGCTGGGTTCAGATCCCGGGGAGAGCCTAGGCGTGTTCAGCTGCCCCTCTACACACAAGCCCCCAAAGTGTGGATAGTGTGTGTGCAAGGGGGGGGAGGGTGTTGCAGCGGGACAGGCGGGCGGGCAGCATGCAGAGAGCACTCATATCACTAAAGGAAGGGGAAAAATAGACGTATTTTTGCCCTTGTCCAAACTCCTTGACTTTGGAGAAGAAATAGGGTTTTTTTTGCAGGGGGGGGGCTAAAGGGAAGAACGGCCTTTTGTGAAAGACGCCAGAGGGGTTTGCACATTTATCACGACAGGAAAACAAAAGCTCGGCCTGCAAACATGTCCACCCTGGTTGCCTAGGCGATGGCAACGGGGCCGAAGAGCTTGCAGGCCAGCATCCAAAGCGGGAGGAAGGGAGGAGGAGGAAGAGGGGGTGTCAACCGGGGGAAAAAACCCTTCCCCACCCACCCCTCACTTTGTTTGAGGGGGGGGAAGAAAAAGAGGGTTTCTCAGGAAACAATGCGGCAGGGAAAGTCGGAGGGGGGGGGGAGGATGAAAAATTTGAGACGGGCCAAAGGGTGAGGGGCTTTTTGAAAAGGGACTGTGGAGGGATGGGGGGAGGTTGCACTTTGTCACACCTTATTCAGTGTTCTGTGGGGCCTTTGGGAGATTTATGGGAACAGGAAGGGTTAGGGGACAGGCAGTGGGGGAGACACAAGAAGGGGAAAGCAAAGCCCACGGCTATGCTCCCAGCACCCAGCTGGGACCTGGGGACGCTTACGAACCATGAGGAGCACTTTCCACAGAAGGTGTTGCAAAAAATACACTGAGTTAAAAGGGTTCCTGGGAGTTCAAGACTTGGTGGGACGATGACGACAAGTTGGTGGTACAGCTCCTGCTTTGCACGCAAATAGTCCCAGGTTCCACCCCAGGCAGCATCTCCAGGTGGGGCTGGGAAAGACCATTGGAGGGCCATTGTTGGCAGCCAGTGCAGACCGCACGGAGCTAGATGGACCGAGGGTATGGAGCAGCCTTCTGTGTTCCACCCATCAACAGGAGTGGGCCCACTGCGCTTTGAAGGATTCTGGTACTGCCTTCTAACCACCAATTCAATTTATTGGTGGGGCAGGGACCCACATCACCGATGGCTAGGGCTTGCCCTCTCCTCGGCACCCTTCACACACACACATACCCTCACACACAAAGCGTTGTGCGTACACAAGCCTGAGCACGCAGGCAGATGCATCAACCCACAACAGCCTGCAGCCTCTGTCATCCGCATTTTCAAGTACTTTATTTGCAGCAATGAAGCTACAAACCTGCTTTTTATTTTCTTTAAAAGGAAATATGTTACTACGGTATCTTTATTCCAAGGAGCTCAGGGCACTGCAAAGGGCTCCTCCACTTTTATCTTTACAACACCCCTGTAAAGGCTGAAAGAGCATGACTGGCCCAAGATCACCTTGTCAACGTCTTGGCTGAGCAGGGATTTGAACCTGCTCTCCCTCGTCCTAGTCCAACACTTGGTCCACTATACCGCACCAGCTCTCCATGTAGCCAGGAAGCCAGATTCTGGGAAACAGAATCCATGCTCACTTAGCCAACCCACGGATGTGGAAGGACAAACCCATTCTGCGGTCTTAGGACTGGTAAAATAATTGCCATATTTTGGACAGAGCTGTGTATCAAGTTTTCTTTGTGTCCGGAGACTTCTCTTCATTTGCCCAGTAGGTATTCCTTAATGGGATATATTCTAGCAATATGGACTCTCACATCCAGATAAACAGATCAGAAGAGTGGCCGTGACTGGCAGGAGAGTCATACTACAACCCTGGAAAGACAAACCACGGCCTTCAATCCATTCATGTGCTGCAGGTCTAGCTTCCTTCTCTGTGCAAGAATGCACAATGTACAAGAAACAAAAACACCCAAGCAGATGAGCAACCTATATAGGCAACTATGCTAGCATTGGGCCAGTGACTGACTTCACATGCCAACAAGTTTGGGGACCTGCCCTTCACGCCGACCATCACCAAATTTATTTTAATGAAATCTAGAAGCCTCACCCCCTGACCCACACCAATTTTCACCCCTCCCACTGGGCCTTAAAAGCCAGGAGTGGACAGAACGTAGATCAGGATTTACTGGTAGAACTCCAGATGACTTGCAGTGGATCTGGAAGGGTTTCAGACTCCCAGTGGTAACAAAAAGACTTTTTTTTTCTCTTGCTAAATTAGGCTACTGAATTAAAGAAAGCTTGGGGGAAAACAGGAGTAAATTTGTGTGCCAAAGGATGTGTCGGCACCAAAAACAAATTCCTGGGTTCAGCATGTCCTCTGAAGCACCTTCTGCTGCAATTCTATGGCTGCCTTTATGAGCCACCATTTTGCACCGTGGGATTTCCTCCCTCCACCTCAACATTATGTTATTAATGCTTCCCTCCCCCTTCTCTTTCTTTTGATTTAAAAAAAAAAAAGAAATGCAAAACTGCTAAAAAAATAATAAACAATCACCAATTAAAAAATAAGTCTCATGACCATGAAGATTTCTATGTCCCCCACGATTCCAGAAGGTGGGCTCTTATTTTAGACAGGAAGGAGTTTAAAGAAGAACAGGAGCATCAGCGCAAAGCTGAAGGATCATGCTCCAAACAAGCAAACTGTCAACTCCCATTTTAAGTGTTAAGCGACACTCACCAACTTGGTGGCACGCAACAAGGGGCAGTCACCGTGACGGAGAAGTGTCTTCCCCCGCCGTTCACTCAGTTCCACAAGCGGCTGGGCATTGTGGAGCCTTCAAAGAGGTTGGCAGCTGAGTCCAGCTCCCTAGTCCCGTCCCAGTTGGTGGGGTAAGTCCTGGATTTCAACATCTACAACGGCTGTGATGCCCGGATTCTGGAAGCAAGCTGTTGAAAGAACACATTGGAAATATGAGGTCTGCACAGAGTGGCCTGCGCTGCACTTCAGTTAAGGAGGGACTGCAAGGGTCACCCACGGAACATTTACTATTGATTCTGATTATGCTTAATTTCTTGTTTTAGCCACTGACCAGAAACAGCAGGAATCATAGCAACATCAGATAAGACATCAAAAGAAAAAAAGAGAGGATATTGTAGAGCTAGAGGAGGTGCAGAAGGTGGTAACCAAAAGGATCAAGGGGTTGGCACACCTTCCATGCAAGGAAAAAGGACACATTATTTGGGGTTTTGATTAGAAAAAAGACGACAGGGGGTTGGAGGAGATGCATGATAGAGGTTTATGGAAATCATGCATGGTGTGGAGAAAGTGGACAGATACTTTTTTCTCCAGCTGTCATAATACTAGACCTCAGGTTCATCCAATAAAATTCATTAGCAGAAGATTCAGGACAGGCAATAATTAGTTTATGCTGCAAGATGGAGTGGGATCTGCCAGCTTAGCCGGCTTTAGAGGGGGATTAGACACATTCATGGAGGAGGATGTTTATCAGTGGCTACTAGCCAGGGTGCCTAAATGGAACCTCCGCAGTCAGAGGTAGCGCGCTGCTGAATATCAGCTTGTGACTTTCCCCAGGGGCTTCTGGTTGGTGACTGAGGGCAAAGCAGAGATCCTTCAAACTCACAGCATAGCGATTGAGGCTACAATCCGATGCACACTTACACCAGAGTAAGCCCCACTGAGCTCAAGGGAATGTTACAAACCAAGTAAACATGCACAAGATTTCACTGCATGGCAGGCTTTGCTAAAGGCACATGCCTAGTCACCTGCAGCACATAACGATTCCCTCCAGGCAACCAGCCAAGGAAATTATTGTCAACTGGATGGCAGCCATTTCTCCTCCCTTCCTTCTCCACTGCTCCAGGCCATCAATGTACAACAAAAACAACCAGCACAGGTAGATGTACGACGGCAGCTCCAAAAGCATTATGGACTAGTAACTTCTGCGGATGTGTCCAGACCATCCCAGATTCAGGCAATAAGGCACAGCGTTATTGCCCATCTACCCACCCCACTCAGCTGAAAGAAGGGAGCCTGTCTGTCCAGCTGTCTTCCTGCTAGCGGCTCCATCTTTTCCGGAACACTTCCCACACTCCTAATTCTGCAATACAGCACCCAGCCAGTGGCGCGCAAAGGTTTATTTATTATATGTAGTAAAGCCCAGAAAGAGCCCCCAACTTGACTTACAATTTAAAAGCTCTAAGACATCACATACAGCAAAATTAAGAGCAGAAGGAAAGCATTTTAACATCCTACCTAAACCTGAACAAAGTAGTCTAACATTCTTAGGAAGAGAGTTCCACACTTGGGGTGCTGTCACAGAGAAGGCCCCGTCCCATGTGGTGAGCGGGACATACACAAGAGGCTCTGAAGCAGATCTCAGACTACGGGCAGGTTCATACAGGAGGAGGCGGTCTATAAGATATCCTGGCCCCAAGCAGTTTAGGGTTTTATAGGTAAGCACCAGCATCTTGGATTGTGCCCAGAAACAAATCTGCAGCCAGTGCAGGTGGTGCAAGACCTGTGTAACATGGACAACCAGAAAGCAACGTGGCTGCTGCATTTTGCACTAGCTGCAGTTTCCAAACGCTATTTAAGGGCAGCTCCTAGTAGGACATGCTGCCTACCTCGATCCACGACACTTAGGTCACAATGCTATAGATTGTGCCCTTGATGTTTGTAAGCCCCCGAACTTGGAGGCTTATGAGCATCCAGTGCAGAGTGGGAGCTGAGGTGCTTCAGAGGGGGAAGGGAGGAGGTTGGAGTGCCGTCAGGATAGCTCGTATCCTGGCGGCCCCAATCTCCAGGGATCGGAGTGCAGATCCCTAACTCCGAGGTCAGAGTTCTGCCTCCGACCTCAGATCAGGGAATCCGAATTATCCTATGGCCCCCTAGACAGCATCTAAGATTGCTCTCTTAATTGGATTAATTGCTAGGATTGCTCTCATAGGATTGCTCTCTTAATTAATTACATTACTATACCATCCAATAGCCAAAGCGCTCTAGGCAGTTCACAACAATTAAAACCATAAAATACAACATTAAGATACAATATAAAAGTTTAAAACTACAGTATAAAACCAAAAACCAAAATAAAACCTAGCAGCAATGCAAAGATTTAAAATACACTGAGCAGACACCCCTGTCAAAGGTCACCCGTTTAGCAAGAAGCACCTATCATCAACAATGTGATTTTCTTTTTAAAAAGGAATGATTGCAGGGGTGTATAAGAACAAGAAATATAGCCAAGGTTGCAATTAAATGGATGATGGCCTGCCAAAATTCTTACTCAACACCATTAAAAAAAATTGTAGAAATACAAGAATCTGATGCCCATAGTTACCAGGCATTTAATAATAGCAATCAGAATGCTTTCAAGTGTTCAAAGCGATGCACATGTAAGCTTGTAATCGTTACAACAATCCTGCTAGGTAGATCAGCCTTATTATGCTCCATACTGCAGAGGGTGGTCTGAGGCTGAGAGAGTAAATTGACTGAAGTTTGTGGCATCAAAATTCTTTCCTGTTCATAGCTCAGTCCTGTGGCCAGTGCTACGCTACATCAGCTGTAAAGGTACAGTATCAAGTTCACTGATCCCATCCGCTGAGACTTCTGAAAGATACAGAAACCCAGCCTACTTCGAACAGGAGGTCCGTGCTTGGTTTGCAGGGGAATCGGGCCTGGGGGTCCTAGTCACGGCGGCTCACCAGCCCAGCCTGAACCCCCCCCCCCAACTCCATGAATCCTCTCTGCAGCTGCTCCCCTGGAAAAGGAGCGGGCCTGAGGGCAGCCAGTGGCTTGTAGGACCAGTGGGAGGGCTAAAAATTGGCAAGGCTTGTGGGCTTCATGAAGGGTCCCCAAGCTCAATTTCGGCCCCTCCCCATATGAGCCTTGCAGGAAACCAGTTCCTCTCTATCAGTCACAAAATGACCTCTGTAACAACTTAAGATGGGCTTTCCCAACCTGGCACACTCCAGATGTGTTGGACTACAGCTC
Source organism: Shinisaurus crocodilurus (assembly GCA_021292165.1). Classification (NCBI taxonomy): domain Eukaryota; kingdom Metazoa; phylum Chordata; class Lepidosauria; order Squamata; family Shinisauridae; genus Shinisaurus; species Shinisaurus crocodilurus. The sequence continues at coordinate 26,217,096 of CM037882.1, forward strand.
CCATCATTCCCAACCACTGCAGCCAATGCTGCCAGGTTGAGAAAGCCCATCTTAAGTGGTCATCCTCACTCGACCGAGTTTCTTTCCACAAGTATTTATTTATTTATTATATTTATACCCCACCTTTTTTCCTGCAAGGAACCCATGGCGGCTTACATAATCCTCCTCCCCTCCATTTTATCCTCACAACAACCCTGTGAGGTAGGTTAGGCTGAGAGTCAGTGACTGGCCCAAAGTCACCCAGTGGGTTTCATGGCCGAGCGGGGACTTGAACCCGGATCTCCCGAGTCCCAGCCCAACACTCTCACCACTATGCCACACTGGCTCTCTGAACAAGTGTTCAGAAATTAGCACTTTACTGGCAAGAAATCTGTACAGAACTATGCATTCCTCCATATCTTGCTAGAGACTGTTTTGCATCTCAACTGTTTCTAGCATAGCATATCTGAAGGACCCTTCTTCCTTAACTGGCGAACTTGAAGGGTGAGTCAGCCAACAGGACTGTAAGCAGAGTTGAGACCTCAGCCAAATGACCTGCTAATTATTGTTAATGGACTCTGCCCTATAGTCAAATATTCCATGATTCCAGAAGGTGCTAGTCTGCCTCTTTTCATGGGGGTTGGGGGGAAGCTCTATTGACAGCTAATTAATGTGATAGCCTGGTGGAACCTCCACATTCAGAAAGGCAGAGAAATCTTGCTTCGGTCATTCATGCTTTGGTGACATCCAGGCTTGACTACTGTACTGCACTCTACATGGGGCTGCCTCTGAAGACAGTTTGGAAACTTCAGTAGGTGCAGAATTCAGCTGCCTGGATCATGGTGGAGGCTGGGTGGTCTGATCATATGACGCCAATACTGTGTTCCCAAGCTCAATTTAAAGTGCTAGTTTTAACCTTCTGAGAGCCAGTGTGGTGTAGTGCTTAGAGTGTTGGACTGGGACTCAGGAGATCCAGGTTCTAGTCCCCACTCAGCCATGAAGTTCACTGAGTGACTTTGGGCCAGTCGCAGACTCTCAGTCTCACCTACCTCACAGGGTTGTTGTGAGGATAAGATGGCGACGAGGAGGATTATGTAAGCCGCCTTGGGTTCCTTGCAGGAAAAAAGCCGGGGTATAAATATAACAAATAAATAAATAAAGCAAGCTTTAAATGGTTTGGGACCAAGTTACTTGAAGGACCTGCCTTCTCCCGTACCAGCCTGCCCGCACTTCGAGGTCATCAATAGAGGCTCTTTTCACTTGCCCACACATAAGGCTAACCCATGGTTTATTTAAACCATGGTTTGTTGTCCTACCCAGGGCTTGTCTGGCAGACAATCAAACAAGCCATGGTTTGTTTTCTCAGTCCCCGGGTTGTTTGCTTCCCCCCTCCTTCGCTTGCTCCCTCCCTGTATTCCAAACGCCACTGTGGCTCTGCAGGACTGGCATGTAAAGAGGCTGGGTCTTTTGACCGCTCTTGCCCACCGTCTTGGCAGCCTGGCAAAACAACCCTATGCAACTGCCAGCTCAGCCTTCTCCAATGACCATGTTGGCTGGGAATGATGGGAGTTGCACTCCAGCACCTCTGGAGGGCACCAGGTTGGAGGAGGCTGAACTAGTTGAACTGCCCAAGCACACCCGCTCCGTCCTAGAGAAGGGCCGTGGGGGGGGGGAGGGGAGCAACTTCCTCTTCAGGATGTGTTTGCTCTGCTTCTGACTGGCTCCAGCAAATCTTACAACATCTAAGCAACGTAGGTACATAGACACAAGGAAATAAGTCTCCATAAATATCCTCAAGCCTGATCTACAATTTAGCCTGAGTTTTATTTCCTCATGGTCATGGGGCAGCAACCTGCCCATATCTGGGCCCAGGTAAAGTGTACCCCCAAATACGTACACCCAATCCCTGCAAAAAACCCCAAACCCATAGTTTGTTAACCACAAATAGAACCAATGGTTTGTTGTTGGCTAACGGTGGCAAATCATGGGTTAAGCAACCCAAAGTTAACTTAAGCACTAATTGTTGGTTAACTTTGTATTGTTAATGACGAACAACCCAGTAACCAGGTTCGGATGACACACTCTCATGGGTTATTTAATCTATGATAAGCCTCGGCGCTCGCAGGCACCAACCTTCATATAAAACCCCACTCGGGAGTTGTTGTGTTGTGCGAACCCGGTGAGTGTGGGTTATGCAAGGGTTAAACTACCCTCGTATAACCCTAAAACAGACCATGGGTTATGCAAGGGATGTTTAACCCTCACATAACTCCCGCTCCCCAGGTTTGCACAACACAACAACCCCTGAGTGGGGGTTGCATATTCAAAATGGTGCCTGCATGCTCCCCACACATGCCAGAGCCTCACCACGGATTAAATAACCCATGGTGGGCTGTCGTGTCATGCGAACAGCCTCATAGTGGCTAGGTTCACGTCATGCAACAACCTACAATCAAGCCGATCGGAGGTTGATTATGCAAAGCAGCAGCAGCTCATGCGCAGCACGTGACCTGGCAAATCAGAGGTTAATTACCCAGTTCTGAACCCAGAACTGTGGCTTATTCCTAGACTGTTTGAAACAGAGGCTGCAAGAGCAGCCTGAAAATGAAATCACTTTGAAGGCTGGCAGGAGAGAAACAAACCAAAAACAGGGACAACAAGCTGCCGTTTGTCTGCTCATGCACAAGAGAAATCATGAATAAAGCAACAGACCATGGTTAACATAAACCATGGCTTAGTATTATGTGTGAACGCAGCCATTATGTTCCAACTGCATCTTGGTGCGGCCACCCCCACGACAGCAGAAGTAGCAGTAAAGGCTTCCCCCAGTCCTGCAGGAGTCTGGGCACATACTCTAAGAGGGAGTGTAGTTCAGTGGGTAGAGCACCTGAAAGTCAGGTAAGGTAGCAGTTGATGGGAAAAACCTTTCTTTGTCAAGATCCTGGAAAGCTGCTGCCAGTCTGAGTAGCAAATTTTGGGGAAGATGGAAAAGCAGCCTCACTTGGATATATGGCAGCTTCCTATGTTCTGCCAAGAGTAGCACAACCACATTATTAAAAAAAAAAGAGAGAGAGAGAATCTAAGAATTGTCTTCAGAGGCACAATTCTTGTTTGTTTGTTTTCAAAGCAAAATTTGTAATTGTTCAGGCTCTTCTCCAGCATTCCAGAGCAAGCACGCTGATGCCTGGTCCCTTGCATTGCATTACATATATTCATTTTTGCATAGCACTGCCGGCTATAAATAATTGATTGAATGCAATAGTTTAGAATTTAATTACATGGTTTTATAATGGTGGACTAAGTAACTTGGGGGTTTGCAATTAGCAGAAACCTTATTACAGTTCTACTAAATCATTACTTTAAACACGATAGCTTTTAGTTACCCAAAATGGACAATATTAGGGTAGATATGGGGAGGGGGAGCAGGAGGAGAGGGGTTCTTTCCTGCTTTAGAAGTGGGGCAGGTTCGAGCAGCTTTCATTCCAATCCACACCAAAATCATTTCGGAAGGCCCTAGTCACCACACCAACTAAAAGGCAAAGAGTAGTTCCCCATGCCCGATGTCATAAAAAAATTAGTGCTACCCCATATTAATAAAACAAACAATTTAAGCCCACTTCAGACGTACATGCAGCAGTGCTGGTTTATAGAGCCAGCATGGAGGCAATGGATCAAGTGTTTGGGATCCATTGTGGGAAGCCCACTTTAAAATCCCCTTTTGGAAGGGGAGGGAGAGTGGCCCCCGGTGTGAGGATAAGTGACTAGCTCTTGGGATTTATCACACCTCTAAAGACAAGATGTTCTGGAAGGAACAAGGGGAGAGAAAAGCAAAGCAAAGGGTTGACTAGCCAGTTAAGGGGGTGTAGGTAGCATAAGGATCTCCTTCTAAGGAACTGGGAGATGAGAGCCCTTAACATATAAGCAAACAGGAAGATGCAGGAGAGCAACCAGCCTGTTGTTCCATCAATGGGTTTCCTGAATGCCTGTCTGGGAATAAAGCTGTTTCTTGCTTCAGTCTCTCTGGCACCTGCCCCATACTTTTTGTTATTATCTTCTCCTTTTGTTATTATCTTGCAACTGGACCTGTCTGTTCTGTTTATGTCATTCCAAAGCACCCAATACGGTGATAGTGCTTGATTTTTATTTACGAGAGAAGCCCACGTTTTCGAAGGACTGGAAAGATCAGAAGCAGCTCCTTGCAGATCTGCTTGCAGGGCGGGTGGGATGAAACCCAAGCTGCTTACAAAATCACAAATGATCCAGGAGCTCAGCACCCGCCTACACGGCTGAGGGAGTCAAAGCCGCATCCCCTCCAGGCCTCCGAGAGCCACCATCTGGAGCCAACAGGCGGGACCAGTACATGGAACTTCCAAGCAGGGCTTTCTCTGGCTTAAGTAAAACGAGTGTGCCTAGCTAGGTTTGTACAATAGGGACGTCTCTGCTGCTCATCCGTCACGCCATGGCCACCTTCACCACCCGCAGAGTGCGTGCAACACCAGGCTGGCCCTTCCAGCCACCGACTGTGGAGGCACGGGTGCTGCTGGACCACTAACATGACGGGAGGGGGAAACCTAGTTCAGCCTCCCAAGCAAACCATCTTGCTTCTGCATGAATTTCTCAACCTCTACTACAACCCATTCCCAAATAATTGCAGAGGCCACCTCTCGTCTCTTCTTCAGGAAAACGCTGCATGTTTTAAGCATGAATGTTCCTGCCTGAGGATAAACCAGGCCACAGAAGAGTAAGACAAAGCATTGCTCAGCTCAGGTATTGCTCACCCTTTGGGAAAAGTGCAGACATGCTCCCAGGAGTGAAATTGACTAGGCCAGAAACTGCTTAGGATGAGGTCTAGTGAATTTCACCACCATTCCTTCTTCCCATAGGGAGGAGCCATAGCTACTACAATTAGGAAATGCTCCCCGCTGCTGCAGTGCTTTACCCATGGTCAGAATTAGCACCTTCACAGTGGGGTCAAGGGGAATGTCAATTCCCAGGGTGCCAAAGAAATCATTGTTCTGTGCAGACCCTAAGATGCCCTCATATTTAATTTTCCTCCCACCCTGGCTGCAAAGACCTTAAAAGAGGTATGAAAGGACACTACCGAAAGCTCAGAAACAAGGGGCTCCTGGTGTGTTGCTTCATGACCCATGGACCCAAGCAGTCGTCTAATGGATCATAACCTAGTCCCTGTCGAACACCCTCACCTTCCCCGCGGTCTCAACTGACACCAATGTGTTTAGGAAAATTGATATCCCATCCTTCCACAGTAAAAAAAAGAAAAGGGGGGGGGGATCCAAGTCCTATATGCACAAGGCAGAGGAAAATGGAAGTCACTGTTATAAATTGTAATCAGCTATAATTATAATCTGTTCAAGAGGAGTAACCATGTTAGTTTGCTGCAGCAAAAAAATAAGAGTCTGGTGGCACCCTTAAGACTAAGATTTTATGGCGACTTAGGGCACAATCCTATGCAAGTTTAGACAGAAAAAAAGGCCTACAACTCCCTGCATGCTGGGAGTTGTAGGCCTTTTTTCTGTCTAAACATGCATAGGATTGTGCCTTTAAGCTTTCACGGAATATTTATTTATTTACTATATTTTTAACCCACCCAATAACCATTATCTGGGTGGATAGCACATAAGATGCAACTGGCAGAGTGGGTTCCAGTCCATTAACATTTAGGAACAGAGGAAGCTGCCTTATACTGAGTCAGACCCTTGGTCCATCTAGCCCAGTATTGTTGACACTGACTGGCAGCAGCGGCTCTCCAGGGTTTCAGGCAGGATTATTTGCAAGCCCTGCCTGGAGGCCGGGGATCGAACCTGGGACCTGCTGCATGCCAAGCATGTGCTCTATCACTGAGCTGTGGTCCCCTCCCATTTCTGCCACAATAAAAAAAAAACTGTGGGTCTTTAACACACCACAAGACATTTCAAGGAGCGTCTCCAGCAACACCAAGTGGGCCGCTCAACAAGATCTGCCACAGACGGCCTTCTCCTTGTCCCTTCAGCCAGAGCAGCTAGACTGGTCGGGACGAGGAAGAGGGCCTTAGAATCATAGAATCATAGAAAAGTAGAGTTGGAAGGGGCCTACAAGGCCATCGAGTCCAACCCCCTGCTCAATGCAGGAATCCAGGTCAAAGCATCTCTGACAGATGTCTGTCCAGCCGCACCTTGAATGCCTCCAGACTGGGAGAGCCCACCACCTCCCTAGGTAGTTGATTCCATTGTCTTATTGCTCTGACAGTCAGGAAATTTTTCCTGATGTTTAGGTGGAATCTAGGTTCCTGTAACTTGAGCCCATTATTCCGTGTCCTGCAAACTGGGATGAACGAGAAGAGATCTTTGCCCTCCTCTGTGTGACATCCCTTCAAATACTGGAAGAGTGCGATCATATCTCCCCTCAGTCTCCTCTTCTGAAGGCTAAACATGCCCAGTTCTTTCAGTCTCTCCTCATAGGGCCTTGTTTCCAGTCCCTTTATCATCCTTGTTGCCCTCCTCTGAACCCTCTCCAGTTTGTCTATGTCCTTGTTAAAATGAGGTGCCCAGAACTGGACACAGTACTCAAGATGAGGCCTAACCAGTGCCGAGTAAAGGGGAATTATCACTTCCCGCGATTTGGAAGCTATACTTCTATTAATACAGCCCAAAATTGCATTTGCCTTCTTTGCAGCCACGTCGCATTGCTGGCTCATATTCAGTTTGTGATCTACCACAATTCCAAGATCCTTCTCACTTGTAGTATTGTTGAGCCAAGTGTCCCCCATTCTGTAACTCTGCATTTGGTTTCCTCTCCCTAGGTGCAGCACTTGGCATTTATCCCTGTTAAATTTCATTCTGTTGTTTTCGGCCCAGCGCTCCAGCCTATCGAGGTCACTTTGAATTTTGTTTCTGTCTTCCAGAGTATTAGCTGTTCCACCCAACTTTGTGTCATCTGCAAATTTGATAAGCATTCCCTGTACCTCCTCATCCAAGTCATTAATAAAAATGTTGAAGAGCACCGGGCCCAGGACCGAGCCCTGTGGTACCCCGCTCGTTACCTCTCCCCAGTTTGAGAAGGAACCATTGATAAGCACTCTTTGAGTCCGATTCTGTAGCCAATTGTGGATCCACCTGATAGTTGATCCATCTAGCCCACTCTTAGCTAGCTTACTAATCAGGATATCATGAGGCACTTTGTCGAAAGCTTTGCTGAAGTCCAGGTATATAATGTCCACAGCATTCCCACAGTCCACAAGGGAGGTTACCCGATCAAAAAATGAGATCAGATTAGTCTGACAGGATTTGTTCTTGACAAATCCATGCTGGCTTCTAGTAATCACTGCATTGTTTTCAAGGTGCTTGCAGACTGACTTCTTTATAATCTGCTCAAAAATCTTCCCGGGGATTGATGTCAGACTGACTGGCCTATAGTTCCCAGGTTCCTCCTTCTTGCCCTTTTTGAAGATGGGAACAACATTTGCCCTCCTCCAGTCGTCTGGCACTTCACCTGTCCTCCATGATTTCTCAAAGATAATAGACAGTGGTTCTGAGAGTTCTTCTGCCAGTTCCTTTATTACTCTAGGATGCAGCTCATCAGGCCCTGGAGATTTAAACTCGTTCAGAGTAATCAGGTGCTCCTTGACCATTTGCCTATCAATCTCAAGCTGCAATTCTGCCCCTTCAGTCTGCATTTCAGGTTTGCCAGGGGGGTCATAGACCCTCTTTTGGGAGAAGACCGAGCCAAAGTAGGAATTGAACACTTCTGCCTTTTCTTTGTCTTCTGTTATCAATTTGCCATCCTCATCGCGTAGTTGAACCACCAGTTCTTTCTTCTGTCTTTTACTGTGCATGTATCTGAAGAAAGCTTTTTTGTTGCTTTTAGCATTCCTCGCTAACCTTAGCTCATTCTCAGCTTTAGCCTTCCTGACACTATTCCTGCAGTTCTGTGCTACCTGCCTGTACTCTTCCCCTGTAGCCTGTCCTTCCTTCCACTTCCTATACGTGTCCTTTTTTGTTTTCAGGTCATCTTTGAGTTTATTGTGAAGCCACATTGGCTTCTTCTGTTGCCCTCTGCCTTTTTTCCTTGTGGGAATTGTTTGCAATTGTGCCTTTAAAATTTCCTTTTTTAAAAACTCCCACCCCTCCTGGGCTCCCTTTCTCGTGAGAGTCATTTGCCATGGGATCTTACTAATCATTGTTCTGAGTTTGTTAAAATTGGCTTTCCTAAAATCCAGGGTACGTGTTTGGCTACACTCAGCTTTTGCTTCTGTTAGAATCAAGAACTCAAGTATAACATGGTCACTTTCCGCCAGAGTTCCCGAAACTGCCACTTTATCCACTAACTCGTCTCTGTTGGTTAGAATCAGGTCAAGGATAGCCGATCCTCTAGTTCCTTCCTCCACTTTCTGTAGGAGGAAGTTATCAGCAGCACAGCTCAGGAATTTCTTGGAGGGGCCATGTTTGGCTGAATAAGTCTCCCAACAGATATCAGGGAAATTGAAGTCTCCCATTACTACCACATCGTGCCTCCTTGAAACACTGGCAATTTGTTTTTCAAAAGTTCCATCCTCGTCTTCTCCTTGATTGGGTGGTCGGTAGTAGACTCCAACCGCCATGTTCGCTTTATTCTTTGCCCCCTTTATTTTAACCCAGATGCTCTCAATGGGGCTGCCAAGCTCCTCTTCCTGTATCTCTGTGCAGAGATACGTATTTTTAACATACAGTGCAACTCCACCTCCCTTTCTGTTGCTTCTGTTCCTTTTGAACAAGTTATACCCTTCAATTGCTGTATTCCAGTCATGGGAGTCATCCCACCAGGTTTCAGTTATCCCTATCAAGTCGTACTTGCCCTCATGTATCAAGAGTTCAAGTTCGTCTTGTTTGTTGCCCATACTCTGGGCATTAGTATAGAGACATTGAAGACTATGTGCTTTACAGTCCGACTTTCCCCCTACATTTTGTGGTAGACTATCAATGGGCACCTTCTCTGTGGCAGCCCCCGTACTATGGAACTCTCTCCCAAGTGACCTCCGCCTTGCCCCCTCTCTGCTGAGCTTCCGCCGCTCATTAAAAACTTGGTTATTCAGGCGGGAATATGGGGTGGGCTAAGATTTTAAAATTTTATACTGTTTTAATGTATTTTAATGAAGAAAAATGTTTTAATGTATTTTATTCTGTTTTATCTTCTGTAAGATAAGATAATCGCCCATCTGGCCAGGGTTTGCCGGCCAGATGGGCGATAAATAAATGCAAATAATAAATAAATAAATAAATAAATTACAATTAAAATAATGAGCTGTGCAGATTAGTATGAAGTTAGTAGCTTGCAATCACAAAAGTGATGATGTCCCAGAGTCCCAGAACTGTCGGGTTCTCTCCCACCCACCCCATCCCCCTCCTGCCCTGACACCAGCGGAATTCCATCCTCCCTGACGACCATTATCTCCATTTCCAAGACGAAAACACAGAGCAGTTTGCCAGTGCGAGGGGGATCAGTTGCCCTCCCCTCTGCCTCACGGTCATTTGCAGGCAGATCACCACCAACACGCCATCTGCAGCTCCCAGGTCTCCCACACAGCAGCCGCCGCCACTGCCCCCCACACCCCTCCCTCCACCCTCCTTTCTAACCGCCCTCGTTCCAACAGACTGTTGCAGTAAACGAAAACACTTGACCAAGGGGCTGCCGGCAGCCACCTCATTATCTCCAGATCATCAAGCCAGGAAGGGGGGGGGGGAACCAAAGGCTTAGATGGAAGGCCTGGAATCTTTCATGATGGACTCCCGGCCAGACAGGCAGATGTATTTGTGCCGGCCACAGACACCAATACACAGAAGTACCAAAGGGCTTTCCCTCTCTCAGGTGCAAAAGCTGTGCCTAGGATGTACACACTCCCGATTCACATGACCTAACGCTCCACCATACAAAAGAAGACTCCCAGCACTTGGAATGATAAAAAAGGGAACCTTCCTCGAATATTCCCCACAACATCCTAGCTTTCTTATGTGCAAGATAAACCTAGCTTTCTTATGTGCAAGGCTGACCATCTGCATGAGAACTCGGCAAAAGGTTCTGTTGTCTCCCTGTGAATTACAGCAGCCTTCCCCAACCTGGTAGCCCCCAGATGTGTTGGGAGTACAACTCCCATCATTCCCAGTGGCCATGCTGGCTGGGAATGATGGGAGTTGCTCTCCAACACATCTGGAGGGCACCAAGTTGCAGAAGGCTGGACGATGGTGCTTGCAGGCCATCGCATTCACCATGCACCAAAGAACGCACCTGCACAGCTCGCAACCTACCAAGCCAAAAGCGGCCTGCTGACCATGTTCTGTGACCCGTCAGGTGGGAAGCTGAAAAAGGGTGGCGGGCATGTCGTGGTCTATTGTACTGGGCTGAGCCGCACACTTGAGGACCACCCTGTCCCCCAGACTCACTACGCTGCCCTTGCACTCCTCTGCTTTCCTTGCCAAATTCGACACTCTCCAGTGGAGGCAGCTCACACATTCAGCTGGTACTGCTCATCACCAGCCTTTCATGTAAGGCCACAAATACTACTAGCAAACACACACCTGGAAAGCAGAACCAGCCCTTCCAATGGATCAGTGCTTCCTTCCAGGGGCAGCCAAGGGAGGGTGGCATGGCCAAATCTATGGCCAAGGTCAGTTCTAAATTCAAATCTACCTGGGCATTACATCCAGCCAGGGCTCAGAATGCATCACGGCTCCTTGGTGCAATGTGTTGAATTCCAAGGCTCAGATTAGGAACATGTAACATAATATTGACGAGAGTGCCTCCAGGCACATGCAGAGTACCCATTCCTAACAAGCAAGGAAGTGCAGCCCAACTGCAAACTTCCATGACTTGGGAACAGGGCTTAAGTACCACCAGCCTCACTTGCTCTGCTTATACAGTAGCTCCTGATGCCGCTCCAGACAGCTCTGCCCCAGACAGCTCTGCCTTAGGGCTGCACCTCCTCTGGTCACAAACCAGATTAAACAATCCAGATAGGCGGCAAGCAAGTCTCCTGGAGTCACCCCTTAATTAAAACTCAAGAGGGCCAGATCCTGCACACACATCCTCAAAGCAGAGGTAGAATGAGGAGTAATGCCAAGTTAGACGAGACCAGGATCAGCTCCAGAGCCGAGAATAGTCCCAGCACAATCAGCAAGGACTCTTTGATTAAGCAATTTTCCTAGTCCTCCTTCTCTGCAATTACTGCACTCATGCCTGAAGGGGAACTGAATAAAAAGCTTCTACATGCACTCAGGAGAAAATTTTCCCATCCCAGAGAGTGCCAAGGCTGATCTTTGAATACATGTGTACAAGGATGACAACCCATAAGGGCAAGAGAGAAGCAACCAAGATGTGAGGATTTGATATTTAGGCATCTCTAGCTTGGTGGGCGGGGAGAGAGAAGACAAAGCAATTCATAACAGGTTTAAAAGGCTGTGAACAAAGACACAAGGCATGTTTATATGCAATAGGAGGTCACACTTCTTGACTCAGCACATCCACCATCAATGGAACTCACCTCCACAGGATGTCACAACAACTGTTAGCATGAACAGCTATCTAAAGAGGATTTGATGAATACAACCTGGGGTAGAGGGGGGCATGAGAGTGAAAAACACCCCCTCCCAAATACCGAGTGTAAGGAACCAACTGCCAGTAATGGCAACTACCCTGTTGCCCCATTTATAAACCTCCCCAAGGAGTCAGAGGTACAGCAGACAAGATACGGTGCCAAACTGGCCCTGCAAGCAGCATCAGAAGCGATGCCCAAACAGCCCAGAGTAGATCTTCCGCCTCTCCCTCCAGATGTTATGCCAAGACAGACGAACAGGAGGTGCCTCTGGGAAGGGTGCGTGTCCAAGCAAGCCCCCTCTTTGTCTGGCCTGGCCTGGCCTGGCCTGGCAGTTCTTCCATCCTCACTTCTATGGGTCTTTCTTTCCCCAAACCTTGCTCGTGCAGCTCCCCCAGCGTTGCCCAACCTGGCGCCTTCCAGATGTGTCGGACTACAACTCCCAGCATCCCCCAGCCAGGCAGGATGAGCTCCCCAATAGACACAGACAAAAGAAGCTCTGCTGAGTCGAAAAGGGGGCCTTCCCAGCCACCCCACTCCCAAATCCTGGCCGGCTCTGCCCTGCTTTTCCCAGAGGGAGCTTTGGCACACCTTCGGCTTCCAAGGCCAGCAATCAATCCAACGGCCCCTGGCAGGCATCATGCCAAGGAAGCCATCTTCCATTCACATGACACCTTGGGTGGGAGGAGGCAGGCCAGGTTTACATTGTGGGACACACACACACCCGTTCACAACCCTGCGTGGCCCTCCGCCGTGGCATCGCAGCCACAGGGAACGAGGGGCGCACATCTGCACAAGCCATTTGCACTGACGCCCACCCCACGGCCACGGTCCAAGTGGCTTTATGAAAGGCCATCCTCACCTGGGTCCATATAGCCCAACAGGCAACTGCTGGGGGGGGGGGGAGCAGTCGCGGCGGCCAGTCGCTCCCTCCGCCACTCTGGGGTGCAGCATTCACACAAAAGTGGGCGGGGGTGGGGGGAGAGGAGGAAAGAGGGATATGAAAACCAGCAGCTCCGAACGGGATATACTGCAAAATCCACCTGGGCGCTACCACACGCACAAAATGCATCCTCCCCCCACCCCGGGTTTTGCCTTTATTCTTTTGCATAGCTCAAAGATAAGCAAGGCGCAGGATGCAACTGGGCAGGGATGGGATGGGGGGGGGGGGGAAGAGGGAGAAAAAGGCCAAGTCAATATTGCAACCACGCCTTCTTCTCCCCCCCCCGCCCCGGTTAAGAGAGGAGGGCCGCTAAATTGTAACCAGTGCCCGCCCCCTCCCGCTCCGGCTTGCTTGCCGGATCCCCCGAGCTGCCTGCCCCCACCCGTTTTGTAAAGCGATCGAGGGCACTCTCCTCCCTGGCCCGGTTGGCCAGCCCAGGCCAGCTCCAGGCTGCACAGCGGCCCTTCCCTCGGAGGAGGATTCAGCAGCCCCCCAGCCAACCCCCCCCGTAGTGCACCCTTCTCGCAAACTCCCCCCTCAGCAGAGAGGACGGGGGGGGGGCACGCACAGCCCCGGTGCCTGCCTTGGCCATCTCGGCAAAACTCTGACCCGACCCCCCAGAAACAAAAGGAAGACAGAGACGCTCTTTGGACCCGATTTACCATGGCAGCCCCGCACGGTCCTGTTGCTCCGGCTCGCGTGTAAGAGGCAGTGGGTGCAGGACGCCTTTTTTTTTTTTTTGCCCCCTCTCTGGCTTTTGTCCCTTTCTGGCCCTCTCCCCAAACTGCCTGCAAAATCCCACAATTTTCTCTCTCGGTGTGTCTCGGGCGGTTCCTTCCGCTTTCCATGCAATTGCAAAAAGGAAGCAAAAAAAAAAATCCAATTCAAAAATTTGAAAAAAAGCACGAGGACCAAACAAGCCTTTAGTGGTTCCTCGCCTCGGAAAAGGTGAGAATTCGTTGCAAACCGCCGCGCCGCCCACACCGGGAGCTCCGGATCCACTCCCCTCCTGCTTCTCGTGGCGTGTGAACAGGGGAGGATTCGAACCTGCGGACGCTCCACGGCTGTTCCCAGGGCCGTGCGCGCCTCCCTCCGGCGTTTCCATTGTCTCCGCCGCGAAGTTCCCAGCGCCTCCGCTCCTCCCTCCCGCTCCCCCGCCTCCCGGCCAATTAGTTTTATGGTTTGCTGTTCAAGGGAAAGGGAGACCGAAAACAGAGTGGGCGGTGGGGAAACTTCGCCTTCTTCGAACAATGCAGGATTTTGACTCTTTCCCAAACTCCTGTTTTAAAAGGAAAGAAAAGGGTTTAACGTGCAAGGAAATACATCGGGACGGTGTAGGCAGAAGCCAAACTTAAAATGCGCCCAAGGAATGGCTTCGTATCCCTTTCAGTTGAACTTATAATTTTGTAGTGTTAAGTTTCCTCTGGTGGAGAAGAATGGCATGTTCAAAAATGTGGATTTGGGGACCGGAGCGGAATTGTTGGAATTTGGGGGAGGGGGGAATCAGTTTTTGGCCATTATTATTTATTAAATTTGTATCCCGCCTTTCTGCCAAAAATGGCACTCAAGGTGGCTAACAGTTAAATTCCAATAAAAACAGAAATGCAATTAAAACATAAAAACAAATTAAAAAAATACAATTAAAAACACAACAAAAAGATAGACGGCACCAGTTAAAACCCCTTTCAGCAGCTGACCCGCTTACATGCAGAAGGCCTGCTTGAATAAAAATGTCTTTGCCTGCTGACAAGGCCAACAGAGACTGGGCAGCCTAGCTTCCCACCACAAGAGCTCTCTGGGCGCAACCACCTAGAAGGCCCTCTCTCATGGTTCCACCCAATCTGCCTCCAATGGCAGCAGCACCGAAAGAAGGGCTTCTCCAGAAGATCTTAGCAAGCAGGCAGGCTTATATAAGAGGTGGTGGTCTTTCTGGTCCCAAGCCATATAGGGCTTTCTGGGTCACAACCAGCGCTTTGCATTGTGCCCAGAAACAGACTGGTAGACAGTAAAGCTGTTGTAACCAAGGGGTCACGTGCTCCTATAATCAGCCCTGGTCACTTGTCTGGCTGCCGCATTCTGGACCAGATGAAGTTTCTGAACAGTTTTCAAGGGCAGCCCCATGTTGAGCCAGATACACTAGTCCAAATGGGATGTAAGTAGACAGAAAAATGTTTAATCAAGTCTGAGGATGCTTATGCTGAAGTAAATCCAGCAGGGTTCAATAGGACTGACTCCCAAGTATGTAAGAACATAACAAGAGCCCCCTGGATCAGACCAAGGGACCACCTAGTCCTGTGCCCTGCATTGGCCAACCCAATGTTTCTAGGAAGGCCACAAGCAGGGTGTGAAGGCAACACACACGCACACACAGTATTTAATCTCATGGCACCTGATTTTCCTATGAGGACGGCCTCTGAATATGGAGCTTCCATTTCACTGCTGTGGCTAATAGCCACGGAAGAGTGTGGTTGCGGATTGCCTGTTTATGTGTTGCCCCCTGTACGAACCTAAGCGCTAGTTGGCTGGGTCAGACCGAGCACCACTCTAGTCCAGTATCCATTCACTAAGGCAGCCTTCCCCAACCTAGTACCTTGTGGATGTGTTGGACTTCAATTCCCAGCATCCCCCAGCCAGCATCCACAGGTTGGGGAAGGCTGCACTAAGGCACAGATGTGGGGTGCTATGACCCTCCAGATGTTGTTGGACTGCAACTTCCATCAGCCCTAGCCAGCATAGCCAATAGGGAGGGGTGATGGGAGTTGCAGTCCAACCACGTCGGGAGAGCGGCACATTTTCCGCACCCCTGCACTAAGGTTGTATGGCTAAAAGGCATTGATAGACCAATCAGATGCTTCTCCAGGAATTTGTCCCATTGCCTTTGAAAGCCATCTACGGGCACAATCCTATGCATGTTTAGACTGAAAAAAGTCCTACAACTCCCAGCATTCCCCTTTTTTCTGTCTAAACATGCATAGGATCGTGCACTAAGACTGTGACCCTATGCACATTTATACAGGATGAGGCCCCATTGAGCATAGTGGGGTTAACTTCTGAGGAAATGTGCCTAGCATTGCACTGCAAGCTGTGTGGAGGTTATTTATTTATTTATGAAATTCTTAAGCCATCCTTCATCCACAGGATCTCAGGGTGGTGCATACAACATCAAAAACAAACAAAACTAAGATATACACTTACACATTAAAAAGCAAATTTAGCAATAACTCTTTAACCAGCAAACCAAAAGACAATCAATTCAGTTTAAAAGTAAGTTATTTTTTAAAAAATAAAATAATTAATAATAATAATAATAATAATAATAATAATAATAATAATAAAATTCTAGCATATTAAAATGCTGGGAGTGGGGGGAAGTTCATGGTGTACATGGGGCTCAATCCTAGAAATGTTTGCTTAGAATTAAATTGCGCTGAGTACAGTGAACCTGCTTTTTAAGCAAGTGAGTTTAATCCTGTGTATTTCTTCTCCAAGGTACGTTCCAAGGAGTGTAAAGGAGTGCAATCATAGAGCAGCGTGCTAAGGATTGTGGCCCCAGCCCAAGGAAGTGGCCGGTTGGGTCTGGGAGGCAGGATCTCCCTTTCTCATGATGCAAGAGGCTCAGGCAGGTAGTAGCAGTTTGACTCCAGGCATTTCTGGACCATACCCATTTTCAAGGCCAATTTCCATCTGGCTTCCAGCCCAGTTTCAGGACAGAAAGGGCTTTACTTGCCGGGAGGTGGTCCCTGTTCATCCTCCCAGACCTCACAGTGGCATTTAATACCACCAACTGGGCTATCCTTCTAGACAGGCTGTCTGGGTTGGGAATTGGGGCACGGGGTTTTGGTGGTTCTGTTCCTATCCGGAGGGCTGGTTCCAGAAGGTGGTGCTAGGGGACTAGAGTTTGGCAAAATTGCACTTCTGCTATGCAGGGCTGGGCGACCTGTGGCCCTCCCATCATCCCTCACCATTGGCTATGCTGGCTAGGGCTGATGGGAGTTGTCATCTGAAACAGCTAGAGGGCTACAAGTTGCCCACCCTTGCACGATAGTATCCCGCAACATTCTGCATTGTCCCTCATCCACGCTGTTTAACATCTGTGTGAAACTGACAGGAGAACATGAGAACATAAGAAGAGCCCTGTTGGATCAGGCCAAGGGTCCATCTAGTCCAGCAGTCTGCTCACACAGTGGCCAACCAGCTGCCCCTGGGAAGCCCACAAGCAGGACATGGGTGGAACAGCACCCTCCCGCCCATGTTCCCCCGCGACTGGAGTACATAGGCACACTGCCTCTGATACTGGAGGAAGCATATAACCATCCGGACTAGCCTTCTCCTCCATGAATTTGTCCAATCCCCTTTTCAAGGCGTCCAAATTGGTGGCCATCACCATATCCTGTGGAAGTAAATTTCATCGTTCCAAGTGAATTCTGGAGAAGTCATCCAGAGTTTTGGAGATGGGTGCTGTCAATATGTGGATGATAATCACCTCTCTGTCCTTTTCGTAGCACGCAAGTGTCGCTGTGGGCATCCTGAAGAGGCACCTGGAGTCAGTACTGGGCTGAATGCGGACTAGCATACTGACGTTCACTCCAGATAAGACAGAAGTGCTGTTGCTGAAAGGTTTATCAGTTCAGGGAAGTGGGATTCAACCCATTCGTGATGGGGCGTCACTCTCCTTTAAGGACCAAGGCAAGATCTAGCATTTCTGGATCAAATAGCATCATGAGCTCTCAGTGCCTTTTACCAGCATTAGGTGATGTGCCAGCTGTATCCCTTCCTGGAAATGAGTGGGTCAGAGATCCATGCTCACCGACAACCTGGTCTTCTGCACGGGTTCAATGCTAAGGGGGTAGCGAGTCTTGGGGCGGGCCTTCTCCGAGGTCCCCAGCTGGCTGGGGCATGCTGGGAGTTGTAGGCCCAAAACATCTGGGGACCCAAGGTTGGAGAACACTGCTCTAGTAACATCTAGACTAGACTACTGCACATGAGGATGCCCTTGAAGAGTGTCTGGAAACGACAACTAGTTCAGAATGTGGAGGGCAGGCTGTAAACTAGGGCTGGATGCCATGAAGGCAGTGTGACAGTGTTGAGAGATCTCCACTGGGTTCCAGTTTGTTTCTGGGCTCAATTCAAGGTCTTGGCCTTTAAAGCCCCAGGTGGCCTGGGATCAGGGCATCCGAAGATCATCTTCTCCCATACGAACTGCCAGTTCATTTAAGATCCTTCTCAGAGCCCATTCCCTGAGTTAACCTTCTTCAGAAGCTAGGCTACCGGGGAAACAGCTTTTCCTGTGTGGCAAGGAGAATAAGGAGCTTGTAACACCTTTATTCTCACACCCAGGGTCACAAAACAAGGCCTCCCTACCACCATGCATATTACTAAAGGCTCTACAGTTTGATTTAGAACTTTAAAATGTTTAATTGGATGAATGCTTGCAGCCTGATCAGATGCATATTTATTTATTCAAGTGGAAGACCGACAACCTGGTCTTCTGCATGGGTTCAATGCTAAGGGGGTAGCGAGTCCTGGGGCGGCCTTCTCCGAGATCCCCAGCGACTATCACCCTTAGCCCAGAACAAAGGGATAACTTATAGCCACAGAAGTATCTTTTATAAAACAAGTTTATTTACAACATTACCTTCACAAACCCAGACACACGCCAGCAATACAGCTTATCAGTACGGTACAAAGTAGCAAGCAAGAAGTCTCAAGGACACCGTGATTTCAGGGCTCTCAGCTAGTTAGTTCAGCTCGGGTCCCGGCAGAGGCCCGGTCAACCGCACGCTGCTAGCTGGGTTCCCGGCGGAGGCCCGGTCTACCCAAGCGGCTAGCTGGGTTCCCGGCGGAGGCCCGGTCTACCCAAGCGGCTAGTGAGTGATTTCAGCTTGGTTTCCCGGGGGTCCGGTCAACCCAAGCGACCAGTGATTTCAGCTAGCTGGAGCGTGCCGGGTTTGGCTACCCGGGGTTGCCGATCCTTCGTTCCCTTACCCCAGGCATGGGGCAAGATTGCTGATCAGGTCCAACAACCCAGTTCCCTTGCGCAGGGTGTTTTATACCTTGGTGTTTCAAGTAGCCCCTCCCTCCGTGATCAGGTGGGTTGACACCCTCCCTGAGGGGCGGCCTTTTGGGTCAGGTGGGGTGACGCCCTCCCCCCGTGGGGTGGGGTCCCTTTGAAGCCACTTGCTTAATGGTCCCATCCTATGGTGTTGAGTGGCCATTTCTTAGGGGTGCAGAAGTGTCTGCTCTGGAGAGGTATTCAAGTCTTATGTAGATGGTGCTGATATGCGAGAGCATTGACAAACCTGGGGATGCTTCCTGCCTTCCCCCCTGGGGTGATTCTATGCAGATGTTGTTTGTCCTCTTTTGCATCTGTGAAGACTGGCTGTCTCCCCCCCCCCCCCCGGTCTCCTTCCCCCCTCCTTGGTGAGTGTGTGTGTGTCAGGCAGGGGGCTTAGGTTGGCTTTCTCCACAATTCATTTCATTTATATTCTGTCTTTCCTCCAAGGAGCCCAAGGCAGTATACATGATTCACCTCCTTTCCATTTTATCTTCACAACAACCCTGTGAGGAAGGTGAGGATGAAAGTCAGTGACTGGCCCAAAGTCATGCAGTGAGCTTTGTGGCCGAGTGGGGGCGAGAACTTGGATCTCCTGAGTCCCAGTCCCAGTCCCAACACCCTAACCACTACACCTCACTGGCTCTCAGCAGTAAGTGTGTGCAGGATTGCAGCATTTGGCCAAGTAGGAGGGGTCATTTGTCTTCATCCCAAAATTAGGAATAGTGGCTGCAATTTTATGCACACTGACTCTGGAGTAAGTGCCAGGCCAGCCCAGTCAATGGAATTCCTTTCCCCCCAAATGGGGCAGAGAGACAGAAAATACGGACTGTCCCTGGTAAATAGGGACAACTGGAACGTATGGAAAGGAGACCAGGATTCCACCCCCTCCCCTCAGCCATGAAACTGACTTCACGTGACCGTGACACTGTGCAATTCTACCTTACAGGGTTGTTGTGAAGATAAATAGGGGTGAGAACAATGTACGTGGTCTTGAGCACTTTGGAGAAAAGGCAGGATATAAGTGTAATAAATAAATAAATGCAATTAAATAAATAATACTGCAATTCGCAGCTCCAACTGTCCCTTTTTATTTATGCTTTTGTTTATGAAGAACAGTCCCAATTTCCCATTCTATGCTGCCCCTCATCAATTGCTTTCCCCATTTTGCCCCTTATTTTGCCTTTTGGGGATGTCCTGTTAAAATGTTGTGTGAGTTCCTATCCTCGTCTTCTTCGGGGCCATGCGCCTTCCCCCAAAAATTACACCACGAAGTGGATCTTGTCTCTAGTGCACTGCCGTGCCAATGCATGCATGCGCGTCAATACTTAAGGCCCCATGCGGTGGTGCATAGCCTGCCATTTCGCAGCTGCTGGGACATATTCTATGCCTATGTACTCCAGTTGCTGGGGCACAAGAATGAGAGGGTGCTGTTGCACTCAGGTCCTGCTTGTGGGTTTCCTGGGGACAGCTGGTTGGCCACTGTGTGAACAGACTGCTGGACGAGATGGACTCTAGGTCTGATCCAGCAGAGCTCTTCTGATGTTCTACATTAACTCTTCCTAGCAGATGACAATTATGTTTTTCATGTACCGGTATCTTTTTAAGTAAAAGAACAAACACCACCTTGGCTCTTGTTCCAAGACAGGCTGTTCCAAAATAAACCAGCCTTCCCCAACCTGACCCCCTCCAGATGTGTTGGACTACAAGACCCAGGCTGGCTGGTGATGATGGGAGTTGTAGTCTGTCCAACACATCTGGAGGGTACCGATTGTGGAAGGCTGGAATAAATGAATATGGCACTCCTGCAGGTGGTGAACAACAGCCCTGAGCAAAGTCTGATGGTGTGTGTGTGTGTGTCCAGGCCTTGCAAGCTATGAGAACTGGGATGTTACAAGCGTGGCCCTGTTCTTGTCCGCGAAATGTTGCAGGGCAATGCAGCTCATTTTAGCCCTAAAAAAGCAAGGGACTCACTCGCCCGATGGACCACCCAAGTTATCTTCAAGGCAGAGTCATTATCTGTGTCAGGACTTTGCCTTTTTTTGCTCTCCCTCCACAATTTGCCCCATTATTCTAATCGAGGTTAAATTTTCGCCTGGTGCTCTGCAATGCCACCCACCCGGCCAATGAGATAATCACCGGGTTCAGGTCTGTCGTCATTACGGCATCCCTGGTCCAGCAGGCGGCCTAGAACTGCCACCTCTCATTACCTCCCCTCAGGCGTGCCAGCCAGTTTCTCTCTCTCTCTCTCTCTCTCTCTCTCTCACACACACACACACACACACCACTCCCAGTTCTGTGGGGCCTTTCAGGGGCAAGGGAGGGAGCTTCTGAGAAGATTAGTCAGAAAGAAAGACAAGATTGGGTGAAATGTACCAAATGAGAAGAGTGAGCCAAGGAGGTCTGCAAGACCCGAAGGGTGGTGGTGTTTGCTGCAGTGGCAGCCTTTGATCTCCTGGTGGCCGAGCTGGGACTGGAAGCCTTCATCTGGTTGGGAAGTGCCAGGAGAGACAACAGAAGCCACTTCACCACTGGGCACTTCACAGGTCTACCCACCATAGGCCTTCAGCACCTTAATATGGGAAATATTACTTTTAGAGTGAGCCAGAATGTGCAGGATGTGCGGATTTTTAAAAAATCCGTTCCGTATGTGTCTTGCAGATTGGGGTTCATAGATCAGAGTTGGAAGGGGCCTACAAGGCCATCGAGTCCAACCCCCTGCTCAATGCAGGAAACTAGAGGAGGGGTCTCCCATCCAAGTAACAACCAGGCCTGACCCTGCTTAGCTTTCCACGCTCAGACAAGCTGAGCCAGCGTGAGCCACCGGCCTGTATTGTCAGGCATCTTTTGTCCCTTCGTTCCGCTCATTGACAATCCGGTTTTTTAAAACCAGAATTTCATTCTGCTCATGCTCATTCGCATCAGCGCAAGTGCTATTGTGCAAACGTGCTAATATGCATGTGGATGTGAATTAGCACTAACTGAATTAACACAGATCCCCACAAAAAGTGAAAGATGGTCTGCAAGTCTGCAGAATATGCCAGACTTGGCAAAAGCCGGTCCACTGTGGAATCTGCTAGTCAGTTTCACAGAAATCTGAATTTATTTGAGTGCATTGCGGATTTCTCTACATCCCTTGCCAGTATAAGTCTAAACGTCCCCCTTCCTCCCCCTTGCGTTTCTGCAGGGGTCACTGAGATCTGGCCTCTCCCACCACCCACCACCCCTATGCCTCCTCTGTAGGTATGTTGGGCTCACAGACAAAACTACTCTGTTTATTGCAGCACATGGAGAAGTATGGCCTCAAAGCGAGGGCTCCTCCCTTTTTTTGAGTCAGTGGCATGTTTGGAATTTTGAGGGCGTGTCGTGGGTGCTCTCACAAAACAGCTGCCATGGGGGGGAGGGAGCTTGCCCTTTCTTGAAATGGCTGCCATGGTGGGCATGGCCAGTTACAAAACACCCATTTCCCAGAAGGTAAACTGGGGAGGCTGGAAAAAAAGTGATTTGCCCAAGAACCCAAGTCCAAGGCAGGGGTAGGGTCTGAGCTCCAAAACACAAAACCACTCCTTTGAACCCAAATAAAGATGGCGCTGAAAGCATGCCGGCCTCCCAATTAAAAATAAGAATTATTTTAAACATTGTAAGAAACAAAATAAAAATCAGGAGGGGCAGGGAGCCCTGCAGGTGCCAGGAGAGCTGCCATGAGCACACTGGAGACCATGGGCACCACGTTGGAGACCCCAGCCTTTAAAGGATATATATGGGATCCTTCAACCACTCCAGATGCAGAGAGGCAGGGCCTCTGAGAGGAATTTTATCAGGAAACAAAGTTTCTTTTGAGCCCCTTCCCTTCTCCATTAGTCATTCTGTTTTTATCCACTATGGTTTTATGCCATGAGCTGTAGCCTGTAAGGTCAAAAAGGGTATGGAAGACGAGGGAGGGGTGGAGCGGAGCGCTCTGTTAATGGTCTGCATTTAAGGCCTTTTGCTCTTATACTCCCTCCACGATAAATATAAATAAAATAAAAGAGGCTCAGAGATAAGAAAGCACATTTGATTTGTACATCTTTGTTTATGCTACAATACAGATAAGGAGAAAGAACTCACACTGAAACTGTGAAGAAAAGAGCCTTTGGGGGGGTTCACACACACACACACACACACACACACCATGTGTGAACCGGCTGGGGTGGGGTGTGCATAGTTAGCGTGTGGAGAAAGGGGCCTTTGGGGGTTCCTGCATGCATGCACACACACAACACCCCCTCATGTGTGAAGGCTGGGGTGTGTGTGTGTGCATAGTTCCTCTTGAATGAATGGCGCCTAGATGCCTGGAGAAGCTGGCCTAGGGCTTTCATATGTAAATAGTTCAAGCCATGAGGCATGACTCATGAGCCTCCCTCATCCTGACTGGCCAGGTGAAGTTCAATCTAATTGGCTGAGAGGCAGCAGAGTTACAAGAAGGAGGGGAGGGGGGGAAAGGTATATTTCCCAAAGCGTGGGTTTTGGTCTTTGTTCTACCCGGCTGTGGTAATGGCGGTAAGCCAAGGACCCCAGGCAGCTCCTGGTGAAATTAGTTGGATTGAGGGCTCTAGTAAAGGCAAGCCTTGTGGGAGTTTTACCCATCTCGGACCTTCGGGTAGGTGTGGTAATCTCCCTCGGGCAGCGAGGCTGTGCTGGATTTAACCCTTGAAGAGAACACCCTCAGGTAACAGGTGTGTGCCTGAGAGATCTTAAGGAATCAGGTTTTCTTGTTTTGCAGCTTTACTGTGTACTAACGTGTCTCTCTCTTTATTTTGTGTGCTTCTCTCATTTCCCTAATCTTGTTGTAAAATGCTACCAGAATAAACCTTGTCCTGGTTTTACCCCACATGGGTGTTGTGGATTGCTCTGTGGCTTCAGTAACTAAATCCAGGTTACAGAATTGAAGGCGAGTCCCTGAACAGAGATTCAAGTAGGGTTGCAAGGAGCTGAGGCTTGGCAATCTGGTACCTTGAGATCTCTGGGGGTCTTGGTTCCTTTGGGGTTGGGGGTGTGGCGGGCCAGCCAGCCCCCCCTTCCTCCACAGAAACATCCTTTTATATTGCAATGCAGATCAGATCATCAGAAGACATAAGTACTAGTAAAAAAAAAAAAGGTAGATAAACTTACTACCGTATTTACTTTTTAAAAAGAGCTTTCCTGGCCTTTTGTGTGTGAAAAATCTCAAATCACAGCATGAAAATTAATTGTTCCGGCAATGTTTGATTCAATACTTCGCCTGGCCAAATCCACCACACACACAAAAATCCAGGATATAGTGGCAGAAATAGCATGAGGAGATTGGTTTGGGGTGTTGTTGGTAAAAATCGGGAGGGTAGATCTCCCACAGTTTGACAAGTTAAATTAGCATAACATTAAGAGTTGAACTGCAGCAGAGGTTCCCTAATGGTTCATCAAAAAGCCTTTACAGATGCAAAAGGGTTATCAGCTCCCAATGTGGGCACAGATCTGCTCGGGCTGGAGCCTCAGAGCCAAACGGGGAGGAGCCAACAGGGGGAGGAGCGCGGGAGGAGCTGATGAGAGTTGAGCTTCAGGAGCTCCGTGTGGTATCTCTAGCTATGCCAGCTAATATTTTGTACCACATGGCTGACATTAACACACAGGCAAAAGATGTCACATATAATAAAACTCCATGGACTTCATTTCTTGTTTTGGCAGTCAAATTTAGTTCTAGGAGGTCTTCCAGTGCTAATTTAATGCCAGGCAAGTGAGCTGCAAAAGGCTTTACACATTCAACACGATCTGACCATCTTGTTTCAGACATGCCATGAGGAGAGCAACCAATACGGTTTTGTAGTAATTCCCACCACTTAGGACTGGAACTGAACAGCTGGTACACACAGTTTGAATTGTTCTGGAAAAGGTTATTGCTTCAGGTATGCATTCAGCAACATCATTTCCACACAAGTTGAGTGTGTGACAACTGCAAGGTGAAAAAATCGCTGTTGAGCATTGTTCTTGTATTTTTGCTTGTGCGCTGTTCTATTTTCTGGCCATATTTGCTCCATTATCATAGGCTTGAGCTCTACAATCATGGAGAGGAATAGCATGCTCTTTCAGTGTATCAGTTATCAACTGAGCAATTTCTTCCCCTCTTTCGTTGCTACAATCTGCAAACTTGAGAAATCTTTCTTGAATCTCATACTGTGTTTCTTTTAAAAGTACGTATCTCAAAAGAAATGTTGTTTGTTCAATATGGGAAGAATCTGGTGTGGAATCTACCATTACTGCAAAGTACTTTGCAGATTGCCTCTCAAGCAAAATGTGTTGTTTCACAAGATTTGAGCATTCTGCAATAAATTCATTTTGTGTTGGGACAGAATGAACTTGAAGCCGCTCACTCCTTTTCTGTGACTCCTCTACACTTTGCACATGTTCCTGAAGGATGGGGTCCCACCTGGAGAGCAGCTCAATGATTCCTAAAAAGTTTCCATTGTTTGAATCACCAGTTCAATGGGATGAACCAGTAAATGCTAGACCACGTTCTCCCAAGAAGAGTACAACATCAATGATGCACTTTAAAAGGTGGTACCATTTCACAGCTTCAGTTTTGATTGACGCTTCTAAAATGATGTCAGCTCCTGTCCCAGACAGCAGGTGCCTTTCTAGTTCTCACCAAGCTAGGTAACATTCTCTGTGACTATTGCCTTTTTCATGTTTTGGGATCCTGTCAGAAAGTTTCTGCCACCTCCCATTAGAATCCCAGTGTGAAGGAAGGAGCCTTTGGGGGTTCCCACACGTGCGCTCTCTCTCTCTCTCTCTCTCTCTCTCTCTCTCTCTCTCTCTCTCTCACACACACACACACACACACACACACACACACACACCTCATGTGTGAACCGGCTGGGGGTGGGGTGGGGTGGGGTGTGCATAGTTCCTCTAGAATGGATGGCATCTGGAAGTCCAGGCGAAAAGCTTTCAAGTGCAAATGTCATGAGTTCCCCTCCCTGCCTGGCCAGGTGAAGTGCGTCATGATTGGCTGAGAAGCAGCAAAGCTACAGGAAGGAGGAGGGGAGGGGGGAAGAGCTATATTCCCAAAGTGTAGCCTTTGTGTCTTTGTCTGTCTCGGATCGCGTGGCTGCCGGTTGTAGGAGCAATGGCGGCAAGCCAAGGAGAGGCCCGAGCCTTCAGGAGGCCTCTGGAACCGACCCCAGGTAGCTCCTGGTGAAATTAGCTGAATGAGGGCTCTGGTAAAGGCAGGCCCTATGGAGGGCTACCCATCTCGGACCTTCGGGTAGATGGAATAGTCCTCCCGGGCGGCAGGGCTGTGCTGGATCTAACCCTGGAAGAGGACTGACCCTCAGGTAACAGAGGTGTGTGCCTGAGAGATATTAAGAATCAGGTTTTGTTATTTTGCAGCTCTATTTCTGTGTACCAAAGTGTCTCTCTCTCTATTTTGTGTGCTTCCCTCATTTCTCACCTTTTGTTATAAAATGCTACCATAATAAACCTTGTCTTGGTTTTACCCCACATGGTGTTTGTGGATTGCTCTGCTTGGTTCAGTAACTAAATCCAGGTTATAGACAAAGGCAAGTCCCTGAACAGAGATTCAAGTACGATTGCAGACAGCTGAGACTGGCAATCTGGTACCTTGAGATCTCTGGGGGTCTTGGTTCCTTTGGGGTAGGAAAGGGTGGGGGTGTGGCGGGTCAGCCAGCCCCCCCTTCCTCCACACCCAGCCTTCAGCAGAACCAGTGTAGACGCAGAAGTGCTAGTCTTGACTGTCTTGTGCCAAAATAATCGACATGGAAAGCAATATAAAGCTTGTTTCTGTTGACTCCTGACAAGCCAGTCTCTTAAATATAGTTCTCCGTTAGTGCTTTGAAATTTCAGTATGCTTTCTGGGAAAACTTGATTGCAGGTGTCTTTTGGGAATGTTTTAGGCAGAGGGATGTGACCATTCGTAACATACTTTTCTATTTCCTTTTGAGATGGAAACTCACTTGTGATACATCCAGTGTCAAGGCCTACATTATGATTACTCCTCTCACCTTCCAAATTCACTACCACATGCATCTGTATGTTTGTTTTCCTGTTTTTCATTTTCTGCATCTGCCCCTTCATCAAAATACTGTGCATGAGTACCCAAATCAATTGCTCCTTGTTTGAATTATATTTTTCAGTAGAGTTTGAACCCCAGATTTGGTACTTTTAACATGTATTATGACTATTTCCATACTTTAGTAGCCAAAATTGCACCAAATCTGAGATCCCAGGAAATTTCTGACTCCCCTCCTTTGGCTCCCGGGCCTCCTTTTTTACCCCGGTACGATGTACCCCCTGCACCCCCCTCTCATGGGCCCTGCAGAGAGGCAGCTGGCACCAGATCTGGAACTGGAGAAGCCTCCTGGTTTTGCTGCCAGCCTGGGACTGCCAAAAATGGAGGCTGGTTGACCGAGGCCCTGGATGGTGGGCAGCAGTGTTAAGTCTTGGTGGAGAGCCAGATGGTGGCAGAGGCCTGCGGAAGAGAACGGTGAGGACTGTTGGCTTGGGTGGCTACGAGGAAGGACGGGACCCATTCATGGAGTTGGTGGGGGTGGAGAGGTCTGTTGGCCACTCTTAGCCTTCATGTACTCAGTGGGACCTGCATGTTCAGACTGAGGCTGTGTCTCTCTGAATACCAGACCATGGGAGACAACCCGTAGGAACGCCTTTCCCAGCTAGCATGTATTTTACTCACACACGCACATAAATTGCACATATAATTTCAAGAGGAGAGAAGACGTAGAGACTACTGGATGCTCGTGCTGAGTGGGGGGGGGGAGAAGGGGGTTGAGGTTGATGCCTAGAAGAGCGTTTTCTGCATCTGCAGGCTCAAGCTCAGTGGAAAGGGAGCGTTACAAAAGGGCCCTCTCCAACGCCCCCTTCTCCCTATTCATCCGTCGGGCTGAATTAGAGCGATCCCTTCCCCTCCCCCGCCTCCATTCAAAAGAAGGGGGCGGAGCCAGCCTCCCGGAACCGGCCAATCCAGCTGCGCCGCAGGCTCCATTGATGGCTTTTCGAAGGAGTTTTCTCTTAAAGGGGCGGTGTCGGAGAAGGGAGCGGCGAGGAGGGCCGTGCTGATGTGCAGCAGCAGCAGCAGCAGCAGCAGCAGGAGGATGTTCAGAGACATGAACAGGGAAGGGAACCTCTGAAGGTTTAATTTACATGCTCTGGGACCAGATTAAGGCTGCAAGGCTAGACCCACTTACCTGGGAATTACCGGCCCCAACGGGGCTTTGTTTTGGGTAGACATGTATAGGATTGCACTTCAATGTGCGGATTTCTGAGAGCCCTTGTTAAAGGCACAAGAGCCGGTTCTGTCTGGTCAGCTGGCAACACTACCTAGGTCTCAAAGTGACCTTCGCGGGCGGGGGGGGGGGGCTGGGCTACTAGTGCCTCCCTCCCTCCTAGCCTTGCAAGGCTAAAGAGGAGGGCTCCGGGGCTTTAGAAAGGCGGGGTTTTGCCAAGGGCTGCTTCTGGCGCTCTCGCAGTGCTGGGAGGCTGGTGTCAGCGGGGCTGTGTATCCACGCGGGATTTCAGTCTGAACTTTAAAGGATCTGTCCTTGGTTCTGAACCCTAACCCCAAAATAGGTTTGACACCAAGGATCGCTCCTTAAAAGTTCAGAGTACAATCTGGAGTGGATACACAGCCCCACTGACAGTGGAATCCCGGCCTCCACTGAAAACGTCTTTAATTTCTGAAAACAAACTATTGTTGTCCGTCTGTTTTCCCCGGGTGTTGAAAACACTTGGGGAAAGGGATCTCTGCTTATGGCGCACACACTCTGCACTTCTCACAAACATTTCCAAAACCTGCATAAGAACCTTGCTGGGTCAGGCTGAGATGGTGAGGCCATCTGGTTTGTGGTTCCGTTTGTGGTCTGGAAGCTGTAGCGGTGAGGGGCTCCCCTGGACACTCAGCTATGCTCACATAAGACCTGTCCCAAAAGAACCACTCTGGCTGCCTATTAGCCAGCGAGCCGTGTTCAAGGTTATGGTGTTGTCATACAAAGCCCTAAACAACTTAGGACCAGGGATCCTAGTAGACCACCTTCGCTTATCTGTACCCAACTGACCATTAAGATCATCAGAGGAGGCCTTGCTGGTAATTCCAAAATTATCGGAATGTCGCATGCAATACCTCGATGGCGGGCCTTCTCGGTAGTGGCACCCACCCTGTGGGGAAAAAATCCCTCCTGCAGTTGGGGAGGCAGAAAATCTGGCATCTTTTAAACACCTCCTGAAAACACACCTGTTCACCCAGCTTTCCCTGGCCCATAATTAAATTACGGTAACCACCCTGTCCCATTTGACTGCTCCTGTACTGCTCTGTATAATTATTGTTGTTGTGATGGTGGTGGTAATTGAATTGTTTTTAAAATTGTATTTTAAATGTGCTTTTAATTGTGATTTTAATATTTATATGGAAACCATTTAGGGATTTTTGTAACTACTTAGCGGTGTAGAAGTAGTACAAATAAATAATAAATAATAAATAATAGGCCAATATCTAGCCATAAAATTACAGTTTTGCACCCTCTGGATTGGAGCCTAAGAGGCTTCACCTTAGCACAAAGACATAAATTGATAGGGCTTGTTTTGGAGCAGGAGTACAGAACCACTTTCAGCCCAAGGGCCAAAGGCAAAAGGGGTGGGCCAAAAATTCAAGCATATTTGAGCTTAAAGCTCTTATTGCCAGTAACAAAGCCTTAGGAATGGGGGGGACGGGACTGCACACAAAATGGGAAGCCACCAAATGATCAATGGTTGGGGGACAAAAACCAATGGGGGAGAGAAAGAGGAGTCTCCCACGTGCCTATGGAAAACCTTTATTATTGCCCCATGCATTTTGGAAATGTATTCCCTTCGTCGGGTCATTGTTATTATTCTATCTTACTCCAAAGCATTCGGAAACAATGGTATTGCTAGATGTGTTGTACAAATTCCACAGCTAGTGCCATTCATTAAAAAAATCAGTTGCTAAGGTGCTCATGCTGATCTTATTAGACATAAAATAACACATAAGGTTTAAGTTCCATTTAAGTTAAAATCTTCACATTAATAGAGCCTACAGAGAAATAAAAGATTGATAAGAACCCGAGTCAGATATTCCTAACAGAATTTTTCATGATAAGAATTTTTTATTACCCATATTAAGATACCTCCGCTCATTTACCACATTCATAATGCGTTGGGCAACAATAAAAGTTTTCCATAGGCACTTGAGACGCTTCCTGGAAAAGAGGGGAAGCCGGGGGAGGCCTCCTGGGGTCCCTGGAAGGCTGGATTTGGCCCCCAAGCTCGAGGTTCTGCACACCTGTTAGAAGATATGTGTTCAGGGTGGGAGGATTAATGTGAAATACACCATTCTTTCCCCTTCAGAAATCTGATGTGGGTTGCATCTCACCCACACAGAAATGCACTTTGCCCCTTCTGCTCCCCCAATTTTGCTGGAGCTGGCAGTCTGTACCACACAGACAAGCCAGACAGAACAAAACCAAGTCAGGTCTCTGTAGTCCAGCATCTTGCTTCCCACAGTGGCCAACCAGAGGCCTTTGGAAAGCCCACAAGTAGGGCATACAGGGAGAAGCCCTCTCCCTGCCCTTTGTCTTCAGCATCTGGTTTTCAGTGCTAGACTGCCTCTCTCCATGGAGGTTCCATTCCTAACCTTCATAGCTAATGAGAACATAATAACTCCCTTGCTGGGTCAGTCAGACCAAGCTGGGTCCCTCTAATCCAGGGGTGTCCCACTTCAGGTCTGTGGACCAAATCCAGCCCACTTGGGGTCCCAGTCTGGTCATCCAGGGGTCCCCGGTTCACCACTCCCCCTTCTCCTGGCTCCACCTCCTTTCCACCGGCCATTTATTGTTTGGTGGTTTCCAGACTTTCACACAGTTTCCACCCATTTTAAAAGGTTGAAATGCTTCCACTAAGGCTTAGTTATGGGCAGTAAAAGTTTTAAGGGCACAATCCTATGCAAGTTTAGACGGGAAAAAAGGCCTACAACACCCAGCATGCCCCAGCCAGCATAGCATAGGATTTCATAGAATATTTCATAGATCATAGAGTTGGAAGGAGCCTACAAGGCCATCGAGGCCAACCCCCTGCTCAATGCAGGAAACTAGAGGAGAGGTCTCCCATCCAAGTAATAACCAGGCCTGGCCCTGCTTAACTTTCCACGCTCAGACAAGCAAGCTGAGCCAGCATGAAATACAGAATTGTGGCTTGAGCTACAATATGCTGGTAGTTTTTGTATTTTGGCTCCACCCCTTTTGCCTTTGGCCCTGCCCATTACTAGAATGTGGCCCCTGGGAGCTTCTCTGGAACTGAATTTGGCCCTCGGGCTGAAAGTGGTTGGGCAGCCCTGCTCTAATCCAGCAGCCTCTTTTCAGAAGTGGCCTGCCTGATGCCTCCGGAAAGTTCACGAGGAGGACATGAAGACGAAGAGAGATGACAGTGGGACAAAGGAAATACTTTGACACTACTGCTGCCTGGATTAAGCTGCTTTCAACGCTCTGAAAAACGACCATCTGTCTCCCCCAACCTCAGGCTGCAACTCTAAAATCACTCTCTAGAGAGTCAGCCCCCTTGAACTCAGTGGGGCTTATTCCTGACTCCATGTGCCCCGTTTTGCAGGCACAGAAGTTGGAACACCAGCAAAAACAAAATACCTTTAAAGAAAAATCTTAATCCTGCAGCCCAGGTTAAACATAAAAATGACATCCCCCTGCTTGCTTAACTAGAATCAACTTGGCTTGATTGTCTGTAACAGCCTTTGCAATGCTGGCTGGGAATGATGGGAGTTGCAGCAGTCCAACAATTCTGTAGTTCACCAGGTTGGACAAAAAGCCTGGTTTGCACTTCCAAAAAAAGAGAAATATTTGTTTCTTCCACTAGATGGAGCCAGTGTCCACACCGCTGAGCTTTTCCTTGGTCTTTTTCCTAAATATGCATTCAAAATTTAAAAGCTAATAAATAAATAAAATATAAAATTGGATGTTACGCAACATTAGGCACAGTTGCCAAGCCAGGAATTGAAGCCCAACAATCAATACTAGCTCTGAATCAAGGGCTTCAGTGCCTTCCAATATTCAAAGCACTTGACATATAATCTTACCATTCTGCACTGGTATTATGCTCTTGTATCGCAGATTGGAGTGGGAGGCTAAGAGACAATTAGCAAATGTGTATTAGAGCAAGATTTTAATCTGGGATTTTCCCTGTTGTTGTTTATGTGTGTGTGTGTGTGTGTGTATGATTAGTTTTGAACATATACAGCTACCGCTGTGACAGAGAAACATTTATATCATGTCAACATAAAACAATCAACAGGCAAATCAGATCAGCAGAGGAAGAAGAAGAATAGAAACGTACAGAATGATTTAATGAAACTATCTAAGAAAGAATTCCAAATATGGTTGCACTGTGGCTGTAATCCTACATACACTTTCCTAAGAGAAAGTCCCATTGAACTCAATGGGTCTTGCTTCTGAGAGATTTATTTATTTTTATTTATTTTATTATATTTATACCCTGCTTTTTTTCCTGCAAGGAACCCAAGGCGGCTTACATAACCCTCCTCCTCTCCATTTTATCCTCACAACAACCCTGTGAGGTAGGTTAGGCTGAGAGTCAGTGACTGGCCCAAAGTCACCCAGTGAGCTTCATGGCAGAGCGGGGACTAGAACCTGGATCTCCTGAGTCCCAATCCAACACTCCCACCATATGCATGGGATTGCACTGTATGGTACCTTGCTGTGCTTAACAAGCAGTTTTCTCACTGTGTTATTTCCTAAATATCAGTTACTCTCCCGTCTTGTTTTCTTTTTCTTTTGTTTTGACCAACTGAAATTCAAAACATTATCTTTTGGAAGCACAGATGGTTTTCTTCCAGCCTGCTAATACACATCCACTGGAAACCAGTTTTGTATGTTTGGAGGAACGTTTCTGTATGAGTTTTGTAGCCACCAGAAAGGCACAATTTAACGACAAACTTTGTGCATCTTAGGGCGCAATCCTATGCATGTTTAGCCAGAAAAACGTTTTCCTGTCTAAACATGCATAGGATTGCGCGCACCCTTATTCCAGGATCTTGCTGGGCCATGGCTTGGTCTCTTTGCCAGTAGGCCAGAAGCTAATTCCTGGTCAGAACTAGGTCTCTTATGAAGGAGGGAGTGCTGAGAACACAGCACCAGGAGCTCCTCAGAGGAAAGGCAGGATATAAAATTGTGAAAGACCAACAACCGGGTCTTTGGAGTGAGTTCGGCACTTAATGGGTTAACTGGCACTGAGATATAGCCCTTTACAGGACTCACAAGCGATTTAAACCCAACCGCGACCTAAATATAACACGTAACCGTAAACCAAAGAATAGACTTTATTTACTACAAGGTTAATAGAGCGGAACTAATAGACTTCCAGGAATGTTGCACTATAAACAAAACCAGGTCGTGACCTGAATAACAGGAAAGCTTCAATACAGAGGCATAGCGTATTGCAGAAAGAGAGAGTCACTTCACACCTGAGACTCTGAACTTACAGACTTTGCATAGCGGTCTGCATAGCCGACTCCGAGCTTGACGTGCTCGGGGCAGAGAACTGCTTAGCCCTAGCCGGTGCTAGGGTTGGAAGAGATCAATGTGTCCCGTGTTCCCAACAATTCTGTACCCCTGACAGGGGTTTTTTCTACCCTGCACGCCCCCTCCCCGCCTCTTGGTGATCAGGTGGGCTTATTCCTGCCCGCAAAGAGGTGGCGCCTTAGATTTACCGGCCTCTTTTGCAGATATTTTGCAGCCCTTTCAGACTGCTTCTCACCTTGGGATTGTTCTTGCCTCTCCATGTGGATTGATGCAGATGTGCCTTATTGAGGGTATGCAGACAGGACCGGTGCAGGGCAGTTTGGCGCCCTAGGCGATATATTTAGCGCCCGCCCTCTCGTGCCGGGGGGGGGGGCTCCGGAGCAAAGCAGCCCTGCTCTACAACCCCCCCGCCACCAGACCCCCGCTGTCACCGGACCCCCGCCACCTACCTTCCCCCGCCCTGGCCACCGCTCTGGTTTCTGAGTGTGAAGAAAAGAAAGGGGGGAAAGGCACACCAGCAGGAAACGTAGAAGGAGGAAATCCGTAGGTGCATGGAAATGTACGTTAATTTGTCCAATATGTTTTGGAAAGGATCTTCTTCAGGAGCACTGCTGAACGAAACAGAAATACTTCGCAACAGAGTCACCGGGGAGCAAACATTGTTCCGAGGAGGGGACCCCCGCGCTCTGTTTTTAGCCAGGGAAACCAGGGCAACAGGGCTGTTTAAGCCCTGTTGCCCTGGTTCCTCCCGCCAAAACAGCACAGGCGGGGCTCCGGAAGCGGCGCGGAGAAGGTAGGTGGGGGGGGGAGGTGGCGGCAGCGGCGAGGGGGGGTGTGGCGCGGTGGCGAGGGGGGGTGGCGCGGCGGTGGCAGTGGCAGCGGCAGCGAAGAGGAGCGCAGCGTTTCTGCACCCTCTTCAGCCACGCGCCCTAGGCAACCGCCTAGTTTGCCTAGTGGTAGCGCCGGCCCTGTATGCAGATGTGGTCACGTACAACCTGTCTGACCAGAACTGTGTCTCCTGTCCCTCGGGCGGCGAGTTATGCAGAACGAGGATTGCCAATGTACAAGGGAAAAACTATGTCAGGGTTCATGTCAGGGACAGGGTTCATGTCACTGTGTGTGTGCTCAGGCTTTCTCCACAAAAATAAATAAAGCCGTAGACCTTTTCCTGGTAGGGTTCCCATTGCCATGTGACAATCTCCATGCCAGGGGAAAGATTTCTCTGTCGAATTCCTGCTCCCCACATTCTTAGCAGTGGCGGGCACACCCAAGGCATTTTGCCGCCCAAGGTGAAAGACTGGATGGCATGGCATACATTGCTTATTTCATGTAACAGAAGCCAAGTGGACTGGAATATTACTTGAACTTTGGTGAATGGGTTGGCGTCCTCCAGAGCATCTGAGTGAGAGAGGTTCGCTCAGGAGGTACAGAGCATGCATGACCCTGTCCCCCAACATCTTGCCACCACTTCCTAAGCACCAGCCTTCCCTCCCACCACAGCATCCACTGCCAGAAGCAGCTGCCTCACTCAGCCTCATGGTAGGGCTGGCCCTGAGATCCATGTCAGAAAACTGCTGGCAACCCTCAGACCACCTGCCTTTGCTCATGTGCTCTGCGGACAGATCCATGGCAGTGGAGTGAGAGGTCCTGGAGTGGAGTGAGAGGCAGCCTTCCCCAAGCTGGTGCTCTCCATGTGTGGGACTGCAGCTCCCCCTATTCTCACTGGCATGGCACCAGGTTGGGGAAGGCTGTCATAGAGGAAGAGATGACATCACAACATTGCTCCCAGAGAGAGCAACAGCCATGGCTGGGGAAAAGGGGGATGGCACAGGGCAGGCAGGAGGAGGGGCCGCACAAGATCACAGGTCAGTTGCTTTGGCCAAAGGATGGGTTCAGACCCTGGTACTTTAGCCATAAAGCCCCGTGAACTGGGTTGCCAACTGATGAAAGAGAGAAAAACAGCTTGGCTGCTGTCAAAGGCATAGCTAAACTGTCAAAGTGATAGCTAAACGTTACCCTTTAAGGCTGCAATCTTGTGCATACTTAATTGGGAGTAAGCCCCACAGAATTTAATTGAGTAAAGACTGGGCTGCATCAGTTGTGAGGTGTTCAACAGTGAACACTGGGAGCCAGTGTGGCGTAGTGGCTAGAGTGTTGGACTGGGACTCGGGAGATCCGGGTTCTAGTCCCCGCTCGGCCATGAAACTCACTGGGTGACTTTGGGCCAGTCACTGCCTCTCAGCCGAACCTACCTCACAGGGTTGTTGTGAGGATAAAATGGAGAGGAGGAGGATTATGTAAGCTGCCTTGGGTTCCTTGCAGGGAAAAAAGGCGGGGTATAAATATAATTAATTAATTAATTAATTAATAAAGGCATGAGGGCAGAGGCCAGTGAGAAATGCTGGCACCCCTGCAACAGCAAAAACGCAACCACTCATATATCCGGGCTCCTGGGTAGGGTTGTCATGTTTTCTCCCAGCCCTGCTCCTGTGCCTTTGACAGCAGCCTGACGCACCCAGAACCTGCATCTCTTCTGCTGCAGCCTGAGCGCCCAGCCGGGGCTGCCCCTGTCCCCGTCACACTCTGCCCCACCCCGCTGCTGCTCTAACCACTAGTCATGCATACCCCATGTAGGCCCGGAATTAGGGAAGATGATGAACGAGCCGAGGCCGCCCACCTTTAGCACAGCAGGCAACAAAGGCCTGTTCAACACAGCGATGGGCCCCCTCCAGCGCCAGCTCCGCTCGGGGGAATACAACCTGTTCAAGTGTGCCACCATGTTTGAGAGTGATTTTGTCCAGGTAAGAGGTCTTGGGAGGGGTTGCTGTGTGGATGGGAAGTGGCGGGGGGAAGGGAGACAAGCAGGGCTGCCTCCCTCAACCTAATGCCCTCCAGGGCCTTTGCACTTCAGCTCCCATCAGCCACACCCAACATGGCCTAGGGTCAGGAAGGGCACCCTGCGGGGAGAGGCTGAAGCAGGGGACTGCCACATCGGAGCTCAAACGGGCTCCTGCGCTTCCAAGCCCAGCACAAGGCGGCTCGTACCCCCCTCCCCGCTGCCTGGTGGAGCCGCCACTCGGCTGAGCAGCAGCACTGCCAGGCAAGCCTCTGACAGCTGCCGTAAAGTGCCAATTGGGCACTTTGGGGCAGCTGTCAACCCCGCTCTGCTCCCTTCAGCACTCCTGTGGTGTCCCCCAGGATACTGGAGGGAGGACTGAGGCAGGAGGAGGGAGGGAGGAGGCACCCTATCCCCCACTGTGCCCAATTGTCTGTTGGGCACAGGGGAATTTTAGCCACAGTGCGTGGCTAAAATTCCCAAGGGGGCTGTGTGTCGTGCGAACCCTCTGCAGGCTAACTTTTCCTTGCGTTGCAGGTCAGCAAGCGAGGAGGCACGCTTGATGTACACAACCAAGTGCAGCTGGTGCGGGTTGCCATCGCTGCCACTAGCCCTGGGCTTCAGGTCCCCAACGTTCTGCTGCTGGCCCGGCCGGTCTTCCCTCCTGAACAGCAGCTCCGGAACCGGAACCGCCAGGCCAGGTTCCGCCAGATGTCTCTGAATACGAGGTTTGAGCTCACCAGGTGAGGCTGTGCTCACCCACTCTTCCACAAGGTGGCACCCAATTGGAAGGCTCCTCTTCCTTTGAAATGCCTCCTCTGCTTGTCAAAGTTTTCATGCTGCCATCGCCCTGCCTCATTCATGCAATTCTACAGGGACTCCAGGTGATGTCCGTCTTCCGCTCATAACCCTCCCGTGTTTGCCCACAACTTCTTCCGTCTTTTTCATTAGTGCAGAAAACCCGCTAAGGAAAAAAAGACAGAATCGCTGCAAAATGGCTTCTGACTGGTAGTGCTCTAGGAGCCCTCCTTCCATCTGGAAGCACCAATTATCTTCTTTCATTTTCGCTCTGTGAGATACTGAACAAAATTATCAGCAATCAGAGTAAACTTTTCAAGAGCTGCTCAAAACACTTTGCAAGACATCTCAGCCAGCTTCTTTGCAAAACCTCAGTTCTTTCAGCAAGAGAATTATGATAGATTTATTTATTTATTTATTTATTTGATGTATACCCCATCTTTCTACCAGAAATGGCACTCAAGGCAGCTTGCTCAGACTTGTTAAGACTCAGCTGCTAGGTAGTTCAGGTCTTTGCAAAACCTTAGCTTTGAGCTATTGAGCAGCTCAGGTTTAGCAAAGTTTATTCACTTTTTATTCAGGTTTAGCAAAATTTATTCACAACAACACTTGTTGTTGTTACCATTCTAAGCGGGAGATGCCTAGATTAGAATTTATAAGCAAATTGTGGATGGGGTAGGCTGTAATCAAAATAATAATAATAATGATGATGATGATAATAATAATAATAATAATAATAATAATAATAATAATAATTATTATTATTATTATTATTGTTATTATTATTATTATTTTAAATATTTATGTGTCACTATCCAGCGCTCTCAAGGCAATTCTCACCACAAATTATAATTAGAAAATACAAAATCAGTAGAAAACCACAAAAACATACCATCTAAAGGAAGCAGCAACAGTTTAAAATTTATCATTTTGAAAACCTGAGCCAGTTTCAAATTAATCCGTGACAGCGTATTACTATTTTAAAATATTTATATAGAGAGGATACATTTGTCTCCTTTCAGTTCTTTGCCTTTCAATATTTTTGTAGAGTGCTTAGAGGTGTCTTTTGATATGGTAAGCAGTATATACATTGATTAAATAATAATCCTGATAAATAAGCAAGAGCAACTTCAAACGCTGGCCCTGCTTTTCTCACCTTCGTCTGCATCCCGGAGCCCCAGGCAGGGTGGGGCTGCACTGGTCTTGGGGGTGCCCCTCCTTCTGGATGCCCAGCGGCTGCAGCTGACCAGGAGTGCTTCTCCCCCAGGTGAGGCTGGTATGCGTTTTGGCTGCTCACACCCAGGTAACATCCCGTTGATCTTGGTAATGTGTGTGTTTGGCGGGGCTGCCCTTGGAGGAATGTTCAGAAACTTCAGTGGGCACCAAATGCGGCAAGGAGAGGGTTCTCATGACAACCTGCCACACCTTCTATCAGGCTCCTGATTTGTTCTGGGGTCCAAATCAATGTGCCGGTTTTGAACATTTAGGTGCTGAGCAGCCTGGGACTAAGTATCTCAAGGGGGGGGTACCCCTCCTCCCAGACAACCTGCCAGTTCTCTCTGGTCTCTCCTGCTCCATCGCCACCCCCACCCCCGATGAGGTGAGGTGAATGCATGGGTGGGACAGGGCCTTCCTGATCATGGCACCCATGCTCCGGAATGCTTGCCTGGCCTGCTCACTCCTTGCTGTTAGAGGAGGCATGAACCCCATTCTTGCTGTCGTTGTGGTTGATCTGAGAAGGTTTTTGGGATGGGGGGGTTTCCCGCCGGTCTGTTTTGGTTATTTCCCCCTTTATTATAAACCCTTCTGCTTCTGCTGTTGTCATTTGTGAGACTGGTTGTGTTACTTTTATGTAGAACTGTCTCACTCTTGTTAAAGCAGCACAGAGGAGTTGGGGTAAAGATGCATGTAATGAATAAATGCGTGGACAAGGTGGCAGGCTGTGGTGTAAGCATTGACAAGCAATTCCGTTGGGAGGGCCCAATTTTACACGCACGCACCCCTCACACAGACTTTCCTTTTTTCCTGCCCACCCCCCTAGGCTCCTTCCCTTGTGCTTTGTCAAGATCTCCATCCATGACCTGGAGAAGCAACAGCTTCGATTCAAAATGGCGACTGGGCGCACCTTCTACCTTCAGCTCTGCCCCCCACCGGACACGCAAGCAGGCAACTTTGAATCGTGGGTCAAGGTCATCCACCTGCTTAGGCCCCCCTCAGATCTTAACCAGGTGAAGAAGGACCCACCCGGAGACCTGTGGAAACCAGGGGAGTCGGTCTTGCACACAACGGAGGTGAGTTCCTTGAGGCGATGGAAGCCGGACCCTGGGCGGGGGAAGAAGGAAGGAAGCATGCCCTCCAGCACTGCACAGGTGAAAATGGGGACGCATCCTGCAGCACCCCCTCTTCCCACCCCAGTATCACTTGGTGAACCTTTGGCTCTCTCCACTGTTAGACCTGGTTGAAGGCTCCTCAGCTGCCTTCCCCAACCTGGTGCCCTCCAGTTGCATTGGACTACAACTCCCAGCATCCCCCATAGCTGACAGGGGAATGCTGGGAGTTGTAGACCAACACACCTGGAGGGCCCCAGGCTGGGGAAGGCTGCCCTTCACCATGGGGCTGTATGCCCTCTGACATTTCAGAGATGAAAATTTCATGTAAATTTCTCCCCTCCCTATACTTAAATCATAAGAACGTAGAAGAGTCGTGCAGGACCAGACCGAGGGTCCATCTAGTCCAACATTCTGTTCACACAGCAGCCAATCAGTTGCCCACGGGATCACACTAGCGGGACATCAGTGCAACAGCACCCTCCCGCCCATGTTCCCCAGCAACTGGTATTCAGAGGCAGACTGCCCTTGATACTGGAGGTAGCATAGAGCCACCAGAACTAGTAGCCAGTGATAGCCTTCTCCTCCATTTGGAGGATAGTAGCCATTTGGCTACTTTATAAGGGTCCAATCCCCTTTTAATGCCATCCAAACTGGTGGCCGTCACGACACCTTGTGGAAGTGAATTCCAAGGTTTAACTGCGCGCTGTGTGAAGAAGGACTTCCTTTGGTCTTCCCTGAATCTCCCGCCACTCAGCTTCATGGGGTGACCCCTTTGGGTTCTACTAGTGTTATGAGAGAGGGAGGAAAATGTCTCCCTGTCCACTTTCTCCACACCAGGCATAATCTTGTACCCCTCTGTCATGTCTCCCTTTACTCGCCTTTTTTCTAAGCTAAACTCCTCATAGGAGAGTTGCTCCACAGATAAGGGAGTGATTTATCAGGGACAGGGCCCGGGAAACAGCATCTGTCTCTGTTAAATTGGGGCAGTTGGGATACTGGAGGAAAGCCTCATGAGTTGAGCAGAGACCAATAGCCGCAGTAGATCTCTGGAAAAGGAAAGGGGCCCAAGTGCATCATTTCTATGACTACCTGTTTTCTGCCCACCCAGAGCCCAGAGCCCCTGAGCCCAGAGGAGACAGAGTGCACCATTGCAGAAGTCCTTAGCATTTTGCAGGAGGAGGTTCAGGAGGGCAAGAAGACTCCCGCGGAGCCCTCCGAGAGTCAGTACAGCAGCCCTGACCCCGCTCCCAGCCAAGAGGGGCCCCCTGAGCTGGAGAGCCCTCCGCCATCCCAGGAGCTGAGGCCCTCCAAAGGCAGCAAGAAGGGGAGGTCCAAGGACCAGGCTTCTGCAAGCAGGTACCAAAAGACATCTCACGTCAGGGGCGAGAGTGGGGAGCCAGGATTTAGAATATGGTAGGATTTAGGATATGATATATGCACGGGTTGGACCAGTGCCACGCCAGCAAAGATCCACTGGAAACAGCCAGTTTAAGATTCTGGCAAACTGAGGGGAAAGGTTTAAATAGCTTGACCCGTGGCTATGAATGGTTATTTGGACCTACTTTATTTATTTATTATATTTATACCCCGCCTTTTTTCCTGCAAGGAACCCAAGGCGGCTTACATAGTCCTCCTCCTCTCCATTTT
Organism: Shinisaurus crocodilurus; assembly: GCA_021292165.1. Classification (NCBI taxonomy): domain Eukaryota; kingdom Metazoa; phylum Chordata; class Lepidosauria; order Squamata; family Shinisauridae; genus Shinisaurus; species Shinisaurus crocodilurus. The sequence continues at coordinate 26,257,844 of CM037882.1, forward strand.
ATTACATTCACCATAATCCACAATCTGGGCAGTGCCCTGCCGCTCCTCCTTTAACGTTATGCGGCCTATTGATTAGCAGTATTTTTTAAGGTCAGTTGCACACATGCCTACCTCTCCAGCAATTTCTACTTAGACACAGACCCGCATGTTCTCTTCTTGCTCCTGGTGGCGTGTTTTTTTCGAGCACAGGTGAACAAGGGTGTGGCAGAGGGAAGGTATAGCGAGTAGAGGAGGGGGACTCACCTGGGGATGATGGGCATTCTGACCAGAGCTGTACCTCTTTCAGAAAAAGTAGCACAAGGAGCAAGTCGAGCAAGTCGAGCAAGTCACACAGAAGCCATTCCTCAAAGAGAGGTAAGCACTGTCCTTGGATCCCTTCCCTGGGTACAGTGGAACAGCCACGCCACCACAAGCATCTCAGTATATGGGCTCCTCCATCCATCTATACAGTGATGCCGTGCCAGATGAAAATAATAATAATAATAATAATAATAATAATAATAATAATAACAACAACAACAACAACAACAACAATAATGATGTTTATTTATGGTCTACCAACCACACCAATATATATATACAATACAAAGAAGATATACCAGCTCTCAGTTGTACACTCAGAATAAAAACATACAATAAAACAGAATCAGGCAAGCATAGAAGGCCTAGTCAGAATAGCAACATTCAGGAATTTTGTAACTTCCTTAGTGATTAAACTACTTGAGCCATCAAGCAAAATGGTAAAAAGAGACTCTAAAGATTGTCCAGGGAAAGTTTGTGTGATCGGATGTATTAGAGTCTCTCTAGCCCCTCGATAGGAACTGCAATTAAATAAAACATGCACAACAGATGAAAATAATGGGATGTAACGTATTACATGCTTGTAACAACTTGTCAGAAGAAGGCACATCCATCGGCCTTCTTTGGAAGATCTTGATGGCCTCCACAGATGACCGCTTGGGCATGCACTGGCCTCCACTCATGTCTCTCTTTCCCTCCTCTCCAGCTGCCAGCCGGAGCCCCAGCAAGATCTCCTCTCTCCTCATGGGCTCGTTCTCCAGCACCAGCCACAAGCACCGCAAGGGATCCACAAAGGGCAAAGAGAGGAAACGCTGAGCAGCCCGGGCGGGATGGAGAGGCCTCCCTCTTCTCCAACCACCTCAAACATTAATAAAGACAATGGCTAGAAAACCCACACGCCCCTGGGCTCGCAGGCTCTGCTTGCCGTCTTGGGGTAGCTGGCCGGCAACTGGGCTGGATGGAGTCACGCTGGGCAGATCCAGCTGCAGGGCTCCTCTACTGGTCTTATAGATGTTTGGAGGAGAGATCCTTCAGCAGAGATGAGCCACCGTTGCTAAATGCCTGTATCCGTGAATGCTGCTGGATGAGGACAAACAGCAGGAGAGTCCGCCATTGTCTTCAGGACAGGCCCTCCTTGTGGCTTCTGGGCAGAGACCGCTGGAATAGCTGGACTCTCCGCTTGATCTAGCAGGGCTCAACTTTAGGTCTTAGAAGCTATACCAGCCTTCTCCAACCTGGTTCTCTCCAGATGTGTTGGACTGTGCCTTGTCTTAAGCTACCCAAGCACAGTTGATGCAGCTAGTCTCCCCAAACAAAATTTGAATTAGACCTGTGCACAAATGGCCTCTCGAAATTCTTCAACCCATTTGCGGGCCAAGAAACGGGGGTGGGGGACCATTTCATGGAATTTCTCCAGGGGGAGGAGAAATTCTCCAATGGTTCCTCCCAGGCAGGGCTCGCCATTGGGAGGGCTTGCTGTAGCACAGCTTCCTTCTTTTATTTCTGAAGCGCTTTTTTGTTTTTGTTTTTAGAGCTGCTAAAAATAAGCAAGTGGCAACAGCGGCGACTGTGTTAGCTGCCTGGCCCCCATTTTGCATCCTCCACAATGACCCATACCTCATGCCATTCTGGGGCATGGGCGGGGCGGGGCAAAAAAGCAAAATGGCAGAGAATATTTGAAGGAAATTCTGCAAAGTGGCCTCCAATTTCTAGGGGGGTTAAAAAGAAGAAAATCTCAGAAATTTTCTGAGAAAAATGTGTCTAATGCAGATGCTCATAATACCACTCCTTCCCTGAAAGCCCTGCAGCAGGTTTGGGGGTGGAGCTGTGTTGTGTCCAGCTCCAGAAAAGAGATGGAGCTAGTGCTGTGCCAGAATCAGTCCTCCATTTTTCTCAGGGTACTTTAGAATGTATTTTGAATTTCTTTTGGTGGTGTTTTTGAGCTTATCTCCTCATTACCAGTGTGCTATAGCAATCAGAGCACTGGACTGGGACTCTGGAGATCCGGGTTCTAGTCCCCACTTGGTCATGAAGCTCACAGGCTGACTTTGGGCCAGTCACTGACTCTCAACCTGACCTACCTCACAGGGTTGTTGTGAGGATAAAATGGAGAGGAGGAGAACCTTGTAAGCCACCTTGGGTTCCTTGCAAGAGGGGAAAAAAAGACAGGATATAAATGTAATGTTGTTGTTGTTACTGTTGTTATTATTATTATGAGGTGGTCAAGGGTGCTGTGTGTATTTTTCTTTCTTTCTAGTATATTTCTTTCTCTCCATCACTCCATAGCCTCCTTGGCTTCTCATGCTTCCTGATCTGAAAAAAACAACACCATGGGGGAAGAGTTACCTCATGATGTTTTCCCTTCCCCTGGGCTTTAATTGAATTGTGGGAAGCTGGGGAGTCTACAGGCTGCCAGAGAGATGATTGTGCAATAAAAGACAAGGTATGCACACACACTCTTCAGTCTCCTCATAAGTAAGAACCCCAAACCCCATCCATGAGAGAGATCAGCACCATGGAGAGGTCCAAGTGGTGCTGGGGCTGCAAGCCAGACTGGGTGATCTGTATGTTGCTCCAACAAAGAGCAAATCAAGACTGAGCCTTAAGTAGGAAGTCACCTTCATTTAGGCTATGCCTCTACACTTCACTCTTTGTGAAAGGGGCCTGGCTTGTTTTGGCAGCCTCACGCTGCAATGACATGGGAGGGGCTGTGGCATGCGTGTGTCCTCAGGGCCATAGTCCTCAGACTCTGAAGATGGCAAGGCACCCTCCTCTGGATGCAGGGGAACCGACCCCTGGGATCTTTCTGGGGATCTGGGTCCTGGGAGGTGGAGGCCTTGTGATGCCTTTCCGTAACCAAATCCTCTTCCTGAGCTCTTAACTCTGGAGCCTCCTCAGAGGACAAGGGGTCAGGATCCTCTGAGGATGAGGATTCAGGGTCCTGGTCTGACACTTTCTCCTTTTCTGACTGGTATGCTTACGACCCTTCCTGACAAAGTTGGACAACTTTTCCCCGGAGAGGTGTTGCTCCAGCTCCTTGGTCATTTTAGCAGCACCTTTAACTCCGTGTTCTCTTGACCTTTTGAATTTAGTGATGGTTCCTCCAGATGGATGATATTTTATTTGATACTAGCTTTTGCCCACAGCTTCGCTCGCGTGATGAAGAGTGACCGTGCCAAGTTTGCATGGGTCGTCATTTTCCTATAGGCACTATTTGTTCGAAATTCCTTAAGGTCGCTGACCGCTGTTTTGAATTGCTCCATAGGAAAGGTCCCCCGGGACTACATAATGGAATCCTAGCTCCCCCAGGACTTCCAGCTCCCCCAGCGTGCCTGCGCAGGGTCCCGTTGCATCATTTCCGGTGCTGGAAGTGACGGGACGGGACCGGAGCGGGCCGCACAAGGTAAGGCCTCGCACGGGCATGAGAGGGGCCGATCTCGGCCCCGTTCTGCCCACGCGAGGCTTGATGTTCCAAGCCTACCTGGGACTGCACAATGAAATCTCTGCTTCCCCCCCTGGACTACACATGAAATCCCTGTTCCCTTTCCCCTGGGACTGCACAATGAAATCCCTGCTCCCCCAGGACTACACAGTGAAATCCCTGTTCCCCCCCCCCCAGGACTGCACAATGATATCCCTGCTCCCCCCCTCTGGGACTGCACAATGAAATCCCTGCTCCCCCCCCGGGACTAAACAATGAAATCCCTGCTCCTCCCACCAGGACTACATAATGAAATCCCAGCTTCCCCCCCCCCCCCCGGGACTACACAACAATGAAATCCCAGCTCCCCCCCAGGACTACACAATCAAATCTCTGTGTCCCCCCCGGGACTACACAATGAAATCCCTGCTCCCCCCCTGCTTCCCCCGGGACTACACAACAATGAAATCCCTGCCCCCCCCCTGGACTGCACAATGAAATCCCTGCTCTCCCCCTGCTCACCCCCGGGACTACACAGCAATTAAACCCCTGCTCTCCCCCCCCAGGACTACACAACAATGAGATCCCAGCTTGCCCCCCCTCTGAACTACCCAACAATGTAATCCCAGCTTGCCCCCCCCCCCCCGGGACTACCCAACAATGAAATCCCAGCTCCGCCCCAGCTGTGGTTCATATGAACATTCTGTTTTGACGCAGGAGAGATTTGCATATCCACTCCTGATTGGCCCCTGTGGCAGTTCATATGAACATTCTATATGTCATTGGAGCAATTTGCATAACCGCTCCTGAATGGCCCCTGCGAACATTCCAAGTGATGCCATTGGCTCTCATCTATTTCGGGCCGTACAGGTGCAGTGAGGGTTTTTCGGAGATTTGAACCCGCCAGTCTTTGTCCTTGGGTGATGGAGAGTATGTGTGCCAAGTTTGGGGTTGATCCGTCAAAACGTGATGGAGCCTATGCGACAACGCCACACACACAGCAGTCATTCAGTCAGGCAGTTATTTAAAAAGTTTCTCTCCCTTTTCACCCCCTCAGAGAACATTCTAAATGGCCTAGGGGGGATTTGCATACCCACCCCTATTGACCCCTGCAGGAATTCATACAAACATTCTAAGTGTCGTATGGGTTATTAGCATAACTGCTCCTATTGGCTCCTGCAGCAATTCTGAGGTGAGGCCGATTTGCATAAATGCTGCCCTGTTGTTTTGCCCATAGGAGATATGAGAGTGGGGCGATTTTGCCCCCTTTTTTCATCGCCTTAGGGACGGAATTTCCAAAAACCCTTCCTTAGTGGGGCTCTATCTCATAAAAGCAATGTTGCTTCAACATTTCACGTTGATGAGTCAGTCAGTCAGTCAGGACACTTTCTTTTATATATATAGATTGCTTGATTTTCTGGTAATTTTGAATTGTATTTCTTATTTATTGTAAAAAGTGTTGTTATATAAGCTGGCCTGAATTCACTTTGTGAAAAAAAAAGGCGGGTTAGAAGCATTTTAAATAAATGAATACATAGCTATGTACATGCATAGCAATGCAATTAATTGAATACATATCAGTGAATACATATTAATGGGAGACGTCCCTGACCAAAGGTTCACAACGGAGACTTCAGCGTAGAAATTTGCAATATCTGTACTAAATGTATCCATGCTGGAGACCTTATTAATTCCTGGAACAGCTATTCTGATCTTAGCTGAGCCTGTGGTGGTCCAGGCCTTGGCCCAGGAAATTCCCCTAAGATGCTTGGGTTCTGTCTGGAGATCCATGCAGCCTTGCTTCTCCACCCTGGAAGACACGGGCACCAGGGCCTCTGAAGTGTGGATCACACCCATTACCACTTTCATCCAGGGTGGATTTGATTTAAATCATGATTTACGTCACAATTTAAATCACTGCTCAGAAAGACTTGATTTAATCATGTGACTCCCCCCCCAAAAAAGTGCACTCTTCCTCGCTATAAGCTTAATACATATTTTTACTGTTTGCCCCTCCCTCCTCACACTTAGCTTCTATTCCACTCCCAACAATCTTCTATTCATTGAATTTTTTTGAAATTTAGCACTTAAGAGGTAAGGGGTTGATTCTGTGTACATAGATTTGCAAAGGAACAATGGGATTAAGGTCTTTTTCTCAACTCTGTATGTTTATTTTATAACATTTTTGCTGTGAAGAAGAGGCATGTGATTTCTGCAGACACGAATTCACAGTTTTGAGAACTGTAAAACCAAGCATCTGTGATAATATCTTCTAGATAGAAAAATTGCCCAGTAATCTTACAGAAACCTCTGGAAGAGCATGACATTGTGAATGGATTAATGGAAAAAATGTAAACATTGCATGAATATACAGCCTCATGCTACATAATTAAAAACTGATCCTTATTTCATGATGAATAACCTTTGGACTACAATGTATCTTAAATACAAAACTATCTTTAGATAGATTTTCCCTCAAAAAGCATTTTATTTTAAAAAATCCAATTTAAATTTTAAAAAATCCGATTTAAATTAAAAAAAGATTTAGATTTTTTTTAAAAAAATCCGATTATTTAATAATTTTTTTTAAAAAACCATTGATTTTTATCCACCCTGCTTTCATCTCGCCATCGAGGCCCTGCAGTCTCGCGAGCAACTGGCAGAGGGCAGTGCGGACTCAGCTGGCAAGTCTGGGATGATCATGGAGGGAGCCGAGGAGCAGCTGCCCCCGCCGTGGCCACAGCTGCTAGGCAGGGACCTTGGCAAATCGCAAAGGATTCCCTCCGGGAAGCAGTCTAATGGGATGGTTCTAGAAAAGGCAGGGAATGGAGGAGAGGATGCGGTTTGGAATTCAGGGCTGGCCAACCACGCAATCTTGTAGTAACAAAAACATTTTAAAGTCGCAGGAAGGCAGGGTCTTCCTTACAACCTAGGTCAGGGCTCTCCAACCTGGGGTCCCCAGATGTTGCTGGGACTACAGCTCCCAGAATCCCTTGCCATTAGCCATGCTGGCTGGGTTTGCTGGGAGCTGTAGTCCCAGCAACATCTGGGGACCCCAGGTTGGAGAGTCCTGACCTAGGGCATGGTCTGGCACCTGATGCAGTAGGCTTTGGACGGGGGTCAGTGCCTGCCCCGGAAGGCTTGCTGGGAACCCACTGCACACTGCCCTGAGGGGAAGAAAGGGTGGAGGATGTAAAGGTCGTAAATAAACACCACAAAGCAAGGAGCAAGCTTTTGAGTTCCCCCCAGAGCTCTTCTTCAAGCTAGATGTTAAGCACACACACAGGCGTGCACACATGCACACACAAAGTGGGGTGGGGGGTGAGGGAGAAAAAAATATATTCCTGGGCATGGTGAAAAGGACCCCCACCTGCACTTTGTAAGAGGGAGCGAAGGACGTAATTCGCAACATCCCTCTCTCTTCACTGCGTACCAAGGACCTCTTTTCCGCTGGCTGCTCTTCATTCACTGGGTGCTGCTCGCTTACTAGCGTGCCCAGCGCTGGCTTCAGAAGGAAGAGGGTGTTTGGAAAGTGACCAGCATAATTTCAGTTAGAACATTATGGTTGCAATCCTATCCCACTTACCTGGGAGTAAAAACACCTGCAGGTGGTGTGGAGAGCACATAATGCAGGCCACATAGTGCAGGCCACCTGCTGAAGCTAAGCAGGTATGAGCTGGGCCAGTGCTTGGATGGGTGACTGCCTGGCCTGGGCTGCCCACATCTGTTCTCCTGCAGTGAGCAGGGGGTTGGATTCAATGGCCTTACAGGCCCCTTCCAACTCTACGATTCTATGATTCTAATATTCTAAACCCCGCTGAACTCAATGGCCGGGTTCGCACATCACTTTAAGCCCAGAGAGGTTCTGGAACTTCTCTGGGTTTAAAGTGGCCCTGAGCCCCGGCTGTGCCAGGGCACAGTGGGGGGTCTGGAGGCTCCGCCTCTCCCCTCGTCCGCCCTCAGTACCCCCGTCCGGAATCCCAGGGGGCACCACACAGGAGCACTCAGGGCAGTGAGGGAATGACAGCTGGCAAAAAGTGCCCAAGCGGCACTTTTGCCAGCTGTCTTTTGCCCCTCCTCGGCGGGGCTGCTACTCACCAGAGCAGCGACCCCACCGAGCAACGGCAACGAGCCCCATGGTGCTGCGTTTCCTCGAGAGTAAATACAACACCACGGGGCTCGTCCCTGGGCCTTCTTCAGCATGGCCGCTACAGCAGCCACCCCAAGAAAGGTCCCTCCCCATCCTCGCCTTCGCCTCTCCTGGACGCTCCCCCTTGTTGACTTACCTTATTTGGTGGCTGGGCGATGACTGTGTCGCCACACACCTATTCCTCACCCAGCCCCCAATGGGGTTGGGCGAGGAAGAGGTGTGCAGCAGCAGGCTCTGCCGGGCACACCCTCCCCATGTGGGAGGAGACGTGGCGGCAGAGCCCTGCTGTGTCCCGCTGCTACCACTGACTGTGAGCCAGTGGTAGCAGTGGGGCAAAGCACTTAGTCCGATTGGCAGTGCGAGCTGCCAATCAGCCTAAGCGCCGCCGCAGACGTGGCCAATGTAAGCGACATGGCTCATGCTACTGCTGGCTCACAGTCAGTGGTAGCAGTGGGACACGGCAGGGCTCTGCCGTCATGTCTTCTCCCGAATGGGGAGAGGGCACCCGGCAGAGCCTGCTGCCGCCTCTGCCTCACCTCACCACTGCTGAAGAATCAGGTAAATCCGGGAGGGGGATGCTCGGCTGTGGTGTGCGGGGAAGCAGGGAGAGACCAAGCTGCCCAGGGCCACCAGGATCCCCCGCGCTACAGCCGATGCTGGGAGAGTAGGATTGCTTGTGGGCAATCCTGCTCTCCCGGCATCGGCTGTGGCGTGCAGGGCCAGAGAAGCTGATCACTGCCGGCCAAGTGCTGCTTGGGTAGCCATTGTTTGCACCTCCAGGCAGGGGGCTCTATGCCCCTTTCGGTTTGTGGTAGGGTTAATGTGTTGTCTCGGTTCGAATTATGCGCTGAACCTACTAGGGTGACCGTAACCCTACCGCAAACCATGGTTTCGCAGGGTGGTTTAGAAGCCACACCTGGTTGGCTTCTAAAGCACCCCATGGGGGTCAGACAACACACTAAACCTCAGTAGGGATTAACCCAGTCAATGGGAGGGTTTACACGGCACTTTAAGCCCCTTGGGAATTTTAATCCTGCACTGTGGTTAAAATTCCCAAGTGCCCAACACACGACTGGGCACTTGGGAATTTTAACCACAGTGTGGCATTGAAATTCCGAAGGGGTGGGGGGTCATGCCTCTCCTCCTGCCGATCGGTCCTACTTATAGTGTCCCAGGGGGCACTGCAGGAGGACCAAGTTCCTCCCTCGCTGCCAGGAGGAAAGGGCTGGCTGCGGCTTGACTTTTAAAAAACGCAACACTTTTTTTTCTCCAGATCACGAAGGCCGCCTTCAGAGGAGACTTTTGTGACCCTGTTTGGGGGCATCCAGGAGGTGCCTCCCCAAGGGTGCCCAGCGGTACCTTGGGGGGCTGCCCCCCCATTTTTAGCCAATTTAGAAATAAATACATTGTAAAGGTTGGGAAAGCTGCCTTTGCAGGCAGCTTTTGCGATCCAGTTTGGGGGCATCCTGTACCTGGGGGGGCTCCCCATCCCCCCCTATTTTTATCAATATTTTAAAAGTCTGATGCTGCTCGCAGGCTCCTGTGGTGGTCAGTGCTGGAGCGTTTTTTTAAAAAAACGTTGCGTTTGACAGCTTGGCTCCATGCCAAGCTGTGTGTGAGAGAGAGCCTCTCAAAAAGATGCTTTTGCCCCTTTCTCCAGCGCCCCCCCCAATTTCTTTGTGGGAGGTCTGCTGCCTCAGGTGCCCCCAGTTATGACAGTGCCCCCCTGCTTTTAGCAGTGGTGGTGGGACTTCAAAACTGGGGGTAATCGCAGGTCGAGGAGGCAGACTTTGGACTTGAAAATCCAAGCAGGACCCCCCCCCCCCAGCAGACATCCATATGGGATGAATTGCAAAACCAAGGGGACAGTTGGGGGTTCTCAGCACTCCAAAGAAACCCCAGGAATCCTGCTTGGAAGGGAGGGTGAAATTGAGGGGGTGTCCCCCCCAAACATGCTTTCTTTGCAAGATCTTGGGGCTGGGTTGGGGTGTGTGTGTTGCGGGCTTGTGCCTCTGGGTGATCCACACTTGGGAAAGTGAGGTCAGTCCAGGGACACATGATCCCCCCCCCCGAAGATTGTGCTGCGAAGGGTGCTTCCCACTCACCCCTGCCTTAAAAAAAATCCCCCCAAAATGTTTAGCAGTAGGCTACAAAGTTAAAATGTGGCATGCATATGGTCTCAATGGACACTTATACTCACTCCTTGCTTCTTAAGCAGGACTTACGGTAACTTCTGAGCAGACAAGTTATAGGATTGTGCTGTAAGAAAGTTTAAGTGCTTGCAGCTTGATCAGATGCATGTTTGCTCAGGACTAAGTGTGCACAGGGCTGCAGCCTTTGGCCAAACAGGACGTATTATTTGCCTCACTTCCCTTTCATCATCAATGCAACCTCATGCACACTTCTCACTCTGGAGTAGGTCCCGTGGAATTCCTTCTTCCCAAAAAACAAAATAATGAGGCAATAGGGACAGTTTGATACCAGGGACGGAAGCCAGAACACAGGGACTATTTTGCTGTTCAACTGTCCCTGTGCATAAGGCAGGGATGGGGACTTGGACTCGAGGACTCGACTCGTGAGTCGGACTGAGTCCCCCCTCTGACTCGACTCGGACTCGAGTCCCAATATTTTTAATGGGACTCGAGACTCGACTCGGGACTCGAGGCCAAGGACTCTTCAACATCCCTGGGCTGTGTCAGAAGGAGTGGAGAGGAGTGTGATTGCCGGCAAAGAGCGCATGGAAGCGAGGCGTGCCGCTGCTCGGCCACTATGGACAGCTATCAGGAGCGCAGCCCCAACGATGTGTTGAGATTTATTTTGATTGATGTGTTGTTGTGGGGGGTTAGGGTCAGACATTTTGGTTTTGGCTGCCTCTGCCTGCCTGTTTGGGGTTCCCAGCCTCCTCTGCCTGCCTGGTCTCTTCTTAACCAGTTCCACAGTTTGAATTGTCCAAGACAAAGGCCTCTGCCTGCCTGCTTTGGGGTTCCCTGCCTCCTCTGCCTGCCTGCCTGCCTGGTTATTTTGGGTTTGTCTGCCTGGTCTGTTCTTGCCAAAATCAGTTGCAGAGTTTTGAAATAAAAAGGCACACTTGTGCCTAGAATTTATTTAAGCCACACATCTGAAGCAGCCTTATTTTGTTGGGGGAAAACCCCATTGATTTTAATAGGGACTCGTGGAGTCAGTTTTGGGAGTGACTCAGGACTCGGGACTCGTGAGTCACCATTTTGGACCAAGGACTCGGACTCAGACTCGAGACTCGAGTCCAAAGACTCGTGACTCGAGACCAAGGACTCTTCAACATCCCTGGCATAAGGGCAGCTGAGCATGTGCACGCATGTGTGGTTGCTATGCAGACTGACTTATGTCTGGTGGGGGCAGATCTCAGTTTGCATCAAAGGCTAGGGGGGGGGGAGGTGCTCCCCCTTTGAAACTGTAAAGGCAAACAGTTACAAATATTCGGGGCAGCAATGAAGCAAGCACAGCACCCCTATTTGAGCATTTGGGCTCATGCCGCATTGCTGAGCATCTTTGGTCAAGGAGCGGTGTGTGTGTGTGTTTCAGGCTGGCCATATCATGATGCTGGGGGGGGGGGGGGCTCCATCAGGCAGTGACCTCCAAGTTGCTAGATAGTCCACCAGCGCAGAATCTGAGACAGGGTGAGACCCCGGAATCAGCCATGCCTGGACTTGGGCCCTGAACATAGAAGGCTCCCTAGAATCTCACCCACCAGCTTCATAAGCCATGTGGAGCAGGGAGGGGGCCACCAAACAGCGGAGATCCTGGGGAGACAAAGAGCTTTTCTACACAAGGCTGCCTGTTACTCATCTGTTAATCCACTGCGTCTCCTTTCTGTCTCATCACAGAATTGATATCCGGGTACTGCACGAAGAGTGTTTCCCTTCCTGCTTTTCTGCTGCGTAACCTCTAGGTGGCACTGTGGTATAGTGGAGTAGTGCAAATACACAAGCGGAAAAAGCAGATTTCTTTTGCTTTCACAATTAAATGCCATATTTTCCCTGCTGGGGAAAAACCCTCACAGAAAGGGCTGCTTACAAATAGAAGCAAAACTGGAGGGTCACGACATCATCTAAAGAACCCGTATACAACCATGAGCAGGGAATGAGAGAACACAATAAATGCCTTGTGTAGAAAAGGTATGGAACTCCCTGCCAAGGGAGGCTAGGTTGGCCCCCTCTCTGGTGTCCTTCTGCCTGCAGGCAAAGACATCTTTACTCAGGCAGGCTTTTGGCATGCATGCTGGTCTGTTGCTGAAGGTGGCTTTTTTGAGCTGGGTGCTGTTTGTTTATTTGTTTATTTATCGTTGTGTTTTTAATTGGGCTTTTACATCATCATCATCATCATTATTATTACATTTCTGTTTTTATCTTGGTTTTATTATTTTTAGCCACCTTGAGCACCATTTTTTTAAAGTGGGAAGGCAGGATATAAATCAAACAAGGAATAAGAGCAATTCCAAAAACACCCAGCAGGTTCCACAGAGATGTCACAAATGCCACATGGTCATTACTATAAAGAAGCTGAACAGGGTAGAGCAGTATAGCGAATAAAGGGTTAGGCTAGGCTCACAAAGACCCAGGTTCAAATCCCCAGTAAGCCATGGAATTCACTGGGTGACTTTGGGCCAGTATCTCTCTCTTTCTCAAACTAACCTACCGCACAGGGTTGTTGTGAGGATAAAAGGGGTGGGGGTTGAGACTGTGTCTGCTGCCCTGAGGGTAGATGGGGCTCAGTCTACCAAACCCCCAGAAATTCTCCTAGGCAAGGGCCATTTTTAGGTTGGTTTCACACATTACAAAAATCCGCTTCCAAGAAGACAAATTCCAGAGGAGCAGCCGTGTGAATCTGTTGTGGCAAATGCAAAAAAGGAGTCATGTGGCACCTTACGGACTAGCGGGTTAATTGTGACAGCAACGTCGGTGGCCTTGATTAGTCCATGAAAACTGATGCCATAATCAGTGTGTTAGTCCTTCAAGCGCCACAAGTTTCCTTCCTGTGTGCACTCCGAAGAAGGGTCTAAATTCTGCGTCTCAGTTATCACGCACTGCTCCCACATACACATGGATCTCTTCCATAGGCATGCATTGGGAGCCTGTGGAGGGTCACGGCTTCCTCGCACGTGCATGGGGATCGTGAGCCATGCAGAATGTGTGCAGCTTTATATGTGAACGTGGCTTGCAACATGTTGACAAGATGCTCGTGACAGGCCTTTGCTGGTGAAAGTATAAGAAAAAAGCATGTTGCTAAGAAGACGTAGGAAGCTGGAGAAGCCCAACTCCACCCTTTAAGTCCACCTGAAGCTGAACACAAAAGAGAGAGAGAGAGAGAGAGATGCAAAGAGGAGGAAACCCAATCTGTCAAGGGGGAGGGCAAGGCTGGAGCCAGGCCTTGCCTAGCGGGAAGTGTGTGGTTGCCTCCCGTGGGGCAACAATGAGGCCCATATGTCGTGGGCTGGCTTGGCAGGCGTGTCACAATAGGGGCTCCGCAGACAGGCTGGGAAAAGCGACAGAATGTTCACACTTCTTAAACGTGATTAATCTGTCTGGGCTCCCGTCAGGCTCGGCCCCCTCCGCCCCGCCCCCCCAAATAGGCACATGCACACACACATCACACAGACAACGTGTGCCCCACTGTGCAGGGCGAAAAGATGGCGAGGGGCGCTGGGAGAAAGGGAGGAGCTGCCATGGCAGGAGCAGCCTGGCCGTGGCCCGTGCCTTCCAGCAAGCTCCTTGAGGCCTTCCAAAAGGGCCCTGGCATGGACTCATGGGTGATCATTCATGGTGCAGCAGCCCCTGGGTATCAAGTTGCACTTGAGGTCAGCCCTCACTTTGGCCAGTGGGATGGGGTGATGTGGGGTGTGCCAGGCTACAGGGTGGGGTGACTTCGGGGGTGTGGCAGGTAGAGAGCATTTTGCTAGCAGTATCACACTGAATTACTATATATGTTTCCTAGATAGCAGTGAGGGATTAGATTGCTTGTCCGCAACAGATGCGGGTTGCACAGATAGTTCAGGCTGGGGCCAGACAATCGTTTTTCAAGCTAGCTCAATCAAAGTGGTTTGAGAGAGGCTTTCGCTTTCTTTGGTGTTCTTACGTATTAGTTTTGTCCTGCAATCACCTCTGGTCAAACAGGCTTTGCAGGCTCTGGAAACAGCACTGAACCCTTCATCGGCTGCTTAAGCAGAAGGAAAAATAGGATGGGTGCACGCATCACAAGCAGTGATCTTTCGTCCAAAAGAGTTGGGGGGGGGGGAAGCCACCGCCTGCTTTGAAATAGCGTATATTGGGTGGGTTCACACGACACGATAAGCCACACGATGTAGCAAGTTACACCGTGTGGCTTATAAGCCGCCCTACCCCGATGCACCCAACAGAGGATCGGGCACATCATGGGCAGTGGGCCCCCTTCTCCCACCTTGGTCCTCCTGTGGGTATCCTGGGGGACACCATGGGAGCACTGCGATGTCCCCCACTCCCCACTGCTGTTGCAGGCCGTTTGGGGCTTGCCACAGCTTCCTCCCCCCCCCCCCCCGTTAACATTTTTGGAGTGGTGAGGAGATTGTGGCAGCTGGCTGCCAACCCGTCCCTTTTGACAGCTATAACTTCCCATTTGACCCCACTACAGATCTCCTTAGCTGTCCAGATAAAACTGTTAGCAGATCAGATATGAATGAGGGTCAGCTGAATGCTCTCTTATGTGAAAGGCTCCCTGCAAATAGAAAACCAGCATGACAGGCACACCTTTCTGCTGTGCTAGTTTTCTATCTGCAGGGTTTATGTTTTTAACATGGGGGAACATTCAGACGTGGTATCCTCCGTGTGCAGCCAGCCTCAAGTGGTACAGTCCATTCTGCCTCGACAAGACTCAACCACCTCATTCCACAGACCCAGTCCCAGACATGGAGGTGGTTATTAGAGCATAAGTGGAGAAGCCTTTACATGCTCCATTAATTCTGAAGCCGTTTGTTTGTAAGGGGAAGTAAACCAAGTTAATGAAAATATCAAACAGGCCTCGGGAAGGTTGCTCAACGAAAGAGTCTTTTTGGTCAACAGCACTGTAGGTAGGCTCATATTTTTATTATTGCCATATTGCAAATGGGGGGAGAATGGATGAATGAATGTTTATTACGGTCATTGACCAGAACCAGCAAAAAAACATTATAACAGAAAACAATCCATGCTGCAAACATAACTGCTGTACACCAACATACATCTGAAGTGTATAGGGTTCATAATTTTACATTAAAATTATATCAGTCAGAGGCTAAGAAGGTGCGGCAGGTTATAGCATATGCACAAAATTTAGCCACTTTATTAGTAATCTGTGGAACCTTATCAGAGAGTAGCAAGGAAATGTAAAAATTTTCAGTTCTGCCCGGGCAGGTACGTATATAAAATAGGTAAAATAAGATCTTTACGAAGATCCCGGTAGAAGGGGCAGTATAAAAGTACATGACCCACAGTTTCAACTTCCCCATTCTTACAGGGACAGAGACGATCATGAAATGGTCTTCCCTGATATCTCCGCCCCAAGAGCATAGAGGGCAAGACATCAAATCTGGCCAACGTAAAAGCCTTCCTATACTTCGGAAAAGTCAAATCAGCCAAATAAGCATGGGGCTCAAAGATCTTATTTCCTAAAGGGCTAAATTTACCCAGTAAGCTTATTTGTTCTTGCAATACAATGTCCCAGATTCTCTGCTTAATGGCCGTCTTAGCGTTAGAGTAACCCAGTGCTAATAAAGCATTGGGAGAAAATCCCAGGCGTGATAGCTGGTGAAATGGGGGGAGAGGCTGAGGGCCGTGTGTCTTGCCTATGGGCCACGCGTGCATTCACGATAGAGGCAAGATCTGAACTGGGGTCTTCCTGAGTTGTAGCTCCCTCAACTGTCTGCTGAACCAGCCCTAGCAGTATTATTTCTATTTTGTGGATGGGGGAATACTGCTTCAGAGTACTCAAGATGCTTCACATATCTTACCTTGTGACCTTTACAACAAGCCTGTAAAGTAGGTTGATTTAATTAACCCCATCTTGCAGATAAAGGATGGAGGTTGAGAGAAGATTCACCCTACCAGGTGTACACCACCACCACCATCAATTCCTGGCTACAGGGCTGTCTCAAAGAACGCCTTTTTGAGAAATCCGGTCGTTGTTGAAGGATAGCCCTGGTGGGGCCATACAGGTCTGTGGCTCATGCTGGCTCAGCTTGTCTGAGTGTGGAAAGCTAAGCAGGGTCAGGCCTGGTTGTTACTTGGATGGGAGACCCCTCCTCTAGTTCCCTGCATTGAGCGGGGGGTTGGACTCATTGGCCTTGTAGGCCCCTTCCAACTCTATGGTCTATGAAAGTCTATATCCGCTCAGAAAGCACAGCACCATATTTCCCTTTTGCTGGCATTTGTCCCTGGTAATACTTGTCTCGCCTTTCTCCCCTCCTTCTGTTGTCTTCCTCCTGCCCTGCCTAAAACTGAATTGCAACTTCCTAGGGGTTGGGGCCCAACTCCTTATGTCATCCTGAGATCGGCAGAAACGCCAAAGTGCTAAGTGAGCAAACTGGCATAGCATTAAACAACACTGCCTGTTCTCCCCTGCAACTCCTTATGTGGGAATCCCTTCCCAGGACTTCCTTGCTCCTTCAGATCCTTTCCCTTTCCCACAACACCTTCAGCTTACCTGCAGAGGAGTCCTCATCCTCAGCAGAAACGAAGCTTGGGTGGCCATGTGTCCTACTTTACAGAGGGCAGTCCTGTATTTGAAGGTGTCCTCTGCTTGAAGGGAGAGCCCAGCGGCCTTGAAGTTGCCCATCAGCAGCACCTGGACAGCAGACCAGGGGGTTGGACTTGATGGCCTTATAGGCCCCTTCCAACTCGACTATTCTATGATTCTAAGACCGAGCAAGGCACACCAGTCACCTGGCCGCCGTCTTCTACACTATGGGGAGATGTCCTGCGTTTCTATTTCAAGAAAAATAATTATTTCTGAATCTGCATCTCTACATATAAATTAGTATGTGCAAAGTTTGTGCAATTTCCCCCTCTTTTTGCCTCTTTTTTAGTGACGCGTACATGTCCAACCTAAACAAAATAAATAAACAAGAAACAACAACAACTCCTTCAATTGTTCCATGCAAAGCCACCCTTTGGATCGCAGAGTTGCCTGCCCACGTGTGACCGGCAGCCGTGAACTGCTTTTCTGTCCTCTTCATTAAAGCATGTCCAGGCATGTCTCCGCAAGCCCCGCTCACTTCTTCTCTGCCCTCCCCAAGGAAAACAAGACATAATAAGCGGGGGAGCAGCTGTTTCCATGGCCGTGAGTCAGAAGCCTTCCAGCGCTGCAGCCCACGGAGGCAGGAGCCGGGTCGGAACTGCGCAGCGGGGGCCGTCAGAGTTAGATGGTGCACATGGGATGCTGCTGGGGAGGGGGGGGGGTCTTAGATTTCATAGATTTCATAGATCATAGAGTTAGAAGGAGCCTACAAGGCTATCGAGTCCAACCCCCTGCTCAATGCAGGAAACTAGAGGAGGGGTCTCCCATCCAAGTAATAACCAGGCTTGACCCTGCTTAGCTTTCCACACTCAGACAAGCTGAGCCAGCGTGAGCCACCTAGTCGATGGTAGAAGTAAACAGGTGCACGATACCAGCGTAAGGCTCAGCCGTGATGCGGGAGTAGCACCACAAGCTGCACGCTATAGGAAACCATGTTTAAAAGGCACGTTTTGACTGTGTTATCAGAAGGCTTTCGGGGGTGATGAACTTGTGTGCCCTGCCACCTGCCTGGGGCTGGAAAGGCACTTTTTGTATGCCCAGAAGCACTTCGTTATATAACATTGCCTCTCTTTTCTTTTCTTTTTTTAAGAAAGAAGTGTGGCCACTGACGGGAGGTGGTGCTAACTGTGGGCCTGTCCACACTGGCACACGCCTGGCCTGGCTCTCAACTGGCCTCCTCGCCATGGGACTGGCTGGCTCCGAAGGACCTCCGGAGGCTTCCACTGGTCCAGGAGGCAGCCGCTGGGCTGCTCACAGGAACTCGGCTGTGTGAGCGTGTGATGCTCATCTCAGAGTGGCTGCACTGGTTACTGCTACGCTTCCAGGCACAAGTATTGATTTTTACCTCTAAAGCCATAAATGGCTTAGCCCGGGGTACCTAAAGGATCACCTCTTCCCATACCATCGCGGGGGGGGGGGGGGGGGGCTGGTGACTCCTGTTTCGGCGGGGCTCCTTTTCCATTACAGGTTTTTCAGGTTTTATTTGGAGCTTCCTAGGAGCTACCCACGGTGCTCCATGGTGGTGAACTTATTTTGGCGATGGAGTTCAGCACCATGGATAGCTCCTATGAAGCTCCAAAGAAAACCTGCAATGGAAAAGGAGCCCCACCGAAATAGGAGTCCCCAGCCTGCTCACACCCTCAGCTCTGACAGCGAGGTCCTTCTCTGCAACCAAATAGGCAGTATGCCTATGTACTCCAGTTGCTGGGGAACGTGGGCGGGAAGGTGCTGTTGCACTCCTGTCCTGCTTGTG
Organism: Shinisaurus crocodilurus; assembly: GCA_021292165.1. Lineage (NCBI taxonomy): Eukaryota > Metazoa > Chordata > Lepidosauria > Squamata > Shinisauridae > Shinisaurus > Shinisaurus crocodilurus. The sequence goes on from CM037882.1 coordinate 26,276,249, forward strand.
GGTTTCCCCTGGGCAGCTGGTTGGCCACTGTGTGAACAGAGTGCTGGACTAGATGGACCCTTGGTCTGATCCAGCAGGGCTCTTCTTATGTTCTTATGGGTTGATGTTAAGTCAGCCCATTAAATCCTGGAGGATTAGTGCCCAGTGTGGGAACAGAATGCTGGCCTAGTTGGTCCTTGGATCTAATCTAGGCTCTGAAGCTGGATAAGATGTGTGACAGGGCCTTCTCTGTAGCTGCATCCCAGTTGTGGAATTCTCTCCCACAAGAGGTTCATTGGCCGCCTCCCTTTTTTAGCTTCTGCCACCTAATGAAAATGATTCCATTGAGGTACCCGTTTTCTTAGCCTTGTCTTTTATACTGACTCTGAAGGTTTCAATTTATCTGCTGGCCGTGCTGTGTCTTTTTGCTATTGCATATTGCTCTAATTCTTTTTCATTGTTTTGATTAATTGCTTTATTGTATTCTTTGAATGTTGTTATCTGCCTTGAGTGTTGTCTTATAGTGGAAAGGTGGGATATTTATTTAAATAAATAAGGAAACAAACAAACTTATTTATTTATTTATTTTCATTTCATTTCTATACCACCCAATAGCCAAGGCTCTCTGGGCAGTTAACAACAACTTGGGTGTGGTTAGCTGAGTTTCTGGGTTTGGACATCACTCAATAACCCAGGAATGGGGAGCTCCTGCGCTGTTGATTAAAAGTGGAAACAACAAGCCCACGGCTTGTGCGCTCTACTCGTCCCTGCAGTTCCTGGATTAAACAACCCAGGAATTGCTGCTGTGATGTTCAAACTGGGTCTTTGTCCACTGACAGCCACAAAATGCACAGCTACTGGCTGGCTGTAGTCCACATTTCCACAACCTCTCACAACACAAGCACAGATATCCCAAATATCAAACATTAGGTGAATATTCTGACTGCTTTAGTTTTTTATTGTCATTTCTTTAACATTTTTCATGATTTTAATAGGTTTATTGTTTTAAAATGCTGTTAGCTGCCCTGTGAGACCTTGACTGAGAGGAGGGAGGGAAAAATTTTAATAAATAATATTCAGGGTGAATATTATAATGCCCCAAGAATACTAATAGCCAGTGAGATAATACTCAGTGAATATTCTACATCAGCCTTCCCCAGCCCGAGGCTCTCCAGTGCAACACATCCGAAGGGAGTGAGAAAGGGCACTCCGCAGCAAAGGGATGTGCAGAGGATGTGCAGAAACCCAGCCCCCCCCCCCCTGCGATGGTATGGGAAGAGGTGATCCTTTAGGTACCCCGGGCTAAGCCATTTATGGCTTTAGAGGTAAAAATCAATACTTGTGCCTGGAAGCGTAGCGGTAACCAGTGCAGCCACTCTGAGATGAGCCACTCTGTTTATCTCAGTCCTTGTTCTGAAGGGCTGTCTTGCTAGAGATGTTGAGGCTCATTCTGTTTGGAAGCCAGCCTGCCCCCATGCGTGCCCCTGCACCTTATTTATTTATTTATTTATCAATCAATCATATTTATATCCCTCCTTTTTCCTGCAAGGAACCCAAGGTGGCTTACATGATCCTCCTCTCCATTCCATCCTCACAACAACCCTGTGAGGAAGGTTAGGCTGAGAGTCACCCAGTGGGCTTCATGGCTGAGTGGGAACTGGAACCCGGGTCTCCCGAGTCCCAGTCCAACACTCTCTAGGCCACACCGGCTCCCCTTGAGGTGTGAGGAGGATTCTCCACCATTAACTCAACTAGTTGGGTGACCCCCGAGCTTCCTCCACTCCCTCCACCTCCCTCAGCCATCCGGAGCTCCCCTGCTCCCTCAGACAAGCGCTGCCCTTCCAAACCTGCTGCCCGTGTGCTTGGAACCTCTCCCAGAACACCTGTGGGATGCCCCCTCTGTTCTTTCAGATCCTGCCTCAAGAACCCCCTTTCCCTTAAAGCCTTTGGCATGACTCCCTCACCGCCGTGCCCTACTGCTTTGGACTACAGTTCCCATAATCCTTGACCATTGGCCAAGCTGTCTGGGAGCTGTAGTCCAAAACATCTGGGGGACAGCAGGCAGCCCACCCCTACTCTAATGTAACCAAGCCTCGGTACCTTCTTTCCATGTTTACCTCAGTGGTCTTCCTTGGGTTGAATTTTAGACTGTAAGCCACTCAGGCCAGAGACCTGTCCCTGCCCTAAGTACTTTGCAGAGGGCTGAGGGGAAGGGGCTGTAGCTGAGTGGGAGAGCCCCTGCTTTGCATGCAAAAGGTGCTGGGTTCAATCCTCAGCATCTCTAGGCAGGGCTGGGAAAGGCCTCTCTGCCCGAAATCCTGGAGAGCCACTGCTGAGCGAGACGGACCCAGGGTCTGGCTCAGCACCAGGCCATTTCTCGTACTCCTAGATGTGAAGACTGTGGAGATCCCAGCTTCGTTCCCCACTCAGCCATGAAGTTCACCGGGTGACCTTGGACCAGGCCATCTCTTTCAGCCTAACCTACTGCACAAGGTCGGTGCGAGGATAAAGTGAACCTTGGAAGACACCCTGAGCTCCTCCGAGGAAAGGTGGGATAAAAACGCAACACATAAACCCACATTGGTGATGTTCTAAGGATAATCGGTCAGGCTGGAAATGCCCCCTCTATTTGCCTGGGGAGTCCTACGTCCAGCTTTGCTTGCTTTGTCTGGCCCAGGGCGGAGCCTTGGCACTGGAAGCAGGTGCTGTGCACAGCCCGAAGCCGCAGACAGGGAGCTCCCCTGCATGCTTGGCCCAAGCGGGGGAGGCTGCCTTGAAGGACCAGCCTCCGCAGCTCTCCTCCTGCCTGCCACTCTCCTCTTTGCCTTGGCCTGGCAACTTCCCCTGCAAATGCGTCCCCAGTGGGCCGAGATTCAGCAGCCGAATCCAATCGATTATCTGAAGAAATTTGGAGCCACTTGTGAACACCTGCAGCCGGCCTCCCAGCCTCTCCTTGGGGACACCCCTGTGTTTCGAGGCAAAAGAAGAACAGAGAATTAAAAGGGGGGGGGGAAGAGGGAGAGAACGGAGGCAGCAAAGAGGAAGATTAATGAGGACTTGAGGATTGCAGGCTTTGATTTGCCACATGGTTTACATTTGGAATAGCGACACGAGGGGGTGGGCAATGATGTGGCTTCTTCCTGCCCATCCTGCTCTGCCCAGGCTGTGAACTCACATGGAACTCACTTTGAGCCAGACTTTGTCCGCAGCTGAAGATGGGTCTGTGGTGCTGGGTGATGGTCAGCCTGCCTTCCACTCAGGGGCAGTGCTAGGTACTGAAAAGATCCGGGACTCAGGACCACAGGACCAAAAAAAAGAAAAAGAAAAAGAAAAAAAGAGAGCACATATTTGCATATGCTAATTTACACATGCTCTAAAGTCTGTAAAGGACCCTGGTCTATTTGTAAAAAGGGGTTATGGACAGGGGAGAGGAGGGCATTGGATTTCAGAAAAAAACTCAGGCAGAAAGATTCGGGGGGGGGGGGCATCAGGAGGGGAAGCACATGTGGGCCAAAACAGATGTAGTAGAGATCCTGAGGGCCCCTGTGCCTTTCTTTCAGCAAGTGCTCCTGGACAGCAGGGTGGTGGGGCTGAGGGCCTCCCAGAGATTCGAGGCACCAAAGGAAAGATTCAGGGCTCCAGCCCTAGTGGGCCGCCCCCTGACACTGCCTCTCTCCCCCCACCTGCTGCTGTGATCCAGCCCCCCCCCCCATGACAACCTCACAACCCCAGAATCTGCCAGCGCAAGATGGGATGTGGGCCTGGCGGCTCAGACCTCTTGGAGGCTGGCTTAGGGGAAATAAAGGTCCAGGGGCCCTGAGGACCTCTGCTGCATCTGATCCTTTACAGACACACATAGACTTTAGAGCATATGTAAATTAGCACATGCAAATTTATGCTCTTTTGTGTGTCCTCTGGGCTTGAGCCCCAGATCTTTTTGGTACCTAGCACCACCCCTGTGTTTGTGTGTGGGGGGGGCACAGTGCTGGAAAGAACCATGTCATCGGCCTTGTCCCTGGGCTTCCTCCATCCACTTGGACATGGCCTTAGTCACAGATGCCTTAACTGCTTCCAGGTTTGATTAACCTAATGCACTTGGGGCTGTCCTTGAAGACAGTTCAGAAACTTCCGTTGCTTCGAACGCGACTGCCAGGGTTTTCACTGGATCATGCATGCCAGAACTTATTGCTCTACATCTACATCAGTTACCAGCTTGTTTCCAGGATCAAGTCAGGGCACTGGTTTTGACCTTTAAAAGTCCTAAAGGGCCTGGAACCAGAATATCTCAACTGTTGCCTCTCCTTTCCCCTTATGAGCCTGCCTGAGAACTACATTCTGCTTCTGAGACTCCTCTCCGAGTCTTTCCACTGTCAGATATATGGCAGGTGGGCACAAGGGGCAGGGTGTTTTTGGTGGTGGCCCCCAGAATTTTGAAGAGCCGCTCCCCCAGCCCTGTTGCTGTTCACCTTTGATCAGGCAGCAGTGACCATTTTGTTTCAATTGACTTTTTTTCTGGCTGCTCCTTTTAAATAAGATTTGCCTTCTGCTATTTCTGAGTTTGGATGGCTGGTGCACTTAGATTATTTTATTGAGACAGCTTTTAAAAGTGGCTCAGAATTGTTGTTAGCTGCCTTGATTATTCGTTGTAGAATACAGGCCTGTGGCTCACACTGGCTCAGCTTGTCTGAGTGTGGAAAGCTAAGCAGGGTCAGGGCTGGTTATTACTTGGATGGGAGACCCCTCCTCTAGTTTCCTGCCTTGAGCAGGGGGTTGGACTCGATGGCCTTGTAGGCCCCTTCCAACTCTATGATCTCTGAATGGTGCCTGCAAGGGTGGATGATGCTCCATGCATCCTATGAAGTGGACTCGAGTTCACTTGCGCTTCTGCCATAATAAAGGTGTTGGTCTAGCGTTCTTGTTTTTGCTGTGACAGACCGACACAGTTACCGGTACTCCTCTGGAAACAAGCACACGAGTTCTTCCCACGGCCTGGAAGGAGCAGTGCCTGCCAGGTTGGGGTGAGGATGAGACGTCCCCACAGGCAACTTGGTGGGAGTTGACTCAGGCCAGCTCAGCCCCATCCCTGAGATTCAAGCCTCTGTCCTGTCTGCGTGAGTGAGGCTCGCTCTTCAAACACGGTGCCAGTCTTGCCAGCACATCCTCGTGACAGGCCCGTGGCTGAGACCCAGGCTTCGGAGACCCATCTACACACCACTGCGCGCTGGGGATATCTGATGGCCTGACACATTTCGCGGCCTGAGGTAAAAGTTCTCGACTATGCCTTACCATGATGGTAGTGACAAAACAAGAATGGCCTTTAATGGCGCCTGCCTGCATTGTCACCTGAGGGACGCCACCGCAGCAGCCTGCCCAATGGCAGAACCGGCTCGGTCCATAATACATGGGATGCCTCTGGGGGCAGAGAACCAAATTCTGCCTCCACACTGGCTGCAGGGGAGCTTGATGGGGAGGCCCTTCCAGCCACAACCCGCCTGCCCTCCACCCCACCACGATCATTTCATGCTTTGGAGCGTAAGATTTGATCAGGCTGATCCTAACAGACGGAGCCCGCGTGACCATCAATTACCGCTTGTGAAATTACCCAGCTGCTACCCAATGCTCCCCAAGAAGGGGGGTTATTTATTTTTCTTAAGTAGAAAGGAATGGACGTGACACTGTTTCCCCTCACCCCACCCTGCAACGTCCATTCTCCACCAAATCGTTCTCATCTGCATTGAAGAGTTTAATATTTTCCCATTTGCTTACAAAAATCAGAAATGATGATAATAAACTCTTGTCTGTTCTAAACCAAATAACAGACACACACATAAAATACACACAGACATAAAGATGCACCATAAACAAGGTTTCCCCCACCCACCCACCCAATCCCAAGGTCTTTTCCCAAAAAAAGTGCATAAATACTGCAAATAAATATTATCTTAAAAATAAATACATTAAATAATAAATAAATAAATAAATGTTTGTGGCACAGAGACGTCGTTCAAGAGGTCAGAAGGGGCTCCGTCCCGAACCCCTTTCCCCGCTGGCATTTCTGAACTAACAGCCAGTTCACGGGTTCCAGGAAGACGACCCACGCTTCAGGGGACCATGCAAAGGGCTGGAGGACAATGGCTGTTAGCCACTGCAGCTCCTCCTTGAACTGCCACATTCGGAGGCCCTGTGCTTGTAAGTACCAGATGCGGGAGGGGGGGGGAGCAGCAATAGGGGAAGCCCATCACCTCTGTACCTTGTTTCTGAGCTTCCCGGGCGGGCGGGGGCACTGGGCTGCCCACTGCTGCAGTCAGAAAGCTGGCCTAGATTAGAATCGGCCTTCCCCAGCTGGCACCCTCCAGATGTGCTGGACTACAATGGGATGGTGGAAGGTGTAATCCAACACAACTGGAAGGCACCAGGTTGGAGAAGCCTGCTCTGGATCGTCCGCCTTCAACAGGTTGGAACCCAGCAACGGCTTGTGCACCACCACGAACTGGAGCGGGAAAGGACTGGAGCTCCAGGTTCAGTCCCCGGCAGCAACTCCAGGTGGGGCTGGGAAAGACCCATGCCTGCAACTCTGGAGAGAAAGCAAAGCTAAACTAGATGGACCAGTGGTCTGACCCAGTAGCAGCGGTGGCACCACTATTCTCGCTTGTTGTTGTTGTTTTGGAAGGAGAAAGGAAACAGACTACAGAGAGGGGGCAACCAGATACGGAGGACAATGCTCCCGCATCATTCATAGATGCGTAGAAGAAAATACGCTGGAAGGTAGCGCACTCTTCTGTATAACCTATATAGTCATGAACAATACTGGAGCCTGGCCTGCCATCACATCTGGTCTCCCTAAAGTTAAAAGGGGGGGAATGGACATAGACAGTGGGAAATTAGAAGTGGGTCCCTCACTGCCCTTTGAGATCTGGGTCCGATGGACCATGGTCCCCCCCCAGCAAGGCCATGTGTACATTCTTGCATTCTTCCTCACACATTTTCTCCACGGGTTCCACTCTGCTGCTTTCTGATCAAGTGCAGAAATGTGGTAAAGGGTTCTCCTCCCTCTCTGGCAGAATAACCCGGGTGAATGGCTTGCAAAGTGTGGCAAGAGCAAAGGGCTGTGATGCCATTTTTCAGGGCTGTGTCACTTCATGCACGTTAGCCAGAAAGTAACACTCTTTGCACGCTTGCTTTATTTGTGTGTGTGTGGTGGGGAGGGAGGCACCATGTGTATGAAAAGCTGCAAACCTTTGCTGTTATCAGCATGTTGATAAAGCTGCCACCACTGAAGGATCTGCAAGAGAAAGGGGAGAATCACAACGTCCTTTTCTTTTGTTTCTGTTTGTAGATCTGTGCTCTGACCCAAAAAAGGACAATTTTGTAGCCGGTGGATCTATAGTGGAGTCCTTCATGACAAACTTAGGGGCTAAAGGAAACTCAGTCACAGGAAATAGGATGGGCCCATCCCCACCCAATCCCCGCTCCAGAGATAAACCTTGCCAATTTTCATTCACGTAAGTTAATGTGTTAAATAGATACGCAGATTTAGAAGTGCCCACTGAGATTAAGTTTGAGGACATGTGCACACGAAATGTTGTTTGAGGGTGGGAGTGAATGAAAATCCAGGCTGGTTTAGAACTGGGCAGGGAGATGCTGCCCAGCAAAGCATCTTGGGAGAGTGACATGCTATTTTCTTGTCTTCTACAGCAGACTGTGGTCCTGTCCTTGAGAAGGAGTGCAACTCTGTCAGTGTTTCAATCACTCAGATTCTTGGAGGCTCCAGCGTATGATTCCAAGTGCAGAATGGTAGAGAATTGAAGCTGTGACTGTTGTAAATATGATAAATCAGGCACGGCCTAGACACCAATCACATATTCCACATAGGAGATGGAACAGGAAGGCAGATACAACCTGGAAATGGCCAGAATGTTGTCCAAGTAGCAGTTTGGCCTAAAGACAGGTTTGGGCTCAGTGGGGCTTCAGACTTCCAAAATGTGGGCCAGCATGGAAGTGTCGCACCAAGGAAGACAGTTGCAGCTTCAGAGATTCAGACATCGAGCACGTGGTTCAGGTACGAAATGTAGCAGATCGCAAGCCTCAGGATCTCGATTTTGGACAGCTTCTTATCTGGGGGAAGTGTCGGCAGGAGTTTGCGCAGCTCCGCAAAGGCCATGTTGAAGGCCTCCACCCGGATCCGCTCTCGCGTGGCATGAGCCGTCCGGTACTTTGCGGTGGCCCGCCGCCGTCGCCGCCGCTCCTCTCGGCTCAGGTGCTGGAGGTCTTTCTTCATGGCGTCGCCGGACTCCGCTGCGCGGGGCTGGCTGCACAGGCTGAGGGCACCGCCGTCTTCCACTCCGAGCCCTCGGCCTCCTCCGCAGTCACTGAAGACCGACTCCGTCTCTGAGTGTGTGGGCTGGAGCTCGATCTCCGTCTGATCTGAATTTAGCATCATGGCTTAAGGTGAAAGATGGAAGACCAAGGAGACAGTGCAAGTGGGTGGGTGGGTGCGTGGAAGGCTATGGAGGGAGAGGAGCAGAGAGAAAGTCAGCTGTTGAAGGAGGGAGAGAGGGTGGGAAAGGCTGTGTGCAGGATGGAGGTGGAAGGGGGGGGCGTTGGACGAGCACTGGCAGTGGGCAGGCAGGGGTGGCCTCGGGCTCCGGATCGAGAGCTCACCATGTGACGGGCGTTCCAGTAGAATTGCTGCTGCTCGTGTCATTCAGTAATGCAGAAAACCAGCCTTCTATTTGATTTACACGGGCGTGTAGAGGACGCTGAGCTCTGGATGGATTTGTGCCCTGTTCTTTCAGCCATCCAGCAGTGGGAATTCCTTCAGTCTATCAAGAACAAACACAGAGAGACAAAATAGTTCTTATCTGTTGAAAGAAGGAAAATGGAATGAATGCATTGATATTTTAAAGAACAAACATTATTTAAGCATTTGCATAGCCCTTCAAAGTGCCTGAAAAGAGGGAAAGCATCACCAAAAAAGAGGACACTGGTTTGCATAACATTTGCATTTGCTAATTTATATGTATAGATTCAAATTTAGAAATAATAATAATTATTATTTCAATAGAAATACAGTACATCTCACCCATGGTGGGTGCCGGGTTGTTGTGTCATGCGAACCCAGCCAGTGTGAGAGGCTGTGGCCAGTGAGTGCCTGCCCGTTCCAGTCTGCTGTCCAAGTAAACTGTTGATGGGCAACTCCAAGGCCCATCTTGGTCTTCAAGGTCTCCCTTCTTACGGTTCTTGGACCAAACAGCCCTTCAAATAGAGGACTGTCCTCTGTAAAAGAGGACACATGGCCACCCTAGGTAAGGTATCTGAAGGGCAACTGAGGCAGAGAGAGAAAAAGAGAATCATAAGGAAAGGAAAGGAAAGGAAAGAAAAGAAAAGACAAGACAGGACGCTGGAGGGAAACAGAAGCAGAAGGGTGATAAATACACACAGACACACACGTGCTCTTAAAAGAAAGTGCTGCGTGAAAGAGAAATGGTGGCAGGAAGAGGGCAAAGAAAAATGGGGAGAATGGCTGAATGAAAGGAAAACGTGGGCAACAGAAGGCCCCAGTATGAAAAGAGGAAATGTCCCGGCAGATGCTGAGCCTGGTCTGTGGGGGAGGCAAGGCCAAAGTGCTCTCCCTAGACCCAGAGTGGGGCTGAGGAGCCACGAGCCAGCGAGCTCGCCCTTACCCCATCTCTCTGGAGAGATGACAGGTGGCGGATGGGCAGAAAGGGAACTGCAGCCCTGCCGGGCTGGGAGGAGAGGGATGGGGCTGCCTGGAGATGAAAAGAGCCCCTTTGTTACCGACCCTGGTGCCCTGGACATATGGAAGCCAGCCCAAGTGCTTAGCTTGCTCTATCCAAGTGGCAGGGGAGGAAGGAGGAAGGGGCTGTCAGTCTACTAGTCCTCAGTACTTAATCTTAAAAATGAGAGCTACTGGCACTCAAGCCTGCTTGACACATTCTTTAACCGGGAAGCCCCTTTACTAAGGAGGGGGACTAGTCTGCATATTTTATTGAGACAGCTTTTAAAAGTGGCTCAGTCGGCATATGCTCAAATGCCACTTCACATGATCAAGGGGAGAGGCAATGAATCTAGTAGGTCCTGGGAGCTCCAGCATCTTTGGATCTAGCAAAATAAACTGCAGAACCTGCTCAGAAACATTATTTCTTCATGCAGCGTACAATTCTCACAGAATTCGGGTTGGAGTAATTTATAGAGGAAAAGAGATCCACCACTGGCCATTAGTCATGATCGGTAAATGGAACCTCTAGTTCAGAGGCAGTTGACGGCTTATTAATTTATTTGTGTATTAATTAACATTGTTCATTAATTACTTACATTAACAGAAATGTCTAATTGTTGAACAAAACAATACAGTATAAGATCATCATTAAATACTGTATCTCGTTATTGTATACAAAAGACAAGATTGCCTTCCTTGTTGGAAAAGGTATGTTTTAAGTAAGTGCTGAAAACTCAGAAGGGTTGTTGCCCATCTAACTTGTAGTGGTCGGGAGCTCCAGAGGGTGGGCGCTACAAAGCCCTGAGCCGTGATGGACCGGCCCTCCAAAAGAAAGGACCGAAACCTTAAACTTGGCCCATATAGGCAGCCAGTGCAGCTCCCTCAGAACAGGTGTAATATGCTGGAATTTATTTATCTATCAGATTTGTTAACCACCCAACTGGCGGCAAATGCCGTCAGGGTGGTTTACAATTATAAAACCTAACAACAACAACAACAACAACAACAACAACAATGTAACAAAAATAATACAATATTAAACATCATTAAAAATATTAAGAACATTGAGGAGCCAGCAGTCACATTAAAGTAAGAGATTAAAGATTAAATGCCTGCTTAAAGAGGAAGGTCTTAACCTGGCGTCTAAACGTATACAAGTTAGGCGGATCTCCCTGGGACCTCCCATTCCACAGACTGGGATGGGGGGGCCACTGCAGAGAAGGCTGGTAAGCTGCATAATACCAGTGCTGGGGACAAATAGCAGGGGAAGGTGGTCATGTCCTGCTTGTGGGCTTCCCAAGCAGCATCTGGCTGACCACTGTTGGAAACGGGATGCGGGATTAGATGGATCCATCTTGGCCTGATCCAGCAGGGGCTCTTCCTATGCCCTTAAGCTTACAAAGGCAGGGGTTCACTAGACACACATCCTCTGCCCTGCCCCCCATGTTAATACTGCTTTGCTCATGATCTTGAATTCCTCCATTATCTAAAATTCAACCAATTATCAGAAACTCCTGCTGAGCACTGAGCCAATGTACAAACCCATAATTTGAATGAGCCCTTGGGTCCCTATGCTGTTTTCTCCTATGGCGGAGCTCTTAAGAGCTTCAGAGCACAGAACCACTCCCTGAAACGGGGCGTACCTGGTGGCTGCAGGTGTGTACAAGAGGAAGGTGTATGCGTGCGCAATGTGCATGATGGAAGGGGCTGTGAGGTTGCAATGGTTGATTTGGCCCAGGCGCTCCACTTAAATAAATAAAATAAATTGTCTCTCTTCCTGTTTTCTGGGTCCTGGCCCTGGTCAATTGCAGCCCCTCTTTTTGAGTTTGAGGGACGCCTTGTCAAAATGTTGCTCGAGCTTTCATTCTATAGCAGCCTCCCCCAACCTGGTGCCCTCCAGATGTGTTAGAGCGCAACTCCCATCGGGAATGGGAATGGTTGGGGATGATGGGAGTTCCAGTCCAACACATCTGGAGGGCACCAGATTGGAGAAGGCTGTTCTACAGGGTTTAAATCTCCCCCAGGGATCTCTAGAAGTACAGACTCGAGTGGCTGGCTCTGGAATCCAGTGCACACGCATGTAAATGCACATGCATGAATGTGACAATGCCCATGTACTAATTAAGCTGTCGCTTTCCATGCTAGTGAGCCTCATTTTTAACTGTTAATAATGTACTTTCTTGGCTTTTGAAAATAGTGCAGGATAGTCAGTTGCATTAGTAAATGGGTGGAGCAAACCCATCAGAGCAACGTGAAATGAGGAAGGAGGGTTTGGATGGTGCTCCTTGGTGCGACAAGAGGGGCGCTGCAAGCATGCCCCTCTTCTCTGTGGAACTGAGGACACGCTAGCCCCCGATCCCAGGTTGGTGGGTGGCTGGTTGTGGTTACCGAACAACACTCAAAACGAACTCCTTCCTGGCACTGTGGAGCTCCTGAGGCTGAACTTGTTAGGCTCAGCCGGGGTCAGATTAAGCCCTGTGAAGTTGTGAAGCAAGAGCATCATGGACAAGTCATGGACCAAAAATGCCACCGTGTTTGGGAATGAATGCTTTCAAAGGAACAGTCCACTAGTCCTCAATGCTTAGTTTCGGATTCACAGCATGCCACAGTACAGTTGCTTGCCTGAAAATGATGACACTGAAAGACCTCAGTTCCAGATGTGTGGAGGCTGGGCCATAAGAGGGAGGAAGGAAAGGCACCTTACATATGCTCAGAGTCACTGGCTACTTTCAGTCCCGGTGCCTCATCCATGGACTTTTACTGGGGGTGGGGGGTCCAGATGTCATTACCTTCCATTTGTAACCCTCTTGTGTTTTCCCACAGCCTTCTTCCGCCTTTTTTCTTTCCACATAATAATCCATTAAGGAGGGAAAGATGGAATAGCTGGTAATGCTTATTTATTTATTTATTATATTTATGAATCGCCCATCTGGCCAGACATCCGGCCACTCTGAGCGATGTACAATGCAATACAGGGGTGGGGGGACACACACACACAGTATAAAACACAATTAAAAATCCTAACCCACCCCATATTCCCACCTGAAAAGCCATGTTTCTGGAAGCACCCACTTTTGATTACTTCTCTGGTTCTGGGACTGAGCACTGGCACTACAAACAAGTTTCTGGGGCTAAGACTCAGCCCCCTGACATGTCGATGTGCACTGGAACCCAAATATCTGGGTGCTAGATTTGGAGGTCTGCCTTGCCTTTCTCTAACTGTGCTACTCATGCTAGGTCTTGGGGAACAGCCATAGCAGCTCAGCTGTCCTGTGCTTGCTCTGCATGCAGAAAGCCTCAAGTTCAGCCTCCACAAAAGGGGAGAGTTTCTCTGCCCCAGTCCGTGGAGAGTTACTGGGCAGATACGTAATAGTAGGCTGGCTGAACTAGAGAAGCTACTCAGTATAAGGCAACTTCACCAGTTCGTAAGAAGATGCACATTATGCAGGCACAGAGAAGGTCAGACGACAATGGTGTACATCTCTGTCCCAGTGAGATGGAGCCAAATGCCCGCGCTTGTTGAAGTAAACCTGTTCATTCATTCTGCCATTGTTATCTCACCTAAGAACTGTAGCCACCTTACCATCAAATTAACTTTAAAACAACAACAAAGTTGTTCAGGCAATCAAACCTGGCATGAATTGTACAATGATACGTAAAGCCAAACCGAAGTGAACTGAAACCTTAATTCAAAGTTTGCTAAACTTCTCTGGGGCTCCCTTCTCACCTGTGCCTCATTGCGCTCTTCAGGACTAACTTCTTGGAGATCCCATCACTGAGTGGTAGAGCACCTGAGCTAATGGGTTCAAGGTGCAGTGAGACCACCTTCTTCCTCAGTTATGGAACCCCGTCCTCCCCTTGAAGGCTAGCCAAAGTCTGAACCTGAGCTTCTTTGGGAACTATTGTAAGACCTATCAATCCAGGCTGCCTTTCCAGCGCTTAGAGTTAAACTGACAGTCAGGTGAGGCTTTTTAAATGGATCTTTAGTCGGAGTGGATTTTCTTCTGCTTTATCCATGGGGCGAAGAATGGGGAACACCATTCACACCCCTCTTCTCTGTCTTAGGAGGGTCAGACTACATCACTTTCCCCCAGCTCAGATCCAACAACTCTCCGCTGAATTTGCCTCTTACAAAACTTTGTAAGAGGCAAAGTTGGAATTCGTATGGATGTAATGCAAATTAAGACCATCCTTTCTTGAACATTTCTGCCTAATCCTTCCTTGCTTTTTTGACAAGATGGACCACTTTTTTCTGTTTTAACCAACCTTTACTCCTGTGTCTTTGACGTTAGCTTGATCTGCAGACATGAGCAGTCATAAGGTTTATCCCTTTGATATTATAAGCTTCACCTTATAATTTCTACAGATCCAGTTGCTCTTAAAGGCACAAGAGCAGGTCAGGTGATCAGTTGGCAAACCTATTCTGGGGTTGGGGGGATGCAATGAATGTTCATCATTGCACAAAAAGTTGGGTGAGAAATATTCATGAAGCAAAACCCTAATAAAAGTCCTTCTTTCCATGCTAGACACTGGAAGCAACACTGGATAGAACAACCTTCTATCGATGAATGGCTTATCAAGGTTTTTGTAATGGTAAGCTTATCCATTTCAGCAGATTTTGTTGATAGGAGCTATGGAATTTCTTCGCCTGTTTTGTTAGCTGACAAATGGAAATGGTTTGTAATTTTTTAATGTTAAACAGAGATGTTTTTGAAGTTGTTTTCTTCTTGATGAAATATGCATAAATACATAAAATATATAATTTCATTTGAAGAATAAGAAAATAACTTCCTCGCTCCCTCCCTAATAAATGCTCTTTTTTTCTCCCCCTTGCCTCAGTTTTTCTCCAGGTGCTTGTTTGTTCCTTCCCATCAGCTTACCCACACCTCTCTGCCTACTCAACCTGTCAACATCATTCAGCCGGGTACCACAAGTGTGACAATCCAACTTCAATACCAGGCCTTTCTTCTAAGAAAGAGCTCAAAAGCACCCCCAAGCCTCCCACCCAAATCTTACCCCTGGACAGGTGACCTTCCTTTTCTTCCCAAACTTCTTCTTCCTGGAGGACTTTCCCCTCTTCAGAAGCAACATCCGAGTGGAAATCCAGGTAAAGCGGACTGGCCCATCCATCCATCTATCCATTCAGTGGCTCATGCAATCTGCAGGAGAGAAAGTTTGCATCTCCTGCTCCCAGAGTCAGTCGTCCTCCATCTCACCAGGGTGCGGCTGCCACATGAGGGTGGGGGGAGGCGATGCGCCCCACACGCAGGCAGGTGCTCGTCTGCACTTGCACCAGGGCACACCTGGAGGGGCCTGTCCATTGCTCTATATATACCCAGCCTCGCAGCATGCGGGTGTCCATCCTAAGGCTTCCCATTGGCCACTCCGGTGCCCCCCCTCATAAATATTAAAACCCAAGGACAAGGATGTCATTGGCTGGGAAAAGGAGAGAGAGCCCATGGGACAGGAGGGGAGGGGGACGGGGAGGGGGAGGGGAATGGGGTGTGGGCCCTCGGGGAGCTGGAGACATCTGTTCACCATGCATATTTCATCAAGAAGAAAGAGAGAGAGAGAGAGAGAGAGAAGGGGAGAAAGAGACCGAATGAAAGAGGGAGGCAGAAGCCGGCACGCGTCGCCCTGTGCAGAAGGGGAATCGGTCAAGCTGATTTCACAGAAACCCCCACCTGGGCACCTCCCTGAATTCTGACAGTGCGCGCAATGGACTTTCTGCCCAGGCTGCCTGGGCGCACACATCGTGTGGATGCCCACACGGGCCAAGCTGGATTTGCCAGGTGCATGCGGCTCGACCCAAGCATGGGCCCCTTGCAGGGGGAGGCAACCTGGTCCCTTCCAGAGGTCTTGGACAACAGCTCCCAGCACCCCTGACCCTTGCCAGGGACTGATGGGAGCTGAAAGGCCGGGTTGGGAAAGGCTGCCTTACAACAACCCTGCAAGGTAGCATTCTCATAAGGCGGGTGACTGCTAATGTACTGCTTCTTTTACATTGTGCTTGAGTGTGCTGGCTTTACGTTTGTGTTGACACAAGCATTTAATAAAACATTTGCAATCCATCCTTCAGACTTGCTGAAGGGTTGAGGTATATATCCTTAAAACAGGGTGCAGAGCTGCAGGGTCCAATCTGGTCCTCTGGGATTCCCCAGAAGGCCCCCCTTCCCTTGCCCCCTCCCCCAATCCTTCGGTGGTGGCTTCGGCTTTTGTGCAGTTTCCCCCCATTCTGAAAGGTTGAAAGGCCTCTCAGAAGTTACTGACAGTTAAAAGCTTGAAGCTACGATAGGCTGTAGGCTGACATGTTTAGTTTTGCATCCCTGCCCACCACTGGAATGAGGCCCCCTGAGAGATTTTCCAAAATGGAATGCGACCCTCGGGCTGAAAGAGGTTCAACACCCCTAAAATAAAAATAAATAAAATCAATGGGGGAGGAGGTTGAAGTGAGAGAGCGGGAAAAAGAGGCTTCTCTAAGGTCATTGAGGCTCCAAACCTATACCCACTTAGCTGGGAGCAAGCCCCATTAAACTCAATGGAACTTACTTCTGAGTAGACAAATATAGGATTGTATTGTTAGTGAGTTTGTGGCAGAGGCAAGATTTCTTCTTCTTCTTCTTCTTCTTCTTCTTCTTCTTCTTCTTCTTCTTCTTCTTCTTCTTCTTCTTCTTCTTCTCCTCCTCCTCCTCCTCCTCCTCCTCCTCCTCCTCCTCCTCCTCCTCCTCCTCCTCCTCCTCCTCACCACCAGCAGCTTACAACATGAATAAAAACACATACAGTATAATAATAAAACACAAAATGTAGATGTAGTGATGGCCACCAATTTGGATGGTTTCAAAAGGGGATTGGACAAATCCATGGAGGAGAAGACTATCAATGGCTACTAGTCCTGATGGCTATATGCTACCTCCAGGATGTCTGCTTATGTACACCAGTTCCTGGGGAACATGGGCAGGAGGGTGCTACTGCACTCATGTCCTGCTTGTGGGATCCTGTGGGCAGCTGTTTGGCCACTGTGTGAACAGAATGCTGGACTAGATGGACCCTTGGTCCGATCCAGTAGGGCTTGTCTTATATTCTTAAAACCAACAACAAATTGCTTTAAACAACCACAGTAAAAATCTTAGTGAAATGCAAGTTGTGTGGGCAGCACTATGCTGAGTGGAGCCCATTCAGCTTAGCTGGGGTCCACTCACTGAGTTTGTCAAATTGCCAGAGATCTTGATAGCGCTGCAAAATACAAAGCACATATTCAAGCCCTTGTGATTTCAACCCCTCACTGAATCCTGCTGTTTACTTCCGCTATCCAAACTGCTTGGCATGTCAAGATGCTGGGCCTTCTTCTCTTATCACTGGTCTATATCTTTCATTATTTACCATTCTGGTTTTAGCTATTTTTCTTTAGTGTTGACATTTCCATTTAACCCATGTCATCCCTGTTGCTTGGGTTGGGAAAAAAAAGTGATTTTTTTTTTTTTTTAATGACAGATTAAAAGATTTTTTGAAAGTAGAAATTACAGACTGCCTGCTTTGTAGTTCAGTGTTTTCGCCATGATGCCACAGCAGCTGTGCAGAAGAGGGAATTTTGGCCAGGGCAGCTTTTCATGCAAAGGAGAGAAAAGCTGCACTTGTGAAAATTCCTTCCTGCTACAGACACAGGAGCCTGAGGGACTTCTCTGTATCTAGTCACATTACGCCAGTGTGGCGTAGTGGTGAGAGTGTTGGACTGGGACTTGGGAGATCCGGGTTCTAGTCCCCGCTCGGCCATGAAGCTCACTGGGTGACTTTGGGCCAGTCACTGACTCTCAGCCTAACCTACCTCACAGGGTTGTTGTGAGGATAAAATGGAGAGGTGGAAGAGGATTATGTAAGCCGCCTTGGGTTCCTTGCAGGAAGAAAGGTGGGGTATAAATAAAATAAAATAAATAAATAAATATGGAAGGTAACCAGTACAGGGGACAGGAAAGTCAGAATCTGCCACGGTCATTTTCCCAGCTCTGCTCACAACAGGCCAGATTCAAAGGGTCGGCTACACCCCTGCCCAGATCTCTATCTATGCTTCTGCTTCAGAGATCTATTTTGTGGCAATATAATGATTGGGCTAGAGAGGGGAACATGGAACATTTTTTATTTTAAAAGAGGGTTAGGGGAAGCAGTTGAAAAACAAAGGCTGGAACACAACAAGATGCAGCAGGGAGCAGAGGATGTAGGAAGGAGCATTGGCTGGGGTGAGAACATGTTAGCTGAGCGATTGGAGTTAAGAATGCAACACCATCCTTGCTGTAAAGCCCTGATATGGTTGCCAACTGACCAGAAAAAAGAGTCCAGCTTGCTCCTGTGCTTTAAACAGGAGTCTGATTTGCCGAAATCAGGAGGTGGAGACTTTTATGGCGGGTGGGTGGGAGGGGAGAGTTATTCGCCTGCTAGTGTCTGCACAACAATGCCGCCACTAAAGGCACAGGAGCAGGGGGTTGGTCAAACAGCTGGCAACCTTAATTTCTTGAAGAAGGGTTGAAATTGACTGGGCAGTGGAAACATACCAGAATTTTTAGCATTGTCCAATTAATTGTGATAAGAAGTACCATATCCATGAATCAGGTACAAGTTCATTTAATTTAACATGGAGTAGGTGGGTTAGGTTCCCTGCTAAATTCACTTCACTTCTATGCACCCATATTTCCCCTAGGAAGAAATCCCATTGAATTTAATGCAGGTTAGGGTCCGGCTGTTCAACCACCGCTGAGGTGTGGGGGGTGTTAACTTTGGATTGCAGGCTCCTTGGGACAGGGACCCAGTCTCCTGATGTCGTCATTATGTCTCTTCACCAAACAGTGCAGGGCACAAATGATGCACCAAGCCATGCATCCGTTGCTCCTGGCGCACCTGAAGAACTTCCTGCGTGCATTTTGGCAGAAGATCTCATTCCAGAAGAAAGGCAACCTTTTGCAGAATTCAAGCCCCGAACAGGCAAAGCATCCAGGCTGAACTCTGGATCAGTTGCTATGGGTACTGCTGAGGCTGCTGAGTGGGGGGGGGGGGAGGCAAAAGGGAGCCATGAAAGGCACCAGAGAGGCAGCATTTGGCAAGAGGCGAGGTGACATATTGTACAGTCCCGCTGGGGACCTTGCCTGGCCTATTCTTGTCAGGCACAGCAGACGGAATTAACCCTTGAAAGACTGGCTGAGCTCCACTCTTCACTCCCCAAGCTTTATTTTAAACCGGGGAGCAGAAAGAAAATTCCCCAAAGAGAGGCAGCCGTAGTGGCCGCTATCACAATTATTCTTGCAGCCATTGGCATATGCTATCATAGACAACTAGGAGAGGAACTGTTACCATCACCCACCCCAAGAAATTATAGGGTTGTTAGCTTAACTTCAACTCTTGGGAATTTCTTAAAACTTTCAATTGATTTGAAAGCATGTAAGAAACTGGAAGGGATTCCTAGCTGCTTCAGAGGATTCTATGAACAAAACCAATGCAGACTCTGACAAAATAGCTGGTTTTGGAGGATAATAGGATTGCAGTGGGTTAGAGAACACACAGTCTGCTATAAGACAAATCCACAACTACTTGGAAAGTTGAGAGTCCAGACACAGTAATAAATCAGCATCATGCTGTGGAGTTTGACAGGGATCTGTCAGGTTTCCAGCACTGTCCAACATCTTCATTAATGATGGAGGAAAAAGCTAGAGAATAATGTTCAGTTGATATAAGGCAGGGAGGATTTACAAACTGTACAGAGGAGCCTGATTAGAAATTCAAGGTGGCATTGATCAGTTGGCTTCTGTTAGTGATTTGCAAGCCTCCTTGAATATAGGAGAGGCAGGGTAGAATTTATATAAATAACGAATGAACCAGCCTAGCCTGCTCAAATTGTATTTGCCAGGATAAGTCCCAGGGCATACTGGAAACAGCTTGCACCTGGTCCCAGGAAGTGTCTCTAAGTGGGGCTCCACTTTTGGGGTACGCTCCAGAGAAGACAGCGCCTCATTCAAGAAATACTGACGCCCCCACTGTGAGCAAGGGGGGCATGTGGAGTGCGTGTGCGCAGTTTAAATGTGCATGCTCACGAACACCGTGAGTGAGAACATCAGCTGCGTCTCTGTGGAGCTATGGATGCAGAGGAAGGTGTGGGCATCAGACGGTGTGGTGGGGCCGTGTCCTGCCAGGGCGCGCGCGTCTTGACATGCGCTCGAGTCTTTGCCTTGCCTTCCTGCCACATGGCATCTGCAAGTGTCGGTGTGCCTCCTGCTGCCTCCACCCAAGGCCTGGCCTGTGCTGCAGGCCCCGCACTCCCCACTAGGCCTTCTGCCCACTCCACCTTATTTCCCTGGGGTCTGCAGCACGAAGCCCCTGACAGAAGGCCTCGACGTGACTCGATATCGCCACAATCTGTTGCTGCTCCTGCTGTCGGATTTGCGTTAAAAGCCCCCCCCCCCATCTCCCTCGTTCATGTCCCCGCTTGCTCCCAGCCTCTCGGTGGCTTTGTTCCCTCGAAAGCCAAAGAGTGGCAGAAGCTCCCGACCATAATATGGCCCTAATCGAGTCTGTCATAATCGGATCCAAGCTAATTATGCTCCGATCCCTGCTCTTCGGCGGACTCTATTGCCTGTCCATCTGTCCTCCCCCCACCCCACCCTCAGCCATCGCAGCCTTTGTGTCCGTCCATCTGTCAGCCGCAGACCTCCACCACCACCTTTGCCGGGGACCCTTCCTGGGCCAGCGCCTCGTCCCCTCTCATTGGCCTGCGGTGGCTCCATCTCGCGCAGGCCTCTCCATCAATCCACTTCGCGGCCGTTCTTCACCTCCCCTGCCCATCTGCTCCTCCCGGGGAGCCCGTTTTGGTTCTCTCTGTCTGCCTCGATTGGAGCCGGCAGCGCACGATTAAAGCTGCTTCTCCGGTCCACGAAGGAGCACAGAGGCAGCGGCGAGAGAAGTCCCCGGCGGGCCAGGTAGCAAGAGGGCATCAGGGAGCCAAGAATGCAGCCGCATTCACCTTCCTGCCCGCATCCAGCACAGGTGCGGAATGACCAGCAGGTGCAGGTCTTTTCCCCAGCCCCTGCAACTGTGGCACCGGAAGCATCCCCAGCCAACATTCCCTCTTCAACCCGAGGCTCAAAAGCCCAGGAGCAGAGGAGCAGGCAGCAGAGGGGCTAGCATCGCTGGAGCACCTCAGTCCCTGATTAAACGCCTCCCCGACTATTCTTAGTGTCACAGAGTCACTGAGGACCCTCCCTGCTCCATCTGCCACATCCTTCTTTACCCTGCAATAACTTGTTTGTTCGTTTGAGGATTTGATTTGTATCCTGCCTTTTAACAAATGTTTCAGGGCAGCTAACAATAAAACAAAAGCAAAAGCAAAAAGAGTAGAGCATATTGAAGGCAGCAAGAGACGGGCGCAATCGAAACAATAAAATTGTAAAACAACAACAACACAGGAGCCAGTAAAAGAAAACCAAAAGGGAGGAACGGAAGCCAGGAAAGGCAACTCAAATACTATTAAAAGCCGTCCAGGAGAACAAGACGGACTTTGCCTGGCACCGAAAATGTTTGCATGGCAAATATGTCTAGGACAGGAGTTCCAGCCTTTGAGTGCCACCACCAAAAAGGCCTTCTCTCCAGAACCCACCTGCTTAAGCTCTGGGGCACCCCCCCCCCCCTCAGAAGGGCCTGCAATGAAGATCTTAACTGCCGGGCAGGTTCAACTTTTCCTGCGTTGATTCATAAGCCAAGCAGGTGTTTGTTCTGCGGGGTAAAGATATGCTAGAAAAAAAGCAATTGCCCCAAAATATGTTATCAAGCGTCCAACATATCCCTCAGCTGCTGCAGGATGTGAGAAATGGTGCCTTCATCTTAATGCATGTTGACATGGGCATGCGCTGGAGGAAAGGTGCATACACACACACACACACACACACACGTTCTAAAATCCCAAGCAGTGTTCTAGCATCCCGAGCAACCTTTTTTGGCCCCAAGGGTCACATGCTGTGTGTGGGGTATGGCGCGCGCGCGCGCGCGCGCGCACGCACGCACGCCTCAGTGTGCAAGGATGGGGAGGTTTAAACTTCCCCTCCCAGCCCGCTGTGATCACAGTGCGGGTGTGTCCAGCCAGGGATGCCCTTGGGAAGGAGCTGAACCCGAATGAACAGCAAAGCTAGCAACTCACCGCGCCAACAGTTAACCCTTTGGTGTCCCCCAAAGGCAGAAATAGCGACCAAACAGGAGAGCAATTTGACCGGGACAAGTAAAGCGGGCGTGTGCCCCTCTCCCCTAGATTTGGAACGTCACCCTCGAAGTGTCCGCTCACCTGGCCCTCCCGAGGGGAATGGGGCGCAGCCCACTGGCACCTCCCTGGAACTCAGGGGTGCCAGTCACACCAGAGAGCCAACTCCAAAGTGGGAAAGGGCTGTGAGATGGCCGGCTCCGGCGCCAGCCCCTCCGCCCGGGTTGCAGCATCGCCTCCCGCCCCACTTAGCAGCGTTTAAAATTTAATAAGCAAATCATAAACTTGACGGAAAGCTGGATTTGGGAGGCCAGCCGGGCGGGCGGCAGGAGCATGCATGCGTGCGTGCGTGCGTGTGTGTGTGTGTGTGTGGGGGGGGGGGACCAGCCATTTCCAACCATGAAGGGAGCAGCGGGGGGGGGGGAGCTTCAGCTTTGTGCTGGGCCTTAATTGACCCCTCCCTCCCCCCTCCCAGGACTTCTGAAGCCAAAAGTTCCCAGTCTATGAAGCCAGACTAGAAGCCAGCAACGATCTGGCTTTATTAACTGCTCTTATTTCTGCCTTCTCGATTCGCTCCCATATGCTTCCCCTCAGGGCAGCAGGGGGGCAGCTGCAGTCCCTCCCTGCCCCACCTTTCCGCTGCCCCCAGGGAACCAGCTGAGTTCAGAGGTTGAGAGACGCGGCGCCATTGTGCGCGCATGCAGGGGCGTGCATGTGGGCGCCGGTCTCAGGTTGTGGGGAAAGGGGGGGGGGACACTTGCGGGGAGCAGAAAAAGTGCGAGCAACTGCGAGAGGACAGGATTCCTGCCTGCCCCACGGATGGGCCCGGAGAGAGCGGCGCAGCAGCGGCGAAGGGGGCTTCCAGGTGGGCTGCATCAGGGCAGCTCCGAGGGCTACCCAGGCGTGGCTCTTCTGCTACAACCCAGCAAGACTCCATCCAGGTCCTGATGCTGCCACAGACTCACCAGATGTGCTTGGAACTTGCATGTTTCCCCTCAAGCTACTGCCATGCTGCGTTAGGCTCTTTTAAAGGCCCAGTTACCTACGATGCGCCAAAAGCTGCACGTTCTTTCGCTTACATACCAGTGAACAAATAAATTAAGGCATCGATATAGAGTCACAGTACTGTAGTGAATGTACAGAAAGAGCAAGCCACTTCTACAGGATCCGGTGGCTTACCTCACAAGGCTGTTGTCAGGATTCCTGACTGGGATAATTCTGGAAAGGGCTTCAAGCACTTTGAGGGGCTAAGACCCTGCCCACCCCGGTTCTCATTGTTAAACAAGCCCACCTTTTCTGATGTGCTTCCCAAAAAGGAGAATAGTGAAGAGGACCCTTTCAATGCTGCAGGTACACAATGGCCTTTCCTCCCACCCACCCCCGCCCCTGCCACTGCTCTCCCACCAAAATGTAGCACTGAGGACATAACCGGCTGTCAGTCAGGATCCAATTGAGCAGGGACAAAGGAAAACAGCTTCATCAGCTCCAGCGCTCTCTGTTCATCTGGGACAGTCCCACATTTGCCTTGTCCCTAGTAAAATACAGCCCTTATTTTGCTTTGGGGAAAATGTTGGCTCTCTGAGTAGGGTGGGGGTACAGCAGCCTAATTTTATTCATTTATCACAT
This sequence comes from Shinisaurus crocodilurus, assembly GCA_021292165.1. Classification (NCBI taxonomy): domain Eukaryota; kingdom Metazoa; phylum Chordata; class Lepidosauria; order Squamata; family Shinisauridae; genus Shinisaurus; species Shinisaurus crocodilurus. The sequence goes on from CM037882.1 coordinate 26,299,819, forward strand.
TTCTACACTGCCCAATAACCACAGTTATCTGAGAGGTTCACAACAGTTAAAGTCATAATGTACAACAAGATTTAAACTTAGAAGTTTTAAAAACTAAAATATGAAACCAAAGTAAAAGCCAACAGAAATGTAAAGATCTAAAAATACAATAACACATTTAAAAATAGCCAAATCTGAAGGACTAAAATGGATGGGAAAATAAAAAGGTCTTTGCCTGGTGCCAAAAAGACCACAGTAGGCATTCCATAACTGGGAGCCACCACTGAAAAGGTTCTCTCTTTGGTAGGCACCTGCCTCACTTCATTTGGCAGGGCCATCCAGAGGAGGGCCTCTGAAGATGATCTTAGGCTCTGGGCGGGTATATACGGGAGGAGACCATCCTTTAGGTAACCTGGCCACCAGCCCGTTAAGGCTCTGAAAGTTTACACCAGCACTATGAATTGGGACTGGAAGCCAGTGCAGATCCCAAAGCACTGGCATAATGTGTTCATATCAACCAGTCCCTGTTAACAATCTCACCGCCCTATTTTGGACCAGCTGAAGTTTCTGGACCATTTTCAAAGGCAGCCCCACGTATAATGTGCAGTGATCCAGACAAGAGGTGGCCAGAGCGTGGATAACTATAGCAAGGTTAACTCTGTCCAGATAGGATTGTAGTTCGTATATCAGCCTTAGCTGATAGCCATAGCTGGCTGGGGGTTCTGGGAGCTGTCCAATACAGCTGGAGGGCACCAGTTGGGGAAGGCTGGAGCACAGCATCTTGATTCTAAGGTAGATCTGGACCAGCTGTCAAATTCTGCCCATTCCCATTTTAATGCACATGTGGATGAATGGAAATGCATTGACACACAATGCCCCTGCCCAGCTGCCTGCCCAGACAAGTAAATATTGTTGGACGTGTTTGGGTGGTGGGTTTACTATGCATGCAGCCAGATCCAATGCAAGACTAAATATTCTAGTCAACATTCTTAAGAGTGAAGACAGATGTAATATATTAAGTGTGTAAGAGTGAGTATATATGGGTGGAGTTGACTTGAATACAAACTCCATGTTGGGCATAATTAGGAAAGGAATTGAAAATAAAACTGCCAAGATTGTGCTGCCTTTATACAAATCTATGGTGTGACTGCACTTAGAATACTGTGTGCAGTTCTGGTCACCGCACCTAAAAAAGGATATGTAGAGTTGGAAAACGTGCAGAAAAGGGCAACTAAAACGATCAAGTGGCTGGAGCAACTCTTCTATGAGGAAAGGTTACAGCAGCTGGGATTGTTTAGCTTAGAAAAAAGGTGAGTAAGGGGAGGCATGATAGAGGTGTACAGAATTATGCCTGGTGTGGAGAAAGTGGACAGAGAGACACTTTTCTTCCTCTCCCTTAATACTAGAAGCCAAAGGGGTAATCCCCTGAAGCTGAGTGCCAGGAGATTCAGGACAGGTAAAAGGAAGGACTTCTTCACACAGCACATAGTTAAACTATGAAATTCACTTCTACATGATGTGGTGATAGCCACCAATTTGGTGGGCTTTAATTTGGGGGGATTGGACAAATTCATGGAGGATAAGGCTATCAATGGCTATGAATCCTGATGTCTCTATGCTACCTCCAGTACCAGAGGCAGTATGCCTATATACACCAGTTGCTGTGGAACATGGGTGGGAGGGTGCTGTTGCCCTCATATCCTGCTTGGGGGGGTCCCATGGGCAGCTGGTTGGCCACTGTGTGAACAGAAGGCTGGACTAGATGGACCCTTGGTCTGATCCAACCTCAAGGCTCTTCTTACGTTATGTACATGTTCTATACTGTTATTTTAGGGCAATGAACGTATGGTCTAACCACTTCTACCACTCTTCGATTGTTATGTCTGTTTACACCCACAGATGTGGGTGGGTTGTTGTTGGGTTTTTTTTACATCTGTCTTCACCCTAAGGTGGTTGGGTGTTGCTGTTGCTTTATAACTGGTCCATTCAATGTGCGGCACACAAAGAAGAATGAGCCTTCAGCACCTTGCTACGGGGTGGGGGGGAAGGAGGTGATGAAGCCATGGGCTCAGGCAGTGCTCTTTGTAGCAAGAACAGGGCACCAGACACACTGCTATATTCATTGTATCATGTCAGAAGGGATGCTGAGAGAGTCAGAATCCCTCTGGGGTGAGGCAGCCCCTCCTCCCCTCCCTAGACTGCACAGGTGAACACATACCTTGTTTATTCTCAAAAGTAGCCCAGTAACATTTGCCAAAGCTTGCATCATTGCCAAATGCCCTTTGGTGATGACTTGAGGAGACAGACATCATCTCAGGGGGTTTCATCCTCCCCTCAACCTACTCCTCCATTTCCCTTCTCAATAATTTCTCCTCCACTTTCACTTCATTATTCCTTGAGTTGGTCTCCAGTAGTAGATAATAACCTTTCAAATAATGTGTTAGAGCAATTCATTGTATTGCTGAATTATTTGAAGACTGTCAAAGCATTTGTAGATTACTTAACTTGCTTAGAATCTTTCAGTAGCTGCTAAGATTATATTACTCTAGCTCTGGAAACATTAACTCTGCTAACTACAGAACCGATCAAGATACTGAAAATTGGAGAAACTGATCAACTTTACAGATGACACTCAGGGGGGAAAATTGATCTAGAGACGGTTGAACTGGGAAAGAAAATGGACTGAGTTTGTTTTATTTTGGAATATTTATTGTGATTCTAGAAGACTAGGAAGAAATATTTTCTGCAATGTCTAAAAGGTCTAAAATAAATACTATAACCTGAAAACAATCTGAGTTGCTTAAATGTAGAAAAGCCAATATCTTTTCTGTATACATAATCACACATTTTCCCAAAGCATATTTAAAAAAGCCATTTACCTATGGAAGGGAGGGAGCATTATCTAAATCTGTCTTCCAGACAAATTATAATTTATATAAAATTAAACATGGAAAACTAAAAAACCCTCCCAAATTTGTAACAGTTCTCTCCTGTCACAGATTTTCTCCAAGGGCATTTCAATCACAGTGAGTGAAGGAAAAAAGGCTTCTACCTCTTGAAATGTATTACATTTCTATACTGCCCAATAGCAGAAGCTCTCCAGACGGTTCATAACAATAATTGGGGATACAACCTGTAAATCTGGGAAGTACTTTAATCAGTTTTCTCCAAAATGTGCAAGAATGTGTGTGTCCATCTTCTGTAAAGACACATTTAAGCAGAGAAGATGGTTTGTTTTTCAGTAATTGGTGCTCCCTTTCCTAATTTAAGGTTTGGAGGAATTTTTAAAATGGCAATTTCACCAATGCTCCACTGGCAGTGATTGAAATCTGTCTGATTTCCGATTTCCCCAAAGTTCCAAAACAGAAAGTGGGCTGGGGGGGGGGGGAGTGTATGTCACCGCATCCCAAGGATGACAGTCCAGTCCAGACTTTGTCCCAGAGTGAATTTGGCTCTTCCTTTCTCCAAACCAAATGCAGACTCCATGGCTTGAACACCAGCCACTTTTTTCCTTCCCCACCCCACTTTTTTTTTTTTTTTACTTTGTTTACCATCTTGCCTGATGAAGGGGGTCTGAAGAGCTCAAAAGCATTTTGTGGCCTTTGAGTTGGTCTAATAAAAGTATTACGTGAAGGTGGGTTTTAGCATTTTTTCTATTGGAATGTATCCGGAGGGCAGCCACGTGAGCCTGTTGCAGTAAGGACAACAAAGCGTCTTGTGTGGCTCCTTAAAAAACAAACAAATGCCAGAGAGGCTTCCAAGGCAGCAGAACCTTTGCAAAGAGAATGGTTGACTTTCTGCCTGCTTTTGCATAATTCCTCCTGCTGCCATAGCTAATTACCAAAGCAAAGCAAGCTCGGATGAAGGGAATTCTCCCTTGAGCTCAAAAATTGGTACACGAGTTACATGCGAGATGGCAAGGCGGGAAGCCAAGAAGCTTTATGCAGAAAGCGGCTAAATTGGATCCGATCAAGTGTGTGTGTGTTCATGTGCATGCATGAGCACTGCATGTGCGCGCCATGTATCTTGGACATAACAGTTCTTTGCTAAGTGTGGTGGACAACAGAAGACCTAAACCCAGAAGAAGGGATGTTATTGGACCGTACATGGTTGTTGTAGGAATTACTGCAAGAAAATGTATTTTGAACTCATTGACTATATAAATGAAGATGGTTATCACCACCATTTTTACAATGCTTTATTGTTCAAATAAATGGTTAGCTCTCTGATTTTAAAATGTTTTAGTTGAGCATAGTTTTTCATTTTATTTTATTTTAAAAGTCTTAACGACAACATTGTTGTATTCTCTATACACACGTGACCTTGCTGTAATCCTTACAACAACCTTGTGAGGTAAGCCACTCATATTGCAAATGGGGGAAGCTGAGGCAGGAAGAGAGTGCCCCCGCTAGGCCCCCGACTGAGCCCAGGAAGGGCTGAGTCAGCACTTGACTGGCAGCTTTGTCACTTCACCGCTATGCGGACCCTCAGCATTGTGAAGAAACAGAGTGGTTAAGAACTCGCCTCTGAAGATACTGAGTTACACAGCATGTTTCATTCAGGCACAGAAAGTACTGAAATAAAACAGTAGGTTTAAACATTTTGAATAGTTAACTGATATTAAAAAAAACAGAGGTGATACATGGGCCAGGTTGATAGCCATTTGGCAGTTTCCTCCTTTGACCAGAGCTTGGGGCGGTGACCTCAGATCCCAGATTCAGCATTGCTGTGAGTTTGAGTCCAACTCCTATTTCCTTACTCCCATCTACGGAGGGGTTCGGTGTTATAACGCCTGTGCTCTGTAGCATTTTCAACTCCCATCAGCCCCAGCCAGCATTGCCAATGGCCAGGGATGCTGGGAGTTTATTTATTTATTTGCATTTATTTATCGCCCATCTGGCCAGCAAACCGGCCACCCTGGGCGATGTACAGTACAGAAGATAAAACAGAATAAAATACATTAAAACAGTATAAAATTTTTTATACTGTTGCAGTCCAAAACATCTGGAAAGGCTGATCTGTAGGGTTGCCAAGACTCAGGCTTTGACTTGGGGTCCCAGGGCTTTAGCCTTCTCCTTCTCAGGGTCTCTTCCAGGGGAAGGACTACAATCTCAGAGTGAGGGGCCAAAATAGGAAGTGGTCTTCTGCCAGGTTAGGCTTTTTGTCCATCTAACCTGGTACTGTCTCCTCTGACCGGCAGAGAGTCTGCAGAGTCTCAAGTCTTTCCCATCCCTGGAAAGATGCTTGCCCATCACCGTCTGCCCAGGATTATTCTAAGGCTAAGCAGAGAGGTGCCACGACAGAACCTGGGAGGGAGGCCCCGTCTGCATGCAAGGCGAGTGCTCTGCCCGGAGCTAAGGCCCAAATGCTCAGCCACAGAAGCTGATGATCTGCACAAACAGGGGAAGTCGGGGCTATTTATTTATATGAACAACGAAGAGTCCTGCGGGACACACCTGAAAGACCAACTCATTTATTATGGCAGATAATACCTTTTAAAAGTGGCATTTAAAATGAAATATTTCATATTTTTTAAAGAGTTCCTTTAAAAAGTAATGTTTTGCTGTCCTATCAGAATGCTACAAGTCAGCTGCCTGCGGCAGCCATCTCACTCTGCCGGATGGTAGGGCCGGCTTCTCAGAAGAATCCAGCTGGCCTCTGTCAGAAGCAGGGTGCTGGACTACTATGGACACCCCCCCCACCCCAAATCTGATCCCACTGCAGGGCTCTTCTGATGCTCTTGACACAAGTGCCTGCTCCAACCTTTTCATTGTCGACAACACACAGAGTCAAAAGCAAACCTAGCAGGTCCTACCTAAGTAAGTGGGGTTCATCCACCACTGCTTATTAGCATTAGGAATGCTCTAATTCAGTGTTCTCCAACCTTGGGTCCCCAGATGTTTTTGGCTACGCTGGCTGGGGCATACTGGGAGTTGTAGGCCAAAAACATCTGGGGACCCAAGGTTGGAGAACACTGCTCTAATTCATGAGAAGTCAGGGGAATAGGAGGTTGCAAGTTCTCCAGCTGCGCTGCGGGAGGGGCCTCCACTTTTGCACAGGGTAGACTCAGGGGTGGTCAGAAGCTGAGAATGAAGCAAGGGCTCGCTCCACCCCTCACAAAAAGAAAGAAAGAAAAAAGAACCAACTGCAAAGGGACAGGAAGACCGACTCGTCCACTTTCAAACCTACATCTTGTCTCTAAGGTACCGGCAGACAAAACCTGCTCATCTGGGAGAGAGTCTGGAATTGGAAAGGGGTCCTGTACATAGGGGCAGCTCTACAGAGATGTTGGAGGTTGGGTGCTTAACCTTTCCCCCTGCGCTGCGTTGTCCTCAGGATATAAATCACACCCCTGAAGCTGCATCTCTCATGCAACGTTGTTGTTTAGCCCCACGTCCCCGGTTCTTACAGAAGAGGTACCGTAAAACCTGCTCGTTCGTTTCCTTGTTGCCAAGGCAAGAGGGAGTTATCTCAGTCCAGCCACGGGGGAATAGTTGAAGCTGTCAGGGAGCAGCTCTCCAAAGTCCCAGCCAGAGAGATCTTCCCTGCTCCCCCCCCCTATTAAATCGAACCGAGCTGGGGGCTTGTGCTCTACCCCAGAGCTATCAGCCCTCATATTATTTAAAAAAGGTCAATAAGAGTAGCAGCATGAAGGGAACCAACACAGACAGGTTTTCGACAGTCCGTGTCTTCACTTCTCCGTTTAGAAGATGGTCAGGAATAGTTGTGCAGAGAGTTGTGCAAACAAAGTCAGAAACGGCCAGGCAAGGGGTCCGTTTTGGCATTTTCCAGCCTTGGCTGTCCTCCCACTGCTACTGGGCTTTTAGCAGCCAGAACATCGGGGGTGGGAAGAACTTACTGTGCCATCCACCGGGAGACCTGTTGGCCGTCCACGAAGTGATGGAAACAACAGTGGCAGCTGCTTCATAGCTTTGCCAGCCATCAGATCCAAGGGTTGGGGGGGAGGGAGAGGAGAGTGGATAAAAGGATGCGCCTCTCATTCCAAAGGGGGGGGGATCATGAAAGGAAACAAAATCACACACCCAGAATTGGTATCTTTCCATCCAGTGAGCTCCCTGGAATACTGCATTTGGAATACTGCATATGCTTCTGGTTGCCCCAATCAAAAAAAGGATATCGAAGAGCTGGAAAGGGTGCAGAAAAATGGTACCCAAAATTATAATAGGCTAGAGGAAAAGCTAAGGCATTTGGGGCTTTCTAGTTGACAAATAAAGGTGATTAAATGGAGGGGGACATGACTGAGATTTATAGATGCTGTAGAGAAAGCGGAGAGAGAAGTTATACTACCTCCTAGAATACTAGAACTTGAGATCATCCAATGAAACTGATCAGCAGTAGATTCAGGACAAAATGAAGTATACATTCAGGCTAATTAATAGAATTAGCTGCTAGGAGAGGCGTGGTGGGCCCACTCACTTGGATGGCATTAAGTGGGGATTAGACAAATTGACAGAGAAAAATCCCTGAAAATAAGCACCTCTGTAAAAACTCGTTTACCTACCACAATGGCTGAATTACAATATATTCCACACTTGCTCCCCATATCACCTACAGAGCATCCTGCATGCCAGGAAATGCCCTGTGATTATTCTAATGGGAAGGTAAGGGAAATGACCTCAGCTGCATCCCCTGCTCCCCACAGAGGTGTCAACATGCAGTCTAAAGTGGAACATGCCATGACGCAGAGGTGGGAAACCTTTTGCCTCCAGAGGTGTGTGCAGGCCCATATAGTTATGCCTGATTGGAGTATCTCCCCCCCCCCCCCAAACCCCTCCTGCTCCATAGAATTCTTAAGTCCAATAGTGTGCTATGGAAAATGGTCAGCTTCAAGATGCTGAAACTGACCCGCACATAGGCGGCTTTGGGAATCTAAATGCTGCTTACAATAATGTCATGTTTAGGCTAGTTAAACGTTTTAACCTGCATGGTTAAATTTAATGCAACTGGAACTGTGGTTAAAAAAAGTGGAGGACAAGATATGATAGTGGAAGAGAATTAACCAATTTTGAAAAGACAGTTTTGACTAGAGAAGCTATAGAAGGTAATGTGTCAACAAGTGGTACAACAAAGGTTTTATATATAATGTTACAAAAAGAACATATTCTCTTAAATTGTTATGGGATAATGAATTTGATGAGGAAATATCGAAACAAAGTTGGAAAAATATTTGGGATAGACGTATTATAAGAGTTATGTCAACTAGGATAAAAGAGAATTTCTATAAAGTGGTATGGAGATGGTATCTAACCCCAGTAAGATTAAATTGGATAGACAACTGTTCTGCAATGTGCTGGAGAGGGTGTAATGAAAAAGGTACATATGCCCACATGTGGTGAAGTTGTAAAAATGTTCTGGAATTTTGGCAGAAAGTGTTTGCAGAAATATCAGAAATAATTGGATTGGAATTAGAGGTCTGCCCAAAATTAGCATTGTTAACAACAACAGAAAAAGTAGTGTGTTTAAAAAATACTAAAGAATTGATTGTGAATTTGTTAACAGCAGCTAAATTAATGATAGCTAGGAAATGGAAAGTTCAACATGTCTTTTCAATTACTGAGTGGTATAAAGAGGTATGGGATATCACGCTAAATGATAAATTAACTTGTAATATTAAGTGCCAAAAAGGACAATTGGAGAAAGACACTTTTGTGAACATTTGGGGTAAATTTTTGGATTATGTGTTAGTGAAAGGGAAGGGGAAGGAACCTTGTCAAGATTTGTTACATTTTTGGAATATAGAATAATATCATATATATATATATATATATATGGGGGAGGGAATATAACTTGGTCCCAAGAAGTGGGGGTGCACAATGTTTATGTTGTATTTTTGTTTTATTCATTATTAGTTGTATGATTGGAAAAATTCAATAAAACATATTTTTAAAAAAGTTTTAACCAGTTTTTTTTTCACGCTGTTTGCCCACTTCATCTAAATCTCTCAATAATTCCTACTATGTAATTCTTTAATAAAACTTTATTTAATCTGGAATCAGTGGAGGGGTAACTGCTTGTTTGGCAAGTCCAAAGATCTCTTGCTTGACTGCACATTTATGTTACTGCAGAAGAAGGGGCATGGTGGACCCCTGCAAATAACCCAGTACTTCTGAAATGGCCCTGATTTGAAAATCAGGAGTGGTGTTGATGATTCACAGGGCTGTGAACAGGCTTTGGGGTGGGAAATAGGGATGGCGCAATGGCCATAACTTTGTGGTAGAGCACCTGCTTTGCACGCAAAAGGGCCCAGGTTCAATCTGTGGCATCTCAGGTAGGGCTGGCAAGGACACTTATCTTGAGAGCCACTTCCAGTTGATGTAGACCTGCTTCCCCCAATGGCCTGCTTGCTGAGGATGATGGAAGTTGTAATCCAACACATTTGGAAGGCACTGGGTTGGGGTAGAGAATACTGAGCTAGATGGATCAATGGCAGCTTCCTATGTTTCAGGAAGCCCACAAGTCCCAAAACAACTTGGGACCTGGTTCCTTGAGAGGCTGCCTTCTCTGCTCCAGACCCATTCGATCCTTGAGGTCATCTGGGGAGATGTCCTGGTGTTGCCACATGCTCCGGAGGTCTGATCCACAGTCGTTCGGAGCAGGGCATTTAGCGTAGTGGTGTCCACTAGGTGGAATTATCTTCCTTGAGATTAGACATGCACCAACACTTTTTATTTTTAAGCGGATGTTGAAGACCCAGCTATTGATGCAAGCCTTCCCTGTGAGGTGCAGCCTTCCATCTTAGGCAGATGTGATATATTCTGTGTATTGCTCTTGATATTATGTTTTTATTAACTGTGTACACCACTTTGAAATCTTTAGATGTAAGCAGTTTATAATGCTAATAAATGAATAAACAAGCAAGCAAGCAGGGCATGAAGGCACCTGGCTGGCCCCTGTGGGAAAAAGGCTGCTGGATGAAATGGACCTTGTGTCTGATCCAGCAGGACTCCTCTTATGTTATTAACGACATCATTAAAATCAAGGTAAAAGTAAAGCTCTCTGTATGGTGCTGGGGCTTTATATTCACCAAAAATTAAGGGCCAAGGTAGTTGTGACGGCAACAGGTAATTTGTCAAACCCAGGTCTGCCCCAGTCAGATTGGGAACTCCATGACTTCTGACTTGTGCCACAGCTGGAATCCGGTGACGTAACTTTCATTTAAGCCAACGAAAAGGGTTCCGTCCTTCACTGTAAAAAGCTTAGTACACGCAGTTTGCCAAATGCCCAAACCCAGATGGGCTTGGATGGAGAGTTAAAGCCCCACTCTCTATGCCACAGTGTTTTCTGTTCACCTTCTACTCTATACTCCCCCTATCAATCTTCACTAATGTGATCTTACCAGGAGCAACTTGCACACTTCTCAAGCTTGTCTTCACAGCCATGAGGACTAGCAGCTTTCTTTTTCGAAAACACAAGTATCTAAGCATTCAGGAAACTGAATTTTACGTTAAGATGCCGCAGCGCCCATTTTCCTGCTGTTTCACACAGCCCTGCTTACGGCAGATACAGCCAACTCGTCTTCCACATCCCAGAGGCTCAGGAGTCATCTCAGAATATCTCTTTGGCTGCTATTGGTGGCTATGTATAATTCACACACCCTCCATTTCAACAGGTACCTATACACAGCATTAGCAGAGGATTCTCCCCCCACACCACTCCAACCCCAAATGCAAAGAGTCCTTGGTCATCCAAAGGAGGAAGATATAAAAGCCAATGGGATCAATGGATTTAATTGGTAAGTAGGGTGCTTTTTTTTAAATTAAAGCAAGCTATTTATATTATACAAAAATTCCATTTTTTTAAAAAAAGGATATTTTACACCCAACTCCCCCTTTCCAGCTTCTTTCCAGCATCTTTCCAGCTTCCTCCCCATCCCACCCCCCCAAGTCCCTCTTTATTTTCATCTTGATGCACACAGATCAAAGGATTTGAGCAATTGTTCAGCTAATCTGGAACTTTACAATAATGGAAGAGGGAGGACCGAAGAGACTGAAGAAAGCCCCCATCCACATAGACCCCTGGAGAGGATTTCCCCAGCAACTGGCTCCGGTCCTCACAGAGGTGTGTGCCAGGCATCCAGGCAGTCAAGGCTTCTGACCTCACCTTCTCCGGACAGCCCTGCAAAATGAAGGTGGAGGAGACCTGGACAGACTCACCCAGCCCCCACCAGAAATCAATCCCTGTATTGCCAGGACCCTTCTTCCAGTACAAGGGTTTATTTGAGGGGGAAGGAGACACTCCTTTGAGTTCCACAGTCCATGTTGATCAGGGAAGGAGCTCCAGTGTTGTTCTACCAGCAATTTCAAGTTCTCTCTTGCTTGATTTTGAGTACGAGGATTCCCAAATCCGATTTCAATACGCCACAGATCCAGTGTCCCCAGGAGTGGTGAAAAGCACATCCGCTTTGGCATTGATGAAGTAGGTGGCGACAAACGAAACAATTAAAATAGCAATGCCCACGATAAGTATGATGATCTGCAGAGAGGATTAGAAAGCGAAACAAAGAGCCGTGAGAAGAAAGAAGGTGGCTGCAGCACTGGAGCCTCAGCTCAGAGGGTCCAGAACAACCCTGCAGTCTTGGCAGAGAAGCATCTTTGAAGTTGAGGGTGCCCCTGTTGGACCCAAGCGAGTAGAAGGCAGGTCTACTGAGAAGGGACACGCACAAGTACTTCCACGTAAGTATAGAATTCAGCTCCCCGATAGCCTCAGATTTCATTAAAAAAGAGAGAAGTTGCTTGCCTTTTATGCTTTGAAATTATATGGGCCATCCCTGCTCAATTCTCAGAAGTTGGGCGGGGTGGCTGAACAGGATTTCCAGTGACTAGAGGCATCAGTACAGCTTCCCACAACCAGCAAAAACCAGAATAAAATGATGCAAAACCAGAGGAAATTACACACATTTGCTCGATTTGTATGATTTATATTCCAGGGGTAGGCAATGTGGTGCCTTCCAGATGTTTTGGGCTACAACTCCCATCAGCCCCAACCAGCATGGCTAATCATCAGGGATTGCTACAGCTGGCACAGAACGTGGCGGCTCGCCTGATTAAGGGCAGCCACCGGCAGGATCACATCACTCCAGTGCTCAAGGAGCTGCACTGGCTACCAGTTGCTTGCAGAGCCAAATTCAAGCTGTTGGTTTTGACCTTTAAAACCCTATATGGCTCTGGTCCAGTCTATCTCAAGGAGCGTCTCCAGCAACACCAAGTAGGCCGCTCAACAAGATCTGCCACAGATGGCCTTCTCCTTGTCCCTTCAGCCAGAGCAGCTAGACTGGTGGGGACTAGGAAGGGGGCCTTTTCTGTGGCGGCCCCCATACTGTGGAACTCTCTCCCTAGTGACCTCTGCCATGCCCCCTCTCTGCTGAGCTTCCGCCGCTCACTAAAAACATGGCTATTCAGGCGGGAATATGGGGTGGGTTAAGATTTTAAAATTTTATACTGTTTTAAATGTATTTTATATTTTATCATGTTGTACATCGCCCAGAGTGGCCGGTTTGCCGGCCAGATGGGCGATTCATAAATACAACAAACAAACAAACAAACAAATAAAATTACGGGAGCTGTGCTCCAAAATGTTGGGAGGGCGCTGGGCTGCAGTGGAGGCGGGTGGCTCTGATGTCAGTAGGGTACCGTATCCACCCTGGGTTGTAGCCTGAACTTTTAAGGAGCTCTCCATGGTGCCGAGCCTATTCTGGGGATATGGCTCCGCACCACGGATAGCTCCATTACAGATCAGACTTAAGCCCAGAGTGGATACTCCGCCACACTGACATCGCAGCCGCCAGCCTCCACTAATGGGTTGCCTACCCGATTTATGCAGGCTGCAGAAATCCAGCTTGCTCCTGGCTTCAGATCTATCCCATTGTCGCCATTCAACAGTCACGGCTGCTGCTGACCAGCCTAATGTATGAAGCTGCCGCCTCATTCAGAGTCACACCAGTGGCCCATCTTGCCCGGCAATGGCGGCACTCACCAGCTCTGCAAGGTCCCAGGCGTGCTATCCCAGGCCTTTTGGCTAGAAATGCCAGGCACCGAACTCAGGACTGACTGCATGCAAAAGATCACCACTGCGCTGCAGCCCTTCCCAAAGTTTCAGACTTCTTATGGAGCTGCCTTAAACCGAGTCAGATCCTCGGCCTACCCAGCTCAGTACTGCCGACTTGAACTGGCAGCACGTCCCCAGGGCCTCAGGCCGAGGTCTTTCATACCCCGCGTTACCAGAGATCCCTTCAACTGGTGAAGTCCGAGCTTGGATTTCTGCATGCAAAGCGCGAGCTCCACCGCGGAGTGATGGCGCCTCCCTGCACACATACGCCACCCAAGGTCCAGCCCTGAAAGCAGGTTCCGATTCCTCTCCTTTCACAAACAAGCCCGCTGCCAAGCTATTCCGCTGTGTGCAGCGACTCACCTCAAGCTGCTTGCTGGCGACGAGGAAGATCCGGGCGTGAAGCTCCTTCCAGCGGCTCTCCGTCCACGTGGAGTACTCTGTGGAGCCCCAGTCCTGGAGCTCAAAGGCCGGGGAGGACGCCTGGGTGAGGTGGACTGTTGACATGACGCAGAACGGCTTGCGGGGGGACGTGGCGTTTGGGGACGGAGAGCCCTGCACCCAAGCGTAATCGTACGACTGTGGAGAGAAGGAGGAGCAACTGCAGAAGCAGAGGGGGCTTGCTTGACCCAGACACAAATTCTGGACGGAGCTGCCAAAGCTGGCCTTGGGAAACCGACAGAATGTTGCCATGTTGCCGGCTTTGGGGCTCCTTGAGGAAGCTGTGCATTCTTGCTCTCATGTTTGTGGAGACCTTTCCCACTAGACGCTTGAAATGTCAAGATTGCTTCTCATGAAAACCTGACATTTTAGCTCTTTGTTTACAGGAGCTCGTAAAAATGACAGATTCGGGATATCTATCTGTTTAAAACCTCCTTTCCTCAACAGAGTTCAAGGCAGCTAGCAATAGAATTAAAACGACAAAACAATAAAAACTAACTTTTTTAGAAGACTAAAAAGACAAAATACAAGCAACCATTAAAAGCAGTTTGATCATACGGCTTCTAGCAAGTCAAAACAATTCAGGAAAACCATTAATGGACCAAAAGCCTTCCTATAGAGCAGGGGTGGGTAACATGTGGCCCCCACTGCCCCGATTTTATTCTATTTTTAAGTGGAAAAAGGTTTTTTAAATGTTACCGTTTGTCCCTGAAATTTGGTACAGAGGCTAAGAATGTCCCAGCAGAGCAGGCTAGCAAGTGGGGTGGCCTGGATTTGCAACTGGGGGGTTGGGCGGTTTTTGCCCTTCCCAACCCAATGAAGTTGCAGCTTTGCATGGTGGCAGTGATGGGGAACAGCTCAGAGCGCCACTTGGAATGTGAGCACAGCAGAAAATCCCAGGTTCAGTTCCTAGCACCGCTAATTAAAAGGATCTCAGATATCAGCGCTGCAGGGGGGGGAGCCTTGGGGAGCCACAACCCATCAGAGTAGACAGCACCGGTCTAGCAAGAAGGAAGACTGAGGTTCCTGTGCATGGGGGCAGCAAAAGTCCAAATGCATGAAAGCAGCCTACCCCGGCCTGGTGCCCTCCAGAGGTGCTGGACTACAACTCCCAGCATCCCCCAGGCTGGATGAAAGAAACAGGGTGAGCAAACTCACTTCTCCCTTGGAGGCCTTGCCCAAGTTCAGGCACTGCTCCTTGGTGGTGTTGTCGCTGAGCCTGGTGCCGGTGAGGTTGGCCAAGACATGCTGCACGAAGTAGGTTGCATTCACGGGGCTAGAAACAGCAACGTAGTACTGGAGGGGATCGTCTCCTGGGAGGAAGTGGGAGAGGGGCGTTTTGAGGGGGGCAGTCAGGCAGAAGCTGCAGGCCCCACAGCCACTCCCACCACCCACACACACACACACACACACACACACACACACACCAGCCCTACCCAGATATCGCTTGAGCTCTGCCTTAATGATCGCCTGGAACCAGCTGTTGTTTGCTCGGACCAGGAAGCCGTACAGCATGCGCGTGACCTGGAAAGGAGATGGAGGGTGAGGTCAGGCCCACAGAGGCTTACAAGAGCTGGCATCGGACACAGCTGCCCGTAGGGGCTGGATTGACCCACCAAGAGGTTTGGGTTCAAACTTCTCCTTAAGCCATCAAGATCACTTTGGCGAGCTCATCATCATCATCATCATCATCATCATCATCATCATCATCATCATCATCATCATCATCAGGCGATCACTCGTGACCGAGTAAGATTGTCTTCCGGGATAAAAGGAGGAAATTCTAAAGAAGATTGTGTAGACTCTAGCGATGGGTTCGTAAGTGACTGTGGAGGCCAATTCTAGATCCACACAGCTTCCCACAGTGAGGAGACAGGTTACCAGATAGAAGATGGTCCTGACCAGGGCTTTCTGCATTACAGGACTCTACACTGGGGTAGAAAGTTGGAGCAGGGACAGAATTTAGCACCCCAAGAACCTCAGCTAACATCTTTCCAAAGAAGAAGTTTCTAAACCTGCTAATAGTTGCAGCGAAAGGACTCCAGGTGGGTCTTCACAGGTGGGTGGGGTGTGAGCAGGAATTCCAGAGATTGGGGTGGGGGGAGGCAAGGTCAGAGCCCTCCCCAACTCCCCAGCACCTCCTTGGCCTGCTTGCAGAATAAACTATGCCAAATAAGCAACTACACTCAGAGATGTCTTTGATTTGTCTGTCCAACGTCAGGGGCAGTGAGGGGAACACTTTGCCAGCCCAGCCCCGTAGGACGGCTCTGTGTCAGCAGTCGGGGTTCATCCAGCTTTGTTGGGGTGAGAGGAAAGGACCCCAAACTTTAAAAGAAAAGAGGGGGAGGGGGAAGAAAGCTGTTCAAGGAGATGAAGCAAGACAACATGTTGTGTGGACACAGCAAGGAGAGAGACACGCATGGACAGAAGGGAAACACACGAGTGCTCAGCCCTGGCGCCCGGCCCCTGGATCCCATCTGCTCGTACCGTCACTGGGTCCGCCTGAATATCCAAGGGGTTAGCATTTCCCCCTGCAAGCTGGTAGAGAGCACGGGCAACCACGGTGGCCACTTCTGCCAGGGACTGCGAGAAAGAGAAGAGGGCTCCATGTTAATCAAGACAGGCAGGCCCAGCGCACGAAGAGCAGGCCAAGAGCCCTCCCGTGCCTGTCGATGTGCCGGCTGCCGGCACATCTCTATGACAACCAAGCACGCAAGACAATACAAAGTCATCCTAAACCCCCCCTCCCATCCCTGCCCCACAAGTCTTTGGAAAGACATATGGACGCCTCCCTCCCTCCCTCCCTGCCACAGCACACTGAACCTTAGCCGTGTCCGTCACATGATTCAGGGCTTCCTCAGGGCTCAACCCTGCAGGGTAATTCATCAGGATGTTCTCCGGTGTGTCATAGATGCTCTGGTAGTACCTGAAAGAGGAGGAGGAGAGGCGAGGTTGGCAAGGGTGTGGCTGGGCATTCAAGAACAGGTCGCATCTGGAGCAGGTGCCGGGAGGTTTCCCTTGGGAAGGGGGGGGGGATCTGGGCCTCAGCCTGGAACACAGCCTCCTTCTCCCCCCACTCCTCAAAGCGTGTAATGAGGCTTTGTAATTAACTTGGCCCTTCTGCAGCTTTGCCTGTTTGATGAGCTCAAGCCATTTATTGGAAGGGAGGTGGGGAGAGAAAAATCCTTGCCACTAACACACCCAAATCCTGAATGTAGTTACTCGGAAGCAAGTCCCACCCGTTTGCTTCGGAATGCAGCCAGACCCCAAGTGGGTGATGTGGCGCGGGGGCCGCTGGGACCCCAAGGGAAACGCCTCCCCCCAAATCACACCATTTCAAGGGTGCAGAGCCATGCCAAAAGAGCAGCAGAAGTGCACTGAGCCTGCTGCCAACAATGGGACGCACAGAGCCATCGAGGCGACATTCTAACGGACAGGCAGATCCTGAGCTGGGCAACCTTTGCCAAGTCAGGCTGGGCTGCCTGCTGCGGCGGAGAGCGAGCGGGCAGCTGCCAACCCTCACGCAGGCTGCAAGTAACATAGCCGTAAGAATGACACTGAGCATTTGTGGAGTGCTTTTGGTGCTCCAGATACATTTCATGTATTTATCTTATTATGCATAAGCCCCTGCACCACCCCAACAGGTTTGATATACCATAACTGTAGCATCCCCAGGAAACCAGAGCAAGAGACCAAAACGGCAGCAAAATTAACCCCAACCCGGTGGGATGACTGATCAATATTGAAGGCAGTGTCCAAAGGGCCTGAGGAAGGGGCCAGGGGGGAGCTCATCCAGAGCCTGGGTGCTGCAACCAAGACGACTCTGCCCTGCACTTCCAACGAGGGTGGGAGAGCCACCCCCACATGCCTCCTCAGATGGGCGCGGTCACGAGGGAACAGCCCCAGGCCGCGTCCTGGTGGCCAGACCCGCATTCTCAGGAGTAGGTGGAGCTGGCCCAGCAACTAAAGCTGTGCAAGAGCTGCATCAGCTCGTTCTAACCTTTACAACAACTCTGTAAGATAGGCCAGTACCATTACCCCAATTTTTTGCAGGTGTGTGGGGGGGTAAGGCTGGAAGAGGAGGGCTTGCTCAAGGCCAGCTGGTGAGAGCCTGGGAGGTTCTTAAGCCGTGGGGAAAGCCCGGCACAAGCCTCAGTGTGGAGGCATGAGCCATTGGGAGGGGAGGTACGCCCTGCTCCCCAACACCCCAGCCAGTCTTTTCTGTGTTACGGTTGCATTTCCCAGGATGTTACGTACGGATCTGAAAGGACCTTCCAGGGAGGGGGCATATCCTGGAGGAGTGGGGGGGACGACGCTTGTTTGCTTCCTTCCTCCTGCCTCACCTCGAAGGGCAAACAGGCTGGATTCAGAGCATGAAAGGATTCGGGGAGGTTCAAGGCAGAGCAGAGCAGAGCGAAGAGCAGAAGACAGGCTCGACACACGACCGGGCAGCAGTGCACAGACGCTGCTGCCAGGCTAGTCGCTCTCACGGGCTCTCTCTGCTGGGAGGCTAGAGCTAAGGAGCACAGGCCAGCTCAGAAGTGTGCATTTCAAGGTGCAGCTGTGATCCCAGCCCTCGCGCTCACACACGTGCAGCAGCCTCGTCGTAGAAGACCTTAAAAGGAAACCAGCCATTTGCCCATCCTGGAGAAGCCTTCCTTCCAGTTATACCTTTGGAAAGCTCCAACTGTTGGGATTCCTCAAGCAGGGAGACTCGCCCCTGCACTTCTGCCATGCCTGCGGCAGCAAGAACTCTGCCGTGCACAATGCCAGCCCACACACGTGCAGCGCCCAAAGGGCCGAGCCTTGGAAGCATGCTGGTTCGGCTTCAGGCAGTCCTGGTTCAGACCTGACCTTCTTGCTTCTGCTTGCCTATACAGCACGTGAAGCAAGAACCAAAGGAGATCTCTGCTTTCCCTCCCCGGTTGTCTCCAGTTATGGGTTGGCAAGGAACATACAGTCACGCTGTGGTACTAGTGGTGGGGCGCAGAGACTGGGGGCCCCGTTGGGGGGAAGGAAGGGCCCCGTTGGGGGGAAAGGGAAGGGCCCCGTTGCTACAACACCTGGATTGCCCCCGGCTGCCACAAATACACTCCTCCCCCTGTTTGTTTTTGTTTTAAAGCAGTCCTTGAAGAACAGATGAGTCCCCCCCTGTATGCTCAGTTGCTGTTCGCTAACCTCTGGCTGCCAGCCAGCTGCGGGAAACATTCTCAGTACGAAACTGGATTTCTCGTGGCTGTCAGAACAATTACGCTGCGCCTCTTTAATTACATAGCACACGTCTGCTTCCCTTCTGCCTCCCCCACATCCCCCAAACCCCCAACTGCTACTCTCTTCCCAGTATCCCCCCCGCAATGCCTAATCCTCTTGCAAAATGGTGGCCATAACCCCCTCTGCTGGCTACTGCCAGAAAGAGTTTTTCAAAGACTCTAACATGTTTGAAATTAAGCCGCTAAGCAGCTGATGAGGGTCAGGGCCGAGTGACCTTTGCAGAACAGGGTCAGCCAACCGGCAGCCCTCAGGCCGAATCCTGCCCCAAAGCGATTTTCTGTGACAACCCTATGAAAAATTGGATTGTCATATAATTTTTAAAAAGTCTGCTCACGGTTTCACTAGTAAAGAAAGAGAAGTGAGAGATGCTCCATATTCATATTATTACATCTCTATTTTGGACCACGTATGTACTGCCCCAGCTCTGCCCAGGCACATGTGGGCCATTGCTACTTGATGGCATCTTTACTCTGGAGCCGGCCCCCTGCGTGGGATGGTTGGCTTGACTGTCTGGCAAAATGCCCTCCTGGCCTATAGGCTGCTGTATGGAGAAAGCAAATGGCTCGTGGGAGGTTGCCAACCCACACTGGAGGGGGAGGGGGAGGCGTCGGCTTGAGCCATGGTAGGGGCCCCTCCAGATTGGAGACCTTCAGCTGTGGAGCTGCCCAATGAATCGGTGCCTGAAAGGCCACCCAGGCTCTTCTTCAGGCAGGGAGGAGGTCTGGTGAGGTAGCAGGAGCATCTTGAGGACTGGGAACCTGAACTAGTCAAATGGAAGTTTATGTATATTTCATTTCTAATCTGTCCCCTGGGTGGGTTACAAACATTTAAAGACTAAAATGCCACAGAAGCAGTTAAAAATATAAAATACAATACAAATATTTAAAAGAATACAATACAGTGCAAAACAACAAACAGCACAAGAATCAATACAATAAAAATCTAGAACATTCCAGAATTCTAACTGGAATGCTCCAAAACACTAGGGGGAGAAGTAGGGGGGCGGGGCAGGGCAACCTTAAAAATACAAGACACATTTCAAACGCTTGGGAGCAGCTGTAATCTCATTTAAGGTAGGGATGGGCAACTTGTGACCCTCCACATATTTTGGCCTACAACGCCTGTGATCCTTCACCATGCTGGCTAGGGCTGATGGGAGTTGTAGGCCAAAACATCTGGAGGCCCACAAGTTGCCCACCCCTGGCTTAAGGCATCACCCCACTAACACACACACACACACACACACACACACACACACAGAGAGAGAGAGAGAGAGAGAGAGAGAGAGAGAGAGAGTTTACAGCAAAGGTGATAAATAGGGGCCACCAGGCCATTACCTGTTCTGGAAAGCGGAACTGTGGTCAGTCAGGACCACCCCGGGGATCTGCCTGGCCCTCAGGAAACGCTGGAAGGAGGACGGCGGGAGGGGCTGGGAGGCACCAATCTCATTCATGATCACGCTGGTATTCACACTGCTGTTTTTCAAGGTCCCCACCATGTTTTGAACGCTTTGCTAAGAAGCAAGGAAGACAACAGCAATTACTTTCATTTCTGTAATGAGTGTAATTATTATGTTGCATCTGTTGCAAGCCCGCTGCAGAGGGCAGCGGTTGCAGAAAAAAGGATATATAAGCAAAGCTGGCTTGACAACAACATCTGCAAGGCTAACGAAAGCCGGAGTTCGACCTCTGCTCACCTGACCCAGTGATTTATTATGCAACTCTTTGGCGAATATAAAGACGGATACCTTGGCACAACGTTTAGGCAGGCTGCAGCCACACTACTCAATGATACTCGGGACGTCAGACGGCTTCCCAGAATCTCTCTTACACACACGCGAACACCCTGAGAACATCCCCAAGCCCAAGCATGTTGCGCTACTCCCTGCCACTCTCCCAGGCATTACCATTAAAGTAGCACTATCAAGGTGCGCGGTGGTTTCCAGGGAGGTCCCTGCCGCTATGAGGTTACAATCACAGGTGAGATAACAGAGGGAGAGGCAGAAGCTAGGCGTAGGCTAAAAATGGGAAGAATGTGGATTCATGTTCCATTACGTATACTTGGGGTTAGCTTTAGGAGGAGGTGAGGACGGAGGAGTGGTTCCAAAGCAAGTGTGGGCCACCTTTTTTCTCCTGGAGAGCTGTAGCCCCTCAGAGGGAGGCTGTCAGGGGCCACGTACTAGCAGTGGGAGGCATTGGAGTCACCCAATACGCATGGACACACCACCCCCATCCATTCACAACCTCCCACCCGCTCTCTCAAAGCTGACACACACAGAGGCCAAGAGGGAAGGCTCTGGAAAGCAGGATCTGCCTGGCTCTTTCCCTGCTCAGGCAGAGCCTGCCAGAAGCGCCACATGCAGGTCAAGGTGGGTTGTGAGGAGGATTTGAGGGAAGCGAGAGAGGTGGCCTCACACAGATGTTGTGTGAGGCGGTCTCAAGGCAGGGAGGGTGAAGGCAAGGCGCTTGTGTTGGACCCAGGAGTGGACAGGAAGCCAGCAGAGGGATTTAAGGAGGCCTGTCACACTGTCAGAGTGATGTGAGGCGCCAATAAATTTGGCAGAAAAGTGAGGCGATCGAGACAAGGTGGCAGAAGACCAGAGAGGGGGAAATAGCAGTAATCTGGGTGACCAGAGCATGAGCCAAAGTTTTCGCTGAGGGGGCAGAGAGGCAGGACTGTGAACCACCCTGTCCACATGGATACCAATAGCAGAGTGCGCAGTGTGACTTTGCTTGCCTCCAGGATCACCACTGAAGGAAAACCGGGCTGCCAGGGAGCAAAAGGCAGCCTCCATCAACTCTCACTGCCAGAATACCATCAGCTCAGAACGCAAGAAGCATGTTTCATTCCATTACCTCAACAGAGTGGTTCTTCTGAGATACGGGATCCGTGTGCATCCAAAGATTCGAGTTAATCCTCAGCGCAACCTGCAACAGAAGAAGCCCCCCCGTCACTCCATTTAGATGGTAGCCTGGTGGGGGCAGTTTAGGCTCTCTGGGGAAGAGAAACCAGACCCTCCCCATGACAAGCGAGCCTGAGCAACCGCAGCAGGAACAAGGTCTATGGAGGACCAGTGGGGAATGCAACCGGGAAGGGCTCGTGGTCTGGCTGGGCAAGGAGATCTGGTCTTTTTACAGTCAGGAGTGGGAAGCCATAGACTACAGGTCACCAGCCAATTCTGGTGGCCCACCGAGTCCTGCTGGTTGCCAGGATTCTTTGCTGGTTGCACAGTGTTGGATTTGGGGCCCTTAAGTTCCTTCCTGATTAAGCAAGACAGCACAGCCAGAGGCAACTGGCACAAATTAGTCAAAAGACCCGGAGTCTGGCACTCTTGGCTTCGTAGGTCTAAATACCCATCGGTGGAACGTGGGACGCTCTAGCTTTCTTTCTTTTTTAAAAAAAAGAGTGGGCCAAACTCAGCCACCTGGAAGCGGCTGGTCTGGCATCAGGTACAGCAGCCTCCCCCAACGTGGTGCCCTCCAGATGTGTTGAACTGCAACTCCCATGGACATGCCAGCTGGGAATTATGGGAGTTGCAGTCCAACACATCTGGAGGGCACCAAGCTAGGGAAGGCTGAAGTATGGCACTGGCTTTGTCACCATTTCCTTTTCTTGCTGTTGGTAAAGTTAAGATTTTTATTACACTGATATGCCGCCTTTCTTCAAGCAGGGAAGCCAAGGTAGCACACAATGGCTGGGTGGGTTCCCAGGCAGTCTCCTGTCCAGGGAGTGACCTGACCCAGACCTGCTTAGCTTCAGCCAGATTACTGCCTCATGTCCTGAGACCCCTGCCTTTAAATCACCAACAAGCAGTGCATTGAGAGACTGGGTTTGCACAACACGATAAGCCATGGTGACTTATAAGCCAAGTTTGTTTTGGAGAGGCTAGTCATGTTGTCTGAACCCAGCAGCATGGTTTGTTAACCACGGACAAGCCACTCTGGCCAGGTTCAGACAACACGACAAGCCACTCTGAAACAAATATGGCTTATAAGCCACCAAGGCATATCATGTTGTGTGAACCTAGTCACAGAGAGAGAGAGAGAGAGAGAGAGAGCGCGAGAGAGCGCACACTGGAGCAAGTGAAACAGAGGGATATGATGAGGGCCAATTCTAACTTAACAGCTTGGGACCAGGTTACCTGAGAGCGCGCCTCCTCCAATACCAACCTACCTGGTCACTGAGGTCATCGGAGGACATTCTCCTGGTGGTTCCTCATGGACCTTTGGCCCAATAGAGTCCACCAGGAGAAGAGCCTTCAGTGTGGTGGCTCCATTTCTGTGGAACTCCCTGCCTCTGGAGGTCAGACAGGCTTCGACATTGTGCTGCTTTCGGTGCCTGCTGAAGATCTCCTTGTTCCAGGAAGCCTTCTCTGTTCTCCAACCACCACTGTAATTGTTACTTTGTTTTCAATGTGTTGTTTTTGTTTCTTTTATCTGTTTTTCTCTTTTTACTGTTCACCATTACGGAATGTACTGAGATATGGAGTGGTATACATATACTGTAAATAATAATAACTATTGCCTCACTGGGGCCAACAAGTTTGGGAAGCAAGGAAGAGACTGCTGAAGATAAGGAATCTTTGTAGTGAGAAGTCACTAGCATTTTGATGTTAGTGGACTACATTGTAGACCGGCCAGATGGGCGACAAATAAATAAATAAATAAATAAATAAATAAGGATGTTTTTTATATATTTTACACAATGTAAGGTCATTTGTTGGTGTGCAATTAAGAAATATT
Source organism: Shinisaurus crocodilurus (assembly GCA_021292165.1). NCBI lineage: Eukaryota > Metazoa > Chordata > Lepidosauria > Squamata > Shinisauridae > Shinisaurus > Shinisaurus crocodilurus. The sequence continues at coordinate 26,323,317 of CM037882.1, forward strand.
AACTGTAATTTGTTTGTATTGTCTGTGCCGTGCACAGTGAGAGTCAGATACAGGCAAATAGCAAGTCACCACCTGCCAGTCTCATATCTGAGCACTCTCACACCGCAACGACTCGTATCTTCAGCCCTTTCTTTCTCTGCTTCCCAGATATGGAGAAGCCATGTCAGAACCCACTTTCAGGCACACAGGAGTCAGCAGACAGCAAGTTTTCAGCCGAGGGAGGGAGAGCGAGGAGCGAGCCCCCCTACCTGACTCAGCTCCAGGAAGGAATGGATGTTGTCCAGCTTGATCGGAAACTTGTCGTTCTGCATATCGTACACCATGCGGGAGCTGCCGATGTAGTCGAAGGTCTCCTTGAGAGGGGAAGGCAAATTCAGAAACATTTTCAGGAACAGAGTTCAGTAATCCAGCCTCAGCTATGAACCGTCACAACATCATATAGGATTTTTATAGCTCTTTAGGGCTTCATGCACATCATTGCATCAATCCTTATAACAACCCTGCAAGATAGATTACTATTATTGCAGATGGAGGGGGTGGGGGAGTGAGGCTGAAAGAGATGGGGAGATGTTCCAAAGGCCAACCACTGCATCTGTGGCAGAGGTGAGATCTGAAACGGGCCTTACTGGTTCACAGCTCAGTCTCTTGACCACTACACCACATTAGCTTACCTTAGGCAAGATGTAATTCTCTCGTCCATGCCCCCCCGGCCCCCATGTGCAACGTGGCAGGTCATATCAGCCTCTCTTACTGGGGCATTGTAAGGAGTGTTGCAAAAACTATGTGAAGTACTTTCAACACCCTAAAGCACTACATAGTATTATGATGACCAGTTTTACAACTGCAATCCTGGAACGGCGGATTCTGCAGCCCTCCGAGATAAGCTACAATGGCTGATTCCCTCACACTTGGAGTGGGGGGGAGATCACATGGACATTTCTCGGGACTTTGGAAGCAACCGCAAAGCTGACAACATTGAGCGAATGAGGCCCTTCAATGTGATGCCTGGAGGGGAACATCAGCTGCTAACCATCAGCTCCCCCCTCTCCACTGCACCCCCCCCCCATTCCAAATATCCTCTTGGCATTCACACAGCTGCCAGCTCTCTGACATTTATGGCATTTTGCGCCAGTGTGCATATATTTTTAATCCTCTCCATGTGACTTTTTATGTTCAGAGGCACTGTGCCTCTGAAAACCAGAGGAGTCATTTGTGTACTTTCTGGAGACATCTGGCCAGTCAACAAGACACTCCTCTAAGAGGCTGGACTCACCAGCGTGGTCTGATCCAGCAGCACTGCTCTCATGTTTTTATGAGTGCCAGAGTATTGCCCAGCTCCCATATCTCTGGCTAGCTAAATCCCAGCCAAGGGACTGGGGAAAGTTCCCCTCCCACAGTTAAAGGGGAGGCCTCAAGGCTCTGTTGGGGAAGGACGTCCCAACACAGAGTCAGGATGTCCCTCAAGCGCAGAACTTCACTTCAACAAGCAGCTCCTGGGTCTTCCCCAGCCCTCCTTCCAAGATCACTCTAAGTGCTGGAGATTTAACCTGGGGGATTAAACCTTCTGTGTGCAAAGCACGAGCTCTGCCACTGAACTACCTCCCACCAATAAAAGGAACGGGTTTTTACTGTCAGACCCATGTTCCTTTTCACCCAGCACCGTCTACTCAGACACGTGGCGGCTGTCACCAGGGATCCCTTTGAAGTGGGGATGCCGCAGGTTGATCTCGGGACCTTCTGCGGGCAACACACGGACTCCGCCTCTGAGCTATGGACACCCCCCACCCCCGCAACATGAAGCAGCCTTACAGAGTCAGACAGTTGGTGCAGCCGGCCAACATCACAGCTGCTCCAGCTGGGGACTGAACCTGGGACCTTCTGTAGGCAAATCTGGTCCCCACCCCACCCCAAGTCAGAATTCACATGAAGCTGCATGATGTTATCAGACCATTGATCTGTCTGCAACTGACAGCAGCTCTCCAGGGGTTCAGACAGAGAAGGGTTTCCCGCCCTCACCTACTGCTACCCGAGATCCTTTTAAGTTAATATGACAGGGGTTGACCTTGGAATCTTCTGCAAACTAAGCAAGGGCTCTGCCACTGCGCTCTGGGCCCTCCTTGCTGACATACGAAACTGCCTTACATCAAGACACAGAACTGGCCACTCTAACCCAGCGTGACCAACTCCAACTGCTGTTACCATACTCTTTATGCTATCTATTATGACTGCCGGTTGCCTTTTATTTGTTTTTTTATAGGCGTTTCCCCCCCAGTGTTACGAAGCAGATGCAAGCCCAGATTAAACTGCAGGCGGTTTCATGAGCACTGACCCCAGATAGGGGAGCTTATCATGAGAATCACTCCAGCACTGATTTAATCCATACGAGTAAAATGATCCCAGGGGCCCCAACTAGCGATGGTCACAAGATTCCTGGGTTGTACCAGGCACTGGACTTTGAAAAGAAAACATACTTCGGCACCACGGGACACGTGCGACATAGATATACCACAGCAGGTGGTGGAGGTCTGGAGGCTTTCATGAAAATGCTACTCCCAGTGATGTAAGGGGGGGATTTTCTTTTCTAAAAGTGCTCTCTTTCATAAAATTAATTAGTAACAAAATAAATAGATGCAATTACAGTCGAAGCGGACAGTTTCAAAGTTGGAAACATATTTTTTCCAGGCGCTCATCCCTAAGAAGCATGGCTGCATTTATAATAAAATAGAAATGTATAGCATTGTGAGCGTGGTAAAATGGGTATACTAACAGTTTTTAGCACCATTTTTAAAAACAAAATTTAAATGATGTAAGGAAGTGTATGGCACCGAGTTTGCAAGTCCTAAAATATTAACAAGCATTCCACTAAAAATAACGTCCAAGTAAAGCTTTGAATTGGTTTGAACATCGCACTGAAGAGAGCAATCCTACGGGCCCTGGGGAGTGTCCCAGGGACCATAGGATTCTTCGGGTTCCCCCCTCCGAGGCCGCAGACACTCAGAAGGGGGAATCCAATCCCTCCCCCTGCCCCGCCCCTGCGGAAAGAACCTGCGCCTGCATTACGAGGAGGTCGCAAAAGCAGCCTTGGAGAGGTGGGCAGGGAGGGGAGGAGCAACCAGGTACGGGAAATCCTACGGCTTCTCCAGCCCCCGCCCCAGCCCCAGCCCGGGAGCGTGGCCTCTGCTAGACGGGCTCAGAGGAGGGTGGAGAGGCATAAAGGGCCTCCATTGCTCCTCCCGCCCCTCTGGAAAAAGCCCGGCAGGGCACTGGATATGCAGAAGCCTCTTAGACTGGAGGCTCCCATCCAGCGAGGGGTGCAACTCAGAGGACTGTGCTCTCGGCCACTTTGACAGCACAATCCTATTATTCAATGGGAATTACTCCCGGGCAAATGAGAATAGGAGTGCAGCACTTTATCGATTTCCCACCCCCTCCCAACCAAATATTACAGCTCAAATAATTTTGTCTACGGAAAAAACAAAATTGGAGATATTTACAACACATTTAAAATTAAGATGACATACTTTTCAATGCTTGTTTACTAAATGTTAGTCAAACAAAAATGCTAAATCAGATCCCAATAAATTAAGGGCATCAGAAAATTTTCCGCAAGACTTTCCTATTCAAAATTTTCCAGAAAACCCACATCGCTGGCTAATTCCCTGGAGGGACTGGGGCTGGGTACATCTGTCTCTCTGATCTGTTCACTCAGCTCCCCTGAGGGTAAATACATTTGTTCCAGGATTCAATGGCTACGCTTTGCAGCGGAGAACTGCAAAGCCCGCTGGTGCAATTCCTGCTCCCATTGCAGAAGCTGGGAAGTCTCTCGGGCCAAAGTACGTCAGAAGCTGCCTTAGATGGGAGTCAGACCCTCGGTCCATCTCGCTCAGAATTGGCACTGGCAGCAATAGTTCTCCAGCGTTTCAGGAAGAGAGTGGCCTACCTAGAGATCTTGCCAGGGCATCGAACCTGGGCCCCTTTGTATGCAATGCCCCTTCCTCCCCTTCCCACGAAAAGGTGAGACCTTACCCCCTGGAAAAAGGCAAACATGATGTTCCTTGGCAACGACTGGATGTCAGGGATCTTGTGGATGGCTTCGGCGGCAGCCAAGAGGGTTACAAAAGATGTGACAGCACTCTCGGCTCCAGGGGCCACGTTCCAGAAAAAGGAGTGGCTGTCGATCTGCCAGGAAGAAGAGTCAAGAAGGTCCAGGGAGTGCTGACCACCTGGCAGCACTTGCATCACCCTTACCTCAGGATCAACATTTTGGTTTCCAGACATAGTCCAAAGGGCTGGTTTTAACTTTTAAAGCCATGTACAGCTTGGGATACGGGTCTCTGAAGGACCACCACCCTCCTTCCATGGGAACCTGCCATGCTGCATTGAAGTCTGGGGCAGAAGCCCCTTCATTTGTGGGCGTGGGGATGCTGAGAATTTGAGTCATTATTATTTTAATGCTATGTCACAACGGAAATTGGTGACAGACACCCAACTCCCCTCTTAAGAGGAAAAGCCCACTGGTCAATTTCTCAGAAACTCATTTGTCTGCTTTAATGTGTAAGCCTACGTTTAATCTGCTGTCTTAGAATAGCGTATTATCATTGGTGTATCTTAATATACCTTATTTTTATTCTGCACGCCACTTTGTGATGATTGTACTGTAGATTGCCAGGGTGATGTAATTTCCCCCCCATTAATGATGATTGGCTTTAGCTCTGAATTTTAAACACAGAATGACCTCTGTGTTTAAACTATTGTAATTGCTATTATTTGTACAAGAAGTTGTTTAACAATTTTATCCAATCTGAAATGTGATTAAAATTTTACCAAATCTATTGTAATTTATTTTATATACCTGTTTTAATTCTGTGTTGTTGCAGCCCACAGTCACACAAGATTCTGCCAGTGTGCACAGCTGAGCTTGGAGAAAGCAGGGGCGACGGCGGGGGGGGGGGGAGTTGGGGCATGGCTGACACAAAGGCTGGCTAATCTATTACTGTGTAAATATCTGCCCTATTTCTGCCCTGAAACAAGTACAGTTGTCCCCCCCGCCCCCTGGGCCCACCTCCCCTGGCCACAGGCACAAAGGCCCCAAGCTGCTGAGGTAGGAGTGCAACACTTACTCGACTGGACGCGATGACGACGCTATCAGGGCCCAGCTTCGCGGATTCGTTGAAGGACTTCAGCGTACTCCACACGTTGTAATCCGTGAGAGGATCGCAGACGACCTCTGGAGAGATGGAAAAGGAGCCATGGAAAACCGGAGGGCGCACAAACTTACCAGCCGGCCATTTCTTGGCCAGGAAAGAGCAACTGACCCCACCGTGTCAGTGCAATTCATCAGTGAATTTTGTTGTTGTGCTCTTAGCTTTGAAAGAACAATGTGATATTTGTAAATTACCCTGGGTGAAGACGATACAGAAATGCTGAAAACGGTATACCGTTGATCTTAGCTCTGAGGAACCAGAGATCAATAAGAAGGGAGAACACATGAAGCTGCCTTAACCACTGCTGGTCCATCCAGCTCCAGAGACTCCGGCAGAAAGACGTCCCTTCCCAGCCTGGCTTCCTGAGAGCCTTTTTGTAACTGGGGATGCCAGGAATTGAACCTGGAACCTTCCACATGCAAAATATCATCCTGTCAGTGTGTTATGGCAACATGCAAAGCTGCCCCCGGACCCTCAAGACCAGACCTATGGTTACCTCTGACTGGCAGCAGCTCCCAAGGCTTCAGGGCTCCCCTGTCCTGCAATCCCTTTAACTGGAGATTAAACCTGGAACTTTAATACATATAGCAGTACTGGGCAGACTTCAGGCTTGCAGAATCTACTTTGTTTTTTACTAGAGCCTCAAGACCCGTCAACCAGAGCCTGGTGCAAGAGACATGCCCTTCGAATGAAAGACTTCTGAGCCCAGGAATTATTTTGAGTAGCAGAAGGGAAGAGAGTTCACAGCCCTTCCACACAACATCCCACTCCTGGTTATGCCAAGCTCTCATTTCAGCAATATAATTTAAGGCACGGGTTGGGGGAGTGCCATTTTGTAGCAGCTATTATTGGGAGTCAGAAATCCTTGCCGATCTACTGCAAATCACCCAGAGTTCTACCAGTCGACTTAGGTGTAACTCCGGCCCACCCCTCACACAGAGAGTAGTGGGTTCTACCTCTGAGCCATGGCCCCTCCTTTGCTCTCCCAGGGAGAGATTCTCTCCCAGCTTTGCTACCTGAGACCCCTTAACTGAAGGGATGCTGGGGATGGAACTTAGAACCCCAGATAGGCCAAGCATGTTCACCACCATGGAGCTGTAGCCCTCCCTTCAGAGACATAAACATTCCAGAGGTACCAGGATCAAAACCAGGCACAGCCATTCAGCTTCCTAACATAATGCAACTACATTTCTATTAGCATAAAACTCTTCCCAGTACACAGTCATAGAATATTAGGTCAGCATTTAATGTTGTTGTTTCCCGACAGTGGTTAACTGGCTTGGTGTTTTTTTTGCAATTAACACAAGTCTCATTAGCAGCATTTGACAACCTTTACCCAATAGCTGATTGATCAATAGTCAAAAGATCAAGGAATTTACAACTGGCCAAAATGACCAACCAGTAGAAGAAGAATAACCAGTGACATCATTTAGCATTTATACAGGACTTTCAAGTGCTGGAAGGGCTTTATGTAAACCTTTAATGCCTGGTTAAAGGCAGCCACCGGTGTGATCACATCACTCCGGTGCTTAAGCAGCTGCACTGGTTACTAGTTACTTGCCGAGCCGAATTCAAGGTGTTGGTTTTGACCTTTAAAATCCTATATGGCTCCAGTCCAGTTTATCTCAAGCAGCGTCTTCAGCAAGTAGGCCGCTCAACAAGATCTGCCATGGATGGCCTTCTCCTTGTTCCATCAGCCAGAGCAGCCAGGCTGGTGGGGACTAGGAAGAGGGCCTTCTCTGTGGCAGCCCCCAAGTCGTGGAACTCTCTCCTTAGTGATCTCCTCCATGTCCCCTCGATGAGCTTCCGCCGTGCATTAAAAACATGGTTTTTCAGGCGGGAATATGGGGTGGGTTAGGATTTTAAAGCCGTAATGGTATTTTATATTTTGTTTTATTGTACTATATATATATATATATATATATATATATATGTGTGTGTGTGTGTGTGTGTGTGTGTGTGTGTATGTATATGTACATATATATACAGTACATCACCCAGAGTGGCCGGGTCACCGGCCAGATGGGCGATTCAGAAATATAACAAAGTAATATGTACAGCCCTGTAAAGCAGGCCAGCATTATCATCCCCACAGTGCAAGTGAAGGCTGAGAGAGAATTGCCAGCGTTAGGTAGGGCAGGGGTGCTGGACTTCTTTCAGCCCGAGGGCCGAACTCAATTTTGGAGAAGCTCTTGGGAGCCACATTGCAGAGGTGAGCAGGACCTGAAGGCAAAGGGTGACGGGCCAAATATACCAGCATATTTTAGCTTAAAGCTTTTGTTCCAGTAACTAATCCATTTCAACCTTTAGGAATGGGAAAAGCACGCAGAGAAGCTGGGAAACCACCAAACAGTCAGCGGTCAACAGAAAGGGGTTGGATCGTACTGGGACCACAAGAGGGCTGGGTTTCGCCAGTGGGCCCGAGGTTCCGCACCCTGGCCTTATCTAGGGTGTTTGCGGCACATGCAAGAATCCCCCATGCATAGCTCCATCCCTTAGGCATGATGTAAGGCCAGAGATTGTACCAGGAGCAGGCAGACAATTCTCAGCGCCAGCCCTGTGGTCTCACCTGGGTTGAGGCTGAAGGTGCTCTGGATGGCGCTGCGCCGCATGCACGTGACAGTGCTGGTCACAGCATGCATGTGGGAGGACAGCTGCATGGCGCACAGCGGGTACTGTGGCACAGAGCCATTGCGAGGGGTGTTGTACGTTTGGTAGCACTAAGGGAGAGAGAGAGAGAACATTGCAAGATTTTCCACTATTACAGAAGCATGGCTTCAGAACGTTAAGTTGTGACCATTCACCACGTTAATACGTTGGGCAACTGGAATAGATACAGTATTAGTCAAATTAAAATCAAAGTTGTAATTTACTTTTTTCAGATAAATATCCCTAGGAAGCACATCTAGTTAGTTATGCACACACTCTTCAGGAATGCTAAAATTAGCAGGACAGTTTTCAGTTCCTCCATTTTATTTCTTAAAATCTAAGCAATGCAAATGAAACGTATGCTATTGATCTGCCATAAAAATAACTTCCAAGTATCCATTTGAATTTGTTTGAATGCAACATTGCAAAACCACACTGAGTGCACTTCATTGTTTTTATTTCCCAATCAAGCATTTCAGTTCAACTACTTTTGGCTACTGGGAAGAATTGAAATATTAGACAGCACATAAAACCTAACATGGCAAACATCTTTAGTTTTGTTTATGCAAGTCAAAACCAAGATGCTAAATCCATCCATTTAGCGGAGCAGAAACTTTTCTGATCCCAACTTTCCCAGATGACCTGCATCACTGGGTACAGAAGAGAAGCGCATGGGCATATATGGCTGGCCTCTTCCAACTCCAAAGGGTTAGTGTCCGTTGCAGCAAGAAAATGATGCAGTGCAATCTCACCCCAATAGGAGAGCTTTTCTTCAGGGTTCCAGCCAGGCAGCCCAAGTCCTGTGCCAGAATCCTGTAAGCCAAGCATGGGGAACCTCCTGTTGGCCGGAGGCGGCCTGTGAGGATTCCCCATCCAACCCACTAGCTTCTTTCCCAGGCCCAGGCCCGCTCCTCAGGCAAAAGATCTTATCTCTGATCCGCTGCAGATTGGAGGTGAGCCCTTTTCCCTGCTCAGCATTGAGAAAGCGAGTCTCTCTCAGCAGTGGGCAGGGAAAATGCCCTCCCCTGAGCTGATCTGTACGAACCACTGCACTGATCCTTCTGGAACGCGGCCGGTTTCTTATGTAGGGACACCTCTAGGATGTCTGCCATTTTCAGAAGAATGGCCTACAAGGAACACAGGGGGATAAGCGTGTCTTTTTGGATACCCTCAAAATGTAAAGGCTGCTCTTACATCACAATCCCTGCACCTATTCATCTGAAACCTGGCAGGTGTGATCCCCTCAGAAGAGGCAACTATCCCTGCAATTTCATCCAATTCTGCCAAGAAATAAAAAAGATATCCTTGCTATAAAGGTGCATAGCAGAAAAACCAATGCACCTATTTTTCTGAAATGTGGCAGGTGTAATCCCCTTCTCAGGGGCTGCTATGGTTGTAAATTACATCTACTTCTGACCAACAGGAATCTCCATTTTTTTATTTCCCATGATAGTCAATGGGAGTCATGAAGACTCAGATTTTCTGAATTTTGACTTGAGTTTGCTACCCAAGCTGAAGCGCACAGGCTCCAAACTGGGTCGTTTTCCAAAGTGCCAAATGAGAGTCTGAGTTGAATCTTGTGGTTGGTGCCCTAGTACCCACCGAGGCCCTTCCGTGCCCTGTCACTGTTAGCACAGGGAGGGAGGGCGAGTGAAATGGGGGTCTTTTCCATAACAGTGCCACATCTTCCCTGGGGAGATCTGCCAGGCTTCTTCTCTTCCTGCATTGTAAGGCAGGCACTTACAATGGGCACTTAAGACATGCTCATTTCAGGCAGGCTTTTGATTATTAGCAGTTGCTGCTTCCGAGGCACAAACCTGGTTTATGCTGACACTGCTCTGAGACTGCTCTGGTGTTATGCACTATAACATATTTGTGGAAATTATTATTTTACCAATCTCAATGTTTTATGACATGTTTAAATAAGTTATCAGCCCCCCTTGGCTGCCATTTTACAGAAAAGCAGCATAAAAGTTACAAAAAGAAATAATCCACCTACGGTACCTGTTTAATGACTTGAGTTTCATTCTCGTCTTGGAGGAGGAGGATGGGGAAACCAAAGTCCTCATAAGAAATGCCACTGCCGAGTGGGTTCCACGTGGTCATGCTGCAGTGAGCATATTCGGGGCCGTAACTGCCGTTATAAACGCCTGAAGAACAAGGAGGGGAGGTACAAGTGCGCCCGAGCAGTTCAGAGGATGGCAGATGGTCAGAAGACACACACACTCCTGTTGCCCTGGAAATGACTGTCAGGTACAGAGCCGTCTGTATTGTTATGCACCGTTTTCCAGCACTGGTTGGGAAACTTCTTGCAGTGATTGGCTGAGTTGCCCCAATATCAATGAAGGGTCTCTGGCTAACGCTGGCTAAGCTGCTCCCAGAACAAGCCCTGGTGAGTGAAAGAGCCCAGGGATGGATTGGGAGGAGGAGGGGCATGAGGTACAGTAGGCAGCAGACCAAGGAGAAGACAGTTGAATGAAGGGAGGAGGTGGTGGCCAGAGAAATGAAGGACAACTGGGAGAGAGAGAAGACGGGCAGAGGGGAAATGCGTGCATATGGAGGTGCTGACGTAGCACAGTGGATAAGAGGCTGAGCCTTGAAATCCCTGGTTCAAATTTCACCTTATCTGGCCTTAGACGAGCCACTCTCTTTCAACTCAACATCTGCAATATGATAATGATAATGCTGACCATCTTAAAGGATTGCAGTAAGATTTGCAACAAGAAAGCACTATATAAGTATTGAGCATTAGGGCCTTCTTTGAAACATAAGCATCCAAATGTTTGACAGCTGGCTGCTTCTCCCCCCCGCCCCATCCAACCCATGTAAGCCCTTCAAAAAACCAACTGCAACATGAAGAAGGCCCACCTCCAATAATACAGGCTGCAGGAAAGTCACCCTCTTTCCTTACCAAAGCCATCATTGGGGCATTTTAAACCAGGAGAAAACCCGTTGGCAGGGCTGGGTTTGGAGATGGCCACAGCCAGCCCAGAGATCCGAGAGCTGCCTTTCAGCTTCTGCAACAGAGCCCTGTCAAGAGAGAACCGTGAAAAGATGAACATTCTTCTAGGGTGCTTTTTTATACACTTAATAGTATGAACTGTTTACAATACTCAGGTGCTGAATGCAAGGAAAAAACTGGAGTCTTAAAACAAATGTTATTTTCTGTGGAAACAAGGCAGAAATTATATAAGGGGTCGGAATTAAGGCACATGCTGGTTTTTCCTCAAAGGTGCCTCTGTTCTCCATCGAGAAGCAATTTCAAGTAACTGGAAAGTGCAACTTTCCCTTTATCTATTTATTGCTTTGCCAAAAGGGAGGAAGTCAAGGCTGTACCCAGGTGCTGAATGTCATCGGCCTCTGACTAATTATCTTCCCCATTTGTTTTTCTCCTAATGAATGATATAGCAGGGATGTGGAAAGTGTAGCCTTCCAGATGTCATTGGACTACTACTCCCATCATCCTTCACTACTGGCTATGCTGGCTAAGGCTGATGTGAGCTGCAGTCCAAGAGCATTTGGCGGGCCACACATTCCCCATCCGTGGAACAGCTATTAGATCTCCCCTTCCTCTCACCCAGATTTGTACATATGCTTCAGCCCCCCCTCTTCTCTCCAGGGAGCATGCTGTGGAACCATTCCACATCAAGTCCTTGTTTGCTGCTGTTCTCCAAGGATTCAAGCATCACATCTCATGGGATATTCTCATGAGCACAACAGTCTATGCAAAGTAGATTGTTCAACGGCTTTTAATTAACCACAAATAAATTGTCTTTCTTAATACAGGGAAAATGATACAGTCTTAATCCCGTGTACTCAAGCACTCCAAAACTCACATTATTAAACGAGAGAAGATACAATTGGTACCCAGTTCTACCACCTTACACCACACAGAGAATCTGACAAATGTAAAACAGGCACAACACATGAGTAAAGTAAGGGATGGAGTAGGAGGAAAATAGAAGATAGTAAACAGGAGATGCTAAGCCAAAAGAATGGGGTGGGGGAGAAAAGAAGCTAAGCTTCTCTTTATTCAAGATACAATCTCTCGCTGGGCTTGGGCTGTTTCCCTAATGTATACTGCCAGGGACCTGAGAACAGTTCGAGGGCACAGGATGCTGTGACATTGTTAAAACTAAACCAACCGCTTGGCCACTGGATGGGAGACAGCCTTGGGGGAAGAACTCATTACCCAGTGAAAAGCTTCCCATCCAGCAGCACCACGTAAGGGGAATGCGGCCCATCCGTCAGCACCCAATTCAGATCAGAGTCCCTCTCCACTACGTGGATGACTCCAGTGTCCCCATTCATGGAGGCTGCAATGAGAGAAAAGATGTATCAGTATTCTTGGGATGTTCCCTTTCCTGCTGCTTGGTGACGACGGCATTTGGCTCGACCCCCCAGCTCACACACCCTGCTGTAACTAGGCCTGAGCATGGGCCAATGAAACAACTGCAGACGGCTGCCCTGTTTACTACCCTGCCCCTTCTCTGTTGTTTCTCCTGGGTCAAAGTTTAGAGTTCAAACCCCTCAAAAGCACGGGCCCGTCTGCTTGCCCTCTGTAAAGCACAGGCACACTGATGGCACAATGTAAATAACAACAGTAGTGGCACCTCCAGTACAGGGTCCAACCTGTCCGGCACATGTCTGTCACTGAACGGATGCTAAGAACACGATGCTGTTCTCCTGCCTTTCCCAAGCAAAAATTCCTTCGACATGACATACTCACACTGGCAGCCTATTTGATGGGTGGCATTCAGGAGGCGGACGCATGAAGCCGTCCTGTTCAGCGGGATATAAATTTTCCTCTCAACCGAGTTGCACCAGCCTGAGCCTGCAGAGAAAAAGATGGAATGAAAGAGCAGTTACTTCCTCCTGAGAAGTGGCAGGAGAAGATCCCGCTCCAGGCAGAACCCATCTGTTCTGGCCCTGACTGCCTAGGCTAGTCTTCCCCAACCTGGTGCCCTCCAGATGTAAGAACATAAGAAGAGCCCTGCTGGATCAGACCCAGGGTCCATCTAGTCCAGCATTCTGTTCACACAGTGGCCAGCCAGCTGCCCACGGGATCCCACAAGCAGGACCTGAGTGCAACGGCACCCTCCTGCCCTTGTTCTCCAGCAACTACTTCTCCCATAATGGGAATTACAGTCCAACACACATGGAGGGTTCCAGGAAAGGCTGGTCTAGGCTAATGCTGGCAATCTCTGTACAGTTCCCACTCAAGGACCTCCTTTCCTTTCTTGCCAGCCCACTGAAAATGTGTGGTTCAGCCTTAGCATTAGAAGTGTTGAGACACCCCCAGACAATGTGCTGTAGTGCTTACAGTGCTGGAGGGACCTGGATTCCAATCCCCACTCAGCCATGAACCTCACTGGGCGACTGTGAGCAAGTGTAACCTACCCCACTGCACCATTGATAAGTACCGTAGGTATAAATAAGAACATAAGAAGAGCCCTGAGGCTGGATCAGACCAAGGGTCCATCTAGTCCAACATTCTGTTCACACAGTGGCCAACCAGCTGGCCACAGGAAACCCACAAGCAGGACGTGAGCAGTGTGTCTGGTGCCCTGTTCTTGCTACAAAGAGCACTGCCTGAGCCCATGGCTTCGTCACCTCCTTCCCCCCACCCCGTAGCAAGGTGCTGAAGGCTCATTCTTCTTTGTGTACTGCACATTGAATGGACCAGTTGCTTGCTTCCAGAAACATAACAAGGAGGGCGCCCCTCTAGCCTCCCTGGGAAGAGAATTCCAGAGCATTGGGGCAGCCACCAAGAAGGCCCTTTGCCACGTTCTTGTCAGGCATGCCTGAGATGGTGGTGGAACCAAGAGAAGGGCCTCCCCTGAAGATCTCAGGGTACAGCAGGCTCATAAAGAAGAATACAGTCTTTCAGATAACCTGGACCCGAGCTGTATAGAGCTTTATAGGTCATAATCAGCACTTTGAATTTTGCCCGGAAACAGACTGGGAGCCAGTGGAGCTGCTGTAATTGAGGAGTTGTATGCTCCCTGTAGCCAGCCCCAGTCAGCAGTCCGGCAGACACTCTTTGAACCAGCTGGAGTTTCCGAACACTCTTCAGAGGCAGCCTCACGTAGAGCGTGTTATAGTAATCCAAACGGGATGTAACTAAGGCACGTGTCACTGTGGTCAAATCAGACATCTCCAGGAACGGGCACAGCTGGTGCACTAGCTTTAACTGTGCAAATGCACTCCTGGCCACCGCCGAAACCTGGGCATCCAGGCTCAGGGCTGAATCCAGAAGTACACCCAAGCTGCGAACCTGTGTCTTCAGGGGGAGTGTAACCCCATCCAACACAGGCTGAATCCCCATTCCTTGATCTGCCTTCCGACTGACCAGGAGCACCTCTGTCTTGTCTGGATTAAGCTTCAAATTGTTTGCACTCATCCAGTCCCTTACTGCTGACAGATACTGGTTTAGCAAAGTAACAGCTTCCCTGGAATTAGATGGAAAGGAGAAATAGAGCTGGGTGTCATCAGCATACTGGTGACACCGAACCCCAAAACTCTGGAAAACCTCTCCCTAAGGCTTCATGTATATGTTAAATAGCATGGGGGACAAGACGGAACCCTGAGGAACTCCACAGGCCAATGGCCAGAGAGTCGGACAGCAGTCCCCAGCACCACCTTCTGGTTCTGCCCCTCCAGGAAGGAATGGAGCCACTGTAAAACAGTGCCTCCAAGTCCCATCCCAGTGAGGCGGCTCAGAAGGATACCATGGTCAATGGTATTGAAAGCTGCTGAGAGGTAGAGCAGAACCAACAGAGACACACTCCCCCCTTCTAGTTCCTGGCATAGGTCATCTACCAAGGCGACCAGAGCCGTTTCTGTCCCATAACCAGGTCTGAAGCCAGACTGAAATGGATCTAGATAATCCATCTCATCCAGGAATCCCTGGAGTTGGGAGGCCACCACGCGCTCAAATACCTTGTCCAGAAATGGAATACTGGAGACTGGTTGGTAATTATCCAATATCATGGGGTTCAGGGAGGGCTTTTTCAACAGGGGTCTCACCACTGCCTCCTTCAGGCAGGCTGGAATCCTGCCTTGACAAAGGGTGGCATTAACCACTCCACTAACCACTCATAGGGGAGTTGCTCCAGCCCCTTGATCATTTTAGTTGCCCTTTTCTGCACTTTTTTCAACTCTACAATATCCTTTTTTAGCTGCAGTGACCAGAACCTTATGCAGTATTCTAAGTGTGGTCACACCATAGATTTGTATAAGGGGAGTATGATCTTGGCAGTTTTATTTTCAATCCCTTTCCTAATTATGCCTAACATGGAGTTTGTCTTTTTCACAGCAGCTGTACACTGGGGTGACATGTTCATCGAGCTATCCACCACAACCCCATGATCTCTTTCTTGGTCAGTCACCACTACCTCAGATCCCAACAGATTATACTTGAAGCTGAGATTTTTTTTGCCCCAATACGCATTACTTTACACTTGCTTACATAAGGCTTTAGTCAGTATAACTGGCACAACAGGGCTTTCCTGCTTCAGCTCAATGATGAAGCAGAATGTGCGGTTAATGAGAAGTCAGGAAGTTCTGTTTCACAAACTCCTCACCTCCCATCCCCCTGCTAATCATTTATTTATTTTTATTTATTATATTTATACCCCGCCTTTTTTCCTGCAAGGAACCCAAGGCAGCTTACAAAATCTTCCTCCTCCTCCTCTCCATTTTATCCTCACAACAACCCTGTGAGGTAGGTTAAGCTGAGAGTCAGTGACTGGCCCAAAGTCACCCAGTGAGTTTCATGGCCGAGCGGGGACTAGAACCCGGATCTCCCGAGTCCCAGTCATGCAACCAATAGATTTCTAAGGTTTGTTCGGCATGTCTCACGCACAAACAAAGTGAACCAGTAAGGAAAAGCCCTTGTTTCCTTGAATTTTCTCCCGTATTAAGTGCACATCATGTGCAAGAGTAACGAACCACAGTACAAATGCCACATTCATCACCACGTCATGTGACTAGCACCACCTCCCTGCTTCAAGCCCCACCCAAATACAGAGACGCCCATCTTCTGCGCCTTCACTAGGATGACCTCGCATCCTATTAGGGGCGCCTGCCAATTTGCAAAACAAAACTAGATTTTTTTCCATAGATTTTTCATAGATCATATAGTTGGAAGGAGCCTACAAGGAGTCCAACCCCCTGCTCAATGCAGGAAACCAGAGGAGGGGTCTCCCATCCAAGTAATAACCAGGCCTGACCCTGCTTAGCTTTCCACATGCTTATCAGGAGGTTTGAGGCTAGGAAAGCCTCTCTATTGTATCTTCCTTCCCCCTAGAATTGCACTTCACACACATCCAGTATCCCCACCACCACCTCCTTCACACACAGATCCCCGACCTAGGATGATCAGCAGAGGGAAAAGCCATTCAGGTTTGTCACCTCTGTTTTCAGTCATTGCACCTTTATTTTCACCAGTTGCCTGACACAGGCAGAAACTCAAAGGGCAGATCCTTTTTCTGTCACTTCAGGCACAAAGTAATCTCCACCCTAACTCAGCTGTGATGCTTCCTGGGCGACCTTAGGCCAGCCACTAACTATCTGCCAGCCTCAGGGGTTGTTATAAAGACAAAACCCAGGGACACCACCCTGATCTCCTAAGTGGAAAGGCACAATACACGTATAATCATTAACTATCAGCCACAGTCACTGGAAGGGTGCATACCTGTTGAATTTCTGCCTCTCGTGCAGCGGAAACCTTTTGCTTATTGGTTAAGAGGGATGCCCGCACACCCACCCACTGTCTTATTCCCTCCCTGCTCTTCCAGTCAGAAAAGACTCCAGTTACTTCCCTGTCCTGCTCAAACTAGGGCTTTATCAAACACCCAGTGAAGAAGGGAGATCCAGTTAGAACACACTTCAGCACACACACACTGAGGGAAAGGAGAAGTACAAATATTAATTGAATCATTGATAATCATGCTACATTAAGTGTACTTGATGAATTTCTGTCTGTCAGAAAGCCAAGACTTTTTTTTTCTTTACTTGCTTAAGCAACCTTCCCCCCCCTCCACTTTTCCCTTCTCTTATTCTCCCCTTCGAGTCAGAAAAGCTTCCTGCATCTTCCCCAGTCATGCTCAGACTATGGAAGCCTTTCCCAACCTGGTACGTACACTCAAAATGTGTTGGACTACAACTTATTCCCACAACCAGCATGGCCAATGTCCAAGACATCTCGTGGGCACCAGGTTGGGGGCAGCTGGTGCTATACAGCAGGGGCAGGCAACCTGGTGCCCTCTAGAGGTTTTGGACTACAACTCCCATCAGCCCCAACCACTGACTCTCAGCCTAACCTACCTCACAGGGTTGTTGTGAGGGTAAAATGGAGAAGAGGAGGAGGAGGAGGAGGATTATGTAAGCTGCCTTGGGTTCCTTTCAGGAAAAAAGGCGGGGCATAAATATAATAAATAAAACCAGCATGGCCAACAGTCAGGGATTGTGGGAGCTGTAGCCCAACACATCTGGAGAACACCAGGTTGGGGAAGGCTGGTCGAGGGTTTCTGTGAACCTCCGGTAAGAAAAGGAGTTATAGAATCATAGAATAGTAGAGTTGGGAGCGGCCTATAAGGCCATCGAGTCCAACCCCCTGCTCCATGCAGGGAACCAAGTCAAAGCACCCCTGACAGATGGTTGTCCAGCGGAACCTTGAATGCCTCCAGTGTGGGAGAGCCCATGACCTCCCTAGATAGTTGGTTCCATTGTCGTACTGCTCTAACAGTCAGGAAGTTTTTCCTGATGTTCAGCCAGAACCTGGCTTCCTGGAACTTGAGCCCATTCTGTGTCCTGCAATCTGGGATGGTCAAGAAGAGATCCTGGCCCTCCTCTGTGTGACAACCTTTCAAGTACTTGAAGAGTGCTATCATATCTCCCCATATCTTCTGAAGGCTAAACATGCCCAGTTCTTTCAGTCTCTCCTCATCGCGCTTTGTTTGCAGTCCCCTGATCATCTTTCTTGCCCTCCTCTGAACCCTTTCCAGTTTGTCTGCATCCTTCTTAAAGTGTGGTGCCCAGAACTGGGCGCAGTACTCAAGATGAGGCCTAACCAGTGCTGAGTAGAGGGGAACTAGCACTTCACGCGATTTGGAAGCTATACTTCTATAATGCAGCCCAAAATAGCATTTGCCTTTTTTTGCCGACACCTCACATTGCTGGCTCATATTCAGCTTGTGATCTACAAGAATTCCAAGATCCTTCTCACTTGTAGTATTGTTGAGCCAAGTATCCCCCATCCTGTAACTGTGCATTTGGTTCCTTTTTCCTAGGTGCAGAACTTGGCATTTATCCCTGCCAAATTTCATTCCGTTGTTTTTAGCCCAGCACTCCAGCCTAATGAGATCACTTTGCATTTTGTTTCTGTCTTCCAGGGTATTAACTACTCCACCCAACTTTGTGTCAACTGCAAATTTGATAAGCATTCCCTGTACCTCCTCATCCAAGTCATTAATACAAATGTTGAAGAGCACTGGGCCCAGGACTGAGCCCTGTGGTACCCTGCTCGTTACCTCTCCTCAGTTTCAGAAGGTACCATTGATAAGTACACTTTGAGTCTGATTCTTAGCCAATTGTGGATCCACCGGATAGTTGTTCCATCTAGCCCACTTTTAGCTAGTTCATCATCATTTCTTTATACCCTTCTACTAACAGTACCCAAAGTGGTGTGCAGCCACTTATAATATAGTCAATAAAAGGACAGATACAATGAAAAATTTCTAAAAGCAACAAAGAATGTATAATACAATCAGCACTTAAAACCAAAACATAAAACACATCAGCAATGGTAAAAGATGCCACTCATTAAGAACTAGCAGCCATAAAACTAAGTGCTACACATTAAAAGATCATAAAATAAATGAGTCTTCAATTTCTGAAACTCTAAGAGGAAGCCTGACAAATTTCAACTGGGAGGGCATTCCTGAGTTGCAGTACCACCACAGAGAAGGCTCTGTCTCTCGTGTTCATTCGCCAAATCTCCCAAGCTGGCACTGAAAGCAAGACCTCTAATATTAATCATAATTCCTGGGCAGACCTATATGGGAGCAAGCAGTTCTTCAGGAAACCTGGTCCTAAGCCTTTTGGGGCTTTTAAAGGCTAGAATTAGCAACTTGAAGTGAGCCCAGCAGTTAAGAGGAAACCAATGGAACTGACATAAAATTAGAATTATATGCTCTGACATGTAAGTGCCAGACAAAAGTCTGGCTGCTGCATTTTGAACCAACTGAATTTTCTGGACTGTCTTCATAGGCAGCCCCACACAGAGAACATTACAATAATTCAGTCTAGAGGTAGCTGAAGCATGGACGGCATCTCCAGGAAAGGGCACAGTTGATGTACCTGAGCTGAAAGGAGCTACTGCTAGCAACCCCCAACCTGACATCCAGAAAAAGCAGAGATCAAGGAACACCTTCAAGCTACGTACCTGCTTCTTCAAGGGCAGTGCAACTCCATCGAGAACAGGTTGAACTACCTCACCCATTCTGGACTAATAAAATGATGGATTTGCACTGTTTTTATGGCTATTGCTGTTTTAACTTTGATATTTTATATAATTTCAATATTATTGCTGATTTAATTATATTTTTTAACTTTTGTATTTTTCTATTTATATGTTTTAACTGTACAAATTTTAATGCGGTAAAGCTGCCTTGAATCCCAGTACTGGGAAAAAGGCGGGTTATAAATATAATAACAATAACAACAACAACAACAACCACCTCTGCCTTGGGGGATTGAGTTTCAGCTTAACAACCCCCATCCACTCCTGAACTGTCTCCAAACACTGTTTTCTCACTTCTACTGCCTCCCTGAGATCGGATGATGGGAATGAGAAGAAGAGCTGTGCAGCATCCTTGCACCAGTGCCATCTCCGGTCATAGCCCTGCATGACCTCACCCAGTGTTTCATGGAGATATTAAAAGCAGGGGAGACAAGATGGACCCTTGTGGTACCCCACAGGCTGAAGGCCATGTGGTAGAACAGCAGTATCAGGCCCTCCAGATAGGGAAAGAACCACTGAAGAGCAGCACCACATATACAAACCACAGCTCAGAATGACACTGTGGCTGATGGTATCGAAAGCTGCAAGGGCCATCAGTCTCATCCTGTCCCTCTCCTTGCACAGGTCATCCAGCTGAAACTCTCTTCAAACTAAATGTGATTATTATTGTTGCGATACTTGCATAGTTATGATATTACTATTATTCTTGCAGCAACCCATGACAGTGGCAAAATATGCACCTGTTGAATTTCTGCCTGTCACAGATAAACCACTATTTTTTTTCATCCTCACTTAAGCCAAGGGTGGGGAGAAAGTAGATCGGGATCTACTGGTAGATCTCTGGGCCATTTCCGAGGGTTTCTGACTCCCAGTTTGTTTAACTGCAACAGCAATAACAGACTTTCCTTCCCTTTCTGCTAAAGACTCAGTAGGGGGTGGAAACCGGGAGCGGATTTTTGTGTGGAAGGACTGCAAGCTCTGTTCCAATACCGACACCATATTTTGGGTCTGAGCCACGTGCGCCGAGCCCTCCGCTCCTCGATTCTACAAGGGGCGCAGGGCTCCCCACAACCACTACTGTGCACTTGGGACTCGGGTTGCTGGACCTTGAGGTTCCAGTAAAATACAAAGTAGATCAGCCTTCCCCGACCTGGCGTCCTCCAGCGGTGTTGGACTACAACTCCCAGCATCCACCAGTCAGCTGGCTGGGGATGCTAGGAGTTGTAGTCCAACACCGCTGGAGGACGCCAGGTCGGGGAAGGCTTAAGTAGACCCTGAGACCACCACCCCCGTGTCAGAGGGGGCTACAATTGCTCTCCACCGGGAATGCTCACGCGCGGGCTTTGGCGAACCCCCGGCAAGGCGGAAAGCTCCCCTGAGGGACCCCACCCTTCCCACTCCCATCCTTCACGGCCGGGCCCCCGGCAGCTTATATTAGCCTGCCTCACCTGCCGCCAAGGCGCAAAGAAGCCCCCGGAGCAGCCACCACCCCGCACCTCCCTCCATTCTCCGACCGCAGCTGGTGGCCGCCACTGCTGCTTCTTCCTCCTCCTCCAAAGCCGCCATCTTGCCGGTAGCTTCCGCTTCCTCTCCTCGCCGTGGCGCTCTAGCCGTATCTCTATGACCGGCCGCGGCCGGCGCCACTCTATGGTCCAGGGCGGCGGTTCCTTCCGGGTTTGTTCTTTTCCTCCCCTCCCTTCCCCAAGACGAGCGGTGGTGACGTTTCCTCCTCCAACTCCAGGGGGCGCTCTTCCGCGGCAAGTTCACCACCGTCCTGTTTTTCCGCCTCTTCTCTGTAGTTTCCTGGCCGGAAGAGGAAGTGCTGAGGTAGCTGGAGCCTGGCGTCGGTGACGTGGAGGCGGTGGCGGCTGTTGCAGAGGTTGCCAGGCCTGAGGAGACGGTGAGGGGCGCCCGAAGATGCTCACCAAGTTCGAGACCAAGTCAGCCCGCGTGAAAGGTAATGCCCACACCGCCCACCTGTCATTTGCATGTCTACTCAGTCCTACCCGTGTCCTCTCAGAAGTCAGCCCTATTGAGTTCAATGCGTTTTACTCCCAGGTAAATGTGTCACGTAGGGTTGCAGCCTTACGTGCCCGTGTACTGGGGGCGTGCAAGGGGGCTTCTCAGAACGAACGGGCAAAGCACTGGGCTGTACTTAAGAGTAGAGCCACTGAAATGAATGGGACTTAAGGGAGGCTAACGCTGGATGCAACCCCTTAATGCTGTCATTGTCAAGCTTAAAAGTGTAGCTCCTCCTCATCATTGGCACATAACAATCTATAGTACTGGCCTATATGTGCTCCCACCTCTCAGAAGTAAGTCTCATTGAGATCAGAGGGGCTTACTCCCAGGTAAGTGGGTATAGGGGGGTACAGTCATAGTTGCCACCATCTCTGTAGGTGTGTGAGATTATGCACACACATGTAGTGCCTTTGTATGGGATGTATATGCGTATCAGTGGGTATATGAAGAACTGTTTTAAATCGGTGGGTATATTAAGAACTGTATTTTAAATCTTTGCATTGCTGCTAGGTTTTACTTTGGCTTTTACTTCTAGTTTATACTGTAGTTTTAAACTTTTATAGTGTATTTGATGTTGTATGTTATGGTTTTAATTGTTGTGAACTGCCCAGAGAGCTTGGGCTGTTGGGCAGTATAGAAATGTAATTATTAAAAAAAATAAAAATAAGAAAAGAAACAGTTATGTGTCAAAACAGGTTTTCTGTGAATATATAAAATAGGGCCATTTATATATCCTTTTGTTTGCTGATATACTATTCTATTCATTTCTTAGCTGCCTTTCAAGACTGTGGTCTTCCCAAGGTGGCTTACAACATTAAAAAGTACAGATCACTATCAAATTATAAAAACACCCTAAATGTACACAATTTTAAAATAAGCCAGTTAAAGTAACAGTTGATAGATGGTACTCACATATCTGCACTTTTGTCTCCGTATGCTCACAGGTAATTGCCTACTGCTGAGCCAGAATCTACTGCCCATCAACTTCATTGAGGGAACCCTGGAGTTGTAGTATTTAGTGAGAGAGGAGGGGGGAAATGTACAACAGTTAACATGACTACCACTCTGGAATCTCTGTGTTCAGGCTTTTCTGGAAAATGTCCTTTTCTGTTTGCCTTTCCAGGGCTGAGCTTTCACCCTAAGCGGCCTTGGATACTAACAAGCCTGCACAATGGAGTGATCCAGCTCTGGGACTACCGCATGTGTACACTCATTGACAAATTTGATGAACATGATGGTAAGTGGAGCCAACTTAGAATGAGCACGTGCGTTCAGGAGCCTGTGTAAAGTGTAGGGGGGGTGTCTTTAGTGTCTTATTTTACAGCTTTCTGCAGATCGCATGTCACTGCACATTTGAAAGTGCAAATACAAATGGATCCATTAATCTTAAATGGGCAAAGGAAGTTGCATTGTGTATGAGAAAGTTTTCTGGAATGTTCTGCTGCACCACTGCTAAGCAAACTTAACTTGAAAATGCCAAAGGTTCTGGCTGCAGCTTTGTTATAGGTAAAGATGCGCATGGTGTGAATTAATTTTTGTTCTGTTCTTATTGCATGCTATGAAGTTGGAATTGTATATATATTTTTTTAAAAAGGGAACTAGCAATTATGCAGAGATGGTTTTAAGTGCTATGATACATTGAAACTTGTATCAAAGGTAAAACAACCAAAGCAAACCTACGTCCTGAAGAGCAGAACAGCATGTGGTGGGGACTTGCTCCCTTATAACCTCATTCACATTACAGTTGTGGTACCAGCTACCCACTTGAAGAGGAAGACCAAACACTGATAATTCCAGCTTGTATTGGAGTACCAATAAGATATGGTGGTGGACAATATTCCATTGGGCACAGAGAAGAAAGGGAAGGGTCTAACAAAGTACCCCATATTAATTTTTTTGTCTCAGTAAATCACAGGTATTTGACCTGAAATATTTGAGGGGAAAATTAAAGCACACATAATGTATTTTAAATGTTACATTGTGTAGAAACGTTTACTGGAATACTTATAAAAAAGTAAAGTCAGTAGTATGTACTTCCCTTACATTGTTTAAATTTAAGGGGGGGAAAGGTACTGAAAACAGTTGACACACTAATTAATTTTAGCAACCCAAAGAACTGTGCATGGCATGCTGACAACCACTCTTCTATTTCAACAGAGTTCAACTCTCTTTCACTGAAGTTGTTGAGCACCTTCAATTTCGCTGTCACTATATATTCATTTTATTTCACACAGATATATATGTATTTCATTTACATATATGTATTATTTCACATACTCGCTAGTAATAATCACCTGAAAAACATTAATTACAACTTTGAAACAGCCAAGCTTGCCTCACATTGCATTTACAGTTGGCATGCATTCATTATTACTAGTGAACTTATAAAATGGAAAATTATCCCTGGAAAAATAAAGCACTGGAAAAATTTCCATCCCACATCACTGGGCTTGACCTCTAAGGACGCAGGGCTGGAGGGTGTCTCTCTGGCTCACCAACTTCTTGTGTTTGTGTTTTAGGTCCTGTCAGAGGTATTGATTTCCACAAACAGCAGCCACTCTTTGTGTCTGGAGGAGATGACTACAAAATTAAGGTAATGAGATTCTCCTCACCCCACCCTTCAAAAAGTAACAGGAGACGTGGATGGAAGGAGAAATGATGTGGAAAGGAGCTATCTAAGAGCAGGGTGAAGGCAGAGTGGGAGCATGCAGTTCTTTACAATGCAAATTTAACTCACCAAGGTGATGTGATAGTCACGGAGAAGTCTGTCAATGGCTATTAGCCATGATAGCTAAATGGAACCTCCATATGTTATAGGCAGTCTGCCACTGAATGCCAGTTGCTGTGGTACACAAACTGTGAAAGGGCTGCTGCTTTCATGCCATGCTTTTGGAGTTCCTGGAGGCATTTGGTTGGCCACTGTGGGAAGCAGAAAGCGGCAGTAGGTGAACCTTCCAACTGATTCTGTTGGGCTGCTGCTCTTATGTTGGCGTCTTTCAAGAGTTCATACCCTTTTCTGTATGAAACAGCAAGCACTTGAATGTGGAATGAAGGATGTTTAAAATGACTGGAGCTGTTACTAAATGGGATGAGGGTGGGGAAAGGTGGAGAGCTTGACTGCCAAGTGTTCACTCTGTCCTATCTGTTCTTCTTCAGGTCTGGAATTACAAGCTGCGTCGCTGCCTCTTCACACTGTTGGGGCACCTCGATTACATCCGCACCACCTTCTTCCACCATGTGAGTCCAGCAAGGCACTCCTAATCCTGGCTGTGCCTTGCTTTTCTCTGGGAAAGTTCTGTTGGAGCAGAACCTTTGCAGCTCTGCAGGCCAATGTGCTTTAGGAAGCATAGAACAGTGCTAGGACAGCTGCTCTACAAAGTGTTTTGGCTGCCTGTTCACCCCAAAGCTGTGTGTAACAGAAGGATAAGTATTTCTCTCTTTTTTGTTTGTAGGAATATCCCTGGATCCTAAGTGCTTCTGATGATCAGACTATTCGGGTTTGGAACTGGCAGTCAAGAACTTGTGTTTGGTAATTTTTAAAAAAAAGACTTTGGTCAGACCTGAAAATTTTGTTCGTGGTTCCCCAACATTTTTTTAAAGCAGCTTTTAAGCCTCTGTTCTTCAATGAGTAGGTGAAATCTGATGATTATTGAATAATATCACTTATGTAGCACTCTCTGAATGTTCAGTGCATATCAGGTACACGCTATGGAATACAACAGCTCTGTAAGGCAGGTACAGTGGTTTGTGTCAGGTTAGGTCCAGGGAGCCACACACAACCGTGAAGCCCACTGGGTGATGACTTTGAGCATGTTGCCATCTCTCAGGCCAACCTACCTGTTAGGGTGGTAGTGAAAATAAAAAGAGGGAGGAGGGAGAAGAACCATGCAAACTGCCACAAGCTCCTTGGTGGAAGGGTGAGCTGCAAGTAGTCACAGTGAAGATGGGCCTGAGACTGAGGACAGTGGCTTGCTTTAAGGCAGGGGTGGGCAACTTGTGGCCCTCCAGTTATTTTGGCCTACAACTCCCATCTCTCACCATTGGCTATGCTGACTAGGGCTGATGGGAGTTGTAGGGCAAAACATCTGGAGAGTCACAAGCCCAGCCCTGCTTTAAGGGCACCTGGTATGTTCACCAGGCCTCTTCCTCTGATCCTCCTAATGCTGTTCATATAAACGCCCCCTGAGAGTTTGTGCATAGGAGGTGGGGTAAGATCAGCCTTCCCCCACTTTGTGCCCTCCAGGTCTTCTGGACTTTGGCTCCCATCAGCCCCAGCTGGGAGTTGTAGTCCAAAAGGTCTGGAGGGCACTAGGCTGGGGAAGGTTAGGCTGGGTCAACAAATAATAGTTCTCCCGTTTGACATTTGCTGCTTGTGGTGGTGAAATTTCTTGCTTAGTATTTTGCAAGCAGCTAGGAGCATGACGATTCAGAGTGCTCGGTTTGCACTGCCGAAGTGCTGTTTTCTGGCCCTTGCTGGAACAGTATAGTGGGGCAACTAACCATTGCCATCTGTTCTCAGCCCTCTGCAGGAGATTCATCCTGAAGGGTGGCTAATGAACTTCCTCAATAAAGAAATAAGATTAAAATACATGGTTTGCTCTTTGCCCTCTTGCCTAATGACTTTGGGCCCTCAATATTTGGGTGAGCACTCACTAATGCTGTTTTTTTCCTTGCCTCCTTTCTAGCGTGCTAACTGGACACAACCATTATGTGATGTGTGCCCAGTTCCACCCTTCAGAGGACCTGGTGGTATCGGCCAGCTTGGATCAGACTGTGCGCGTTTGGGATATTTCTGGTGAGCTGCTCAGGTCGAGGGGGTTGTCCAGCAGCAGCACCATGCCAAAAACTGCAGTTGTTGAAAGCAGAGCATGACTGGAGCAGAAGAGGAATGAGGGGTTGTTGACAGTTTGTCTGGGCAAAGCAGAATAGTACTCAGCAAGAGGCAGCAGCACACACACACACACACACACACACACACACCATCTATGGCACCAGCCCTGCTTAATGGAATATGCCATGGAACTTCAGGAGAGCAGGACACCGTCTTTTCTGCCTGGTTTGGTAGATACCTTTTGTTCCGGTGGTGACGTGCTAATTTGTCGCTCTGCACCCTTTGTGGATTCCCAGTGCCCTGCTGTCCTGGCAGGTGTGAAGGGCAATAAAGCCCTGTGTGAGGGTCAAGGTGCAACCACCAGTTGCGAAAGCATGGAAGGAAGCATGTACACCAGAGCCCTGCTAGATCAGACCAGAGGTCCATGTAGTCCAGCATCCTGTTTCCTGCAGCAGTTGGCCAGCTGCATCAGGGCAGCCTTCAAGCAGGGTGTAGTGGCAACAACCTGTGTGCGCACACGCACACACTGTTGGCTTCCCCCCCACCTTCCTCCCAGCAAGTGGTATTCCATAGTCAGCAAGGAGTGATGCCCATCATAAGGAGTGGGGGAGTAAATGAGCCATTTCCCCAGGATCAAGAAAAGATCTGCTTTTTAAAATGGAGGTTCAGTTCATGGCTAAACATGGACTTCCTCCTCCATGGATTTGTCGCCTCCCCATATAAAGCCATCCAAGGCAAGGGCCATCGCCACATCTTGTTACAGCAAATTCTTTAAGGGCACAATCCTATGCATGTTTAGACAGAAAAAAAAAGTCCTATGATTCCCAGCAAGCCCCAACCAGCCATGCTGACTGGGGCATGCTGGGAGCTGTAGGACTTTTTCTCTCTAAACATAAATAGGATTGTGCCCTAAGGGCGCAATCCTATGTAAGTTTAGACAGAAGAACGGCCTGCAACTCCCAGCATATTGGGCATGCTGGGAGTTGTAGGCTTTTTTCTGTCTAAACTTGCATAGGATTGCACGTTAAGTGAGTTAAGAAGTCCTTTTTTTTAAATCTGTCCTGAATCTCCTGAATCTCATTGGATGACCCTAAGTTCTGGTGTTCTAATAGCAAGAGGGAAAAGTTCTCTATCCACTTTATCCACACCATGCATAATTTAAAAAAACCTTTATCACGTCCCACCTTACTCTGGTGGCAGAGAAGTATGAGAGAAGAGGGCTTATGTCTGAAGGGCCCCAAATGATGTAGACCTCTGAGTCGCATTTGGCCCCGTGTTCAGAGAAGCTGTTCCTGATCCTTGGAGAATGGCTCAACTTACTCCCCAGGCCCCTATGACGGGCGCTGCTCCTTGCTCACTGTGGAAGGGCTACTATCCAGTTACTGATAAAACAACATAAAGACCTAAACCAGGTGGGCGAGTGTGAACTGGGTGCAGCGGTGAGGGCAAAGGAGTCAAAGCTGCTGGGTGTGCCTCGAAGGAGGAGTGTGTTGCAGCAGAACTGCCGGCTTTGGAGTTCAGCCTCCAAGAGTTCCATCTCTTCTTGATTTTGATTTGTGTCAACCTCCAGACTGGCCCCTTGATTGAGGGTTAAAATCTGTGATAGAAACAAGCCTGTCAACGTCCTCTGGGGGGAAAAGGCCCATAGAGAGATGCAGGGTTCTTCAAGCAAGGGTTACAGGAGAGCTGTGTTCTAGTTGTAAGAGAAGAATCCAAGGGGACAGGAGCGCGGGAGCTCCGTTTGTGAGTCCAAGAGCCCGAGCCCCTCGAGGAGTGCGTGTGAGACTTGCCACTTTCTTAACTGCAGTTCTTGGTTTGGTTGGCTGCTGGGGTTTCGTAGCACACCTTCAGACATGACCCAGCTGTGTCAGTGGAGATGGGGAGGGGTGGGATGGAGGATCTGTGCTCCCTGATAGGGAGAGCTTCATAATCTCTTCTGCCCGGCACCCTGGCTGCTACGTTCATTCACTCTCTTGGCAGAATTCAACCCCCTGAACTTTTTTGAAAGATCCTGAAACATTTCCAGCATCTTTACACATCTGGAGATGCTGGATTAATTGGCATGAATCTCATCATCGCCCTCTAAATGCTAGTTGCAGAACAAAGCAGAGATGATCCCTGTAAGGCAGACCAGTATTGTCCTCGTGTTGCTGGTGGGTTGCTTGGGGCTTGTGTTAGATCCTTCCAGTGAGCTCCCAGCTAAGTCCAGTTTGAACTGGGAACTTGGCCACTCACTTTCTTTGCCACTACACTGTTCTAGGGCTCGTTCATACCCTAGGATATTTCATTTCTGAAAGAGAAGGTTCATGCTGCTCCTCTTAGAAAAATAGACCAAGTGGCCTGCAGCGTTATCAACCATATGGAAGGACACCCTTCGCTGTCCAAATGGGCCCCGCTCCATTTCAAGGGAGCACAGTGTCCCCTTGTTCCTGCCAAGAGAGAACGAATGGAGCCAGTTGGGGTCTGGATTCTAGGTTGCTGTATTAAAATGCATGAAAAAGTTGCATCGTAACCATGAAGCCTCTTTGCTCGTGAGACTAACAATGACCTTTCGAAGGATTTGTGAAATAACCCCCTTTCTTCCCTCTACCCCATTTTAATCCAGGTGGAAGCTGTGCCTTGCTTTGGCGTGGGTGGTGGGAAGGGAGGGCTTAACAATGTTTGAGTTGCAAAAACAAGCCGGCATCCTTTCTCATGGCTGAAGCTAACAGCTGGTGTTCTTAGCCAGGGACTCTCTTCGTTCTTCAGGTTGTAGCTTGGTGCAGTTCCAGACAGAAAAAGGCTGGGGATGGGGAGGTTCTGGAAAAGCTCTAAGCATGATAGAAAGAGCTTCCAAAGAGGAGAACGGCCCCATGTTAGGCTCCCTAATGGGCAGGGAGTCTCTCAGGCCGTGTCCCGGTTGGCCCAGACTGCCAGTTGTGGTGCATAATCTTCAGTTCTTGCCTGACCTTTTGGGGTCCCTTTTAACTCCACCCACTGCCTGATAGTTGGACAGTGCTTACGCATGATCAGGCTCCTCAGTCTCTCTCAACAGTTCTGCACGACACCTTAATCCCCACAACTCTGCTATATTGTGTGTCTGTCTGTCTGCCTCTCTCTCTCACCTCCCTCTGCTCAATCCCACAACATTAAGAAGCTGGTTCATTCTGTATGTGTTCTACTTTCCCTCTGGATTTGTGTAGTTGCTCCAGAAATTTTCCATCTGTTGTTCAGTTCCCTTTGCTGCCGCCTTCAAGCCTCAGACGGTTTGGTTTCCCCTGGACCAGTTGTGCGTATTGCTGCTCCAACTCTCGGCTCAGGGGGGTTCCCTGTTTAAAGTGCTGGTCTGGTTATGCCTACGTGTTAAAACAGCCAAATCCATATTTAAAATCTACATTTAAAATCTTTTTTCCTATTTCTTAACACCTTAAAAAAAAAAGGGGGTTAGAAGCCAGAATGCTTAAGATCCAGTGTACGAGGTGCTGATTCACCTTTTGCATTTTCCTCTTTGACCTTCGGCCTCCTACTCCAGGTGACTCAGCAACAATGTTCCCAGCTTGGCAAATTTTGCTTCCTGATTGTAAAGGAGCGTCAGCATTTGTAGCAAACTGCTGGGAAAATTAAAATGTCCTACTTGGGTTAGTTGAAGTTTGTTGGAGAAAGAAAGAATAATGTGATCTGTGTCTGTGTTCCAACTCATGTATTTATGTCCATTCTATGCTTACATAAATGGTCCATCCCGGGATTTTGCCACATGCTCTCAGTAACCTCGTGTTTGCTTCCTCCGCCCCTGCTCTCTTCCTCTCACCTTTTGAAGGCCTGAGGAAGAAGAACCTCTCCCCTGGAGCTGTGGAGTCGGATGTCCGGGGGATCACTGGAGTAGACCTTTTTGGCACAACTGATGCGGTGGTGAAGCATGTTTTGGAGGTACTCCTGATTAGTGGGGGGGGGGGATGCCCATGCACATCTGCTGTCAGACCTGTCGGGACCCAAGCAGCCATTGACAGGGAACTTAGTCCTGCCATGAATAATTCTGCAACAAGGAGCATCAAACTCTGTGTGCTTCAGAGCTGGATTGCAGAGATGGCCATAGAAAAGGGACCTCACCTGTTGCAGATGGCCATTTATATACACCATCCATGTGTGTGACGTTTCACGAAGTGTAAAAAGACAGGTCACTGCTTCAAGGAGCTTACAGTCTAAAATTCAGCACTGCGGGCAACACAAGAAGGATGGTGGTGGGGAGATGGAAGCAGGGGGCAGCCAGAGGAAGAATATTCATCTGTGTCCATTACCTGTACTAACAATAGGGTTTGACGCAACACCTCACTCCCCAGAGGGTTAACAGAAGAGGTGGGATTTGAGGGAAGGATTTGAAGTAAGTGGGCTGTTGTGGAAGGTAGAAGAGAAAGCAAGGGGGAAGTGGCAGTCATTTGAATGCGGGACCTTTGGTTGGCTGAGGATGGTAGAGCTGGATGAGCAGTGGTCACAGGGATGTAAAATAGGGGGAGCAAGGTCGCGGAGAGCACTGAAGGTAACGAGGCGTTTGTGCTGGATCAGATGAGACAAGAATGCAGTGAATGTAGTTAAGGACGTCTTGAGGTCAGAGAGATGGATGATCCTGGCAGCTGAATTCTGGATAGCGGTGAGGGGGCCGAGGCGTGACAGCAAAAGATCAGAGAGGAAACTGTTGCAGTAGTTGTCTCTCACTTTGACCTGAGTGTAAGCCAGAGACTTTGCTGAGGGGGCAAAGAGGAGGGGCTGCACACTGTGGTAGCAATTAGTGAGTCTAATCACTACATGATAGGGGAGTCGCTTTGTGTTGGCAGGCGGGCAGCAGTAGCAGAAACAGCCCTGCTCCGCGTCTCCCATTTGCCTGCTCCCCAAACTGCGCCCTTGATCTGAGACGGACCCCTTCTTCTTTTAGGGACACGATCGTGGTGTGAACTGGGCCGCCTTCCACCCTACCATGCCTCTCATAGTGTCGGGGGCTGACGATCGACAAGTCAAGATTTGGCGGATGAATGGTAAGTGGTGCCCTTTTCTTCCACGGAGCAGGAGAGTGCAAGAGCTGAAAGAGACGGGCCTGGTTGCCCTCACCCCTGTAGGCCTGCTGATGGGTTTCAGAGCAGCTGCTGTCTCTCAGTTTGAATTACATTGGGGACTAGGGTGGCATTCCGCTTTGGTCCTACTGAGGCAATTTTTGCAGGCATACTTTGGTTGGTATAAGAGGAGGAGCCTTGTCTTCCACAGAGCAAATCTAGTGAGGGTCCCAATCTGGGATTGGCAACAGTAGGAAGAGTCAGACATGAGCGAAAGGCCCAAGGAAATGGAGTTTCCTGCTTCTCCGGTGGCTTATAGGAAGAAAGTGGGTGAGCTTCTGGCAGGCTGTGGCATAAGACTATTAAAAATGCCTTGCCGGTTCAGGCCAAAAGCTTTTCTGGTGCAGCGTTCTGTGTCCAGGCTGGTGCCCTTGGGAAGCAAGGAGGCGTGAAGGCCTTTGATGGCCTCTCCCTGTTCCTTGTCCCCAGCATCTGGCATCTGGAAGTGTGCTGCTGCCTCTGAACATGGATGCTACCATGACTGATAGCCATTTCTCCTTCATTAATTTGTCTAAACTGTTATTTCAAAAGGCACCTGGGCTAGTGGCCTTCATCACATATAGACCTGGTCGGGACATTATTTTAGAGTGCGCGGGAGTGTGCAAGCGTGTTGGCTCCCACCCGCTCCTCTGTTTCTGCTTTGCTAAACAACCCAGGAATGTTCCTGTGTTGTTTCCTTGACATGTGAACCTAGAACACTGGCTTGTTGAGGGAGAAACAACCCAGCATAACCCATGATTTGTTTTTGGGTTAACAGTGATTTGTTTCATCGTCCCAGCTGGGCCATCGTGGTAAAGAATTCCATATGTTACAGCATTGCTGTGCGCAGGGGGTGGAAATGTGGAAAGGGGGAGTGCTAAGTCCCCTTGAATCTCTGGCTAGCTCTATCCATGAAACCACAGTTTCCTCTTGTTTGAGCACCTCAGCAGGCCAGGCATCAGCACTGATCTCGTGAGGCCATTGGGCAGGCCTGGTGGCTCGTTTCCTGCTGCGCCACAGGCAGGCTCTGCTTCCCTTCCCTCCACTCTGTGTGTCTCTGGATCATGATCACAGCCTTCTTTCTCTTTAGAATCGAAAGCCTGGGAGGTGGACACCTGCCGTGGACATTACAACAACGTCTCTTGTGCAGTGTTCCATCCCCGCCAGGAGCTCATCCTTAGCAACTCTGAGGACAAGAGCATCCGTGTCTGGGATATGTCCAAGCGGTAAGTGCACCCCCGTGCTCTGGATCTTAGGCCATGCGTTTTTTATAAGAAAATACTCTTAGGCAGGCTGAAGTGTCTGGCCTGGATGGTGGATGGAAGCACCCAGGAAACGGAACATCTTGGACAGAGAAGGGAATGCGCTCGGTTGGTGTTTGCATGTGCAGCTGCCTGGCATGGAGTCAGTGGTCCATGTAGCCTGGTAATGTGTACTCTACTCTGATTGGTAGCTGCTCTCCAATACCTAAAGCAGGAATCTTTCCTAGTGTTGTTAGCAGAGAGCCTTTCAAGGGAGATTGTGCAAGGAACTGAATCTGGGATTTGGTGCATGCCAAGCTTGTGCTCTTCCTCTTAGAGATGGAACCCCCCCAATGCTTTAGTCTTCAAAAGTCTTCCTTTTTTCCTAGATGTGGTTTGTGTGTAGCAACCTGCTGCCTCCAGATGTGTTGCACTACAACTCCCAGCATGCTGCAACACATCTGGAGAGTACCAGATTGGGGAAGATTGGTGTCGAGTGATGCATGAGCATTCTTTCATTCCCCCACAAAAGGGACTTGGCCCTTTGTGAGCATATGCAAAAGATTTGATGTTTTGCATGCGCAAAACACTCATAAGTGCTGGAAGTCTTTGCTGCCTTCTCCCCACAGGACCCCCAAGCTTACCTGTGTCAGGTGAAGGTGGCAAAGGTTGCACTGAGGAGCTGCTGCATCACGTTCCCACTGAGGACACTGGGACTGCATGTTGTCCATGCTTGGTGGGGATGTAATGCTAATCATGTTCATTTCGTCCCAGTGGTGCCTTCCCTTTCTCCTGTTTCACATAAGTTTTGGGGGCAGGCAAAGGGGGGAAAAGGTGGCGGAGACTTAGGATGTGGGATTTGAGATGCTCGTGAGTAATCGATCAAAGGTACTCGCTGTTAAGAGCGCCTCTTTTTTTGATTAGCAAGTGTGTTGATCAGTAGCGCTGAAAGTGTTGTTGTGTGTCTCTGTCAAGTGGCTATGTATAAGGCTGTTGCTGATTCCCTGGGTTTCATGTGTATGAGTTTTTTGTTCCTTGAAGAGCTCTTATTAAACAAGTGTGTTTAATTGTCGGGAGGAGAATACTGAGAATCTAGAATCTTTGAGAAGATAGTTTCTTTAAAAAAAAATCCACTGGCAAAGAAGATGGTAACCGAGGGGTAGAACACCTCTTTTGTGGGCACTCTGAGGAACTAGATACCCACCTAGCAACATTGACTGCTCCATCGCAGTCCCCCGTAGCCCAGGCCCTGCTCTGCTCGTCCTTGCAGAGCCACTACATCCATGATCATCTGAGCACTGGCAGCAGTCTGGCTTTTAGCCAAGGCAGCTCAATGGAACCTCCATGTACAGAGGCAGTGTATCCTAGCGTTAGCGGAGGTCCAGCATCCTTTGGCAAGGTGTGGTATCTTGTTCTGGCACATGATGGGGGTGATGTGGCTGCTGGCTTAGATGGCTTTAAAAGGGTATTAGACAAATTCATGGAGGAGGAAATGTCCGTGAGTGGGAATTATGGAACCTCCATTTTTTCAGAGCCAGTCTAGCTCTGGATATCAGTTACAGGGGGGTGGGGATGGGGCGGGACGCTTTTGCCTTCACACCCTGCTTGTGGGCTTTCCAGGAGGGCATCTAGCTGGCCCCTGTTGGAAGCAGGATGCTTGACTGGAAGGACTGAAAGACCTGGTTTGCACATATTGCTGTGTTTTGTTTAACCCATGGGTTGTTGTGATGTGTAAACCCAGACATGTTAACAAACCATGGTTTGTTAAGTAAAAGCAACCCAGAAAGAGAACCCATGGTTTGTTGTTGGGTTGTGAACTCTGGGTTATTTAAAGCCTGGGCTGACTTTACATGTGAACCCAGAACCATGGGTTGTTCATGGGTTGTTTTGCCAGGCTACAGAGGTGGCAAGCAAAAGTGGCAAAAAAAAAAACCCCCAGCCACTCTACATGCTGGATCTACAGCACCACAAAGGCATTTGGGATACAGAGAGGAGGGGGCAAAGGAGGAGGGAAACAAACAACCCAGGGACTGGGAAAACAAGCCACAGGTTGTTCAATCGTCAGCCAGACAAACCCTGGGTAGAGCAACAAGCCATGGGTTAAATAAACCAGATTTCAAGCAAAAAGTCTAGTTGGTGGTTTGTGTGTTAATTGCTTCGCCTCTGTTTCTCACCCCTCCCTCTCCCCTCCAGCACGGGCGTGCAGACTTTCCGCAGAGATCATGACCGCTTTTGGGTGTTGGCAGCTCACCCTAACCTCAACCTATTTGCTGCAGGTAAAGGGATCCATTCTTGGGCATTTAGGCTGGGTTCAATAACAGATCTTACTGCAAGCACAAGCAAGAGCCTCCTTGATAGCCTCTATGTAAGATTTATTGTGGCTTCGGCTTTTATGAACTAGAGTTCACTGCATTGAATATAGGAAGTGTTATCCGTAGTTGGCAGATATACTTGATGTATTGTATGTCCGTCCCCCCCCCAATGTAAGCATTAGTGACAAAAGGCCATGAAATTCAAGAGGTACAGGAGGCATTACTCATATATATATATAGGCAGTCCCTGAGTTAAGAACGTCCGACTTACAGACCACCCATACTTAAGAACGGACTTCTGGGTTCCCCGGTGCTACATCGTTTACGTAGAGTACATAGCGTAGTAGTATACTACGCAATTTGCGTAATTTACACAATTTGCGTAAATGCCGATTTTAACGTATAGAGCGCTATGTTGTTCCGACTTACGTACAAATTCGACTTAAAGACATTCTTAAGAATGGAACTTGTTCGTGACCTGCGGACTGCCTGTATATATGTGAGAGAGGTCTGGGGATAACGCTCCATGTATCTGACAAGTGGATTCTAGTCCATGAAAGCTGATGCAGCAACAAATGTCTTAGACTTTGCAGTGCTGCAAGACCCTCTTTCGTGGCTTTTGTGACAAGCTAATACAGCCACCCTTCCAGAATCTTTTGTGTGGGTATGGATAGGTCCATTTTACCCCTCCTCTGTCACCCTGCCCTTTCTCTGCAAGACCCCACAGCAGTAGCTCAATACCACAAGAAATGCTGAGATTAGGCAGAGACAGAGTGACTTCGTGAGACCATCAAGTGGCGAACCTGGGTTGTTGTTTGCTTAGAGCATTTCTAAATCTGTTCAAAACTTTGAACAGTAAAAACACCTTGAATGTCATCAAACCTCAAAAGGGATGAAGACAAGCATGCTAAAGCAGCAGCAGAATTGGGGATAAACTGCACAGGACAGTGGCCACATCTTGGAAAAAAAGCATGCTTAATATGGCTGCTTCTATTTTTGGAGAAAAGGCCGGGGGGAGGGCTGATCTGGATGAGGGCCCCGTGCCAGTTTCCTGCTGAAAATTGCTCCTGGTTAACTTCTGCAGTAGACACCACCTGCAAATGGATATTTATTTTGTCTACTTTTGTTGAAGTTTATGTTTAATTCTTGGAAAGCCGTCTTTTCATTCTCATATATATATATATATATATATATATATATATATGTATGCATGCATGTATGTATAGTTTTATTGAAATTTCACAATAAAAAATTAATTAGAAAGATGTCTGCAAACAGCATGTTCAGGGGCAGATAGCAGCCACATTGGGGGGGGGGGCAGTTTTCAGTAGAAAAGCAGCACAGGATCCCAATCTGGATCAGGAGCACATTCTGGATTGGTGCCCCACAGCTGCTTCCCCCACCCCCCCGCAAAACAAAAGCAGCCAGGATAAGCACACTTGTTTAAAAACACGGCTAATGTCACATATAGTTTGGCCGCTCAGGCTTGCAGGATGTTTGCGTTTGTAGGGCCAGGTGAGACATGATGGCAGCAGCCACATTTGTACACGTGTTCATATATGAAGAGCTGTGTGAGATTTTGGGTCTCTGATTTCATCATCCAAAGGCATGGGTGGGAGGGTGAAGCGCCCTCTCTTCCTCATCCATCGCTGCAAGCGCTTTTTTCAGTTTTGGAGATATTCGGAGACCAGTGGTGGGTGGGGCTGAGGGCAGAGGGAGTGGGCCCAATGGCAAAAGGGGTGGGCTGCGCTCGTTCTTGTCCTCCTCTGTAGTCAGCGCATTCCCTTTCGAAGCAGTTTGAATCTCCTTTCAGCGATGCCAGTGAGCCCTGGAAAGCTTCTGCCACAATAAACCTGTTGATCTTTAAGGTGCCACGAGCTTCCTTGTTACGTTTGCTGCAACAGACTTAACACGGCTCACCCTCTGTAACTTCTTTCCTTGTTTGTTTCTAGGCCACGACGGGGGCATGATTGTCTTCAAGCTGGAGCGCGAGCGGCCTGCCTACGCCGTGCATGGCAACATGCTCTACTACGTGAAGGACCGCTTCCTCCGCCAGCTGGACTTCAACAGCTCCAAAGATGTTGCAGTGATGCAGCTGAGAAGGTGAGGAGGGGCCCTTTCCTGGAGACCCTGTAGCTGATGAAGGCTTCCTCTCTTGCTGTTTGGGCGCTTAGTTTCCACAGGAGGTGTGGACTGCAGCCTGACAGCAAAGCCCTCTGAATGAGAGGGGGAAGGAGGCATGCTTGCTTGTGTGCAACCTAATTTTCCTGTTACCAGATGCTGTGCAGCTCTGTGAGCACAACATCTGTGAGAGCCAGTGTGGTGTAGTGGTGAGAGTGTTGGACTGGGACTCGGGAGATCCGGGTTCTAGTCCCTGCTCAGCCATGAAACTCACTGGGTGACTTTGGGCCAGTCACTGACTCTCAGCCTAAGTTACCTCACAGGGTTGTTGTGAGGATAGAATGGAGAGGAGGAGAAGGACTATGTAAGCCATCTTGGGTTTCTTGCAGGGAAAAAGGCAGGGTATAAATAAAATAAATAAATAAATGTCTCTGATGCCCCATCCTAATCCCTGATGCTGTAGGCATCGCTTGTGAGACAGCATGGTGTGGTGGCTGGAATGTTTGGCCTGGACAGGGAGAGGCCCACTTTCAAAGCTAGGCACACTGAATGACTCCAGGCTGGTCACTGTGTCTCAGCCAAACCTTCATAGGATGGCTGTGAGGCTAAAATGAGGGGACCCCACCAGCACCATTCTAAACTCCTTGGAGGGAGGGCGAGAGACAAGTGGGAAGAAAGTGAGATGTTTTGTCCATCAGATCCTCACCTGATCCTCACTGTGGTTCCTGCTCCCCTGTAGTTCCCTCCCAGACCACTTGGGCAGCTGCACACCAGGTGGGAGGGATGGGAAGGGCTAAGTCAGTGCTACTCCCCTCCAGCACTGGCTGGTTCTTCCCTCACAGTCCTGCCCCTCCTGTGTGATGTCTATATTCTTAATTCACTGATGCGGCGGGAAAGTGGAAGAGTGGATTTTTCGTAGCGTAAGAATTTGTCTTCAGACATCCCTTTCCAATATTGATGTGGTCTGCATGTGGACAGGGCTTTCTGCTCTGGGCCTCCTCCTATGAGCATCTCCAGTCACCTGAGGACAGGTAACGAGACAGGAGGCTCAGCGGGACTCCAAACCTTGAAGCGAGTAGTCCGGGAGCTATCCAAGGTCCTGCTGCTTCTTCAGTCAACCAAGCCCGCTGCCTGTTTGCCTGGCTTGACTTATGGCTGCCATCCTTTTAGACTTTCTGCACTGCTTATCAATTGAGTTACAGTTACAGCTCAAGTTACAGGAACCTAGATTCCACCTAAACATCAGGAAAAATTTCCTGACTGTCAGAGCAATAAGACAATGGAATCAACTACCTAGGGAGGTATTGGGCTCTCCCAATCTGGAGGCATTCAAGGTGCAGTTGGACAGCCATCTGTCAGGGATGCTTTGACCTGGATTCCTGCATTGAGCATGGGGTTGGACTCGATGGCCTTGTAGGCCCCTTCCAACTCTACTTTTCTATGATTCTATGAGTGTAGCCGTGTGTGTGTTCACCTTGGCCAGGAGGCAGGGATTTATAGTTTCTTGGAGAGGAGAATAGCGGCTTCTCATGATTGTGGCGTGTGTGTGTGTGTGTGTGTGTGTGCAGGCACTGTGGGGTCACTAGGTCCTGGGTTGATGTCTGGGTCTGTGCCCAGCAGCCTGCCCCGCCAGACCCCTGCTCCCCCCCCCAGGGCTTTGGGGCACCTCTTCTGAATCGGTGTCCTCATCGCTGCCTGATGCCGGGGCTGTG
The DNA here is from genome assembly GCA_021292165.1 of Shinisaurus crocodilurus. Lineage (NCBI taxonomy): Eukaryota > Metazoa > Chordata > Lepidosauria > Squamata > Shinisauridae > Shinisaurus > Shinisaurus crocodilurus. The sequence goes on from CM037882.1 coordinate 26,361,996, forward strand.
ACACGGGGCAGCCACAATTCATGACCTTCCTGCTCTCTCCTTCTCAGTGGCTCCAAGTTCCCCGTGTTCAACATGTCCTATAACCCTGCTGAGAACGCTGTCCTTCTCTGCACGGTAAGTTGAAGTTCATCCAGAGCTCTCTGGCTGCTATCGGGGCAACTTGGTTGCATTGCACAAGAAGGTTGCTTGGCACACGTTTGCAGTCTCTAGTCATGCCACATGTGGGTATCAGTCCTCAGGGCTGATCCACCTATCCGCTTTTTGGGAAGTTGGCAGACCAGAATGGGCGCCTTAAGAACCAAAGACTTTCCGTGCTGGGTCAGAATGAAGGTCCATCTTGTCCTCCCTCCTGCTTCCCACAGTGGCCACACAGAGGACTCTGGGAAGGCCACAGCCTCCCTTGCTTGCCCTTCAGCAACTGGCATTTGTGGAGATGCTGCCTCTGAACATGAAGGGTCCACGTAGCCATCATGGCTAGTACCCACTGATAGGCCTCCTCCTCCATGGATCTGTCCAATTCCCTTTGAAAGCTGTTGGAGCCGGTGGCCATAAGCATACATTGTGGCAGTGAATTTCATAATTCTATGCTGTGTGAAGCATTTTCTTTTTGTCTGCCCTCAAATTGGCTGCCAATTTTATTGAATGGCCTTGAATTCTAATATTACGTACGAGGAGAAAGTTCTGCCTGCCCACTTCCTCCTCCTCAGCCGTAATTGTATATGAAATTTGCAGAGGGCTTCTCCCCTCCATCTCTCCATCCACCTTCCCCCCAACCCCGACACACACGCGCACCCCTGAAGCTCACTGCGGGGCTTCGTGGTGGCTGGTCTTGTTTTTGTTTCCTGTTTCCCCCAAGCCATTCTCCCCAGCTGAGCCTGATTCCACTTGCAGAGGGTTCTGGCCTGCCCCCCCCCCCCACTGTTCACTGCAAAATAACAGGGTTATTCTTTTCCACCACCTGGAACTTTTCCCCTGGCAGAGCCATTTAGCCCCCGCCCCCAGCCGCCCCTGAGTTTTCATCCCTTGGGACTTACTGTACCTCCCCACCCCACCCCATACAGCAGAAAGAGGGACAATCCAGAATAGGGCAAAAGTGGGCCCACAGCATCAGGAAAGCTGGGTTGGGGGCCATGGGTTGGGGGCTCCCTGATGTGGTATAAATATTTATCATGCCCCCACCCCAGTCATATTTTTTTTGCAAACTAAAAAGCCCCAGACATTAGCTGTTTCTCTTAAGGAAGGTGCTCCAATCCTCTGATCGTCTCGGCTGCTCTTTTCTTCACCTTCTCCAGCTGCACGATATGCTTTTTGAGATGGGATGAGCAGACCTGTGCATGATGTTCCCAGTGCAGCTGCCCCCGCTCTCTCACAAATGGGTCTTGGCTCCATCCAGGGACTCTTGGACTTCGAAACTGTGGGTGGGCTCAAGACCTTGCCTTTGAGTGGGATATAGTTAAAAATAAAACCCATGTTTGCAGTTGAAAGGAATCCTAGTCCTGAATGAGCTTGGTTGAAATGGACATGCAGATCTCCCCCCTCCCCTCTCCACAGAGAGCCAGTAACCTGGAGAACAGCACCTACGACCTCTACGCCATTCCTAAGGATGCCGATTCCCAGAATCCCGACGGTAGGCCTTGCAGCGTGTCATGCATCTGCTCCCTTCCCCTCCATTTGTCATGTTTGGGTTCCTTCTCCACTGGTCCTGTGGAGCCAGCATGCTATTGGCAGGTCTTTGGACTTGAAAAATTCATGTCTGTCCCTCTGTTTTATGGTTGCGAATATATATTTTATAAATCAGTTATTAGAAACAATCCATCCTGCCTCTCCACGCAGCCGGCCACCTCGCTGGCTTGCCTGTCATGATGGATCTCCTAGCAAATCAGCTTTATCCCGAGCAGGCCTGGACGCTTCCGAAGCAGCTGTAAAAGTGCCCAGTGTTCGTTCTCTCCCCCTCGGCAAATTACAGATCAGACTTGTGCGGTCTGCAAATCAAAATGTGTTGCTGGAACTTCTTCCTTCCTAGTGTCTCATTCCACTTGGGAGTTGAAATTCCACCTGGGTCCCCCCTGCCTCTGACGTCACAGCAGTAAAAGCTCCCGCAGCGAGCTCTGGTGATGCATGAGCCAGGCCGGCAGCCATCTCTCCCATTAACAGATTCATGGGCTTCTGCAATGCAGCCAGGAGCCATTTGCTACAGAGGCACTGGAATGTCTCCCTGTTCCCTGCAGAGCATAGATATGCCAGTGGTTACACTTTGGCCTTGCTGTGAACTGGAATCATTCTGGCACAAGGTCTGAGGGTGGCCGCCGTGAAGCAAAGGTTTGGGCCACCCACTTCCCCACCACTTTCCTCGTGATAAGAATGGTAGTATAGATGCCAGCTTTGTTTTTCTTCCATGTGATGGCAGATAGAAATAATCAAGTTTCTTGCCTCACTTACCAGTCATGGAGGTGGGTATCTATGTTCCCGTTATGACCAACGGAATCTACAAGCAGGGAAGTGTTGGCTAACTTCGTAGACTTGGATATCCACAATTTCTATGCTTCCCCTGCCAAGCGTTCAAGGCATATCACACACCTTTTCTTTGGAACCTTTACAACAACCATGTAAAGTGGGCCAGTATACTTACCCTTGCAGATGGTGGTGGGTGGGTAGGAGGATGAGGATAAGAATGGCTGGCCTAAAGCTAACTAGCAAGTGACGAGAGACTTGAGCTGGGGACATCCTGCTCAGTGTTCACCACTACACGAGATACTTAGGCTAAGGAGAGAGCTCCCAGTGCAAGAGTAACACCTGGGGAAAAAATTAACCTACAAAGTGGTTGTTGATAAAGGTCATGGCATACCATCCACACCCTCCATCAGCTAAGTTGGCCTCAGGGAATTCCCTGAAAAAAGAAAGTGAGTGTACACATATTTAAAAAAAAACTTTTCCAAAACCTTTCCAAACAGGGAGGACAAGCAGCCAGTTCTTTTTGAAAGGAGATGGTGAATATGAACGTTTCAGGTGACTTTTCAGAGAGTGGAAGGAAAAGCACATTCTGTACTGTGGGGCTAGTTACAGCAAATGTCAGGTTGGCCCGACTTGAGGGAGGGATCCTTCCTCCCCCCCCCCCACATATGCGTGTGCACACACACACACACACACACACACACACACTGTACCTGAACTAGGTCTTGCGTCACTTACTGCTTTTTTCCTGTAAAGACAAATTTAAATGCTGATCGCTCCAGGGGGTTCAGCCTTTGATCAGCAGAAGCTCCGCTTGCTGCTTCTGTTTATCTTTTGCTCTGGGGAAGCGCTGAGGCCTTCATCTTGCTGGGCCCCTCCTGCATGTTAAAAGCTGCCAGAACGGCTCCCTCTGTGTGATTCCTTTCCCAAGGCCCGTGTCTGGCACACACAGCTCTCTGTTGAAGTGCAGGTTGGAGGGGTGGGGTGGATCCAGGACCCTAAGCAGCACTTGCTGGTATTGGCTGGGGAGACATCGCTCAGTAGCATGACATAGTGGCATGTCATCCAGGAGGGTGGTTCCCTCCTGTGGCAGCCAGTCGTGGTGCTGGTTTCCCAGGCAACTGCTTGGCTTCTGCGGTGGGCTGCTTTGAGGATCCAAGAAAAGGTTGGGGGGCAGGACCGGGGGGGGGCGTCCTGGCTGGGCATATAGCCTGAGGTTAAATGTGAATGAGCAGGGGGTGGGAGGAAGCAGCTGCTCCGTGGGAGCTCAGCTGGAGTAACGCCAGTGGTGTCTGATGGCCTTACTCTCCCTTTTTCTTCCCCAGCTCCTGAAGGGAAGCGCTCCTCTGGGCTGACAGCTGTGTGGGTTGCTCGGAACCGCTTTGCCGTCTTGGATCGAATGCACTCGGTAAGGTCTGGAAATGAACACGCTGTTTGGCTCCGAGCACAGTGAGCTTCCTCCGTGAGTGAGGCGGGTCTGTTCTCCCCGTAAATATTTAGCTTGTCCTGCCTGAACTCAGGTTTTAAGAATGGCATGATAGCCCAATAGAAAGACTCCAGTGCAGAGGGTGGGGGTGGGGATCAAGTCAGCCTTCTGAGAAGAACAAGAGGCTGCAGCACCGAAATGTGCAACTATGGTTAAATTAGCACACTTGGGAAGATCCAAGGAAGGGAGGCAAAGATGTAAGTTCTTTCATACAGAGATTTGGCCAGAGATTTAATTACAAAGCCTGAGTTGCTTATGGTTACTTGTGTATAGTTATCTTTATAGATTGCACCAGCCTTCCCCAACCTGGGGCCCTCCAGATGTGTTGGACTACAACCCCATGCTGGCTGGGGATGATGGGGGTTGTGGTCCAACACATAGAGGGCACTGGGTTGGGGAAGGCTGGATTGCACCCTAGTGACACATATAGGGAAGTCTCCCTGCTGGGGCTGGGGTTCTTTGGCCCCCTTTCTCAGCCATGGACAGCTCCTGGAACCAAAAAGCCAGGAATCTAGTCCTCAGGAAGTTAGAGAGCCTGTGTGGCATAGTGGTTAGAGTGTTGGATTGGGACTTGGGAGATCTGGGTTCTAGTCTAATTGGCCATGAAGCTCACTAGGTGACTTTGGCCAGTCGCTGACTTTCAGCCTAACCTACCTCACAGGGTTGTTGTAAGGATAACTGGAGAGGAGGAGGGCTCCTTGGAGGAAAGGCGGGATGTCAGTGAAACAAATAGCGTTTCCTCACACCTACCTTGTTAGTGAACAATGCACTGAAGGGGAAGAAGGGCATATGGCAGCCCAGGGAGACTGGAGGAGTCTCAGAACCAGTGTGGTGCAGTCCTTCCCCAGATGGACTGCAACTCCCATCATCCCCAGCCAGCGTGGCCAGTGGTTTGGGATGATGGGAGTTGTGATCCAGCAACATTTGGGGACCCAAGCTTGGGAAAGGCAGGGCAAGGGTGTTGGGCTTTGACTGGGGAGACTGCCTCAAATCCTCGCTCAGCCACAAGGCTTACTGGGTGAGCAGTTGCATACCTCTCAGCCTACCTTACAGGGTAGTTTTGAAAATTAAAAGGTTCAAGGAGGGGAGGAGCATGTTCACTGCTGTGAGCATCTTGGAGGAAGGGAAGCATAATTTAAAGAAAGAAAGAAAGAAAGAAAGAAAGGCATAAGGTGACCAATTAAGATGTGTGCTTTCAATTGGGATAGTGAGGCTGAGTAGTCATAGTTTATTTTTAGGAACACTGGAAGCCGCTTGAGACCAAGCCTGACTCTTGGTCCATGTAGCTCAGTACTGTCCACACCAGCCTTCCCCAACCTTGTGCTCTCCAGATGTGTTGAACTACAACTCCCAGCATCCCCTGTAAAAATGGCATGATAGCCCAATAGAAAGACTCCAGTGCAGATGGGGGGGGGGTGAGGGTGGGGGTGGGGATCAAGTCAGCCTTCTGAGAAGAACAAGAGGCTGCAGCACCGAAATGTGCAACTATGGTTAAACATGGGGGACCAGGCACCAGCTTGGGGAAAGCCAGTCTACACTGACTGGTGGCAGCTCTCCAGGGTTTCAGAGAGGGGTTTTTCCAGGCCCCCCCTGGAGATGCCAGGGATTGAACCTGAGGCCTTCTGCATGCAAAGCAGGGGCTCTCCCACTCAGCTAAGGTCTCTCCCCTTGAACTGTTCTCTGTGTGTGGGAGGGTGTTTTTTCTCCATATGCACTTCTTTAGTTTGAATGGCCCTTAATTAGTATTATGCTATGGATATTTTAACCATAATTAGCATTTGAATAGCACAGCCTTACCCAACATAGACTGGGTTCAAGCAACATGATAAACCACACATGGGTTGAACCATGAGTTATTATTTATTTATTTATTTATTTATTACATTTATACCCCGCCTTTTTTCCTGCAAGGAACTCAAGGTGGCTTACATAATCCTCCTCCTCCTCTCCATTTTATCCTCACAACAACCCTGTGAGGTAGGTTAGGCTGAGAGTCAGTGACTGGCCCAAAGTCACCCAGTGAGTTTCATGGCCGAGCGGGGACTAGAACCCGGATCTCCTGAGTCCCAGTCCAACACTTTCACCACGTTGAACCGTGGGTTATTGGGTTGTCTGAACCCAGCTGTGCTAACGAACCATGGTGAACAACCCGCAGTTCACAACCTAACAACAAACCATGGGTTTTCTTCATGGCTTGTTCGTGGTTAACATGTCATGGCTTGTTAGCACAGCTAGGTTCAGAGTTCAGACAACACTATAGCCCACATTTCAACAACAATCCACGGTTCAACAACAGCCTATACTTAACCCTTGAGTGTGGGTAATTGTGTTGGGTGAATCCAGTCATAGTGTCCTCCAAATATGTTGGCTTTGCTGGCTGGGGGTTATGGGAATTGTATTCCAACGCAGATGGAGGGTGCCAGGTTGGGGAAGGCATTTCTGAGTTAGAGATGTACTCGTAATCTTTGCAGCAACTTTGTAAAGAAGGTTAGTATTACTATCTCCCATCTCGCAAATGGTGAGGCTGAGAAACCAATGGCTTATCCAAGACCTCCTGGAGAGTTCCTGGCCGAGGCGAGATTTGAACTGGGGACTTCCTGCTTTGCAGCTCACTCTCTCAGCCAGCACACTCTCTCTCCCTTCTGTGGTGGCTTATTGTTTGTGTGTAAGTTGCCCCTGCAGTCACTTTCAAGTTACGTGGGTGGGGTGCAACGGAGGAGTTGGGGCAAGGATGGATGGCAGGCAAAGACAAATGCAGGGGGCTGAGAAACTGCCCTGTGTAAGGAGGTCCTGAGCCAGTGAAGAGCCTTGTTCTTCTTCACATCTGGATTTGATTCTCATGGTGTGGAAGCCAAAGGTGTGTACGCATGTGTGTGTGTGTGTTGAATGTTTTCCTCTCTCCATGATTGCCCCATCTCACGGTCTTCTCCTCCCCCTGTCTGCTCAAATGGCAGATCCTGATTAAGAACCTGAAAAATGAGATCACCAAGAAAGTTCAGGTTCCCAACTGTGATGAGATTTTCTATGCCGGCACTGGGAACCTGCTGCTGAGGGATGCTGATTCCATCACCCTCTTTGACGTGCAGCAGAAACGGTAAGCCCCTCGGGCACCTGGAAGGGGAGGGTGTCAGTCATCTCACCTGGCTGGCAACCGGTTTTGCCAGCTGGGTAGGCCAAGCTTGCTGCCCCAAAGCCGCAGGAGACTGGTCGCCAAGGTCTTGTTATTTCAAACACCGTTCCTTGCCCCTGAGTTGGTAACTGGGGCCGCGGGGTGGGGAAAGCAGGAGACAACCCTCAGCTGGCCAGATGTGGCCCAGGTGCTTGCAGTTGCCGATCCCTTCCAGATGCTGCAGCTTCTTTTGAAGACTCAAGTCCAGCTACTGGGTTTCCTTAAGATACCGCAGTTGTGTGGATACTATCAGAGGGTATCAATAGTGGCTGGGGCCTAAGTACTGCTGGCCGTCAGGGAACAGCAGAGATTCCACTGGGACCTGAGGAGGAGGAAGAGGAGAAGGGGAAGAGGCAGAGTTTTGGTGGGTGAGAAGCCCAGCACAGCCTGTGGGCAGAAAGAAGCCTCTGGCCTGTGACACCCCCACCAGAAGCAAGAGAGGAGTGGATTGCTGCCTCTCCTGGATCCAGGAGAAGGCCCAGGCAGGAGACAGGGAGAGAAGGGCCCCTTCAGTAGTGACAGGCCCTGGTGCGGACTGAGAGGCTTTCATGGACCAGTGGTTGCTCCTTGCAGGACTCTGGCCTCCGTCAAGATCTCCAAGGTGAAGTACGTCATCTGGTCGGCCGACATGTCCCACGTGGCGCTCCTGGCAAAACATGGTAATAGGATGAGGCCTTATGCTGGGTTCCTGTTTACTGGCTTTCACAGGATGGATTGTGGCTTGGTTCAGTCAATTTTTCACCATCCTCTTTATTTTCCTCCTGTTTTACTTTTGACTGTAAGCCACATTATTTCTTTTTTCTTTTTTCCTTTCTTTTCTGTAGAGTGCCTTATACAATTTCAAGCTTGAAATGTGCATTTATTAAGGTCTCTTCACCATATGTTTACTTGCTTGGTATGCTTCTAACCTACTCTTGACTGGAGTTACTGCTAGACCAGCAAACACCAACCTTTTTGGACCTAGAATCACAAAGCAATAACATGTGGCCTGTCTTTCATTTTTTCTCTTTCTGTCTGTCTTCTTATTGCTCCAGGACAACCAGATACAAGCTTATGCTGGCTCAGCTTGTCTGAGCGTGGAAAGCTAAGCAGGGTCAGGCCTGGTTATTACTTGGATGGGAGACCCCTCCTCTAGTTTCCTGCCTAGGAAACTAGGCAGGAAACTAGAGGAGGGGTCTCCCATCCAAGTAATAAGCAGGGGGTTGGACTCGATAGCCTTGTAGGCTCCTTCCAACTCTATGATCTATGAAATCTATGAATTTTGGCACATGCAGCTTGTCACACGGGGGCATCCCTGTCAAAATTCTCCTTTCCGTGCAATGATTAAAAGTAAAGGAGCTCTGTCCTCCTTTGCAACTGGTCACTGACCTCTCTCTCTTTCTCTTTCTCTGTTTTTCCCTCCCCCCCATCTCTCTTTAAGCAGCCTAAACAAAAAAAGTTTGTTAGTAGCTTTAGTGTGACCCACCTTAGTTAGGATGTGACCCACTCATGGTTCCTGGTCTGCTGTTTGAAAACCAGGCTGCCATTTTCCCCTTGGGTTGCTTGAAAGAGGGAGCAGCCGGTTGGGAATGGTGTGTCGCTGCTCTGGTCCTCCTGGGCCAGAAGAGTAACGGGGAGAGTGTCCTATCTGAAGGCAGCATTGCCGGACCCCTTCTTCTTTGATGCGGGGACAACTCGGGGAGAGAGAGAGCAAAGTACAGCAGTTTCCTCCCCACTGGAAGTGGCCGTGCAAACTCTACTAAAGGGACGTGCTTTATTCCTGAAGTTAATTGTGGGGGAAATCACTGTGGCATCTCTCTATTCATGGTAATATAATGCCCTCAATGTCCAAGTTGGTCTACTGAATAATATAAGGAACAAAAAAAAAGAAAGAAGAAATGGCAGGTCCTGACACTGAGGTGCTTATGAATGGAAGTTTGACAGGGAGAGGCATTACAGGAACAGTGTTGTGGTTCTCATTTGTATCCCTGTACTGCATATATGTGGATTATCCCATTTTATTTGCCATAGGAACATAGGGAGCTGCCTTGTACTGAGTCAGACCCCGGGTCCATCTAGCCCAGTACTGTCGACACTGACTGGCAGCAGCAGCTCTCCAGGGTTTCAGGCAGGCTTCTTTCCCAGCCCTATCTGGAGATGCTGCTGGGGATTGAACCGGGGGCCTTCTGCATGCACAGTCCCTACCGCAGAGCCTCAGCCCCTGCCAAACAACCCTCAGAGGTGGTTTACGCAGAGAGTGAGTGACCTGCCCACAGTTGCCCACTGAGCTTTGTGGCAAGTGGGGATTTGAACTTGGGTTTCCCCGGTCCTAGTCCAACACTCTTAAGCACTACCCTACCCTGTCAAATGCAGATACCTGGGCCTTTTTTCAGTTGGGGTTCCTTAAGAGGAAGCCCTCCAGTGAATTGCATCTCTCCTCTCCAGCCATCATGATCTGCAACAGGAAGCTGGAGTCTCTTTGCAACATCCACGAGAACATCCGGGTCAAGAGCGGCGCCTGGGATGAGAGCGGGGTCTTCATCTACACCACGAGCAACCACATCAAATATGCAGTCACCACCGGGTAACTAAGCCAAGTGAACAGACAGCAGTACTTGTTTGTTTATTACATGTCTATACCCAATAGCCAAAGCGTTCTGGGCAGTTCACAACATCATAAAATGCAACTACATGGCAAAACACGATATAACACTCTTAAATTTTTTAAACTACAGTATAAAACCAAAGCAAAGTAAAAACTTGCAGCACTGTAAAGACCTGAAAATACAATAACACATTTAATAACAACAAAATTGGAAGGACTAAAATGCCTGGGAGAATAAAAAGGTCTTCAACAGGTGCTGAAAAGAGCACAATGGAGGCGCCAGGCAAGCCTCTCTGGGGAGGGGTGCCACGACTGAAAAGGCCCTCTCCTTAGTTGCCACTCGGCTTCAGGCAAGTATATATGGGAAGAGATGATCCTCCAGGTAACCTGGCCCCAAGCCATTTAGGTTAATAGAGAAATGGACTGACAGCCAGTGCAAATCGCAAAGCACTGGTGTAGTATGTTTATACCATCCAGTCCCTGTTAACCATCTCTCTGCCCTATTTTGGACCAGCTGAAGTTTCTGGACCATTTTCAGAGGCAGCCCCACGTAAGAGTGCATTGCATAAACCAAACAAGAGGTTGCCAGAGCATGAGTAACTGTAGCCAGGCTATCTCTGTCCAGGTAAGGACACAGTTGGTATATCTATCAGATGCTGGTATCTCGGAGATGTCATATGAGAATATCATTCTCTATCCCGTGTCATTATAAATGGCAGTGCTGCTTATTTGTATTTATTCAGTGCCATCAGTGTACCTGGCACTCTTAAGTCATAAGCCAAATAGGAGTGATATCCTAGGCACCTGCAACCTAAGCTGATATGAAAGAATGCCGGGATGGAGGGGCCAAGATTTGGAAATGTTTTGCCAAGAAGCGAGGAGGCTCAAGTGCCCTGCCTGTCCCTCCCGAAGTCCTCGCAGCACCAAAATAGACACAGTCATGATAGTAAATGTTGCAGTTGCCCAGTGGGAGAGGCTGCTTTTACTAGTCTTCGAAATGAAAGGTGGGATTGTGCCACTCCCTTGTCTATCCATTCCCATGCAACTCACCTTCCTCTCATCCTCCCTCTAGAGACCATGGTATCATCCGCACCCTGGACTTGCCTATCTATGTGACGCGGGTGAAGGGGAACAACGTCTACTGCCTGGATCGCGAATGCCGCCCTCGTGTCCTGACCATTGACCCGACAGAGTTCAAGTTCAAGCTGGCGCTAATCAACCGGAAATACGATGAGGTGGGTGTGGGCGGGGGCTGCACGGCGTGTGCTTCCTGCAGGGGCTTGGAACAATGCCAGGAGGTGGGAAGAGCTGCTTCGCGAACTACTTGCGTGACCTCCATCTCCCATCTGTGCAAAGCAGTGAGGAACCTGTGGCCCTCTGGATGATGATGGGCTACAGCTCCATCATCCCTGAGCATTAGCAGGCTGGGACTGATGGGAGTTGGAGTCCAGCAACTTGTGGAAGGCCACTGGTTCCCCACTTCGGATGTAGAGGGACCTGGGAGGGTTGGAGGCTGCTGTGCATTTCTCACTTCCTTGCCATCTCTGATACGAGTAGGGAGGGTCAGTCATGCCAGGACTTCATCACTTGAACCCTGCTGGTTCCAGGATCCAGGAGGCTCAGGAGTAGAATATGAAGACCACAGTCATCCTCCTATTTATTCATTTTTATTCTTTTAAAAATATAACAATGGAAATAATACAGAAAAAAAATAATATATGCAAGAGATGCACATAAGAATACAGCAACTTATGCAATTTGAGTTGGTACTCAAACGTTAGACCTTCTAACCACTAACACCTATTCACTTTTAAAATCTGTTTTTCCCTCCCCCCCATCTCTCTTTAAGCAGCCTAAACAAAAAAAGTTTGTTAGTAGCTTTAGTGTGACCCACCTTAGTTAGGATGTGACCCACTCATGGTTCCTGGTCTGCTATTTGAAAACCAGGCTGCCATTTTTCCCTTGGGTTGCCTGAAAGAGATGGAGCAGCCGGTTGGGAATGGTGTGTCGCTGCTCTGGTCCTCCTGGGCCAGAAGAGTAACGGGGAGAGTGTCCTATCTGAAGGCAGCATTGCCGGACCCCTTCTTCTTTGATGCGGGGACAGCTCGGGGAGAGAGAGCAAAGTACAGCAGTTTCCTCCCCGCTGGAAGTGGCCGTGTAGACTCTACTAATGGGACGTGCTTTATTCCTGAAGTTAATGGGGGGGGGGGGGGATCACTGTGGCATCTCTCTATTCATGGCAATATAAAGCCTATTCACTTTTAAAATCTTTAAAATGTAATTACTAGAATGGGGGGGGGAGGAGGAATTGTAATAATAATACATTATTTAAACAGACATCCTCATAAGGGAATGTAATTTTTCCCACGCTTGAACATATAATTGGAATGTATTTAAAGTACCCATATAGAAAATAAATTGTAGCAGAAGTGTTGTTCATCATCATAAAATCAGACCTTTGGGTAGCATTTCTCTAAATTGAGCCCTGCATGCCTTCCAGTATTTATCTATTAGCATTTCTAGCCACTGTAAGCAGATTCTTAACATTTTCTTTGTGTATCTTCACACATCTTTTAATAAAAGCATTCTGGAAGTTGGATGATAATGATGGTGATGGTGATGGTGATGATGATTACAGTACAGTAATACCTTGGATTGCAAGCATAATTCATTCCTGAAACGTGCTTGTAATCCAAAACACTCTTATATCAAAGCAAGTCTCTGGCGGGTGTGAGCAGGGCCGATTTTGGCCTGCTACGCCCGCTCGAGGCGAGTGGTTGCATCCCTACACTACTTGTATTGCAAGACGTCACTTGTTTATCAAGTCAAAATTTATTAAAAAAAAATTTCTTGTCTTGCAAAACTCTCTCAGACCAAGTTACTTGCAATCCAAGGTATTACTGTAGTTGTATACCGTTCCATATCTTAAGTAGATTCCAGAGCAGTGAACAGTAAAAAGACAAAAACAGATAAAAGAAACAAAAACAACACATTGAAAACAAAGTAACAATTACATTGGTGGTTGGAGAGCAGAGCAGGCTTCCCGGAACAAGGTCTTCAGCAGGCGCCGAAAGCAGCACAAAGTCGGAGCCTGCCTGACCTCCAGAGGCAGGGAGTTCCACAGAAATGAAGCCACCACACTGAAGGCTCTTCTCCTGGTGGACTCCAATTGGGCCAAAGGTCCATGAGGAACCACCAGGAGCATGCCATCTGATGACCTCAGCAACCAAGCAGGTTGGTATGGGAAGAGGCGCTCTTTCAGGTAACCTGGTCCCAAGTTGTTTCAGGCTTTGTACACAAGTACCAGAACCTTAAACCTGATCTGGTAGCGAATAGGTAGCCAGTGCAGTTCCTTCAGCAAAGGAGTTGCATGATGAAAAGGGGCAGCTCCTGACAACAGCCCCTAAATACACATACCGTATTTTTCGCTCCATAAGACGCACCTGACCATAAGACACACTTAGGTTTTAGAGGAAGAAAACAAGAAAAAAAATATTCTGAACCAAATGGTGAACTAAAACATTTTAAAAAATATAAATCTGTGTCGTATCATTTTTTACCGCCGTTATATTATTTTAATGTCATGAACCGCTATAAAACTTTAGTGAGTATCAATCTACAAACATCTTGGGGTCAATCAGGAGTTTTATTCTTCAAAAAGTGTTGAAAGCGCTACGAGAGAGGCATCACTACTTCCTCCTGGCCTGCGCGCCTCTTCCTTTCGCCCCACCGTCCCCGACAAAACCCTGCCAGACCTGTTTGGTTAGAGGGGAAAGGAGAGGAGTGGGCGCCGGCCTCTTCCCGGCTTCCCCACGTCTACCCTGCCACCCGTGCTGGGTGTGGACGAGGATTCCTGACATCCCTCTGGGGTTATTTGTTCCACAGTCAACTAAAATGGTTGTATCGTGTATGGTTGAACCAAATGTGTATACAAACTACCTCCTTGGAGTATACCATCTACCTCCTTAGACATGCATCTCCAGCAAACAGAACTTAACAATCAACACAGCTTTTTAGTTTAATTTTTACAGGGATAAAGTGCCTCTGATTCATAAACTTACAACAGTATTCCTGTATGGGTACTTTCAGTGAAATTGACAATATCTGCTTATTTAGGTATTGCCATTCCTAGTACAGTCATGCCTTGGATTGAGAGCATAATTCGTTCCGGAAACGTGCTTGTAATCCAAAACACTCTTATATCAAAACGAAATCCCCCCCAAAAAATTTGTACAGAGATTTTTAATTTAAGCCATACTACAGTACTTGTATTGCAAGACGTCGCTTGTATATCAAGTAAAAAATGTTTTAATAAATATTTAAAAATTTGCTTGTCTTGCAAAACGCTCTCAAACCAAGTTACTTGCAATCCAAGGTATTACTGTACTCTCTGGTCCCATTTAGATTGATTCCTATTTTAATTTGCTCCTCTTTTTGTCTGTCCTGAACCTACTGCCCATCAATTTCATTGGGTGGCTCCAAGTTTGCCTTCCTCCTAGGTAAGGTGCTCAAATCCCTGGATCATTTTGGTTGCCATTTTCAGCACGCTCTCCTGTTCTACTATAATATTATTATTTTTTTGAGATGGAAGACCAGAACAGCAGACAGTATCCCAAATGTGACTGCAGTGTAGATCATTTGTTTGTTTACTTGATTTGTGCGCTTCCTTTCTGCCAAGAAAACGGCACTCAAGGTGGCTTACAGGCAAGGAGCTAAAACATTTTGAAATGAAACTTGATTAAAACAGTAATTAAAAAACGCATTAAAGCACAAGAAAAACACAGCAATAACAGAATCAAAACCGCATCCAACCCAACACAGACCCGCTTACATACGAAAGGCCTGCTTGAATAAAAAGGCCTTTGCCTACTGGCGGAAGGACAGCAGACAGGTAGCAAACGTAGCCTCCCTTGGCAGGGAGTTGCACAGCCTGGAGGTGCATAATGGTACTGGCTGCTTCATTTTCAATACTTTCCTAATAATCCTAGCATGGAGTTTGCCTTTTTCAGTGCCACCACACACCGACTCCATCAAGCTGTTATGATCCCAGGATCTCTTTTTCTTACTGTCTCCCTGTCATATAATGGTCATTTACGCTAATCTAGGACTAACTCTTACTGAGCAGTGCCCTCCTTTTTCACCCATTCCAGGTACTCCACATGGTGCGGAATGCCAAGCTGGTGGGGCAGTCCATCATTGCCTACCTCCAGAAGAAGGGCTACCCAGAAGTCGCGCTACATTTTGTGAAAGACGAGAAGACTCGGTTCAGCTTGGCTCTCGAATGTGGCAACATTGAGGTGAAACTCACTGCTATCTCCATGAATGACTTGGCTACAGGCTTAAGAGCCAGAGGGACCCTGCATGAACTTCCAGGGTTCTTTTCCCACCAACACAATGGCCCTGTTAGCACATAATGATAAGCCAGGGTTCGTGACTTACTGCAAATAAACAGCATGCGGCCCGTTCACTTCTGTCTTGCTGCTCATAAAAGCAGGTAAATAAATCAGAAATGGAAAGTTTAGCAATATATCTGAACCTAGGATCCCGGCTTACTTTCAAACAAGCCAAGATTCAGAAGCCAACAACCCTTGGATTTTTAGCTTGTGATCCTGGCCTGTTTGGGAGTAACATAACAGGATCCTAAGTTCCAATGTAATTCTGTACTACCCATTTCTGACAGTTTTACATGCTCGCACAAGTAAGATGAGTAAAGCAGGCACAAACACGCTTTGTGCACCAGCAGGCTGCTCATCCACAGTAAGCCAGGATAAGTCAGGAATCCTGGCTTTTTGTTACGTGCAAATGCAGCCAGGCTGTAACAAACAGATTCTTCAGTTACACAGATCCATGCCTTAATTGCAGCATTTTACTTCTTTTTATTTAAGTAGAGACTTGCCTTTTCTAAAACGTTTCCCCCCACGTTTGACACAAGGCACAGTGAGATGGTAAATCTCTCTCCCTCTCTGTTTATCATTTAGTGGTGGTTCCTTGGGAACTTTAGTTGCATGAACTCAGGAAGCAGGGGTGGGAAACACTTCTCTCTGCCTGAGATCTTGGGGAGGTCTGGATGAAACAGTGGTCTACTCAGTGTAGGGGAGATTCATAGATTCATCCAAGGCTGTTTTCTGCATCCTCTTAGATTGCTCTGGAGGCAGCCAAAGCCCTGGATGACAAAAACTGCTGGGAGAAACTCGGAGAAGTGGCCTTGCTCCAGGGGAACCACCAGATTGTGGAGATGTGCTACCAGCGCACCAAGAACTTTGACAAACTCTCCTTCCTGTACCTTATTACGGGCAATCTGGAGAAGCTGCGCAAGATGATGAAGATAGGTTGGTTGTGATGATGGATGGCTGTTCCAGCCCACACAAAGCTGGAAGTCCATCTGGCTGGGAATGTATTATATATATAATTTTAAACTATTTTTAAAACCAGTTTTATTGTGTGAACCACTCTGAGAATTGTTTGTTATAGGGTAGCATATAAACATAAATAAACAAACGCCATTCCACCAAAGTGCAAGACACATTAGAATCATTTATTTATTTATTAAATGTCTATATCGCCCATCTGGCAGATACTACCAGGGTGGTTTACAACATGACCCCCCCCCCCGCCCCCAACCCATCAATAAAATAACCAAAACAATAAATACAACAGTGAAAATACTAAAAGAAAAAATATATTTGGAGAGATTTTTGTGGGCCATATAGTCCACACATCCCTGCTCAATGCAGGAAGGCCATAAGGGGCGGAGTGTATAGCTCTGGGCACGCCTTGCCTTCTTGCAAATTTTGAATCTTCCTCTGATTAGGAGAGGGGAGGTTTGTAGTAGCAGCCAGGAACGATGCACCTAGCTGATGCTCGGTTTGTGGAGGAATGGCAACTCCTAAGAGAGACGGAGAGAGTTTGGTGTGGGGGTGACCCTTTTTTCCCCTTCCTCATGGTTGCAGCTGAGATCCGGAAAGACATGAGTGGCCACTACCAGAACGCCTTGTACCTGGGGGATGTGGCCGAGAGGGTGAGGATCCTGAAGAACTGTGGGCAGAGTGAGTAAACTGGCAACACCAGCCTTTGGGTTCCTAGCGAAGTCAGAGTGGCTTCTATCAACAGCCTCCACCCCACCCCACGTTCCATCTGTTTCAGGGAGAATGGGGTGGCATCTGTATGAACAGCTCCTAGCTTGGCAAGGCTGCTGCAGAGCACTGCCCATCATCGTGGCCTTTCTCTGTCTTGTTTGTCTTCTTAGAGTCCCTTGCCTATCTCACAGCCGCAACCCATGGCTTGGATGAGGAAGCTGAGAGCCTGAAAGAGACCTTTGACCCAGAAAAGGAAACGGTTAGTGCTTGACTGAGCATGGCGGTGTTGGTTGGCGTACTTTTCTTCTCTGATAATGCTGTTGGAGGAGTGTTTGTCTGGAGGGGTGTATGTGTGGAGGTATTACAGGGCACATTGGCTCAAGTCCCTCAGGCTCAATTTTGAACCTCAAACTCCATCTTGGAGCACACAAGCACTGCAGCTGACTCCTAGATGCTGCTGCTGTTGTCTTCTCTGCCCTGGGCATGTCCCGTCCCTGGGGAGAACCATCAGAGGGCCTCCTCGACGACTCCCCAAGTAAGCCCACCTACACTGTTGAGATTCAAAGCTTTCTCAAACTGTGCCGCATCCCTCAGACTCACCTGCCCTGATCAATGCTCCGTGGGTCACCAAGGTGGTGTTCTCTGTGTGAAGCTGCTAATCACTCTTTCCAGGTCCCTTTGTGCAAAGCTGCACTGGATTTGTGCCTGGGCCCCTGGAAATTTGGGTCCCCTTTCTGTGCCACAAGAGTGGAATGTTCTGCCTGCTCCCTCAGTCAGGATGTCTGTCCTGTCTGGAGCGCAGCTCATAGAGAGATCCTGCACTGAAATCTCAGCCGCGCTCCCTGCCTCATCTACCTAGGGTCCTCATTCCCAGTTAAATCCTTCCTTCGTCTTGTGGGGTGTTTTCTGCCACCATGCATTCATTGTTTGGGTCCCATGGTCTACAAGGGGTTCTGAAAGCCTTTTGTTCCCTCCTCTTCCTTCAGATCCCCGACATCGATCCTGATGCCCAGTTGCTCCAGCCACCGGCTCCCGTCATGCCTCTGGACACCAACTGGCCCCTGCTCACGGTCTCTAAGGGCTTTTTCGAAGGCACAATTGCCAGCAAAGGTGAGGCGTCTGCTGCCGGCCTTCCCCGCCTCGGATCCTGCAGGGCAATGGCGACAGGGCAGTGGGATAGGATAGGGGCTTCTGTGTGTACTGTGGGAGCCCCTAAGGCTGGTTGCTGTCACTGCTCTCCACTCTCGAGACCAAAATGGTCGCTGTCGATCAGCAGCCACAAGCCGATGCCGCGCTTGTCTCTCGAGGCTGCGGCATCCCCCAACAGGGCAAATGAGCGGACTTGTCCTTCCCTGCAGGTAAAGGGGGTGCATTGGCCGCCGACATTGATATCGACACAGTGGGCACCGAAGGCTGGGGGGAAGACGCGGAGCTGCAGCTGGACGAAGGTGAGCGTGCGGCGGCCCAAACCCAGGAAGCGTGCAGTTCCTTGCCCCAGCCTTGGACTACGCAAATCCCTGCCCATGACTTGGTCCTATCTGGGCATACTTGAGGGCCGCTAGTTTTGCCGTTATTAAATATCTGCTAGTGTGTATATTTCTGAAGGGGGAACAACCATATTTATTTATCCTAAGAGCTCTGAGTCTGCATCAGCACCTCCTCTACTCCATCTTCAGAACTGGCACAAGCTGCAGACTTCCAATCCTTTCCATCATGCCCCCAGACAACATATTTTTTTCCCCCACCATGTTTTTCCTTATCATTCACCCTGAGGAGTTCTGGGGGATGAAAAAGCTTGCTCACTATGTGTCTGTTGGCCTTAATACAGGTATTACCCTACTGTTACTTTCTTTTTTCTAGAGCAGCAATACACCTCCCTGCCATTTCTGTGTACTTCTGCTTCAGTGTGTGTGTGTGTGTGTGTGTGTGTGTATACGCCTGTTCAGCTTCTAAACCACAGCTCTCTCTGCTCCCTTACAGATGGCTTTGTGGATGCCGGGGAAGGCTTTGGAGATGAAGCCCTGGTGAAAGGCCACGAGGAAGGAGGTGGATGGGAGATCGAAGAGGACCTGGATCTTCCACCCGAATTGGTAAATTAACTTAAAGGCCATAGCTCAGTGGGAGAGCCCCTGCTTTGCATGCAGGAGGTCCCAGGCTCAGTCCCCAGTGGCATCTCCAGGTAGGGCCAGGGAAAACCCTGCTGGAAACCCTGGAAGGAGAGCCCTGGCTGCCAGCTGGTGTCAACAGTGCTGGGTTAGATGGACCGAGTGGGGCCTGGCTCAGTCGAATGGCAGCTTCACATGTTCCTTTGGTTAACTGGTGGAATATACTGTGGCAGGATGTGGTGGTGGTGATTGCTTTTTTTAAAAAAAGGACTATATGCAATGGATATGAAGCTGCCAGCTGGGGATGATGGGAGTTGCAGTCCAACTCATCTGGAGGATGCCCGGTTGAGGCAGGCTGGTCTCACTCTTGGCCCATTGAGCCCATACGGCCTTCTGTTTCTGGCAGCAGCTTTCCAGGATCCCAGCCAAGGAAATCCTTGCCTACCACTTGCTTGCTAGCCAGCATCCTTTTCACCGGAGGAGCCAGTTAAAGCAGGTGCTCCACCCCTGAGCTTGTAAAGGACTATGAATCTGTCAAGGACTATGAACCATGAAAGCTCAATGGAACCTCCCAAGTGCTCAGGCGGGTGACCTCTGTCTCTCTTCGTGCCCTGGAACGTGGCAGCCAGGATAGCACACCAGCAGGGAAAGGCCACTGAAGCCGAATGGTTGTGGATCCAGGACTGGCAAAAGGAAGGACTTCTTCACACCGTTCATAACTAAACTATGGGAGTCAATTCCACAAGATGTAATGATGGCCACCAATTTGGATGGCCTTAAAAGGGGACTGGACACATCTGCTCATATCTTGTGGGCTTCTCACTGGGGCATCTGGCCTGGCCACTGTGGGACAGAATACTGGACTTGATAGGCCTTTGGCCTGATCCAGCATAGCTGTTCTTTCTGTTCTTATGAGCTTGGTGGTAGAAAGGCACAAAGCTGTTCTAGTATTGGCACTGGTCAGCCCTGGCCCCGTTGACTCATTGGCATCTTCTGTTTTTCTTCTGCCAGGACGTCCCTGCTGGTCCTGCTGGAGAAGTGGAAGATGGCTTCTTTGTTCCACCCACCAAAGGCACCAGCCCGGCACAGGTACGAGGGCCACATGTACAGGTGCAGGGTCCTTCAAAACTGGGCAGCAAGAGAGCAGATGCTGGCAAGCCCTGCAAGGAACTGGGGAGGGAGGGAGGGAGGGAAGGGTTAGAGACAGGGGCTGGAAGGTTCTCCATATTTTCCCCGAAATGTGTGTGTGCTGCTCCTAGTACTTAAGGCAGCTGACAGCAATAACGAACACACAACATAAATGCCATTTTAGAAGTATAAAAACTAAGAAATGCAACAGGCACCAATTGGAGCAGTTCACCAGGCTTGTAAGCTGCCCATTGTGGGACGGGATTTTTAGAAGATTTTTAGGCAGAGGCTTAAGTATGCTGGGGTGGGGGTCGGATTGTGTTTTAAGACCTGTGTTTTTAAGCAGGTCTGCTGGAACTGGTTCCTGTCTTACTGCAGGGAGGTGGGTAGGATTATATCTCCTCCTCCAGTCCTCTAGATTTTGTGGTTCTAATAGGGTCCTTCCTTTTCCTCTTAGGTCTGGTGTAACAACTCCCAGCTTCCGGTTGATCACATCCTTGCTGGCTCTTTTGAGACGGCCATGAGGGTAAGTTGCCTGTGGAGGATTGATCCATGCTGGGCCTGCATATATTGTGCTGATCTTTGCGGGTGGGTGGGAAGTGGTGGTCTTTGTTCATCACAAAAGCTTTGTCCCCTCTGAGCTTTAGAGGTGTGGGACTTCTTGCTTAAGCTGTGTCTTGATCTGACATGGACAATTGTGTTTGAAAATGATCAACTTTGAACCCCTCCTTTAGGAGAGGCTCAATTCTGACATTCCCCTCAAGCCGGTGAAACCACCACTCAATGATGTTAAAGGATGTGGCATGCTAATTTGTATTTTGGGAGCTGGGAGAGAAAGGGAGAGTCTGTAGATTAGAGTGTGAAGCATCTGGCTGCATCTGGTGATGCCTTTCTCTCCTCTCCTCCTCTTCCCCCCCTTCCCTTTTCTCTTCAGCTTCTCCATGACCAAGTGGGAGTGGCCACATTTGGCCCCTACAAGCAGCTCTTCTTGCAGACCTATGCTCGGGGGCGCACGACGTACCAGGCTCTGCCCAGCCTCCCCGCCATGTATGGATACCCCCATCGCAATTGGTACGTGGACACTGCTGGACACGTGGTTTCTTCTGCAGGAAATGGTGGCTGCACTTCGCTGTGGGTCCCCCCCGTCTCTTGCCACGTGCTTCCTAGTTTGCAAATCCAGATATGGGCCTATTGCTGATCTCTAACACAAACAAAAGAAACAAGGCCTTGAACCTCCCTGCAGCCTTCCAGACATCCTTCCTTTCTCTGACCAGTTTTATCTTGGTGGTACTTTACTTTCTTAGTAGCCCACATTAATAACAATAATAACAACAACAACAACAACAACCTGTATTGTTATTTTATGGATGTTCTTTCCACGCCATTGCTAGATGGATTCGTCTTGCATTCAGAACAAAATATTAGCATTTGGAGTGGTGGAAGGAGGTCGGAATGAGCAAAGTGGGGGGCAGGTGGCCTGTCAAAAGCCTCTAGCTGTTCTTAGAGATGCCACTATCTAGTCCTGCTTGTAAATCTCCTTTCTATTCTCATCAAGGTGTGTACAGAATTAATCTCATCCAGATGCATCAAATAACTGAAAATTCTATTTAATATTCCTAACACCTAATAATAAATAAATTTAGGAGAACAGCCAGTAACCCAGTCAATTAAAATACTTGCTGAAATAAAACCAGAATCCTGAGGTAGTCTAGCAGATTTATTTATTTATTATATTTATACCGCACCTTTTTTCCTGCAAGGAACCCAAGGCAGCTTACATAATCCTCCTCCTCTCCATTTTATCCTCACAACAACCCTGTGAGGTAGGTTAAGCTGAGAGTCAGTGACTGGCAGTTGCTTTTGTGGACTTCTTTGATGCACAGAGAAGTGGACGAGTTGGTCTCTGGTATTTAACATACTGCAGGCGCTTCGGTCGGGGGCAGGCGGAAGGTAGGTGGGGATCTGCTGATAGTTCTCTGGGTGATTTGCAGCCGATCAGTAAGGGTTTCTGACTCCCAATGGTTTAACAATAGCAGTAACAAAAATCCCTGTTTCCCTCCTAAATTAAGCTGCTGAAATCAAGAAAGCTTGGGGAGAACTAGGGGTAGATTTGTGTATGAAAGGAATTGTATGCTAACTCCAGTTCCACTACTGAAAACAAATTATTGGGCTGAGCACGGGCTCAGAGGCGCACCTTGTTCTGCAATCTCCATTTAAACGTTATTTGGGGTAAACTTCATATTGACCCAGTTCACATGTAATAGCAGCAAATCATGTGTTCATGAATTGTGGGTTAATTAGAGATGCCACCATCAAGTCCTAACTACAATTTGTAGTTAGCTGTGGGTTGTTTAATCCACTTTATAACCTATACTGTCTGGGTTCGGATGCCACTTAGCAACCCCCAATTGGGGGATGAATATTCAAAAATATTGAATGTTGCAGAACGTGTCCGGCACGTATTACAGCAAATTGTGGGGTAATTAACCCACGATTTGCCACAGTTGTGTGTGAACAGCCCATGTGTGTAATGAAGAGCCAACAGAGTTTTTTTAAAGAAATGAAAACTAGCACTGTGAGGCTGTGATTTTGAGGGGAGGATCGGTGAGGGGTGTGTGTGTGCTTAAGCCTTACCCCACTGCCTGTTTTATTCTGCTCAAAGAAACTTCCTCCCCAAGCTGCTTTTCCCCACGTGGGGTTCCATAAACGTGTTATTGAAACCGTGCTGGGAGGAGGACTGAGCAGAAAAATCAGCCGGCCAGGAAATAATCACGCTCGACTCCGATGCTTAAGATTGCAGGCTTCTGAGGCTGCTTTTCTTTTTAAAAATCCTCATTGGTTTTTAATTTGCATGCTTATGCATGCAACATACAGCTTTCCGCTTTTGTCCACACCCAGCCTCTGATTGGAGAGCCAGCACAGTATACTCGTTAAGAGTATCAGACAAAGACCAGCAAGACCCGGGGTCGCAGCCCCACTCGGCCATTAAGCTCACTGTGTGACCTTTTGGGAGGGAGCCTAATCCAGGGATGGGCAGGCATCAGGCTTGCAGGATCCACTTTGATTTGTTACTACAGTCCTGAGATCCGCCAACCGGAGCTTAGTGCAAAATACAGCCTTAGAATTAAATAATTCTGGGCCCAGGAATTTGTTTTGAGTACCAGAGCTGAATGGAGCTCACTGTCCTTCCAGACAAACATCCACTCCGGATTACCCCAAGCTTTTTTTCCATTTCAGTAGCATAATTTAGGGCAGGGTGGTGGTCCACCAGTAGATCCAGATCTACCTTCTGCCTGCCCCTGGCCTAATCTACCTCGTGGGGCGGTTGTGAGGATAAACGGGGGAGGAGAGAAGAACCACTGAAAGAAGGGTAGGTTATAGATGCAGTAAGCTGATAAAATACTGCCTGGTGCTGCTTGTGAGGGGTCTTTCCCCAAAACTGGTCTCTTCCTCGGCTTCCCCTACTGCCATCAGGCACCCATCCGTTTTGTCATTCACCCCATCTCACACACACACACACACACACACACACACACTTCAACCCCCCACAGATCGATGCAACCTGGAAAGGCACAAAAACAGTGTTTGCCTCTTTAAATTAACATAAATGTTTTGATGCTGAGACTAGTCCCGGCTGAGAAATCTGAAGCGGCAGGCTGGAGGGGCCGTGCCATGAGTCAAGAAGGGCTGAGCTGGTTCAAGCCATCGCTGAGCCCTTCCGGCAGGCAGGCAGCAACTCAACCTGCTGAAGCAGAGCCGAGGCTTTAGCACATACTGTGGGGTCAGCTGTCACCCTCCTGGTTTCCACCCCACCCCAGGAAAGATGCTGGGTTGAAAAACGCCCTCCCGGCTGTTGGCCTGAAGCTGAATGACCTGATCCAGCGCCTGCAGCTCTGCTACCAGCTCACCACGACAGGCAAGTTTGAGGAGGCAGTGGAGAAGTTCCGCTCCATTCTCTTGAGCGTGCCGCTGCTGGTGGTGGACAACAAGCAGGAGATCGCCGAGGTGAGTGTGCCGTCTCTCTGGCCACGCTGTCCAGGATGTGCTGAACCCACTTGCTCTCTTTAACTGAGTGTTGCCTGGAAAAGGAGATGCGTTCTTGTACATACCTGCAGGTGGCGTCGAGAACACATAAGGCAGGCCACATGCTGAAACTTAAGCAGGTATGACCAGGTCAGTGCTTGGATGGGTGACTGCCTGGGCGGCCCACATCTATTCTGCATTGAGCAGGGGGTTGGACTCGATGGCCTTATAGGCCCCTTCCAAGTCTACTATTCTATGATTCTGTGATCTGCCACTGTAAGGCTATGATTCTGTGATCTGCCACTGTAAGGCTATGATTCTGTGATCTGCCACTGTAGTACAGGCTATACTAAAACAAGCCCCCCCCCCCCAATTCTGAATTGGGTCGAACTCCATCCTGCCTGTTCAGTCGCTTGTTCAAATCAGTGCATTGGCATGTAATTGTATCCCCACCCCCCACTCCTACGAGGATTCAACTCTGCGCAGAGCTGTGAAATACATGGTAGGTCCACCCCCAACAGTGGGAAGTTCAGCTCTCTCCCCCATCCCACGGTTCTGTTTCTGTTTCTGAGGTTTCACGAAGTACTGCCCCAAGTTCCCCAGCTTCCCTTCCAAGCCAGAAAGAGCCAGGGGAGCCTGCTGGCTAAACCCCTCTGCTTGTGTTCGCAGGCCCAGCAGCTGATTGCCATCTGTCGGGAATACATTGTGGGGCTGTCGATGGAGATTGAGAGGAAGAAGCTGCCCAAGGAGACCCTGGAAGAGCAGAAGCGCATCTGTGAGGTAGGGCCGCTCCCCTCGGCCACCTCGTGCCCTGGCTGCACAGTTTGGCTTTGAGACCTTGGCGTGGAGACTGAAAAGTGGGGAGGGGGTCCTGGTATCCTTGAGCAGGGCAGGCCCGACCTTAAGTCTGTCTTAGTCAGCCCTCTTTCCTTGGAATCTCTGTGCTCTCCCCACGAGAAGTGCATTCATAGTTCAGAGGTCATGTGATCCTCTTGCTTAAGACCATCTGGAGTGTCCTGCTAGATCAGACCACAGGCCACCTTGTCCAGGTGCTAGTTGAGCATTCTTTGCAAGAATCTCAACAGCCAGTAGTCCACCGATAGACTGCAGTCTGCCTTCTGCCCACCCCGGTCTCCTAAGGAACCCTGGCAGCTGGGACTGGTGCACCTCCACAACCAGGGGCAGCTGATACGTGGGGCAGGCGATTGCCTCTGGAGTGGAGAGCCAGAGCATTTCCTTTGGGGCGGGGGCTGTTCATGGGTGGCTGTGGCCTCCCAGTCTTTGCCCCAAAGTCCAGCCCTAACAGCACTATGTGAATATATGAAGCTGCCTTGGACAGTCCATCTGGACTATTACTGTGGCTGGCAAAAGGCCTCAGACAGAGGCCGTTCCCTGCCCTGCTGCCTGAAATCCGTGAACTGGAGATGCTGCCAGAGGTTGAACCTGGGCTCTTCTACCACTGAGCTGCAGGCCCCTCCTGTGCGTATGAACAGTGCCCCCAGCTGAGCCCAGCCCACCAAAGCAAGCTCCCCTCTTGAATGATGGTTTTTACGCCCGACAGATGGCCGCCTACTTCACCCACTCCAACCTGCAGCCCGTCCACATGATCCTGGTCCTTCGCACCGCCCTCAACCTCTTCTTCAAGCTGAAGAACTTCAAGACAGCCGCCACCTTTGCTCGGCGCCTCCTGGAGCTCGGCCCCAAACCTGAAGTGGCACAGCAGGTAAACACCCAGGACAGGGAGAGGCTGAAAGGCCGTAAAGGACTCCAAGCCCGGAGGAGAGTGGTTGGGGACGCTGATTCCCTGGAGTGCTGCTCTTTAAACATCTGAGGGTGTTTGGATCTTTCTGGGAAAGATATCCTGCCTGCCGGTGCGGAAAGCCAGGCACAGGAACTGGGGCCAGCCGAAGCGGTCAGCACCAGCTTAGCTCGGAGGTTAACTTGACTCAGTGGAAAACATCCCGCAGATCCTCAATATCAACTGCGGGGACTACCTCAGGTGGTGCGTGCACCATGAGGGCCGGTGTGATATCGTGGATGAAGTAAGTCATCCACGATATGGATGCTAGGCTTGGTTCTAGCTAGGCTTGGTTCTGGGAAAACCCACATTCAGTGCTAGGCTTGGTTCTGGGAAACCCACATTCAGATCCCCACTGAAGAGTATTCTTTGGCCCAAAGATTCTCTTCCATGGAGATTTGAGCTTGGTCTTTCCAGTTCAAATCCCCGCTTATTCCCAGTCACGCTCTCTCTCAACCTAAGCCAGCTTACCTTCTGGCGCTCTTGTGAAGATCAAATAGGGGAGGGAGGAACAAATTGCGCCGTCCCGTGGATCCCTCGGAGGTAGCTTAAAAAAAGGTCCTCCATGTTAATGTGCTCAGGAGCAGCGAGCACCATTGAGCGCTTCCTGTAAGTTCTTTAAGACCTTAAAGATGCAACAGAATTATACAAGGGAGACCTGCCACTGGCTGTTAAAATACAGCCTCCTTGTTTAGAGGTGCTGTGCCCCTGAGTACCAGAGGCAGGGCACAAGCAGCAAGAAGCATTGCCTCTGTGCTCCTCTTCTGATCTTCCGGAAACATCTGGCTGGGCACTCTTGGCAGCGGAAAGGTAGACAAGAGAAACCTTTTACCTGATCCAGCAAGACCAAGCATAACACTGTTTCCCCAAACTTCCAGCCTCTTACCCAGACTAGAAGGGCTTCTCCTTTTATGTTTCATATTTTGAAGTGTAATAACCCCGCACTGAAGTTCCAGGATCCTTTAGCAATCTGATCCTTTAGCACAATATGTCATTCCCCTTTCTAGAAATGTCTCTGAACAAAGGACTCACCCAGACATGGCCAGGCATCTTTCGCTCCCACAGTCTGCATTACTATACATTCAAGGCTGCTTCTCCTTCATTTTCCCCCCTCCCCCATCCCTTTACAAGATACATGCAGGAATCATCTGGAGGATGCAGGATCAGGTCCTCCCAGGCGATTGATTGGTCAGCTTGAATTTTCCTCTCTGAGAGTTGCCCAGCCCCCATAGACATGCCTTGGTTTGTGAAATCTTTCTGTCTTCAAATGGCTGGCAAAGAGTCGAGACCAGATGCTGCCATGCTGTGGAGCCCCAGGTGGGCATAAATATACTCAACTGGAAACTGGAGTTGGTTTTGGTTGTTCTGCCTATTCTGAAGTTGGCCTTGCCCAGCATGCCTAGACCACTTGGCATACACCCTAACCTAGTTTATAAGGAGTTTAAAGGAAGTTTTGGAAAGGGGGGGGGCTCTTCGTCTCCATAGGTGCAAAAGCCTGGATTCTCCTGTGTCCAAGATAAGAGTTGTTTATCACGTGAGTGGGGGCAGCCCTACCTCTGAACAATTCCACAAACGGTGTCTTGTAGCCTGTCCTACCATGCTGGGTTGGAGGTACAGACTCCTGTTTGTCGCATCCAAATGCCCTTCTCAATTCTTCACCCCACTCCAGATGCTCTGGAAATCCTCATGAAATGGCAGGCTCTGGTTGGGTAGGCAGAGTGGTGGTCTGTGGCTGGGAATCAGAGTTTGCATGGGGGTGTAATCCTTTCAGAGTTCGTGGAAATGGGGACGGTGCAGCCATTCCCCCGTTCGTGCCGAAGTACTCAAAAAGAAAATGGCTCCTTTGGACTCCAAGGTGACCTGTTGCTCATCGCACCTTGTGTCTCCCTGCAACCGCTCAGTTCC
Source organism: Shinisaurus crocodilurus (assembly GCA_021292165.1). Lineage (NCBI taxonomy): Eukaryota > Metazoa > Chordata > Lepidosauria > Squamata > Shinisauridae > Shinisaurus > Shinisaurus crocodilurus. Next base: position 26,389,721 of record CM037882.1, read on the forward strand.
CCCTATTCTCTCCTCTTTCCAGACACGCAAGGTCCTAACCGCCTGCGAGAAGAACCCCACCGACGCCTACCAGCTCAACTATGACATGCACAACCCTTTTGACATCTGTGCCGCCTCCTACCGGCCCATCTACCGGGGCAAGCCAGTAGAAAAGTGCCCACTCAGTGGGGCCTGCTACAGTCCCGAATTCCATGGCCAGATTTGCAGGGTCACGACTGTAAGTTTGTTTGTTTGAAATATTTTTATGCCGCTCCTCAGCCAAAAAGGCTCCCAGAGCGGCTTAGATATAATCAATTAAACAAGACAGTCCCTGCCCACAGGCTTACAATCTAAAGAAGACATGACACACAAGGAAAAAGGAATGGGAAGGGAAGGGGGGAATGAATTAATTCTTCTGGCAGGGCTGGTGGAATGACCCTGAGCTCCCTCTCATCTCCCTCTGCACAGCCCACTGGAATGGCTGCCGGTGGTGACAGTTGAGGGAGGAGGAGCCTTCATGAGAGAGGCCTTTCAGCAGAGCTGGTGGAATGGCCCTGCGCTCCCTTGCATCTCCCTCTCATTTCCCTCTGCACAGCCCAGTAGATCCAGTTCTACCTCCGTGCTCCTGCCCCCCCCCCCCCGTCCTCTGCTGGGAGCAGTTCTTACATCAGGGACGGTTTAGCCCCTTTTCCATGGTGTCCGTGAGCCCAGGACAGAGAGACTATGCACATGCCATCACCAGATGCTGTATTTTGAGAGAGGCCAGCTCAAGCCGTATGCATATGTGGTACAGTGAGGTGGATTGAACCACTCTTGACTGTGGGGAGGGGGTGCCTTTTATATCCCCCATGTAAAAAAATGTCCTGCAGATCAGGGAGAGAGACGGATAGGCCAGCTGGCTCCCTGCTGTGCTAATTTTCTCCTTGCAAGGAGGGTTAAAAATCGCATCCTCCACCTGCGATCTAAAATGGCTCAGAACTCTACCATCCCATTCTGCTGCTTGTATACGTCAGGCCTCGGCGTCCTGTTTTAGGATGCGGAGGCTGCTCTCACGCTTCCTCAGCATCGGGCAGAGTTCTGCTGTGTAGACAGTCTGAACCTGCAAGGTACACCATGGCCTCTGGAGCCTGGCATAGGCAAGCAGAGGAGGGAGGGGGGCTTTCCCTGATAAGGACAGGGGCTCTTCCCAAATTACTCCCCCTTGATTTTTGGTTTAGGGGGACACTAACCACATCCCCTTTGGTCATCCAGGTGACAGAGATCGGCAAGGACGTCATTGGCTTGAGAATCAGCCCTCTGCAATTCCGCTGAAGCTGTGCTGTGACCAAGCGGCTTTTCTCGCATAGACATACGGCCACCTATTCCCTGGCTCTTCCCTCGGTGTCTTTTTGTCATTGCCCCTCTTGTGTGTCCCTCCCTGCTCGTTACAAGTTAACGGCCCCTTTCCAGCCCCTTATCTTCATGTGCCCCGTGCAGCCGTTCAGATGAGAATCTAAGCAACCATCCGCAGACACAGCCTGGTTCCTCACTGTATGACAGGCAGGCAGCGATTGGTCTCTGCTCCTCCCTTCACCCCTCCCAACTGCTGCTTCCGTGAGAATCGGGAGTATTGAACATGCTGCTCCCAGACCCCCACCATCTTCTGGTGACTCAGTCCAGCTTTCCTGCCTGTCTCTTGGGGAGCAAGGCTGGAAGAAGCTGCTGGAGTTTGGAAGGCTGAGGAACTGCATGTGGGGTCAGGAGGGTCCTCATTAACAGAGTCCCTGGGTTTTCACATCTCATATGAGTGTGCTGGAGCAAAATGCTGAAGGGGTTCAAACCCCCATTGTGTCTTGTTGTATTTTCCCCACCCCAAAGCTTCCCTTCCTCCGCATCTCCTTGTTTTCTTAGTCACATTTAATAAAGTGATGTTATTCCATGGGAAAAAAGTATCTGCTGTACTTGCTTGAATCCAGAGTTACTCTGAGAAGGCACATGGATCTTGGCAAAGGAATAGGCAAATGGGGCATGATCCTTCTTAGCAGCAGGTGCCCAGACCAGAAGTATTAATTCAGCAGCTACCTAAAGGCTGGGTTCGCATGACATGACAAGCAACCCTTGATTGTTATCATTGTTTGTTTGTCATGTTCTCCAAACCCAGTCATAGTGTCTGACCATTGTGACTTATTCTTGTGGTCAGCCATGATAAGGCACAGTGGTCTGTTCCAGGGTTTGTCCCTCCCACGATTGTTTGTCATGACGTTCGAACCAGGGAGAGCTGTTTTATCATTGGTGGTTCAAGAATCCTACAGTGTCGCATGATGAGAATGGCAAAACAAGCAACTGCTCCAGTCATCCGATCTCTGTTCCCAATGTCTGTCCAGCAACACACACATTGCTGCTTGCTTCGCTTTTAATTGTAGGGGTCGTTTTACTTTTACAAACAGAATACCAAAAACTGTCTTTATTTTTCTTTCAAAATAAAGTATGCTTTTAATAGAAGAAGAGCAATTTACAACTACAGTAATATCTTGGATTGCAAGTACCGGTAACTTGGTTTGAGAGCGTTTTGCAAGACAAGCAAATTTTTAAATATTTATTTATTTTTTTACTTGATATACAAGCAACGTCTTGCAATACAAGTACTGTAGTACGGCTAAAATTAAAAATCTCTGTACAAATTTTTTGGGGGGAATTTTTTTTTTTTTTTAATTTTTTTATTGAATTTTCCAAAACAACATTTGGCTTCCGCCTCATTGTCTGACAAACATTACCAATCCTTATCCAATAAGTTTCTTCTATTTTCACATAATGAATTTCTATCACCTTACCCATCTTCAGAAATCAAAACCAAAAGTTATTAAGTCACTTTCCCTCCTCCCCAAGAAGTCCACCAGAGGTTTCCAGTCTTTCTTGAATGAAGTTAAAAAAATTTCTCTAATTAAGCAAGTCAATTTTGCCATCTCTGTAAGTCCAACATTTTCAACAGCCAGTCTTCTATAGTTGGTATAGTTGCTTCTTTCCATTTTTGAGCATAGATTATTCTTGCTGCCGTCATCATATATTGTAATAATGTTCCATAGTCTTTCTCAAGTTGCAAGTCCATTATACCCAATAAAAACATTTCTGGTTTCAGTTTAATATTCACTTTTAAAATCTTTTGTATCCATGTGTGTATTTGTACCCAATATGTTTTCACTTTTTTACATGTCCACCAAACATGATAAAATGTTCCTTCATGACTTTGACATTTCCAACATACATTTGACACATTATTATACATCTTAGCCAATTTCACAGGAGTTAGGTACCAACGATACATCATCTTGTAAAAATTCTCTCTAAGATCAGAACACAGTGTAAATTTTATACCTTTAGTCCACATGTGTTCCCATTGTTCCATCATTATATTATATCCAAAGTTCCTTGCCCATTTAACCATACAGTCTTTAACTTGTTCTTCTTCTGTCCCAAACTTCAACAAAAATTTATACATTTTTGCAATTACATGATCATCACCTGTACACAATTGTATTTCAAATTCAGACTTATCCTCTTCTATATCATACATTCTTTTATCCACTTTAAATCTCTCTAACAATTGCATGTATGAAAACCAGTGTAAGTTATGACCTTGTGTTACTAAACAATCCCGTGTTTTAATCCAATGTGTTCCCTGACGCAATTCCAATATTTCTCTGTATTTTAACCAGTTCTCATTGCTTGTCATTTCTTTCCTGTATAATGCCTCTTGGGGTGATATCCATAAGGGTAATTTTGGGCATAACCTGGGCTTGTATTTGTTCCAAACTCTTAATAACGCCCTTCTGATATAGTGGTTCTTAAAATCTACATTAACCTTAGCTTTGTCATACCACAAATATCCATGCCATCCAAACCTTAGATCATGCCCTTCTAATTCTAGAAGTCTGTTATTTCTCAATGTCACCCATTCCCTCAACCAAACAAAACAGCAAGCATTAAAGTACAATTTCAAATCAGGTACACCCAATCCACCCCTTTCTTTCGCATCCTGTAGAACTATATATTTAACATGTGGTTTCTTTCTTTGCCATATAAATTTAGATAAGTCCTTTTGCCATTCTTTAAAGGGCACATCATTAGTTAAAATCGGTAGTGTTTGAAATAAGAACATCATTCTTGGTAAAACATTCATCTTTATCACAGAGATCCTACCCAGCAAAGACAATTTTAGTTTCTCCCATTTCAACATATCATTTTTAATTCCTAACCATATCTTAACATAATTGTTTTGAAACAACGTGGAATTCGAATTTGTCATTATGATACCAAGATATTTTACTCTTTTTTCAATTTTAAAACCCGATGTTTGCATCAATATCTGTTGGTCTTCCGCTCTCATATTCTTCACCAACATTTTTGTTTTTTCATGATTTACCTTGAATCCTGCCAACCCTCCAAACTCATTTAATTTATCCAACAGAGTTTGCACTCCTTGTAGTGGATTTTCCAAGACTATCATCAAATCATCTGCAAAAGCTCTCAACTTGTATGATTCTTTTTTAATTTTTATTCCCGGGATTTTTCCATCTTGCCTAATATCTCTAAGCAAAACTTCTAGAACTAAAATAAACAGTAGTGGAGATAATGGACATCCTTGTCTTGTTCCCTTTTGTATCATACAGGGCTTTGTCAATTCACCATTAACAATTATTTGTGCTTTTTGTGTCGAATATATCGATTTTATTCCTTTAATAAAATTCTCTCCAAAATCCATTTCATTCATTACTCCAAATAAAAAACTCCAGTTCACGTTGTCAAAAGCTTTTTCAGCATCCAAAAAAATCAGTGCTGCTTGTTTTTCATTATGACAATTTAAATATTCCAACACGTCCAACGCAGTTCTAATGTTATCTCTTAATTGTCTTTTAGGCAGAAAACCACATTGATCCTGATGAATAAACTCTTGTAAAATTTTCTTTAGTCTTTCAGATAGAATCATTGTAAATAATTTGTAATCATTATTCAATAGTGAAATTGGCCTGTAATTTTTAACAGAAGTCAAGTCTTGTCCTTCTTTAGGTATCAATGCAATATTAGCCTCTCTCCATGTATCTGGTAACTTCCCATTTTGTAGGATATTATTCATAATCCTTTGTAACAACTCATCTTCAAAACATTTGTAATAAATTGCTGACAGTCCATCAGGGCCCGGTGTTTCCCCTTTTTTCGATTTCTTAATTGCTTCAGATAATTCTTGTATAGTTATAGGGCCATTCATAATTTGTCTTTGATACTCTGTAATCTTTGGCAAGTTTTGCCGTTGCAAATAATCTTCTATTCTTTTTTCAGAAATTTTTTCCCCTTTATATAATTGTGAATAAAATTGAAAAAACGCTCTTTTCATACCCAAATTATCTGTTATTTCAGTGTTGTCCTCCAACAGCTTAAGTATTACTCTCTTCTCTCTCTCTTTCCTTATTTTATATGCCAACCATTTCCCTGGTTTATTAGCAAATTCAAAATTCCTTTGCTTGGCATAACTCAATTTCATTTCCAGTTCTTGCGTCATCAACATAGATAACTGCCTCTGCAGTGCTTTAATTTGCCATGAAATATTAGTATTATTTGGAGATTTTTCTAATTCCTTCTCTTTCTCTCTGATTTCCAATAAAATCTTTTCTGTCTTTTCCTGTCTCTTTTTTTTAAGAAAGGAGTTATGTTGTATAAATTGTCCTCTGATGAAGGCTTTACTTGTATCCCAAACTATTTGTAAGTCCACACCTTTGTTTAAGTTGTTTTCAAAAAATTCTCTCAGTTTATGCTTACAGTCTTGGACCACCCTTTCTTGTTTCAATAATGATTCATTAAATCTCCATCTAAATGAACCCTTCTTCCTTTTGAAAGTCACAGAAACTGGATTATGGTCAGAAAACGTTTTTGGCAATATTTCAGCTTTATAGATTTCCATAGCCATAGCTTTCGACAACCAAATCATATCAAGTCTTGCATGTGATTTATGTCTATCAGAAAAAAATGTAAATTCTCTGGAGTCTCCATTTTTAGTTCTCCAAATGTCCACCAACTCCAGATTTTCTATTAATTCAAAAAAACTTTTTGGCAATTTCCCCTGATTTTTTCTTATATCTTTTGGGAATTTTGTTTTGATATAAGAGTGTTTTGGATTACAAGCACGTTTCCGGAATGAATTATGCTCTCAATCCAAGGCATGACTGTAGATTGCTTTACAAGTATGTGGTGGGGGGAGGGGGTACTTGGCTAGTAAGCAGAGGGCTGGAAAAATGAAGTCAAGGCTTAAACTGTGGCTGCAGGAACTAGAAAAGCTTTCGGGGAGGGAAGGTGTGGAAAAGATGTAGTTCAGACTCGTAGCACCAGTGGGAGGCAGGACAGATGGGAGAACTGCTAGAGACAGCAGCTTCTCTGCCACATGTGGACACGAGGTGCGGGGGAAGAAGTAAAAGTAGTGCAGTGCTAAGCAGAGCCAGGCCTGGAGAGGGGAAGAGGTAGAAATAGCTCTGCTTAGCACTGCACTGCTTTTACTTCTTCCCCCACACCTCGTGTCCACACGTGGCAGAGAAGCTGCTGTCTCTATTTATTTATTTATTTCATTTCATTTATATACCGCCCCACAGCCGAAGCTCTCTGGGCGGTTCACAATACTTTATACATAAAAACAACAATAAAACATACAAAATAGTTTAAAGAATTAAAAACCAAATTTAAAAACACAGTTTAAAATAACAGTACAAAAGCCAATAAAACTGAGCCTACAGGTGACAATCCCCCCCCCCCCCCCGTGCTATTCCAAGCTCCTAACTAAATGCCTTGGCATAGAGGGAGGTCTTTTTTTTTTTTACAATATCTTTTTTATTTGAATTTTAAAATCCATAAAAACAAAATACAGAAAACAGAGGAAAACAAAAACCAAACAAACATACATTACCAAGACCAAACAACATTGAACTAAAAAGGACTTCCAATTTTTCCACAACCAAGTATATCAAATCTATATGAAAAGTTGCTTTCTTTTTTTTTTCTTAAACCAAATATGTATATATATAAGTTCCCCCCTCTCTTATTTATCAACTTCATAAATTCACAAAGCCTTGAAATCCTACAGCACTTTACTCCTAAACATAGATATTAATCAATAATAATAATAATAGTATTAATTTCACATTTTCACATTACTTCACAACCTAGATTTTAATTCACATTTAGTTAGTTCCTTTCCATTAATCATTGTCAGTACTAAATTTCATCCAGACAATACATTTTTACCAATAACCAATTATTATTCAGATTCTAATTCAATATTAATCCTTATTCTTATTTTACTCAGCAACTAGTCTTTTTTTTCTAATCCTAACTATGTCCCCTTCAAGATCCAAGCCACCACATTAATGAAAAGTACAAAGAAAAGCCACCTCACTCTGGAGAAGTTCTCCTGTCTCTCAAAGGGGTTCCTCTCACCCACCCCCTAATGTTCAGATTTATGCATGTTATTTTTGGATCATTATCAGTGATCCCTAAATTTCTCCCACTTGAATTTCTCTCACCATTCCATTTGGGAAACTGAACCTTCTTACTTCTTTCATAAGAACTTCCCCCTTCCACCATTAGTCAGGAATCATCATAATATAAGTCAAACATTCTTGCTTCTTTCATAAGAACTTCCCCCTTCCACCATTAGTCAGCAATCATCATAATATAAGTCAAACCATTTTTTCCATCCAATAATCGGCAAACAATTTTTTCATAACATGGGTCAAACCATTTATCCCATCCAAAAGTCAACAAACCCTTTTCCCCGATCAAACACAATGTTCACAATATACATCTTTTTCAGGCTCATATTCCAGAAAAGACTTTCCCCCCCCTTATCCCGGCAGCAGTCATCTTTCCAGTTCTCTATGAGTGGCTTCCCTAAAACATCTTCACTGTCCGATTCAATGGCAACCCCTCCTTTTTTTCTGTCTCTCTTTGAAGATGCAGTTGTTATCTCATCCAGTATATCAATCTTCGCCTCGTCCTCCCCGTTCTGTTCAAACTTCACAAATCGGTCACCCTTTGTAGTCTCCTGGAATTTTTGATTTATTTGTACATTCCCCAGCAGGTTTTTTCTAAATTCTTCAATCAACAACAGGAGCTCTCTGGCTAGTGACCGAAGTAAATCATAAGTAGCCATCTTGTCTGTGACGCAGTATAATTTAACAGTCTGTTAATACTGCTTTATACATTTCCAAAATCCAAAATAAAAGGAGTTACAATACCTCTTTCTTTCTCATTTCAAGGCACAGTTGTTGATCTTCTGATTATGTAGTTTTTGAAACTTATTTTCTTTTTAGTATTCCCAAGAAAGGAGTATTTAGTCCTGATTGTGGATAAAATTTCTCTTAGTTACTAATTGGCAATAAATCTTTAAGAAATGGAGTTGTCGATCTTCAGGTTCTTTTTTTGTGTGTGTACAATTTCTTTTTTATTTCTATATGAAACAAACACATAATATCAAACATATAACAATTAACAAAACAAAATAGACCTCCGATTTTCTTCTACAGCAAATACAGGTAACAATAATTTTTCTTACTCGATAATCCGAATGAGAAATCTCTTTCTTCCCGTTGTCCCAAATTCACTTATTCCATAAATCCACAAACAAACAAATCATTATTTTCCAGTCTCTGCAAAAAGTCAATTAGAGGTTTCCACTCAATAATAAACGCAGATGTTGTCCTTTCTCTAATTAGTGATGTAAGTTTGGCCATCTCTGCCAGCTCCAGCATCTTGACCAACCATTCTTCTGTCGTAGGCACTGCTGGAGCTTTCCATTTCTGTGCATATAGTAGTCTCGCTGCCGTTGTCATGTATAAAAATAAAGTTCCATATCTTCCTTCTAGCTGACTGTCCATTATTCCCAATAGAAAAGCCTCTGGTTTCAATTGAAAAGTACTCCTTAAAATCCTTTGCATTAATAAATGAATTTCAACCCAAAATCTTTTAGCTTTCTTACATGTCCACCACATATGATAAAAGGTTCCTTCCTGTTGTTCACATTTCCAACATATATCTGATGCACCACTATACATTCTAGCCAGTTTCTCCGGCAACAAGTACCAACGATACATCATCTTATAAAAATTATCTTTAAGACTAGAGCATAAAGTAAATTTCAAACCTTTTAACCACATATTTTCCCATTGTGTCATTAATATATTATAGCCAAAATTTTGAGCCCATTTTATCATACATTCCTTCACTTGCTCTTCCTCAGTTTCAAATTTCAACAAAAGCTTATACATTCTTGAAATAAGACGTTAATCATTTAGACATAATTCCCTTTCAAAGTCAGATACACTCTGTTCAAAATCATACAACCTTTTATCAACTTTAAACCTTTCTACCATCTGTACATAGGAAAACCATTGACATGTATGACCATCTTTTAGCAGTTCTTCTCTTGATTTTATTTTACATTCATCTTGTGAAAACTTCAGCAAATCACAATATGTCAACCAACTGTATTTACTTAACATTTCTCTTCTATGATGGGCAAATGTTGTTCCCATCTTCAAAAAGGGCAAGAAGGAGGAACCTGGGAACTATAGGCCAGTCAGTCTGACATCAATCCCCGGGAAGATTTTTGAGCAGATTATAAAGAAGTCAGTCTGCAAGCACCTTGAAAACAATGCAGTGATTACTAGAAGCCAGCATGGATTTGTCAAGAACAAATCCTGTCAGACTAATCTGATCTCATTTTTTGATCGGGTAACCTCCCTTGTGGACTGTGGGAATGCTGTGGACATTATATACCTGGACTTCAGCAAAGCTTTCGACAAAGTGCCTCATGATATCCTGATTAGTAAGCTAGCTAAGAGTGGGCTAGATGGAACAACTATCAGGTGGATCCACAATTGGCTAAAGAATCGGACTCAAAGAGTGCTTATCAATGGTTCCTTCTCAAACTGGGGAGAGGTAACGAGCGGGGTACCACAGGGCTCGGTCCTGGGCCCGGTGCTCTTCAACATTTTTATTAATGACTTGGATGAGGAGGTACAGGGAATGCTTATCAAATTTGCAGATGACACAAAGTTGGGTGGAACAGCTAATACTCTGGAAGACAGAAACAAAATTCAAAGTGACCTCGATAGGCTGGAGCGCTGGGCCGAAAACAACAGAATGAAATTTAACAGGGATAAATGCCAAGTGCTGCACCTAGGGAGAGGAAACCAAATGCAGAATTACAGAATGGGGGACACTTGGCTCAACAATACTACAAGTGAGAAGGATCTTGGAATTGTGGTAGATCACAAACTGAATATGAGCCAGCAATGCAACGTGGCTGCAAAGAAGGCAAATGCAATTTTGGGCTGTATTAATAGAAGTATAGCTTCCAAATCGTGGGAAGTGATAATTCCCCTTTACTCGGCACTGGTTAGGCCTCATCTTGAGTACTGCGTCCAGTTCTGGGCACCTCACTTTAAGAAGGACATAGACAAACTGGAGAGGGTTCAGAGGAGGGCAACAAGGATGATAAAGGGACTGGAAACAAGGCCCTATGAGGAGAGACTGAAAGAACTGGGCATGTTTAGCCTTCAGAAGAGGAGACTGAGGGGAGATATGATCGCACTCTTCCAGTATTTGAAGGGATGTCATGCAGAGGAGGGCAAAGATCTCTTCTCGTTCATCCCAGTTTGCAGGACACGGAATAATGGGCTCAAGTTACAGGAACCTAGATTCCACCTAAACATCAGGAAAAATTTCCTGACTGTCAGAGCAATAAGACAATGGAATCAACTACCTAGGGAGGTGGTGGGCTCTCCCAGTCTGGAGGCATTCAAGGTGCGGCTGGACAGACATCTGTCAGAGATGCTTTGACCTGGATTCCTGCATTGAGCAGGGGGTTGGACTCGATGGCCTTGTAGGCCCCTTCCAACTCTACTTTTCTATGATTCTATGATTCTATGATTCTTGTGCTGATAGCCACAATGGTACTCTCTGACAAAACCTAGGTTTATATTTATTCCAATTTTTCAAAATGGCGCTTCTAACACAGTGATTATTAAATTCTACATTCACTTTAACTTTATCATACCACAAGTACCCATGCCATCCAAATCTCAAATCATATCCCTCTAAATCTAATAATCGACTATTTTTCAACAAAATCCATTCTTTGATCCATACTAAACAACAAGCAACAAAATATAACTTCAGATCAGGTAGACCCAACCCCCCTCTTTCTTTTGCATCCTGTAAAATCTTAAACTAACCCGTGTTTTTTTCCCTTGCCATACAAATCTGGATATATCCTTCTGCCATTGTTTAAATGATATTTGCAATGTCACAATAGGAATAGTCTGAAACAAAAACAACATTCTAGGTAATACATTCATCTTAATTGTGGCTATTCTCCCCAAAAGTGACAATTGAGCTTTATCCCATCTTTCTAAATCTTTTTTCATTTCATTCCAAGACTTTACATAATTATTTTGACACCACATACAATTCTTATTTGTTAAGGTGATACCCAAATATTTTACTTTCTTTTCAATCTTAAAACCTGATTTATTTGACAATTTTATTTGGTCTTGAATTTTCATATTTTTTGTTAATATCTTTGTCTTTAATTTATTAACCTTAAAACCAGCTACAGCACCAAACTCCTTCCATTTAACCATTAACGTTTCAATTCCTTTCAGAGGATCTTCCAAAATTAACACCAAATCATCTGCGAAAGCTCTCAGATTATAAGACTCTTTTTTAATTTTTATGCCTCCAATTCTATCATCTTGTCTTATATCTCTGTTCAGTATTTCAAGCACAAGAATAAACAACAAAGGTGATAATGGGCAACCCTGTCTTGTTCCTCTGTATTCCATACGGTTTCGTCATATCGCCATTGACAATTATTTGTGCTGTTTGTGAAGTATAAATTGACTTTATCCATTTTATAAAGTTCTCTCCAAAATCCATTTCCTTCAGTACTTTAAAGAGAAACCCCCAATTTAAATTGTCAAACGCTTTCTCTGCATCTAAGAAAATCAATGCAGCATGTTTTTCATTATGTTTCCCCAAGTATTCCAAAATGTCTAAGACTGTTCTAACATTATCCCTCAGCTGTCTTTTAGGTAAAAAAAAACCACATTGATCTTCATGAATAAATTCTTGAAGAATTATTTTTAATCTTTCCGCCAATATCATTGTAAACAACTTGTAGTCATTATTCAGTAATGATATTGGTCTATAATTTCTTGTTAAGGTTAAGTCTTGTCCCTCTTTAGGTATTAATGTTATATTTGCCTCTTTCCATGTCTCCGGCATCCGACCTCCTTGCAAAATAGAATTCATCGTATTTTGTAAAGGTTGTATGAGTTCATCTTCAAATCTCTGATAGTATTTACCAGAAAGTCCATCTGGTCCCGGCGCCTTTCCTGGTTTAAACTTTTTTATAGCACCCAGCAATTCATTTATTGTTATAGGACCATTTATAATATGTCTCTGTTCCTCTGTAATCTTAGGTAACTTTTGCTTTTCAATATATTCATCTATTCTTTCTGATGAAACATTATGTCCTTATATAAATTCGAATAATAATAGTAGAATGATTTTTGTATCTCCTTATTGTCTGTTAATACTTTATCACCCTCTTGTATTTTTATTATTTTCTTTTCTCTTTCTTTTCGCAATCTATAAGCCAACCATCTCCCAGGTTTGTTTGCAAATTCAAAGCTCCTCTGTTTCATATAGTTCAATTTTATTTCCATTTCTCTTGTTGTTACCATAGATAACTGTTGTTGCAAAATTTTAATTTGTTGCAAAGTATTTGAGTTTCCTGGAGAGATATTTAATTCTTCCTCCTTTTTTTATTTCCTCCAGAATTTTTTGCATTTTCTCTTGTCTCTTGGCCTTAAGTTGAGTATTATACTGTATAAAATAACCTCTAATAAAAGCTTTACTTGCATCCCAAACCATTCTCAAATCTGTACCCTTATCTAAATTAATTTCAAAAAATTCTTTTAGTTTCTTTTTACAGTCTTCCAACACAGCTGTATTTTGTAATAATGTTTCATTTAATCTCCATCTAAAAACAGTAGATTTTCTTTTGCAAACCATAGTCACAGGATTATGATCTGAGAAAGTCTTTGGTAAAATCTCTATTTTAGAAGTTTTAGTAACAAAGTCTTTAGTTGTCAGGAACATATCTATTCTCGAAAATGATCTGTGTCTCTCGGAAAAATAAGTATATTCCCTTGAATCACCATTCTTTTGCCTCCATAAGTCCACCAGTCTCAGATTGTCCATCAGGTCAAAAAGGTTTTTTGGGAGTTTTCCTTGATAACTTGTAATATTTCTTTCTGAAGTTCTGTCCATTTGTGGAAGCATAACCCCATTCCAGTCTCCCATCAAACACCAACTTTCATATGATAAATCCATTAGAATATCCATAAGCTTCTTATAAAACACCGCTTTATCTTGGTTAGGTGCATAAATTCCCACCACCATTGTCTTAGATCCATTTAGGTTGACTTCTACTCCCACAAATCTGCCTTGTTCATCAGCAAATACTAATTTTGGTTTTAAATGGGATTTAATATACAAAACAACTCCATTTTTCTTTTTAGCATGTGCCGAGATAAATTCTTCCCTTAATGTTTTATAGACCAAATATTTTATATCTTTTTTCATGATATGAGTCTCTTGTAAACAAATGATGTCTTGCTTTAATTTTTTCAAATAGTAAAATACTTTTTTTCTCTTATGAGGGGCATTTGCGCCATTAATATTCCATGTTAAACATTTGTAATCCATAATCAGTAAAAATTTAAAATATACGTATATATATTGATCTTAATCTGTGCCTGTGACCTAGGCCATCATTTCTTCTCCCCGTTTCATCTCCTCAAAGTCTCTTTTAAATCTTTCTAGGAAATCTCTGGCTTTTTGAACTGAATTCAACTTGAATCTCTGAATTCTTTGAAGGAAAAAACCACACCTTCTGGAATCTCCCAACGAAAAGCAATCTTTTTCTGTTTCAGCAGTACAGTCAAAAAGGCATAATCTTTCCGTTTACGTAAAAATCTAATAGGTACTTCTTTCAGAACAATTATAGAGTTATCCTCCTCCTTCAATCCTGTAGCAAAATGTTTTTGAAGAACCTGATCCCTTGTGTTCTTCCTAACAAAATGAACCATGATGTCTCTTGGTACTTTTTTATTTCTGGCATAGGCAGAGTTAACTCTATAAATCTTGTCAAGCTCTATTTCCATATCTGCTTCATCCAAGGCCAGAAAATCCGCCAAAATTTTAATCATTCTATCTCTAGTATCCTCTTCTTCCATCTCTGGGATATTTCTAAATCTCAGACAGTGTTCATTTGCTCTCAGTTCCAGTAAGGACATGTGATCTAGCTCCCCTTCAACTTCCCTAGTTATCACTTCAGTTTTATTCTCTAATATTTCAACTTTATCAGCAATCTGTTTAACCTCACCCGAGATTTGCTTTACTGACCCATCCAGTTTTTTAACTGCATCAGTCATATCCATTTTCATTTTCAAGATCTTTTCATCCATACTTTGCTCAAAGGCTTTAATCCTGTTTTCCATCTTATCCATCCTACTGTCCAGTTTATTTTCCAACTCTTCAAATAAATTCTGAAGTAGCTCTGGCGTAACCATCTTATCTGAACCTAGATCCAAAGATGCTTTCCTACTTCCTGAACCTTTTTTCGCAGCTATTGTATAATACAATCAAAGAGCCAAGTTTAAAAAAAAAAGAGAGGGAGAGAAGGGGAAAAAACCCTCCTCTAGTAAGAGCTCAGATTTCAAGACCTCTTGAATCACATCTCTATAACAGCAGGCTTAGACTTCTTATCTGCTTGTTATGGAACTCATAAGTCATAACCAAAACATCCAGCAACAATCCCACAGCAGCCAGCTCTTTTCTAGCAACTTTTTCCCAGCCAAACTTTCGTCAATGATAAAATTATTAAAAATGCAAATAGTGAAAAAGGATAGTCATAATAGGATACCTCCTTTCTTCTTCTTCTTCTTCTTCTTCTTCTTCTTCTTCTTCTTCTTCTTCTTCTTCTTCTTCTTCTTCTTCTTCTTCTTCTTCTTCTTCTTCTTCTTCTTCTTCTTCATTAACTTTTTGCCCGAATTTTTTAGCCATTAAAGCCTCCAATGTCTTGTGTTCTTCACAACCCCCCTTCTTTTTAGTCCCGGAAAAAAGGAATTATCTCACCATAATATACTCCTTAATTGCTGTAGTAGGAAACTCCCTTCGTCAAAGGTAGTTTGTAATCCATAAATCATTGGGAAATGAAGATTTTTTGCAGGCTAAGTGTCTTTTAAAGCTCTGATTAGTGGTTTGAGCAAGATGTAGTTTCCAACCCCCCTGACTGGTGTAATGCCTCCACTGAACAAGCCTTCGCTTAAACAGTGAATGCACAGATACCGATCGCCCGGGGTGTCTGTGGTTAATCTCTTTGTTCTCCCCGTTAAACTGGGGTGATTTATGTCAGCTGAAATTGCTTCCAGCTGTTTTTCTACTGCTATCAGCCTCCCCGTCTTCAGAGAGTGTCTGCCTGCCGAAAAATCTCACCCGGAAGTCGATCTTCAGGTTCTTGAAAAAAGAACTCCAGACACGGCGGCGAGCAATGATGGGTTCTCCCACTCTCTACCCCTCCCTGAGAGAATCTGCAGCAGCTCGAGCCACTGTAAAACTCACAGAGAAAGCATTTAGAGATATGCTGGGAATCACTCTTAGATCATCCTCTTATTCCGAGGAGAATACCCAGCCAGGATAACCTCTTGACTGGATTTCACGCCGTGTCAGTCTCCCCCGATTTCGAGGAAGCGTCAGATTGCCATTTTAAACTCCACCGGAAGCCCGGCATAAAGGGAGGTCTTAACCTGGCGCCGAAAAGATAGTAAGGTTGGCGCCAGGTGGGTCTCAGTGGGGAGCTGATTCCATAATTGGGGGGCTACCACCGAGAAGGCCCTCCTCCTTGTTGCCACCAACCGAACCTCTCTCGGAGGCGGCAATCAGAGGAGGGCCCCAGATGTTGAGCGTAGTGTCCGGGTAGATTGCGATTGGGAGAGATGTTCCATCAGGTATTGTTCCGTCTAGCAGTTCTCCCATCCATCCTGCCTCTCATCAGTGCTACGAGTCTGAACTACATCTTTTCCACACCTTCCCTCCCCCAAAGTTTTTCTAGTTCCTGCAACCACAGTTTAAACCTTGACTTCATTCATCTCATTTCTAAAAAAAACATCATGCACAGAATGCTTTCTGCCAGCTGGCAGGGTTGTAAGTCCCCTGCCTCCAAACGACACAAGGTGGCGCTGTGCACTCAGCCTCTGTGAAGCAGTCTTGGAAATGGGTGCCTGCTCCAAGGTGAACTGGATCCTTCTGAGCAAAGGATCGGGTCCCACCCGTACACTGGCTGGGGTGTTTTCCACACTGGATGGATATGAACCAAAAATTGCCAAACAGGGAGGGGCACTGGGGCATGGCAAAAACAAGGCCCCCAGTGTAGACCAGAGCGTAATTTCAGAAAAGGTAATTTCAGAATTAGAATAGAAACATTTATTTCAGGACTCATAAAATGTATGTATGGGGTGGGATCAGGTTATGTGTGTGGGGGGGAGGCATGTTAGAAGCTTGTTCTGGGGCCCCCAAAGTGATGCTTGGGCCCATGGCAGAAACATTCACTCGGCAGAGGCTGGTCTGTCTTAATTTATTATTTATTTATTATTTATATTTATTTATCGCCCATCTGGCCGGCAAAATTGTCCTATTACTGTAGGAGTTCTTAGCCCTCCCGCCCCTCTGCTGCCAATTATCGGGTGTCCTTAAAGAGGAACTGCAACAGGAAGGGGGGACTGAGGATTTCTTAGCTGGTGACTCAGCATAGCTTTACTGAGTCCAAATTATAAACTAGCAAATGTAGAGAAAATTGCTCATATTTTGGACAGGAAGTGGACAGGAAGGTTGAACAAGAAAGGGGACCCCTGTATCCCACATCCTGCAATGGGGGCAGGCAATGGGAGGCCAGGGGGAGTGTCAAAGCTGGTCCTCCAAAACTTCCCACCTGATGCCAAGCTGAGTTGGGTCCATTCTTTATTTACTGGTTTGTCATGCAGTATTAAGTATTGTTTCAAAAGGCTTCCTCTTGTAATTTGTGATGGGATCATGTTATGTGTGTGGGAGGGGAGGCATATTAGAAGTTTGTACTGATCATTGCCCTTGGCAGAAACTTATCAGTGGCTGAACTGTCCTGATTGTCCCTGATTGCTCCCCCACCCTGCCCCCACTGATCCTCCAGTGTCCTTAAGGAGGAAGCTACAACAGGAAGTGGGGATGAGGCCTGTGGCTCATGCTGGCTTAGCTTGTCTGAGCGTGGAAAGCTGAGCAGGGTCAGGCCTGGTTATTACTTGGATGGGAGACCCCTCCTCTACTTTCCTGCATTGAGCAGGGGGTTGGACTCCTTCCAACTCTATCTATGAAACTAGTCTAAGGCTTCTTTTGTTGGTTACTCAGCATCGCTTTGCTTGAGCCTGCAAAGTGGACAGGAAGGCCGGATGAAAAGTTGAACAATGGCGTGGCTTTGGATGGTGCTGTTCTGTCTTCTGCCAGGTGAGTTTTGCGTTGGAATCCTGCAAAGAGGAGAAACGGGGATGTGTTGCTCATGAAGAGCAACCAACCCAACAGGAGGCCCTTAGCAACTTCTCTTGTTGAAATCTCTCAGCTTGCATCTAGAGATGATCAAATCGATGGGAGGGGGGCCTTATTTGTTGGGGTCCGGTGGGGATTCATGAATCTGTGGCCATTTCATGCAGGTCCCACCTCTGCTACCTGCACACAACACAAAGCACACAATCCATCCGGCCCTAGATTCTGGTCCTGGCCTCTCAACTAGCTGCCCCTGGTTTACCTTCTCTATCTTCTGGTAGTCATTGGCATCCCACGTCAGAATCCTCCCCTCCTTCCGGTCCCTGTTGCCACATCCTAAAAGAGGGCATCATCTAGACAAATACTGGTACCGACATGAGCATGGGATTGGGATTGACACTCGGATTCTTGTGGGTGTGGTCATTGAACGTGTAGGGGCGAGGGGTGGCAGCTGTGTCCCCAGTGGACTCCAGCCATCCGGGACCCACTGAGGTCAGGCCACGCAGCATGAGGGCACATGAGGATAGTGACAGCTCCGCACGGGGAATAATTTGTCAAACCGTCCTCCCGCACACTCAGATTCCCCTTCGATGGCAGAGTTCCCCCTGCTAGAATATGATGGAGCGCCGTTTCCACCAGCCCAACTCCTTGACTTCTGAAGTCATGATTCCATTCAGGGAGATACCCCCCAAGTACCTCAGGATGTTGACATTCTTGTATTACCTACTTCCCTGTTACCCATAACATACTGGCTACGGTACTTGTCTGAAAGGATACGTGTTCGGGCGTGTCATGGCAGCCTGAGTGGAACCACCGGGTCGAAGCGGAGGTGTGGGGAGCCCCTCACCATCCCTCCTTGAAAGGCAAAGGTTTTCTGGTGCCCCCCCCCCATCCCACTAACACTCCACCTCCTCTGCTCCCACAGTCAGCCTCCGGCTGGTGAAGTCTCCCACTTATGGCCTCTCAGTCATCCCGAATGTTTGCCAAGCATTTGCAATTTTTTCTACAAAGCAAATTGCAACGGTTAAGCATTTAAAAGTGATAGGAAGCACAGAGAGCATGTGCAGGAAGGGGAGAAAACATTGACTTTGCCCAGTTGTCTTTATAGGCCTTTAGGCACGGCCACTGTTGAGAGGCAGGGCACCAAAATGGTAAGGCCTTATTGTAATGTACCGTTACTCACTTCCCCTTACCATCTACATCCAGCTGGTACACTAAGGGTGAGAGCCTGCTGGTAACCACCTCGGGACCCTTCATTTGGAGTCTAGGTGGTTTCAGATACATGACTTGTCCTACCTTGTATGAAGGAATCACTCTTTCTTTGTCTTCATGGAACTTCTTGAGGTGCTCCAATAATGCATTCTGGGACACACGCAAAAATCCTACTATAACAGCCCATAAGAAAGCTGATCCGTCCAGAGCCAGGCGCAGCCCCTGCCTGCTTAATACACTCTTCGCCCTCCCCATCGGTGAGCACAGACATTGGTCTCCACGGATGGCTGCCTGTCATTAGCCTCATCTTTGGAGTCCTCACTACACCATTACTCCACGGGAGGAGGCATTTCTTCTCTCGCCAACCCACCGTCTCTTGGTCTGTTGCAGCATGGGTGCCCTGTTGAAGAAGCAGTTGCTTCTGCTTCTGCCTCCTCTTCAACTCTCTCTCACACACAGCTTAAGTCTTTTCTCCCTTTTAAAAATCTCTTCTTTATGCTTTCACACAAGCCTTCTTCAACATTCTCTTGCCTTCACCACCACCTCTGTTTTTGCCTGTTTGATTTCTCCCCCAACCCTCCTTGCAGGTCAGACTCAGCTATAAATCACTTTTCTCTGCTCTATTCCTCTCTTTTATGTTCTCTTTCACCCCTGCTGCACCTTCAGCCAGCTTAACAGAAGCCCCAGTTCTCCCACCTCTCTGCCCTGCGCAGGCCAGCTGTGCCCAGAGGACCACACATTTGGGATTGGGCTCCCTCCAGCTGAGCCCCCATGCCTGACTGAGGGGCTTCTCATCAAGAACCTGAAATCCAGGCACATCCATTCTTGCTTCCACAACTCCCCCTCCCCCAGCTGCTTTCCAGCTTCTTGAACCATTCAAAGATAAAATTTCACCATCTACTTCCCTCAAATACTAATTAAGCATCTCTCAGTCACTCACATAAACACCAAGAGGGCCTTGGTCTTACAATCGCACCCCCTATTTGCTCAATTACCCATCCATGCACTGCTTTGCACTTTTTGCAATCAATCTCAGCAACTTCCTGCTGGCTGCAATTACTATGGATAGCTTGGGGCTGCCCCCTCCACAGCCTCTTGACCTCATTCAAGTGTCCGGCTTCTGTCGCCCATGCACTCCTCGCCTCCTTTTCACTCACACTCTCTTTTTCTGGAATCCCACCTTTCACTCCGCACTCTCCTTCTCTCACTGGAGTCCCACCTGGGATTCTCTTTGGCAGCACCATCTTTTATCTCAGGCAGGCACTAATTCTTCAGCAATAATATGTCCTATTCAAAGTCCATTTCTAGCCAAACTACGGACTGCATCCGATCCATCAGGGTAGAGGCTAACTCTGGGCTTCAGGCTATGAATGGCTGTTCAACCACTTGTTGATTTAAATTCTGGCCTCGAATCTACTCTGAACATGGGAACATAAAAAGAGCCATGTGGATCAGACCAAGGATCCATCTAGTCCAGCACTCCATTCACACAGTGGCTATCCAGCTGCCCACAGGAAACCCACAAGCAGGACATGAGTGCAACACCACCCTCCCGCCCATGTTCCCCAGCAACTGGTGTACACAGACATACAGCCTCTGATACTGGAAGTATAGATTTTTGCCCCAACGTGCATTACTTTACACTTGCTTACATTGAACCACATTTGCCATTTTAATGCCCATTCTCCCAGTTTGGAGAGATCCTTCTGCAACTCTTCACAATCCCTTTTTCTTTTAACCAACCCAAATAGTTTGCTGTCATCCACAAACTTGGCCACTTCACTGCTCACACTCCTCATTCCAGTTCATTAATGAATAAATTGAAAGGCATTGGTCCCAATACAGATCCCTGCGGGACCCCACTGTTTACAGCCCTCCATTGGGAGAATTTATCACATTCCTAAACTCTGCTTTCTGTTCTTTAACCAGTTACTGATCCATAAGAGGACCTCCCCTCTTATTCCATGACTGCTAAGTTTGCTCAGGAGTCTTTGGTGGGGGAATTCGTCAAAAGCCTTTTGGAAGCACAAGTAAACTATGTTTACCAGATCACCCCTGTCCACATGTTTACTGACACACTCACAGAACAGGACTTACCTTTGCGGAAGCCATGTTGATTCTTTCTCAGCAGGGCCTGTCCTTCTATATGCTTACTAATTTTATCTTTAATACTGCTTTCAAACAATTTACCCAGAACAGACGTTAAGCTAACTGGCCTGTAATATCCTGGATCCCCCCTGGATCCCTTTTTAAAAATTGGTGTTACCTTGGCCATTCTCCAGTCCTTTGATACAGATAGACTGATCTTAGGGACATGTTAGTTACATTACATATTCTTGTTAGAAGATCAGCAATTTCATATTTGAGTTCTTTAAGAACCCTAGGATGGATACCACCTGGCCTGGTGATTTATTAACTTTCAGTTTGTCAAGAAGGTTGGGAACTTCATCTTTTGTCACCACTATTTGCCTCAGTTCCTCAGACTCCCTTCCTGAAAACATCAGTTCAGGCACAGGTATCTGTCCTGTATCTTCTGCAGTGAAGACTGATGAAAGGAATTCATTCAGCTTCTCCGCAATCTCCTTATCCTCCTTTAGTACTCCTTTAACTCAATTATAGTTCAATGGTCCAACTGCCTACCTAGCTGGTTTCCTGCTTCTGATATATTTAAATAATTCTTTATTGTTGGCCTTGATGTTGTCAGCAATATGCCCCTCAAAATGCTTTTTTGCATCTCTTATTTCCTGGTTGCATCTCCTTTGTGCAAGTTCATGCTCCCTTTTGTTTTCCTCATTTGGGCAAGACTTCCATTTTCTGAAGGATGCCTTCTTATCTCTAATAGCTTCCTTGACACTGCTCATTAAACATGCTGGTGACCTCTTGGACTTGGTGCTACCTTTCCTAACCTGTGGTATACTTTCTAGCTGAGCTTCTGTTATTGTGGTTTTGAGTAATCCCCAAGCATTTTGAGATGCCTGACCACCTTTTCGAAGCCAAGAGGCTGCTTTATCCACCTTAGATGGGCCAAGCTCAGGAGTCAGTGCCATGATTTCCTGCTGGGCCCAGCAGAATCCTCACACTGACTCTAATGTGTGGAGTTTGGTCCCATTGTACCTTTTCTCTCTACCCAACATTTACTTTGGTCTTACGATACTCTGTTTTTACTAAAGCCGCCACTGGATTGCAACATGGTTCTTCTCAATAGTGGGGATCATAGCACCGGGATGTGTAAAGCCTGAGCCAGGATCTCCTTCTCTACTTACTGAGAGACTAGCCATTTGAACTGCAGAAGTGCAGCAAACTGACATTTCAAGCTGGCAGCCTCTTTTTCCGTGCACCATGCATTGTCTGTCTGGTGTATTTGGGGTTTTAACGGTAAGTTCCTGGACTAGTCCCTGAAGGAGTGGAACTTGTTTTCCTAAATTTTCTAGGCGTGCAGCATCCAATTTGAGCTCCTGGTTAACCTGGCACAATGCTTGCAGTTTATCCTGCACGTAGGCTGGGGCATGCTGGGAGTTGTAGGCCAAAAACATCTGGGGACCCAAGGTTGGAGAACAATGATCTAGCAAGTGCTCAGCACGTGCTGCTTCTTGCTTTGTTGCTCCTCCTCTTATCTCTAAAACTGGTTGATATCACATGGCTGCAGCTACCCAAATTAATTAACCCTATGGCTGCATCCAGGCTCATTCCTTCTTGTTTTTCATACTCATTATAGAATTCTAATACGTCTTGCCAAGCATATACCTGTTCTAGGAGGCCTTGCATGGATCCCCATGGATTAGGCCTCACCTTGGCAAAAATCTTTTTTCTAATGTTGAGGGCTCATCGGATGCTCCCAACAGTGGCAGCGGAGATTCACCCCCCTCAAACTGCCCCATGTCTTTGGGCGGATTTCACCCCCAAGGTACCCCCCCTTTTTCTTTTCATCTCAGAGGTGCAATATATAATCTCAAGGCAAGTAAGCCAGCAGTGGCCAAGTTCACGTTCTACTGGGTGTCAAAACCCAGCAAGGAGGCGAGAGAGGGATCAGTCTACCAGGCACAAGGCCAGCAATCAGGTGAGGCATCTCTCTCTTGAGACAGAAACTCACAGTCCACCAAGCACAGAGCCCAGCAATCAGGCAAGTCAGGATTCCCCTCTGAAGGGAGGGGGCTGGTTTGCAACACATGTATTCTTCCCCACAGAGAAACAGGGCCCGATATTCTCCACCAAGTGTTAAAGTGCTCTCTTAGAGTGAGGGGTAGATGGCTAGCTCATCCCACACCTTTCAGCTGCTACCTGTAGTCTCACAGGAGTGACCAGATCCCATAAGCCAGAATTTATTTATTTATGTGGAAGACCAACAACCGGGTCTTCGCGAGTTCAGCACTTAACGGGCTAACCGGCACTGAGATATTGCTCTGAATAGGGATATCAAGCAATTTAACCCCAACCGCGACCTAAATCTCACTCGTAACCGTATTTAGATCAAAGAATAGACTTTTATTAATGGAGCGGAACTAATAGACTTCCAGGAATGTTACAACATAAACAAAACCAGGTCGTGACCTGACTAGATGGAAATCTTCACTCTACAGGCATAGCATATTTCAGTAAGAGAGTTACCTCGCACCAAAGATTCTACACTTACGAAGTTTACTTAGTGATCTGCATAGCCTGACTCCGAGCTCGTCCGCGCTCGGGGAAAGAAGCTGCTTGGACTAGCCAAAGCTAGGGTTGAACGATGACAGCCCGTCCTGTGTTCCCAACAACTCATCAGGGGTTGGCAGAGGGGTTTTCTACCCTATACTCCCCCTCCCCGCCCCTTGGTGATCAGGTGGACTTATTCCTGCCCCTTGGTGATCAGGTGGGCTTTTTCCTGCCCGGCCTTGAGGCTACCGGTGCCCTTTGGGAAATACTTAGCAGCTCTTTGAGACTGCCTCTCACCTCAGACTTGCATCTCCTGTCCCCCTGTGGGGATTATGCAGAAAGGGGTGGCCAAGGAAAACTATGTGGGGTTGCCAAGGGGAAATTGTGTCAGGGTTCATGTCATGTGTGTGTGCTCAGGCTTTCTCCACAATTTATTTATTTATTATATTTTTAAATCACCCATCTGGTCGGCCACCCTGGGCGATGTACAATCATTAAAATACAATAAAACACAACTAAACTATATTAAAACATAATTAAAACACAATTAAAAATACAAGTTTTTTTTTAAAAAAAACAAAACCCTAACCCACCCACCCAGAAGCCGCAAGATCAATCCTGTCTTTGTAAGGAGAGTCACATAGAAACTAGAGTAAAGGCTAAACAGTTCATTGAGATTAGATCAGATTTCCTGATGTCTTTTCAAAAATAGACACTTAGCTGGGCTATGGTCTTGGGGGAGGGCAGTTTAATCCTTTGCAGAAGTCTATGTGTGCCTGTGTCCTACTGTTTCCCTGCTTTCAATTGCCCACTGAAGCTCATGTTAAGTGAAAATAATGTGGATGGTTACACAGGAGCAACCGTGGTTTTAAGAGGAAGTGAAGTTTGCAACCAGGCACAAACAGACGTAAAGCATTGACACTTCTGCTAACTTTTTCAAGAAGTGCATCTTGCTTTGAGTTGAGCAGAGCCTAAATTATAAGAAAGGTACTAAAGAGTGGAAGACCGACAACCTGGTCTTCTGCGCGGGTTCAATGCTAAGGGGGTAGCGGGTGCTGGTGTGGGCCTTCTCCGAGGTCCCCAGCGCCTCGCCTTAGCCCAGAACAAAGGGATAACTTATAGCAACAAAAGTATCTTTTAGAAAACAAGTTTATTTACAAAATTACCTTGATATATTACCAGATATATGTTGGAAATGTGAACAACAGGAAGGAACCTTTTATCATATGTGGTGGACATGTAAGAAAGCTAAAAGTTTTTGGGTTGAAATTCATTTATTAATGCAAAAGATTTTAAGGATTACTTTTCAATTGAAACCAGAGGCTTTTCTATTGGGAATAATGGACAGTCAGCTAGAAGGAAGATATGGAATTTTATTTTTATACATGACAACGGCAGCGAGACTACTATATGCACAGAAATGGAAAGCTCCAGCAGTGCCTACGATAGAAGAATGGTTGGTCAAGATGCTGGAGCTGGCAGAGATGGCCAAACTTACATCACTAATTAGAGAAAGGACAACATCTGCATTTATTATTGAGTGGAAACCTCTAATTGACTTTTTGCAGAGACTGGAAAATAATGATTTGTTTGTTTGTGGATTTATGGAATAATAAGTGAATCTGGGACAATGGGAAGAAAGAGATTTCTCATTTGGATTATCGAGTAAGAAAAATTATTGTTACCTGTATTTGCTGTAGAAGAAAAATCGGAGGTCTATTTTGTTTTGTTAATTGTTATATGTTTGATATTATGTGTCTGTTTTATATAGAAATAAAAAAATTGGACAATCAAAACCACTAATAAAAACAAAGATCAGAAAGAAAAAAAAATTACCTTCACAAACTCAGACCCACGCCAGCAATACAGCTTATCAGTACGGTACAAAGTAGCAAGCAAAAACCTCAAGGACAACGTGATTTCAGGGCTCTCAGCTAGTTAGTTTAGCTCGGGTCCCGGCAGAGGCCCGGTCAACTGCACGCTGCTAGCTGGGTTCCCAGCGGAGGCCCGGTCTACCCAAGCGGCTAGCTGGGTTCCCGGTGGGGCCCGGTCTACCCAAGCGGCTAGCTGGGTTCCCGGCGGAGGCCCGGTCTACCCAAGCGGCTAGCTGGGTTCCCGGCGGAGGCCTGGTCTACCCAAGCGGCTAGCTGGGTTCCCGGCAGAGGCCCGGTCTACCCAAGCGGCTAGCTGGGTTCCCGGCGGAGGCCCGGTCTACCCAAGCGGCTTGTGAGTGATTTCAGCTTGGTTGCCCGGGGGTCCGGTCAACCCAAGCGGCCAGTGATTTCAGCTTGGTTTCCCGGGGTTGCTGATCCTTCGTTCCCTTACCCCAGGCATGGGCAAGATTGCTGATCAGGTCCAGAGAAAAGTTCCCTTGTGCAGGGTGTTTTATACCTTGGTGTTTCAGGTAGCCCCTCCCTCCATGATCAGGTGGGTTGACACCCTCCCTGAGGGGCGGCCTTTTGGGTCAGGTGGGGTGACGCCTTCCCCCCGTGGGATGGGGTCCCTTTGAAGCCACTTGCTTAATGGTCCCATCCTATGGTGTTGAGTGGCCATTTCTTAGGGGTGCCGAAGCGTCTGCCCTGGAGAGGTATTCAAGTCTTATGTAGATGGGGCTGATATGCAAGAGCATTGACAAACCTGGTGATGCTTCCTGCCTTCCCCCCTGGGGTGATTCTATGTAGATGTTGTTTGTCCCCTTTGGCATCTGTGGAGACTGGTTGTCTCCCTCCCCGGGTCTCCTTCCCCCCTCCTTGATGAGTGTGTGTGTGTCAGCCAGGGGGCTTAGGTTGGCTTTCTCCACATAAAGAGAGCAGAGCAAAGCTGAAATGATAAGTGTGAAGAAAAGAGCCTTTGGGGGGTTCACACACACACACACACACACACACACACACACACACACACACCTCATGTGTGAACCGGCTGGGGTGGGGTGTGCATAGTTAGCGTGTGGAGAAAGGGGCCCTTGGGAGTTCCTGCATGCACGCGCACACACACACACACACACACACACACACACACGCCTCCTCATGTGTAAACCAAGCGGGGCCAGTTGAAGGGGCTGGGAGGAAACGGAAGCCTCGAATGGCGCCTAGATGCCTGGAGAAGCTGGCCTAGGGCTTTCATATGTAAATAGTTCAAGCCATGAGTCATGAGTTCCCTTCCCCCTGCCTGGCCGGGTGAGGTGCATGGCGATTGGCTAAGAGGCAGCAGAGGAGGGGAGGGGGGGGGAAGGTATATTTCCCAAAGCGTGGGTTTTGGTCTTTGTTCTACCCGGCTGTGGTAATGGCAGTAAGCCAAGGACCCCAGGCAGCTCCTGGTGAAATTAGTTGGATTGAGGGCTCTAGTAAAGGCAAGCCTTGTGGGAGTTTTACCCATCTCGGACCTTTGGGTAGGTGTGGTAATCTCCCTCGGGCAGCGAGGCTGTGCTGGATTTAACCCTTGAAGAGAACACCCTCAGGTAACAGGTGTGTGCCTGAGAGATATTAAGGAATCCGGTTTTATTGTTTTGCGGCTCTCTCTTTATTTTGTGTGCTTCTCTCATTTCCCTAATCTTGTTGTAAAATGCTACCAGAATAAACCTTGTCCTGGTTTTACCCCACATGGTGTTTGTGGATTGCTCTGTGGCTTCAGTAACTAAATCCAGGTTACAGAATTAAAGGCGAGTCCCTCAACAGAGATCCAAGTAGGATTGCAGACAGCTGAGGTTGGCAATCTGGTACCTTGAGATCTCTGGGGGTCTTGGTTCCTTTGGAGTAGGAAAGGGTGGGGGTGTGGCGGGCCAGCCAGCCCCCCCTTCCTCCACAATAAGCAAGACATTTTTCTGCATGTGGCTTTCACTCCTTTGCCTACAAGCTGGTAAGTTCTGCTGACATTTCGTTCTCAGATACAGTTTTACAGATCCTGCTTGATAGACAGGGCTCGGAAGAAAGATTTGGCTACGTGATTGTGTAAATGGCTGTCCTCAAGCCCCACCTTCTTCAAAACAGTTCTCTTCTTGTTTCACTCCTTCTTGCCCCAAAACAACAAAGAGCCCTGTGGGACTAGAGCCCACTGGGGGATATCTACTGATGGGTACAGAGGAAAATTGTTTAATAGGCAATAAAATGTAAGGATAGGCAGCAGGAGGCAGTGCATTTATGCAAACTTCAGGTGAGAACAGTGGTCATTCAGAACAGCAGCTATTGGCAAAAATGTTTTCTAGCTGTGCTATGCACATTTCATGCCTCCCATGGGAAAGACATGGTCTTTATTAATCCAGAATAATTCAGAAATTCTAGTTCAGCAATTTCACATTAGAACTTCTCTAAGGATAAAATTATTAATGCTACAGGAATTAGGTAAATTCAGGTTAAGCAAAAGTGAGTTTTGCTGATTTTAAATAAATGGCTCTATTAAGGCAGATGGATTTAGGGAGCACACTTATAATGTATGAATGGGAAGTAGTGTGACAGATTATATGATGTATAATGACAGATTATATGATGTATAATGTAGTGTAATGTAATGTAGTGTGACAGATTATATGATGTATAAGTAGTGTGACAGATGAACTCTAATGCCATGAAGCATAATATTAAGAATTTTAAGATTGGGTCAAATTATTTTAGTGATCATCAGCCTACAAATTCTTTCAGTTTCTGCAGTGTTTCACCTCTGTGCTTCATGAGATATGTAGTTGTGTATCTCAAGAAGTCATCAATGAAAGACACAAAATATCCATATCCACTTGAGGTGAGTGTCTTCATTGGTCGACACACATCACTGTGGATCAGCTCAAGCAAAAGCTTGGCTCTTGTCTGGCTCACCTTTGGAAATGTTGTATGTGTTGCCTTGGTCTGTGACCTAGACATCAGTGCCATAGTCTTCACACTTTACATACACTTTACATGTACACCTTGTGTAGCTTGCCTCACCAGATTTGCTTTTTCATCTGCACAGTTAAGTTAGTATAGGAACTCACCTGCCATACCCATGACTATAATCCAATCTCCTTTATGGATTGTGCACTCTTGTCCACAGAAGTGTACAGTCAGTCCCTTCTTGGTTAAACATTTTACAGATATTAATGAGGATTTTAGGTCTGCAACAAATAAAACAACTTCCACCAATACCCTGGTTTGACCAACAGATGGCATCAGATAGTTCAAAAGACCTTTCCCCCTTCTGTTCAGTTTTCTCTTCTTTTTTTTATTTTGGATATTATGGTGTACTGGTTGCACCTGGTATCGTTCATGGTATGTCTGTGTGTGCTCTGACATTGTTTGTCGCTGGCTAGTTCTGAATTGCAGTCGTGGATAATAAGCAAGCAACGAAATCTAAACTATTCTGCTAGTGTTTGTTGTTACCTGGTGTGAAGGACCAGCACCCGGGTCCTATGCGTGAGTTCGGCGCTTAACGGGTTAACCGGCACTGAGTTACAGCCCGTACAAGCAAGTGAAACCGACTAGGAGGTTTGCGTACACAAGAGGAAACTAGAGCCCTTTAAATGACCAAATAAGGCTTTATTTATTTACACAAGATACGGAGCGGAACTAACAGCTTTCTAGGAATACTATAATGTCAACACAACCTGAGGTGACCTCTATATTTATCAATGAAACAGGCTTCCAGGCTAGCGCATTGGGATTAGTCAGTTACCTTAGACTAAAGACTTCACGCTGGTCAATTTCAGCCTGGCTCCGGGTCGGCCGGGGATGAGAACACTTACTCCAGCTGCCGCTTGGAGGATGAATCTTGTTCCAAAAGCACCCCGTGTTCCCAACAACCCCTCAAAGGAGGGGAGAGGGGTTTTCTACCCCTGAGTTTCCTGCTCTCCCCACCCTCAAGGTCAGGTGGGGGCTTATGCCTGCCCCTTCGCGTCAGGTGGGCTTATTCCTGCCCGGGAAGAAGGTGACATATTTTGGTACTTTACAGCTCTTTGAGATTGCCCTGATAGTTTGATGGTCTTGATGGTCCTTTCCTGGGTTTTGTGGAATTCAACCGAGACTCTCCATTGTTGGGGATGCCGGTCTGGCTGGCTGCTTCCCTGTAACTCAATCCCCCCTCCTCGCCCCCCTCCCCTGGACGGAGACTGTGTGTGTGTGTGTGTGTGTGTGTGTGTGTGTGTGTGTGTGTGCATGCATACTCGTGTCAGGCTTTCTCCACAAATTAATTTTGACCCCAGTAAATGACATACCCTGTAAAATGCATTGCTTTCAAGGGGCGTGCAGTTGCAGTTGCAGACTGACTTCTTATAATCTGCTCCAAAAATTTCCCAGGGATTGCTGTCAGACTGCCTGTGCCTGATGGTCTATATATATATAATATATATATATTATATATATATCCTATAGTTCCTGTTCCCCCAGGTTGCCTGATACCTTGGTCCATGTTTGGATACTGTTCTTCTGGGCATGTGGTGCAACGCACAATGGTCTGCATGTGAAAAGGAAAAAATGGACTTTGGTATAACTAAGATCTCCCAGTCCCAATAGATTTGTTATGATATTTTCTATATGACGTGGGTGGGGGCAACACAAGCCAAGGATGGAGAGGAGGCCAGGCCTGGAGCTATCCTTCTGTGTTGGTTCTGTGGGGCACTAGGACAGGGGTGCTCTTCCTGACTTGCTGCGGGTGAAAGATCATCTATCAGAGAGGTAACACTGGGCTAAACGGTGCAATGTGTAGTAAGTAGACTAGACAGACACACATCGTTTGCATGCCTTGGCAACTGGTGGTGGGCTGGTGGCCCTCTGTGTCGTGCTGAATTGCAACTCCCATCATGCCTCACCACCAGTTCCGATGCCCAAAAGATTTTATGGGAGTAGCTTTCCAGCAACCTCTGTCTGCTGGGCAAGGCAAGCAGCTGCCCACCCCCGAATTATGGGAATTGATGAAGAGAGATTGATGAATTAGTGGGATGCCTCCTAGTCCTAGCTCTGTTGTTCATAACCCTCACCACCACCCAGCCTCCATCACAGGCTGGGAGAGGTGCAGTGCTTTAGTTACACATGCTCACAGTCACAGTGTCACATGGCCACAAGCCTGATTACTCAGGGAAAATAGGCGGGTGTGTGTGTCCCTATGACTGTAATATGAAAAAAATAATGTAATAAGTATTCCTATTCCTTTGCCTTTTCTGCACGGAACTTTCCCCCTGGCTTTTGAAAGACATTCTAAGCCATCTAGCTCAGGCTGTAACTTTAACTGGCTTGTTGATATTCCTTGATGAGAAAGAGTAGTAAGATAACTGTCTGCATTGTGATGTTGATCATGCAAGATAAGATTACAAGACTGAATTAAAAGGGCATATACCCTTCAAAGACTGTCCTCTTCCTTCTCTATCCTCCTCTCACTCCCTATATGGGTTTTTTTCCTGCTGGAAAATGGCAGAGATCAGATCGTAAGGTTTTCAAGGAGAACAAGTCTTGCAGAGAAAAATGAGAATGCTGACATCAGAAATATTGCCAGAACGCATGTTTAGAGCAAAATGCCTGATGGAAAGTTACAAAGAGGGTGGCCTTTCTTGTGCCTGCCCTTTCCTTAGAGAGATTCATTACAGTGTGGTGCTGTCAATGAAGGGATTATTTTCTGAGTTCTGACCCTCTCTGGCTGATTATTCCCCTTAAGTCAGCTGTGGGCAGAATTGGACAGTGGATTGAGCTTCCTTACCACCCCCACCCCCACAGATTCCATGCACATCCTTTTCTGCGGTCCACAGGGGGATATGTGTGGTGGTGGTGGGGAGAAGTTTCCCCTGGACTTCTTGCAGTTATCCACTGTTGATTCTATCCCATTCTGTGCATGTGTCCTTGGGAGTCATATATATCAAATATAGAGGGGTGTAAATGGTTGCAGCAGGAGTAATGCATTCTCTTCTTTCTTTCAATTAGCAGATCCCTCCATAATGTGCATAATCTCATAGAAGCTCATGGAAATCTAAGATAGACACAAAATATCAACCTCGGCTGCTGATTATGCAGTAAATGTCAACTCAAAGGAATTCTTATTCAGTGCTTCTAATTTTCCACTTTGAGAGGAATCATAGAATCATAGAAAAGTAGAGTTGGAAGGGGCCTATAAGGCCATCGAGTCCAACCCCCTGCTCAATGCAGGAATCCCAGTCAAAACATCCCTGATAGATGGCCTTCTAGCTGCACCTTGAATGCCTCCAAAGTGGGAGAGCCCACCAACTCCCTACGTACTGTTGTTGGTTCCATTGTCTTATTGCTCTGTCTGACAGTCAGAAAATTTTTCAAGATGTGCAGGCAGAATGTGGGTCCCTGTAACTGGAGCCCATCATCCCATGTCCCGTAAACTGGGATGATGGAGAGGACTGGAGATCCTCCTGGCCCTCCTCTGTGTGACAAGTGACAAACTGACAACAACCCTTCTAGTGATGATGGATGAGTGCAATATCATATCTTCCCTCAGTCTCCTCTTCTGAAGGCTAAACGTGCCCAGTTCTTTCAGTTCTTTCCTCATAGGGCCTTGTTTCCACCAGTCCCAGTTCTTTCCTTATAGGGCCTTGTTTCCACCAGTCCCTTTTTCATCTTGCCCTCCTCTGAACCCTCTCCAGTTTGTCTACAACTACATCCTTCTTAAAGTGTGGTGTCCAGAACTGGACGCAGAACTCAAGATGAGGCCAGTGCTGAGTGGGGGGGGGGGGGATTATCACTTCACGCGATTTGGAAGCTATACTTCTATTAATGCAGCCCAAAATAGCATTTGCCTTCTTTGCAGCCACATCTCATTGCTGGCTCATATTCAGTTTGTGATCATCTACAACAATTCCAAGATCCTTCTCACTTGTAGTATTGAGTCAAGTGCCCCCCATTCTGTTACTGTGCATTTGGTTTACTTTCCTCTCCCTAGGTGCAGCACTTGTTGGCATGTATCCCTATTAAATTTCATTCTGTGGTTTTCAGCCCAGCACTCCAGCCTATCAATCCTAACTTACTTCTTTATAATCTGCTCCTGAATTATCAAAGGGATTGGTGTCATACTGACCGGTCTATGGTTTCTATGGTTCCTCCTTTTTGCCCTTCTTGAAGATAGGAGCAGCAGTTGCCCACCTCCTGTCCTGTCATCTGTCACTGCACCTGTCCTCCAGGATTTCGAAAAGATGATGGAGTGGAGACTGGAGACTGGAGAGCGGTTCTGAGAGTACTTATGTCAGTCAGTCCCTGGAATTGAACACTTCTGCTTTTTCTTTGTAGGCTGTAATGATTTTGCCATCCCCAAAGCG
Organism: Shinisaurus crocodilurus; assembly: GCA_021292165.1. Taxonomy (NCBI): domain Eukaryota; kingdom Metazoa; phylum Chordata; class Lepidosauria; order Squamata; family Shinisauridae; genus Shinisaurus; species Shinisaurus crocodilurus. The sequence continues at coordinate 26,422,425 of CM037882.1, forward strand.
TAGTCGACCGGCCCACCACCGTTTCTATCTCTGTCCTTTTCTATGCATGTATCAAGAGAAAACTTTTTGGTCGTTTTTGGCATCCCTGTTAAAGAGGAATAAGTTTAATAGGATGCATTGCACACCGTAACTAGTACCCACCCCAGTGGAGGCAGCATGATCCAGAACCAGAATAATAGGAGAAAGCCTCTGCTTTGTAACATTCAATCAGGACTAGAAGAATATGGGCACATACAAAATGATTACACTAGCTGCTCCTGCCCTTGTGCGGTACTAATTTTCAAGAGGCTTTCCATTTCTCTTTCTTAGTTTCCATTCCTCTGGAAGGTTTCATTTTATACGGAATGGAAGTAACTATGTTGCTAGAGATATCAGGGCAGGACCCTGTTTCATTTGGATTAAAGTCTGTGCTGTGCTCCATCTCTGGATGTTACTAGCTAGGTGATGTGTGCATGAAGAGCTAGACTAAAAAAATATTGTTTGATGGGGGGGGGGAGAGATGCTGTGATGAGGGGGCACTGAACGGATGCATATAATACAGCTTCTATTTGTACTGCTTTCTGAGGGCTCTATGAAGCCAGCCTTGAAACTGTTGTTCAGTCTTATAACAGACCTATCAAAGGCATCTATGGACTGGCATGATGCATCCTGCAGGGTTATTATTACCAAAATCAACCTAATTTTAGGAAATCGACAAACAGATGATGCAGCAGCAGTGCTACTTCCATGACTGATTTTTGGAGGATAGTGTCCTGTCATTTAGGTGAGGATCTGCAGCAGAGTGATCCTTCCCAGCAGTGATCCCAGACAGTGGAGCTGGACCTTTGCTCTTTCACTGTTCTCCCTGTGGAGGGGCTTCAGAATTTATGGACGAGACGAGAGGATGGGACCTTTGGTCAGCTTGAGTGTGAACCCCATGCTTTCCTATGTTAAAAGAGAACTGTGTATGTTGATAAGATTTTGAGGCACTTGAATTGTAAAATCAGAGCCGCCTGGATCATTTCTGACTGGAAGCTGGGCCTTGGTGCTATTATGCAAGCGGTATGCTAGAATAAGTAGTTGTCATCTTTTCATAATCGGTCTACTCTACACACACAGTAGGTATATAACCAGGAAAACTGTTCTTCAAAATTATACCTCCTTCTTATAACCTTCAACTTCAGGCATACTTTGTTTCTTGATACTGAATTCCATTACATTTCAGTGGATTACTGTCAATCTGAAAGTTTTCTTGAACCTGACCTGAGCCCTGAGGCACACGTCACTGCCACGGCAGTGACTGAGAAAGCAGTTCGGGGATTGGGAAAGCCCAGGCAGACATCGGCTGCTCTGATATAGACTACAGAGAAGGATGCAGCAGAACCACCAAATGGATACTCTGAACTGAACAAATATTTTGTGCTTATTGTTTCTAAAATCCTCTTTAAATTGACAGATACACTTCTTTGCAATCATCATGATCTCTGAGTTGTTGCTGCGCCAAGGGTAAAGAAAAAGGTAGATGTAGCCGCTAGCCGGAGACCCCAGAAGAACTCCTTTATTTGCGAAGTGCTTGAGAAATCTGGTAGTGCGTTCTTCTAACAGGTGCTAATCCTGCACCACTACAGTATTTTATTTATTTATTTATTATATTCATACCCCACCTTTTTTCCTGCAAGGAACCCAAGGCTGCTTACATCCTCCTCCTCCTCTCCATTTTATCCTCACATCACAACACAACCCTGTGAGGTAGGTTAGGCTGAGAGGCAGTGACTGGCCCAAAGTCATCCAGCGAGCTTCATGGCCGAGTGTGGACTAGAACCCGGATCTCCCAAGTCCCAGTCCAGCACTCTAACCACTACGCCACACTGGCAATCATGTAAATGTCTACTCGTTAGTAGGCCCCATTGAATTTAGTACCACTGCTGCTACTACTAAATTCAATAGTACCCCATTGAATTTAGTACCACTGCGCCCCAGTAGCAATAATGTATATCAGTAAGTCTACTCGTTAGTAAGCCCCATTGAATTTAGTAGATTTGCTTCCAGGTAAGTAAGTGTGTGTGTGTAGAATAGCGGCTACGGAATTTCAGTCTGAGGCTACTACAACTACAACCACTGCACACTCACTTACATGATGGATGGAAGTAAGACCTTTGGGTGGGATTTAAACTGGGTTACTTCTCTTGTTAGACATGTGTGTAGTTGCAATGTAAGGCAAGAGTCTAGATCACATGGAGCTTCATTGAATTCAGTGGCATTTAGTGAACATGTGTAGGATGAGACTATACGGCTAAATTTCTATGCACACTTTACTTGGACAAAAGCCCTTCTGAACAGGAACTTGGTTCTTCTGACTGAGTGAACATGCTAGGAGGACCCAACACAGCCAGTAACAATATTGAGACCTTTGGAGGAAAGGGAAGATACAAAGTTGTTGTAACTACATAATCATAAATAACAATATATGACCGTGAATCTAATCTGTAAAACTGGATTACTAGACATATTCACATAAAGTTTGTGAGAGCGAGAGAGTCATCAGTATGATAAGGGATCTATCACCAACCATCTCACTTGTAGCAGGGGATTTAAAGCAAAGCAAAACAAGACACCAGGTGTAATATTTTATTAAGTGAATATTTCAGAATGGGTCTCATCTGGGCAGCATGCAGGCCAAAACCAGCCTTGCTTCCACATTTATAGGGCTGGGTCATGTGTCCTCAGAAGCGGAACCTCAGAATGTTCCTGATAAAGTAGAACTTTATTTTATTTTCAAACTTTATACCTTGGCTATGGTGCTCCATTTGTTGAATGAGGAATACCGTATTTTTCCATCTATAAGATGCCCCCATGTATAAGACGCCCCCCACTGGGCAGTTTTGCAACTGCACGGTTCTCTCCTTGGCTTACTTCCATGTATAAGACGACCCTCAATTTTTAGTCTAGCGATTTTAGGAAAAAGTATAGTCTTATACATGGAAAAATACTGTGCATGCCTAGTTATTTGAAAGCTTGATTTCTGTGTGCATCCTAGCAAACTAAGGATTGCACTGTTATCAAGAAAGGAAAATGAAGCCAGATGACCACGTTCATAAGAGAATCGAAGGCCAACACAAGATGAGGCTGGCAAGAAGCACTCCTAGAACCCAGCATTGTGTCCCAGAAAACTTGCAACAAAAACTTATTTGTGACTGTGAGCTGCTATTACAAGGGGTTCCTGTGCAGAAGCAAAGTTTGGCTGCCTTATTGTCCTCCTAGTTTTTTTACACAAAAAACACCTTTGCCCATTCCGTCAGGCATCTGACTGTCTCCACAGAGATTTAGCATAATCCCGACCTGGGGCAAGGGGGACAAGATCTGTCAACAACAAGGACCACCATCACAATAGTTCTGGCAAGTACCTCCTGGACAGAGTACCCCCTGGGGCGAGAGAAGGGGAGGGGCAATGTAGGTGGTGACAACAGCGAATTTTCCCAGCAATTCTTGAACCTAGCCGAGCCGAGCTGAGAGCAAGTCCGTTTCTTCCTCCCTGGTCTACCAAGAAAGTTAAAAGTGCATTTAGTTCTGCTTTTCCTTTACGTTCTTGTTTTTTTTTTGTTGTTGTTCAATCTCTGTTATACTGTGGAATGTGTGTTGAATCATGCCACGAGCCTTTCTTGAAAAACAAAAACAAAAAATTGATTGAACATGCTTCATCCACTTTGGCAACCTTTAAGGGAAAATAAGTGGGAAAGTATGGTGGCCTCTACTAGTATCATTCCCTAGTAAGAGGGTATGCAATGTATGGCCAGATGTTACTCCAAGCAAGAGATAGTGTTGCCTAGTGGTCAGTGTGTTGGACAGGGACTTTTGAGATCATGATTCTTCTAGTCCCCGCTCTGCCATGAAAATCACTGGCTGACTTTGGGTCAGTAACTTGCTCTTGATCTACCCTGACTCACAGGGTTGTCGTGAGTATTAAAATAAGTGGGTGGTGGGAATAAGTATGGTGCTTTTCTCAGTATTTAACACCGAAATGTCTGCTGAAAAATGTAATCTCAATGTGTCACATTCCTGCATATGTATTTGCGCCTTTAAAAATGTTTCTTCCTGCATACCACCCTTCCTAATGAGCAATTTTTAAGTGTGCAGACAGTACACTGATGATTCTTTTTAAAATGGAAGTGGGAAATTGCTCAACTCCCAAATATCTGGATAATTCAGTAGATTCATGACAATTTTTGACTGCATCAGTCACTCACTGCCATGTTTCCTGTAAATTGTACTTGATACAATTGTAAATTGTATCTCTGGATGCCTGGTTTCCTTACCAAGAATGAGGAATAAAAGTCTAAGATGGCTGCTGGGACCATGCTCCAGAGAATAAAAGTTTAAGATGGCTGCTGGGACCATGTTCTCTCCTTAACAATGGGAGATGTAAATGGGTTCTGCCTCTGCCTGAAATCATTTCTCCGTTGGCCATGCCAGCTCAGGCTGATGGGTGTTCCGGGCAACAACAGCATTCTGGGCAGCCAAGAGATGCGCTCAACCCTACTCCAAAAGGAACATACTAGTATAGCACACACAATCATGTGTTGCCCTTGGATGGCCTCTACTAGTATCATTCCCTAGTAACTTTGGGTCAGTAACTTGCTCTCGATCTACCCTACCTCACAGGGTTGTTAGTTAAGTTATTTAAATTAACTTAACGTAAATTAAATTAAATTAAGTTAAGTTATTTAAATTAAGTACTTAATACTTAATGCTTAAAAAAGATTTAATAAAATTCTAATTTTAATGATGATATAAATTAACATAATATCTGATAAAAAACCGCCAGGGAGCCCATCCCCCACTCAGTCTCCAAATGTGGTCTGTGTCCTCTTATCACAGCTATTCACGGCTAATAAGGTCTATTCACTCACTGTTCTCTGGTACTTCCTTCTGAGAACACATGATGAATTCTTTTATTTCCTGGGGGAAATGGGAGGGGGGGAAAAACCTCCTCATTGGCGCAAACTGAATGAACGCTCTTCCTAACCTAAACCCTAATAAAAGATTAAAAAGGATATTAAGAGCCCTTACAGCAGACCAGGTCAGCGAGGCAACAAGCTAGCAAACAAGCAAATGCTCCCTCAGTCCCTCATTTGCCAAACTGGGGTCAGAACAATAGTAAAGTAAATGGATTTGTTCGTATTCTAAATGAAGCTTCTCCTAAATGAAATGCCATCGAGGAATTAAACAGAAGAAATTCCAAAAGAGGCATCATTTCCAGGGAGCGGTTGTGTGCGGTGAGCAAAGGCAGAGATGGGCAGAAGGTATACTGCAGTGCTAGATGTTTTGGTCATCAAGAACCAGAGCACTCTCCAAGTCTGGGCAATGTTCAGGAATGCTGTGTGTCGCAGTCCAAAACAGCGGTAGACCTATTTTATTTCCACCGCTGAGGTAAGGGGTCACCATGCAGAGCTTGGTGATCTGAATACAGCCTCCAGGCACTAGCTCTAGTCTATTCTCAATCAGTTCTATCCTCTCTTGATGTATTAGTGATTGACTCCTTGCAAGAGGGGGGAGGGGGTTTCATTCCCTGATGCTTGCGGTAACCATTGGGACAGTAGGGGATTGGTGACCATCAGGACAGTAGGGGATTGTGTGTGTTAGCTTTGAATTAATCTTTCCAATAGGCATGCATGCTCAGAATCTAACAGACCATATTCTGGATAAAGTGTGAGCCAGTAGTAATCATCATGTGTGCTTTTCCCGAGTGTAGGAGCGGCATCCCTTTTCCTGGTAGGAGCCACCACTCAGAGAACGTGGCTAGATCTTTCCACGGTTGACCCTCCCCTGCAGGTGGAGACTAGGCACTGCTTCATCTCAAGTTCTCAACTGCTTATCCAGCCCCTCAAGCGGATCCCACTTCTTCTCGGAGCGATCCAGCCAACTTCTGTGGCAGTGTCTTTTGTCTATTCCACAACCTACCATCAACAGGTAAGCTTTTCCAAAGAAGGAGTTGGGAACCATGGGCTATGATTCTCCATTAGGGAATGATAAGGCACAGCACTGTGTTGATCTAAAATGAAAAAGACATCGCAGCTACAGTTATGAGTTGGTTGATGCTCAACCTTGGAAATCCCTATGTGGATTGTCCCTGGGAGCCAGGACAATGAAGTGGCACAAGTCGGGAATGAGGGAGGATAGCTATAGCATTGAAAGGCAGAAAGACAGCAGGATGACTCTGGAATGTTAGCATCCAAGGAAGATTTGAAAAATAATGAACAATGTGCTCAACATGCTGCTGACTCTGCCTTTAGGTAGTAATCTGAATCTTTTCCTCTTATCCCACATTTCAGATCTGATCTGACACTCCTCCGTCTTGTCTGTGCCATCATGCCAGCGACCACTGGAAGTGCAAAGAGGACCTCCAAGAAAGCAGGCATCGAACGCCTTCTCAAAGGGCAAGAAGCAGTGGATTATTTTTTCAGCCTGCCATCAGATGGGGGGGAACTATCCAACTCTGAAAATTCTTCCTCTGAGACAGGAAATAGTCAGCCACCTCAGAAGAAAGCCAAAAAAGAGCTGCACACTGATGGCATGGATGGAGGTGCAGGCTCAAATGAAAAATCCATCGTTTCAATGGAGAGGAAGAATGAGCAGGATATTGTCATGTGCAGTACTGGTGAGGAAAGTGACTCTGATGTGGAGGAAGTTACACACCTGAGGTCTGACCCTGGAATCCAGGCAGCCTCTTTTTACTCGCGAGGAGAATGTTCCAAAAGTGGGAATGTCATCTCTGAGTCACTTTCCGGGCCTGCCACTACAGACAAACAGCAGCCTGAAAAGGACACAGCCAATTTTGCAGACAGCGAAGGCAAGAGAAAAAGGTCCTACGTGTGGAACTACTTTGTAGAAAAGAGTGCAGTGTCTCCATTGCTGCACAACAGTGCGCCTTGGGAAAAAAGAAGGAGGATGTGGCCGGGTGGGGACAACATCCATGATACATCACCTGAAGAATAGACATCCAATACTTTTGCGACAAGATAAGCTTGCCTCCTCAGCAGCCACGGCACCACACCAGGTTTCAGAGCGAGCCAAGGGCATAGTCCATCCGTTCCCTGCAGCAGCGTTGTGATGACACGTCCGGTCTCTTCGAACAACAGAAGACAGGCATCACTGGAGGAGACTATGGTGTTCACAGGAAAACGTAAATTTGCAATGTTCAATACGTACCTAGCGGAGTATATTGCCACGGCCATGCTGCCATTCTCGACTGTGGAGGATGAATGTTTCTTAAAGTTTATGAGACGAATCTGTCCTCTTTGGAAAGTTCCTTCACGCAGGTATCTCTGCGAGAACGCCTTCCCTGCACTACAGACGGCCATTGAAAACGAATTACGTAAAGATTTGCGGTCAGCAGCAGGTAGGACCGTGCACCTCACCAGTGACAGCTGGACCAGCAACCAAACCCAATCCTACCTGTGTGTCACTGCACACTGGCTCTCGACACAAGGATTCACAATGGAGCGGAAACATGCCACTCTGGCACTGATATGGTTCCAGAATGCACACACTGCTGAGAACATTGTTAGTTACTTGGAGGTTTTGAAGATGAAATGGCTAACTCCGCTACAGCTTGAGTTTGGATGCATCTCCACGGACAATGGAGCAAACTTCCTGAAGGCAGTTCGGGATAGCAGAATGGAACACATCCCATGCATCGCGCACTGTCTCAATCTAGTGGTCCGCTCTGCATTGAAGGAGTCGGGGCCACGCATCCAGAAGGCACTTGAAGTGGCGCGGAAAGTGACAACCCACTTCAGGCAGTCTTCCTCTGCCATGGAGGAAATATGCAAATTTCAAAGAAAGAACAGCTTGCGAGAACACAAGTTCCCTTTAGATGTGGCTACAAGATGGAACAGCACCTTACACATGCTCAGAAGACTCTGTGAGCAGAAGAAGGCAGTGCGTGACTATTTCATGGAGAGGAGTGTAAGTTTCTGTGTAAGATCGGATCAGTGGTTGGTGCTTGAAGACCTGGTGGTTGTCCTGGGACTTTTTGATGATTGCACCACTGTCCTCAGCTCCAACAGTGCCAACATTGGTCAAGTTCTCCCAACACTGGACTGTTTACAGAGACACCTTGAGGACTGCGTCCAGAAGATGGCAATGAAAGCAGAGGAAGCTGTTGGTTTCGCCCATATTCTCCTGCAAGCCCTAGAAAACAACAAGCACATAGCAAGCATTCGCAAAGATAAGAAGTATATGGCAGCATCCTTGCTTGTGCCATCCTACAGGAACCGTTTCCGCGAGGGACTGAAGAAGAGGGACATTCAGGGATGGCGTGATCTCTGTGAATACATAGTGCACCACTCCATGATGGTTCATAAGAAGAAAAGTGAAGCAAGACAAGCTAGCTCAGAAGTGACAGTATCCACCACTGGAACGCACCAGAAGCCCATGCAGGATCAACAACCAGCAGCATCAACCCAGATGCCAGCACCGCCAGTAATCAGCAAAGTCCCTTCTGAGAACAGACTATTTAGCTGGATGTATGAGGTTGGTTATTCCCTGCCAGATCTAGTCGAACCTCCCTCCAGGAACGAAAATCAACTGGACGAAGAAACATCGGTGCAGCACGAACTCTACGCCTATCTGAGGGAAAAATTCAGTGCGGGGGCAGTTCACCCACTCACAGATCCCACCAAGTACTGGGAGGATAGGATTACAGTGTGGCCCAACCTTTCAACCTTGGCGTTGTGGCATCTGTCATGCCCACCTTCCAGTGTTCCATCAGAGCGCCTCTTCTCTACGGCAGGAAATATTGTCACGAAGCTGAGGACACGGCTGACGCCACTGCATGTCTGCCGCATGGTGTTCATCCGTGCCAACATGGCTTGGGTGCCAGAGGAACTGATCGAAGCTCCACTCTCCACTTCCACAGAGAAGAATTGGTCCTTGAATGATGAGGAGGAGACTGAGCAAGAAATCTTAAAGGCGGCAGAAGAAGTAGTAGGGCTGGAGGAAGATCAGGAACACTTAATCTGAGGGAGTAGTCAACCTCTCCGTTCTTCACTGTAGGCACGGTAATGGTAAGTCTCAAACTGGGTCCCCAGGGACAGGGTGGTGGTGCCAAGCTTGCCAAGTAGGGCTCCTCAGATCATAATGGCCCTTTGCGCTGAAGAGAAATGCTGCTCCTAGCAGCACTCCCACTCAGGAGTGCAGTAGTTACAGTGAGTGAGGGAAGAAAGGATGCCTGCCTGCAGTGAGTTTATTCTGGTGGCCGGCCAGATGGGCGATATAAATATGAGAAATAAATAAATTACTATTCTGCTATGACTATGTGTAACACAGGGGACACTGTCATTGGTTCCCTAATCTGGGAGCAGAAACATGTAACCTAGAAGGATTGGACAGATTTTGGAGTAAAATAGTGTCTTGCAGAAGAAGACATTGTTCACCCCTACAGTACAGCAGGTAAAGCCTGACCGTGGCAGCACTTCCACCTTGCATTTTCACGTACCTCGAGGTGTGCCACTTGAACCCTGCTGGCACTCAAACATGCCTCCCCTGTCTCCACACATCCAGTAAGATAGAGATGAGCACTAAAAACAGGGATGGATGCCACTGCAGAAGCAGATCACCATTAAATAAGTGACGTCAAGCTGACCATCATTATCAGCAGCAAGCAAGGTGGCATGATGAGCCCTTAGTTCACATGATAAGACTGCAAGCAATGTTACCATTATTGACTTACCGTTTCTTCTTCAAATGCAGGTCTAGATTGGAACTCCTGGTAAAAGGTTGCAGTACTGCATTACAGATAGTTGAATGAATATGCACAGTGGAGATGAAAAAGCAAGACACTCTCTGCTGCAGTTACAGATCAATAAAATCACCATGGAAAAAAATGCTGAGCACAAAGCTTGTTTATAGTGTATGCTTTTGAAATAAAAATCCCGGTAGTTTTTGACACATACGTGGCATACGTGCGTTTGTTAGATTATTGCATGCCTGAGTCAGAAGGAGCGACAGTGAGGAAAGTCAGTAATCATTTCAATCATCTTAATCATTTTAATTTTGTAATTGCTTTTAATTCCGTTATTGTAACTGCTACTGCTAGCTCTGCCGTTTGTTTTTAATATGGGGTTTTAAATTTTATATTTTATATTGTATGTATTTTATTATTTTAACTGCTGTAAGCTGCCCAGAGAGCTTCGGCTATTGGGCGGTATAAAAATGTATAAAATAAATAAATAAATGGGTAGGAGGGGGGGGGGTCGAAACTGCACTGCAAGAAAGAGCATAATGAACTAGTGATAGAATGAAATAGGTCAGTAGTGCACCTGTCACCTGCAGCTGCTTTAAAGCCCTGTTGTTCCTCAAATACTTACACCAGAACTCACCTGCCTGGGCTCTGTGAGTGAAGCGGGGGGGGGGGGCACATATTGGTCTTCAAAATGTTGTTGGACTGCAACTCCCGTCATGCCTACCCCCCCCATCATGGACGGGTAGGGTGCTCTGGGGAGGGGGGGAATATGTAGGTAGGTTGTCCATCCCCCATACTTTTGTTCAGGGCAGAAGTAGATGAAATGATTTCTCAAGGATTAAATTAAAAACCCCAGATTTCATCTTCCCAGATGGGGGGATGGATGAGAAGATAAGCCTATGATATGATGGCTGCTGCCTCCTGGGACTAGTATCGATGTTCTCTTTTAACAATGAGAATGTATGTAAATGAGTTCTTCTGACTGATGCCTCTGCAAGCCAGTGGCTGGCCTGGCAATCTCCTCTCCTGCTGCAAATGTGTCCCCGAAAGAGTCTCTGGGAGTCTGGGAGGCCTTAGTATGCTACTGTCCCAAAAAAAACACTCTAGGTATGGTCAGGAAGCCACCCACCCAACTGCCTAACACCTAAGAATCAGTCCCCCCCAATTCCCCCCCCCCACAGCACAGGGATGTTGTAGGGGTGGCATGTCTATATTATATACAAGGTAATATATAAAATAAAATATTATAATACTGAGAAATGAGATCACGACACACACACAGCCCTCCCTCGGCCTCTACACAACCAACAGAAGAGGTCTGTTCTCTAATTACAGCTGTGTGTGCTTGTTAAAAATTGGGAACAGCAGTAACTGGAAACCAGAGATTAAATTTCGGAATAACATGATTAGGTGTTGTTTTTTTTAAAAGGAAAGCATCCAATCCATGTTTGTTTGTGTCAATGGGTTTTCTTTTTAGTCAGCTGCACGTTTAGTTTTGTATCTGCATTACACCCAATGTATGTAAAAAATGGACAGATGATGGGCCAAACCTTCCTTAAACTGCAGTTTCATTTTTGGAAAACTGTCTGGGTGGACACACAGACCTTATCAAAATGTGCAGATCTGTATCAAAGGTAAATATAGAAAAAAAATACATCTTGGTCCACAGGATAAACAATCAGCTCTGGGCAATATTGGAGAAATTAACATGCAACCCAAGTTAATGCTTCAAAATCAAATAATATTTTCATTACAATCTGTCCTCTAAAACCAAGGTCCTTGACTAGATTAAATCTCCAGGAATTAAGCAATTGTAAAGTCATATAAACCACTTTTAAAACAAAACAAAACACATTAATCTTTCAGTGAAGATTCAGGCAATAATCTGAGTCCTGACTGACATGCATTTTTTAAGACTACATGACATGGAACAAAACAACAGGGGGGTGGGGAACCATTCTGTTTCCTGGAAATGAAATCCCTTCTCCACCAGGTGGCGTGATGGGATTTCACTGAAATCCCATCACGCCACCTGGTGGAGAATGGTAGGTCTGGAGGACGCAAAAGGATAAGAGCTCTCTGGAGCAAATAATCTTGATCGCATCTCAATTGGGTTCGCAGGTCGGTGGAGGGGGGAGAAGGAAAATCGACTAGCTCGAAGTAATTCGTGAGCCAGCTTCTGAAGGATCGCTCCCGCCACGTCTGGTCCCTTCACAATTTCTGATGATCATTTAGAACCAGTGGAATCATCTGTGGGCCTCTTTTTCATTGTGACCTTGTGAGAAGCAGGATAATATTGTGGAGAGGCTATCCATTTGGGGAATTAATATCTTGCTTTGAGAAAAACTTCTGCCTGGTCATTGCCTGCATTAAGTCCTCAGATTGTGGTGACACAGCCAGCCAAAGTTTCCCAAGTTACCGATCCCACCAATTTGGAAAAGTCAGGGGTTACTTCGGAACTGGCTGATTTCACTGGATGTAGGTTGGAAAATTACCCCTGTAGATCCAAAAAGCTCAGGCCCTGAAAATGTAGATTGGCTTGTGCGACGACACGGTCCCTTCACACTAGGACCAGGTGCATAAACCCTTCTCAGGCTAAGCACCAACACTTAAAAACCTGAGGGGAGGGTCAAATGGAACCTTTCCCCTACCAATGAGGGAAAAGATTAATACAGGTTATTAAGGATCTATTTTAAATCTATGATACTGTGGGTACAAAGGTGTGTGTGTAGATTTAACAGTAATGCAGGTTAATAATGCCAAGCTGACACGTAGGATTTGGGTAGCAAACAAAATAAAAATAAGTTTATTTTAATTCTCAACATCTTAGTTCCAGAAAATAACTTTAAACCTGCCTACACCAAACACTTTGTAATTAACCTAAGTCCCTATAACTCTAAATACTTTCACTCTTCAGACAAGCACTGATTTTTCTCAAAACTCCTGACAGACAACGACCCGACTAACCCAACTAACCTAACTCCCCAACTCCCAACACACAACTCTCCCCACACACTAACACTTACTCTGACGTCACTCAAACACTCCTTATATACTCCTCCCCCCACCCTTTCCAAGACATCACAAACCACACCCACTCAGTTCAACATTCTATACTCACTAAGCATACTAATGCAGATATACACCAGGGAACTGAATTGTGGGGTTACGCCACAGCTTGCTTTCCAGTACTTGGAACCATTTGAGGTTGGTTCTCAATTCCCAGTCAAGGAGCAAGAGTCTGTCCCTGTAACATCTAGGTCTTTGGCACCACTGCCTAATGGCCATGTTCTTGGGAACCCTGGAGATGATCTGGACAGGATCACAGAATTAGATTGACTGAAACAGCAGAGAGGCAACCAGCCTTCAAAATGTGTATCTTGGAATATTACTGGGAGATAATCCAAGTGTTGGAACCAAAAGTTTCTAGACTACTTGCATGGATTTGATGCAAATCCATATATAATCCCACTCCAAGAGACATGGCACTGTGATAGTATATATTGAATGACTGTGTGACACTGTCTGCCTTTGCTTCCTTTTAGGGTAAAAGATGGGGCCTGTCAAGGATTTGGCTTCCTGATCTCCTCCTCATTGCATGTCACAATAAATAACAGAGTTACGCAACTGTGGTTCATCCATGTCAGCATTGGTTCTAGAAATAAGGGCCTTTCAGCTGACCTTTCTGTGGTTAAATATCTATTTGGCCCCTGTGCCTTGTAAAGAGGATGCTATGACAAACTGGCTTAAAGTTGAATGCTGTTATAAGGAACAGCTTACTAAATGTCCTCCTTCCCTCCCAATCATCGCAGGAGATATTAATGAAGGAAGGGGACTCATTTGTGGGATCCTACTTCTTTAAGATCTTGTTCATCTGCTGCTAATAAGGAGCAATATATGAATAGTTCACACCACTCTAAAGATAGCTATGCCAATTCTTCAGGGATCTGTCTGATTTGATTTGTCTCAAAAACAATGTGTGTATTCTCAATGGCTTAAGTGCCCATGATGAGCGGGGTGAATTGATGTTGGTTTCTTCTAGGTGATCCAGTGTAGTTGATTATTTCCTGATCCATAAGGAATTGAAAAATCTGGGGCTACTGAGCGCACTGATAGTGACCATCTTCCAAAAGAATTTCCCGGGTATTATCATGGACTTCATGGAGTCCGCCCTTCATGCATCAACCAGCTCCTACCATCAGAAGTCATGATCCGGTCACCACCCTGCATTGAGACCATCCCCAGACCCATCCTCTCTGCCAGCAGTGAGCCTGTAGCCATCGGGGGCAACACTCCAAGTGCTGTTGGAGGTTATGGCAGTCTTGGGGGTGATGGCAGTCTTGGGTTGTATGCCAATTTGGGGGGGGGTCTGTTGGTTATGGGTTTTTAAGTGGTCTTGGGGGTTTGGTGGTCTTGCGGATTTTGGTGGTCTTGGGGGTTCTTTTCTTTTCTGTTACCTATGGGGTTTTGCGATTTTCATAGTTTGCATATGCCACGCAAATCACAGTTCTAGTGTATTTGACGCTGTTTTAATGTAAAAAAACGTAGCACCAGTTACACCAATCGTGGCCATTTTAATGTAGTTTACACTGTTTTTTATGTAAAAAACGTAGCGCCGGGGACCACCTGGAAGTCCAGTGAGCACCTCAGGTGGTGCTCGCCAGTGGCTCGGTTTGGCTTGTGTGAGGGGGGGCACTCACCAAGCGCCCTGCGAGCCACGTACCAGGCTCGGCGCCCAACCCTACGTGGCGCGGGGCCGGCGGAACAATAATAATAGTAATAATAATATAATATCCAACTTGTGCGTTTCCCTCAGGCAGCTGCTTGACCATTCTGCAAACAGAAAGCTGAACCAGATGCACCCTTGGTCTGATCCAGCATGGCTCGACTTCTTAACAGAACAAAAAACCAAAAATATACAACAAATTTTTAAAAAGCACAACACACACACCATGGGTAAATCTCCCCACACATTCCATAACACCCCTTTAGCCCTGTAGGATTCTTCTTCCCAACCCAGCTGACATTTTCCTTCTTTTCTGCGTGGCCGGACATACTTCAGCAGAAAACACCAGGCTGCAGCCACTCAATGCAGCAATGGTCTTAGAATAGCTCTGGGGTTACCATTCAAGAGGCTTTCTAGGAGATAAAGACGGCATGGCGATGGAGAGAGAGGCACTTGTGTTGGCATCGTGCTGCCTCAGGAGTTATGTTCAAAAAAGTCAGGGGGGGCAGGGAGCCTGGAAGGTTTCAAGGGAGATGTCCAGAGGCACACTGGTGAACATGAGCATAGGGTCAGGACAGGAATGGGATCCAATCAAAAGAGAGCCCATGTGACGTAGTGGCTAGAGGGCTGGATTGGGACTGGGGAGACCTGGGTTCCTATCCACACTCAGCTATGAATCTCACTGGGTGACTTTGGGCCGGTCACAGACTCTTAGCCTCACCTACATGAAGGAGGATCATGTAAGCTGCCCCAGTTCCTCACAAGTGGGAAAAGGGGGACATCAGTGTAATCATCGTAAATAACAAGAAGAGCTGCATGTATCAAAGGTATAAAAGCTGCGATGGGTGAGGAGCCCCCCTGGCATCGGAGTCACCAGTCTCCTCTGGTTATATGGAACCAGTCTGCGTTCCCAGGCAAGATAGGAGGCCAGTGCGTTGATGCAGAGTAAGATTTATTCAGCATGGAAAGAAAGGTGAGCGATTGTGGAAAGGACAAGCAAGAGAAATACATGTGAATTTAGAGCTTCCATCTCACAACACTTGAGAAAAAATTGAGAGTTTCTATAGAAAGTACATTCCTCCAACTACCCAATGCCCAGATTTACTTATTTGACATGACACAATGTCTAGTTCCTGACAACTTTCTTTTGCTAGCTGTGTGCAAAAGAGCTATACATGAAGAAATAATAATAATAAAAAAAATCAGAAAAGCACATACAATTTGATGCTAAAGAGATCCATGAAAGATATATGCATGGCTGATCTTCAGGGATGCTGAGGAGCACTCACCCAGCTCACACTGACTTCACCAGCTGGGGGAGAGCTCAGCATTTCTAAAGCCCGGCCAGAATGTTACATGGCAAAAGCTTTGGTTCTTCTTTTTCATAACTGTCAGTCAATGTGAGTTTAGCAGGGGGAATATCAGATAATGCCCAACTTGAATGACTACCACATCCCACCAAAAGAAACAGAACCCTCAAGAGGAACATAACGCCCAAGACCACCAAAACCCCCATCACCATTCAAAAACCCAAAACCTTCAGAACCCCCAAAATTGACATACAACCCAAGTCTGTCATCACCCCCAAGACTGCCATAACCTCCAGCAGCACTTGGAGTGTTGCCCCCGATGGCTACAGGCTCACAGCTGGCAGAGACTATGGGTCTGGGGATCATCTCAATGCAGGGAGGTGGCCGGATCATGACTTCTGATGGTAGGAGCTGGTTGAGGCTTGAAGGGTGGACTCCACGAAGCACACTGAGACTAGCTGAGGGCACGGCGGATCCACCCAGTGCACCTCGGCCATAGCCAGAGACGGAGCCACGGGCATAACGGCCCAAGTCACCAGATGGGACGGCACAGACTGGTCCAGAGAAAGGCATGTCCAAGTGATGGAGGTGAGGCTGAAAGAACACAGAAGGGAAAAAAGAAATATTTCGGGAAGCAGAAAGATGCTTTGCTACAGTCAACAAGTGAGGAGAATTTTGAAGCTGACGGTCTACAGGCGCAACTTCCTCCATTGCTTCCTACAGATCAGCAGGGTTAATTCAAATAATGCCTAACACACTCATGCCGGAACAGTCCATCCCCACTATACCATCTGCCATAGTAAATGTTCATGCAGAAATTCAATGTTGTCGAGTATTTTGAAAACTGAACTTGGTGTACAAGGAGATAGGAGGCCAAGCACCTGAGATCCAAGGACTGACTGCATGGATCAGGGCTGGGGATTATGTAGCACTCTTAATGTTGTTGGACTGCAACACCCATCACCCATCACCCATCACCACCTTATGCAATCATTAGGGATGGTCACACCTTGCCTATTCCCAGCAGGGATGGTCTGATACACTAACAGTGTTATTAAGTTACTATAGTTTGTAACTGCAATAATGAACTGGATATAACCTTAGAGGAGTTGCAAAGGGGGGGGGGTCTTCCTTCTACTTCCAGTTCTCCTCCTTCTCCCCCTCTCATCCAAGTTTTCTCTCTTCTCAACCTCTTCCTGTCTTCTCTCAATCTCTTTCTCCATTCTCCCTTCTACATTTTTGATGGTTGGGTGGGTTTGGGCAACTTAGTATAGATTTCATAGATCATAGAGTTGGAAGGAGCCTACAAGGCTGTCGAGTCCAACCCCCTGCTCAATGCAGGAAACTAGAGGAGGGGTCTCCCATCCAAGTAATAACCAGGCTTGTCCCTGCTTAGCTTTCCACGCTCAGACAAGCTGAGCCAGCGTAAGCCACAGGCCTGTATGTATAGGGTGCACACTTTCTGTCAGTGATTTGTGACCTAATTGGCAATAGTTTCATCTTATTTAAGACCTTTGTAAATGAAGACAGAAGCAACCAGCTCCCTTTTGGTTGAGGTGACGCCAACTGTGGCAGTGGAGAAACACAGTGCGGTGACAACTCCAGATTCTAAACAGGCAGGGAACCAATTGAGACAGCTTGACCGAGAGAATCAGCCCAGTTGCCATGTAAAACATGCAGTCAGCCAAGAGTCAACCGATCTCTGAAGTTCCAGATTCACTGCAAGCCTTGCAACACTGGCAAATTATCTCTGGAGATTATAGGTTTTATTGGCAGGAGAAAGAGAGCGAGCAAGAGAGAAAAAGAGAAAGATCATTAGGAGCACTACAGCCTGGCTATGTGAAGGCAAGAAACATTTGAAACCTCTTCCCGAATCAGCCTTACCTGCTTTTCCAGAGAAGATGAGAGGAGGTCCCGGTGTCTGGCGGAGCTGCTGGAGCAGTGACCCATTGTGTGTCTTTATATACACTTAGTATCACTGTCCATCATGGCGATGCAGCACTTTCTGCTCAGACTCAGAGTCTTAATTACGGTAGATACATGCAAATTATCTCAGCAGCATCACTCACCAAATCCCTTTAGTTGTAATAGGGTGTTGGGACAATTTGTCCGTTAATGAAGGTTCTCTCAGCTTCTCACAAAACCACAGTATTGTACTTCAAAGCATGCTGATCTTTTCTTTTTCTATCCCTGGGAATCTTCTCCTACATACATTCCTGATTATTATTTGTAGAAGTAGTGGTGATATTAATAGTAGAGTAGTAGCTGGAGTATTTCAGTTTTCCTAACACTGGTACATAGTTAAAGTAAGTCTTGCAATGTGAATCAATCAGAAAGTGTTTGTTTTTCACTTGGGATGCTTCAGGATTTGGCTTAGTCCAAACCTTGAAATGAACTAATTTTATCTCCACCATCCTAGCAAATGTGCAGATCAGAATGCAGATCTCCCGTGGGTTACTCATTTCTCAAAGTGTTCCAAAGCAGTGCACAGCAAAGGAGAAGTACCAAAACACATACAAAATACCCATTTAAGGGCTGATGGGAGTTGCTGTCCCACAACATATTGAGGGACACACATTCCCCATCCCTGATCTCTACAGACAATCCATGTTGGTCATTCTTTTTTCCTTTCTCTTTTTGTAGAATGCTCTCCAAAATTCAATTCAAAACGTGTTGCATTCTGCATCGAATGATACACATGCCTGGAGCGGTATTTTGAACCCATCTGGCATTTAAAAGCAGCATCCAGAGACCAGAGGGCAGGCTGATAGGGCAACCAACAAACCTGCAGGTGTGAGGAGGGCCGGAACACGGCACAGCCATTAACTGTCTGGGTCGCGTTCCCCTTACCTGGTGAACCCTCCTCCCAACAGCATATCTCCCTCTACCCATCACTACACAGATTGCCCCCTCCGAAGATTCCCCCACTAAGCCCTGTATCTGCCCCCAACAGCACATCCTCAGGGAATGGGGAAAAAAGCAATCCCCCCAAAGGAAACTGAATAGACAAATGTTACGGGGTGGCACGTGCCCTTGTGGCTCCCCCCAACAGTAGACTGCCTTTGTTGTCATCCCCTTTGGCGAGGTTGCTGCCTGGCATCGCTGCCCTCCTGCTCAGGCCAGCAGATGGAGGCTTCCCCAGAGGGAAGAGCTGGCAAAGGTCCTCAGTCAGTCCAGGGGTAGCTCCTTCTGGAATTGTTGCAGGCTTCAGGGAGGAAGGGCCCCAGTCCAGCAAAGAACAGCCAGGGAGGGGGGAATGCTAGCTGGTAGATGGAAAGTTACCAGCTTACCTCCCTCCCTCCCTCCCTGCGGGGGGGGGGGCTGTCCCAGTTGCCAGCTGGGTTTGCTGGTCTGTGTAGCAGCTGCCCCCCCCTCTCTCATTGGAAAAAGTTGCTCTCTTTGAGCTCCCTGTGGTGCTGCGACTTCCCAGCCTGCCTAGCTGCCTTTCCCCGGAGTTTCCCTTTGGGCTTTTCGTCAAGCTCAGGACCAGAAAGCAGGGTGTGGTAAAGGCATGGCACACTCTTGTTGCAATACTGCAGGGAAGCCTTAGTGGAAAAGGAAGGCGGTTTTGACTGGAGGTTCGAACAGGGAAGTGAAACAAGTTCCTTCCAGGCAGTCAGAACATAAGAAGATCCCTGATGCTGGATCAGACCAAGGGTCCATCTAGTCAGTATTCTGCCCACGGGAACCCCACAAGCAGCACCTGAGTGCAACAGCACCCTCCCGTCCATGTTCCCCAGCAAGTGGTGTACACAGGCAGACTGCCTCTGATCCTGGAGATAGCATATAGCTATGAGGACTAGTTGCTTTCCCCCTCTCCTTAGGGCACGCACCAGTGCCGGGTAGGTAAATAATGCTCCTCAGTTCGTTGTTGCCCAATGCAGGGGGAGAAACAATGCTGGCGGCCCCTAAGTCCTTCTCAGATGTTTTCCCCTGGCATTTTTCCTCAAGGAAACACCGGACTCTGCCAGGCTTGAGTGGTTGAGGCTGTTGAAGCCCTCGTGGAGCTTGTTCTTAAAGGGGCACTGCAGGGAGGGGGGTAGGTCTCTTCCCTGCCAATGAGTGAAGTGGCTCCCGGCAGGTACCTAGAGCAGTGGAGGTCGCCGTTTCCCCTGTAAATAGTCCCGGTCTTGTCTCTCTGGCTCTCGCTCGCCTCTCCGTCTCTTCTCTCGCCCCTCCCCACCGATCCCCTTCCCCCTTTTTCACCCAGTGCCTGCCCGCTTCTCCTCCTGCCTCCTCCTCGCCTCTCCCTCTCCCAGGTGAGCCCAGTCACAGCCCTCAAGCCGGGCTCTCAGTGTGTGCTTGGCTGGCTGGCGCTGTTGTTCCCTCGCCCCCTGCTGCTCCCAGCTGCCTCGGCATCGCCAGCCGGTATTAATGAGCCCAGCAGTTGGGGGTGCAGAGCGCCCTGGCGACACAGGGAGGGGCCTGGCAGAGCTGGCTAACAGGCGCTGAGCACCACTGAGCCCTCACAGTGTTTCCAGGTTTTTAACTCTCAGTTCTGCTTTTACAGGTGTGAGTGCTTCCTAGCTGTACTCTCTAAATCTAAGGGATCTCACAATTGTGATGCTCTATTTCTCATTATAGTTAGGCATGCACTAGGAAGCACACTGACTAGGGTCATTTCGTGTGGATTGTTGCAAAACTCTTGCTGAATTAAGCCAATCACTCTAAATCCTTTTTCAGGCACTGGGCTGTCAGCAAAGCAGCAGCCTGGCTGGGTGTCCCCTTTCGCTGTGGTCAGCACAGTGTTTCTAGCCTGCCCTCGCTGCATGTCTGGATCTGTCTCCTCCTTCCCCGTTTGTCCCACACTGCAAGGTGGTGGCTGGTTGTCTTTTCTCTCTTCCTACTGGCTTGATCAGCACTCGCAGCTGTTATGACAAGGTGCTCCCCACTTTGCTGGCTCAAAGTCCAAATCTGGGCGCAAGCCAAAGTGCTGCTGGTCCTTCCCTTGAAACCCCGGAAATCTGGGCTCCAAATGTTGGGTTGCCTATTTCAACGCAATAAATCAACTATCAAAACGATGATGATTAATGCTGGATGATGAAAGTGGCAATACATTGAAAATGGAATGATGGAATTTTAGTGTGGTGTCTGCATGGGAATTGAATGTGGAATCAATTAAATGAAAAGGAAGTACTGATTTGGGCGGATGCAGAAGGTGGAGTGCAAATTAATTGAAGAAGAATTTACCTTACTTGGGGATCAATCATCCGTATGCCCGTCCGTATCTCCTACACGGTTGGACAGATCCAGCCCAAACTTGGCACGCATACTCTCCATCACCCAAGGACAAAGACTAGCAGGTTCAAATCTTCGAAAAACCTACGCTGTGCTTGTAAGGCCCAAAATAGATGAGAGCCAATGGCATCACTTGGAATGTTCGCAGGGGCCATTCAGGAGCGGTTATGCAAATCATTCCATCGACATATAGAATGCTGATATGAACTGCCTCCACAGGGGCCCAATCAGGAGCAGATATGCAGATCTCTCCAATGTCCAAACAGAATGTTCATATCAACTGCAGCTGGGGCCTACATGGGGGGAGCAGGGATTTCATTGTTGGGTAGACCTGGGGGCGGGAGCTGGAATTTCATTGTTGTGTAGTCCCGGGGGGGGGAGGCAAGCTGGGATTACATTGTTGCATAGTCCTGAGGGGGAGGGACAGCAGGGATTTCATTGTTGTGTAGTCCTGGGGAGGGGGAGCAGGGATATCATTGTTGTGTAGTCCGGGGGGGGGGGGAGAGCAGGGATTTCATTGTGTAGTCCCAGGGGGGGAGCAGGGATTTCATTGTGTGGTCCCGGGGGGAGCAGGGATTTCATTGTTGTGTAGTCCCGGGGTGGGTGGGAAGCTGGGATCATTGTGTAGTCCCAGGGCGGCAGGGATTTCATTGTATAGTCCTGGGGGGGGGGGAGAGCAGGGAATTCATTGTTATGTAGTCCTGGAGGGGGAAGCTGGGATTTCATTGTGTAGTTCTGGGAGGGAACAGGAATTTCATTGTGTAGTCCTGGGGGGGGGGGAGCAGGGATTTCATTGTGCAGTCCTGGAGGAAAGGGAACAGGGATTTCATTGTGTAGTCCAGGGGGGTGGAAGCAGGGATTTCATTGTGCAGTCCCAGAGGAGAGCAGGGATTTCATTGTGTAATCAGGGGCGCTGGTAGTCCCGGGGGAGCTGGGATTTCATTGTGCAGTCCGAGGGGAGCTGGTAGTCCCAGGGGAGCAGGGATTTCACTGTGTAATCCCGGGGGAGCTGGGATTTCACTGTGTAATCCCGGGGGAGCTGGGAGTCCCGGGGGAGCTGGGATTTCATTATGTAGTCCCGGGGGACCTTTCCTAAGGAGCGATTCAAAACAGCGGTCAGCTACCTTAAGGAATTTCGAACAAGTAGTGCCTATAGGAAAATGACGACCCGTGCAATGCCGGGTAAAAAAAGCTAGTGTTTTATAAAAACAAAATTTTCCAAATTCAAATCTAATTGCTGTATTTCTAACTCCAACCAAATTAAGTCTTTGGGTCTAGAAATAATATCCACTATATGTCTTAACTGATTAGCTATATAATACAATTTTAAATTAGGAAGACCCAGTCCTCCTGATTTCTGAGGCTTGTGCCATCTTTTCTTTGTAATCCTGGCTTTCTTATCCCCATTAAAAAAATTATTAATCAAATTTTGCCAATCTTTCTATTCAACTTTTGAGATCTTAATTGGTAACATCCTAAATAAAAAAATTATCTCGGGCAAAATCTTCATTTTAATTACTGCTATTCTACCAAACCATGAAAGCCCAATCTTCCTATATTCACCTAACTTATTTCTAGTATCTTGCTTTAATTTTTTAAAAAAATCCTCTTCTAATTTGTCATTATTTCTGGGAATATTTATACCTAAATATTTAATTGAATTCTTAATCTTAATATTACCTTTCATTTTACATCTATCTCTTCTACTCTACTATAATTAAAAAACATCATCTTTGATTTATCCCAGTTTATCTGTAGACTCGAGATTTCCCCATATTCTTTCAAATATCCTTAATAAATATTCAAATATAGACTGTTTCCATGAAGGTGGGATCTTTTCTCCCTCTAATCTTTTATTTAATAACGACTTTAACTTTGGTATTAACATTTTTAAAAATGTCTTATAATATTCCGTTCCCAATCCATCCATTCCTGGGGTCTTCCCCCCTTTTAATTTATTTATAACTCCTTCTATTTCTTCTTCCATAATTGGTTGTTCCATTATTTATCTATATCCTGTATTCTAGTTTTCAAATGTTTCTCCGTATATTCTTTAATCTTTCCCCGCAGACATCTCCCTGCGGTGTACAAATCTTGGTAAAATTTTTGAAAAATTACATCTATTCCCCCTTTTATCTTTAATTACCCCAATTGTGTTCTTTTTTTTTTTTTGCTTGCGTGGATCTGGCCAGCATCTTTGAGTTCTTATTAATATATTCCAAAAACTCCCTTTTCAAATAAATCAAATTCCGCTGTGTCTTCTCCATCTCTTTATTTTCTAATTCTTTTCTTTTAGCTAATAATTCGGCATAACTTCTCGTATCCCTATCCTTTATCAATTTCCTTTCCATTTCTTTTATCTCTTCCTCCAGTCTTTTCGTATATTCTTCTTGTTGCCTCCTTAAATTATAAACCTCTCTAATACTAATCCCTCTCATCACCGCTTTCATTTAGCATCTTCATCCAGAAACTTGCATAATGATCTCGATGAATGAAGGAACAGGAAACATTAAGCGAAGCCCAAGTTTCAGAGCTAGAGACGAAGTCCTGTCTTTGATGGAGTCCAGGCCTGCCTTGCGTCTCAAAATTGCAGCTGCCACCCATTTGGGGACACCAAAAATTGCTGTGCAAACTTTTTTGAAATTTGATTTGTAGCTCAAAACCCAAATTTGAACACAATTTAAAAGCTGAGCATTTGATTTGGCAGTGACATTTGCAAGACTGAGGACATATGAGAGCCCCTTCAGAATGGAAGAAACGCTGAATGGTAACCATACTCTTATGCACATTATCTAGTGTAATTCTTACAAAATGTCCATGACAACAAAGAATGGAAGAAACTTCCTAAATACTGCCGTGTTGAAACTTGTTCGAGTGGATGTCCATTGAAAGACTAATTATTACCTTCCAAAAATACTAAAGCCTTGGTCTCATCATAGTTGATTGAAATAACTTTGTTCTGATAATAACAGGAAACGTCCTTTTATAAATGTTTTAAAGCAAGCTGAGTTTGAGAAGGAAGAGCTACAGCGTCTGCATGAAGTGGTAGGCAGGCCAGGCCCAAAGTATCCTGCCACCTGCGGAGAGGCGGCAGTGCTGCCACCTCTTCCTGCCCATCTGCTGACACGCTCAGCAAGCCCACCCACCCACCGGCTGGCTGGCTGCTCTCTCACCTCCTCAGCCAGCCAACTGAGCTGCCGCTCCCTCACCCACTTGCTCGCTTCTGCCTCGTGCCCCAGCAACGGGGCTCCTGCAAGAGGGACCCACCTCTTGTGACAGTTGAACAAACCTCAGGCAGGAGCCCCATGGCTGGAGTGGCCAGCAGGCAGGAGCAAGTGGCCAGGTGGGCAGCTGGATGAGCCAGTGAGGGTGCAGCAGGCCGGCCAGCTGGCTGAGTGGCTAGGGCAGGTGCGCATTGGTGGGCCCTGCAGCAAGACGATGCGGCACTGGTGGGGCGCCCAGCAGCTTGCTCCAGAGGGCTCTGCTAGTTGCTCTCACGCTGCGGCACATGCCACAGTGGAAGGGCGGTAGGCTGGGCACTCCAGAGGACCTGCTGACGGTGTCGGAAAGGCAAGGCGGGCCCTCCTGGCCGGGGCAGGGGGAGAGCGACATGATCCCGGCACATCAGCCTGTGTAATCGTAGGGCCGGCCCTGGTAGCAGAAGCACCTTGTTTCTGCAGCCCTTATGTAAATATATGGAGTGACTACACTTGGTATATTGTGTACATTTTTGGCTCCCGCACAAAAAGGGATATAGTAGAGTTGGAAAAAGAGCAGAAAGGGGCACCTAACAGTAGCAGGGGGCTGGAGCCAATCCCCTGTGAGGAATGGATACAACGTCTGGGACTGCTTAGCTTAGAAAAGAGGCCAGTGAGAAGAGACATGAGAGAGGTGTACAAAATTCTACCTGCAGTGGAGAAAGTGGATGGGGAGACATTTTCTCCCTCTCTCACAATACTAGAACCCAATGGTGTCATCCCTCCTTCCAAACGCTGATTCTGCATTCTTTGCAAGGGAATGAACAGCAACCACAAGTATGAAGCCGACAGGTGGAGGCTTTTTTCAATACCTACAATGAAGAGGAGACGCTTGAAACAGAGCCTATGAAAAGACCGCAGTGTTCAAAATTAAAAACAGGATCATGGACATGCAGCCATTTCAGCGCCTCTTCACTTAATCAGTTTGTGTCCGCAGGGCTCCTGACTTGAGACCTCAGTGCTCCAAAGGAGATGGGAAAAAAGCTCTCAGAGATGACATAACTGCCAGCAGTTTCTGGGAACTTGCCTTGCCTTGCCTTGTGTTACTGGGCGATTTCCTTTGCCAACATATATGTGTGCCAGGAAGGGAGGAAGGGACTTTGTGAGCTCGAGCTGCTGCTTTGGCACTGGAGAGCCCAAGGTGAGAGATGTCACACTATATGTGGACTCACCTTCTATAGGGCATCCATATGACACTGTGAGCAAAAGATCCCCCTCCCATACTGTCAATTCAGTGGTCTAATCTGATCTTAATGTTGCACTTTTGCAACCCCGTGGGTCAGAGAGAAAAGAGAGTGTTCTACATGTAGTCGGAGTGGTGGTATAGATCCCATTGATGAATGGTCAGGAAATGGCACAAGGAAGCAATCAGTCAAAGAACCACACAAGAGAAATGGTTTAAAAATGGCACCAGAAATTCACTGAGAAAGCCATCAAAGTGATTTCCATAGGAACCTAAGCCGTGCATCTCTTCCTAAGACAGTCCATGTCAGCAGCTTCCTGGCTTCTTTAGACTTCCCGCATGAAAAGCAAAATTCACATCAGTGTCAGTTACCAAAGGAAATAAAGGTTCCAATTGTCTCCAGTCAAGCCATACCAGGGGGAGAGGAAACGGAAAACATCCAAAAGCATCCCAGAGAAGAAGGAAGAAGTAGGAGCAGAAGAAGGAGCCACCTCTTGATACTGACCCGAGAAAGGAGCAGCTTTCCCATCGCCAACTCATCCTTCATGTAAATTTCCTGACATAGAGAGAAGGAGCTAAGACCCTGTTTATCTGCACAATTTGTCAGTTTGACATCGGCACGATGCACTTCCTTCCAAACGCTCCACTACTGTTTCTGATTCTTCAAAAGAACCCCAAGCCACTGATATAGAGCTGGTTTGATTCCACAGTGGAAATCCATCTTAATCCATCATAGCTGCTCTGGAACCTGCATGATCCACTGCTCCCTTGGGCCTAGGAGGGCCGAAAAATAACATTTCCCCTCTTCTGCTTCCAGCCTGATCTTAGATACCCTTCCCCAACTTGGGGCCTTCTGGATGTTTTGGACAGCAATTCCAACCCAGACTGCGGATGACCACCTAGAGAGTGGGCGACGATGGATGCAATATCAGAGAGGCATGGCGACACCCCCTGAACCTTCCCACTGGAGCTGACTCTGCTCATGGCTGCGCCTGTTCTTATGTTCATAGAACCTTTTATACTAGGGGGGCAGCCAGAGAGCAACATCATGCTGGCAGATGTTCAATTGATCATTGATAGGTCTTTCATGACCCTGCACAGATCTATGCACACTGACCTGGAACTCACTGAGGAAAAGCTCTTGTCTCCCCAACAGGCAGAGGCTTTTGGATGCATTGCGCATCTGGCCTGATCTAAGCCTGCAGTTGCTCCTGCCCTCCCCGAGGAACAGCTGGTCTCTGCAAGGGACTCTGCACCCTGGTGCTGCTGAGTGTTTGACTTAGATGCTGCATGGGGGGCAGGATCTCAAAAAGCCACGTCCTCTGGCCTGGAAGTCCCAGGGCCGCAGACATGGCTCAGTGTGATATGCCTCATCCACCTTAGAGCCCTCCCCTGATCCAGAGAGGGGATCAAGTCCAAAGAATGATGGGGAGGTACCAGCAATGATCTGAAGGCCGCTTAGTCCAGGATTCGGCTCCTCTCCCGTGACTTTTTCAGCCCTGAAATGGTGTCATTGAGGAAAGAGCTGCATTCTCCCACAAGAAGCCAACAGGGCACCTCTCAGAGCTAAGACAATATCCTAACCACACATATTGGTGTGAAAACAACAGTGGCCAATCTGTGCCTAGACACGGATGGAGGAGAAGGCCTGACAATGCCAACCCCCCCAACCCATTAGATTGAAGGGAGGCATGGAACCCTTTCACTAAATTGTGCCCAGATGAAGCAACGTAAGAGTGGAGTGGTCTAAGCAACCAGGAGCTCGACACTGATGCACTGGGGCCAAACTCACTGATAACAGCATGACACATCTAAGGCTTGGGAACTTGGGCCTGCCATTCTCAAAGAACAGAAATTCACCTTGAAAAAGCAAACTCAGCAGGCTCTGGAATCCCTTCAAAGCCATAGGAGCTGCACCAATTTAACGTCCAAAGGAATCAAGGAATGTGTAGAGGGACGGGCCACAATGATTTTTTCCCCTTCCTCCTGGCTGGCTGTGGCCCTCCCAGACTTGCACATTCAGCAGTCAGAAATCAACAGATAGCATCAGGCACTCCCTGATAAACCACACCCTGGAATAATCCAATCTCAATGAGAACTTCTTCGAACAGCCAGATGATTTTTATTTGGAGCAGTTTGTGATGAGCCATTTCATTCTAGTCCTGAAAGGAACGGTATAAAAGCAGGTACTGTCTCTGACGATTCTTTGCCTTCTGCTGCTCTGTCTCATCTGCTGCCAGTAAGTCATGAAACTGAATCTTTTGTAAAAGCAGGGAAGAAGGGAAGGCGATTCTGTCGAAGCCCTGGCCAATCTTTGGAATAGAGAAATGACTAGGGCGGTGAACACAATCGCTCCTGAGCGCCCTCTCTCACAAAGTGGAGCCATACCAGCACCCTGGTTTTCTAGGGAGCTGGCTGCAATGAAACAAGTGAGATGGCAACTAGAGCATTGTTGGCGGAAAATTCAGAACGAATCCAACCTAACACAGGCTAGAGCCTATTTGAAGGCCTACTCTGTAGCAATACGGGCAGCAATTTTTCCCCCCTGCCACTATTGCGTCTGCAAAGAGCCACCTAGCAGAGCTGTTCTGAGTGGTCAGGGGGCTTCTATACACCAGCCCCCAAGAGGGGAACTTAGACCTCTCAACAGTCCGCTGTGAACAATTTGCTCAGCACTTTGCAGACAAAGTCGCTTGGATCCGCTCTGACTTGGACGCTATAGTTGATACAGACCCTGTGGATGTAACTTTGGCTCCTGCTTGTCCAGTGTTATTGGATACAGTATTTTTCAATTTGTACAGCCTGAGGATGAGAACAGGATTCTTGGGGAGGTGAGAGCCACCACGTGTGTTCTAGATCCTTGCCCTTCCTTGGCTCATAAAGGCAGCCAGGGTGGGACTGACTGAGTGGGTAAGGGGAGTGGTTAATGCCTCTCTTCACCATGGCAGGGTACCAACCTGCCTGAAGGAGGCAGTGGTGAGACCCTTGGTAAAAAAAGCCCTCCCTGAACCCCACTCTATTGGATAATTGGATAAGTAAGATAGAGATGAGCACTAAAAACAGGGATGGATGCCACTGCAGAAGCAGATCACCATTAAATAAGTGACGTCAAGCTGACCATCATTATCAGCAGCAAGCAAGGTGGCATGATGAGCCCTTAGTTCACATGATAAGACTGCAAGCAATGTTACCATTATTGACTTACTGTTTCTTCTTCAAATGCAGGTCTACATTGGAACTCCTGGTAAAAGGTTGCAGTACTGCATTACAGACAGTTGAATGAATATGCACAGTGGAGATGAAAAAGCAAGACACTCTCTGCTGCAGTTACAGATCAATAAAATCACCATGGAAAAAAATGCTGAGCACAAAGCTTGTTTATAGTGTATGCTTTTGAAATAAAAATCCCAGTAGTATTTGACACATACGTGGCATACGTGCGTTTGTTAGATTATTGCATGCCTGAGTCAGGAGCGACAGTGAGGAAAGTCAGTAATCATTTCAATCATCTTAATCATTTTAATCTTGTAATTGCTTTTAATTCCATTATTGTAACTGCTGCTGCTAGCTCTGCCATTTGTTTTTAATATGTGGTTTTAAATTTTATATTTTATATTGTATGTATTTTATTATTTTAACTGCTGTAAGCTGCCCAGAGAGCTTCGGCTATTGGGCAGTATAAAAATGTATAAAATAAATAAATAAATGGGTAGGAGGGGGGGGTCGAAACTGCACTGCAAGAAAGAGCATAATGAACTAGTGATAGAATGAAATAGGTCAGTAGTGCACCTGTCACCTGCAGCTGCTTTAAAGCCCTGTTGTTCCTCAAATACTTACACCAGAACTCACCTGCCTGGGCTCTGTGAGTGAAGCGGGGGGGGGCACATATTGGTCTTCAAAATGTTGTTGGACTGCAACTCCCGTCATGCCTACCCCCCCCCCCATCATGGACGGGTAGGGTGCTCTGGGGTGGGGGAATATGTAGGTAGGTTGTCCATCCCCCATACTTTTGTTCAGGGCAGAAGTAGATGAAATGATTTCTCAAGGAGTAAATTAAAAACCCCAGATTTCATCTTCCCAGATGGGGGGATGGATGAGAAGATAAGCCTATGATATGATGGCTGCTGCCTCCTGGGACTAGTATCGATGTTCTCTTTTAACAATGAGAATGTATGTAAATGAGTTCTTCTGACTGATGCCTCTGCAAGCCAGTGGCTGGCCTGGCAATCTCCTCTCCTGCTGCAAATGTGTCCCCGAAAGAGTCTCTGGGAGTCTGGGAGGCCTTAGTATGCTACTGTCCCAAAAAAGCACTCTAGGTATGGTCAGGAAGCCACCCACCCAACTGCCTAACACCTAAGAATCAGTCCCCCCCCCAATTCCCCCCCCCCCACAGCACAGGGATGTAGTAGGGGTGGCATGTCTATATTATATACAAGGTAATATATAAAATAAAATATTATAATACTGAGAAATGAGATCACGACACACACACAGCCCTCCCTCGGCCTCTACACAACCAACAGAAGAGGTCTGTTCTCTAATTACAGCTGTGTGTGCTTGTTAAAAATTGGGAACAGCAGTAACTGGAAACCATAGATTAAATTTTGGAATAGCATGATTAGGTGTTTTTTTTAAAAAAAGGAAAGCATCCAATCCATGTTTGTTTGTGTCAATGGGGTTTCTTTTTAGTCAGCTGCACGTTTAGTTTTGTATCTGCATTACACCCAATGTATGTAAAAAATGGACAGATGATGGGCCAAACCTTCCTTAAACTGCAGTTTCATTTTTGGAAAACTGCCTGGGTGGACACACAGACCTTATCAAAATGTGCAGATCTGTATCAAAGGTAAATATAGAAAAAAATACACCTTGGTCCACAGGATAAACAATCAGCTCTGGGCAATATTGGAGAAATTAACATGCAACCCAAGTTAATGCTTCAAAATCAAATAATATTTTCATTACAATCTGTCCTCTAAAACCAAGGTCCTTGACTAGATTAAATCTCCAGGAATTAAGCAATTGTAAAGTCATATAAACCACTTTTAAAACAAAACAAAACACATTAATCTTTCAGTGAAGATTCAGGCAATAATCTGAGTCCTGACTGACATGCATTTTTTAAGACTACATGACATGGAACAAAACAACAGGGGGGTGGGGAACCATTCTGTTTCCTGGAAATGAAATCCCTTCTCCACCAGGTGGCGTGATGGGATTTCACTGAAATCCCATCACGCCACCTGGTGGAGAATGGTAGGTCTGGAGGACGCAAAAGGATAAGAGCTCTCTGGAGCAAATAATCTTGATCGCATCTCAATTGGGTTCGCAGGTCGGTGGAGGGGGGAGAAGGAAAATCGACTAGCTCGAAGTAATTCGTGAGCCAGCTTCTGAAGGATCGCTCCCGCCACGTCTGGTCCCTTCACAATTTCTGATGATCATTTAGAACCAGTGGAATCATCTGTGGGCCTCTTTTTCATTGTGACCTTGTGAGAAGCAGGATAATATTGTGGAGAGGCTATCCATTTGGGGAATTAATATCTTGCTTTGAGAAAAACTTCTGCCTGGTCATTGCCTGCATTAAGTCCTCAGATTGTGGTGACACAGCCAGCCAAAGTTTCCCAAGTTACCGATCCCACCAATTTGGAAAAGTCAGGGGTTACTTCGGAACTGGCTGATTTCACTGGA
The DNA here is from genome assembly GCA_021292165.1 of Shinisaurus crocodilurus. Lineage (NCBI taxonomy): Eukaryota > Metazoa > Chordata > Lepidosauria > Squamata > Shinisauridae > Shinisaurus > Shinisaurus crocodilurus. Next base: position 26,453,548 of record CM037882.1, read on the forward strand.
TGTAGGTTGGAAAATTACCCCTGTAGATCCAAAAAGCTCAGGCCCTGAAAATGTAGATTGGCTTGTGCGACGACACGGTCCCTTCACACTAGGACCAGGTGCATAAACCCTTCTCAGGCTAAGCACCAACACTTAAAAACCTGAGGGGAGGGTCAAATGGAACCTTTCCCCTACCAATGAGGGAAAAGATTAATACAGGTTATTAAGGATCTATTTTAAATCTATGATACTGTGGGTACAAAGGTGTGTGTGTAGATTTAACAGTAATGCAGGTTAATAATGCCAAGCTGACACGTAGGATTTGGGTAGCAAACAAAATAAAATAAGTTTATTTTAATTCTCAACATCTTAGTTCCAGAAAATAACTTTAAACCTGCCTACACCAAACACTTTGTAATTAACCTAAGTCCCTATAACTCTAAATACTTTCACTCTTCAGACAAGCACTGATTTTTCTCAAAACTCCTGACAGACAACGACCCGACTAACCCAACTAACCTAACTCCCCAACTCCCAACACACAACTCTCCCCACACACTAACACTTACTCTGACGTCACTCAAACACTCCTTATATACTCCTCCCCCCACCCTTTCCAAGACATCACAAACCACACCCACTCAGTTCAACATTCTATACTCACTAAGCATACTAATGCAGATATACACCAGGGAACTGAATTGTGGGGTTACGCCACAGCTTGCTTTCCAGTACTTGGAACCATTTGAGGTTGGTTCTCAATTCCCAGTCAAGGAGCAAGAGTCTGTCCCTGTAACATCTAGGTCTTTGGCACCACTGCCTAATGGCCATGTTCTTGGGAACCCTGGAGATGATCTGGACAGGATCACAGAATTAGATTGACTGAAACAGCAGAGAGGCAACCAGCCTTCAAAATGTGTATCTTGGAATATTACTGGGAGATAATCCAAGTGTTGGAACCAAAAGTTTCTAGACTACTTGCATGGATTTGATGCAAATCCATATATAATCCCACTCCAAGAGACATGGCACTGTGATAGTATATATTGAATGACTGTGTGACACTGTCTGCCTTTGCTTCCTTTTAGGGTAAAAGATGGGGCCTGTCAAGGATTTGGCTTCCTGATCTCCTCCTCATTGCATGTCACAATAAATAACAGAGTTACGCAACTGTGGTTCATCCATGTCAGCATTGGTTCTAGAAATAAGGGCCTTTCAGCTGACCTTTCTGTGGTTAAATATCTATTTGGCCCCTGTGCCTTGTAAAGAGGATGCTATGACAAACTGGCTTAAAGTTGAATGCTGTTATAAGGAACAGCTTACTAAATGTCCTCCTTCCCTCCCAATCATCGCAGGAGATATTAATGAAGGAAGGGGACTCATTTGTGGGATCCTACTTCTTTAAGATCTTGTTCATCTGCTGCTAATAAGGAGCAATATATGAATAGTTCACACCACTCTAAAGATAGCTATGCCAATTCTTCAGGGATCTGTCTGATTTGATTTGTCTCAAAAACAATGTGTGTATTCTCAATGGCTTAAGTGCCCATGATGAGCGGGGTGAATTGATGTTGGTTTCTTCTAGGTGATCCAGTGTAGTTGATTATTTCCTGATCCATAAGGAATTGAAAAATCTGGGGCTACTGAGCGCACTGATAGTGACCATCTTCCAAAAGAATTTCCCGGGTATTATCATGGACTTCATGGAGTCCGCCCTTCATGCATCAACCAGCTCCTACCATCAGAAGTCATGATCCGGTCACCACCCTGCATTGAGACCATCCCCAGACCCATCCTCTCTGCCAGCAGTGAGCCTGTAGCCATCGGGGGCAACACTCCAAGTGCTGTTGGAGGTTATGGCAGTCTTGGGGGTGATGGCAGTCTTGGGTTGTATGCCAATTTGGGGGGGGTCTGTTGGTTATGGGTTTTTAAGTGGACTTGGGGGTTTGGTGGTCTTGCGGATTTTGGTGGTCTTGGGGGTTCTTTTCTTTTCTGTTACCTATGGGGTTTTGCGATTTTCATAGTTTGCATATGCCACGCAAATCACAGTTCTAGTGTATTTGACGCTGTTTTAATGTAAAAAAACGTAGCACCAGTTACACCAATCGTGGCCATTTTAATGTAGTTTACACTGTTTTTTATGTAAAAAACGTAGCGCCGGGGACCACCTGGAAGTCCAGTGAGCACCTCAGGTGGTGCTCGCCAGTGGCTCGGTTTGGCTTGTGTGAGGGGGGGCACTCACCAAGCGCCCTGCGAGCCACGTACCAGGCTCGGCGCCCAACCCTACGTGGCGCGGGGCCGGCGGAACAATAATAATAGTAATAATAATATAATATCCAACTTGTGCGTTTCCCTCAGGCAGCTGCTTGACCATTCTGCAAACAGAAAGCTGAACCAGATGCACCCTTGGTCTGATCCAGCATGGCTCGACTTCTTAACAGAACAAAAAACCAAAAATATACAACAAATTTTTAAAAAGCACAACACACACACCATGGGTAAATCTCCCCACACATTCCATAACACCCCTTTAGCCCTGTAGGATTCTTCTTCCCAACCCAGCTGACATTTTCCTTCTTTTCTGCGTGGCCGGACATACTTCAGCAGAAAACACCAGGCTGCAGCCACTCAATGCAGCAATGGTCTTAGAATAGCTCTGGGGTTACCATTCAAGAGGCTTTCTAGGAGATAAAGACGGCATGGCGATGGAGAGAGAGGCACTTGTGTTGGCATCGTGCTGCCTCAGGAGTTATGTTCAAAAAAGTCAGGGGGGGCAGGGAGCCTGGAAGGTTTCAAGGGAGATGTCCAGAGGCACACTGGTGAACATGAGCATAGGGTCAGGACAGGAATGGGATCCAATCAAAAGAGAGCCCATGTGACGTAATGGCTAGAGGGCTGGATTGGGACTGGGGAGACCTGGGTTCCTATCCACACTCAGCTATGAATCTCACTGGGTGACTTTGGGCCGGTCACAGACTCTTAGCCTCACCTACATGAAGGAGGATCATGTAAGCTGCCCCAGTTCCTCACAAGTGGGAAAAGGGGGACATCAGTGTAATCATCGTAAATAACAAGAAGAGCTGCATGTATCAAAGGTATAAAAGCTGCGATGGGTGAGGAGCCCCCTGTGAGAGCTGGACTGACCCGGGTTCAAAAGCTCCCCTAGCCAATGACCCTCAGTCCCAGTCACGCAGGCGAAAGGAGGAGATAACAGCAGTTAATAAAGATTAAAGAGTTTATTTGTAAGACCCAATTACATGGGATTAAGGCAAGCAATGCATCTCCTATTCACTACATCATTGCAGATACAAATCCAATACCCCAGTGGTAAGGCTAGATGAAGTGAAGTCCAAGAGACATGTCGAGTCGAGACGAGAGAGGCAGCAAGTGAAGCTATCAGCAAGTGTGTTAGCTTTATACCACCTATAAATAGGATATTACTCACCCCAGTTGTATAACCTATTCATCAACATGTTGATTCCAAAACCTGTCCAAGGTTGCTGAGTCATATCATCTCGAGACTATGTCTCATGACCAGAGACCTTGTGTGTTTGAACTCAAGAGACACCCACCAGGTCAGGTGATAATCCTGATGTCAGGTGGTAATCTCGTTCTGCCTATGCAAAACCCAACATCCCCCTGCTTTTGCATTTGCACAGAACGTGGTTATTTACCTCATACAACAGCAACAGTTTTGTTGACATCTGATGCTGTTCTTTCATCTATGAACTTTGATAAAAAAAACTTTTGCAGGAATGACTTTACCTGCCAGAAATTTGAACCACCATCAAATCACTTCTGATGTATCCCTCCTTATGACACAGTTTTATTTGCAAACCCAAAACATTGTGTATTGCTATCTGCCTGCAGTATAGCAATCCTGCCTTGGTTTCCTGAAAAAACTGTAATAGGTTTTTCACATCAATCCCAGCATCATTTAAACATTTTTAACAATTTAAACTATTTAAACAAATGCAATAACTATTCAAGCTTTACAATAGCATAATAGCACAATACATAATACAATGTATTCAGTTCAGCTTCAGTTGAACTCTAACTTTTAGATGATTGTTTCTACAAAATCAATCAAACAAAGTATGGTTATAAAAATAACAAACTTCAGGTGTGTTCTTGTTGTTCTTACTATCACAACCACAACTGGCATTTCTGTGAATCTGTAAGCCACCTGTGCTCTGACTTGTAAATCCTAGTCTGAAGTGTGATGTTCCTTCCAGATGACACTCAACTCCTTTTCAGAGCTCTCCAAGCATGTCCTGTTGGTCTAACAGTCTGCCTATCACACTGACAGCAATACCTGGCCTTGTTGCTTGTACAGTAAAGCTCAACAGCCCAATGCTTCTGTGTAGCATTCAAACTGCTTTTCCATCAGCATGTGCTTGAAAATCCTCAATTATTTGGAGTCTCTGAGTTAACTTTCTCCAAATTCTCAATCACATCCATGATATTTCTCTGGTTTGTTGCAGTAAGATACTGCCCTCTTGGTTCTCTTTCCCTCAACCTCTATTTACAAATAAACAGTTGATCCACCACCAAGCAGTTTCAATTCAAATGAAATTCCAAACCCTGGATCAATTATATCATATTGCTTTTATCTGTCCAGAAAAAACAATAGATCATCCATTTAAACAAAGTACATACAGTCTATGTCCCTGTTCCTCCTGTTTAACAAACAAACATTGATCTGCCTCTCTGTGCAAATCTCAACTCAGCAATGTTTGAGTTCAAACAGAATTCCAGCCTCCAGCTGATTCTAACTTTCCTACAGAAAATCTCACAGACAGTTTTCCATTTAAAGACTTCCTCTCATTTAAAATGCTTATGTTCCAATATTTCCAATTGTGAAATATTCATACATTTCATATTCTTAAACATCAGTCTAACTGTTTCCAAAGCAAATTGTTGTTGCACTCACTTTATGATTATCCAGCTCCTTTTACTGAGCAAAATCACAAGCAACCAATCTTGCTATTTGTCATATAACCTTTTTCAATCTGGTTAGTTTTCACTTAAAAATTTATCTGGTAACAATGAGTTCCATGGACTGCTGTTTGTTTCACCAGCTTCCATGTTTTGTTCTTTATCCAAAGAATTCAACTCAGCTTGCATAGCCTGAAGCTATGGTTCAGCTTCCTTAACAGACAATTTTTCACCTCTTTGAAATTTTGAAGTTTCAAATGGCTTTTCCCTGCAAATTCATCCTGATATCTCACAGGTTGTTTGACTCACCTGTTCCTTACCTCATCAGTTATCAGGTTCCTGTTCCAATGAACTTGCACCAATGATGAACAATCATTTGTTTAGCCTCCTCTAAACCAAATGTGTATCAGAGTTTTGTCAAATTTACCTGACTGTCTTTCAGCAAATGCTTTTCTATTCTGACTCTGAACTTGATGCATCCCCTGCATTAACAGAATTAATTTTGAAAAATGATCTCACATTTTCATTCAGCATTATACTCAACACTTCTAGATAATCTCACTATCCAAGTGTTGTTCATGTAAAACACAATATTCTCATTTCTAGAAAAATCTCATGTAAGCTCCCTTACAGATTTCTTCTAACTTTGAGGTGTATGTACCTACATATCAGATCCAAGATCCTGAAATGTTTCTCCAGAAGATTCCTCCTTCTACACTACTTTCTATAAGGTGTACAGTTCAATACAGAACTAAAACTTCTATCATGTACATAATCAAAAACATTTAAGAACTTCTACCCAAACCTCATTAGCCAAATTATCATCACCTCTTCTGAGTGTTTGTTTACTCTTCCACACAATCCATGTGTTCAATACCACATCCTGTTAGAAATGCATCAAAACATGCACTGAATTGAACTTCCCCATATCTCAAAAGAAAATAGGTAACATGGGTAATATGCTTGTTCTCACCCAAGCACAAAACACCTTGACTTTGTTCAATACTTCAGCTTTCTATCTAACATGTACACAACCTGTACCTCGTGTATTGATCAATTAACATCATGAAATAACGTGCCTCTCCTCTAAAAACCATCAGAGTATCCACAAGATCACCAGGAACAAATTGAAATGAAATGAACTGGTTTTTCAGCTTGCCTTCCAGTTTACCTGTTGAAGCTAGCATCCCTTGTTTATGTGCACAAAATTACCTTTCATGTGATAATTACAATTTCCAAATACTTTCCCCACCAGAGTTTGCATTTTCTTTCACAAGCCTGTGAATCTAAATGATCAAACATCATGTGATATGCATGCATGTACATGTCATACATATAAGCATTTAACCTTTTTATAGTTGCAACAGTACAACTTTCCATTTCTTTATTACATCATTACAGTATAAAAGAAATAATCCATCTCTTAGCTTTGCCATATAAACATACCTACTTATGCAGTAGTTTACATTTTGCTACAGAAAAATCCACGATATACTCAAGTCATATATACATTCAGTACATTTCCTGACATTTCAGAGCATATATTACACTTTCTTGATTCCAAGTTATCCAAACTTTCAAGAAATACATTTTCAAAACATGACTGTTAAACCCCTGACCATTAGTCTAGTCCTCTTCCTGCTTATTTATGTCCAACACAGAAAGCTTCGTTTAAACAATCCACTGCTTCTGTTCACAACAAAATAATGTCCATTTTGTTATGTCCTGGGTTAAAACACAAAGTTTTTCCCATCAGCAGCGCCCCTGCTGATTTCAAGCTCCTTTCTTCTGTGATCCCACATGAAGAAAATGAAGAACAGCTTCTCATTTTAAGCACAGCTTTCTCTGTTCAAAACTGCCGCGCTGTTTTTCTCCTGCTGTTTTAAAACCACGCCTCCGCTGGTTTGATACAGCCTCCCGTGTAGTATCAAGTTTCCCAAGATACGTTCCTGTCACACGTGACTTTGCTGCGACATGACGCTCCAGACGCTTTACCCACGTCAGACGTAATCCACGCATTTGTAATCCAAGCCACTTGTTGACATAATGCAAAAGATAGCTGATCCGCTGCTGTGTGAAGAAGCAAACTGTAAATGAAATATGATCCTCCTGCTGTAGCCTTGACTCAAATGAGTAGACACAGAGCCTCCTGGAGATTATTTCCTTGCCCGTTACAGCTCCTTGACAATCACTCCAGCAAGCTGTGGAAAACGAAATCCTTGTGTCCAGCGTTGTTCACTTTTCAGCCTAGTAGCTGCCTGAACCGGCACCTCCGTTCCAGCTTCTTTTCACAGTCTGTAGCCTTGGAATTTGCCAAACACGGCACCTCCGTTCCAGCTGCTTCCAAAACGAAAAATCCTTCGTCCCTCAGTTTCTGCATTCTTCAGTTGTGCTGCATTCCAAGCCACTGTTATCAGCTCTAGCAACATTGCCTTCCCGGTTTGTTTACAAACCGTTCTTACAAATAGTAAACAAATCCTTTAACTCTATAACTGCCGAATTTCTTCGAACTGCGTCTCTGTGGCTTATCTGCCCATCTGAGATAACCATCAGATCCTAATCTGGGCCCATAACCAGATGTGAGAGCTGGACTGACCCGGGTTCAAAAGCTCCCCTAGCCAATGACCCTCAGTCCCAGTCACACAGGCGAAAGGAGGAGATAACAGCAGTTAATAAAGATTAAAGAGTTTATTTGTAAGACCCAATTACATGGGATTAAGGCAAGCAATGCATCTCCTACTCACTACATCATTGCAGATACAAATCCAATACCCCAGTGGTAAGGCTAGATGAAGTCCAAGAGACATGTCGAGTCGAGACGAGAGAGGCAGCAAGTGAAGCTATCAGCAAGTGTGTTAGCTTTATACCACCTATAAATAGGATATTACTCACCCCAGTTGTATAACCTATTCATCAACATGTTGATTCCAAAACCTGTCCAAGGTTGCTGAGTCATATCATCTCGAGACTATGTCTCATGACCAGAGACCTTGTGTGTTTGAACTCAAGAGACACCCACCAGGTCAGGTGATAATCCTGATGTCAGGTGGTAATCTCGTTCTGCCTATGCAAGACCCAACACCCCCCTGGCATCGGAGTCACCAGTCTCCTCTGGTTATATGGAACCAGTCTGCGTTCCCAGGCAAGATAGGAGGCCAGTGCGTTGATGCAGAGTAAGATTTATTCAGCATGGAAAGAAAGGTGAGCGATTGTGGAAAGGACAAGCAAGAGAAATACATGTGAATTTAGAGCTTCCATCTCACAACACTTGAGAAAAAATTGAGAGTTTCTATTGAAAGTACATTCCTCCAACTACCCAATGCCCAGATTTACTTATTTGACATGACACAATGGGCCGGTTCACACGACACGGGAACCGCGGGGAAGCGCTGCTCCCCCGCGGTTCCCGTGTCGTGTGCACGCTGACCGGAGGTGCCCCCGCGGGCGGGACCCACGGAAAGTGACCACGGTCGGTAGCGGGGTAAGCCCCTACCGCGCGTGATCACCGTGCCGTCGGAACAGCGGGCGGCCGTCCCGCGGGGTCCCCACAGAGACGGCAGCCCAGAGCGGCCGGAGCCGCCGCCGCTCCAGCCTGTAGGGGGAAACGGCCCCTCTGGGCATCCCGGGCCTCACCCCCTACCGCCGGGAGGCCCGCACTGCGGTGCGGGGACTACGGGGTCTGCCCATGCGCGCGGGGCGCCGGTCGTGTGCGGCGCCCCGCTGGACCCCGCGGACGGCCCCGCGGTTCCTCCCCTGCCGGCAGCCTGGGTCGTGTGAACCGGCCCAATGTCTAGTTCCTGACAACTTTATTTTGCTAGCTGTGTGCAAAAGAGCTATACATGAAGAAATAATAAAGGAGGCAGTGGTGAGACCCTTGGTAAAAAAAGCCCTCCCTGAACCCCACTCTATTGGATAATTATCAGCCAGTCTCCAATATACCTTTTCTGGGCAAAGGTATTGGAGCGTGTGGTGGCCTCCCAACTCCAGGGATTCCTGGATGAGACGGATTATCTAGATCCATTTCAGTCTGACTTCAGGCCTGGTTATGGGACAGAAACAGTTTTGGTCGCCCTTGTAGATTATCTGCTCCATGTGCTTGCCACGTTGCTGACTGGACAGTGGCCACCAGGTGGAGCTGTGCTGGCGAAGCAGATCCTGACACCAGGGCTGGGAGACTACTGGAAAAGATGCTTCCAGATCCCTTCCCTTCCATATCCGAGGGTGAGGCAGAAGAAGCAGGAGGAGAGTTAAGGGAACCCATAGAGGGGAGTGACCAGCAAAGACACATTTCTAGCCCTTTTGGTTTCACTCACTTGCTCATTTCCCCAGCCTTACATTTGTCTTGTCCTGTGTCCGTATCACTTTGCATGGGAGTGTGGGGTGTGTGTGTGCTGGAATACATCCACATGAAATATCTCATTATTTTCTATGTGCATTTCTACAAATCTACTCATGTTATATTCTCCTTTTCCTGATCTATGTTCTTCTTTTGATGTTATATGCCCTAATACAATACATTGTTACTTGTTATCTTTCACTCCAATGAACATTTTTTCTACACAAGCACCCCTAATGTATGCATTGTATGTGTGCAGGTTTTGGACTGGGGAACTGCACTGCAAAATTCAGGGAAGTGCAAACCTCAAGGTATAACTGCATTGAGCATCGCATATTGGTTTCGAAAGTGCGGATCAGGTTCGTTGACATTAAAATGTGAACCAAATGAATTCCTCCCCCATCCCTGAAAGAGAAGAGAGCCATACTGGATGAGGCCAAAGACCTCTCTAGTCCATCATTCCATCAGGACAGTGCCCAAAAGATGCTCACAAGCAAGACATGACCACAATAACACCTTCCCACTCACACCTCCAAAGGCATCCTGACTCCAATACTGGACTGGAGATATTTTAGAGCCATCATGACTCGTAGCCACTGTCAGAATCATCCTCCATCACCCTTGGGCAAGTTTAAACGGTCAGGCACTGGTGATTACGTCGGTTATTCCATGACTGCTGGCTGGAACAGGGATGGTTTTAGATGATCTTTGGGATGGACATTTTTAGTCAGTGGGTATGTTACTATTGTGTTCATTGTTATTCATCCTGCTTGGTAAATCACTTTGGAATAGCCTTAGGAATGTTACTGTTTACTTTAGTTTGTATTTGCCTGCACAAATGAGACTTGACCAGTTATGACGTGTGTTGGGTTCAGGGAATACAGCCAGAAAACGTTCACATTTGTGAAAGTCTAACTCAATGGCTGACATGTAAATATTTTAAAGGAACAGGATATGAATAGCTAAATTTGGCCCTTTAATGCTTCACCAGTGCCATCCTATGCATGCTTACACAGAAGTAAGGGCCACAATCTTCCATGGGACATACTCCCTTATGAATGTTTAGGATTGCAGTCTAATTACTTTGCATTCCTTTCCCCTCTTGGAGGGGAAGATACAGGCCTGTGGCTCACGCTGGCTCAGCTTGTCTGAGTGTGGAAAGCTAAGCAGGGTCAGGTCTGGTTATTACTTGGATGGGAGACCCCTCCTCTAGTTTCCTGCATTAAGCAGGGGGTTGGACTCAATGGCCTTGTAGGCCCCTTCCAACTCTATGATCCTATGAAATCCTACTTATGAAATAGGATAAAAATCAAAACATACAATATTGTAGTAGTATATAGAAACATTTATTAAAGCCACACAAATTTACTTAAAATGCCCAGCACCAGGATCACCAAAATCTATCACCCACCCGCCAGAGGAATAAACACCATGTCCAACTCCTTCAGACTATCCAAAACCTCAGAAGAAGAGAGACATTTTTGCCAGATGCTGAAAGCATGACAGAGCAGGGGCCAGGTGGGCTTCCCGGAGGAGATGTCAATCAATCCACATGCAACCCCCCCTTCTTGTCCACCCGCCATCTTGAGTGGCAAGGGAATCTAATGGCTCAGGGCATTGAAGGAGCTGCAAAGAGCCAGTGTGGTGTAGTGGTGAGAGAGTTGCACTGGGACTCGGGGGATCCGGGTTCTAGTCCCCGCTCGGTCATGAAACTCACTGGGTGACTTTGGGCCAGTCACTGAGTCTCAGCCCAACCTACCTCACAGGGTTGTTGTGAGTATAAAATGGAGAGGAGGATGATGATTATGTAAGCCACCTTTGGTTCCTTGCAGCAAAAATGGCGGGGTATAAATATAATAAATGTAATAAACAAACAAACAAAAGCAGTGGGATGATGGGCAGCCATGTCACCATGGGGTCCTGGGATGGTACTTTACCTAGTGGGAGTGCTTGAAGTCTCGCCTCATTCAGCCAAAGACCTTTTGCAAGATTCTGACCATGGCAGCATGATCTATATCAGATGATATGGAAGAAAGAAGGCTAGAATGCAGGTGGAGGAAAACTTGTGCCGAATCTGACCGAACACAGAGTACAGCTCATGATCGAGCCTACTCTGTGGAGGTGAGGGTGGCAAAGAGGGAGTTCTTTTGCACCACCACTGCATCTTCTCAGTGTCATCCAGCAGAGCTTTCCGAGTGGTTTGTGGCCTGCTACAATCTGGGCCAGGGAGAGAAACAGTGGAACCCTCAGTAGTACGCTGTGACATGTTTGAAGCTAAAATCACTCAGATCCTGCACAAATTGGAAAGCACAATTAATGCAATTCCATTAGTAGAATTGCCCAGAGCATCATCTGGTCCAGTTTTATTGGATGAGTTTCAGTTGTTGAGGCCCAAGGATGCGGACAAGGTGCTTGGCCAAGGCCAGTCAACCACCTGTGTCCTTGATCCTTGCCCTTCATGGCCTATTACCTCTAATAGGGAGGGGATATCAGGCTGGGTCCTGGAGGTGGTAAACTCCTCCTTGAGAGAGGGAGTGGTGCCGGCCCCTTTAAAGGAGGTGGAAATTAGGCCACTTTTGAAAAAGCCTAACCTAGACCTGGATGATGAGAACAACTAGAGGTGAGTAGCCAACATTGCTGGGCAAGGTGCTTGAGCACGTGGTTGCCCATCAACTCCAGGAACCCCTGAATGAAACGGATTATCTAGATCCATTTCAATTGGGCTTCAGAACTGCCTTGGTTGCCCTGTTGGATGACCTTTGCTGGCAGAGGGATGGGGGAGTGCGACCCTGTTGATTTTCTAGGACCTCCTGGTGGCTTTTGATTCCATCAACCATGGTATCCTTCTGGATAGGCTGTCTGGGCCGGGAGTTGGAGGCCATGCACTGCTGCAGTGGTTCTGCTCCTCCTTGGATGGCCAATTCCAGAAGCTGGTGCTGGGGGTTCTTGCTCTGTGCCTTGGCACCTATGCTATGGGGCTGCACAGGGCTCTATTCCATCCCCCATGCTGTTCAACATCTACATGAAACATCTACATTCCCACAGATTCCTTAGCTTTTGATCTACATATTTATTGTTTCAGACTCTGTCCCATAATGTCCAGCCTGGGAGATGTTTTCAACTTACCCAACGGGCTCAGAGGAAGCCCCAGCTTTCAACCAAGAGACGGGGTTCAGACATCATCATTAAGAATAATAACTCAACCATCTCCTGTTGTTGTGACTCTCCCAGGACCAATTTTCTGTTCCTTTCCTCAAAAGCAATATGGCACGCCAAGATTCTCTCCAAACTTCATTTATTAAATGTCTGCATCACTTGACATAAACAAAACGAGTCCTGAAGCAATTTACTATATATGAGATAATACAAAGAATACAATGTAGAATAACATACCCATTAAAACCATACAAATCTCCTATGCATTTGATTGATATATCCTTTTTACTTCAACCTCCTTGCTATCATGTGCTACTTAGGGGGGTGGTCTCTATTCAAGGGGGGAGTAGGGGAGCCGTGACCAATTTGGGGATGGACAAACCTATCAATTTCAGGTTCACTCAATTTCTGGCCAGCACATTTCTGAAGCACCTCCTCTGCTCTCTCTCATCCTCCCCCAGTTCACGAGACAGAAGGGAGAGGAGTCCCTTTTCTTCTTCTTCTTCTTCTTCTTGCTGAGCTAAGTGGTGAGTACCACTTTCAGCTGACCTTAAAAACTTCCTGGGAAACAGGAAAATTGCTCCAAATCTGGGCGAGCTGGGCCTTTGCCTGGGCCCTGTTCCCAGTCTAGTCACAACGTTCTGGACTGGCTGCAAATTTTGAACTCTCTTCAAGGGCAGCCCCCTGCAACTTGCACTGCAGTAATCCATTCCATCCTAGAAGTGAGCAGGGCATCGATAACTGTGGGAAGATTGTCTCTATCTAGGAAGGGGTCCTGCTAAAAAAACCCTCCTTCATGCCCTCCCTTCCCTATCCATCCCCTTTTCCTTTTGGATCGTTTCTTATTGGAACATAAACCTGCTGGTCAGGCACTGTCGTGTTTCAGGGATGGTTCGTGAGCTGCTCCAGGAGCCTTTTTAGCTGGGAAGCAGGCAGGTGGGGGGAATACTTCAAATCAATCAATCTATAGGCCATGTCTGGTGACATTTCTCTAAGAGTGTGCATGAGGGCCCCCTTTTCAACCAGCTAGAATAGGGAGAAGGGACCAGAAGGAAGCAGCGTGGACTCCTGAAAGCCATAAAGAGTTCCATTGAACATGTGCAAAGTTCTGACACCCAACTAGTACTACCATTAAAGCATGTATTACGAAACTGTTGAGAGAAAGCCTGACCGCACACATATCTCACCCAGTCACCTGCATAATCTCTGCCTAGGGCAGAGAGGTCCAGTTCTGAGCAGACATTTGCATCTAGATCATTAAGCCCGGGACACATTTGCATTCACCTCAGTGGTCTTCCCAAGCAGTCTCAAAGAGCTGCAGAATACCCTCAAGCACCCATGAGGTACCAGGAATCCCTGCTGAGCAGACCCTGCTCAGCCTGTCATTGGAGGGAGGGGTGGGGTGTGAGAGGAGGGGGCAAGGAGGGGGTAAAAGAGCAACCCAAACTCCATTGAGGTTGTTGGGGAACAAGGTGCAGGACTGCACAAAACGGGTTGTCGGCTACAGCCATGCCCAAAGACCTCAACCCCAAGCTGAGTGCTTGGTGGACTGCTGTAAGTCTGAATGATTCGCTAAGGGTAGGTTACATAGAAACTACAGTGTTAGATAGTTAGCTCAGGTTCTCTGATGTCAAACAGTATTCTGCCTGTACTTTTGCAAGCCTCATTGACTCAGTTTGTGTATTGTGGTTTGACGCTTCGCTGGCTTTTATAGACTGCTTCTATTTACTGCGAACCCCTTTTCTCCCTGACCCACTTCACCCAATTAAACTTGTTATAACCAAACAGCTGCTTGTCTGTTGCAAGCTCCAATTCAGTGCTATTCCGGTGCGACTGAACTCAGATAACCTGAGAGCCACAAATGGGAGTTTTAAAGTGTGCCGATTAACCCATTAACTCCCGAACTCACGCAAAAGGACCGGTGGCGGTCCTTCACATAAACACATAGTCAAACAATGGTATTATTATTGTTGTTGTTGTTGCTGTTGTTGTTATTGTTATTATTATTGATGACAGAACTCCACGTTGCAACATTTGGTTGCAGAGCCCCATGTCGGAATGGCAGTGAGTCTCGTTGACACTCATTGAGCTTACAATCGGGCTTTAAAATCGCGGCAGTGTCCTGTTGGGTTAGAGAGGATGTCGCTCACAAATTGCCAGTAAATTCTGGGTTATCAATCCTGTTCTCCTAGTACAGGGCTTGTTGTTTGTTTGTTTGTTTGTTTGAGGAATCATAACAAAGGAAGCATCTTGGCTGAGGGGCAAGAAACACTGAGGGATGAGAAGAGAGTTTTAAGGAAGTGCACTTGGCAAGAAATCAGAAGGGAAGGACTAGATTGCAAACAAGATTGGCCCTCAACTGTCCCTTGGAATTGCCTACAACAGGGGGCAAAGGGGATTTTGTTTACATGTAAAAGAGTCCCAAATTAGGAGTACTCTCTGAGCACATGTCAACACAAAAATAATGCCCATTAAGTTCAATATGACTTCCCAGGTAAGTGTGCATAGGATTGCAGCCCTAGTGCTAGTACCTTGAGTCACCTGTGTTGTGTAGTATTTTAAGAAAAAAGTGAGATATGAAAGATTATGTCTTAGGGCTTCTCTACACATGGCATTTATTGTGTGCTCCTGATTCCTCACTCACAGTAGTTTGTGTGTGTATCGTACAACGGCCTCATCTTCCAGAGGCTTCCCCGGCTTCCCAAGCATGGCTGCACTTTTTGTAGAATGAGGACAATGAGGGATTATCTCACTAAAGCGCCAAATCACTCTAAAACAAACCCTCGTATACAGGCCTGTGGCTTATGCTGGCTCAGCTTGTCTGAGCGTGGAAAGCTAAGCAGGGTCAAGCCTGGTTATTTCTTGGATGGGAGACCCCTCCTCTACTTTCCTGCATTGAGCAGGGGGTTGGACTCGATAGCCTTGTAGGCTCCTTCCAACTCTATGATCTATGAAATCGATGAAATCTATTACCACAATTAATCTTTATCTTATCACCACTTGTGGTTGTGTAATAGAACATATATGAAGGCAGGAAAAGAAAACCGGGGGGACGGGGACGGGACGAAAGCACTTTTAAAAGATCCAATCTTCACCCTGCAAAGATTCCAGAAGCAGAAGCCTCGGTAAAGTGGTGGGTGGAACATGTCATGTAGAGAAGCCCTCAGTCAGAGTGGCCGAGGTGCATGGCAGAGGGCAGAAGGATTTGGATGTCGGAATGGCTGAAGCACTGTCAAAAGAGCAGGAGATCTTCATGACTTTCTGGGAAAACATTAGGTGCTGCTGCTGCACAGTCATTCCAAAGATTACTGTTTGGAGTCTGCCCTGAAAGTATGGCACATATCCTGATTCAGATTTAGCCTTTATATTAAAAAACAGAAAAAAGGGGAAGGAAGGAAAGAAGGTCATTCAAGGTGTGGCTGGACAGCCATCTGTCAGGGATGCTTTGGCTTGGATTCCTGCATTGAGCAGGGGGTTGGACTCACTCGATGGCCTTATAGGCCCCTCCCAACTCTACTATTCTATGATTCTATGACTTTTCTGAAATCAGTCCTGTGACATCTCAGTACATGTAATTTCCCCCCAGCTATTGTAACATGTACTTTAGTCTTCAAAATATTTCTGCTGCTACTTCCCCACACTCTTCTGCTTTTGTGTGCCTCCTTCTACTTGTCTGACAGCATGCTGGTATTGATGATGATGATGATGATGATGATGATGATGAGGAGGAGGAGGAGGAGGAGGAGGAGGAGGAGGAGGAGGAGGAGGATTACTATCATTGCTATGATCATAACATTACCAATAATTGTCTCCCATTTTTGCACTGCGCTGGTGGGAGGGCTTGGGGTCAATGGGAGGAAGGATGTCACAGCACAGGTGGCCCAGCCACACACAGGGAGCAGGTGGGTGGGTGTTGACAAGAGCTCTTCCTCAGTGAGTTCCAGGCCAGCTTGCATAGATCTGTCCAGGGTCCTGAAAGACCTATCAGTGATACAGTGAGCATCTGTCAGCATGATGTTGCTATCCGGCTGCCCCCAAGTATAAAATGTTCTATGAAAATAAGAATAGATGCAGCCATGAGCACAATCAGCCCCAGCTGGGAAGTCTCAGGGGGTGTCACCATGACTCACTGACACTGCATCCATCACCGCCCACTCTCTGGGTGGCCATCCGCTGTCTGGGTTGGAACTGTGGTCCAAAACATCCGGAGGACACCAAACTGGGGAAGAAGTGGGCTCTAAGATCAGACTGGAAGCAGAAGGGGAAAAATGTGATTTTGGGCGCCATATACCCCACTCGCCACTCCTGTCTGTTGATGAAAATTAATTTCTGCTTGCATGATTTGAGCGCAAGCGAGGCCAGGAGGAATTTTAGTATGGTTCCATCCCACGCAAACAGCTAGGAGTCTAAAGTGTAAAAATAAAGGGAGCCCAATTTTTGCCTCTCGTTGAATTGCTGGAAACACCAGGAACTAAAATACAAAACAAAGCACACTCCACCATGGTGGCCCACGAGAGAACTTCTTCCAAGAAAACCACTCTTCCCAATGCCCAAGCCCACACAGAAGCCTCTGTCATCCTCCTCGGTGGTTAGGTCACCTCTTTCCAGCAAAGGTATTACTTTGGTACAGACAATTTTCTTTTCGTGTGCAAAATTACTTTACCAAGCAGAAAGACATTTAAGAACATAAGACGAGCCCTGCTGGATCAGACCAAGGGTCCATCTAGTCCAGCATTTTTTCACACAGTGGTCAACAAGCTGCCCACGGGACCCACACACAGAACTCAAAGGGACTTGCTTCTAAGTAGACATGCATATAATTCTACTGCTAATGAACTCCTGCATACAGCTAGGAGAATGAATGTATCTCCATGCAATAAATAATTGTATATGAAGCAGGTCCTATTGAAGGACCTGTATAAGGCATATGGACTTTCTGAATAATAATTAGAAAAAGATATGTAAAGGTACAATGTGAGTACAAAATGGAAGCCTCAAACACACACAATGAATGAATGAATGCTACAATGGAGTTAATGATTGTTATTTGAAGTGCTTTGATGATCCCTATTTGTCACAGTATTCTTTTCATTATGTTGCAGTCATTGAAGTAAGTCTGTGTTGTGGTCAGGGAAAGGGAGAATTAACCTATTTCTGCTTAGCAAAGTAATTTTGCACATGAAAAGAAAACTCTCTGCAGCACATCAAAATCCTAACTGGAAGTAGGTGGTGTCCTACCTGCTGGGGACTCTGAACTGCATAAAAGCTCAACCATCCCTCTGCAATTCCAGCAGCGTCTCTTGACATCCTAGTCTTCAGGACATCTCCTTGGAAAAGCAGGTGAGTCCATTTTCTTGGGGATATCGTCATGCTTGTCTCAAGTTCACATCAATGGAGGCCTAGAGTCTTCCATCAAGTGTCAAGGGTCCTGCAAATCATTAGCAGAAACAGTGCGCTATGCTTCAGGCTGCCTCCAAATCGGGGATGGGAGAACATAGCAGACTGCAGTTTCACTTGCTCCAGAATTAGATGCTATTTAAATCTCAACTTGAAATTTAAATAGGATATGAAGAACTTTGCCAATTTTGGTAAATTCTTATAAATATGCACGCCTTAAATTCAATAGGCACAGTTATTCCTAGCATGGAGAGAACCATGTTGCAGCTGCTTCTCATAAAGCTGTTAATGATGAGGACAATGTAGTGTTGGCAACCCTAACTCAGCACTTCCATGTTTCAATAGTGGGGATTCAACCCCAGACTTTTAAGAGCAAGCACTCAAAGCACTGGACCTGGATGGATGAAACTGTCAGTTTCTGGTTCTACCATATTCATTTAAAAAATGGACAAACAAAAACCCCATGAGTACATTTCCCCTGGAATATGGAGAACTTTCTGGCCTTCAGTAAATTCTTATCAAAACCAAACTGAACTGCAATTCTCAGCCATCCCTACGAGTCTGAATAGCAGCTTTTGGTAACTAAGCAAAAGCATGGGGAGATGTTTGCCACTATGCCCTGCTTGCAACCTTCATGGAGACATTTTCTCTCATGCTCGGAACTAATGGGTTCATCCAATGAACTGGTGGGAGATCCAGGACTAATACAAAGAAGGACCTAGCATAGCTACCAGTATCAGGGACAGTTTGCCTGCCTGTTGCTGTGAACCATGAGATGGAGTGTTCAATTGCATTCATGTCCTGCTTCTCGGTTACCCAGGAAATTTGCTTGGCCACCACAGAAATATAATGCTGGACTAGAGATGCCTTTGGTTCGATCTACCATGACTCTAGTTATGTTCTTATGCCTAGCCACTTGTAGATATTGGATGTTGCATTAGGTGGGCCTTTTATTTTTATATTTCATTCATCTATTTCATTTCCATACTACCCTATAGCCGAAGCTGTCTGGGCAGTTTACAAGAGTTCCTAAAACAGGACCTTAACACAATATGCCTTCGGTATGATCAGCAGACAGTGTCATTTTACACTGATCCCATTATAGAGAGATGGATGTGTGAGAGAAATAGGTCTGAAGGAGCCATTGCAGGTGCCCACCTCTTGATACAGAACTTAGAATGGAGCAGTTTTCCCAACGCCAACCTGTCCTTCATGTAAATTTCCTGACATAGACAGGAGGAACTAAGAGCCTGTTTATCTGCAGAGTTCTTCACAGATCAGTTTGACATCAGCACAATGCACCTCCTTCCAAATGCTCCTGTACTCTTTCTGATTCTGCATTCTTTGCGGACACATTCAAGATTCAACTTCAACAGAACCCCAAGCAACTGACATGGAGTGCATGTTATTGCACAGTGGAAATCCATCTTAATCCATCATAGCTGCTCTGGAACCTGCAGGATCCACTGGTCCCTTGGGCCTAGGAGGGCCAAAAAAAATCACATTTCCCCCCTTCTGTTTCCAGCCTGATCTTAGACACCCTTCCCCAACTTGGGGCCTTCTGGATGTTTTGGACTGCAGTCCCGACCCAGACTGCGGATGACCATCTAGAGAGTGGTCAGCTCCCCCCCCCCACGAATTCAATACATGCCTTCTAACCTATTACTAATACATATAATCCTATTTTTTCCCTGGCATATCTAGTCTCTTCACTACCCCTTCTTCATTTAAAATCCGTCAGATTTAATCCTTAGCCTAAATCCCTTTCAGATTCAGACCCATTTTATTAAAAAAAATCTCAACCCCCCCCTTTAAATCATTCTAACATTTATAAATTGGAATCTTTCTTTTTATATATAACAAAGACTTAGCTATTCTTTCCTTGATTAATAACAATCAACCCTTCTTTTTAGACATAAACCCTTCATGCTGAACCCCACCTTGTTCAAAATCCTAATACCCCCCCTTCCACTTAAGATCTTTAACATTTATAATCTGTTTTAACAATAATTTCTCACATAATACCAGTATAAAAGGGGATTCTCTTTTAGAATTAACGAACTCTGACCTGTCCTGTATCCAGCAACCCTTCTCTTTATTAAAACCCATCCCAAAATCTTCCTGGGTCAAAGATCATATTTTTCTGCTCCAGCCTTAAAATCACGAGGGCTTCATCTGTCTTAAAAGTCGAATCAGCAATTCCTTGCAAGTAGGTACATCTGTGCCATCCACCTTCATTCCAGTCACAAGATAATGCTGGAGGGCTTGAGGTGTAATTTTTCTTACCAGGTTAGACCATCTTTCCTTTGAATCTTCATATCACCTCCAATTTTCACCGAATATGCCTTTTGGCTCAAATCCATCAAAACCATACTTTTTTCTCTGATGACTTCTTCCCTCCTATTTGGTGGTTCTATTTTTTCCCCCTTCTGGAATTTCACCCTTGTTATTACTCTGTTTATTCTCAACTTCCGTCTGCTTTAGACATTCTGACATCCCCAAATCAAGTTGTACACACCAATTATCAATCATTCTCTCCAGTTTATTTCCAAATGCTTCCAATTTATTTTGCAATTGTTCAAACAACTTCTGAAACAAATCCTGTGAGATCATTTTTTCTATAGGTAAGTGTGTCAAACCACCTCAGACGTCTATATTATTCCTAAAAGCAGTCCTAAAACAATACAACCCAACATGATATTTTCAGCCACATCACAGTCCATTCTTGACCTTATCTTTGTTGTAGAAAATCTTTCATTCAGACAGCTTTTTTGGCATAAGCAACAGACAGTTCACAGCATACCAGTCTATCCACCTAGCTGTCTTTCCCCGTTTAGGCTTTCATCAAAAGTAAGAAAAGAGCTTTTTAGAGAAAACAAAATAGATTTGGAACCTCCTTTCCAAGACTCCTTCTCTTCACTAACTTTTCGCTGTAACACATTAAATTTTAATTCCTTCCAGTATTCCCCCCCCCCCCATTTTCCTTCCTTTTTCTTTTGGTTCCAAAATTAAAGTGCTTACGCTAAGAAGAAGCTCAGTAGCTGTGAGAAGACCTCTCAATAACAAACCAGATGTAGTCCATAAATCATTGAGAAAGAAGGACTGGCGATCTTATTACCCGATCCCGGGCTCTGAAGACAGCGAGGAGTGTTAGTAAAGTCCTTCAGCCTGAGTCGTTTTACGAGACCTAGTTGTCGAAATGGAAGGCAGATTAATGACATACGAATCTCTAGGGAATAATTAAAGCTTAACTCCAATCATTCCCTTTTCATCTAGGGCCGATTTCGCCAGCTGGAAGCTGTTTCCAGTCCGTACTACGTTGCTTTCGTTCTCCCCCAACGGCGTGGAAGTCAAATTGCCATTAAACCAAACCGGAAGCTGGACCTCTCAGCAGTTTTCGATACCATCGACCCTGGTATCCTTCTGGTCCGCCTCACCGGGATGGGTCTTGGAGGCACTGTTTGACAGTGGCTCCATTCCTTCCTGGAGGGGCGAACATAGAAGGTGATGCTGGGGGACTGCTGTCTGGCTCCCTGGCCATTGGCCTGCGGAGTTCCTCAGGATTACGTCTTGTCCCCCATGCTATTTAACATATACATGAAGACATTGGGAGAGGATGTCCAGAGTTTTGGGGTTCGGTGTCACCAGTATGCTGTTGACACCCACCTCTATTTCTCCTTTCCATCTAATTCCAAGGAAGCTGTTGCTGAGCTAAACCAGTGTCTGTCGGCGGTAATGGACCAGATGAGGGCAAAGAAGTTGAAGCTTAATCCAGACAAGACAGAGGTGCTCCTGGTCAGTCAGAAGGCAGATCAGGGAATAGGGAGTCAGCTTGTATTGGATGGGGTTACACTCCCCCTGAAGACACAGGTTTGCAGGTTGGGTGTACTTCTGGATTCAGCCCGGAACCCGGGTGCCCAGGTTTCGGCAGTGGCCAGGAGTGCATTTGCACAGTTAAAGCTAGTGCGCCAGCTGCGCCCATTCCTGGAGATGTCTGATTTGGCCACAGTGACACATGCCTTAGTTACATTCCGTTTGTATTACTGTAACGCACTCTATGTGGGGCTGCCTCTGAAGAGTGTTCGGAAACTTCGGTAAGCTCGGGGAACCACTAACTGCCTCTTTTTCTGTCCTTGTCTTTGTTCCTGCCTGGGTGTAAACTCTCGGTACAGAGTCCCATTGTCCCACAAAAATATGAGGATTTAGCTGTCTGCCCCTGAGGCTGGTTTTGGGTTGCCTCTGCATGACAGCCCTGCAGGGAGGGGTTGTCCTGCTGCGCTGCCTGGAACGCGGGTCTGACCCCAAAGTCCGAAGCAACTGGCTCGGGTCCCCCGTCCTAACTTTGGTTGGGCTCAACGTGTCCGGGAAGTGAAGGAGAGGAAAGGATATTGAGCTCTTCAGCTACATCAGCCTTTGAAACGAGCTCAGAAGTGGGGTCCTCGGGGCTACCTATCCTCACTTGGGTTTGCTGCTTGGCTTGGCTTCGGGTCACCACACCCATTATCGCCACCCGATATGCCAAATCATTCTCTATGCTGACCCCCCACTCCTTTTGGTCATGTACTATCACATCCATCTATCTGGTACTTCACCCAGACCCGGGCAAGGGGCACGTCTTTGTCTGGAGAGGTGTATGACTTAATGGCACAGGTCTCCCCCTGCAAGAACTGAGAGTCTTTTACACTACCCCGAGATAGAGCTGTCACATCTGCCCCCGTGTCCCAATGCCCCACATAGGAAACATTATTAATGCAGATGGACTCACAGAATTTGTTTTGGCTCCACCTCCTCCCCTTGTCTTCCTCCTTGCCTTCTTCTCCTTCTCCTTCTCCTCTTTCTCCTTCATCATAACATCATTTTATTTCAGTTTCCCACCCAATGGTACATAGTCAGAGCAATCACCCAATGTGAATTAAGCAAATACTGCCCCCACCCCCGTAGGTATGCGTGAGGATTTCATTCGGTCCACATGTTGAAATGAAGCAATGTGGGCCAAATTTGATCTGCACCATCCCAATCAAGGTGCAGATCAGAAAGCAGACAACCCCTGGATTGTGCATTGCTCAAAAGTGTGTCATGCAATTCCCAGCTAAAAATGCCTATAAAATGCATACTTGGTGAAATAAATATTTTCACTAGTATGTATTTAAGCTGATCAATTTTGTTCAATTCAAGGTTTGGACAAAGAGAAATACTGAAGTATCCTGAGAGCAAAAGAAACACTTTCTGATTGGTTCACATTGCAAGACTTACTTTAACCATGTACCAGTGATAGGAAAACTGAAATACTCCTCCTCCTACTATTATCACCACTATTTCTACAAATAATAATCAGGAGGAGGTGGAGATATGACTTATGTGAAATATTGCTTCCACTTGGGGGTGGGGGGGATATATTTGCCTTCCCTTTTTCGTGGATCCAAAATGTATGTAGGAGAAGATTCCCAGGGATAGAAAAAGAAAAGAAAAGATCATGTTTTGAAGTACAATACTGTGGTTTTGTGAGAAGCTGAGAGAACCTTCATTAACAGACTAATTGCCCCAATGCTCTATGACAACTAAAGGGATTTGGTGAGTGAAGCTGTTGAGATAATTTGCATGTATCTAATTAAGACTCTGAGCAGAAAGTGCTGCATCGTCATGATGGACAGTGATACTAAGTGTATATAAAGACACACAATGGGTCACTGCTCCAGCAGCTCCGCCAGACACCGGGAATGACCTTCCCCCGCACCACGTGCAGCTGTGGGCGGGGAGAAATTTTGCGGACGTGGTGGGAGGAGAGGCGAGACTTACCAGTTCTCGCAGGTACGCCTCAGGTAGGGGGCGGGGCTACAGGAGCCAATATTAGGACCTGCAGCACCGCCCCACACCCTCTTTGTTCTTCGCAGCTGGTTCTTCGCAGCTCTCCTACATCGCCACTGATCCGGAATCCATCGGCTACTACAAGGAAAACATACACGGTCAGCTAAGGGGATGGGAGAACAGAGGGGAGGGTAAAGGGTGGGGGATCAAGCTACAAGAAAAGCCCAATAATTAACTCAAGCCAGCCGCTCCCTGCCACCGCAGGCAGCATAGCCAGCCTTTTAAGCCTGCTTGGGAGTGACGAGCAATCACAGCCAGGGCTGCTCCAACAAAAAAGTTTTCGTCCGCCCGGGCCCTCGAAGCAACACAGCCAAACCCATTTGGTGCCCGGGGAGGGGGTGGGAGGCGTCTTTGGACCACAATCCACAAGGAGGGCTTTCGTCGGCCGGCCAGTGACCACCTCCAGTCGGGCCGGCTGCGTGCGGCGCAGCCGGCCCCCAACTCCCAGACCACACAGGACATGGCCTGGCCGGCTCGGCTGCTCCGGCCTCGGTGTGTGTGTGGGGCTCTTCGCCCTCCCTGGAGCAATATACTATCCCGATGGCCGCGCCGCCATAAGTGGCGCGGCGAGCATATCAGCCCAGCCGCCGACACCGCGGCTGGGCGCCCCCTCCCCCCCACCCTCCCTTACCCCGGCCGGGCGTGCACGGCCACCTGGCCGGCGCGATGGGATCGGCAGCGGCGCGGGCGGGAGCGAGGGCGAGGCGCCCCCCCCCCTCCCGGGCAGAGGCCACCTCCGGTCGGGTCCGATGCGAGTGGCGCGGCCGGCTGCCGGCGCCCATGCGCCACGGCGCGCAGCCTGGCCGGCTCGGCTGCTCCAGCCTCGGCGGGGAGGGGCTTCTCCCCCCCCCTGGAGCAGCTCACGCTACGGATCGCCGCGCTGCCGAAAGCGGCGCGGCAAGCATCCCGCCCGGCCGCCGACGCGGCGGCTGGGCGCCCCCTCCCCCCCTCACTTACTCCGGCCCGGGGCGCGCGCGGCTCCATGGCCGACCCGACGGGATCGGCCGCGGGCCGGGCAGGGGCGAGGCGCCCCCCCTCCGGGCGGCGGCCACCTCCTGGCTGGCCCGACTCCTCCAGCCATCAGGCGAGGGCAGGGGCGCCTCCTTGCCCCCCCGCGGAGCAGCATACGCTCTTGAGGACCGCGCCAATGCAGACGGCGCGGCCGTCACCATGGCCCAGCCGCCGACACCGCGGCTGGGTGCTTCCTCCCCCTCCCCCTCCCTCCCTTCGTCCGGCCGGGCACGCACGGCAGCCCGGCCGGCACACCCAATATGGCCTCGACTGAGGCAGGGGTGGCCCCCCCTCCCCCCCGTGGGCAGCGGCCGCACCAGGACATGCCCGCCGCGCCGATGGAGCAGCGTGACCTGCACGCGGCCCCCACACAGGCGCGGGAGGCCGCCAGGCCGGCCCAGCTGCCTTGCCAGCGGCAGGGGCGGGGGGGCAATTTCCCCCCCCCACGAGCCACAGACTCGCCCAACGGCTCACCCACGCCGCCGCTGGCAAGCGACAAGGGTACACCCCCCCCAGGACGACCCACGCGGCGCACGACCTGGGTCGTCGCTCCCCCCCCCTTTTTTTTTCTCTCTCCCTCTCTCTCTCTACTTGTAAGCAAAGAAAATATCAGCTTTAGGCATACCAGACTCCAGAGGTGGCTTCAAGGTGACGCAGCCGTCACACGCAAAACATCGGCTGGTGAGGCTGACATGAACAGACGAGAACGCTACCTCAGGTACAACTCACCCATAATTGCTCTTCTTACGGCATATACTAATTGTCTACTCTATTTTATCGATGTAGCAAGCCACCTACCCGAAGAAATGCCTTCAAAGAGGAAATCAAGCAGCAAAAGCAACAAGGGTGCTATAATGAAGAATACGGTCCAAAAGCATCCACCCAAACGCCCACGTAACCTCGTGACATACTCATCCTCGTCCGACAAAGAAGAGATCGACTTATCCACCCTCACACACCAAGTAGAGGCAGCAGAAGAGGCAGCAAACCAGTTGGGTGGACATCTAGCCCCTGGTCCACAGGTGAGTAGCGATAAGTTGCGCACAAGGGGCCAACTCCAACGTGCATTATGGCATTCCCTTGCAGATCGCATCGATGCAGTGGAGGCCACGACCAAGGCAGCTGTCCGACAAAAACACGCATCACCCGGTGGCAGCCCCAGGGCTTGGAGAGAGGAACATAATACCAGATGGTCTCACAGCAATGACACGGCAAGCACATACAGAAATCAACAAGCAGGGTCCAACAGCGACAGGAGCTCCCCATATGCACAAGAACAGGATCCTCAACCTGGACCGTCAACGCGTGACGGTGAGTACACGAGACAAGGGGCACGGAGCAGAGACTCTGACCAGCACCAGGCTAGGTACAGGCACACCTCCGCCAATTTACACCCCCCCGCAACACCTGTGACAAGGCAAACACCAGCCACAACGGGAACACCCGGTACACCCCAAGTTTCACTACAGGAATTTGTCAACATCCTAGCACAAGCATTAGGGGGGCTTAATTCCGGGACAAATGGCAGGGGACAGTTGCAGGTAGCAGGGAACAATAACGTGAATGCCATCAGTCCCGACAGACCGATCACTACAAACACAAGTCAGGCAGAGTATCAGAGTACACCCAACACTCAAGCTGTTCCCAATACAGCATCTATAGTGGCAGCTGAAACAGGCCAAACACAAAAGGACAATGGCACCCCAACTAACTCACTCGACACACAACAAGTGGCCCTCAATACACTTCCCAACCCACAGCCAAGTGGCAACTCAACTCTGGCTGAGGCATGCGCACCAGCGTGGGGCGGACCAAACACACACGGTACGATGAGGGGTTTTGCACCGGCAGCTATAGATAACTACCCAAACTCAGCTGCTGGGAATAGATATCATGGGGGACCGTCATTCCCACTTGGCTTCCATCTATCTCAATCCACAAGGGAAAAAATATTGAGGGGTGAGTTCATTGACATGTTCTCCCTTTTACAAAGGGAGCCTGAAACCCATGAACTAGAGAAGCTTAGTGACACTGAGAAAGAAAAAGCAAAAAAGAAGAAACCCCCGCGCACATGGTCTAACTGGCTAGCGGGATACTTGACATACTTGGGAGTCGTTCTACAGAAATACCCAGAAAAAGGTGTCGTGCTCGTTAAATACCTGGACATAATATTTAGAGCATACTCCTGCTACGAAGGACCAGCGTGGCTGCAGTATGACGAGGCCTTCCGAGAGAAGGCCGCAGCAGATCGGTATATCAGATGGGACATTAAGGACAGTGACATATGGATGGAATACACAATTCCAGCACGGCCAATTTTTGGGGAAAGAGCGGCCACCGGACACATCATGGCTAAATACCAGGGATCCTCCGGGACATACAACACTCCGGGTCAGCCGGTTCAACCCCGGCCAGTCTGTTGGGATTTCTCAAGGGGAGGCTGCAAACGATCCGGATGTAACTTCAGACACGCCTGTGGGCTTTGCGGAGCAGCACATGCCGTCAGCACATGCCCCAAGCTTAAGCCCCATAAGGGCCAACCCAGAGCAAGCAACCAGAACAATTTTTCACACGGAACAGGACAGTCCCAGGTTCCCAAAGGGCCCCAGTCCAATTAAATTACAAGCACTATTGCCTTTATTAGACCTCTACCCGCACAGAGACGATGCATACTATTTATACCACGGATTTAAATTCGGATTCAGAATCCCATACACAGGACCACGACTACATTGTATGGCCCCCAATCAAAAATCAATTGATGAACTACAACACATAGCACTAGACAAAATTTAAAAAGAAATAAAAGAAGGGAGGGTCCTCGGGCCTTTTGACGCGCTCCCTATGCCATCCCTCCGGGTGTCCCCACTGGGCATAGTCCCTAAGAAAGCACCCGGAGAATATCGTTTGATACACAACCTGTCATTTCCTAAGGGCGCCTCTCTGAATGATGCAATCCCCGAGCATCTATGTTCGGTGAAATATGCATCATTTGACTCAGCGGTGGCAATGGTCCGAAATTGTGGACCAGGCGCCCTGATGGGAAAATGTGATATTAAGTCAGCCTTTCGTCTGTTACCAGTACACCCACAAGACTTTGACCTGTTAGGCTTCCATATACAAGGCCAGTTCTTTTTCGACAGAGCTATGCCAATGGGGTGTTCCATCTCTTGTTCAGCATTCGAGAGGTTCAGCTCATTTTTAGATTGGGCAGTACAGAACAGAGCCAAACTCACGCATGTAGTTCACTACCTAGACGATTTCCTTTTTGCTGGCCCACTCTACTCCAACCAATGCGCGAGTCTTATGCATCAATTCCGCATACTATGCAATACAATTGGAGTACCATTGGCACATGAAAAGACTGAGGGACCAGCAAATAGGTTAACCTTCCTGGGTATAGAATTGGACATAGTGCAACAGTGTTCCAGGCTACCTGTAGAAAAGATCAAAGCACTGCAGGATAAAATCAACAATACGTTGCAGTTAAAAAAGATCACGTTAAGAGGGTTGCAGGAACTGGTTGGACATCTGAATTTTGCTTGTAGAGTAATAGCACCAGGTAGGGCTTTCTTGCGCCGTCTGTGCAATGCCATGCAAACCTTGACTCGACCACACCACAGGCTGCGGGTATCGGCATCCATCAGAGCCGATCTGCAAATATGGGCTAAATTTTTGACACAATTCAATGGGGTTTCATTTTGGAGACAAGAGTTATTAGAAGCAGAGTTTAGGGTCCAATCAGATGCATCCGGCACCTTGGGTTTCGGGGCTATATTGGGAGAACAGTGGTGCGCCAAAGGTTGGCCAGAGCAATGGAAATCCTCTCAACTGGTGCGGGACCTCACTTTTCTGGAATTGTTCCCGGTGTACGTAGCCGTGCACATCTGGGCAGAGCAGCTTTCCAATTCAGTGGTTCATTTCCTCTGTGACAATCAGGCAACGGTTCAAGTAGTTAACTCACTCACCTCAAGGAATAACAACGTGATGTGCCTAGTGAGGTCCATCACAATGCAGTGCCTCAAATTTAATATTCTATTCCGAGCTCGACATGTGCCAGGATTAGACAACGGAATCGCTGATGCATTATCACGAGATCAAATGGAAAGATTTAAGCAACTAGCCCCATGGGCTTCTGAACTTCCCGTAATGATGCCGGACTATCTTTGGCAGATTGGAGGTCTGCGGCTGAAAATGCCATCATGAGTTCCCTGGCGCCCAGTACGCGGGCAGCCTACGACAGGGCAGGTAGGGAATTTCAAAACTTCAGAGTAATGAACAGAATACCTGAGACATGGCCCATTCCAGCAGAACAGCTGATACAATTCTGCGTGTACGCTAGGAAACAGGGTGCATCAGTACGCACGCTGAGAACAAAACTATCAGGCCTGGCATTCTTAGCCAAAGCTAGGGGCTGGGGTGACAACTCGAGGGACTTTAGAGTAAAAAAGATGCTAATTGGCTGGTCACGACAAAAAACCCCAGCACCTGATATGAGAATCCCCATATCGCCGGAAGTACTCATGGGCTTACATTCACAGTGGCCAGGCATATGTAAGTCTAACTATGAAGCAATTTTGTTTCACGCCACGGCATTAACAGCCTTTTTCGGTGCATTCCATATATCCGAACTGGTGGTGAGGTCCAAAACTGATACATCAAGCCGAGCCCTGCAGTACACCGATCTCACATTCATTTCAACTGGTGTAAAGATTAAATTGCGCAGGTCTAAAACCGATCAGTCAGTCAAAGGGATAGACATATTTCTTTACCAGGCCGCAGAAAAGGAACTGTGCCCAGTTACTGCACTACATACATACGCCACCAACAGAGGTAAGAAAGATGGTCCGCTATTCCAACATGCGGATGGGTCACCACTCACCAAATTCCAGTTTTGGTCTGTAGCCAAATTAGCGCTGGGAGCAATGGGCCTAGGGGACAAACGCTTTGGAACACACTCATTCCGTATTGGCGCGGCGTCTACGGCGGCAGCCGTAGGCTTCCCCGCAGACAGAGTACAAGCAGTGGGGCGTTGGCAATCGCAAGCATATCAGTCTTATGTACGTAAATTTCTATGAACGATACTGCGGCCTCTGTTTCTTCATTACAGAATGTCCAGGGGCCAAACCGGTGCGGGTACTGGTGTGTGGACACAGCTTTGTTTTCTGGGCGGCTCGAAGGGCGGCAGCTTCGGGCCAAGGAACCCAGCTGGGAATGAGTCGAACAGCCGAAATCCATTGGTTGGGGTGCCGCAGCTTGCGGTGGCAGAGCTTAATTAAAACCCTGTTCGGGTCCGGCTTCAAAGAGCAACCCCCGCACCTGCTGGTGCTGCACCTTGGGGGGGGGGGAATGATTTGGGTTTACTCAAGAGTAAAGCCCTGGTACTGCAAGCGCTTGCAGATTTCCAAAACATCAAGGAAAGGTGGCCGGCGGTCCAGATCATCTGGTCTCACATTCTACCACGACAATGCTGGAGAAACAACGCAAATCCCCGAATTATGAACAGAGCAGCCAGAAGGGTTAACAGAGAAATTGTGAAAGGACTGGGGGGCGAGGGTTATAATGTACCCCATCCTGATATTGTATTGGGCCGGAGGGAGCTGTACCGCATTGATGGAATCCATTTGTCTGATGAAGGTAATGATGTATTTATCAAAGATCTGCAAAGGGCCCTGCTGGAACTTATTCCCGGCAGGTGGGGGAGAGGGGACTAAGCAAGCGCTGGTCCCTCTCTGTGGTGGGTAAGTGCGGGTTAGGGTATTGATAGGGTGAGGTGAGCATCCCTGGCACCATTCAGGTGACAGGCGGTTTCAGGATGCCTCAGATGGATGGGTCAGTAGGCTCAGACAGCTGGGGGTCAGGAACGCCTGTGAGGCCTTTGTTCTCGCCAAGCTTGTTGTCGTGAGACTCCGAGAGGGAGCGACGCAACAAAGGCTCCCAACACTGGAAAGTGCAAAAGGGGGAGGCGGCGGATTTCCTCGCCACCTCCCGGTTTTGGATGCTCCGCCCAAGTGCATAACAGAGCGGCCTACCAGGCCAGAATAGAATAACCCGCACTCGATCCCTTTGCAGTTCATTGTATGTAAATATGTAAATAAACGTGGCCCAGTTAAACACCAACTGAGTGTCTCGATTCTTCATTTCCCACCTGTACGTCCGTAACTCCTCTCATCTTCTCTGGAAAAGCAGGTAAGGCTGATTCGGGAAGAGGTTTGAAATGTTTCTTGCACTCACATAGCCAGGCTGTAGTGCTCTCAATGATCTTTCCCTTTTTCTCTCTTGCCCACTCTCTTTCTCCTCCTGTCAATAAAAACTATTATCTCCAGAGATAATTTGCCACTGTTGCAAGACTTGCAGTGAATCTGACACTCAGAGATCGATTGGCACTTGCCTGATTGCATGATTTATACAAGGCAACTGGGCTGATTCTCCCAGTTGAGCTGTCTCAATCAGTTCCCTGTCTGTTTAGAATCTGGAGTTGCCGCCGCACTGTGTTCCTCCACTGCCACAGTTGGCATCACCTCAACCAAAAGGGGGCTGTTGCTTCTGCCTTTTCATTTACACAGGTCTTAAATCAGATTAAACCATTGCCAGTTAGGTCACATAAATCACTGACAGAAAGTGTGGACCCTATACTAAGTTGCCCAAAGCCCCAAACCATCAACAATGTAGAAGAGAGAATGGAGAAACAGATTGAGAGAAGACAGGAAGAGGTTGAGAAGAGAACTTGGATGAGAGGGGGAGAAGGAGGAGAACTGGAAGTAGAAGGTAGACACTCCCCCTTTGCGACTCCTCTAAGTTTATATCCAGTTACAACCTATAGTAACTTTATGGCACTGTTACTGTATCAGACCATCCCTGCTGCGAATAGGCAAGGTGTGACCATCCCTAATGGTTGCGTAAGTTGGTGAGGGATGATGGGTGTTGCAGTCCAACAACATTAAGAGTGCTACATAATCCCCAGCCCTGATCCGTGCAGTCAGTCCTTCAATCTCAGGCGCAACCCCTCCTATCCCCTTGTACACCAAGTTCAGTTTTCAAAATGCCCAGCAACATTGAATTTCTGCATGAACATTTACTATGGCAGATGGTATAGTGGGGATGGACTGTTCCGGCATGAGTGTGTTAGGCATTATTTGAATTAACCCTGCTGATCTGTAGGAAGCAATGGAGGAAGTTGCACCTGCAGACCGTCAGCTTCAAAATTCTCCACACTTGTTGACTGTAGCAAAGCATCTTTCTGCTTCCCGAAATATTTCTTTTTTCCCTTCTGTGTTCTTTCAGCCTCACCTCCATCACTTGGACATGCCTTTCTCTGGACCAGTCTGTGCCGTCCCATCCGGTGACTTGGGCCGTTATGCCCGTGGCTCCGTCTCTGGCTATGGCCGAGGTGCACTGGGTGGATCCGCCGTGCCCTCAGCTAGTCTCAGTGTGCTTCGTGGAGTCCACCCTTCATGCCTCAACCAGCTCCTACCATCAGAAGTCATGATCCGGCCACCTCCCTGCATTGAGATGATCCCCAGACCCATAGTCTGTGCCAGCTGTGAGCCTGTAGCCATCGGGGGCAACACTCCAAGTGCTGCTGGAGGTTATGGCAGTCTTGGGGGTGATGACAGACTTGGGTTGTATGTCAATTTTGGGGGTTCTGAAGGTTTTGGGTTTTTGAATGGTGATGGGGGTTTTGGTGGTCTTGGGCGTTTTGCTCCTCTTTGGGGTTCTGTTGCTTTTGGTGGGATGTGGTAGTCATTCAAGTTGGGCATTATCTGATATTCCCCCTGCTAAACTCACATTGACTGACAGTGACGAAAAAGAAGAAGAACCAAAGCTTTTGCCATGTAACATTCTGGCCGGGCTTTAGAAATGCTGAGCTCTCCCCCAGCTGGTGAAGTCAGTGTGAGCTGGGTGAGTGCTCCTCAGCATCCAATTAATTGTTTGCTGACAGAGATCATTGTAGATTTGCAAAGTAGCTCCCTTAAAAGCTACTTGACCTTGCTTTCTAATCGCTTTCATGAAGACATCCTTCTTGTATAAATTTGCAAATTTTCTGGAGAAAAATTTATAGGTATTACTAATCAATTATATACTCATAATGTTACGTCGGTAATTGTAAATGATGGAATAACAGAAACTATTAGCCTAGGCCGGGGAACTAGACAGGGTTGTCCCCTTTCCCCAGTATTATTTGTGTTAGTTATGGAATTGTTAGCGAATGCGATAAGACAGGAGAGGAAATTACTGGGGATAGGGATAGAGGCTAAATGTAAGATAAACCTTTTTGCAGATGATATATTGTTAACATTAGAAAGGCCTATGGAAAATTGGGATTGGATAGAGAAACATTTAGATGAATTTAGAGAAGTAACAGGGTTAAAAGTTAATTGGGATAAATCGGAGATAATGACATTTAATTATAGTAAACTGGAGGAAAGGGGATTTAAACAAAGGAAAGTTGATATAAAGATAAAAAATATAATTAAATATTTAGGTATTGATATATTAAAAGATATGGATAAAATAGGGGAATGGAATTTCAAAAAATTAAAAGATGAAGTTAAAAATAAAATAGAGGATTATAAAAAATTGGGATTATCGTGGTTCGGTAGGATAGCTTTGATTAAAATGAAGATTTTACCGAAGTTTAATTTTTTATTTAGAATGATACCATATAAGATATCAGAGAAAGAAATCAAAGAGTGGCAAGTAATGTTAAAAAGCTATTGCAATGGGGGGGAAAGATCAAGGATTACTAAGAATAGATGGTATAAAGCTCAAAAAATAGGGGGACTTGGTCTCCCTAATTTAAAATGGTATTATATAGCTAATCAACTTAGATATATTATGGATATTATTGTTAGAAAAGATTTTATGTGGTGGGAAATAGAAGCATTTGAATTGGGTAATAGGGTGGATAAATTCTTATTTACAAAACAAGGACATATTATGACAAAAAGATTAGAAAATCCCTTTTTAAAAAATATGTTAGAAATTTGGGGTAGAAATAAGGAAATATTTTTACCAGGTATATCCCCGCTTACTCCAGTGGTGGTTATGGAAGATTTTCCCGAGAATGTTAGGCATTTAGAACGAATTTTTAGAGAGAAAAAGGTGATAACTTTAATGGATTAGCTGGAAAAAATGGAGACAAGACAGCAAATAATTGATAGGGTTGGGGGAGGAAGAATTTCTTGGTTAAATTTAATTCAATTAGTACAATGGGGTAAGAAATGGAAGGGGAGACATGAGCATGAAAGGGATTTCACCGCATTTGAGCAGGTGGTTATGTCTAGAGAACTCGTAGAAGGAAATGCATCAGCTAGGGGTCTTACAAAGATGTTATATAAAATGTTGCAGAAATCAGAAGAGCAAGCAGAAAATCTTAAAATAGTTTGGGATACAGAGTTTGAAGAGGAAATATCAAAGGATGAGTGGAATAAGATATGGGATAGGCGAATATTGAAAAATATG
The DNA here is from genome assembly GCA_021292165.1 of Shinisaurus crocodilurus. Taxonomy (NCBI): domain Eukaryota; kingdom Metazoa; phylum Chordata; class Lepidosauria; order Squamata; family Shinisauridae; genus Shinisaurus; species Shinisaurus crocodilurus. The sequence continues at coordinate 26,487,695 of CM037882.1, forward strand.
TCTATAAGAATCAAAGAGAATTTTTATAAGCTAATTTGGAGATGGTATTTGACTCAAGTGAGATTAAATAGAATAGATAATAAATGTTCTCCAATGTGTTGGCGGGGATGCCAGGAATTGGGTACATATGCTCATATGTGGTGGAGTTGTAAAAATGTAATGGATTTTTGGAAAATGATTTTTGAGGAAATATCAGAAATTGTTGGAGCTGATTTAGAGGTATGCCCTAAACTAGCTTTGCTATCAATAACGGAAAAGGTGATCGGTTCTCAAAATGTTAAAGAATTAATTATAAATTTGTTAACGGCAGGTAGACTAATGATAGCAAGGAAATGGAAAATCCAGCAAGTTTTCACTATTACTGATTGGTATAAAGAAGTATGGGATATGGCTTTGAATGATATGTTGACTTGTAATATTAAATGCAAAAGGAGTCAATTAAAGAAAAATAATTTCAAGGATATTTGGGGTTTATTCTTGGAATATGTGTTTAAAAAGGGGAAAGGGAGTTTACCCTGTCAGGATATGTTGTATTTTTGGAATAATGAACAATTATAGAGTTATTGTATTATTTGGTCCCATGGTGATGGGGGCACTATATTAGTTATATGTGTGTGCTATTTTCTTTGTATTGTTCAAAATTAAAATAAAAATAAATAAATAAATAAATGCTGAGCTCTCCCCCAGCTGGTGAAGTCAGTGTGAGCTGGGTGAGTGCTCCTCAGCATCCCTGAAGATCAGCCATGCATATATATTTCATGGATCTCTTTAGCATCAAATTGTATGTGCTTTTCTGATTTATTTTTATTATTATTATTTCTTCATGTATAGCTCTTTTGCACACAGCTAGCAAAAGAAAGTTGACAGGAACTAGACATTGTGTCATGTCAAATAAGTAAATCTGGGCATTGGGTAGTTGGAGGAATGTACTTTCTATAGAAACTCTCAATTTTTTCTCAAGTGTTGTGAGATGGAAGCTCTAAATTCACATGTATTTCTCTTGCTTGTCCTTTCCACAATCGCTCACTTTTCTTTCCATGCTGAATAAATCTTACTCTGCATCAATGCAGTGGCCTCCTGTCTTGCCTGGGAACGCAGACTGGTTTCATATAACCAGAGGAGACTGGTGACTCCGATGCCAGGGGGGCTCCTCACCCATCGCAGCTTTTATACCTTTGATACATGCAGCTCTTCTTGTTATTTACGATGATTACACTGATGTCCCCCTTTTCCCACTTGTGAGGAACTGGGGCAGCTTACATGATCCTCCTTCATGTAGGTGAGGCTAAGAGTCTGTGACCGGCCCAAAGCCACCCAGTGAGATTCATAGCTGAGTGTGGATAGGAACCCAGGTTAGGGATGTAACAAAAGCCCGCGCGGGCACCGAGTGAGGCCTGAACTGGGCCCACTCGTGTCCGCGCGGGCTCTCCTCCCCGAGCGCGGGCCTACCTTTGGGCTCTTCGTCTCCGCGGAGAGTTGGCCATGCGGGCCACGCTGCCTGCGCTGGTCCCGTTGCGTCACTTCCAGTGCAGCGGAAGTGATGTGACGGGACCCTGCTCCGGCGTGCTGGACCCCCGCGCTCTGTTTTTGGCGAGGGAAGCCCTGTTGCCCTGGTTCCTCCCGCCAAAAGCAGAGCGCGGGGGTCCAGCATTCCGGACGTGATGTGACGGGCGGCGGTGGGGGGTGCAGCGGCAGCGACGGCGGGTCCGGCGGCGGCGCGGTGGCTCGAGCGGTGCGGAGAATGCTCCACGTTGCTCAGAAGAGCAGGATCGGGCTGCTGCATGTTAAACAGCATGGGGGATATAATAAAGCCCTGTGGCACCCCAGAGCAGTAATCCCCCAGCACCACCTTCTGGAATCGGCCGCCCAAGTAGGATCGGAACCACTGGAGTGCAGTGCCTCCAGCTCCCGACCCTGACAACCTATCCAGAAGGATGCCATGGACGATGGTATCGAAAGCCGCCATCCAAGGTCCAAGAGAATCAACAGGGTTGCACTCCCCCTGTCCCTCTCCCGGCAGAGGTCAACCCACAGGGTGACCAAGGCAGTTTCCGTTCCAAAGCCAGGCCTGAGGCCAAATTGAAATGGATCGAGATAGTCCGTTTCATCCAAGAGTGGCTGGAGTTGACCAGCAACCACCCGCTCAAGCACCTTGTCCAGGAATGGGATATTAGCTACTGGCCCATAGTTATTGTTGAGACTTGAAAAAGATACTAGGAGAGGATATATTGTGGAGTAATATCCTTCCTATCTCACGTTAGTGAGATCAGCAGAGTACAGTCCCTTTCCAGCTTAAAAGAAGCTTAGATTTGGCTAGTGTTAGCCAGTTAGCATTTGGCAATCCAGGATGCTTTAAGGCAGACTGGATTTCCCTGGTTTTGCCCCCTTTTCTCTCCCTCAGAACAATAATCAGAGACACAGTCTTGTAAAAGCTAAAAGTAACATTTACTTACTCAGATTATGCAGTTTCATTCAGGCAGGCTTAAAAGATGTTTCTTACAGTTGGTACAAGTACATTTGGAAATACTTGGGGTCTGAACTTGTGGAGTTCAGACTAGCAACTCTGGTTACATGCTGCTGCTAGAACAACGTGGAGACAACAACACATGCAACCACACACTCAGAGTCCCAGCAGAAAGAGGAAGAGCTGATAGCTACGCCCACTTCCTGTTGAGGCTCTGCTAATTATTCAATGAGTACCTTCTAGGGAATTCACTTTAGAAGGTACCAGTGATCTTAACCATTTCACCCAACTACCTGGTGAAACATGAGCCATAGGTTTTGACTGCAATTTAATTATCCAACACACCCCTTCTCAGGCAAAATAACAGAAATTCATTCACAATTTTATTAATCCACCCACAGTCCCATCTTGACTCGAAGATTCTGGAAACTGTCTCTTGGTAGAGGCTTGGTTAGGATATCAGCAGTCATTTCCTTAGTATGACAGTATATCAAGTCCACAAGTCCATCTTGGACAGCCTCACGCACAAAGTCTTTGATCAGTTGATCCAGCCAGACCACTTCTCTGCAGACTTGATCCTTGAGCTACAAGCCTCGCTTTGTAGTGCTGCACTTCCCCTTCTGCCCCCTGCTTGATTTTAAACTTCCACTTACTCTTCCTATGGCCTTCTTTCCAGGAAGTAGGTCAGCAAGCGTCCACGTCTTGTTCTGATGCAGTGCATCCATCTCCTCCTGCGCAGCCTTCCTCCAGAGATGGGCTTCTGTGTCTGGCATCTCCTTTACCTCTTCCCATGTGGAAGACTCTTGGGATGGCGCCGACCCTGCAAAGTAGGACAGCTGGAGTGGTGGAACACCTCTGTTGGATCTGGATGTCCGTCTGACCTGTGTTTCTGGAACCGCATCAGCTTCATCCTCCTCCTCCAGTGCAGGCGTGTCCTCATCACTCTGCTCCTCTTCATCTCTGGTGCTGCTGGCAGGGGTTGGGTACTCTGGGGGTTCTCCCTGTTCATCGCCTATAGAGGGGGCTATAGCTTTTGAAGTTGGGAGCACAGAGTCATAAGTTATAGGTGGGAACTGGGAAGTATACGAGCTCTTTCATTTCCTTTTCTGATTGATCAGAAAAATCCACAACAGTTCCCCTTGTCTCAGCCTTAGTGTTTTCATCAAAATAGACAACGTGCTTTGGGCTGACTTGTTCTGTTTTCAGATCCATAATCTTGTAGCCTTTCCCCCCAGTCACGTACCCAATGAGGATACCTGCTTGTGCTCTGGAGTCAAGCTTGTGCCTGTTTTCTTTAGGAACATAGCTATAGGCAACACTTCCAAATACACGTATGTGCGACAGATTGGGAGTTCTCCCGTGCCAAAGCTCAAAACGTGTGCGTGTAGCTCCCTTTGTTGGCAATCTGTTCTGGATGTACACCACAGTGGCAGCTGCGTCTCCCCACAAACGTTGGGGAAGAGATGCATCTTTTAACATGCATCTTGTCATCTCCATGATGGATCTGAACTTTCTTTCTGCTACTGAGTTCTGTTGTGGGGTGTATGGAACAGTTGTTATATGTTCAACTCCTTCCTGTTCCATAAGGGCTTCCATGTCGTGTGAACAATACTCACGCCCGTTATCCGTCATCAGGACCCCGGGCATCTCTGGAATTTGTTCTTCACCATGGCTAGGTATTTCTTGGTCATCTCCAGCACTTGACTCCTTTTCTTGAGGAAGTATGCTACACAATACTTTGAAAAATCATCAATAAATGTTAGGATGTATTTATTTTTCCCCAGTGATGGAACATTCATTGGACCACATACATCACTGTAGACCAGGTCAAGTACTTTGGTGCTGCGCTGCTGAGTGCAAGGAGGAAAAGAAGGCTTAACTGCCTTTTCAGTGACACAACTCACACACTTGGTTGTGCCCGATGCGCTCTGGGTTACTTCCATTCCTCTTGCCAGCTCATTTCGCTGCAGTTCCTTTATTGTGTTTGTGTCTCTATGCCCAAGTCTTCTGTGCCAAAGCTCCAGATCAGCCTCATCCTTCTTCTTTGAGCATGCCACTTTAGCAGATTGAGATTCTGAAACAATAACCTCATACATGCCATTAATCAGACTTGCTTCAACAAACACTTTACCATTTTTGGACACTTTACACTTGTCACCTTCAGTGGTCCCTATCCACAAGAAAGGCTCCAGATCTGACCCAAAGAACTATCGCCCAATAAGCCTCCTCGATGTGATCAGTAAACTCTACGCGAGGCACCTTCTGGACAAGTTAGACTTTTGGGTATCTTCTAATAACATCCTGGCAGAAGAGCAAGCGGGATTCCGACAGGGCAGATCAACGATCGACCACTGCTTTGTACTAAATCATCTAAGGGAGAAGTACACACGTCCTCCTCATCACTCCCTCTTTGCTGCTTTCATTGATTTGAGAGCTGCTTTTGACTCTATTTCCCGGCCTCGTTTATGGCATAAGCTGACTCTCCTAAACATAGATCGTAGACTCTTGAGAAGAATCCAGGGGCTCTATGAGAACTCATGACTTTGTGTCAGAGTTTCGTCGAGGGGTGGCCTCTCGGAACCTATCCCAGCAAATAAAGGTGTATGGCAAGGGTGCTTGTTGGCTCCCCTTTTATTTAATTTATATTTAAACGACATAGTCTCCTTTCTGTCAGGCCTTGAATTCTTCCCCCCCAGTGTAGGAGGTAAACTTATCTCCATCCTACTATATGCTGACGATGCTATGCTGTTCTCATATGCTCAGGTAGGGCTACGTAGGCTCCTGAGAGCCCTAGGGGAGTACTGCCGGAAAGAACTCTTGGCTGTGAATTATTCCAAAACAAAAATCGTGGTATTTGGCAAGGGAAGACAGAGGTCCTCATGGCAGTTGGACAATCACCAGTTAGAACAGGTCACGGCTTATAAATATTTAGGGGTGACTTTCAAGAATACTGCGTCCTGGATTCCCCACCTGAAAACTGTTGCATCAACAGCAGGGGCAACTTCTAATGCCATTATTTGCTATGCAGCCAGTTTGGGGGGGAGGCCCGTGTTGCCCCTCCTTGAACTGTACAAAGCTAAACTATTGCCACAGATACTGTATGGGGCAGCCTTATGGGCTTTTTCTGACACCTCAGTGCTAGACTCGGTACAGCACAAATTTTTAACAAGAGTCTTGGGGGTTCCTAGATCAACTCCCAAGGCGATAGTGCAAATAGAGTCAGCATGCTGTTTAGTTAGAACTTTAGCCCTGAAAGCAGCTATCTATTATTGGCTCAAGATCATTTTCCAGTTGGCCCCTCCTCTAATCCTAATGGCATATGAAGAAATGGACCAGGCTGCCTGGGTCTGTGCAATTGGCAACCTTGTATTGGAACTGGGCCTCTCGGCGGGCCATTTGATAGCTGGGGGCTATAATGGCGCTCGGCGGGTGGTTGCAAGGCGATTAGTTGAAGTGGATTTCCAAGATAGCACCTTGTTGATGATAAACTGCCGCTCCAATACATTCTATAAATACTTCCCTGTCTTGCCAGGGAAGCTGCCTGCTTACTTGATTTCTGAGTGCCCGTATGACTTTAAAGGCCTTCTAACTAAATGCAGGTTGAATGTTATCCAGCTGATGGAAGTCTTGGGACGGTACGATGGGCTCCCTAAAGCAAAAAGACAATGCCCCTATGGCTGTAGACAAGTAGAGGATTTGTACCACTTCCTTTTAGAATGCCCCCAATATACAGATTTGAGAGCCCAATATCTTCTTCCTCTCATTGGTGTTTTGCTTCGCCGTTAAGTAAACTTGTTTTTCTGTTAGCAGGAATGGATTATTATATATCTTATCGAACTGCAAAGTTTGTAAAACTGGCCTTGATAAAGAGAAATAAGCCTTTTAAAATTTGCTTATGAGCCTCGTAATTTAATCAATTTTAATGATCGTTTTAAATAATAAGTAACAATTTTATTTTATTTTTTTAACAAAAGCATTTGAGCTTTTTACGTTTTAACTTTGTATATAATTTTAACATATATATTGCTGGTTAAGGATATATATGCATGTAAATACATATGTATATATCCATTTTAATAGTGTGTTTTGAATGTTCTTTTTAAAGGTCACTTTTAAATTATGTGTGTAGTCTGTTTTATCTATGTGTGCAACAGCCTGGTCGGCTAATGCAGAAATAAACTTGAACTTCAACTTATATTAAGTTGCCCAAACGCCCCCAACCATCAAAAATGTAGAAGAGAGAATGGAGAAACAGATTGAGAGAAGACAGGAAGAGGCTGAGAAGAGAGAAAACTTGGATGAGAGGGGGAGAACTGGAAGTAGAAGGAAGAACCCCCGCTTTTGCAACTCCTTTAAGGTTATATCCAGTTCATTATTGCAGTTACAACCTATAGTAACTGAATGACACTGTTAGTGTATCAGACCATCCCTGCTGGGAATAGGCAAGGTGTGGCCATCCCTAAAGGTTGTGTAAGGTGGTGATGGGTGATGGGTGTTGCAGTCCAACAACATTAAAAGGGCTACATAATCCCCAGCCCTGATCCATGCAGTCAGTCCTTCGATCTCAGGTGCTTGCCTTCCTATCTCCTTGTGCACCAAGTTCAGTTTTCAAAATGCTTGGACGGCAACATTGAATTTCTGCATGAACATTTACTATGGCAGACGGTATAGTAGGGATGGACTGTTCTGGCATGGGTGTGTTTGGCATTATTGGAGTTAACCCTGCCGATCTGTAGGAAGCAATGGAGGAAGTTGCGCCTGTAGACCGTCAGCTTCAAAATTCTCCACACTTGTTGACTGTAGCAAAGCATCTTTCTGCTTCCCTAAATATTTCTTTTTTCCCATCTGTGTTCTTTCAGCCTCACCTCCATCACTCGGACATGCCTTTCTGTGGACCAGTCTGTGCTGTCCCATCCGGAGGCTGCAGACTGGCTCCGTCTCTGGCTATGGCCGAGGTGCACTGGGTGGATCCGCCATGCCCTCAGCTAGTCTCAGTGTACTTCGTGGAGTCCACCCTTCATGCCTCAACCAGCTCCTACCATCAGAAGTCATGGACTGGTCACCACCCTGCATTGAGACCATCCACGGATCCATCGTCTGTGCCAGCTGTGAGCCTGTCGCCATCGGGGGCAACACTCCAAGTGCTGCTGGAGGTTATGGTAGTCTTGGGGGTGATGACAGACTTGGGTTGTATGCCAATGTGGGGGGTTATACTGGCTTTGGGTTTTTGAGTGGTCTTGGGGGTTTTGGTGGTATTGCGGGTTATGGTGGTTTTGAGGGTTCTGTTGATTATGGGGTTTATGATGGTATGTTGTAGTCATTCAAGTTGGGCATTATGTGATATACCCCCTGCTAAATTCACATTGACTGACAATGATGAGAAAGAAGAACCAAAGCATTTGCCATGTAACATTCTGGCCTGGCTTTAGAACTGCTGAGCTCCCCTCCAGCTGGTGAAGTCAACGTGAGCTGGGTGAGTGCTCCTCAGCATCCCTGAAGATCAGCCATGCATATATCTTTCATGGATCTCTTTAGAATCAAATCGTATCCTACTCCATCACTCATAATTCTGCGTGCTTCTATAATATCTCCCCTCATTTGCCTTTTCTCTAAGCTGAGCAGCCCCAAACATGATAACAAGTATTCATGGGGGAGTTGCTCCAGCCCCTTTGCCATTCCAAGGGCCAATCCTATGGCCCCTAGGCAGCACCTGAGGGGTCACAGCCTAGTTTGGCTTCACAGCTCTGAGGGGGGGCACAGCGCTCTGACGTGGGAGCTGGGAATCAGAGCTCCAACCCCCCTCCACATCCCCCTCACAAGGCGGCACAGAAAGAACCGCGCTCGCTGCTCTCTGAGGTCAAGAAATCAACCTCGGAGAGGGACATAAGGGGGCATTTTGGAGGCGGAGGAGGGGGGGAGACTGGCAGGACCGGTGCAGGGCAGTTTGGCGCCCTAGGCTAAATTATATTTAGCGCCCCCCCTCGTGCCGTGGGGGGGGCTCCGGAAAGCAGCCCTGCTCTGCAACCTCCCGCCCCCCCGCCACCGGACCCCCACCGCACGCTGCCGCTGCCGCCCCCCACCTACCTTCCCACGCCTCCTCCGAAAAGGGACCCCCGCGCTCTGTTTTTGGCTGGGGGAAACCAGAGCAACGGGGCTGTTTAAGCCCTGTTGCCCTGGTTCTTCCCACCAAAACAGAGCGCGGGCGGGGCTCCGGAAACAGTGCGGAGAAGGTAGGTGTCGGGGGGGGAGGCGGCGTGGAGGAGAGGCGAAGCGAGGCGAGGTGGGGGGGAGGCGGCGCGGGGGGGAGGCGGCGCGGGGGGGGAGGCGGCGTGGGGGGGGACGCGGCGCAGAGGCGAAGCGAGGAGAGGTGGGGGGGAGGTGGCGCGGAGGCGAGGCAAGGTGGGGGGCAGGCGCCCAGGCTCGGCCCCACCACTACTCCGGGCGCAATCCCCCGCACTGACCTAGCTTTCTCGGAGAGGCGGACGGGCGGGCAGGGCAGGAGCGTGCCGGCAGCGAAGAGGAGCGCAGCATTCTGCGCCCTCTTCCGCTACGCGCCCTAGGCAACAGCCTAGTTGGCCTAGCGGTAGCGCCGGCCCTGGAGACTGGAGAGGCCAGGATATGAGGTATCCTGAAGCCATTGCAGTCTCCTTACTTCCCCCTCCGAGACGCCCCAGAGAGTTGGGCGAAAAATCCCTTCTAGCCAAAATGCAGGCTGGGAGGACGAAGGGCAGCAAGATCACCTCCTCCACTCCTCCTGCTCTGGATTGGATGCCTGTGAGCCTCTTTGTTCAGGGGTTTACGGACATTGTGATAGGATTGTGCCCTTTGTTGCCTTTTTCCAACTCCACAATATCCTGGCTTTCAGGTGTGGTGACCAGAACTTTACGTATTATTCCAACTGTGGTCACACCAGAGATTTGTACAAGGGGAGTATGAACTTAGCAGTTTGAGGTTCCTTTCCTTTCCAGATGATGCTCAAAATGGATGGAATTTGCTTTTTTCACAGCAGCCGAGCACTGGAATAATAGTTTCACTGTTGGTCAGTCACTGCTGGCTCAGACCTATCATTAGCGAACACGTGGAACTGGGATTTTGCATTCATTTATTGTATTTATTCAGTACAGTTCCAATCTGCCAAATAAATTCTGATTTCCAGGTGGATTTAAACTAGTTAAAAATACTACAATGCCATCTTAAGACACTGTTCAAAATATAGAATGCAATAGAAATATTGAATAGTATACAATACAATAGAATGCAAAACAATAAAAAGCACAGGAATAAAAAAAACCAGCCACAATGACAGAGAACTCGGTCTCTAAAAATGCCTGGGAGTAAAGAAAGGTCTTTGCCTGGTGCCAAAGAGATCACAACATAGGGGCCAGGCAAACTTCTATTGGGAGTTTATTCTGCAAGCGGGGTGCCACCACCAAGAAGGCCCTATGTCAACTGGCCTCCTGCCAACGTTCCTTTGGTGAGGGCACCCGGAGGAGGGTCTCTGAGGATGACCTAAGTGTCCTAGCAGGTACATGACAGAGAAGATGTATCTTTAGATACTCTGGTCGCAAGCCACTTAGGGCCTTGAAAGTCAGCACCAACATCTAGAATTTGGCTCAGAAATGGCCTGGAAGCTAGTGCGGCTGATGAAGTACTGGCATCTCATGGTCAAGCCTCATGAGTCCAGGAGGTTGCAAATGCCTTCTTCAGAGAGGGAATGGTGCCAGCGTCTTTGAAAGAGGCGGTGATTGGGCCACTCCTCAAAAAGCCTAACCTGGACCCGGATGATGTTGCAGCAGCGAACATCAACGCCTGGACGTGGTCACTCTCGGGAGAGGAAGGTGAGAAGACCTGGGCTGCCTTTTTTCCATCCTGCCAGCCTTTCTACCATCCTGCCAGCTGCCTGTTTTACCACCTCGTCAGCCATCTGTCTTGGGCTGACGCTGCTGCTGGCTGGATTGGGCCCCTCTCCTGGGAGAAGCTCCACTGCCAGCAGGAGGAGGGCGACTCCCCCAGGCCTGCCTGCCTGATTAAGACGCCTGCCACCTGGGCTGGCTGGACGCTCTGCAGGCCTTTATCTGCCGGCCCGGAGCAGGGTGGCGACGCCCCGGCAGCAACGGCCCCGAAGGGGACGACGCCAAAGGGGGTCACCCCTTTGGGGGGAGCCACTTCGGGGGTGCTACAAGGGCCACCCCCCTAACACTGCTATTTGTTGCTCGGTGCCCTTGGTGGGGGGGATTACTTTCCCCCCCCCTGTCTAGGGCCTGAGCATGTGCCTTGGAGGGGAGTTATGGGGTCAAGTGGGGGGTTCTGTAGGGGCCCCGATTAGTGTAGTGACTGGTAGAGGGAGATATGGCATTGGGAAGAGGACTAGCCAGGTAAGGGAAACACGGCCCAGACATTTAATGGCTGTGCCGTGTTCCAGGCCTCCTCACACCCGCAGGGTTGTTGGTTGCCCTATCAGCCTGCCCTCGGGTCTCCGGATGCTGCTTCTAAATGCCAGATCGGTGCAAAATAAAACCTCCCTCATCCACAACTTAATAGTGGATGAGGCGGCCGATCTGGCATGCATTACCGAGACCTGGGTGGGAGAACAGGGAGGAGTTAGTCTCTCCCAGCTTTGCCCACCGGGGTACTTGGTGCAGCATCAGGGTAGACCTGAGGGCCGGGGAGGGGGGGTTGCCATGGTCTATAGGAATTCTATCTCTCTCTCCAGGCTCCCTGTCCATCTGACTACTGGTCTGGAGTGTTTGCACCTTGTGTTGGGCCAGCGGGACAGATTAGGGATTCTGTTGGTGTACCGCCCACCCCGCTGCTCAACAGACTCCCTGGCTGAGCTGACGGAGGTGGTCTCACTGGCGATGCTGAGGTCCCCCAGGCTGTTGGTCCTGGGGGATGTTAACATCCATGCTGAGGGCACCTTGTCTGGTGTGGCTCAGGAATTCATGGACTCCATGACAACCATGGGACTGTCCCAACATGTCATCGGCCCAACACATGTAGCAGGGCACACTCTAGACCTGGTTTTTTCAGCCGAGCATGGAGATGGTGATCTGAAGGTGGGGGACTTTGAATCGGTCCCCTTGTCATGGTCAGATCACTACCTGCTGAGATTTAGGCTAACGGCAGCTTTCTGCAAGGGTGGGGGACCTATTAAGATGGTCTGCCCCCAGAGGCTAATGGATCCGGATGGTTTCCAGAGGGCCCTTGGGGGGTTTCCGGCTGATATGGCTGGCGGTCCTGTCGAATCCCTGGTTGATCTCTGGAGTAGAGAGATGACCCGGGCGGTTGACACGATCGCTCCTGAGCGCCCTCTCTGTAGTAGAGCTCTTACGGCTCCGTGGTATACCCCGGAGCTGAGAGTGATGAAGCAAAACAGGAGACTGCTTGAGTACAGGTGGAGAAAAACTCCTAGTGGATGCAATCGAGCCCTGGTATGTGCCTATAGCCAGGTATACCTAGAGGCAGTGAGGGTGGCAAAGAGACAACATCTCACTGCTTCTATCCAATCATCTCTCTGACACCCAGCGGAGCTCTTTAGGGTAGTCCGGGGCCTGTTATACCCTGGGGCCAGCGTTTGCACTGGCTGCTAATATGCTTCCGAGCCGAATTCAAGGTGCTGGTTTTGACCTATAAATCCCTACACGGCTTAGGACCACAATACCTGATGGAACGTCTCTCCCTACCGCAATCTACCCGGACACTACGCTCAACATTTGGGGCCCTCCTCCGACTGCCACCTCCAAGAGAGGCTCGGTTGGTGGCAACGAGGAGGAGGGCCTTCTCGGTGGTAGCCCCCCAATTATGGAACAAGCTCCCCACTGAGACCTGCCTGGCACCACGTTAAGACTTCCTGGTGCCAGGTTAAGACTTCCCTCTATGCCAAGGCATTTAATAGTTAGGAGCTCGGAATAGCACGGGGGCGGGATTGTCACTTGTAGGCTCAGTTTTATTAGTTTTTTTATTGTTATTTTAAACTGTGTTTTTGAAAAATTTGGTTTTTAATCTTTTAAACTATTTTGTATGTTATTGTTGTTTTTATGTATAATCTATTGTGAACCGCCCAGAGAGCTTCGGCTGTGGGGCGGTATATAAATGAAATAAATGAAATGAAATGAAATAACTGTTGGATAATTAAATTGCAGTCAAAACCTATGGCTCATTTTTCACCAGGTAGTTGGGTGAAATGGTTAAGATCACTGGTACCTTCTAAGGTGGATTCCCTAGAAGGTACTCATTGAATAATTAGCAGAACCTCAACAGGAAGTGGGCGTAGCTATCAGCTCTTCCTCTTTCTGCTGGGACTCTGAGTGTGTGGTTGCATGTGTTGTTGTCTTCACGTTGTTCTAGCAGCAGCATGTAACCAGAGTTGCTGGTCTGAACTCCACAAGTTCAGACCCCAAGTATTTCCAAATGTACTTGTACCAACTGTAAGAAACGTCTTTTAAGCCTGCCTGAATGAAACTGCATAATCTGAGTGAGTAAATGTTACTTTTAACTTTTACAAGGCTGTGTGTCTGATTATTGTTCTGAGAGAAAAGGGGGCAAAACCAGGGAAATCTAGTCTGCCTTAAAGCATCCTGCATTATCAAATGCTAACTGGCTAACACTAGCCAAATCTAAGCTTCTTTTAAGCTGGAAAGGGACTCTACTCTGCTGATCTCACTAACGTGAGATAGGAAGGATATTACTCCACAATATATCCTCTCCTAGTATCTTTTTCAAGTCCCAACATGGGTTATGGGCCCAAAATAGATTGTTTTTGTAGCATTTTGGTGGATGCCACTGGATTCTCTTGAAGAGAAAAGGAATTCAAAGCGGCCATACTTTTCTTTGTTTCCTAGTGAGCACATGTTGACTCCATTGTCTCCTTGCAAAAGAGAAACCCCCTTTCCTCAGAGAGCAGTAGTAAGGCAATGAAGGTTTTTGAGTTTTGAGCATTTTCAGTTTTTGAGTTTTGAGCATTTTTCCACTTTTGAGTTCGGCATTTTTCCCAATTTTGAATTTTTGGGCATTTTTCTTGATTTTTGATCACTGAAGATGAGCGGAGGAAACTCAAGAGGAGAGACCTTCTCCAGGCTGCCTGAATTAACTGAAGCAAATGTCATACAATGGGATAGACGATTGAAAGTGATTTTGGACAGACTTGAAGTCCTGGGCTGTATTAAAGAAGATAAGCCCAGAGGTGCTGGTGAAGAAGTCAGAGCAGCAGCCAAAGTGTGGGAAAAGCAAAACAGGATAGTAATATTGGTTATCATAGAAAATTTAACTGATTGCCAAATGATCCATGCTGGAGAAGGGGAAACAGCCAGAGAAGTGCTTCATAATCTCGAAAAGGCATTTGGATTCACAAGCAAGCGCTCTCACAGATGCCTAGTGAGAGATATGTTTCATTTGAAGCTTGAATCAAAGAAGGATTGTGGAAGTCATGTGGAAGAGTTTTTAACTATTATTGAAAAGTTAAGACTGGCAGAATACGTGATGAATGAAGATCAGAAGTTCTGCTACTTCCTGGGGTCACTGGGATATAAGTTTGAGATTTTTATATTCAGAATGGACAGTGTTCCAAATTTAACACTAAAAGATTTAATTGGTCATTTGAGAGAAGAATGTATTGAGAGAAGGGAAGAATCTCCAATCAGGCATTCTAAGCAAAGTGACTCAAACTACTTGTCCCAAGGGAATGGGAAAGGCACATCCAAGAAAATTGTCTGCTTTAATTGCAACAAAGAGGGACATATTGCCAAGTTCTGCAAGGCCCCGAAGACAAAGAAGCCCCCATCTTTTAGGCAGCAAAAGGAAAAGAAGGGAATTGATGAGAATAGCTTACTGATGCAACAGATGAGTTTAGCAGCTAACAGTTACAAAAGTGTCAAGAAAATGGGTGATAGATTCGGTTGCCTCGAGCCATTTCTCACACAAGAGAGGATTCTTTAAAGAAATCAACAACATTGAGGAATCACAAAGTGAGGACATCCAGATTGCAGATGGCAATGTGATAAAGGCACAAGGTGCAGGCTCAGGAGTTCTGCATTGCAAGGTTGGCGGTGAAATCCGAAAGAACCGTGTAGACAGAGTTCTCTGCGTTCCAAAATTAAGTTGCAACATGCTTAGTGTCTCCACTTTAGCAAAGAAAGGTTTCAGAGTACTATAGGTATATTTTTTTGATGTAGCTTTACATTCTGTTTAGGGCTTTTATCTAGGAGGCTAAACAATTTCTTGAAGTCCATTTTCTTAGAGTGAATGGCCCTCGAATTTTTAGTATTTTTGATGTTTTGGGGCTTCATTTGGGGATTAATCCCCTTCTTCTTGCCTAATTTGCCAACTATTGGGTAAGCTGTCTGGGCCCTAGCATTGTTCGGCTTTCTCTCCACCTGGACCTTATCCACATGCTCTGCATGCTCTGTTCCAGCTTTTTTTTGCATTTCCACGAGTAACGTTAGAAGTTTGTTGCATTCGGACAAGAAAGTTTTAATGTGTTCAATATCTTGTGTTATCATAAAGAGCCATCCCTCTATCGATGGGCCTTCCCCCGTTGTTTTGACAACACAACTATGATGTTCTTTCTCATTTACAAGCTCTTTGCTGTCAGCTAATTCCGTGATTTGCTTTAGTATCAATCGGTTTAATTGACTGTCCTTTTCCAATTGCTCAGGTGGCCGCTGCTGTAGTCTTAAATTCTCGGCTAAGGCCAATTCTATAGCAAGGTTTAAAGAAGATGGATCCTCGTCTAATTTGTAATTCTTATGCTTAAGATCTAGAGACCAATCTAGTATGGAAGTAGGGGGGCTCAAAGACTGGGGTAGATCTTCGGATGCCCCTTTCTTTTCTTTTGTCCCGGGCTCAAACATTCCCTCTACCTCTGCTGGTGTAAGAAATTGTGTAATTTTTAGTTGTCTTTTTCTCTCCTTCTTTTCAATTTGGGATATGTTCACGGGGGATGGCCTAATTCCCAGTGTTTTATATCCCTTTCTAGTAAGCACCATATCAGTCAAGCTATCCCAATTAGGGAGGTTTCAGAGAGAGGGAGAGGAACACACGCTGTCAGTTAGCCAAGTCAAGCCCCCAGTCCATTTAAAACAAGTTATAATGAAGCAGTGTGGTAATTATTATTTGCCTTTAACACTGGAAGCCTATGGGGCTTGATTGAGGTGCTCTCTCCCCCCTTTTGTAAAAGTCCTATCAAGTATCAGGTAAGCAGTAAGAGAATAACCTGCCTCCGTCAGCTGCGGTCAGTAGCTTCAGCAGTGAAGTTAGAACAATTATAAAACCTTGATAAAAGCCCGAGCTGGCTAAAATCAAACTAAAACAAACTGGAGCCAACCGATCTCTGAAGTTCCAGATTCACTGCAAGTCTTGCAACAGTGGCAAATTATCTCTGGGGATTATCGTTTTTATTGGCAGGAGGAGAAAGAAAGTGAGCAAGAGAGAAAAAGAGAAAGATCATTAGGAGCACTACAGCCTGGCTATGTGAGGGCAAGAAACATTTGAAGCTTCTTCCCGAATCAGCGTTACCTGCTTTTCGAGAGAAGATGAGAGGAGTTCCCGGTGTCTGGCGGAGCTGCTGGAGCAGTGACCCATTGTGTGTCTTTATATACACTTATCACTGTCCATCATGACGATGCAGCACTTACTGCTCAGAGCCTTAGTTGGCTACATGCAAATTATCTCAACACCATCACTCACCAAATACCTTTAGTTGTCATAGGGCATAGGGGGGGAGGCAATTAGTCTGTTATGAAGGTTCTCTCAGCTTCTCACAAAACCACAGTATTGTACTTCAAAACATGCTGATCTTTTCTTTTCTTTTCTTTTTCTATCCCTGGGAATCTTCTCCTACTTACATTTTGGATCCAAGAAAAAGTGAAGGCAAATATACCCCTCCCCCGCCCCCAAGTGGAAGCAACATTTCACACAAGCCATACCACCGCGCCTCCTGATTATAATTTGTAGAAGTAGTGGTGATAATAGGAGGAGGAGGAGGAGGAGGAGGAGGAGGAGGAGGAGGAGGAGGAGGAGGAGGAGGAGGAGGAGGAGGAGTATTTCAGTTTTCCTAACACTGGTACATAGTTAAAGTAAGTCTTGCAATGCGAATCAATCAGAAAGTGTTTCTTTTGCTCTCAGGATACTTCAATATTTCTCTTTGTCCAAACATTGATTTGAACAAAATTGATCAGTTTAAATACATACTAGTGAAAATATTTATTTCACTAAGTATGCATTTTATCGGCATTTTTTAGCTGTGAATTGCAGGACAAACTTTTGAGCAATGCACAATCCAGGGATTGTCTGCTTTCTGATCTGCACCTTGGTTGGGATGGTGCAGATCAAATTTGCCCCACATTGGTTCATTTCAACATGTGGACCGAATGAAATCCTCACTCATCCCTATTTATTTATTTATTTATTATATTTATACCCCATCTTTTTTCCTGCAAGGAACCCAAGGCGGCTTAAATAAACTTCCTCCTCCTCTCCATTTTATCCTCACAACAACCCTGTGAAGTAGGTTAGGCTGAGAGTCAGTGACTGGCCCAAAGTCACCCAGTGAGTTTCATGGCTGAGCGGGATCTAGAACCCGGATCTCCCAAGTCCGAGTCCAACACTCTCCCTATGGGGGTGGGGGCAGTATTTGCTCAATTCACATTGGGTGATTGCTCTGACTATATACCATTGGGTGGGAAACTGAAATAAAATGATGTTATGATGAAGGAGAAAGAGGAGAAGGAGAAGAAGAAGGTGGCAAGGAGGAAGATGAGGGGAGGAGGTGCAGCCAAAACAAATTCTGTGAGTCCATCTGCATTAATAATGTTTCCTATGTGGGGTATTGGGACACGGGGGCAGATGTGACAGCTCAACCCTGGGGTAGTGTAAAAGACTCTCAGTTCCTGCAGGGGGAGACCTGTGCCATTAAGTCATACACCTCTCCAGACAAAGACGTACCCCTTGCCCGGGTCTGGGTGAAGTACCAGGGGTGGGAAAGGTAGATGGATGTAATAGTACCTGGCCAAAAGGAGTGGAGGGGGGGTCATCACAGAGAATGATTTGGCATATCGGGTGGTGATAATGGGTGTGGTGACCCGCAGCCAAACCTAGCAGCAAACCCAAGTGAGGATAGGTAGCCCCGAGGACCCCACTTCTGAGCTCGTTCCAAAGACTGATGTAGCTGAAGAGCTCAATATCCTTTCCTCTCCTTCACTTCCCAGACACACTGAGCCCAACTAAAGTCAGGATGGGGGACTCGAGCCAGTTGCTTTGGACTTTGGGGTCAGACCCACGTTCCAGGCAGTGCAGCAGGACAACCCCTCCCTGCAGGGCTGTCATGCAGAGGCAACCCAAAACCAGTCTCAGGGGCAGACAGCTAAATCTGCATATTTTTGTGGGACAATGGGACTCTGTACCGAGAGTTTACACCCAGGCAGGAACAAAGACAAGGACAGAAAAAGAGGCAGTTAGTGGTACCCCGAGCTTACTGAATGAAGATTCCGAACACTCTTCAGAGGAAGCCCCACGTAGAGTGCGTTACAGTAATCCTAATGAGATGTAACTAGGGCATGTGTCACTGTGGCCAAATCAGACATCTCCAGGAATCGGCGCAGCTGGCACACTAGCTTTAACTGTGCAAATGCAGTCCTGAAGAATGCAGAGTCAGAAAGAGTACAGGAACATTTGGAAGGAGGTGTATTGTGCTGATGTCAAACTGATCTGTGAAGAACTCTGCAGATAAACAGGGTCTTAGTTCCTCTTGTCTATGTCAGGAAATTTACATGAAGCACGGGTTGTCGGTGGGGAAACTGCTCCTTTCTAAGGTTTGAATCAAGAGGTGGGCACCTGCAATGGCTCCTTCTTCTGCTCCTACTTCTTCCTTCTTCTCTGGGATGCTTTTGGATGTTTTCCATTTCTTCTCTCCCAGCTATGACTTGACTGGAGACAATTGGAACCCTTATTTCCTTTGGTAATTGACACTGATGTGAATTTCGCTACAAAATCACTTTGATGGCTTTCTCAGTGAATTTCTGGTGCCATTTGGAAACTATTTCTGTTGTGTGGTTGTTTGACTGATTGCTTCCTTGTGCCATTTCCTGACCATTCATCAATAGGTTCTATGGAGAAAGCCTGACATGAGTATACATGTACACGCACACACCAGTCTCCGTCCTCCAGGGGAGGGGGGCGAGAAGGGGAGATTGGGTTACAGGGAAGCAGCCAGCCAGACCGGCATTCCAGCAATGGAGGATCTCGCTTGTAATCCACAAAACCCAGGAAAGGACCATCAAGACCATCAACCTAACAGGGCAGTCTCAAAGAGCTGTAAAGTATCCAATACGTCACCTTCTTCCCGGGCAGGAATAAGCCCACCTGACACGAAGGGGCAGGCAATAGCCCCACCTGACCTAAGGGGCGGGAGAGCGGGAAACACAGAGGTAGAAAACCCCTCTCCCCTCCTTTTGTTGGTTGTTGGGAACCCAGGGTGCTTTTGAGTACGAACCACCCTCCAGCAGCGGCTGGAGTAAGCTGTTTCCTTCCCCGGATCGGACAGACCCGGAGTTAGGCTGAAACTGACTAGCGTGACGTCTCTGATCTAAGGTAACTGACTAATCCAAATGCACTAGCCTGGGAGCCTGTCATTGATAAACTTAAAGGTCATGTTAGGTCTTATTGACATTGTAGTATTTCCTAGAAAGCTGTTAGTTCCGCTCCATATCCTGTGTAAATAAATAAAAGCCTTATTTGGCAGTTCAAAGGCTGAGTTTCCTTTTATTTGTGAGAAAACCTCTTAGGTGGTTTCTTTCGCTTGTACGGGCTGTAAAGCTGCACTGGTTAACCCGCTAAGCGCCGAACTCACGCAAAGGATCCAGGTGCTGATCCTTCACAGGTTCTATACCACCACTCCGACTACATGTAGAACAGTCTCTTTTCTCCCTGACCCACTAGGTTGCAAAAGTGCAATGTTAAGATCAAATTAGACCACTGAATTGACAGTATGGGAGGGGGATCTTTTGCTCACAGTGTCATATGGATGCCCTATAGAAGGTGAGTCCACATATTGTGACATCTCTCACCTGGGGCTCTCCAACGCCAAAGCAGCATCTCCGTTTCACAAAGTCCCTTCCTCCATTCCTGGCACACATATATGTTGGCAAATGCAATTGCCCAATAACACAATGCAAGGCACGGCAAGTTCCCAGAAACTGCTGGCAAAGATGTCATCGCTGAGAGCCTTTTTCCCATCTCCTTTGCAGCACTGAGGTGTCGAGTCAGGAGCCCTGCGGACACAAACCAATTAGGTGAACAAGGGCTGACATGGCTGCATGTCCATGATCCTGTTTTTAAGTTTGAGCACTGCGGTCTTTTCATAGGCTCTATTCCAAGCGTCTCCTCTTCATTGTAGGTATTGAAAAATCCTCCTCCTTTCGGCTTCATACATGTGGTTGTTGTTAATTCCAATGCTCCTCACAGCTTCCGAAACAACTATGTCACAGCAACACAGCCTTTTGGCACCAGATACCCCACTCGCCACTCCTGTCTGCAGAGGAAAATTATTTTTCGCTCACCAGATTTGAGTGAAAGCGATGCCAGGACTTTTAGTCTGGTCCCTGCTGGATGGCTTTGAAAGGATATTGGACAAATCCCTGGAGGAGAAGCCCATCACTGGCTCCTAATCCTGGTGGCTGTAGGCTACCCCCAGTATCAGAGGCAGGATGCCTATGTACACCAATCACTGGCGGAAATGGGCGGGAGGGTGCTGTTGCTCTCATGTCTTGCTTGAGGGTTTTTCGTAGCAGTTGATTGGCCAATTTGTGAACAGAATGCTGGACTAGATGGACCCTTGTTCTGACTCAGCATGGCTCTTCTGATGTCCTTTTGTTCTTATGGATCTGACCTGAAGCCGATATGGAGAAGCAGCACGTTGCCGGGACTCTGTCCTGAGCAGCTATGTTTGTGAATTTCATTTCAGTTCATCTTTGACTAGATTTTAGCCAGTTCTCACCTCCAGGAAGTGTGCATGGAGCAAAATGTGATCAGCATCCAAAGTCCATACGTGCCTGAGACTGTGATGCAATAAGGAGCATGTGTGTCTCTTCTTACATTTGAAAAATGCCTATGAAAGAATGGATACTTTTGAAAGTGTGCCCATGGAGCCTCCCTGGTCAGACCTTACCTTTCCCAGCTGCATCCCCAGAGTTGAATCTGCTTCTTCTTACTTGACTAATCTCATGATAAGTTTAATTTGGAAAGGAATTGAAAGTAAAACTGCCAATATCATACTGCCCTCATAGAAATTTAGGTTGTGACCACACTTGGAATAGTGTGTAGAGTTCTGGTTACCAAACAAGGATACTGTAGAGTTGTAAAAAGTGCAGAAAAGAGCATCCAAAATGATCAAGGGGCTGGAGAAACCCCCCTATGAGGAAAGGTGACAACATCCGGGACTGTTAAAAAATCTGGGTTTGTTTAGAGAAGAGGCGAGTGAGAGGAGACAGGACAGAGGTGTACAAAATGACGCCTGGTGTGGAGAAAGTGGATAGGGAGGCATTTTTCTCCCTCATAAAAACAGAAACCAGTGGGGTTAACCCATGAAGCTGAATGGTGGGAGATTCAGGACAGAGGAAAGGAAGGACTTCTTCAAACAGCACAGGATGAAACTATGGAATTTGTTACCACAAGATATAGTGATGGCCAACAATTTGGATGGCTTTAAAAGGGTCGCATGGAGGAGAAGGCTATCAATGATACAGTGAGCATCTGTCAGCATAATGTTGCTGTCCGGCAGCCACCCTAGTATAAGATATTCTTTGGAAATAAGAAGAACGGATGCTTCCATGAGCAGTACCTGCCCCGGTTGGAAGGCTCAGGGGGTGCCACCAGGAATCTTTGCCACCGTCCTCATCACCTGCCGGCTGCCACCCTTTGGGTGGCCATCCGCACTGCAAACTGGGCTTCGGGATCGTTGATGTCACCCCAAGATCCACCAATGATGGGAACTGAAGCCCAAAACATCCAGAGGGCCCAAATTGGGGAAGGGTGTCTAAGATCAGACTGGAAGCAGAAGGGGGAAATGTGATTTTTTGGCCCTCCTAGGACCAATGGACCACTGGATCCTGCTGGTTCCAGAGCAGCTATGATGGATTAAGATTGATTTCCACTGTGGAATCAAACCAGCTCCATATCAGTGGCTTGGGGTTCTCCTGAAGTTCTCAGAAAGAGTAGTGGAGCATTTGGAAGGAGGTGCATCGTGCTGATGTCAAACTGACAAATTCTGCAGATAAACAGGGTCTTAGTTCCTCCAGTCTATGTCAGGAAATTTACATGAAGGACAAGTTGGCGGTGGGAAAACTGCTCCTTTCTAAGGTTTGTATCAAGAGGTGGGCACCTGCAATGGCTCCTTCTTCTGCTCCTACTTTTTCCTTCTTCTCTGGGATGCTTCTGGATGTTTTCCATTTCTTCTCTCCCAGCTATGACTTGAGACAATTGGAATCTTTATTTCATTTGGTCACTGTCTGACACTAATGTGAATTTTGCTTTTCATATGGGAAGAGTCTAAAGCAGCCAGGAAGCTGATGACGTGGACTGTCTTAGGAAAAGATGCATGGCTTAGGTTCCTATGGAAATCACTTTGATGGCTTTCTCAGCGAATTTCTGGAGCCATTTATAAACCATTTCTCTTGTGTGGTTGTTTGACTGATTGCTTCCTTGTGCCATTTCCTGACCATTCATCAATAGGATCTATACCACCACTCCAATTACATGTAGAAAACTCTCTTTTCTCTCTGGACAGTATGGGAGGAGGATCTTTTGCTCACAGTGTTATGCGGATGCCCTGTAAAAAGTGAGTCCACATAGTGTGACATCTCTCACCTTGGGCTCTCCAACACCAAAGCAGCAGCTCGAGCTCACAAAGTCCCTTCCTCCCTTCCTTGCACACATATATTTTGGCAAATGCAATCGCCCAGTAACACAAGGCAAGGCAAGGCAAGTTCCCAGAAACTGCTGGCAGTTATGTCATCTCTGAGAGCTTTTTTCCCATCTCCTTTGGAGCACTGAGGTCTCAAGTCAGGAGCCCTGCGGACACAAACTGATTAAGTGAAGAGGCGCTGAAATGGCTGCATGTCCATGATCCTGTTTTTAATTTTGAACACTGCGGTCTTTTCATAGGCTCTGTTTCAAGCGTCTCCTCTTCATTGTAGGTATTGAAAAAAGCCTCCACCTGTCGGCTTCATACTTGTGGTTGCTGTTCATTCCCTTGCAAAGAATGCAGAATCAGCGTTTGGAAGGAGGGATGACACCATTGGGTTCTAGTATTGTGAGGGAGGGAGAAAATGTCTCCCCATCCACTTTCTCCACTGCAGGTAGAATTTTGTACACCTCTCTCATGTCTCTTCTCACTGGCCTCTTTTCTAAGCTAAGCAGTCCCAGACGTTGTATCCATTCCTCACAGGGGATTGGCTCCAGCCCCCTGCTACTGTTAGGTGCCCCTTTCTGCTCTTTTTCCAACTCTACTATATCCCTTTTTGTGCGGGAGCCAAAAATGTACACAATATACCAAGTGTAGTCACTCCATATATTTACATAACGGCTGCAGAAACAAGGTGCTTCTGCTACCAGGGCCGGCCCTACGATTACACAGGCTGATGTGCCGGGATCATGTCGCTCTCCCCCTGCCCCGGCCAGGAGGGCCCGCCTTGCCTTTCCGACACCGTCAGCAGGTCCTCTGGAGTGCCCAGCCTACCGCCCTTCCACTGTGGCATGTGCCGCAGCGTGAGAGCAACTAGCAGAGCCCTCTGGAGCAAGCTGCTGGGCGCCCCACCAGTGCCGCATCGTCTTGCTGCAGGGCCCACCAATGCGCACCTGCCCTAGCCACTCAGCCAGCTGGCCGGCCTGCTGCACCCTCACTGGCTCATCCAGCTGCCCACCTGGCCACTTGCTCCTGCCTGCTGGCCACTCCAGCCATGGGGCTCCTGCCTGAGGTTTGTTCAACTGTCACAAGAGGTGGGTCCCTCTTGCAGGAGCCCCGTTGCTGGGGCACGAGGCAGAAGCGAGCAAGTGGGTGAGGGAGCGGCAGCTCAGTTGGCTGGCTGAGGAGGTGAGAGAGCAGCCAGCCAGCCGGTGGGTGGGTGGGCTTGCTGAGCGTGTCAGCAGATGGGCAGGAAGAGGTGGCAGCACTGCCGCCTCTCCGCAGGTGGCAGGATACTTTGGGCCTGGCCTGCCTACCACTTCATGCAGACGCTGTAGCTCTTCCTTCTCAAACTCAGCTTGCTTTAAAACATTTATAAAAGGACGTTTCCTGTTATTATCAGAACAAAGTTATTTCAGTCAACTATGATGAGACCAAGGCTTTAGTATTTTTGGAAGGTAATAATTAGTCTTTCAATGGACATCCACTCGAACAAGTTTCAACACGGCAGTATTTAGGAAGTTTCTTCCATTCTTTGTTGTCATGGACATTTTGTAAGAATTACACTAGATAATGTGCATAAGAGTATGGTTACCATTCAGCGTTTCTTCCATTCTGAAGGGGCTCTCATATGTCCTCAGTCTTGCAAATGTCACTGCCAAATCAAATGCTCAGCTTTTAAATTGTGTTCAAATTTGGGTTTTGAGCTACAAATCAAATTTCAAAAAAGTTTGCACAGCAATTTTTGGTGTCCCCAAATGGGTGGCAGCTGCAATTTTGAGACGCAAGGCAGGCCTGGACTCCATCAAAGACAGGACTTCGTCTCTAGCTCTGAAACTTGGGCTTCGCTTAATGTTTCCTGTTCCTTCATTCATCGAGATCATTATGCAAGTTTCTGGATGAAGATGCTAAATGAAAGCGGTGATGAGAGGGATTAGTATTAGAGAGGTTTGTAATTTAAGGAGGCAACAAGAAGAATATACGAAAAGACTGGAGGAAGAGATAAAAGAAATGGAAAGGAAATTGATAAAGGATAGGGATACGAGAAGTTATGCAGAATTACAAGCCGAAAGAAAAGAATTAGAAAATAAAGAGATGGAGAAGACACAGCGGAATTTGATTTATTTGAAAAGGGAGTTTTTGGAATATGTTAATGAGAACTCAAGAACTCACGATCCACGCTTGCGTGGATCGTGGCCAGATCCACGCAAGCAAAAAAAGAGACAAGAACGCAATTGGGGTAATTAAAGATAAAAGGGGGAATAGATGTAATCTGATGAAGGATAAATTAGCCATTATTCAGGAATTGTACCAAGATTTGTACACTTCAGGGAGATGTCTGGGGGAGAAGATTAAAGAATATATGGAGAAACATTTGAAAACTAGAATACAGGATATAGATAGAGAAATAATGGAACAACCAATTATGGAAGAAGAAATAGAAGGAGTTATAAATAAATTAAAAGGGGGGAAGACCCCAGGAATGGATGGATTGGGAATGGAATATTATAAGACATTTTTAAAAATGTTAATACCAAAGTTAAAGTTGTTATTAAATAAAATATTAGAGATAGAAAATATCCCACCTTCATGGAAACAGTCTATAATAGTATTAATCCCAAAGCTGGATAAAGACCTAATGGAACCAGGATCTTTCAGACCCATTTCTCTTATAAATCAAGATGCTAAGTTATCGACAGCAATATTAGCAAGAAGGATGAATAGGTTTATATTTAATATGTTAAGATAGATCAGAGTGGTTTTATGGTGGGTAGGCAAATGGCAGATTTAACTAGATGAGGGTTAAATATAATAAATTTAATTAAGAAAAAGAACTTGAGGGCAGGGATAATTGCGTTAGATATTTTCAAGGCCTTTGATTGTGTGGAATGGCCAGCTTTAAAACGATAATAAAAACATTAGGTTTTGGAGATAGATTTAGAGGGGTATTGAACCAATTATATTCACAGAATGTTGCATCAGTTATAGTGAATGATGGTTTAACTGAGCAAATTTCCCTGGGCCGAGGTACTAGAGAAGGTTGCCCTCTTTCCCCAATATTGTTTGCTTTGGTTATAGAGATTTTAGCAAATGTAATTAGAGAAGATAAGCTTATTGGAGGGGTAGGGAGTAAGGAGAAGATTAAGATTAGTTTGTTTGCAGATGATACCCTTTTAACAATTGAAAATCCTATAGAAGCTATGGACAGGCTAGAAGGATATTTGAAAGAATATGGGGAAGTCTCGGGTCTACAGATAAACTGGGATAAATCAAAGATGCTGTTGTTTAATTATAGTAGAATAGAAGAGATAGATGTAAAATGAAAGGTAACATTAAGATTAAGAATTCAATTAAATATTTAGGTATAGATATTCCCAGAAATATTGATAAATTAGAAGAGGATTTAAAAAAAAATTTAAAGCAAGATACTAGAAATAAGTTAGATGAATATAGGAAGATTGGGCTTTCATGGTTTGGTAGAATAGCAGTAATTAAAATGAAGATTTTGCCCAAGATAATTTTTTTATTTAGGATGTTACCAATTAAGATCTCAAAAGTTGAATAGAAAGATTGGCAAAATTTGATTAATAAATATTGTAATGGGGATAAGAAAGCCAGGATTACAAAGAAAAGATGGCACAAGGCTCAAAAATCAGGAGGACTGGGTCTTCCTAATTTAAAATTGTATTATATAGCTAATCAGTTAAGACATATAGTGGATATTATCTCTAGACCCAAAGACTTAATTTGGTTGGAGTTAGAAATACAGCGATTAGATTTGAATTTGGAAAATTTTGTTTTTATAAAACATAATGTGAATATTGTAAAAAGAATTGAAAATCCCTTTTTGAAGAATATGTTAGAGATTTGGAACAGAATTAGGAAAATATTTATACTAGCTATATCTCTGTTAACCTCGGTAGTGGCGCTGGAAGATTTTCCGGGAAACTTAAGAATGAACTGGAAGGACTATTAAGGAAAGAAAAGGTTATTAGATTACAAGATTGGTTGTGAAAGATGGAGACTAAAGAACAAATAAGTGAATTGCTTGGGAGAGGAAAATATCCTGGTGTAATTTTTTGCAATTAGAACAATGGACAAGGAAATGGAAAAGGAAAACTGAGCATGAAACGGAATTTACAAAATTTGAGGAGATAATCATGCAAAGGGAAATTATAGAAGGGAATGTATCTACTAAGGGTACAACAAGGGATATTTATATAATGTTATTAGAAGCAGAAAATCAACAAGATTATCTTGTCAGTATGGGAGGAGGATTTTGGTAAAGAGATAAGTAACCAGAACTGGAAGAATATATGGGATATGCGCATTTTGAAATTTATGTCAGTGAGGATAAAGAAGAATTTTTACAAGTTGATTTGGAGATGGTATCTAATGCCAGTAAAATTAAATAGAATAGATGAGAACTATTCTGCGCTATGTTGGATAGATTGTCAGGAAACAGGTACTTATTTTCATATGTGGTGGAGTTGTAAGCATGTATTGAAATTTTGGAGAATGGTTTTTAGAGAAGGACCTTCCCCCGGAACACACGCAGCTGTGGGCGGGGAGGAGTTTGTGAGCGCGGGGGAGGTGAGTCGTGACTTACCTGTTGGCGCAGGTATCATGTCAGCAAGTGGGTGGGGCTGCAGGAGCTAATATTAGGCCTGGCAGCCCCACCCCACACCCTCTTTGTTTCCTGCAGCTGCTTCTCTGAAGATCTCCTCCCCAGAGGCGTAGCGTGGGGGGTGCAGGGGGGCCGGCCGCACCAGGCGCAACATCTGGGGGGGCGCGCTCGCACTCGCAGCAGCAATGCAAACCGGGCGGCTGCCACAAGTTTGCATTGGGGCGCCCGCCCCCTTCGGCTGTCTGCATTTGGGGGAAGGAGGCAGAGAAGGCGCCGAAGCGAGCAGGGCTTGCTTGGGACTTCCCCACCACCACCCCTTCCCCTCTCGGGGTCTGCGGGAGCGACTCGCCCTAGCGGGAAAGGGTTTAGCGGTGATGTCTCTATAGTAACGCCGCAGCTGTGGGGCTCTTGGAACAGAGGGAGTCTCGCGCCAGCAGCAGCGGCGGCAGCAGCAGCAGCAGCAGCTCCCGTGGCCGCGGGTCCCTCTTGTTGCTTGCGTTGCTGTGCTGTTTCGCCGCCTCTTTTGTACCTTCTTTTTTCGTGAAACTTTTCTGCTCGTGTGGAGCAGTTTCCTGCCAGCCAGGAGGGCTCTGAATAAAATTGGATAGCCAAAATGGGACTGGAAATCGCATACAGCAGGAAAGGCTCGGAACAAGGAAAGGGAATGGTGTGTGAGAGAGAGGGGGGGGGAGAGGTGTCTATATCTAATTAGTGTACAGAAGGATCATGTAGCCATCCACTCTGAAAGAGAAAGCTTCTTAAACTACTTTGAATACATACTTATCAAATAACAGGTAGAAATAAGCAACACTTTGAAAACGAGAGAGAGATCAATGAGGAATTAAAAGAGAGAGAGAGGTGGACGTGCTCACTTCTTCCTACCTCCTATTTATAACTCATGACTTTGACATCTCCAAGACATCTTTTCTGTGGGGGTAAGAGCCTCTGCTGAATTCTCCCCCCCCCCCTTAGTTTCCTCTCCTGGTGATGGTTGTGTGTGTGTGTGTGTGTGTGTGTTTTTAAAAAAATGTCTGCAAGGTGGTGAGCCGGGGAAACATTTCATTGTGGCTATTGTCAAAATGCCATAGATTTCATAGATTTCATAGATCGTAGAGTTGGAAGGAGCCTACAAGACTATCGAGTCCAACCCCCTGCACAATGCAGGAAACTAGAGGAGGGGTCTCCCATCCAAGTAATAACCAGGCCTGACCCTGCTTAGCTTTCCACGCTCAGACAAGCTGAGGCAGCGTGAGCCACGGGCCTGTATATGTTGCATCTATTTATGGTTTTTTTTTAAAAAACACACACACACAAAAACACAACACCCAACATTTTAAGGGTAGGGGAATAGTGGGATGTTACTGGCAAAAAGTAGTTTCCACAGGAAATGCTAGCATTCATTGGTGTACTCTGCTGTGCAGTGAAGAAATAGTCCTCAGAAATAACCATTGTTGACAATGTTCAATGTTATTTGAACAAAACCCTCAAATATAATTGGTTTTTTCTGTTGTATGTTTTGCTTGCATGAGAACAACTGGTGAGGGGAGATGCCATAGCCCTGCTGTTGTTTTTTGCTTGCTGGGTTTTTAAGTGATACCAGTGCTTTTTAGATACCAGTCAAATCCATGGCTCCTTATCTACATTGCAGCTCAGTGCTGCACTGTTTAATTTATTTTTTTGCTCATGAGAGTGTTTCCATTGGACTAAAAAGCCCTAGATACATTAAGGAATTAGTAGTGAATACTCAGATAAATCAGGAAGCAGGATGACACCATTATGCCATATTTTTTGTAGAACAAAAATTGGGTACGAAATACACTTAAGGCATGTATTCAAGGCCACCTACAGCAGATTAGTTGCCATTTTACATATTTTCACCATCCTGTCAAACTCAAAACATATGGTCAAAAAACTGGGTCTCCCAGGATATGGTTGAGGCAGGGGAAGTATTCTAATCTGCATTTGTGATTGTCAGTATGAGCCTGCTGACTGCTGTGATCGGGTCCGGGCTGCAAGAAAGTTTAACTAACTTTGTTGTCACATTAAGAATCTTTCTTACTATCACTGTTTCTACAGCGAGTTGTGAAAGAAGTTTCTCAAAACTTAAACTAATTAAAACATATCAGAGATCTACAATGAGCCAAGAAAGACTGAGTAATCTAGCAATACTGTCCATTGAGAGAGACTTTAATGTAGATTTCAATTCCGTTGTTGAAAAATTTGCGCTAATTAAAAGCCGGCGAATTTAAATTAATCTGTATATTATATACAGATTGATATCTTGCACTTCTATTAAAGAATTACAATTAGAGGTACAGGATTGAGGAAGTTGGCTCCTTCTAGCCCAGTCTTGGATCATCTCCAGGGTATGGTTCCATTTTGATGTTTAGTTTTTGTTCTTGATATTTTTTGTCGTTTACGATGGTTGTGAGACGACATATAATAGCATGGCCCATGCTAGGTTACTACATTTGTAGATTTGTATTCATAGACCTGCTGAAAATGTGGAGAATGTGTAATGCATGTTCGCACTCAATAAAGTGTTTGAAAATAAACTTGTATTTAGATGCATTTTACTTTAATTACATCAGTATTTTCATAACAAACAATACATGTGCTTAGGGGGTAAGGGTTTCTTTAACTAATCTAGTGGAAGAGACTCGAGTGCTAAAATCCACGGGTTAGGGGGCGCAAATTACTTGCCTTGCCCCGGGTGCTGACAACCCACGCTACGCCACTGCTCCTCCCGGCTCCATCGCCTCCAAGGACCACGTGGCACGGTCGGATTGGGATGTGGGATCCGGGTGGAGGGTCCCGCTCAGGATGGCAAACCCCTCTCTTAATAACGGGGTTGTTGTGAGGACAAAACTGGGAGGATTAAGAGTTGATTCCGAGGGTTAACTTAGAATAGAACAGTGGAAGTTAAAAAATAATTAATTAATCAATGGGTTTGGAAGTAGCGCGGCAGCCCATGTTTAAAACAGCAGGGCACCGGGTCGACGGAGCAGGGGAAGTGGGAGGCAGAGCCCGCTTCTCTTAACCAGCCGGGCGCTGGAACTGGCCCGGCTAGTGAGGCCTTCAAAGCTCCGGACTGGGCCCAGGCGTGGCAGCGCAGCTACCCCACACGGACGGCGGTCCGGCAACGGCAGCGTGGCCTCACGCCTCTAGGGGAGGGGGGAGGAGTACGCCCCTCCTCTTCGCCAGCCAGGCGCTGTGAACGGCTTGGCCGGCGCGACTATTAAGCCCCGAAAGGGCCTGGGTGGGGCGGCGCTGCCTCTTCGCCCGGGCTGGGGGTGGCGGTGCGCCATAGCATGGGGAGGCGAGCCGACGCGGCTCTTAAAGGGCCAAACACGTGGGGGGCAGGGCGGCACCCCGCCGGACGGCACCCCGCCGGATGGCACCCTGGCCCTGTGCCGAATGGGAGGGGAGAGGAGTAGCCCCCTCCTTTTGGCTGGCCCGGCCGGCGTGATCGTGAAGGCCTAGCCTGGGCGGGGGTGGCACTTCCCCCGCGCCTGGGCCGAGAGCGCGTCCGCGCGCAAGAGAGGAGCTGGGCAACAGAGGCCCCTCCTTTCGCCAGCCGGGCGCTGGGAGCGACCCGGCCGGCGCAGCTTTTATAAGGGCCGGGCATGAATAGAGCGGTGCGGTTCCCCGCTGGGCGGCTGTACGGCGTCTGCGGCGTGGCCTCGCGACGAATGGGAGGGAGGAGGAGTAGGCCCCTCCTCGTTGCCAGCCCGGCCGGCGTGACTGTGGAGGCCTGGCCTTGAGAGGTGAGGGGCAACTGAGGGCCATCCTTCTCGCCGGCCAGGCGCTAGGAGTGGCCCGGCCGGTAACGCTTTTAAAGGGCTGGGCACGGGTGGGGCGGCACTGCCTCCTCGCCCGGGTCGCGGTCCAGCGATGGCGGCGCGTCCTTGCGCCTGACTGGGAGGGAGTGGCTGAGGCCCCTCCACTTTGCCCCCCGGGTGCTGGAATGCCGGCACAACCAGCGAAGCCCCGGCATGAGCCTGGGCGGGGCGTCTTCCTCGCCCGGACTGGGGAGGGCGGAGGCTGCACGTCCTCACTCCTGAGGGGGAGGGGAGGCGCGGGGGCTCATCCTCCTCGGCGCGGCCGATAGGGCTACGGCCTGGGCGGGGCAGCGCAGCCTCCACGCACAGGCGGCGGCAACCCCCCTCAACACTTCTTCTTACCCCCGTGCAGCGTTGGCAGGCCTGGCATGGCCCCGTGGTAGAGCTCCTGCATTGCATGGTGAAGGCTATGGGCTCAATCCCCACCATCTTCGGTTAAGGCCTGAAAAGACTCCTGCCTGAAATCAGGGCGAGCAGCTACCAGGCGGTGGCAACTCCCTGTTGATCTGTGCTTTCATGGCCTAAAATGTATTTTAACTTTTTTGTACTCTATTACATTAAGGTAGTGACCATACGTCAAGAGAAATGCCATCGAAGAAGTTGGCCAGCAAAGGCAAGAAGAGCGCTCCAAAGGGGAGTATGGTTCGGAGCCATCCTCCCAAGCGACCACGCAATCTGGTGGTTTACTCATCTTCAGATGAAGATGAGCTCGACATATCCACCCTGATGGATCAGGTGGCAGCGGCAGAAGAAGCAGCGACCCAGTTGGGCAATCACAGAGCCCCTGGCGCACAGGTAGGTGGAAGGAACTTGCACACACGTGGCCAAGTTCAAAGGGCATTATGGTACTCTCTTGCAGCCCGCATCGATGCTGTAGAAGCCACCACCAGTGCAGCTGTTCGACAAAGGTCCGCCTTGCCCGGTGACACCGCTCCGGTCGCGATGGTCGAACAGCATTCAAGGCAGCACCGAGATGTAGTGAGACCATACAGCATACAACAAGTCGACGCACAGTGCTCCAGTAATCCCCCAAATGTACGAGGGCGCGAGTCTTGCTCTGTCCTGGCGCCAAGTGACGGTGAGTACCAAAGACAGGGCGCGCAAAGTGCCTACCCTTACCAACAACACCAGGCTGGGCCTGCCCACACCATTCCTAATTCACCCCCCCACACAATGGCGAGTACAGGGCAACCCCAGGCTGGTGGAGACATGCCTACCACGCCCCAAGTCTCACTGCAAGAATTTATCAATATATTGTCCCAAGCACTAGGGGGTGTTACAGCTGAAGCAAAAGTTAGGGGGCAGCAGAATGTGGTAGTGCAGGCAGCAGCTGGCCCGGCATTGAACGCGGGCACCCCTTCCAGTGGGGCTATGCCAGCTGCTGAGCAAACCACACAGCAGGCTGCCCCCAATGCACAGGCCGTTTCCAACACACTTCCTCCTGTGAGGGCAGAAGCAGTGCAATCCCCGAATGGTGGGGCCATCCCAGCCACTTCTCAGACCCCACAGCACGGTGCTCCCAATGTGCTGCCCTACCCATCGGGGGGTGGCGCATCAGGGGCGACAGGGTTGAGTCAGCAGAACACAGTCACAACGTCAGCAAATGACGCGACCAAGAATGCTGGAGGCCCTACAAACCTAGCTGAGGCTTGTGCACCAGCGTGGGGGGGACCGGCCCCACATGGTGTGATGCTGGGTTATGCCCCAGCAGCTGTCGATAACTACCAAGTTCAGCGTTACAAAACAAGCATCATCCAGGGCCTTCATTCACACTGGGCTTCCATTTGTCGCAGGCAACAAAAGACAAGATTTTGAGGGGGGAATACATTGACATGTTCTCCCTTCTACAAAGAGAACCCGAACCGCATGAGTTAGAGAAACTCAGAGATACTACTGAGCGAGAAAATGCAAAATGCCCCAGGCGTCTTATGGATCCGGATGGATTCCTGAACGCGCTTGGGGAATTGGAGCACACAAACGGTAGCTCAGTTGAGACCCTGGTGAATGACTGGAATGTTGCAATCACCAGGGCATTAGACCGAGTTGCCCCGAAGCGCCCTCTTCGCCTAAACAGAGCTCGCGCGGCGCCATGGTTCACTCCGTCGCTGCGAGCTCTGAAACAAAAGGTGAGAAGGCTAGAGCGCCGATGGCGAAATTCCCGCTCCGAAGACGATCGAACACGGGTTAGAGCTGCATCTTCAGCCTACCGGGTGGCGGTGAAGGCAGCAAAAAAGAATTTCTATGCTGCCTCCATTGCGTCTGCAGAGTGCTGCCCCAGGAGGCTGTTCCAAGTGGTCCGGAGTCTGGTCGGTCCAGTCGCTCCGGACCCACTGGAACAGTCAAAAGCCTCCTGTGCTTTAGCGAAGCACTTCGCAGATAAAATCGATCGGATTAGGAGTGGGATATCGTACATCGTGGACACAGGGAGTGAGCGGGAGGAGGCCAATGGCAGACCAGTTTTGTGGGATCGGTTTCGGCTTCTTCCTTCTGATGAAGTGGACAAGGTGCTTTCATCTGTGAGGCCGACCACCTGCTTGCTTGACCCTTGCCCATCCTGGCTCATCATGAGCTGCAGGGAGAGACTGGGTGAGGGGATCAAGGCGGTGGTGAATGCCTCCCTCGAGGAGGGAGTGATGCCATCAGCCCTCAAGGAGGCAGTAATAAGACCGCTTCTAAAGAAGCCCTCCTTGGATCCCCAAGATTTAAACAACTTTCGCCCAGTCTCCAATTTACCATTTCTGGGCAAGGTGATCGAGCGGGTGGTGGGTGCTCAGTTGAAGGCACACTTGGATGAAGCCGATTATTTGGATCCGTGCCAGTCGGGCTTCAGGTCTGGACATGGGACGGAGACGGCCTTGGTCGCCTTGGTGGATGATATGAGGAGGGCTTTGGATAGGGGCGAATGCTCCTTTCTAGTCCTCCTCGATCTCTCAGCGGCTTTTGATACCGTTGACCACGGTATCCTCCTGGACCGTCTGGAGGGGTTGGGCTTGGGAGGCACTGTATTGCAGTGGTTCCGGTCCTTCCTCTCTGGAAGGTATCAGAGGGTAGTTCTCGGGGAGGAGGCTTCGGACCCTCGGCTGCTCACTTGTGGAGTGCCGCAGGGTTCCATCCTCTCCCCGATGTTATTCAACATCTACCTCAAGCCGCTGGGAGCTATCATCAGGAGGTTTGGGGTGCAGTGTCATCAGTATGCGGATGACACGCAGCTCTACCTCTGTTTTAAGTCCTCACCGAGGTTGGCTGTTGAGACCCTGTCCAAGTGCCTGGAGTCAGTGGCTGGCTGGATGGGAAGGAACATGCTGAAACTGAACCCCGACAAGACCGAGGTACTTCTGGTGGGGGACAAGGGAAGGTTAGGGGATGTTGACCTGGTGCTGAATGGGGTACATCTACCCCTGAAGGACCAGGTCCGCAGCTTGGGGGTCATTCTAGACTCCCAGCTGTCCATGGAGGCTCAGGTGGCAGCTGTGAGCCGGGCGGCGCTGTATCAACTCCATCTGATACGGCAGCTGTGCCCCTACCTTCCTAATCACCTGCTCCCATCAGTGGTTCATGCCTTGGTCTCCTCTCGCCTAGACTACTGTAATGCGCTCTACGTGGGGTTACCCTTGAAGACGGTCCGGAAGCTTCAGCTGGTACAGAACGCGGCGGCTCGCCTGATTAAGGGCAGCCGCCGGCGTGATCACATCATGCCAGTGCTTAATGAGTTGCACTGGCTACCAGTTGCTTGCCGAGCCGAATTCAAGGTGTTGGTTTTGACCTTTAAAACCCTACATGGCTCCGGCCCAGCTTATCTCAAGGAGCGCCTCCAGCAACATCAAGTAGGCCGCTCAACAAGGTCTGCCACGGACGGCCTTCTCCTTATCCCATCAGCCAGAGCAGCCAGGCTGGTGGGGACTAGGAAGAGGGCCTTCTCTGTGGCGGCCCCCACATTATGGAACTCCCTCCCTAGTGACCTTCGCCATGCCCCCTCTGTGATGAGCTTCCGCCGTGCATTAAAAACATGGCTGTTCAGGCGGGAATATGGGGTGGGTTAGGTTTTTAATGAGAATTTTTAATATTGTTTTAATTATTATATTTTATTGTGTTTTATTGTATTTTAATTGTACATCGCCCTGGGTGGCCGGGTGACCGGCCAGATGGGCGATTGATAAATATAATAAATAAATAAATAAATAAATAAATAAATAAATAAAAAAGAGGAAACCCCCACGTACATGGTCCAACTGGCTAGCAGGATACTTGACTTATTTGGGGGTGGTACTACAACAATACCCAGAGAAAGGTGTAGTCCTTGTTAAATACTTAGATATAATATTTCGAGCATACTCCTGCTACGAAGGAAATACATGGCTGTATTATGACGAGGCTTTCCGTGAAAAGGCAGCTGCCGATCGTTACATCAGGTGGGACACTAAGGACAGTGACATCTGGATGGAATACACAATTCCAGCGCGCCCTATTATGGGAGAAAGAGCAGCCACGGGGCACATCCTTGCCAAATACCAAGGATCCCCCGGGACCCACACCTCTTTGGGTCAGCCGGTTCAACACCGGCCAGTGTGCTGGGACTTCTCAAGGGGCGGCTGCAAACGGTCTGGGTGTAACTTCCGGCATGCCTGTGGGATTTGCGGAGGATCGCATGCTGTCAACGCATGCCCAAAGCTCAGACCCCATAAGGGTCCACCCAAAGCAGGCAACCAGGCCAATCCCTCACACGGACAAGGACAGCGCCAGGTTCCCAAAGGGCCCCAGTCCAATTAAATTAGATGCACTTTTGCCCTTACTGCACATCTACCCACGCAGGGCAGATGCTGATTACATATATCACGGTTTTAAAAATGGTTTTAGAATTCCTTACACAGGTTTGCGCTTACATTGCATGGCTCCCAATCAAAAGTCCATTGCAGAGCTCGAACATGTAGTGATAGAAAAAATTAAAAAAGAAATTAAAGAAGGTAGGGTACTCGGCCCTTTTGATTCACTCCCTATGCCATCTCTCCGAGTGTCACCTTTAGGTATAGTTCCTAAGAAGGCACCCGGAGAATATCGCTTGATACACAATTTGTCATTTCCCAAGGGTGCCTCTGTGAACGATGCAGTTCCTGAGAATCTTTGTTCAGTGAGGTATGCATCTTTTGATTCAGCAGTGGCAATGGTACGGAGTTGTGGGCCTGGAGCCCTAATGGGAAAGTGTGATATCAAATCAGCCTTTCGGTTGCTACCTGTTCACCCACAGGACTTTGATCTGTTGGGTTTCCATATCCAGGGGCAGTTCTGCTTCGATAGAGCTATGCCTATGGGATGTTCCATCTCATGCTCAGCATTTGAGCGGTTCAGCTCTTTTTTGGACTGGGCAGTGCAATGTAGATCTAACCTCACACATGTAGTACATTACCTCGATGATTTCCTATTTGCCGGTCCACAAGGCTCTAACCAATGCATGAAGCTTATGCATCAATTCCGTGGGCTGTGTGACTCAATCGGTGTACCATTAGCCCACGAGAAGACCGAGGGACCAGCAAATACACTAACCTTTCTAGGTATAGAATTAGACACAATTCAACAGTGCTCCAGACTACCCAGGGAGAAACTAGAAGTGCTACAAGAAAAAGTCAGCAATGCATTGCAGTTAAAAAAGAGTGCCAGGGAGGGCATTTTTGTGCCGCCTTTGTAATGCCATGCAGAGTTTGACACGACCACACCACAGGCTTCGGGTATCAACATCCATCAGAGCAGACCTCCAAATATGGGCCAAATTCCTGACACACTTCAATGGGGTTTCGTTCTGGAGGCACGACCTGTTATTAGACGCGGAGTTTAGGGTCCAATCAGATGCATCGGGTGCTTTGGGCTTTGGGGTTGTTTTCAAGGATCAGTGGTGTGCTCGAGGCTGGCCAGAGCAGTGGAAATCCTCAGAATTGGTGCGTGACCTCACGTTCTTGGAGTTGTTCCCTGTGTATGTTGCGGTACATCTCTGGGCTGAGCAGCTCTCCAATTCTGTGGTACATTTCCTTTGCGACAATCAGGCCACAGTTCAAGTAGTTAACTCACTAACCTCTAGAAATAACAACATTATGTGTTTAGTGAGGGCCATTACAATGCAGTGTCTTGAATTTAACATTCTGTTCCGAGCTCGACATGTACCCGGGTTAGACAACGGAATTGCTGACGCATTGTCACGGAATCAGATGCAAAGATTCAGACAACTTGCTCCATGGGCTTTGGAACTTCCCATAATGATGCCAGACTATCTTTGGCAGATTGGAGGTCTACGGCTGAAAAGGCCATCATGAGTTCTCTGGCACCTAGCACACGGGCGGCCTACAACAGGGCAGGTAGGGATTTTCAAGAATTCAGGGTCAAGAACAAGGTACCCGAATTATGGCCCATACCAGCTGAGCAGCTGATACAATTTTGCGTACACGCTAGGAACCAAGGGACATCAGTCCACACCCTTAGAGCCAGGTTATCAGGCCTGGCGTTTTTGTCCAAAGCCAGGGGCTGGGGAGACAACACAGGTGATTTTAGGTTAAAGAGGATGCTAATGGGGTGGTCTCGGCAAACCCCCTCTTTACCTGATACCAGGCCTCCCATATCTCCTGAGGTACTCCTGGGCCTGCGTGCACAATGGCCTGTAATATGTAAGTCCAATTACGAAGCAATTTTGTTCCATGCCACTGCATTAACAGCCTTTTTCG
Organism: Shinisaurus crocodilurus; assembly: GCA_021292165.1. Lineage (NCBI taxonomy): Eukaryota > Metazoa > Chordata > Lepidosauria > Squamata > Shinisauridae > Shinisaurus > Shinisaurus crocodilurus. The sequence goes on from CM037882.1 coordinate 26,525,226, forward strand.
GTGCATTCCGTGTGTCTGAACTGGTGGTTATGTCCAGGGCAGATACATCACGCCGTGCCCTGCAATGCTCTGATCTTACATTTACCTCAGCAGGAGTGAAGATCCGCTTGCGCAGGTCTAAAACTGACCAGGTAGCCAGGGGGACAGACATAGTTATCTATCCTGCCACAGAGATTGAACTATACCCTGTTACTGCCTTGCGGTCATACGTCAACAACAGGGGCCAAAACGATGGCCCGCTGTTCCAACACGCAGATGGCTCTCCACTCACGAAGTTCCAGTTTTGGTCTGTAGCCAAACTGGCATTGGGTGCTTTGGGGCTTGGGGATAAGCGTTTTGGTACGCACTCCTTCCGTATTGGGGCAGCATCCACGGCCGCTGCAGTGGGCTTCCCCGCGGACAGAGTCCAGGCCGTGGGGCGTTGGCGATCTCAGGCTTATCAGTCTTACGTATGCAAATTTCTATGAACGATACTGCGGCCTATGTCTCTTTCTTGCAGAACGTTCATTGGCCAGACCGGTGCGGGTGTTGGTGTGTGGACACAGCTTCGTTTTCTGGGCGGCTCGAAGGGCTATAAATTCAAGCCAGGGAACCCAGCTGGGCATCGAACAAATGGCGGACATCCATTGGTTGGGACGCCGCAGCATGTTGTGGCAAAACCTGCTGACCACCTTGTTCCAGTCTGGCTTTAATGAGCAACCCCCGCACCTGCTGGTGCTACATCTTGGGGGGAATGATCTCGGCCGAATCAAGAGCAAGGCCTTGATCCTGCAAGCGATGGCAGACTTTCGGACCATCAAAGAAAGATGGCCTGCTGCTCAGATCGTCTGGTCTCACATCCTGCCACGATACCATTGGAGGAGCAGCGCAAGCTCCAGGATTATGAACAGAGCGTACAGAAGGGTTAACAGGGAAATTGTTAAATGGCTGGGTGGGGAGGGATATTCTGTACCCCATCCCGAGATTGTTTTGGCACGGAGGGAGCTGTACTGCACCGATGGAGTTCACTTGTCCGATGAGGGCAACAATGTGTTTCTTAAGGATCTGCAAAAGCCCTGCTGGAACTTGTTCCGGGCAGGTGGGGGAGAAGGGAATGAGCAGGTGCTCGTCCCTCTCTGTGGCGGGTAAGTGCGGGTTAGGGTAATGATAGGGTGAGGTGAGCATCCTTGGCATCATTCAGGTGACAGGCGGTTTCAGGAGGCCTCAGGTGGATGGGTCAGTAGGCTCAGACAGCTGAGGATCAGGAATGCCTGTGATGCCTTTGTTCTCGCCAAGCTTGTTGTCGTGAGACTCCGAGAGGAGGCGACGCAATAAAGGCTCCCAACACTAGAAAGATGAAAATGGGGCGGTGGCAGCATCATCGCCACCTCCCGGTTTTGGATGCTCCGCCCAATTGCATAACGGATCGGCCTAGGAGGCCGGATTAGAATAACCCGCACTCCATCCCTTTGCAGTTCATTGTATGTAAATAAATGTGGCCCAGTTAAACACCAGCAGATTGTCTCGACTCTTCATTTGCCTCCTGCATTCGCAAATAAACGGAATTACTGTTTTGAATTTAGAAGTGAATCCCAAAATAGCATTGCTTTCATTATTTGATAAGGTGTGTTGTTCTAAATTTAGTAAGGAGTTAATTTCAAACTTATTAACAGTGGTGAGGGTAATGATAGCTAGGAAATGGAAAATGCAGCAAGATTATCAATTGAATGATTGGTATAAGGTGGTTTGGGATATAGCTATAAACGATAAGTTAACTTGTAATATTACAGTAAAAAGGGGATTTCTAGAGCGTAACGGTTTTGAAAATATATGGGGAGTATTTATAGATTTTGTTTTCATAAGAGGGAAAGGGGATATACCATCTCAAGATTTACTACAATTTTGGCATATGAATTAGAATGCTTAAGTTAATGAAAAGAAGTATACTAGTTGGTCCCGGGGTGGGCGGAGGCACACACTGGGGTAATTAATGGTTTGTATTTTTGTATTTTGTAAGATTACTTACATTGTAAGTAAGTAATTACTTGTATTTTGTAAGATTGTATTTTGTATGTAGAGTTGGTATATATGTAGTTGCTTGTCTGTATGTTATAAATTTTAAAATCCTAAATATATATATATATTTAAAGAACTAAGCCCATTGAGTTCAATTGACTTCTGTTCAGGTAAATGTGTATAAGATTGCCAAAAAGAAAGAAAGAAAAGATGCTAAATGAGAAGACACTGTTCTGCTCCCACACCCCGCTTCTGAGAAGTGAGGAGTTTCAGGGGCTCCAGCACTTGCTCAGACCTCCGTTTCCTGAGGAGGAGGATGCTGGAGCCTTGTGGTGTTTCTTTCAGGAAAGGTTTATTTACACTGAGCTCGAGATGAGGGTCCACGACATTCCCATCAAACAAACCCCTGCCTCCCCCTCAGATGCTGGGGGAGCTTTTCTCCAGAGATCCCAAGTCAGCTCTCTTCTCCCTCTTCTGTCCAAAAATCTCCCGTCTGACTTCCTGCTACCTGCCCCCCAGGCCTAGTAGAACAAAAGCTACCAATTCAAGAGCTTCAAAGTGGTGGGGAGGGGGAATCCGGAATCACTTTGTAACCAGGGGCAGCCTGAGACCATATTTTTCTTTTCTGAAATTTTTACTGAGATCTCCGTAATATGTTACAAACCCATTAATCTCTTTGTATCCTGCAACATCACCTGGACAGTGGACATTATGTCCTTTTTCTTCTTTCTTGTACAAAGGAGTTTGTTACTGTGAAGGACTAGCCTAGTCCACACTGCCCTTGCCTTGGGTCCACAGAACTGCCCACTGGTCGAGGTACTGGATTTTGGCACTGAATCATTAGAGAAAACTGCTCACACCAACCAGGGTTAAAAGGAATTTATTTAGGGTTAAAAGGTAGCAAGTATAATAGGAGGTAGGGGAGAGGGAAAGAAGGGAACAACCAATTACAATACAGAGTTACTTTGATACACACAAGCAGAGCTACAAAACAACAAACTACTGTACCTACAAGTACCCAAGCTGGTCTCCTCCGCCAGGGGGGTCGATCTCCACAGGGCCCTGCCTCAACAGCAGCCCCCCCCGCCCTTTCGCATCACCGGGCCAGAAGAGAAGACACAGAGGCCCAGAATGGATGTTCCTATATTCCCCCCCCCCCCAGACCATAGCCTGATCGTTTCTAGCCAATCCGGAGCACTCTGGCCATGCTCCATTACCTCACTGCCCAAGATCTCACCTAATGGGCCTCAGTTGTAAATTCTCCCGGCTACTCAAGGGGCCCCAGCTGTAAATCCTTCCTGCACTTCTCTCTCCCGGAACAATTGGCCTTGAAGACTAGCGAGGGTGTTTTCCTAAGATAAGGTAAGGGGCCATCTGGCTGGAGGAGTCTTTTATGACTCCTTCTATTGGGGGGACTATTGCTCCTATCAGTTTACTATTTACATAGGCCTTCTCAGATACAAAGCAGACTACCCGACGTTCCTTTCACAGTTACAGAAATGGTAGCTAAATTTGCTGGGAAGAATGAGGATATGGTCGAAAGTATTATCTATCTCAACTAACATAATTTCTTTTTGGGTACTCATATAGATACCTGACCTGTTTTGGGATTTCCCCTTCTGTAAGTTCAGTGAGGGCTTTGTATTTTATTCTCTCATGACAATTGCTTTATAGATCTTATTGTGGGGTCTGTTGACTAAATCAATAAATGGATTGATTGATCCCCAAGTAAGGTAAATTCTTCTTCAATTAATTTGCACTCCACCTCTTGCATCCGTCCAAATCAGTACTTCCTTTTCATTTAATTGATTCCGCAGTCAGTTCCCACGCAGACACTGCACGAAAATTCCATCATTCCATTTTCAATTTATTGCCACTTTCATCATCCAGCATTAATCATCATGGTTTTGTTAGTTGATTTATTGCATTGAAATAGGCAACCCAATATTTGGAGCCCAGATTTCCCAGCTTTCAAGGGAAGAACCAGCAGCACTTTGGCTTGTGCCCAGATTTGGACTCGGAGCCAGTGTAGTGGGGAGCATAGTAGGGAGCGCCTTGTCATAACAGGAGCTGCAACTGCTGATCAAGCCAGTAGGAAGAGAGAAAAGACAACCAGCCACCACCTTGCAGTGTGGGACAAACGGGGAAGGAGGAGGAGACAGGCCCAGACATGCAGCGAGGGCAGGCTAGAAACACTGTGCTGACCACAGCGAAAGGGGACACCCAGCCAGGCTGCTGCTTTGCTGACAGCCCAGTGCCTGAAAAAGGATTTAGAGTGATTGGCTTAATTCAGCAAGAGTTTTGCAACAATCCACACGAAATGACCCTAGTCAGTGTGCTTCCTAGTGCATATAATGAGAAATAGAGCATCACAATTGTGAGATGCCTTAAATTTAGAGAGTACAGCTAGGAAGCACTCACACCTGTAAAAGCAGAACTGAGAGTTAAAAACCTGGAAAGACTGTGAGGGCTCAGCGGGGCTCAGCACCTTTTCCCCAGCTCCCGCCAGGCCCCTCCCTGTGTCGCCAAGGTCTCCACATCCCCTCTCCAGCCGCTGGGCTCATTAATACTGGCTGGTGATGCTGGGGCAGCTGAGAGCGGCAGGGGGTGAGGGAACAACAGCGCCAGCCAGCACACGCAGATACAGGGCTTAGTGGGGGAATCTGCTGGGGCTCCAATCTGTGTAGTGATGGGTAGAGGGAGATATGCTGTTGGGAGGAGGGTTCGCCAGGTAAGGGGAACGCGACCCACACAGTTAATGGCTGTGCCGTGTTCCGGCCCTCCTCACACCTGCAGGTTTGTTGGTTGCCCTGTCAGTTTGCCTTCAGGTCTCTGGATGCTGCTTTTAAATGCCAGATGGGTTCAAAATAAGACCTCCCTCATCCATGACCTAATGGTGGATGATGCTGTCGATCTGGCATGTATTACCAACACCTGGGTGGGTGAACAGGGTTGCTGTGGTCTATAGGAATTCTATCTCTGTCTCCCGGCTCCCTGTCTGTCTGACTACTGGCCCGGAGTGTTTGCACCTTGTGTTGGGCCAGCGGGACAGATTGGGGATTCTGTTGGTGTACCACCCACCCCGCTGCTCAACAGGATCCCTATCTGAGCTGACAGAGGTGGTCTTGGTTGTGATGTTGAGGTCCCCCAAGCTGTTGGTCGTGGGAGACAATGTCCATGCCAAGGGTGCCCTAACCAGGCCGGTTGAGGATTTCGTGGACTCCATGACGACCATGAGACCGTCCCAACATGTCATTGGTCCAACGCATGTAGCAGGGCACACTTTTGAAGTACAATACTGTGGTTTTGTGAGAAGCTGAGAGAACCTTCATTAACAGACAAATTGTCCCAACACCCTATTACAACTAAAGGGATTTGGTGAGTGATGGTGTTGAGATAATTTGCATGTATCTACCGTAATTAAGACTCTTAGTCTGAGCAGAAAGTGCTGCATCGTCATGATGGACAGTGATACTAAGTGTGTATAAAGACACACAATGGGTCACTGCTCCAGCAGCTCCGCCAGACACCGGGACCTCCTCTCATCTTCTCTGGAAAAGCAGGTAAGCCTGATTCGGGAAGAGGTTTGAAATGTTTCTTGCCCTCACATAGCCAGGCAGTAGTGCTCTCAATGATCTTTCTCTTTTTCTCTCTTTCTCACTCTCTTTCTCCTCCTGCCAATAAAACCTATAATCTCCAGAGATAATTTGCCAGTGTTGTAAGACTTGCAGTGAATCTGGAACTTCAGAGATTGGTTGGCTCTTGGCTGACTGCATGTTTTACATAAGGCAACTGGGCTGATTCTCTCGGTCAAGCTGTCTCCATCGGTTCCCTGCCTGTTTAGAATCTGGAGTTGTCATCGCACTGTGTTTCTCCACTGCCACAGTTGGCGTCACCTCAACCAAAAGGGAGCTGGTTGCTTCTGTCTTCATTTACAAAGGTCTTAGATAAGATGAAACTATTGCCAATTAGGTCACAAATCACTGACAGAACAGACTTCCACTGGCCCCTCATCTGGGGCCAGGGAGAAGATTTGCGAGTGGGGGAGGAGAGAGGAGTCAGGTAACAGGTCAAGTTGGTCACAGATACTGAGCCAATGGCTCAACTAGGGTGGGGACACAAAAAAGGGCTTATTTAGGCACCTGGGTTCCCGTCCACGGTCTCTTTTGCTGCTGTTTTCGTGCGGGATTAGGCAGTATGGCTTAGGCTTATGGTGATCATCCAGTGGCACCTTTCAAGGTGACTGACGTTTACCCAAGGCTGCCCTTGCTAATGCCCTGAGGCTTGGCAGGAGGGAGATTGGGACGTCTTTGGGGTTTTGCCTTTCTCGCCTACATTGAGTGCCTGGAGGCGTCAAAGTAAGGTGACAATGGTAAAGCCCTCCAGCTCCACATGGAGGGCAACTGGCTGGGGGCGGACCAACCCGCCTCCGGTGCGGTTAGGATGTATTCGCCAAAATATTGGTTTTTTCCCGACCAATGGCCGGGCTAGGTTAGTACCGCACTTCACCCTTCACAGATCTTCAATTCAAAAAATGTGACCCTGATTTGAAACCATATACTCTGTGTCTGACTCTTCTTTATCTCACCCATACACTCGCAAAGTGTGCACCCCATACATACAGGCCTGTGGCATTCTGTTCCTGACTCCCAGCTGAGCAGGAGCACAGGAGAGAGGCTCCAGCTGTTTTTGGGGCTGTGATAAGCGGACAGGCTCCCAGAGAGCGAGCGAACAGGGGGAGCAAACAGGAGTTTGGCAGCGGAGTAGTACAACAACAACAGCTGCACTACTACTTGCTGGAGTGCCACAACCACAGGTGCACTACTACTTGCTGGAGTGCACCAACAGGTGCTGCACTACTACTTGCTGGAGTGCCACAACCGCAGCTGCACTACTACTTGCTGGAGTGCACCAACAGGTGCTGCACTACTACTTGCTGGAGTGCCACAACTGCAGCTGCAAGGGAAGGGTGTGGCCTGAGAGCTTAAAAGGAGAGCTTCCTTTTCATTTAATTGATTGCCCATTCAATTCCCACGCAGACACCGCACGAAAATTCCCTCATTCCATTTTCAATTTATTGCCACTTTCATCATCCAGCATTAATCATCATCATTTTGTTAGTTGATTTATTGCGTTGAAATAGGCAACCCAACATTTGGAGCCCAGATTTCCGGGGTTTCAAGGGAAGGACCAGCAGCACTTTGGCTTGCGCCCAGATTTGGACTTCGAGCCAGCGAAGTGGGGAGCGCCTTGTCATAACAGCTGCGAGTGCTGATCAAGCCAGTAGGAAGAGAGAAAAGACAACCAGCCACCACCTTGCAGTGTGGGACAAATGGGGGAGGCGGAGACAGGCCCAGACATGCAGCGAGGGCAGGCTAGAAACACTGTGCTGACCACAGCGAAAGGGGACACCCAGCCAGGCTGCTGCTTTGATGAGGGCCCAGTGCCTGAAAATGGATTTAGAGTGATTGGCTTAATTCAGCCAGAGTTTTGCAAGAATCCACACAAAATAACCCTAATCAGTGTGCTTCTTAGTACATGCCTAACTATGTTGAGAAATAAAGCATCACAACTGTGAGATGCCATAAATTTAGAGAGTACAGCTAGGAAGCACTCACACCTGTAAAAGTAGAACTGAGAGTTAAAAACCTGGAAATACTGTGAGGGCTCAGCGGGGCTCAGCATCTGTTCCCCAGCTCCCGCCAGGCCCCTCCCTGTGTCGTCAAAACTTCAAAAAAGTGGGGGGGGGCAGGGAGCCTGGAAGGTTTCAAGGGAGATGTCCAGAGGCACATTGGTGAACATGAGCAGCCTGTTGTGGATCATAGGGTCAGGACAGGAATGGGATCCTATCAAAAGAGAGCTCATGTAGCATAGTGGTTAGAGAGGGTTGGATTGGGACTGGGGAGACCTGAGTTCCTATCCACACTCAGCTATGAATCTCACTGTGAGACTTTGGGTCGGTCACAGACTCTTAGCCTCACCTACCTCACAGGGTGGTTGTGAAAATAAAAGGGAGAGAAGGAGGATCATGTCAGCTGCCCCAGTTCCTCACAAGTGGGAAAGGGGGGACATCGGTGTAATAATCAAAATAACAAAAAGAGCTGCAGGTATAAAAGGTATAAAAGCTGCGATGGGTGAGGAGCCCCCTTGGCATTGGAGTCACCAGTCTGCGTGCCCAGACAAGACAGGAGGCCAATGTGTTGATGCAGAGTAAGATTTATTCAGCATGGAAAGAAAGGTGAGGGATTGTGGAAAGGACAAGCAGAAGAAATACATGTGAATTTAGAGCTTCCATCTCACAACACTTGAGAAAAAATGGAGAGTTTCTATAGAAAGATCATTCCCCCAACTGCCCTTTGCCCAGATTTACTAATTTGACCTGGCACAATTTCTAGTTCCTGTCAATTTTCTTTTTCTACCTGTGTGCAAAAGAGTTATATATGAAGAAATTAAAAATCAGAAAAGCACATACGTAGAGTGATGTAGTAGGATACGATTTGATTCTAAAGAGATCCATGAAAGATATATGCATGGCTGATCTTCAGGGATGCTGAGGAGCACTCACCCAGCTCACGTTGACTTCACCAGCTGGAGGGGAGCTCAGCAGTTCTAAAGCCAGGCCAGAATGTTACATGGCAAATGCTTTGGTTCTTCTTTTTCGTCATTGTCAGTCCATGTGAATTTAGCAGGGGGTATATCACATAATGCCCAACTTGAATGACTACAACATACCATCATAAACCCCATAATCAACAGAACCCTCAAAACTACCATAACCCACAATACCACCAAAACCCCCAAGACCACTCAAAAACCCAAAGCCAGTATAACCCCCCACATTGGCATACAACCCAAGTCTGTCATCACCTCCAAGACTACCATAACCTCCAGCAGCACTTGGAGTGTTGCCCCCGATGGCTACAGGCTCACAGCTGGCACAGACGATGGATCCGTGGATGGTCTCAATGCAGGGTGGTGCCCGGATCATGACTTCTGATGGTAGGAGCTGGTTGAGGCATGAAGGTGGACTCCACGAAGCACACTGAGACTAGCTGAGGGCATGGCGGATCCACCCAGTGCACCTCGGGTCCTCGGCCATAGCCAGAGACGGAGCCAGGCTGCAGCCTCCGGATGGGACGGCACAGACTGGTCCACAGAAAGGCATGTCCGAGTGATGGAGGTGAGGCTGAAAGAACACAGATGGGAAAAAAGAAATATTTAGGGAAGCAGAAAGATGCTTTGCTACAGTCAGCAAGTGTGGAGAATTTTGAAGCAGACGATCTACAGGCGCAACTTCCTCAATTGCTTCCTGCAGATCTGCAGGGTTAATTCCAATAATGGCAAACACACCCATGCCAGAACAGTCCATCCCTACTATACCGTCTGCCATAGTAAATGCTCATGCAGAAATTCAATGTTGCTGAGCATTTTGAAAACTGAACTTGGTGCACAAGGAGATAGGAAGGCAAGCACCTGAGATCGAAGGACTGACTGCATGGATCAGGGCTGGGGATTATGTAGCCCTTTTAATGTTGTTGGACTGCAACACCCATCACCACCTTACGCAACCATTAGGGATGGTCACACCTTGCCTATTCCCAGCAGGGATGGTCTGATACACTAACAGTGTCATAAAGTTACTATAGGTTGTAACTGCAATAACGAACTGGATACAACCTTAGAGGAGTTGCAAGGGGGGGTCTGTGAGAGCTGGACTGACCTGGGTTCAAAAGCTCCCCTAGCCAATGACCCTCAGTCCCAGTCACGCAGGCGGAAGGAGGAGATAACAGCAGTTAATAAAGATTAAAGAGTTTATTTGTAAGACCCAATTACATGGGATTAAGGCAATCAATGCATCTCTACTCACTACATCATTGCAGACTCAAATCCTATACCCCAGTGGTAAGGCTAGATGAAGTGAAGTCCAAGAACAATACACATGTCGTGTCGAGACGAGAGACAGCAGAGAAGAGAGAGACAAGAGGAATGAAGCTATCAGCAAGTGTGCTAGCTTTATACCACCTATAAATAGGATATTACTCACCCAGTTGTATAACCTATTCATCAACATGTTGATCCCAAACCTGCTGAGTCATATCACCTCGAGACTATGTCTCGTGACCATAGACCTTGAGTACTTGAACTCAAGAGACACCCACCAGGTCAGGTGATAATCCCGATGTCAGGTGGTAATCTCATTCTGCCTATGCAAAACCCAACATCCCCCTGCTTTTGCATTTGCGCAGAACGTGGTTATTTACCTCATACAACAGCAACAGCTTTGTTGACATCTGATGCTGTTCCTTCATCTATGAACTTTGATAAAAAAAAACTTCTGCAGGAATGACTTTACCTGCCAGAAATTTGAATCACTATCAAATCACTTCTGATGTATCCCTCCTTATGACACAGTTTTATTTGCAAACCCAAAACGTGTATTGCTATCTGCCTGCAGCATAGCAATCCTGGCTTTGGTTTCCTGAAAAAACTGTAATAGGTTTTTCACATCAATAGATTGGTTAATATGTATGCACCAAATGAAAATCAAGAAGAATTTTATCAAAAAGTGATTAAGGAAATGGGGGAGCCACAAAAGGGTTTGGTAATTATGGCTGGGGATTTTAATATGGTGATGGACAAAAATATTGATTAATCAAATCCGACAGGACAAGAGAAGAGAAATAATATAACGGTATTAAATAAAATAATTAATAAGGAAGGACTGGTTGATTTTTGGGGAGGGGTAAAGGGATTGGAAAGAGGGTATACGTATTATTCACCAGCCACGAAGAACTTTTCTAGGATAGATTATATTTTTGTTTCCAAATCCCTGATGTCAAGAGTGAGGAGTTCAGAAATAGGTGTTATAAAAGTTTCGGATCATGCTATAGTTAATATGGATATTAAAATAAAGAAGGATTATAGAGAAGCAAGGAGTTGGAGATTGAATTGTAAGATTTTACAGCATAAATATATTATAGCAAAGATAGAAAAGGAAATGCGAGAGATTTGGTTGCTTAATGATTCGGGAGTCTGCTCTGAAGCTGTTGTGTGGGACACAATGAAGGCAGTGATGAGAGGGATAAGTATCAGGGAGGGTGTGATACTAAGGAAAAAACAAGAACAGTTTACTAAAAAGTTAGAAGGGGAGATTAGGGATTTGGAAATGAAGTTTTTGAAGGAAAGGGAGAACAAGGTCTTTGCTGAATTACAAGCTAAAAGGAAAGAGTTGGAAAAGAAAGATTTGGAAAAAGTTCAGAGAAACTTGATTTATTTGAAAAGAGAGTTTTTTGAAAATAGCAATAAGAATTCAAAAATGTTAGCAAGATCCACACAAAAAAAGAAAGAAAAAAGTATAGTTGGGGCAATTAAAGATAAAAAAAGGGAAAGGTCATAATTTAATGCAGGACAAATTAAAAATATTTCATGAATTTTATTCAGAATTGTACAAGGCTGGAGATTGTACGGAAGAGAGGATTAATGAATATATAGGAAAGCATTTTAAAATTAGACTAGTGGATGAAGATAGAGAAATTATGGAACAACCTTTTTCAGAATTGGAAATAGAATATGCAATAAATAAACTGAAAGAGGGTAAGATCCCTGGACTGGATGGTTTAGGGGCTGAATACTACAAGGTCTTTAAGAAAATGTTGGTTCCAAGACTAAAGAGGTTATTTAATGATATTTTTTTGGAGGGGGGAGAGATCCCCTCTTCATGGAAGCAATCTAAGATTATTTTAATCCCGAAGCCAGAGAAGGACTTAACAGAGCCAGGTTCCTATAGACCAGTGATGGCGAACCTTTTTGAGCCCGAGTGCCCAAACTGCAACACAAAACCAACTTACTTATTTCAAAGTGCCAACACTGCAATTAAACCTGAATATCGGGGTTTTAGTTTTAGAAAAACAACTCATACAGTTGTCCGAACTAATTAACATCTTTTGTCTTAAAAGAAAAACACAATAACAGGGCTTTCAATGATGCAAACTGCTTTTAATTGAAAAAAACATCAACTCGATTTTTAAAAATAGTACTACATTGTACAGGTTGACTTTTACTTTTACTAACTGTAAAACACCTTTTCAACACCTGTAGAAGCATCAGAGTAAAGCTTGCCCCATACAATTTCAGTCTGGCATATAATCTTATTACAAAGGGATGAGAATCCCTTATCCTTATCTAAATTACCTTCATGCTTATGACATTGCCTGAAGGTAATTTAGATAAACCTTTTAAATAATAAGGGGCATGTATTTTTGGATAAGGATCAACTTGTAATATGATTATATGCCAGACTTACATAATCCTCCTCCTCCTCTCCATTTTATCCTCACAACAACCCTGTGAGGTAGGTTAGGCTTAATTAGGTAGGTTAGGCTTAATTAGGTGGTTGGCCCCGGCCGGCCCAGGCTGGCGGCGGCGCATCCTTGCGCCAGGTTAAGGAAGGGGCAAAAAAGCCCCTCTTCTTCGCCGGCCGGGCACTGGAGTTGGCCTGGCCGGCGCGTCTTCCCCGCCCGCGGCGGCGCGTCCTCACCAGGGAGGGAAGGGGCTGCAGACGCCCCTCTTCTCTGCCGGCTGGGCACGGGAGTTGGCCCGGCCGGCGCTTCGTTTTTTCTATATTAAACTTTTTTTAAAACGCCTGCCCTGCCTCCCTTCTCCTCCTCCTCCTCCCCCCTGCAGAAGGTAAAGCACGCCTGAAGCAGAGTGCCCGGCCGGCGAAGAAGAGGGGCTTTTTTGCCCCTTCCTTAACCTGGCGCAAGGACGCGCCGCCACCAGCCTGGGCGGGGAAGCCCCGCCCGGCACTGGAGTTGGCCTGGCCGGCGCGTCTTCCCCGCCCGCGGTGGCGCGTCCTCACCAGGGAGGGAAGGGGCTGCAGAGGCCCCTCTTCTCTGCCGGCTGGGCACGGGAGTTGGCCCGGCCGGCGCTTCGTTTTTTCTATATTAAACTTTTTTAAAAACGCCTGCCCTGCCTCCCTTCTCCTCCTCCTCCTCTCCCCCTGCAGAAGGTAAAGCATTCCTGCCTACCTGTCTGCCTCCGGTCCACTCGGGTCCTCCTCCTCCACCTCCTCTGCAAAAGATCTTCACCACTCTGCTCCAGCTCCACCTCCTCTGCAAAAAACCTTCACCAGCAGCGTGACACTGACTCACGTCCGCTGGGAGAAACTGGCCAGGAGCGGCCAATTCCCCCTCACCCCCTGCTCTTGATCTCTATTCAAGCGACCTATGGCTCACGTGCCAACACAGCGGTCCCCACGTGCCAGCTGTGGCACGCGTGCCATAGGTTCGCCATCACTGCTATAGACCCATTTCCTTAATAAATCAAGATGCAAAATTGATGACAGCAATATTAGCGAGAAGGATGAACAAGTTTATTACTAAATATGTCGGGATAGACCAATGTGGTTTTATGCAAGGAAGACAAATGGCAGACTTAACAAGAAGAGTTTTAAATATAATATATTTAATAAAGAAAAATAAATTGAGAGCAGGGGTAATAGCGTTAGATATTTTTAAAGCCTTTGATTGCGTGGAATGGCCAGCATTAAAAAGTTTAATTAAAATTATGGGGTTTGGAGAAAGATTTAGAGGAGTAGTTAATAAATTGTATTCAAAAAATGTTTCATCAGTTGTAGTAAATGATGGTTTAACAGAGCAAATTTACCTAGGTCGAGGAACTCGACAAGGCTGTCCCCTTTCACCTATTTTGTTTGCATTGGTAATGGAGATTTTAGCAAATGTATTTAGAGAAGATAGAAATATAGGTGGGATAGGGATTAGGGAGAAGATAAAAATATATCTTTTGGCAGATGATACTCTTTTGGCAATCGAAAACCCTATGGAAAATATGGATAGAGTGGAGAATCATTTAAAGGAGTTCGGGGAAGTAACGGGGCTACAGATTAATTGGGATAAATCTAAATTTTTGTTGTTTAACTATAGTAAAAGAGAAGAGATTGAAATGTGTAAAAAAAAAAAGTAATTATAAGATTAATAATGTAATTAAATATTAGGAATTGTAATTCCAAAAGATATAGATAAATTGGGAGACCAGAATTATAGGAAATTAAAGAATGAGGTAAAGAATAAAAGAGAGGAGTATAAAAAAATTGGACTTTCCTGGTTTGGTAGAATTGCTTTGATTAAAATGAAGATTTTGCCAAAGATAATTTTTTTATTTCGGATGATACCAAGTGCGATATCAGATAAGGAACTTAAAGATTGGCAATCAATTATTAATACATATTGTAATGGAGGGAACAAATCTAGGATTACTAAAACAAGATGGTATAAAGCAGAAAAAGTAGGGGGTTTGGGTTTGCCGAATTTAAAATGGTATTATATAGCGAATCAATTAAGACATATAGTGGATATTATAGCACGCCCTAAAGAAATAATGTGGTTGGAGTTAGAAACATGTGAACTACGTAGTACTTTGAGGAATATTTTTTTCCAAAAAAAATAATAATAAATTGATAAAAAATATAGACAACCCTTATCTAAGAAATTTGTTAATGATTTGGGGTACTATGAAGAGCATATTTATACCAGGGATATCTCCATTAACTCCGGTGGTAGCTCTTAAGGATTTTCCTGAAAACTTAAGATTAGAGCTGGAGAGTAAACTAAGAGAAGAAAGGGTTATTAGATTGACCGATTGGGTGGAAAAGATGAGGACTAGAGATCAAATAATGGAAATTGTTGGGAGAAGAAGATTATCGTGGTTAAATTTACTACAGTTAGAACAGTGGTCGAAGAAATGGAAAAGGAAAACTGAGTACGAGAGAGATTTAACTAATTTTGAAAAGATGGTCATGTCTAGAGACGGCCTACCAGGTAATGCATCAACAAGAGGTATAACAAGGGATTTATATAGATTGATCCAAAAAGCAAAAGAACAAGAGGATCAGCTTCAGATAGTATGGGATAATGAATTTGAAGAGGTGACCTCAAAGGTGGGGTGGAACAATATATGGGATAGACGGATTGTGAAAATGATGTCAATTAGGATAAAGGAAAATTTTTATAAACTAATTTGGAGATGGTATTTAACTCCAGTAAGATTAAATAGAATAGATAATAATTGTTCTGCATTATGCTGGAGAGGATGTCAGGAAAATATGTGGTGGAGTTGTAAAAATGTATTGGTTTTTTGGCGAGAGGTTTTTACAGAAATATCGAAAATTATTGGTACTAATTTAGAGGTCTGTCCAAAATTAGCATTGTTATCAATAACTGAGAAGCTTATTTGTGATCAAAATACGAAGGAGTTAATTGTAAACTTGTTAACTGCGGCCAGGCTAATGATAGCGAGAAATTGGAAAGTACAACATGTTTTCCTAATAACAGACTGGTATAAGGAAGTTTGGGACATAGCCCTAAATGATAAACTAACGAGTAGTATCAAATGCAAAAAAGGATTGCTAAAGAAGAATAATTTTATGGAGATATGGAATCAATTACTAGACTATGTATTAATAAAGGGGAAGGGTAACATGCCTTGTCAGGATATGTTATATTTTTGGAATTTAGAATTTATTTGATCAAGAGGATAGAAGTATATTAATTGGTCCCTTGGAGGGTGGGGGGGAGCACTTTATGATTTATTGTATGTTGATTATGTTATAGTTGTGTGATAATTTTGTATTTTGCTAAATATATTTTCTGTGTTATAATTTGTTTTGAAAAATAAATAAAATATTGAAAAAAAGAAAAAAAAAGAAAGGGATGCAATCATGTGGATTTAGACCCCGCAGTCAGGTACCCTGCACACTGATACACGGCCTCCTATTCCCAAACACAGGGAATAGCAAACAAGTGGCCACTGCCACCAACAAGTGGCCACTGCCACCAACAAATGGCGCCCACCAAATCTGTGAAGCTGTGGATCCCACAGCCCCGAGGAGAGGCAAACCATTGAAAAGACACCAGCATAATGGCCCAGCTGCTGCAGATCCCAGTGGCAAGGAGAGGAGGGACGAGCAACCCGGGAACTATGTGGAAGGCAGGCTGCAGCCACCACCATCAGAAACACAAAGGGTAACATCCCATCCGATTCCCAGGAAGGCAGATCAATGTGTGCTTGGCTGCAGCCACCACCAGGATGGCACTATGGGAGCACAAAGAATCCAGGCCCCACCTCCACACAACCCACTGCGCCACTGATCCCAGCAGCAACCAGAGCAGGGCAGAGCAAGCCGGGACTGCGTGCCACGTCCCACAGGCTAGGTAGGCCCCAAACAATGCCTGGAGGCATGAACTCCCTGGCAGCTGCAGAGATCCTCTCTCTGCAAGCCAAAACATCCAAAGAGCATGGGGGTGGGGCAATGTGGGCTAATATCGCCCCATAAACCCTGCCCCATACCCAATATGGTACACGTGCTTGGCACGCCGCTTGGGCCCACCTCTCTCCCTTCCCCTTCCACCAGCAACATCCTTCTGTGCCGAGACAAGGTGGGTACGTGTACAGCGTTAAGTGTAATACTAAATAATAAATAGGCAATGGCTTGTGAGCGGGGAGGGATTTGCAGCAGAATATGCCAGGGCAGAGAGTGGGAATGCTTTTAAGCATTTTGTACATAGTAGTGGGGGAAAGGATATTGCAGAAAGTGTTGCAATATGGTGTTGCAGAAAGTCATAAATTGGGCTTCCATACCGCTTACCCTCCGTGCATCCACACATACCCTTGGTCTTTAAGGACTAAATCCAAATGGGAAGGATAGAGTGTCAGAGACCAGAAAAAATGCCTCACATTGTCCTGGTCCTGTATTGCCCAGTGAAGATGCTAGATGACTCCTGTTCCAGGCAATCCAAAGACAGGTAGAGAAATGGAGAGCAATGGAAGAAGGGTGCATATGTTACACTATTTCACACTCTCAAAGTGAAAGTGTTCAGGTGAAAGAGTGAGGTACCCCCTTCCTCTCCCCCATTTGAATTCAGAGAAAATGATACTTCATCTAAGAGATGTCATGGGAATGTTGCTACAAGGGATTGAGATCATGGGTTCAAAAACAAAGAGACGTTCCTTATAATGATGCAGGAGAAGCTTTATTGGAAAAGCTGAAGGAATGGAAACAAGAGTTGTACAAGAGACAGTGAAGACACCCAATGCAGAGAGACATAGCTTTGTGTTTTGGATTGAAAAGCAAAGGGGGGACATGGAAAGGGGGAGAGAGCCCCACAATTAAGCAGGGCTTCCTCAGGTCCAGATCTTCTGAACCAAGGCATAGAACAGTCAACAGTGATCCTGTGTCTTCCCTCTGATTCCCGGTCAATGCTATTCTCATGAAGATATTCTTCTTGTGTTTAGTAGCCTAGAAACCCAAGCTAGTACAGCGGCTGAAGAAAGACCCTGTTCCAAGTAATCCACCTCTCCCCCAGTCCCGGTCCCCATAGAAGCTTCCTCCCAGCCCAACACCTCCTTCTAGAGCAGAACCAGCCTTGGCACCTGGGGTGTTGCCTCCTACAGCAACAGGCTCAGAACATAGGAAACAGGATGGATACTGGGAGGGTAACAATGACGGTGGGTAACATGATGAAGATGTCTGATGGCGGGACTGGTTGATGGGCACAGAACATAGTTCACAGGAAGGGCCCTCGGATGATAATAATGGAGGGGGGTGGCTGGACCATGACCTCTAATGTTGGGAACTGCTTGATAGGTTGAATGAGGATCCCACGCAGCTGTCCTGAGGTTGTTCCAGGCGATGCACTGGAACCAATGCCATAGCCCAATCCACCATAGCCATAGCCAAGACCTCCAAAGCCGAGACGCGCAGACCCAAAACCAATCACTGGGCTAGAGGCCAAGTAAGGCATTGTCTGAGTGACGGTGTGAATCTGGAACAATATTTGAGAAACAGGAATGAATGAGAACCACATATACTGTGATATACATTCTCTCTCCCTCACACAGCCATCTTTCTATAATTGGATCAGTGTAAAATGACACTGTCTGCTGATCATACCAAAGGCATATTGTGTTAAGGTCCTGATTTAGGAACTCTTGTAAACTGCCCAGACAGCTTCGGCTATAGGGTAGTAATGAAATGAAATAGATGAATGAAATATAAAAATAAAAGGCCCACCTAATGCAGCATCCAATATCTACAAGTGGCTAGGCATAAGAACATAACAAGAGTCATGGTAGATCGGACCAAAGGCATCTCTAGTCCAGCATTATATTTCTGTGGTGGCCAAGCAAATTTCCTGGGTAACCGAGAAGCAGGACATGAATGCAATTGAACACTCCATCTCATGGTTCACAGCAACAGGCAGGCAAACTGTCCCTGATACTGGTAGCTATGCTAGGTCCTTCTAGTCCTGGATCTCCCACCAGTTCATTGGATGACCCCATTAGTTTCAAGCATAAAGTGCATGAGAGAAAAAGTCAGATATCTCCAATAAGGTTGCAAGCAGGGCATAGTGGCAAACATGTTCCCATGCTTTTGCTTAGTTTCCAGAAGCTGATTTAATAGGGATGGCTGAGAATTGCAGTTCAGTTTGGTTTTGATAAGAATTTACTGAAGGCCAGAAAGTTCTCCATATTCCGGGGGAAATGTACTCATGGGGTTTTTGTTTGTCCATTTTTTAAATGAATATGGTAGAACCAGAAACTGACAGTTTCGTCCATCCAGGTCCAGTGCTTTGAGTACTTTGCTCTTAAAAGTCTGCGGTTGAATCCCCACTATTGAAACATAGGAGTGCTGAGAATTTACTGAAGGCCAGAAAGTTCTCCATATTCCGGGGGAAATGTACTCATGGGGTTTTTGTTTGTCCATTTTTTAAATGAATATGGTAGAACCAGAAACTGACAGTTTCGTCCATCCAGGTCCAGTGCTTTGAGTACTTTGCTCTTAAAAGTCTGCGGTTGAATCCCCACTATTGTAACATAGGAGTGCTGAGTTAGAGTTGCCAACACTTCATTGTCCTCATCATGAACAGCTTTATGAGAAGCAGCTGCAACATGGTTCTCTCCATGCTAGGAATAACCGTACCTAATGAATTTAAGGCGTGCAGATGGATGAGAATCTCGTTATAATTCATATTTATAAGAATTTACCAAAATTGGCAAAGTTCATATCCTATTTAAATTTCAAATTGAGATTTAAATAGCATCTAATTCTGGAGCAAGTGAAACTGCTATGTTCTCCCATCCCCGATTCAGAGGCAGCCTGAAGCATATCTCTCTGTTTCTGCTGATGACTTGCAGGACCCTTGACACTTGATGGAAGACTCTAGGCCTCCATTGAGGGGAACTTGAGACAAGCATGACAATATCCCCAAGAAAATGGACTCACCTGCTTTTCCAAGGAGATGTTGTGAAGACTAGGGTGTCAAGAGACGCTGCTGGAATTGCAGCGGGATGGTTGAGCTTTTATGCAGTTCAGAGTCCCCAACAGGTAGGACACCACCTACTTCCAGCTAGGATTTTGATGTGCTGCAGAGAGTTTTCTTTTCATGTGCAAAATTACTTTGCTAAGCAGAAATAGGTTAATTCTCCCTTTCCCTGACCACAACACAGACTTACTTCAATGACTGCAACATAATGAAAAGAATACTGTGAGAAACAGGGCTCATCAAAGCACTTCAGACAACTATCATTAACTCCTTTGTAGCATTCATTCATTGTGTTTGTTTGAGGCTTCCATTTTGCATGCACATTGTAGCTTTACATATTTTTTCCAATTATTATTCAGAAAGTCCATATGCTTTATACAGGTCATTCAATAGGACCTGCTTCATATACAATTATTTATTACATGGAGATACATTCATTCTCCTAGCTGTATGCAGGAGTTCATTAGCAGTAGAATTATATGCATGTCTACTGAGAAGCAAGTCCCTTTGAGTTCTGCGTGTGGGATCCCCGTGGGCAGCTTGTTGACCACTGTGTGAACAGAATGCTGGACTAGATGGACCCTTGGTCTGATCCAGCAGGGCTCGTCTTATGTTCTTAAATGTCTTTCTGCTTGGTAAAGCAATTTGCACATGAAAAGAAAATTGTCTGTACCAAAGTAATACCTTTGATGGTAAGAGGTGATCTAACCACCGAGGAGGATGACAGAGGCTTCTATGTGGGCTTGGGCATTGGGAAGGGTGGATTTCTTGGAAGAAGTTCTCTCTTGGGCCACCATGGTGGAGTGTGCTTTGTTTTGTATTTTAGTTCCTGGTGTTTCCAGCAATACAACGAGAGGCAAAAATTGGGCTCCCTTTATTTTTACATTTTAGACTCCAGCTGTAGCGTAGGATGGAACCATACTAAAATTCCTCCTGGCATCGCTTGCGCTCAAATCTTGCAAACATAAATTAATTTTCCTCCACATACAGGAGTGGCAAGTGGGGGGGGGCAGATCCAGCCACCATGGCAGACTAGACGTTCGTTAGAAACCTCCCAAGGTGTTTGAACTATAAGTAATGATTTCATCCAGCAAATGATTTAACTTTGGTAAGAGTTTTTTTACTTATCATTTGGAATGTATTCTGGTGATCTCCGGTGAGAGTTGTAGATGGATCTACGGCGCTGAAAGTGATTTGCAGAGCGTGGGAGGTGATAAGCCTCGCAGCACTAAACTTGTTGCTTCTCAGACTAGAACAAACAGAAAACTGGAGGCTTGCAAAAAGACAATTTTAATAAGGAGAGAGAGCGTATTCCTTCTGATTAAGGTCTTAAATGCGGAGTGGACGGGAAAAAGGAAAAAAAAAAAAACAAGCGTTCCTCTTTGGAATCGTCCTGAAAGAGCTCACCCCTCTGACCACAGCCTCTCTAGGGTTCAAAGATTGGAGTGAAGTGAACTGGAGGAGGGAAGGGGGGCTAGAAAAGGAACGGAATTAAAAAAAATCAGAGTCTCGTCTCTGCGGTAGTAGAGATAAATTAATTATGGCTGAGAGAAAAGACGCCAGATCGGGTGCTAAGATGGCGGATGCTAAAGAGAAAGTAACTCCATCTTCTCCGGAAATAAATCCCTCGGAAGTGCAGACCACAGAAATGGAGGCGATTCTCTCTCGTTTTGCAGACAAAATTAGTGGGGAAATATCTGAACTTAAAGTAGAAGTTCTACAGGTTCAGCAGGGTTTGAAGGCAGGATTCCAGAAGGTTCAAGAGGACTTTAAACAATTGAAAGAGGAAGTCAAGATACTGGATGACAAAGTAGAGGATGTACAGCAGGAATTTCAACATAAAAGTCAGGAACAAGATTTAAGATTTGATGCACTGGAGTTACAAATGATTAATATCCCAGACAGAGCGAGGCGGTCTAATATTTGTATACGCCTTTTCCCACATGTTAGTGTGGAGGATGGGAAAAATTTGAGAGGAATAATTTTGAAATGGTTTTGTGAGATTGCCCCAGAATTGGAATTGAGTGAGCAAGACTTGGAAAGGGTCCATAGAGTTTCAAGAAGAAGGGGGGGGGGGTTACCCCCAGTGACATTGTTGTGCGTTTTGCTAGTTTTTATAAAAAAGAATTGTTTACCCAAATTTTGAAGAAACGTCCAGAACAACTGCAATATCAAAGTACTCCAGTCCAAATCTTTAATGATTTGTGTCAGCAAACAATTGATTGGAGATGCAGTGTGAAGCCATGTACTGCTGTCTTGTCCAAGAATGGAATTAGATATAACTGGGGCTATCCTGTGATGTGTTTTTTTTATGATCAAAAACAAGAGATACAAGATAACATCCTGTATACAAGGAATGGATCTTTTGGAAGAACTGGGATTGACGGCAGGAACCTCGAGCGATGCAGAGGTGCAGCTGTTGGAAGGAGCAGCTAAGTAAGAGAAATATGGAAGGAAAAAGTTTATGCGGTGGTGAGGAGAAGAGCAGAAGAGAAGGTGATCGTGCAAATAACTGGAAGGAACTGAAAGAGGAGTTTCTCTTAATGGAGTTATGATGTTTGTTGTTTTTTTTTTCTCCTTTAAAAGAAAAAAAGAAAAGCAAAAAAAAGAAAAAGAAAAAAAAGTTTTTTTGTGTGCTTTTAATATTTTTTTTAATATTAGTCTCTATTTTCTTTCTCTTTTCTCTTGGTTTTTTTCTTTATATTTTGCTTTTTGTTTTCATTTTAATAAGTATATATAATGATTAATAATGTTGTTGTTTTACTTTAAGTTGTTTTTTTTTTTAAAGGGTACTAACCTGGATGAATAAGGATAAAAGATTAATTGGGAGGAATCTACAGGTCAGTTGCTTGGTGGGTGGGTTTGTCTCCCCTGCTTTTGTTGGCGTGGCAGGCCGGGGTCATGTAGACTTTCTTCAAGGCTGGTAAGGGGGGGAATGATTATATATGTAGGGAATGGGGTAATAGGGTGTGTGGGGTAGGGGCAGGGTGTGTGCTGTTGTGTTTTATTTCACTAATAGGGACCAGCAATTTAAGATGGACAAAGACTTGAGATGGTTTCAAATTTGAGAATTACTACTTTAAATGTTAAAGACCTGGGTTCCATGTTGAAACGAAGATGGATTGAAGCATTCCTCAACAAGGATAAGGTGGATATTATATGTTTACAAGAAACTCATCAATCAAAGGAGGGGGTAAATGAATTAAAACTGCGATGGTCTATGACATATGAGAGAGCTTATGGTTCATCCAAGTAACGAGGGGTGGCAATTATTATTTCAAAGAAATGTGGTTTTAAGGTGATTAAGGTAAAGAAGGATGTTAAGGGAAGATTTATTATAATATTTGGATTATTGGGAGGTGAAGAATATATATTGGTTAATATGTATGCACCAAATGAAAATCAAGAAGAATTTTATCAAAAAGTGATTAAGGAAATGGGGGAGCCAGAAAAGGATTTGGTAATTATGGCTGGGGATTTTAATATGGTGATGGACAAAAATATTGATAAATCAAATCCGACAGGACAAGAGAAGAGAAATAATATAACGGTATTAAATAAAATAATTAATAAGGAAGGACTTGTTGATGTTTGGAGAGGGGTAAAGGGATTGGAAAGAGGGTATACGTATTATTCACCAGCCACGAAGAACTTTTCTAGGATAGATTATATTTTTGTTTCCAAGACCCTGATGTCAAGAGTGAGGAGTTCAGAAATAGGTGTTATAAAAGTTTCGGATCATGCTATAGTTAATATGGATATTAAAATAAAGAAGGATTATAGAGAAGCAAGGAGTTGGAGATTGAATTGTAAGATTTTACAGCATAAATATATTATAGCAAAGATAGAAAAGGAAATGCGAGAGATTTGGTTGCTTAATGATTCAGGAGTTTGTGTTTACTGGCAATCTGGGAGCGACATCCTCTCTAACCCATCAGGATACTGCCACGATTTTAGAGCCTGATTGTAAGCTCAGTCGGTATCAATGAGACTCACTGCCAATTAAGGATCCTTTAATAGGAATACATCCTTAATGCTCCTGTTGCTATAGTGAGTAAGGGACGGAGCACCAGAGGCTTCCACCCTGGGCTGAAGCATCAGCTCTAGCCACAAAGCCCCTAACCCCGTCTCTCATCCAGGGTTCACAACAGTGCATAAGCCCCAAGGGCACAACACAGATGCAGCTGACCCCTACTCTCACCCAGGAACACCTCCCCCATAGAAGCGGTTATTAAGCTAAACAACCGAAGAAACCAGGTTGCACTCTGACTCAGCTTGGTGGTTCTCTGGCAGGTGTTCCCATTCAGGAGATGATGCCAGTCCAGAAATCAGAGAAGATGACTGGGAGGTGGGTGCCCTAATTACTTTTTTGCTTGACCACACTCCTTGTGATCATGAAGCACCAACTTCATTTTGATCCTTCATTAGCATTGTGCTGACTTAATTGATGTTCTAACAGAACAAACTCTGATCATCTCTCTCTCTCCCCCATCCCTCCGTGTGTGTGTGTGTGTGTGTGTGAGAGAGAGAGAGAGAGAGAGAGAGAGAGAGAGAGAGAGAGAGAGTCTGTGTGTATTTTAATTGTCCTCCTGTCTTTGGGGAAAAGGCACATGTCTTTGAGTGAATCCATGGGTCCCTGGCATATGAGTCAACTTCTGACCTTGAGAGTGGTGCTGTTTGTGATTTTAGATGAAGAGTGGGCATCATCTCGGGGTCCAGGAGCCAATCCCCGATTCCCCCCTGGAACCAACCGGAGGCCACACCTCCCCCCAATCAGATGTATCTCGGAAGTTCACAAGCAGGACATGAGATCAATATCCCTCACATGCTTTTCTTTCCCAGGATTTTGTTCCTGACTCCCAGCTGAGCAGAAGCACAGGAGAGGCTCGAGCTGTTTTTGGGGCTGTATAGGCAAGCAGGCTCCCAGAGTGTGAGCGAATGGGGAGAGCTAACAGGTGGTGGTGGTGGCAGAGCCGCCAATCGGCTGTCCCGGACTCCCGGCAGAAAATTAGAGGGGCGCGCGGAGCATTTCTGCGCCCCCTTTAGCCGTGCGCTCTAGGCAGCCGCCTAGTTTGCCTAGTGATAGCGCCAGCCCTGGTGTCTGGTGCTTTTTCAATTTGGTTGGTTAAATCTAAGGAGAAGGATTAGAGCGCTGGAAGAGACAGGGTGGATCAGAGACCCAAAAAGGCAGCACTTCGGTTTGCACCTTGGACCTGGTAGTTGTGTTGAAGTCATCACGGCTGGCAATTGCACTAATGTAGTAAATGCAATCAAACATTATGTCTGAAATCCTTGCCTTTATTTTTCTCACATGACTTTTTCCATACCTGATACCCAATCCCGGCCTTCCCTAACTTGGTGCCCACCAGTTGGTTTGGACTACAAGTCCCATGATTCTGCAGACATATTATGGTGCTTGCAGTACAACACAAGTGGGGTTTCCAGGTACCAATTGAACTGAAGTCATGCAGATGGATGAGAATTTTGTTCTATTTCACTTTTACTAGAATTTACCAAAATTTGCAAAGTTCTTCATATTCTGTTTAAATTTTAAGTTGAGATTTAATAAAACCTAATTCTGGAGAAAGTGAAAATGCTACGTGCTCCCATCCCCAATTCAGAGGCAGTCTGAATCATATCGCTATATTTTTCTGCTGATGATTTGCAGGACCCTGGACACTTGATGGAAACTCCAGGCCACCATTGATGTGAACTTTACACAAGCATGACAATAGCCCCAAGAAAATTGACTTACCTGTTTTTCCAAGGAGATGTCGTGAAGACAGGGATGTCAAGAGACGCTGCTGGGGTTGCAGAGGGATGCTTGAACATTTAAAACAGTCCAGTTGGCATCCCCAGCAAGTAGGACAGCATCTATTTCAAGCTAAGATTTTGATCTGCTGGACACAATTTTCTTTGTGTAAAATTACTTTCCCAAGTAGAAATACATTAATTCTCTCTTTCGTGGACCTCAGCACAGACTTATTGCAATGAATGCAGCACACGGGGGGGGCGGGGGGGGATAAGCAATTATGAAAAGGAATATACACACCCTATCCCTAACCCATTCAAGAGCTACAGAGTGGTGGGGAGGGCGAATCCAGAATCACGTTGTAACGTGGGGCAGCCCGCACGGCCATTTTTTTTCTTTTCTGAAATTTTTACTGAGATCTCCATAATGTGTTAACAAACCCATTAATCTCTTTGTCTCCTGGAACATTGCCTGGTCACGATGTCCTTTTTCTTCTTTCTTGTACAAAGGAGTTTGTTACAGAAATTGTAGCTAAATTTGCTGGGAGCAATGAGAATGTGGTCTAAAGTATTATCTATCTCTCTATCTCTCTATCTAGACTAACATAATTTCTTTTTGTGTACTCATATAGATATCTGACCTGTTTTGGTATTTTTCTTTTGTAAGTCCAGTGGAGGCTTACACACCCAAGATTTAAAAGAGAGATCATAAAGCACTGCAAACAACATTCATTAACACTGTTGTAGCATTCATTTATTTTATTCGGTTGGGGCTTCAAAAAATGTTTTTGTATCATCCGTGCTACCTGTTATAACCATATGTCAATACTCTTCATTGCAAAAATGATGAAATCAATACAAAGTAATTTGTCATTAGCCTTCAAACTGCCTGGTAAGGAGGTCTCCTTGTGTTTTTCAGAAGCCATGAACCTTAGCTATTCCATAGTGTAGAGATGTTGGATTACAACATGGTATCTCCCACAGTTTAGTCCCCATTGCTGAGAGTGATGGAGGAAACTTACAGCCAGAGGATCCCCAACGGATGGCTATGAAACCTGCATGGAGATCTCCAGCAGGGGAGAGCTCATAAACATCCTAGGTAACTGCTTTTACCATCCAGAACTGTCCTCCAATGTACAACTGAGATCTACCCTCCTGAGACTTGCCTACAATTCTCTGTTGATTTTCAGTAAACACCTGAGCCATCATGACCATTTTGGGGCCCACCAGAAGTAGCAATTGTAATTAGCATCATTTCATTCTGTTCCTGACTCCCAGTTGAGCAAAAGCACAGGAGAGGCTCTAGCTGTTTCGGGGGCTGCACAGGCAAGCAGGCTCCCAGAGTGTGAGAGAACAGAGCGAGCGAACAGGGAGAGCTAACAGGAGTTTGGCAGTGCAATTTGGCAGGAGAGGCCAAAGGGGAGGTCCCTAAGAAATTTTCTAGATTGTTTGTTTTGTTCTAGTAACACACACTTATAGACCAGGGGGACTCTGTTGTTAACATTCAGGGAAGGCAGGACAAGGCACTGGCCATTCCAGTACAAAACGATAGGCAGAAACATAAAGGGAATAGAGAACTATGAATGGAAAGGACTCTCCAGTGGTGGTAACCTGCAATGTGTGTGCAATGTTTGTTTTCCTGCCTGAGATCAACATGGCCTATACGTGCAACAAGTGCAAGCTGGTCACGCTGTTGGAAGAAAAGGTCAGAGGACTGGAGGAGCAAGTGTCAACCCTCAGGAGTATAAGAGAAACTGAAGAGTTCTTAGACAGACCGGTGGAACTACAACAGCAAAGCGTAGTACAGGAGCCAGAAGAGCAACAGCAGGATGAGGCAGAGTTGGAGAATGCTAAAGCAACGGAAAATAACATAGGGGGAACTCCCTGGAAAAGGGTGACTGTTAGGAGCAGAAGAACTAGAAGACATTCTGCGCCTGTGGAAGCAGTGGAGCTATGGAACCGCGTTCAGGTACTTGAGGAAGAGAGCGGAGGACAGCCTGAAGAGGATGAATTATCTGGCACCCAACATGACAGTGAGCAAGAGGCTGAAGGTCAGTCAAGTGGAGGCCATCAAACCAAGGCCTACAGCAAGAGAAAGAGAAGAGTACTAGTTGTGGGACACTCTCTCCTGCGGGGGATTGAAGTCAAAGTATGTTGTGAAGACCCATGGACTCGCCAGGTGTGCTGTCTCCCCGGGGCATGGATTAAAGATGTGACAGAGCAGCTGCCGAGTCTCATAATCCCCACCGACACATATTCCTTTCTTCACATCCACGTGGGTACAAATGATACTGCCAAGTGGAGTTACAAAGAAATCACATCAGACTTTGAAGAGTTTGGAAGGGAACTCAAGAACTTTGGGGCCCAGATAGTTTTCTCATCCATCCTTCCAGTACTTGGAAGAGGAACAGAAAGGGAAAGAAAAATGCTCCGAGTGAATGACTGGCTACGAAGGTGGTGCCGACGCGAGAGATTTGGATTCTGGGACCATGGGCTACACTTCCTGGAAGATGGACTGCTGGCAAAGGATGGGTTGCACCTCACAAGGACTGGGAACTATGTATTTGGCCAAAGCATGAGGGACTTCATCAGGAGGGCTTTAAACTGAATCCAACAGGGGAGGGAGACATAAACTGGGGGGTATCAATGGAAGAAGGCCTCTGTGCCACAATGGAGAGAACAGCTCCAGCGGTGGCGGTGCCCAATGATAGTCTAACACAAAATGTAGGAAGAAAGTTGGACTATAAAGCACATAGTCTTTGATGTCTCTATACTAATGCCCAGAGTATGGGCAACAAACAGAATGAACTTGAACTCTCAATACATGAGGGCAAATATGACTTGATAGGTATAACTGAAACTTGGTGGGATGACTCCCATGGTTGGAATACAGCAATTGAAGGATATAACTTGTTCAAAAAGAACAGAAGCAGCAGAAAGGGAGGTTGAGTTGCGCTGTATGTTAAAAATACATATCTGTGCACAGAGATACAGGAAGAGGAGCCTGGATTCCTGCATTGAGCAGGGGGTTGCACTCGATGGCCTTGTAGGCCCCTTCCAACTCTACTTTTCTATGATTCTATGATTCGTTCTTATTCCTTTCAAAAATAGGAACACACAGGGGAATATATGCCTCTCTCCATCACCAATTTTATCCACAGAACAACCCTTTGGGCAGACTAGGCTCAGAGATCGTCTCAAGTCATCAGTTGTTTAGGCCTTTGAATTGCTGGTATGCAAAGTCACACTGAGGAAAGCTATAAGAAGCCAGAGAAGTGGCTGTGGATTTTGCCCTATTAGGAAAGAGAGAGACCATTAATGGGAAACTGCAGGTTACATATTAAGAAATTTGGGGGATATTCTTTAGAAGGAAGACAGTAAAGAAGATGTCAGGACACTTCTCAGAAGAGGGGTGGCCCTATGCACGGATCATCACAATATTTGTCTTAAGGGTACTTGATGTGTTTGTGCTAGTGTGAACTTTTATCTCAGACTAATAAAACCAAACTGTAGTCCTTCTAGCCAGTTGTTTGATTGTGGTTCAGTTCTTGCCAATGTCAGAGATGAGTCATACCCTGGAATCTTAATCCAAACACAGTGGGTGGGATGCAGGATCCTGCTGTAACTCTAATGTAGGTTCCTGATTGAGCAGGTGAATTCTAGGTACATCTACATCTGAAATTACTAGCGGGTCTTCTAGTTTAGCGATGATAATAAAAGTGGTTGAGCAACATGATCAGGCAAGGGATCCGATTAAGTTCCCTTTAAATTCAATGGCAGTATTAACTGGGCAATGATCAAAGTGTCCTTTCAATCATTTATCTAACATTTCCTACCATGGAAAAGTTCCTACGGGCCACGGGGTCATCCTTTGAAGCTGAGTGGTGGGAGACACAGGGCAAATTAGCAGATCTTTTCACCGCCCAGAGTTAAAGTTATGGAATTTGCTCTCACCAGATTGTATTGATGGCCATCCATCTGGATGGCTTTAATTGGGGAAAAGAGAAATCCATGGAGGCTAAGGCTATCAATGATGGTTATGTAGCATGATGGTTATGATAGTTGTCATGCCCCTGCCCATGGAAAAAGTGTTATATCAGTTTGTATGTTAGGGGAGGGGGGAGTGTGAGAAGAGCGTGGAATGTTGGGTATCTGCTGATTGGCTGAGAGAGTGAGAAGGGGGGGGTGAAGCCTGTGATATAAACAGTGGGCGGAGCTGTTTAGGTGGGGAGTCACAGAGAGGGCTGTCTGTAGAGAGAGGGGGAGAGAGAGGTCTGAGTGGAGTTTGAGGGGAGCTGTGGAAGTGAGCTGACAGTAGGGAGAGAAGTCTGAGTGGAGTTGGGAGCAGGAGTCTTGTCAGAGAGAGAGAGAGAGAGAGAGAGAGAGAGAGAATTTTCAACATTTAGAATCCAATAACATTATCCATTTCCCTACCCTTAATTGTAGTTAATTAAACTTATTTCATTTTTAAAACTTAAAAGGTGTGGTCTGAATTGGTTACCCTGGAGGGGGTTGGTGGCAGCGGAAGAGATTAAGAGAGTATGGAGGTGGGATTTGACCATAATAAAGCTGTGAGTTCGAATCACGAGGTGGGGGTGAGGGGAGAGGCATCACAATACTTATTTATTATCCCCTGTATCAGAGTCATATATAGTATCCCCAGTATGAGAGGCATGTAATCAGAGGCATCATATTTCACCCCTGGTATCAGAGGCAGTCTGTATGCCTGTTGCTTGGAAACATAACCTGGAGTGTTGCATTGCATCCATGTCCTGCTTAAGGGTTCCCCGTGGGCATCTGGCTGGCAACAGTGGAAAGGGAATTCTGGACTAGACAGGCCTTCAGACTGATCCAGCATGGCTCTACGCCTGTTTCTGATAGTTGGTCACTTGTAGAAAGAGAAGAGGATGCTTGACTAGAAGGGACTTTGCACTGATCTAGCAGGGCTCTTTGCTTGTTCTAAAGTATCTCTCTTCCTAAGTGTGTATATCTAGCTACACACTTAGTGGCTAGAGAGGAGAGTGTTTTGTAATGGTTAGAATCATGAGGGGGGAATGGCAAGAATTTTAGGCATAACATTTTATACCATACCTATTTTCTATTTCAGCCAGAATACCAGCTCTGAGGTTGGTATTTGAAGCGCTGCCTCCAAGGTCCGTGCCCCACCCTGTATCCAGTGTCCACAACCTTTGTTGGCTAAATCTAACATGTTCGGGGGGGTCATTGTCAATCTAGCTGAAGGAGCTCCAGGATCTCAGCAGAAAGGAGCTCTAATGAAGCCTGAGTGAAGGTCATTCCTGATCATCTGAAAACACCAGACACTCTCATTTGACAGTGTTACACAGATAGTTGAGATGGGGAGAGACAATATACATTACATTGCATGTGGATTCCATTCATTCCTATTTCTCCAATATTCGTTCAGAGTCAGACCATCACTCAGACAATGGCTAACTGTGGTCCAGCCTGTGCCATCCCATCCTGCACATCCAGTGGTCAGTTTTGGGTCCCTTGCAGCAGTTGTATATTTTGCTGCTGCTGCTGCTGCTTCTGTTGTTTTGCATCAGTACCTTAGTGGAGAATGGAATATCTGAGACTGGTTACATTGCAGATCTCTAGGATGAAATTAATTAATTAAATTAATATAAATTATTTTCTGTTTGCAAGATCTGAGTGCATTCATTTCATTTCATTCATTTCATTCATTTCATTTATATACCGCCCCACAGCCGAAGCTCTCTGGGCGGTTCACAATAGATTATACATAAAAACAACAATAACATACAAAATAGTTTAAAAGATTAAAAACCAAATTTTAAAAACACAGTTTAAAATAACAATTAAAAAAACTAATGATTGCAAGCGATGCTGGGACTTCTAGTATGGCTCCATCCTACACAACAGCAAGGAGTCTAAAGTGTAAAAATGAGGGGAGCCCAATTTTAGCCTCTCGTTGAATTGCTGGAAACACCAAGAATGAAAATACAAAACAAAGTTGACACGGAAAAGTTTGCAGTGAAAAAACACACGCTGGAATATTGATTGGTGAAGTGATCTAAGATAGCCTTCAAGTCTAAATGTACAGTCATTCCTTCATTTTCATCTGGTCCAGAACGCTGGACTAGATGGACCTTGATCTGATCCAGCATGACTCTTCTTATGTTCTGATGACTCGACCTTGACCTTCTAGAAAGTGCCACTGCTTCAGATTGGCTGTCCTGGGAACATTGAGCCCAGCTTGGTGAGAGAGCCCTGATGTGAAAGATATTTCTGGGAATAAGCCACTCGATCCACCGCTCCAAGAAGTGACGAATGGGCTCAAGTTACAGGAACCTAGATTCCACCTAAACATCAGGAAAAATTTCCTGACTGTCAGAGCAATAAGACAATGGAATCAACTACCTAGGGAGGTTGTGGGCTCTCCCACTCTGGAGGCATTCAAGGTGCAGCTGGACAGACATCTGTCAGAGATGCTTTGACCTAGATTCCTGCATTGAGCAGGGGGTTGGACTCGATGGCCTTGTAGGCCCCTTCCAACTCTACTTTTCTATGATTCTATGATTCTAAGACCCCGCACTGCATTTTTAGCGTAGAAACCAGGGCAACCCAGCTTAAAATGGCCATGTTTTGCAATTTGTGGCAGTTTTAAGCTGCGTTGCCCTGGTTTTTACACTAAAAACGCAGCGCGGGGTCCCGTCGTGACACTTCGTGGCAGCCGGAAGTGATGTGATGGGACCCCGCGCTGCCGGTGAGGCAGATCAAGCGGTGGGGGGGGGGTTCACACCTTGTGGGGGGTGCTCGCCAAGAAAAAGGCAAGCAGCACCCGAAGTAGGTTTTTACATCCCATGGGGAAATGTGTTAGCCTGGCTCTCCTAGGCCCAACGGACCGCTGGATGCCGCAGGTTTCTGAGCAGCTAATTAATGGAATGTAAGCCTGGAGTGATGTCCTTCCCCTTGCCACCCCACCTCAGGTCTAAACCATTCTGGTGGAGGGAGGCTTTCCCATTTTGCCCCTCCCAGGGCTGCAAAACTCTGAGTGGGAGAGGTGAGTGAGCCTCAGAGGCAATACGTATCTCCACACTGGGCTGCAAAATCCTAAGTGTGAAACCTCCGGATTCCGGAATTACCAATCACCCTAAAGGTAGCTATGGATGCTCACTGACCCTAAACCCAACGGAAGTATACCTGCCCCTGCCAGCCACAGGGAGGGCAAGCCTCTGCTTAGCCCCTCACCCCCACCTGCTACGAAGCTCCTCAAGTGGGCCCCTTTGCACAACTGCCAGGAATAAATCAGTACCTACATCAGACAACTGCATGCCGTCCTGTCTGTGTAGCTCCCTCCTAACATGGGAAATCTTTGGATGGTGAATAATCCCACCATCACCAAACAGATGCAAATCACGTTGCATTTCCCAGTTCACCTTCTCACAGGCCCTGTTGAGCCCATGTGGGCACAAGCCACCCAAGCAAGAAATGTGTGGAATCAGATTTGACTAGAGGATGACCATGCCCAGCCATCTCTGTTGGATCAAGCGTGGATCCTTCAAAGCCTGTAAGATCAGGGCCTTACCCTTCAGCAATCCAAGGTCATTCCGCCCCAGGAGCAAAACCAAAACCTGTGTGTGGGGTGTGTGTGTGTGTTATGCTTCACACCTTCCTGGAACAGCGTAGGAAGAAGGCGCTTCCATTCCGTGCCATGTCTGCCTGACCACTGAATGGTGGCAAACAGGTTAAGTGCAAGCTGGGTTCCAGAAGTTGACTTTGCAGCCCTCTGACCAGCTCAGAACACTTTGCCGGGCTCACATATAAGGACACGCACAGGTCCTCCTCCATTCCGGCAATCTAAAGAGAAGAAAAATATGTGAGAGAAAATCACCATGTGTCATTTATCCATCGCTGGCAACTGATGGAAGTAAGACCGAAAGGCCTTTGAGCGCCATCGCCCCACAGCCTCCACCTCATCCGATGGGAATCCCAGCGCCACCACTGTGGATGCCACTCTGATTCGGAAGGAATGCGTGCAGAACTGCTGCCCTTCCAGTCCCAAGGACTTCAGTGCCAGCTTGGCTCCTGCCCCAAACTGATACTTACTAAGGGGAGAACCATCAGCATGGCCAAACAAAGGGCCAAAACCCTTCCCTCTGAGTGCAAAACATTCAACCAAGGCCTCAACTGTGCAAAGGTCAGTGACCTGCGACAGGCCCAGATACACCTATAAAGCGTTACCCAACTAGTCCGTCTTGGAACGATTCAAGTAGAGCTGCACTGCAGTGCCTACAAATGCCAAAGCCTGTTAGTGCTGCGACGTGGAATAATGCTGCTGCAAAGGGGGAATGGCAGAAAACAGGCCATGCCCCCCCCTGTAGCCCCAGCAATATATCTGCAGACATCGGGAGGGGGCCACATTCTAGACCAGCCCAAAAGCATCCTCTGAACTCTGAGGGTCCATCTAGCCCATCATTCTCTTCACACAATGGCCAACCTGCTGCCCAGGGAAACCCACAAGCAGGACATGAGTGCAACAGCACACTCTCACCCATGTTCCCCAGCAACTGGTTTACATGGGCATACTGCTTCTGGTACTGGAGGTAGCATAGAGCCATCAGGACTAGGAGCCACTGATAGCCTTCTCCTCTAGGAAATTGTCCCAGATCCTTTTCAAGCCATCCAGCAGGGGTCATCTTATGCTGCGATATCGTTGGAGTGGGGGAGTAAAATGAAGGAATTGCTGGACATTCAGCTTTGAAAGCTATCCTAGATCACTTTACTAATAAACATTCCAGCATGTGTGTTTTCACAGCAAAGTTTTCCAAGCGCAGCTGTGCTTTGCATTTTAATTCCTGGTGCTTCCAGCAATTCCACAAGAGGCTAAAATTGGCTCCCTTATTTTTACACTTCAGACTCCTGGCTCTTGGGTAGACTGGAACCTTACTAAAAATCCTTGCATCGCTTCCGCTCCTGTCTTGTAAGGAAAAATTCATTTTCCTCTGCAGACAGGAGTGGCCTATACAGTGCCAAAGGACTGCACAGTCAGGTTGGTGGTAACAAAGTCATTTCAGAAGTAATGAAATAAACAGCAACCTTATGAAGAAGCCGAAAGGTGGAGGATTTTTTCAATACCTACAATGAAGAGGAGGAGACGCTTGGAATAGAGCCCATGAAAAGACCGCAGTGCTCAAAATTAACAACAGGATCATGGACATGCAGCCATGTCAGCCCTTGTTCATCTAATCGGTTTCTGTCCGCAGGGCTCCTGACTCGAGACCTCAGTGCTCCAAAGGAGATGGGGGGGGGGGGGAGATCTCAGCGATGACATCTTTGCCAGCAGTTTCTTGG
This sequence comes from Shinisaurus crocodilurus, assembly GCA_021292165.1. Lineage (NCBI taxonomy): Eukaryota > Metazoa > Chordata > Lepidosauria > Squamata > Shinisauridae > Shinisaurus > Shinisaurus crocodilurus. The sequence goes on from CM037882.1 coordinate 26,559,647, forward strand.
AACTTGCCTTGCCTTGCATTGTGTAACTGGGCGATTGCATTTGCCAACATATGTGTGCCAGGAAGGGAGGGTGGGACTTTGTGAAACGGAGATGCTGCTTTGGCACTGGGGAGCCCAAGGTGAGAGACGTCACAATATGTGGACTCACTTTTTACAGGGCATCCACATGACACGGTGAGCAAAAGATCCCCCTCCCATACTGTCAATTCAGTGGTCTAATCTGATCTTAATGTTGCACCTTTTCTACCCTGTGGGTCAGAGAGAAAAGAGAGTGTTCTACATGTAGTCGGAGTGGTGGTATAGAACCTATTGATGAATGGTCAGGAAATGGCACAAGGAAGCAATCAGTCAAACAACCACACAAGAGAAATGGTTTCCAAATGGCACCAGAAATTCACTGAGAAAGCCATCAAAGTGATTTCCATAGGAACCTAAGCCGTCATCTTTTCCTAACACAGTCCATGTCATCAGCTTCCTGGCTGCTTTAGACTCTTCCCATATGAAAAGCGAAATTCACATCAGTGTCAGTGACCAAAGGAAATAAAGATTCCAATTGTCTCAAGTCATAGCTGGGAGAGAAGAAATGGAAAACATCCAAAAGCATCCCAGAGAAGAAGGAAGAAGTAGGAGCAGAAGAAGAAGCCATTGCAGGTGCCCACCTCTTGATACAAACCTTGGAAAGGAGCAGTTTTCCCACCGACAACCCGTCCTTCATGTAAATTTCCTGACATAGACTGGAGGAACTAAGACCCTGTTTATCTGCAGAATTTGTCAGTTTGACATCAGCACGATGCACCTCCTTCCAAACGCTCCACTACTGTTTCTGAGAACTTCAAGAGAACCCCAAGGCACTGATATGGAGCTGGTTTGATTCCACAGTGGAAATCCATCTTAATCAGGGTGACATCAATTACCCCGAAGCTCAGTGTGCACTGCGGATGGCCACCCACAGGGTGGCAGGTGATGAGGACGGTGGCAAAGATTCCTGGTTGACACCCCCTGAGCCTTCCCACCGGAGCTGGTACTGCTCATGGCAGCATCCGTTCTTCTTATTTCCAAAGAATATCTTATACTAGGGTGGCAGCCGACCAGCAACATTATGCTGACAGATACTCCCTGTATCATTGATAGCCTTCTCCTGCCTGCTGCCCTTTTAAAGCCATCCAAATTGTTGGCCATCACTACATCTTGTGGTAACAAATTCCATAGTTTCACCCTGTGCTGTTTGAAGAAGTCCTTCCTTTCATCTCTCCGGAATCTCCCACCATTCAGCTTCATTGGTTAACCCCACTGGTTTCTGCTTTTTTAAATATATATATATATATATATATATATATATATATATATAGATATAGATATAGATATAGATATAGATATAGATATAGATATAGATATAGATATAGATATTTTATTTACTTTTCAAAACAAATTATAACAAAAAATATATCTAACAAAATACAAGAATATCACCCAAATATAACATAACATACAATAAATCATGAAGTGCTCCCACCCACCCTCCAAGGGACCAATTAGTATACTTCTATCCTCTTGATCAAATAAATTCTAAATTCCAAAAATATAACATATCCTGACAAGGCATGTTCCCCTTCCCCTTTATTAATACATAATCTAGTAATTGATTCCGTATATCCATAAAATTATTCTTCTTTAGCAATCCTTTTTTGCATTTGATACTACTCGTTACTTTATCATTTAGGGCTATGTCCCAAACTTCCTTATACCAGTCTATTATTAGGAAAACATGTTGTACTTTCCAATTTATCGCTATCATTAGCCTGGCCGCAGTTAACAAGTTTACAATTAACTCCTTCATATTTTGGTCACAAATAAGCTTCTCCGTTATTGATAACAATGCTAATTTGGACAGACCTCTAAATTAGTACCAATACTTTTCGATATTTCTGTAAAAACCTCTCGCCAAAACGCCAATACATTTTTACAACTCCACCACATATGAGCATATGTCCCTTTTTCCTGACATCCTCTCCAACAAAATGCAGAACAATTATTATCTATTCTATTTAATCTTACTGGAATTAAATACCATCTCCAAATTAGTTTATAAAAAATTTCCTTTATCCTAATTGACATCATTTTCACAATCCGTGTATCCCATATATTGTTCCACCCCACCTTCGAGGTCACCTCTTCAAATTCATTATCCCATACTGTCTTAAGCTGATCCTCTTGTTCTTTTGCTTTTTGAATCAATCTATATAAATTCCTTGTTATACCTCTTGTTGATGTATTACCTGATAGGCCGTCTCTAGACATGACCATCTTTTCAAAATTAGTTAAATCTCTCTCATACTCAGTTTTCCTTTTCCATTTCTTCAACCACTGTTCTAACTGTAATAAATTTAACCACGATAATCTCCTTCTAACAATTTCCATTATTTGATCTCTAGTCCCCATCTTTTCTACCCAATCGGACAATCTAATAACCTTTACTTCTCTTAGTTTACCCTCCAGCTCTGATCTTAAGTTTTCAGGAAAATCCTTAAGAGCTACCACCGGAGTTAATGGAGATATCCCTGGTATAAATATGCTCTTCATAGTACCCCAAATCATTAACAAATTTCTTAGAAAAGGGTTGTCTATATTTTTTATCAATTTATTATTATTTTTTTGAAAAAAAAAAATTCTCCAAAGTACTACGCAATTCACATGTTTCTAACTCCAACCACATTATTTCTTTAGGGCGTGCTATAATATCCACTATATGTCTTAATTGATTCGCTATATAATATCATTTTAAATTCGGCAAACCCAAACCCCCTACTTTTTGTGCTTTATACCATCTTGTTTTAGTAATCCTAGATTTGTTCCCTCCATTACAATATGTATTAATAATTGATTGCCAATCTTTAAGGTTTCTGCTTTTATGAGACAGGGAGAACAATATCTCCCTATCCACTTTCTCCACACCAGGCATCATTTTGTACACCTCTGTCTGTCTCCTCTCACTCGCCTCTTCTCTAAACAAACCCAGATTTTTTAACAGTCCCAGATGTTGTCACCTTTCCTCATAGGGGGGTTTCTCCAGCCCCTTGATCATTTGGGATGCTCTTTTCTGCACTTTTTACAACTCTACAGTATCCTTGTTTGGGTAACCAGAACTCTACACACTATTCCAAGTGTGGTCACAACCTAAATTTCTATGAGGGCAGTATGATATTGGCAGTTTTACTATCAATTCCTTTCCAAATTAAACTTATCATGAGATTAGTCAAGTAAGAAGAAGCAGAGTCAACTCTGGGGATGCAGCTGGGCAAGGTAAGGTCTGACCAGGGAGGCTCCATGGGCACACTTTCAAAATTATCCATTCTTTCATAGGCATTTTTCAAATGTAGGAAGTGACACACATGCTCCTTATTGCATCACAGTCTCAGACACGTATGGACTTTGGATGCAGATCACATTTTCCTCCATGCACACTTCCTGGAGGTGAGAACTGGCTAAAATCTAGTCAAAGATGAACTGAAATGAAATTCACATAAATAGCTGCTCAGGACAGAGTCCCTGCAACGTGCTGTTTCTCCATAAGAGCTTCAGGTCAGATCCATAAGAACATAAGGACATCAGAAGAGCCATGCTGAGGCAGAACAAGGGTCCATCTAGTCCAGCATTCCATTCACAAATTGGCCAACCAGCTGCTACGACAAACCCTCAAGCAAGATATGAGAGCAACAACACCCTCCTGTGCATTTCCCCCAGTGATTGGTGTACATAGGCATCCTGCCTCTGATACTGGGGGTAGCCTACAGCCACCAGGATTAGGAGCCAGTGATGGGCTTCTCCTCCAGGAATTTGTCCAATATCCTTTCAAAGCCATCCAGCAGGGGCCAGACTAAAAGTCCTGGCATTGCTTGCGCTCAGATCTGGTGAGCAAAAAATAATTTTCCTCTGCAGACAGGAGTGACGAGTGGGGCATATGGTGCCAAAAGACTGCGTTGCTGTGACACAGTTGTTTCAGAAGCTGTGAGGAGCAATGGAATGAACAGCAACCACAAGTATAAAGCCAAAAGGTGGAGGATTTTTTCAATACCTACAATTAAGAGGAGGAGACGCTTGGAATAGAGCCTATGAAAAGACCACAGTGCTCAAAATTAAAAACAGGATCATGGACATGCAGCCATTTCAGCCCTTGTTCACCTAATTGGTTTGTGTCCGCAGGGCTCCTGACTCGAGACCTCAGTGCTGCAAAGGAGATGGGAAAAAAGCTCTCAGCGGTGACTTCTTTGTCAGCAGTTTCTGCAAACTTGCCTTTTCTTGCCTTGCCTTGTGTTATTGGGTGATGGCATTTACCAACATATGTGTGCCAGGAAGAGAGGACGGGACTTTGTGAGCCGGAGATGCTGCTTTGGTGTTGGAGAACCCAAGGTGAGAGACGTCACAATATGTGGACTCACTTTTTACAGGGCATCCACATGACACTGTGAGCAAAAGATCCCCCTCCCATACTGTCAATTCAGTGGTCTAATCTGATCTTAACGTTGCACTTTTGCAACCCCGTGGGTCAGAGAGAAAAGAGAATGTTCTACATGTAGTCAGAGTGGTGGCACTGGTGGTATAGAACAGGGGTCTTCAAACTACGGCCCACGGGTCACATCCGGCCCGTCGTGTCATTCCATCCGGCCCGGCGGCTGATCTAGGCTCCTTCCGGTATGGGTGTATGAGATCTCTCGCGCGGACACTAATGAGGAGCGAACTGGGCCCGCCCATGTCCGGGCGGGATCTCCGCCAACTGCGTGGGCTGACCAATAGTTCGTTGCTCTCCGCGGAGAGCCGGCCACGCGGGCCACACCGCCCGCGCTGGTCCCGTTGCGTCACTTAAACAGCCCTGTTGCCCTGGTTCCCCCCGCCAAAAATAGAGCGTGGGGGTCCAGCGCGATGGACGTGATGTGACGGGGATGGGCGGCGGGTCCAGTGGCGGCGGGTGCATCAGCCAGCAGGTACAGCTTTCCATTTATCGTTCACTCCGCAGAAGCAGGGAAGTTGGGTATTGGCAAGGGCGGGAAGCGGAATGTGCAGTTGGGATCCCCGTGTTTCTTTCCAATTTCTTCCCTTTCGTAATGTACAGAAATGCAAACTATATCTTTCTCTGTCTCTCTCTTTTTTTCTTTTTATTCCGTTGTTGTCATGTGGATGGTCCCAGCACGGCGGAAGGGACGTGACGGGATCCTGCTCCGTCGCGCTGGACCCTCCCCCCGCTGTTTTTGGTGGGGGGAACCAGGGCAACAGGGCTGTTTAAGCCCTATTGCCCTGGTTCCCCACGCCAAAAACAGAGCGAGGTGGTTTAGCGCAATGGACGTGATGCAACGGGGATGGGCGGCAGCAGCGGGTTCAGTGGTGGCGGGTGCAGCAGCCAGCAGGTACGGCGGTGGCGGGTCCGGCGGTGGCGGCGGGTGCAGGTCCGGCGGTGGCGGCTGGTACAGCGGCGGCGGGTGCAGCGGCGGTGGGGGGGGGTCGGTCCACCCAGGCGTCCAGTGGCGGTGGTCCACCCAGGCGTCCAGCAGCGGCGGCTCAGCCAGGCATCTAGCGGCGGCGGCTCGCCCCCCCCGCCGCCCCCCCCCCGCTGCCACCAGCTCAGCCGCCCCTCCTCCACCAGAGGAGATGCTGGCCGTGCACACGCCCTGCCAGTGGCGGCTCTGAAATGGTACTACTGATGGGGGGGTGGGGGGCGAGAAATGTGATGCTTATGGCCGTTTCCAGTATGTGAGGCCCTTTCAGCATCTTCATCCCAGCCACCCCGAAATGCTGGATGGATTCTGTCCTATTACCACTATGCCACACTGGCTCTCACTATGTTCTCTGGGTACCAGGTCTTCCTGACCTACCCCAGGGAATGGGTTTGTACTTTTAAGATTGTGATCCTTTGTAAACTTACCTGGGGAGAAAGCCTCCTTGAATTCAGTGAAACTTACTTCCAAGTAGACATGCATAAGATGAGGCTGTAAGGCTGCAATCTTATGCACATTTATGTGGAACAAAGTTGCAGGATGTGGACCACCAGCTCGGTGGCTGGTAAATACTGCTCATCACTCATACTAAAAATATTGTATTGTTTTTTCCTGTTTTTTTGCACTACAAATAAGATGTGTGCAGTGTGCAAATATAAGTCTTTCTATACCTTTTTAAAAATTTAATATATTTCAATTTTAGACAGCAAGTTAATTTATTATTAATTTATTAATAATTTATAAAAACTTTCCATTTTATCAAGTAAAAAAAAGGACCCTGGTCCTTTTTTTTTACTTGATCCATTCGTTCATATTTTTTTCAAACTATAGTCAGGCCGGAAGTGATGCGATGGGACCAGCGTGGGCGGCGTGGGCGGCTCTCCGCAGAGAGCGAAGAACTATTGGTAAGCCTGCGCGGGCGGCGGAGAGCCCGCGCGGACACGGGCGGGCCCAGTTCGGGCCTCACTCATGTCCGTGCGAGAGCTCTCATACACCCATACCGCAAGGAGCCTAGATCGGCCGCCGGGCCGGATGGAATGACACGGTAGGCTGGATGTGGCCCGCGGGCCATAGTTTGATGACCCCTGGTCTAAGCAATCAGGAGCTCAACATTGATGCACTGAGGCCAAACTCACTGATATCAGCCTGACGCATCTAAGGCTTGGAGACTTGGGCCTACCATTCTCAAAGAACAGAAGTTCAACTTGAAAAAACAAACTCAGCAGGCTCTGGAATCCCTTCAAAGCCATAGGAGCTGCACCAATTTAAAGTTCAAAAGAAGCAAGGAATGTGTAGAGGCACGGGCCACAATGATTTTTTCCCCTTCCTCCTGGCTGGCTGTGGCCCTCCCAGACTTGCAAATTTTGCAGTCAGAAATCAACAGATGGTATCAGGCACTCCCTCATAAACCACACCCTGGAATAATCCAATCTCAATGAGAACTTCTTGGAACAGCCAGATGATTTTTATCTCTGGAGCAGTTTGTGATGAGCCATTTCATTCTAGACCTGAAAGGAACGGTATATAAGCAGGTACTGTCTCTGACGATTCAGAGTGAGCCAGTGTGAGCCAGTGTGGTGTAGTGGTTAGAGTGTTGGACTGGGACTCAGGAGATACGGGTTCTAGTCCCTGCTCAGCCATGAAACTCACTGGGTGACTTTGAGCCAGTCACTGACTCTCAGCCTAACCTACCTCACAGGGTTGTTGTGAGGATAAAATGGAGAGGAGGAGGAGGATTATGTAAGCCGCCTTGGGTTCCTCCTTGCAGGAAAAAAGACGGGGTATAAATATAATAAATAAATAAATTATTCTTCAGAAGAAAAAAAAAACCAGGGGGGAAAGGCACTGTGGAGCCAAGATGAGAAGGGAAAAAAAATCCCAGGTGCCAACGGAGATTTTAAAACTTTCTTTATGCCCAATGTGTTTCGGCCTAAGCCTTTTTCAAGGGCGCTTATTTTCCTATAGTATTTGAAACAAAACATCAATCTCAGCTGTGGGGAGAGGCAGGGAGGGACTACGCCTCCCAGTGTCCTCCGTTTGCCCGGGGCATCCTGGGAATGGTAGTTCAAAGGCAGTATTGGCTCCGGGAAGGCACTGCTGCGGGGCCTCAGCCTCCCTCATGTCCCTATTGGTCGTCCCCTTACCTGCGTCAAAATCTGCCAGATGTGGGGGGTTGGCCGAGGCTGGAGGGATCTCCTCCCTCACCAGCTGCAGAGATAGGAAAATGCAGAGCGTTGTGGTATGTCGGACCCTCCCCCCGGTACAGGGGGCCAAAGCCCCACGAGCGTCTCGCCTGCCCTGCACTCCCGCATGTACTTCTTGAGGTGGACCCCACCGTGTCCTGCCCTGCCCAGACCAAAGGGGCTTCGTGACCCCCCAGAAAACACTTCGTGACCCCCTTGGGGGTCCCAACCCACAGGTTGGAGAACACTGAACTAAGGGGTACACTACAATAGAACAATGGGGGGATTAGAGAAGACACAGAGGAGGTTTACTCTCTCATCGAGGTGACCCCTCCATTCTCCATAAGGGAAACAGGGGAATCCAAGGTGTAAGAAGTGGGGAACAATGGAGGCTGGGCTGGACCCAGGATGGAGGTGCTGCACCCCGGCCTTACAGCATGTGCTTTGGAAAGACATTCAGAGATTGTCCTGGAGGCCCTTGTCCCTCAAGGGAGCTTTGGAGGACAGCATGGAGGGAGAGGCCTTTCCAGTGTCACTCACAGCTGGGTAGCATCTGAAACAACACCCCTATAATATTGTGACTGCTAACCCCACACTCCCCCAAGAGCTTTGAGATCTTTTGCTAGAGTTTAATGTGGGTTGCCTCGAGCGTATGCTCCTTACTTAATCCAGTACTAAAACACAACAGGGAAAGAAGAACTCAAGCTGCCCTGCCCTGCTCGAAAGGCAGTCCACACAATCCAGGCGCCCAGGCCCTTTCCCCACCGGCCTCAGGTGTGCCTGTGACTTCCGCGTCTCCAGGTGCAGCGCCATCAGCTTCCTGTGCTGACAGAGGCTCGTGGCGCTCCCCGCTGCCACTCCACACCCCCGCAACCGCCTCACCACCGCTGTCCGAATCCACGCCAGGACCCCTCGGGGCTCCTCCTCCATGTCGGAGGCTCCCACTTCCCACTGGATGGCAGAGCTCAGCAGCCCTCCAAGCCCCAGATTGGGAAGGAACCGCAGTCCCTGGGAAGAAGACATTCTTATTCTCTCATTCCATTACTGCTGCTAACCAACCCCCTCGCCCAAAAAAAACCCCTCCAAGGGGTGATGCACCAAATCGCCAGAGAGCTCTGGCTATTGGGCAGTATAGAAATGTTAGGGATGCTTGAGAAACCTGTAGCACATTCACAGGAGCAGATTAATGGAAGTAGAATGATATTCTGATAAAAATACTCCATTCTGTTAATGAGCAGATGACAGAATGAAGGATGCCTATGATCCTCAGATTTCTGCTCCAAATTTCTGCTCCTAAACTGGTTTTATTTCTTTTGATAGGACGTTTGAACAGGAGAAGCAAAACAGTTCATTCCAGGCAAAGTAAACTCATCAGAAGAGCCCTGATGCCGGATCAGACCAAGGGTCCATTGTGGAAAACAGTGGAAATCTTCTCTTATGTTTCTCTTTTCCTTATGTTTAATTGCTATAAGTTGTGAGTGTCATAGTTTGCTCGAGCTTCATAGCCAGCTTTTGTTAGCAACATTCTACGAAAGCTGACCGCCTCCCCCTCCCTGTAATTTCTCAGAAACCGCAAAGCTGACCAAGAGGCTGGCCAAGGCATGCAACAATACTGCATGGGCTAGCCTTGACCAGATAAGATTTGGGCACATCAGTACATCATGAGCCATCAAGTGTAAAGACTCCTAATTGTACAAACAACCCATTGTAATGGAGGCAGCTCATTGTCAAGGGGGTGGGGGAAGAAGAAGAACTGTGTAAACGCGCAGGTGTAAAAGCTACGTTGTATACGCCATGTGTAGTATAAAAGTGAACGCCTGCGTGCGTTCTGGGCCTTCCCTGTTGTGTCCCGGGCGGACACATGCTGCAGGATTCTTTTTGTCTCTACAATAAAGCGCTTTGTTGTCTAACCACCGTCTGGCTACTGAATTGGCTGAGGTCAGCTGGACAACGAACTGAGCCCAGTTTGGGCTCTTACCACACCATCTAGTCAGTATTCTGTCCACACATGTTCTAGGAAGTGTTAGCTGCCTCCCTAGCACTTCCTAGAACTTGGCGTCACACACTCTGTCCTCACTCTTGGTTCGGTATAATCTGCTGCCTGCAGTGATGAGAGAGAAGATAATGGTGGAGAGGAGAAAAGAAGCATGTGGAGGTTAAGAGACAGCTTTGCTGTGCTGAAGCCACTGAGCTGCTGCAGAAGCCAAAATTTCCAGTTTGGGGCAGTAGAGCCACATGCTGTGTGGAAAAAAGAGCATAAAATAAATAATGCCAGGATTTCACAGAGAGCTCTTCCTGCCCCTTCCCCGCCCCTCGTCAAATGTTCACTGCAAGCAGCTCCCTCCCAGCAGTGGGCAGAGCAGAGCAGAAAGGGGGAGAGAGCGCAAGCTGGAAGGAGAGGTGCCTGGGTCTCCCACACACAGTGCAGAATCTTGCTGCCTCTCTGCTACGCCGCCTGCTGACCTGCTCCGGGAGTCAGTCCAAAGGTCTCCCGGTCAGTGGACGGACTGAGCTCAGAGGGGAGAGACAGGCTTGTATGGAGCCCGATGATGTCACTGGGGCAGCTCGGAGATTTGAGGCAGGGCTCTGAAGATTTGGAGCATGTCAGATGAAGGGTGGGCTGGAGGTCTTTCATCCACTGCAAGACTTGATAGGAATTGAATGGAAAGTGGAGAGATCTGTCAGGGAGGAGGAGGAGGAGAAGGAGGAAAGGGGGTAGGCACCGATGCAGAGGCCGGCCCCTTGAGGAAGGGGGGATCCTTGAGTGGTGGGTCAACCTGGCCCCATAATCAGGGCCTTCGGTCCAGTCCTACACATCATCATCATCATCATCATTATTCAGATATCCACGATCCACCAGATGTTTTGACCGGATTTTTGGAGCCCCACTGCTCAGGTACAGCCCAGTACCTAATAGACAGCGAGGTATCGTGGGATGATACAGCTAGTACCTAGTAGTGCTACTCTTTGTAACTGCTCTATCGTGATTTTATCAATGCCAGCTGCACTCAAGTGTTTTTTCAATCCTTTTGGGATTGCCCCTAATGCTCCTATCACTACAGGAATCACTGCTGTTCTTTTCTCCCAGAGATGCTGTACTTCAATTTTCAAATCCTGATATTTCGTGATCTTTTCAATCTCTTTTTCTTCTACCTGGCTATCACCTGGGATCGCCACATCAATCAGCTTAACTAAGTTTTTCTCAACCACAGTAATGTCTGGGGTATTGTGCTCAAGCTTCTTATCAGTTTGCATTTTAAAGTCCCACAAGATCTTAACCATCTTTCCTTCATTCTCAACCACCTTTTCAGGTTTATGTTCCCACCAGTATTTCGCAGATGGTATCTCATAGTTCTTGCACAAATTCCAATGTAGCATTGCCACAACTCGGTTATGGCATCCTTTGTAATCAATCTGTGCAATCTTTCTGCATCCACTAATAATATGATCTATCTCACCCATTTCTTTACAGAACCTACATTTACTATCCGTTCCAGTTTTTTCAATTTTTACTCTAATTACGTACATTGGTCCGAAGTGCTTGCTCTTGTGCAGCAAATATAAGTCCTTCCGTCTCCTTTTTTAGGGTCCCAGATTTTAGCCATATCCAATTATTAGCCTTATCCACTTTACCTTCGGTATTTTTTATATATTGGGCGTGTAATGACTTATTGTACCAGGCATCTTTCCTGTTTTTTAACACCTCCTTTCTGTATGCATTTTTTGATTCAGCCATTTTAGGGATACCTTCCCTAGAGACTTCATTCAGCATTCTTGCATTACTGCTGTGGATGTATTCACTAAGATATCTTTTTTCTTCTTCCACCATTTGTTTCACTTGCAGCAATCCTTGTCCTCCATCATCTCATGGCAGATATAGTCTATCCACATCACGTCTTGGGTGTAGAGCATGGTTTGCGGTCATTAGCTTCCTGGTTTTCCAGTCCAAAACGGGTTAGTTCGCCCATCCCTATGACCCAGCTGGGAAAAAGAAAGATCTAGATTGTTCCATGCAACAAGCGTTGGGCGATGACATGTTGGGACAGTCTCATGGTCGTCATTGAGTCCATGAAATCCTGAGCCAGCCCGAATATGGCACCCATGGCATGGACATTAATGTCTCCCATGACCAACAGCCTGGGGGACCTCAACATCACAACCGAGACCACCTCTGTCAGCTCAGCTAGGGAGCCTGTTGAGCAGCAGGGTGGATGGAACACCAACAGAATCCCAAATCTGTCCCGCTCACCGAACACAAGGTGCAAACACTCCAGACCAGTAGTCAGATGGACAGGGAGCCTGGAGAGAGAGAGAGAATTCCGATGGAGCCAGTGTGTGGTGTAGTGGTTAGAGTGTTGGACAGGGATTCGGGAGATCCAGGTTCTAGTCCCCACTCAGCCACAAAGCTCACTGGGTGACTTTGGACCAGTCACTAACTATCAGCCTGACCAACCTCACAGGGTTGTTGCGAGGATAAAGTGCTGGAGGAGCACCATGTAAGCTGGCTTGGGTTCCTTGCAGGAAAAAAGGCGGGATATAAATATAATAAATAAATAAATGTAGACCACAGCAACCCCCCCCTCCCCACCCCTTAGATCTACCCTGATGCTGCACCAAGTACACTGGTAGGCAGAGCCTGGAGACACTGACTTCTCCCTGTTCACCCACCCAGGTCCTGGTAATGCATGCCAGATCAACCGCCTCATCCACTATTAGGTCATGGATGAGGGAGTTCTTATTTTGAACCGATCTGGCATTTAAAAGCAGCATCCAGAGACCTGAAGGCAAACTGATAGGGCAACAGTCATGCCCCTGCCCATGGGCAAAGCGTTTTAGCAGTACCGGTAAGTATGTGAGGGGAGGAGGGAGTGTGAGAGGAGTGTGGAATGTTGAGATTTCTGCTGATTGGCTGAGAGTGTGGGAATGGGGTGGGGGTGGGGTGAAGCCTGTGTTATATAAACAGTGGGTGGTGCTGTTCAGGAGGGAGAGAGAGGGTTTCTGTGAGAGGGTTGAGAAGTCTGAGGGGAGTTGGGAGCGGGAGTCTTGTCTGGGATAATTGGAGAGTGCAGGGGGGGGGAGAGAGAGAGAGAGAGAGGAGAGAGGGTTTTCAGAGTTTAGAATCTCTTAACATTATCTATTTCCCTACCCATAAATGTAATTAAATAAACTTGTTTCATTTTTAAAACTTAAAAGGAGTGATCTGAATAAGTTACCCTGAAGGGGTTGGTGGCAGGAGAGGAGATTAAGAGAATGTTGATTTTTGAAGCGCTGAGAGGAGGTGGTAGGAAGGAAGGACAAGGAGGAGGCAAAGGGGAAGCCTAACAGGTGGTGCATATGCAGTGGGATACAAATCCTAAGAAAGGGGGATTTGATTCCTAAACCTGGGATAAATCTCTGAGGAGGAAAAGATTCAGTTTTATAACGCTATTGTGAGGGAATATATTTAGAGGGTGAAGCTGAGGGCAGTATTAGACGTGCTGTTGCTTCTGAGAAAAATTGGGTGCTGGCTGAGGTCAGAGACCAAGTCCCCTGTTACAATAATAAGTCTCTGTGTGAAGAAGTTTTTAAATCTCTGCAATTGGGAGGGAAATTTGTGAGAGAAATTGAACAGTATTGTAATCCAGTATGGCACAAATTTGGAGTTTAAAAAAAGGAAGAGCTGATTGAGAAATGTAAACAATTGAAGTTACAACATGAGGGGAAAGCTGAGGAGAAAGCTAGGAAATGTGAACTAAAAGAGAATTGCAAATTGAAATGGAGAGGGTCAGATTGGAACAATAGCGAATCCAAAATGGGGAGAAATGGAAGGCTGTCGAGAGTGAATCTTTGAAAACTAGAAAGATTTCACCTAAAGCCTTTTCACCTCTGAAGATGATCCAGAGCTATTTCTAAGCAATTTTGAGAGAGAAGCACAGGCCTGGGAGCTCCCAAAAGCTCAATATATGTGTTATATTCCAAGTTTAATTGAAGCTGAGCTGGCTGAGAAATACCAAACTTTGCCCACCGATAATCCTATCACTTATGACATGTTTAAAGAAGCAGTCTTTTAAAAGATTCAGGTTAGGGCCTGAACATTTTAGAAAGGCATTTAGAGCTTGTCAGCTCCAGGTGGGAAAATCTTACATGGATTTGGGGGCAAACTTGACCAACCTGTGGAATAAGTGGGTGGACACTGAGGTGGGTCTAGCCCAGTGGTGGGTTTTGGGTCTGCGGGTCTCGGCTTTGGAGGTCTCACAGCTATGGCTCTGGTGGATTGGGCTAAGGCTGTGGTTGCAATGCACTGACTGGAGGAAGCGCAGCCTCAGGAGAGCTCGGCACCCTGCCTGGGATCTTCCCAACACCTGTCAACCAGATCCCGTCATCAGAGATCGTGATCCAGCCACCCTCCACTTTTGTTACCCTCCCAGGGCCCATCCTGTCTGCTAGATGTGAGCCTGTTGCTTTCAGAGGCAATACCCCATGTGCCATTGCTGGCTCTGGTCTAGGAGGAGCCTTGGGCTAGTAGGAGGCTTCTATGCTAGGTTAGCTGGGAGAGGATTACATGCACTCAGGGTATGGTCCCAGGGCATGGTCTGAAGGCACATGAGGCAGCCACCATGCTGAAGCTAAGCAGGTCTTGGTCTGGTCAGTGTTTGGAGGGGAGACCACCTGCAAACCACATGGAGCCACCTTGAGTACCACGATGGAAGAAAGGTTAGCTAGAAATCAAATAAATAAATAATCAAAACTACTGAGATGTCACATGGCTGATTTCAGTGAAGTCCTCCTGTATAATTTTCTTTCTTCTTCCCCACCTGAGAAGTCCTTCCTCATTACTTATTTGAAACAGACATTTCTTTCTTTCTTTCTTTTTCTTTCTTATTTGCTTCCTTCCTTCCCTCCCTCCCTCCCTCCCCCCTTCGCTCCTCCCCCCTTTTTCCTGTTTTTAAACAAAAACATTAAATCTGAATGAATGAATGAATATTTATTTACGGTCTACCAACCACACCAGAACATTAAATCTAAATCAGGACATTTCCATACTTTCAGAGCAGACTCTAAATACAAATCTTTAGAATGACTGTGAAGCACTTAATTTTCCCCATAAAATCATGAAGATCGCCTACTCTTTTTACAGTGCTTCAGCAATTCTGATATCCAAATCCTTCTTCACACTGCCATGTCTATCAGTCATATTAATTAAGGGCTTCACTAAATGAGGCTCTTAACCCGCCAAGGCCTCTACTTCCGCATTCTCTGCAGGATTAAGATCAGCAACTTTAAATGTACTTATTTCCTGGGGGGTTTCTTTTTCTGCCTTCATATATCTTCCATTACACAGCCACAAGGTAGCAGCAGTATTAGATATAAAATACTTGTTACAAGGTGAAGGATTCAAAAACCAAGAGATTGGGTATAATAATACAGCAGAATATTAATTGGAAAAGGCAAAGAAATGGCATTACCAGTTGTACAAGGGAGAGAAGACAATGAATCCAGAAAGGTATAGCTTGATCTTCTGGATTTAAAAGTACGGGGGGGGGGAGCGTCCAACAGTTCTGCAGGTGGTTCCTGAGGTCAAGGGCTAGAACACCCAGCAATGCATCTGTGTCATGTTCTCCAGTCCTTGGTCACTTCTATTCTCATGGGAATCCTCTTCTCATGTTTCATTGGCCTAGATACACACATCATCTCAGTATCCGAAGGGGCCCTTATGAGCCCCACTGATTTTTCTGTGCCCCACCGATTTTGTTGCACAAACTGCGCCTACCACTTGCACACTAGTAAGTTAGTGCTTCCGGGGCAACCTGAAATGAGCGGAAACTCCCATATGGACCAAAGAAAGTATCTCCTTTCTCGGGTCAATATAACAAGGTGAGCACCAGCAATGGCTCCTCCTCCTCCTCCTCCTCCTCCTCCTCCTCCTCCTCCTCCTCTGTCTTCCTTCTTCTCTGGGATGCTTTTGGATGTTTTTCATTTCCTCTCCCCCTGCTATGGCTCGACTGGGGACAATTGGAACCTTTATTTCCTTTGTTAACTGACACTGATGTGAATTTTGCTTTTCATGCGGGAAGAGTCTGAAGAGGCCATGGAGCTGCTGACATGGACTGTCTTAGGAAGAGATGCAGGCCTTGGGTTCCTAAGGGAATCACTTTGATGGCTTTCTCAGTGAATTTCTGGTGCCATTTTGAAACTATTTCTGTTGCGTTGTTGTTTGACTGATTGCTTTCTTGTGCCATTTCATGACCATTCATCAATAGGATCTATACCACCACTCCGACTACATGTAGAACACTCTCTTTTCTCTCTGACCGTGTTGAAAAAGTGCACCGTGTTAAGATCAGATTAAACCACTAAATTGACAGTATGGGAGGTTATCATGTGGATGCCCTATAAAAAGTGGGTCCACATAGTGTGACATCTCTCACCTTGGGCTCTCCATGGCCAAAGCAGCAGCTCCAGTTCACACAATCCCTTCCTCCCTTCCTGGCACACATATGTTGGCAAAAGCAATCACCGAATAAAACATTGCAAGGCAAGGCAAGTTCCCAGAAACTGCTGGCAAAGATGGGATCGCTGAGAGCTTTTTCCCCATCTCCTTTGCAGCCCTGAGGTCTTGAGTCAGGAGCCCTACAGACCCAAATTGATTTGGCGGACAAGGGCTGAAATGGCTGCATGTCCACGATCCTGTTGCACAAACTGCACCCACCACACGCACACTGGGAAGTTAGTGCTTCCGGGGCAACCCAAAATGAGTGGAAACTCCCCTTTCCGGAACAGGGAAAGTCAGCAGAGAGTGCATTAGGGAATTCTGCTGACCTGTCCTGATCCAGCAATGAGTGTTCCAGAGTTTCCTCTGGGAAGTGCTTAATCTCCATTGCATATAGACGCCACTTCTGAATGGATACATAGAGTATATGGATATTTGGTCTGCTTTCCTATACAAACACACACACACACACACACACACACACACACCACACACATTTGGATTTTGTTTTTGTTTTATTATTTATTTATTTATTTTGAAACATTTATATTTTGTTGACATCCACAATGAAAAAGAAATTTAAAACAAAAACAAAACACTGCCTCACCTCACTGGGATAAGGGATGAGAGGTCACTAACCATGAAGGTGATATCCTACCTCCTTGTACAGTGCAGTGTAGTGTTTGGATCAGGGATGCACAACTTGGGCACCTCCAGATACTTTAGTCTATAATACTCATCATCCTCATTATTCTCTATGCTGGCTGCAGCTGATGGGAGTTGTAGAACAAAGCACCTGGAGCCTGGAGGGCCACAAGTTGCTCACATCTGGGTTAGAGAATACGACCAGGAATGGGGTACCCGGGTTCAAATGCCCTACTCAGCCATGAAGCTCACCAACCCAGTCACTATCTCTCAGCCTAATCTGATTATCTGCCTCACTGGGTTCTTGTGTGGATTAAATGGTGGTGGGGACCATATTCCCCTCCCTTGTGCTCCGTGGAAAACAGGCAAAATAGAATTATAATAAATGAATATATATTGGTTAATGCATATGCAACAAATGAAAATCAAGGAGAATTTTATCAAAAGGTGATAAAGGAAATGGGGGAGTCACAGAAAGGCTTGATAATTATGGCTGGGGATTTTAATATGGTAATGGATAAAAAGATTGATAAATCAAATGCTACGGGAGAAGAGAGGAGGAATAATTAAATGACATATGGGGTCAGTTTTTGGATTATGTGTTAATAAAGGGGAAAGGGAATCAGCCTTGTCAGGATATGTTATATTTCTGGAATACAGAACAGTAATTGATTATTGGGATGGAAGTATATTAATTGGTCCCTAGGAGGGTGGAGGGTGCACTTTATTTTATACATATATATATATATATATATATAGTATGTAATCTTAGTTAAATTTTGTGTTATTTCTGTATTTTGTAATATTTTGCTTGAAAAAATTAAATAAAAATTAAAAAAAGAAATATAATAAATGAATAATTACATAAACAAGCAAGCAAGCAGGCAAACAAACAGGAATTCATAGAATCATAGAAAAGTAGAGTTGGAAGGGGCCTCTAAGGCTATCGAGTCCAACCCCCTGTTTAGTGCAGGAATCCAGGTCAAAACATCCCTGACAGATGGCTGTCCAGCTGCACCTTGAATGCCTCCAGAGTGGGAGAGCCCACCGCCTCCCTAGGTAGTTGGTTCCATTGCCTTATTGCTCTAACAGTCAGGAAATTTTTTCTGCTGTTTAGGTGGAATCTGGGTTCCTGTAACTTGAGCCCAGTATTCCATGTCCTGCAAACTGAGATGATCGAAAAGAGATCCTGGCCCTTCTCTTTGTGGCAACCCTTCAAGTACTGGAAGAATGCTATCATATCTCTTCCCTGAATGTTAACAACAGAGTCCCCCTGGTCTATAAGTGTGTGGTACTAGAACAAAACAAACAATCTAGAAAATTTCTTAGGGACCTCCCCTGTCGAACTCCGCTGCCGAACTCCTGTTAGCTCGCTCTGTTAGCTCACTTTCTGGGAGCCTGATTGACTATAGAACCCCAAAAACAGCTTGAGCCTCTCCTGTGCTTCTGTTCAGCTGGGACTCAGGAACAGAATAAGCTCCCAGGCCACACACTTCCCTTTAAGGTCTCTTAGGCCACACCATGCAATCAGCTGCAATCATCCCCAGCTAGTTGCAATCAGCAGGAGCCTCTCCTGAGCTTCTGCTCAGCTGGGAGTCAGGAACAGAATCCTGGGAAAGAAAAGCATGTGAGGGATATTGATCTCATGTCCTGCTTGTGAACTTCCGAGATACATCTGATTGGGGGGAGGTGTGGCCTCTGGTTGGTTCCAGGGGGGAATCGGGGATTGGCTCCTGGACCCCGAGATGATGCCCACTCTTCATCTAAAATCACCAAACAGCACCACTCTCAAGATCAGAAGTTGACTCATGTGCCAGGGACCCATGGATTCAGTCAAAGACATGTGCCTTTTCCCCAAAGACAGGAGGATAATTAAAATACACACAGACACTCTTTCTCTCTCTCTCTCTCTCTCTCTCTCTCTCTCACACACACACACACACACACACACACGGAGGGATGGGGGGGAGAGAGAGATGATCAGAGTTTGTTCTGTTAGAACATCAATTAAGTCAGCACAATGCTAATGAAGGATCAAAATGAAGTTGGTGCTTCATGATCACAAGGAGTGTGGTCAAGCAAAAAAGTAATTAGGGCACCCACCTCCCAGTCATCTTCTCTGATTTCTGGACTGGCATCATTTCCTGAATGGGAACACCTGCCAGAGAACCACCAAGCTGAGTCAGAGTGCAACCTGGTTTCTTCGGTTGTTTAGCTTAATACCGCTTCTATGGGGGAGGTGTTCCTGGGTGAGAGTAGGGGTCAGCTGCATCTGTGTTGTGCCCTTGGGGCTTATGCACTGTTGTGAACCCTGGATGAGAGACGGGGTTAGGGGCTTTGTGGCTAGAGCTGATGCTTCAGCCCAGGGTGGAAGCCTCTGGTGCTCCGTCCCTTACTCACTATAGCAACAGGAGCATTAAGGATGTATTCCTATTAAAGGATCCTTAATTGGCAGTGAGTCTCATTGACACCGACTGAGCTTACAATCGGGCTCTAAAATCGTGGCAGTATCCTGATGGGTAAGAGAGGATGTTGCTCCCAGATTGCCAGTAAATTCTGGGTTATCAATCCTGTTCTCCTAGGACAGGGCTTGTTTGTTTGTTTGTTTGTTTGAGGAATCATAACAAAGGAAGCATCTTGGCTGAGGGGCAAGAAACACTGAGGGATGAGAAGAGAGTTTTAAGGAAGTGCACTTGGCAAGAAATCAGAAGGGAAGGACTAGATTGCAAACAAGATTGGCCCTCAACTGTCCCTTGGAATTGCCTACAACAGGGGGCAAAGGGGATTTTGTTTACACGTAAAAGAGTCCCAAATTAGGGGATTTAGGAGTACTCTCTGAGCACATGTCAACACAGAAATAATGCCCATTAAGTGCAATACGACTTCCCAGGTAGGGGTGTGCCAGAGGGCAGAAGGATTTGGATGCTGGAATGGCTGAAGCACTGTCAAAAGAGCAGGAGTCCAGGAGTCCTTCATTTCCTTGTAAAGCATTAGGTGCCACACAGTCATTCTACAGATTACTGTTTGGAGTCTGCCCTGAAAGTATGGCACATATCCTCATTCAGATTTAGCCTTTATATTAAAAAACAGAAAAAAGGGGAGGGAAGGAAGGAAGGAAGGAAGGAAGGAAGGTCATTTAAAGTGTGGCTGGACAGCCATTTGTCAGGGATGCTTTGCCTTGGATTCCTGCATTGAGCAGGGGGTTGGACTCACTCCATGGGCTTATAGGCCCCTCCCAACTCTACCATTCTATGATTCTATGACTTCTCTGAAATCAGTCCTGTCCTTTGACATCTCAGTACATGTAATTCTCCCCAGCTATTGTAACATGTACTTTACTCTTCCAAATATTTCTGCTGCTACTTCCCCACACTCTTCTGCTTTTGAGTACCTCCTTCTACTTGTCTGATAGCATGATGATGATGATGATGATGATGATGATGATGATTACTATCATTGCTATGATCATAACATTAACAATAATTGTCTTCCATTTTTGCACTGCGGTGGTGGGAGGGCTTGGGGTCAATGGGAGGAAGGATGTCACACAGCACAGGTGGCCCAGCCACAGGGAGCAGGTGGGCGGGCGTTGCGGAGACAAGAGCTCTTCCTCAGTGAGTTCCCGGCCAGCTTGCATAGATCTGTCCAGGGTCCTGAAAGACCTATCAGTGATACAGTGAGCATCTGTCAGCATGATGTTGCTATCCGGCTGCCCCCAAGTATAAAATGTTCTATGAAAATAAGAACAGATGCAGCCATGAGCAGAATCTGCCCCGGTGGGAAGTCTCAGAAGGTGTCACCATGACTCACTGACACTGCATCCATCGCCGCCCACTCTCTGGGTGGCCATCCGCTGTCTGGGTTGGAACTGTGGTCCAAAACATCCGGAGGACACCAAACTGGGGAAGAAGTGGGCTCTAAGATCAGACTGGAAGCAGAAGGGGGTAATGTGATTTTGGGCACCATATATACCCCACCTGCCACTCCTGTCTGTGGAGGAAAATTAATTTCTATTTGCAAGATTTGAGCGCAAGCGATGCCAGAAGGAATTTTAGTATGGTTCCATCCTACGCTATGTGTAAAAAGAAAGGGAGCCCAATTTTTGCCTCTCGTTGAATTGCTGGAAACACCAGGAACTAAAATACAAAACAAAGCACACTCTACCATGGTGGCCCAATGGATTTCTTCTTCCAAGAAATCCACCCCTCCGAATGCCCAAGCCCACTCAGAAGCCTCTGTCATCCTCCTCAGTGGTTAAGTCAACTCTTTCCAGCAAAGGTATTACTTTGGTACAGACTATTTTCTTCTCGTGTGCAAAATTACGTTACCAAGCAGAAAGACATTTAAGCACATAAGACGAGCCCTGCTGGATCAGACCAAGGGTCCATCTAGTCCAGCATTCTGTCTACACAGTGGTCAATAAGCTGCCCACGGGGATCCCACACGCAGAACTCAAAGGGACTTGCTTCTCAGTAGACATGCATATAATTCTACTGCTAATGAACTCCTGCATACAGCTAGGAGAATGAATGTATCTCCATGTAATAAATAACTGTATATGAAGCAGGTCCTATTGAAGGACCTGTATAAAGCATATGGACTTTCTGAATAATAATTGGAAAAAATATGTAAAGGTACAATGTGCATGCAAAATGGAAGCCTCAAACAAACACAATGAATGAATGCTACAAAGGAGTTAATGATTGTTGTTTGAAGTGCTTTGATTATCTCTATTTGTCACAGTATTCTTTTCATTATGTTGCAGTCATTGAAGTAAGTCTGTGTTGTGGTCAGGGAAAGGGAGAATTAACCCATTTCTGCTTAGGAAAGTAATTTTGCACATGAAAAGAAAACTCTCTGCAGCACATCAAAATCCTAGCTGGAAGTAGGTGGTGCCCTACCTGTTGGGGACTCTGAACTGTATAAAAGCTCAACCATCCCGCTGTAATTCCAGCAGCATCTCTTGACATCCTAGTCTTCACAACATCTCCTTGGAAAAGCAGGTGAGTCCATTTTCTTGGGGGATATCGTTGTGCTTGTCTCAAGTTCACATCAATGGAGGCCTAGAGTCTTCCATCAAGTGTCAAGGGTCCTGCAAATCATCAACAGAAACAGAGTGATATGCTTCAGGCTGCCTCCGAATCGGGGATGGGAGAACATAGCAGTTTCACTTGCTCCAGAATTAGATGCTATTTAAATCTGAACTTGAAATTTAAATAGGATATGAAGAACTTTGCCAATTTTGGTAAATTCTTATAAATATGAATTATAACGAGATTCTCATCCATCTGCACGCCTTAAATTCATTAGGTACGGTTATTCCTAGCATGGAGAGAACCATGTTGCAGCTGCTTCTCATAAAGCTGTTAAGGATGAGGACAATGAAATGTTGGCAACCCTAACTCAGCACTCCCATGTTTCAATAGTGGGGATTCAACCCCAGACTTTTAAGAGCAAAGTACTCAAAGCACTGGACCTGGATGGACGAAACTGTCTGTCAGTTTCTGGTTCTGCCATATTCATTTAAAAAATGGACAAACAAAAACCCCATGAGTACATTTCCTCTGGAATATGGAGAACTTTCAGGCTTTCAGTAAATTCTTATCAAAACCAAACTGAACCTCAATTCTCAGCCGCCCCTACTCTGAATAGCAGCTTCTGGTAACTAAGCAAAAGCATGGGAACATGTTTGCCACTATGCCCTGCTTGCAACCTTCATGGAGACATTTTCTCTCATGCTCGGAACTAATGGGTTCATCCAATGAACTGGTGGGAGATCCAGGACTAATACAAAGAAGGACCTAGCATAGCTACCAGTATCAGGGACAGTTTGCCTGCCTGTTGCTCTGAACCATGAGATGTAGTGTTCAATTGCATTCATGTCCTGCTTCTCGGTTACCCAGGAAATTTGCTTGGCCACCACAGGAATATAATACTGGACTAGAGATGCCTTTGGTTTGATCTAACATAACTCTTGTTATACAGGCCTGTGGCTCACGCTGGCTCAGCTTGTCTGAGCTTGGAAAGCTTAACAGGGTCAGGCCTGGTTATTACTTGGATGGGAGACCCCTCCTCTAGTTTCTTGCATTGAGCAGGGGGTTGGACTCGATGCCTTTGTAGGCCCCTTCCAACTTTATGGTCTATGAATCTATGAATCTATGAATCTATGTCCTTATGCCTAGCCTCTTGTAGATATTGGATGCTGCATTAGGTGGGCCTTTTATTTTTATATTTCATTCATCTATTTCATTTCATTACTACCCTATAGCCGAAGCTGTCTGGGCAGTTTACAAGAGTTCCTAAATCAGGACCTTAACACAATATGCCTTTGGTATGATCAGCAGACAGTGTCATTTTACACTGATCCAATTATAGAAAGATGGCTGTGTGAGGGAGAGAGAATGTATATCACAGTATATGTGGTTCTCATTCATTCCTGTTTCTCAAATATTGTTCCAGATTCACACCGTCACTCAGACAATGCCTTACTTGGCCTCTAGCCCAGTGGTTGGTTTTGGGTCTGCGTGTCTCGGCTTTGGAGGTCTTGGCTATGGCTATGGTGGATTGGGCTATGGCATTGGTTCCAGTGCATCGCCTGGAGGAAGCACAACCTCAGGACAGCTGCGTGGGATCCTCATGCAACCTATCAACCAGTTCCCCCACCATCCGACATCTTCATCATGTTACCCGCCGTCATTGTTACCCTCCCATTGTCCGTCCTGTTTGCTATGTAGCCTGTTGGTGTCGGAAGCAAGGCTGGCTCTTGTCTAGAAGGAGGCATTGGGCAGGGAGGAAGCTTCTATGGGGACTTGGACTGGGGGAGAGGTGGATTACTTGGAACAGGGTCTTTCTTCAGTCGCTTGGGTTTCTAGGCTTTAAACACACGAAGAATATCTTCATGAGAATAGCATTGACCAGGAATCAGAGGGAAGACACAGGATCACTGTTGACTGTTCTATGCCTTGGTTCAGAAGATCTGGACCTGAGGAAACCCTGCTTAATTGTGGGGCTCTCTCCCCCTTTCCATGTCCCCCCTTTGCTTTTCAATCCACAACACAAAGCTATGTCTCTCTGCATTGGGTGTCTTCACTGTCTCTTGTACAACTCTTGTTCCCATTCCTTCAGCTTTTCCAATAAAGCTTCTCCTGCA